>CM065783.1:73925706-75175706 GCA_033296515.1 Macrochelys suwanniensis | reverse complement strand
TCCTATGTGATACTCCCTGAAGCTTTATGGGATGCTCAGAAGCGTCTACCTCACTGATACAGACCCTGAGTTATTTGAAAATAAAGTTATTTTCACTATACTTCAGTCCTATACGACTATGCATGTTCTCTAGACTCTACTCCCCACTCAACAGGTACTCTGTACACTGCTAGATTCCTTTGAGCATCCAAGTCGGCACTAGTTGAAATTAATACGGCAGTTCACCTCTTACAGCTATTCTTTCAGGTTTTTCAAAAGCAGGAACATGTAACTGCAATAGTTAGCTTCCAAAACAAACTGAGGGCATGTCTTCACTAGCAACGGGCTGTGTAGTCATGGCACCAGCGCTGGGAGTCCCCACACCAGTGCAGCTCCCCCAGCACTATAAATAAATTAAAAAAAACACACCACCTCCACGAGGGGAGTAGCTCCCAGTGCTGGTGCAGCACTGTAAAGTGGCAGTGTAGACAAGGCCTGAGTGCATCTCAGCCATAATAGCTATAGACTTAAAAATTAAAGTTAAAGCTTTGGAGAGCAAAGTGGTAGCACAAAAGACACTGGTATACAATACTGCCACATACCAGCCCAATTCAAACTCTCTTTCAAATATTTGATTGCCTAGTTACAGGGGACACAAAAAGATTCACTGTCACTCATTCTTAGGAATCATGATCTGACTTTCTGTTAGAGATGCCTAAACTACATATTTAGCTAGAGAGAAACTAGGAGAACTATAGGTTCTCCCTCTTCTCCATTACCTCAGGCACAATACCACTTCTACTCTTACAAAAGAACACAGTAAGGTTTCTTCATCTTGCCAACCTGGTAATTCACTTCAAATACATCATGTAGCATCTTAAAAGGTTATAAAAACAAGTAATTACTAACTTTAAAAGTGTGCTAAGGAAATTAACATCAGTCCTCCTTGAACTGGTGTGAGGAACTCGCAGGGCATGTTTACACTACAAAATTAAGTAAGTTAGGTCGACCTGCAGCCACCACAGTAATTAAATAGGCTCTTTGGGTCCACACTACGCTCCTTCTGTTCTCTGTGCACATCCGCATCAGGAGTGCCTGCATTGACTTAAGTAGGGCACTGTGGGGCACTGACAATCCAGGGGACAAACCCAGCAGATCACTGGTCCAGATAACATCAGGGGAACGTCACACATACCTACCCTGAAGGGACTATCCTGTGAACATACTGTGAGATATGATTTTCTGCTGGATTTATGCATGGACATGTGACTTGCGCAAGTGACTCCAAACTCCATCTTTTACCTGTAATTTTCCACTAGCTGGGCTAAGGGCTTTGTTTGAAACAATGAATTTCCCTCCACATGGCAGAAGCTATAAAAGGCCCTGGAAACATCTCCATTTTGCCCCTTTCTTGCTCAAACCTCTGGACCATGGACTTATCCTAAAGGGAGCATTTTAAACAAGGGACTGAGGGCCTTCCAATGATTTGGGAGCAACCAGAGACTTACCAAGCCAGCAGTTTATTCCATCACTGCTACAACCCTGAACCAAGAACTTTGCAATTACTGTATGTATTTGAGTCTTTAACCAATTTTAACTCTCACCTTCCTTTCCTTTTTATAAATAAACCCTTAGATTTTAGATACTAAAGGATTGGCATCAGTGTGTTTTTAAGATCTGAGTTATATATTGACCTGGGTATGTGGCTGGTTCTCTGGGATCAGAAGAAACTTTTGTTTCATGAGACTGGTTTTAAGGAACCACTCATCTTCAAATCCTGTGTCTTTGGTGGTGATACAAGGACTGGAATATCTAAGGGAACTGCTTACCTGAAGTATCCGAGGGGTAGCCGTGTTAGTCTGGATCTGTAGAAGCGACAAAGGGTCCTGTGGCACCTTATAGACTAACAGAGGTATTGGAGCATAAGCTTTCGTGGGTGAATACCCACTTCATCGGATGCAAGCAGTGGAAATGCCCACTGCTTGCATCCAATGAAGTGGGTATTCACCCACGAAAGCTTATGCCCCAATACCTCTGCTTACCTGACTTCTTGTTAGCCAGTGTGGTAAGACAGAAGTTTACTTTGTGCTGGTATAGCTTATGGAGGAATAACCACCAGTTTGGGGTGTGTTTGCCCTATTTCTCAGCAGTTTATCCTGAATTTGGTATTGTCAGTTGTGACCCACAAAGGCACGGTTACAGAACCCTACTAACACCATTCAAACACACAGAACATTTTAATACAATAAATACAGTACAGTATAAAACAGTGTCAATTACACTAAACTTAGGTAGGGGTCGTGGCTGGGTTTTTTTAGGCTGGCTTTCCCGTGGCTGGCTTTTTGGTTTCAAAAGTCTTAAAGGATTTTATCGACATCTGCTCTCCTGCATGAATCTTTGAACAATAGATCTCCCTGTAGCAAGCCACTGCATCACTGAGAGCCCTGGAGACTTTGGCAGACCGTTCACGAAATGGATTTCCACTCTGTATGATTTCCATTATCTCATCCAGCAATCCAAAGAAACAGGAGAGATTCTTTGTCGTCAGACTCCTGGCTTCCTGCCCTACATCATCATCACTGTCCTTGCTTTCTTCGGATATCCGTTGTTGGCCCAGCTCAATCAGTTCCTCATTTGTCAGTTGCCCATCATGAGACTCCAACAACTCCCGTACATCATCCTCCTCCACCTCCTTGAAGCCAAAATCCTTCGCCAACTTGACAATTTCTTGCTCAAGAGCAGGAACGGCATCAAATCCCATGAAACTGTAGACAGCATCTGGCCATGCACAGTGCTAAACACTGTTCATACATTGCGAAGTGACCTCTTCCCCTGACATCAATGTTTTCCACACCATTCAAGATGTTGTAGGACTTCCAAAACTCCTTTACAATGGGCTTTCCTTCATCTGCCATCTCCTTAATCAGCATGGAGAACTTCCTCTATAGTTAATAAGCCTTGAATGTGGCCAAGGGACGCAAGTACAGTACTGTACAATAGGGGAACGTGTTCCAATTCACATCAGTGCCGATCCAACAACGGATATGCAGATCAGGACCAACATAAATCGGAACACATTCCCCTATTGATGAGCGACGGATATCTGAAACAACAGATAAGGGGGAGATGTATACCCCCTGTAGAGTGAAGACACTTCCTTTCCCCTGAATCCTAAGACATTGATCAGAACACAACTCTTCTACTCAGCTCAGGTTCTCTAGGGCAGTTAAAATTCCTCCCTCTCCCCCCCCCCCCCGAATTAAATTAGCATTATTATCCACTTTATTCGCATAAATTACAAATTACAAAAAAAAGAGAAAAAAGCATTACAAAATATTTAGCTAGCCTAAATAGAAAATTATTTTACCTTTCAAACAACTTCATTTTCCTTGAAAAGTTTCCCTTGTCCAGTACAGTTAAGTACTAAATACAGTATGCTGTCTGTAACTTTTAAAATACTCAGTCGCAACCAAATGCCTACACCAAGTCTTAAAGATGATCAAATTAATGACTTTTGTACAATGTCAACAAAATATGACAGTGTCTTCCTTATCCAGGAATCAGTGTGAAACATGGGCTATTCTATTTCAAATCATCATATGCACTAAGGTAAAATTTCAGATTTTCTTGCAACTTTTTCATTTTTAAGACCTACAACTTTGAGGGATCGTGAAAATGGTTCTCAACTAGCAAAATAGAAAAAGTTATGAAGATTCAGTGCAACTTTGTTGTGTCACTGACTACTTTACTATGATGAAATACCATGCTATACATGGCTTTTATCTTAGAAAAAAGAACAGTCGCATCAATTCTGGGAAAGTTCATTCTGTTTACTAAACAATTCCATAGGCAAAGGGCACTTCAAATAGTAGGCACTGAGCTTCCCTGGAGCAGTGTTTCAAACTTACAAGAAATGTTCCATTTCTGTGTGCATATTGAGCCAATTAGCATATTGATGTCCATTTACAAATCACATTATGCATAGGCTTCCAGCTCTTTTTCACTGATATACCATGCAATGTACCACAATATCTTATTTCAAAAGACAACACCTGTAGTTTATGCCATTTGGCCCCACCACCAGTTTCAGAAGCCTCTAAATCTTAAAGCAATGCATACAAAGATTTCAAAACCAGCATTTGCAATCTAATAATCTTATTTTATGTTTATTACCTTACACACACACCCCAAACATCCAAAAACCATTTTACAAACTATAAACATGCAGGCTCACCATTGAAGTGCAGCAGCCTCTAAGGATGAAAGTAACAGCAATACTAGGTAACTATTTAGCACAGCAGATGACTACTGTATTCAATTGAAAATGGAGGGCTAGTTTTTGATAGACAATTACCCACATGAAATATGGCTAGAACAGCTTTCCTAAATTGATCTTGAGCAAAATGCACAGGGTTCTTTAATAATTACAATGGTCAAGACCTTGGTTTTACATCTTATCTGAAAGATGCTACACCTCCAGAAACAGTGCACTTAATGCAATACCAGGGGAACCACTTCAGAGTTTAATCAAAGGAAGAAGTACCATCTAAAGAATCATGAACCACAATTTTAGATTTATACTTGAAATTTCCCATCCACCAACTAAGCCTGAAGAGTTTGCAAGATTTGACAAGATTATAATTTGAGGAAGTATGGCAGGAGTGTTTGTTCTATAAGAAAACCTAATTACTGTAATATACCCTAAAGATACCAGGATCCAAGCCTCCTGAGTATCATGTTATCATGGCTACTTTCATAAACAACAATTTAGGTGCCATTTCCAATTCAAGTACTTAACACCTTAAATGACATGACTATGTCATATCATGTATTTAAACTGTTTTAAACACACTGACAAACTTGAAAGACATAACTGACAAATATGCTATTTTAAATAATCAGTAGTAGTAAGTATATTTTATTCCTAATTAGTAATACACATGTAGATTAAAAATCTTTTCCTACTTCTTTTGTCCATTTTACATAATTTAAGAGTCTTTTCTCTTTGGTTTTCAGTTAACTAAACAATTTATGTAACTTTTCCATGCCAGCTGTGCAATTTATGGATAGCCAAAGTGTATCTCATGAATCATATACTGTCCTGATACTGCATTTAACATTGTCCGACCTAGATATATTCTCATAAAAACTTCTCTCCATCAGCTATTCCAGGGTGCTGCAGTTAAGCATCCAATCTGTAGCTCCACCTATTGCTACGTGCTAGTAGTGACAGATGAAGCTAGCACACAGCTTCATGTTTTGCTTCAAAAGACAAAGTGCTAGCAATCTATAAGTAGATAATTTGTGGGCAAGAGTAGTTGCCTGTGGACAGTTGTGGAAGAGATTAAGTTACAAGGGATGCAAACCCACATGAAAAAATAATTAAGACATACTCTGTTAAATATTGATTGCTTAGCTGTTTTTAAATTCTCTCATGAAATGGTGGATTTATTTTTGTCAACGATGACTCTTCCTTCTATATTAAAATGGACATAATAGGAAAGAGACAGTGAAGAAAAAGATACATCATGAGCTATGAAATATTTGAAAATAGCATTGGTAGGTTATTATTAAATGTAAACTTAGCAAGATCTCAGAGGTTAGGATTACTCCCCATGCAGTGCTTTAAGTTTTAGAGCACTCCAATTTCTATAAGCATCATTGCCTGATCCAAATCCCATTGAAGCCAATAGAAAGATTCCAGTTGACTTCAATGGGCTTGGGACCAGGACCCATGTGACAGTGGAGATCAGCTGAGATACTTCCCACACTCCCAAGAGTCCGTAGATCTCCCCTCTTGAGTACCAGTAGGTTGTTTTTTGATGGAGCGTCTCTAGCTGTGAAACTTGCACCTTCTGTTGTTGAGACAGAAATAGAGGTTTACTTTGAGTACAGCACACAACATCTGTTTGATCAAGCATTTGTTCAACTGTGGACTATTTGTCTCACTGAGATTTTAGTTGTACTGTACTGGGGCTACACGTAAGAGTGGAGTGGTTATTTGTGCTAATGCAGGAAACAATGTGATATTGTTTTTTGTTTGTCATATATCTAAATGTCATGGCACTGGCCACACAAAAAAAAATCATTAAATAAACGGTTGGGAAGGAAACAACCTTGAACTCTGAGGAAATTATTTTCAGCTTTTCAAAATGTATTTACCTCTAAAACGTAAGTCTTACACAAACTCTGTTAATGATTTGGCAATATACTATTTAATATGTTTTTAACCAGCTTTTTAATTTATCTACAAATTTTAAAATCTGAAATCTGTTTACATTTACGGAAGAGAATACTGCCCACTTATTTACAATGTCACCAGAAAGCGAGAACAGGTGTTCTCATGGCACTTTGTAGCCGGCATTACAAGGTATTTACATGCGTATGCCCCTTCATGCTTCGGCCACCATTCCAGGGACATGCTTCCACGCTGATGACATGCATTAAAAAAAATAGCATTAATTAAATTTGTGACTGAACTCCTTAGGGGAGAATTGCATGCCTCCTGCTCTGTTTTACCCGCATTCTGCCATATATTTCATGTTATAGCAGTCTCTGAGGATGACCCAGCACATGTTGATCATTTTAAGAACACTTTCACTACAGATTTGACAAAACGTAAAGACGGTAACAATATGAGACTTCTAATGACAGATACAGCACTCAACCAAAGGTTTAAGAATCTGAAGTGCCTTACAAAATCTCAGAGGGACTAGGTGTGGAGAATGCTTTCAGAAGTCTTAAAAGAGCAACACTCCAATGTGGAAGCTACAGAACCCGAACCATCAAAAAAGAAAATCAATCTTCTGCTGGTGGCATCTGCCTTAGATGAAAATGAACATACATTGGTCCACACTGTTTGGATCATCATCAAGCAGAACCCATCAGCAGCATGGACACATGTCCTCTGGAATGGTGGCTGAAGCATGAAAGGACATATGAATCTTTAGCACATCTGGCATGTATATATCTTGCGACGCCAGCTACAACTGTGCCATGCGAACGCCTGTGCTCACTTTCAGGTGACGCTGTAAACAAGAAGCAGGCATTATCTCCTGCAAATGTAAACAAACTTGTTTGTCTGAGCAACTGACTGAACAAGAAGTAGGACAGAGTGGACTTGTAGGCTCTAAAGTTTTACATTGTTTTATTTTTGAATGCAGTTTTTTTTTTTTTTACATAATTCTACATTTGTAAGTTCAACTTTCATGATAAAGAGATTAGACTACAGTACTTGTAATGGGGGAATTGAAAAATATTGTTTTGTTTTTTACAGTGCAAATATTTATAATAAAAAATATAAAGTGAGCACTGTACATTTTGTAATTGAAATCAATATATTTGAAAGAACATCCAAAAAATATTTAAATAAATGGTATTCTATTGCTTAACAGCACAATTAGTCTAGATTAATTTTTTTAGTCACCTGACAGCCTTAAAATAAATTCTACAGCAAAAATATATAATTGACCTTAATATAATCCAAAATTTACTTTTAGCTTTCCAACTTCACTGTTTGATTAGCAACCATTTATTATTACACAATGCCCCACATGTGGAAGGCTTTTTCCAGTAATTACAATGGACAAGTTTCCTGATCCAAGCCGCTTATATAACACATATAGCTGCAACTGTTTGTAGGAAGTGTCTCAGTTCCTGAATTACTCAATGGAAATTGGATCTTTCCACTGTATAACTAATATACTTGTACCAAATTACACAGGACTTTTGTAGCAAAAGGTTTAAACATTTAATTCAGTTAATATATCTATTAAACAAGCCACAAGAGGCACTTTTTTTATTATAAAGTGTTGGAGGAAACCATTGAGCAAAGGAATGCAGGAAGCGAGCAGGCATTTTCAATGCAGTAGCCTTCTGTAGTCACACAGCTGACCTACTGTAATAAGTTTTACTTGTATTTAAACACAGTAGCAGCTAATTCTGGGGGAGTTCACTGGATAATCCTTATAGCAAGATCCCTGCAATAGTTAGAACTTGTAAGACATTCATGTATTATGGTGACAAGCAATGCATAGATTCAAAATGTAACTAGCTTGTGGCTTTTACCAACAATATATATAAAGCAGGGATCAGCAACCTTTGGCATGCAGCCCATCATGGAAATCCGCTGACGGGCCGGGACGGTTTGTTTACCTGCAGCATCCGCAGGTTCGGCCGATCGCAGCTCGCACTGGCCACGGTTCGCCATTCCAGGCCAATGGGGGATGCTCTGGCCACCCCTTCCCGCAGTCCCCATTGGCCTGGAACGGCGAACTGCAGCCAGTGGGAGCTGTGATTGGCCGAACCTGCGGACACTGCAGGTAAACAAACCGTCCCAGCCCACCAGCGGATTTCCCTGATGGGCCGCATGCCAAAGACTGCCGATCCCTGATATAAAGTAATGTAAAGAGGTTTGGGTTTCTGTTTTTGGTTTGTTTGGGGGTTTTTTGGTTGTAGGTGGTGCTACAGAACAATAAAGCAAGATATTTCTGGTGCTACAGCAGCCGCAAACCGAGTAATTGAATGAAGTATTTAGAAAGGAAAGACGATTCGTGGATTTAAAAAAGTTCCTCTGATTGGTCAAAGGGAGAAGCTGCAGCACATGCCTTTTTACCTGATTAAACAGAATTAATCAGCCTCACCAGAAGGCTCTTACACAAAGCAAGCTGCCATGGGAAAAGAGAGAAGGTGCTCTCATGGATTGGTAACTGGTTAAAAAGATAGGAAACAAAGGGTAGGTATAAATGGTCAGTTTTGAGAATGGAGAGAAGTAAATAGTGGTGTCTCCCAGGGATCCGTTCTGGGACCAGTCCAATTCAACATATTTATAAATGATCTGGAAAAAGGGATAAACAGTGAGGTGTCAAAATTTGCAGATGATACAAAATTACTGAAGATAGTTAAGACCCAGGCAGACTGCGAAGAGCTACAAAAGGCTCTCTCAAAACTGGGTGACAGGGCAACAAAATGGCAGATGAAATTTAATGTTAAATGCAAAGTAATGCACATTGGAAAGCATAATCCCAACTATACATATAAAATGATTGGGTGTAAATTAGCTGTTACCACTCAAGAAAGAGATCTTGGAGTCATTGTGGATAGTTCTCTGAAAACATCCACTCAATGTGTAGCGGCAGTTAAAAAAGCGAACAGAATGCTGGGAATTATTATGAAAGGGACAGATAATAGGACCAAAAAAAAATCATGTTGACTCTATATAAATCCATGGTACACCCACATCTTGAATACTGTGTGCAGATGTGGTCACCCAATCTCAAAAAAGATATATTTGAACTGAAAGAGGTTCAGAAAAGGACAACAAAAATGATTAGCGGTATGGAACGGCTTCCGTATGAGAAGAGATTAATAAGACTTGGACTTTTCAGCTTGGAAAAGAGACAGCTAAGGGGAGATATGATTGAGGTCTATAAAATCATGACTGGTGTAGAGAAAGTAGATATGAGAAGGAGTAAACACCACTTCCTTAACACAAGAACTAGGGGTCACCAAATAAAATTAATAGGCAGCAGGTTTAAAACAAATAAAAGGAAGTATCTCTTCACACAACGCACAACCTATAGAACTCCTTGCCAGAGGAGGTTGTGAAGGCCAAGACCATAACAGGGTTCAAAAAAGAACTAGATGAATTCAGGGAGGACAGGTCCATCAATGGCTATTAGCCAGGACAGGCAGGAATGGTGTCCCTCCTAGCCTCTGTTTGCCAGAAGCTAGGAATGAGTGACCAGGGATGGATCACTTGATGATTACCTGTTCTGTTCATTCCCTCTGGGGCACCTGGCACTGGCCACTCTTGGACGACCTGATACCGGGCTAGATGGACCTTTCTTTGGTCTGACCCTGTAGGGCCATTCTTATGTTCTTAATGACATGGAGCTACCAATGAAGGAACATCAGAGGAAAAAATACAGACAGAGGTTTTGTTTGAAAGTGACTAAGCTGAATACACATGCAAGGCAGAATAGCCTCACACCCAACTTCAGTTCATCGATCAGATAACCTGGCAGGATAACATGAGGGAAAACACCACAGCTTCAGAAATTTGCTCTTTTGTTCCCATTGCTTGAAACTTAAAAACTGAAGTGAGAAACAAACAGTCCAAGGAAAGTATTCAGGAATATACATATATTAGCTTTCAAATAAAAAATCAAGTGTCAGACTGATGACTGAAATCATGATCAAGTATTAAGCAAGGTTCTCCCTAAAGCAGTATCATAAAAACTTATTTTGCAGTGATCATAATAAGCATATTTGTCCATTCCACTCCTTTTTAGTGGAGTCTCAGGGCCCATTTACCCTGTAGAACTAACAAGAATGGTTCAGTTCCACTAAAATACTTCTCATTACTTAATTTTATTTTAATGATTTCTTCTTAAGTATGATTTAATTCTATGCTGAATACATATTTTATTCCTCTTAGCAGTACCACCTTTTAAAAACTCTCTGGCAATTTATAACGCTATAACAGGTCATCTTTGCATACAACTTTTCAGTCTTTTGTGTAGTTCCAAAATTATTTCTGTGGTTTACAGTATCAGGTTTTATCCAAATAACTCACCAGAGCACATTATAATTTCAAAGAAATCGGGGAGATGAGCCACTATAACATATACACATGCCCGACACACAAAACTATCAATATTTACAGTTTTAGCTTTACTAAAAACTTTTGCATAAACAATTTGATATCACATAGATTAATGATGCTGAAATTGTCTTGAATGGCCAGTTCTCTGAGTACTTACAACTACAAGAGATTAACAGTACTATTTATACACCAAGGACCAGAGGGGTTTGATTAAGGACAAAAAATGTCCTGGGAACTCTGGATTTGTAGTGATTCTATATATAGCATAATAAAAGCATAAATACAGACAATATTAAACCAACATTTCCCAAGATAGGAAAAGAAAAGTCACACTGGAAAAAATCCACAAAGAGAGTTTAGGAGAGCAACCAAAGATGCAGCTGTTTTTGTTTGACTTGTATCTGAGTCTTCCAAGACACCTCTCCCACCTTTTTCTTCTGCTTCCTTGCAGAAAGGTGGGCCAATCCTGCACTATTAATGAAGTTGTGTTCAACCTGCTGCTAATACAGACAGCTTTATATGATTCACAAAAGAGGACTTAATTACACAACATTGCCACATTTTTCAGCACAGGCAATGCATCAGTGACTTTAAAGTGGACAAGGTCTTGGTAATCTGTCCTGTTTCAAACTTTAAATCCTCTTCCTATGGGAATCAAATTTTCTACACAAAAACTACACAGACATATCTTTCAGATTAGACCTACTCAAATGACGAGATAGGAGTTTCCCAATACTCTACACTGGGATTTCTCTCATAATGCTCAAAGGGATTTCAAAATAAATACAAACAGGAGTTTAAATAAAACCTGATAGGCTCCCCATTATGCTGGACAGGAGGTCTAACATTTGACCTTGAGAGGGGGAGATCTTCTCAACAGAATAACCAATCTATTCAAAATACTCAGCAGTCAACTTTGCTCTGGTGTCTGATAATCTCTGATGTGTGGTCGTCTACCAACCAAACTCCATGGGGCTGGAAGAAGGGTTGCAGATTACTGCAGCCTCTGTTTTTACCCCACTTCAATCTTGGCAGAATCAGAATCCTAAGCAAGATGATCTGAGAAGTGAAGGGTTCACAGCACTGCAAAACTCTCATACTACATGAGGCAAGGGGAAGAAGCAATACAGAATATCTGTGGTGTCCTGTGCTAAAAACTTCTGGAGCAGAACCCTGTCAGTTTTCAAAGGACTCTGAAAAGGCTTCAATAGCAGTTGCATTGTCTGAAAAGCTTTTGGATGTGATGTCCAAACTAATCAGGAATTAAATCAGTAAGGGCAAGCACTTACTCCAAGCAGAGAGAGCACTTGAAAGGCAAAAAGAGTGATACCTCCAAGGCAGTCAGGTGAAAAAGTCACTGGAAGGCAAAGAAAAGGGATACCAAAAACTTTAAGTGAGGCTGTGAAAATCAGCTTTGCTCACTTGACACTTAAAAGGATAGGGGATTACCCATTTACAAAAAATTTAGCTCTGTTCCCTCATTTATAAACATTAATACTACACATCAATGCCACTCTGCTAGCCTATGAGATTAAACAAATATCTTTAGTTACCATTTATTTACAAAGATGGCATCATGAAAACATGATATTCCTGTGAGATTCTGAATTATATGCTCTTATAACAAACTAACCCTGTCCAGCTTTTCCCTATCATGTGCCTAAATATTTACTTGTGTAAAATGAGACTGCTTAAATATGAAAAACAGAGTAACCAAATTTAAGAAAGAAAGAATCATCAAGTTAGAGAAAAACTCCAGATGTACATCCTAAAAATATCTTGCAGCAACATTAGGAGTTATTCATTTTTCAAAATTCTCTTTTAGATCAGAATCGCTAATGTTCTGCTTCATAATTCACATCTATAATTTTTAGGTTAGTTTTCCAGGATATATCTTAAAAACTGTATTAGTATCTGGAATTGATTTTTTCTAACACTATACTTACATAAGATAAACATAAAATAAAGTACTTACACCACTCCCAGCATATCGAACAATAAATAATAGATTCCCCTGACAGGACTTTGATGACCTGGCAAAGCCCGAGTGCTTTCAGCCAAAATCATATGAAACCATAAATCACTCTTTATTTTATAGAATATTTCAAAATGGATTCCTGCTTTCTACCTTGAAAGTCATTTCATGTGTTATTTATAACCACTGAAGACCAGAATGGAAAGAAAATTGCATAGAACTAGAAAATTTACTGTGACTGCTTTTATAAAGAATAACTTTTTTAAAAAAATTAGAATTACCGGCAGACAAAACATGTGAATACAACCACCTTTTAGAGAACAACATCCTTTATTTTACAACTTAAACAGAAGCTAACACAGGCCTTCTACAATATCAGACAAGTTTAAGCCATGTTAATATTACAGTATATTCTAACCAAACAAGGCGATTCAATTTAGGGCAGACACCACATCCTTAACCTGTGCTGTTACAATATAAAGGCATTACTTTAGAGATAGCATCAGTCTTAACTCAGAATGGTTTCTACCGTAACTTCAACATTATTGAATTGGTTTGTCTATGATTTTCTCTTTTTAATCAGAATTTAAAAGAGAAGTGTATGAGCCTGAATACTTGACAGGGCCTTCTATCAAGTAAACAAGTTTATGCTTTTTCTGAAAAGGTGCGATTTTATCTAAGAGCTCATAACGTCCTCCCCCAAGTGTAATAAGTATAACCAGTATTTTAATATGTCTTAATTCAAAGACTGATCCTGCAAACACATATGAATGTGAATAGATTTACTCAAATAAATAATTCCATGACCTTCAATGTATTACTCAAGCGAGTAAAATGTTTGCAAGATCAGGCCCTCTGAAATTGGATATTACTATTCTCAGACAGATTAGGAATTCCTACTCGTTCATTTAAAATACAATGTTTTAAAAAGCAAAGACTGACTAAATTGGCAGTAATGGCTTATGGAATTAATGACATGTAGAATAGCTGTTAAACAAATCAGGTTTTACAATTACTAGATAATTTAACCAAAATAAAACTATATATTGCATTCAAAATATAATGATACTTGAGAGGCTTTGATAGGATGTTAAAAAGCCTGACTTCTTAAATGTTATGACTAAAAAACCAGAACTCTCAAAAAAGATGTTGCTATAGTGGAACAAGCTTGCTTATCATATCTTAATTTCAAACCTGGGAAATTCAAGATGTGGTTAGCAGTTTTGTATCCTATTATATCTATAGTTCTAAGGAAAGGGGGATTAAGTTTACCTTCACTTTGATAATGAAAGTTTTGTTGCTGATTTAGACCTACAGTACAGCCAAAAATAGAGCATACATTCTTATACTACACAGTTTATACAATTTGTTTTTTAAAAATGAAATCTTTCCATTGTATCAGGACAAAAAACCCACTGTATTTAACTGGTGATCAGGAAAGCCCATTCCTTCAGTAAATGCAACAACATTTCTCTTTACTTCATGAGTATCACTGTATTAATTCAGAAGCTATAAGGAGGAGGAGGAAAAGAAGTGAAGTATTAGATGGAGAACTGATGACCAGCATTTAGCGTAAGGTTCCATTTTAATTAAGTTCACCATGGGGAAAACAGTTAAATGAACCTGAAATCAGAACAAATTCAAATCTAATGTCACCACTTAATTGAATCACTAAAATTACCAGATGCGCAAATTATATAATCAAAACCAGGAAAAGACCATGCAAGGGTAAAAGGTCTTAATTACTAATATGCATTAAAAAGTCAGCATAAATATTTTAATGTTTTACAAAAATCATGTTTTTGACAATTAAATGCCAATGGCTAAACATTAAGAAGTTAACATTAAGTCAACACCAAAAAGCAGAGAAACCCAGAACTAAAGCAATATCCTAAAACTGACTACCCACAACAGCCTCTCTCGTTTGCATCTTTTGAACAAGAGCATTTTGGTTTGACAATGTTTAGTTATACTGCTATCGCAAAGATTTGTAGATTCGTATGATGTAAAGTTAATAGGGATTTTTTAATCTGATTTCCTACATAATATTGGCCATAGAATTTCACCCTGAAATTTGTGCATCGAGTCCAGTAACTTGTGGTTGAAAACCACTGCTCTAATTCAACCTGGAGCCCATGGACTCCTGAGAGTCCGCAGACTATGTCTATGATTTCCAAAGGGGTCCGCACCTCCATGTGAAATTTTTGAGGGGTCCGCAAAAGAAAAAAAGGTTGAAATCACTGAACTAATGCATCTTTTTTTAGAAAGACATCGACTTTTGATTTAAAGATTAAGTGATGGAGAATCCACCACATTTGTCAGTTTTTCCAGATGCCTTATTACCCTGTTAAAAATATGCCTTACTTCCGATATGAATGTGTCTAGCTAATTAAAATACAATGTATGTGCAACATCTGATATCTTCTAAAGTACAAGGAAAAGGTAACTAAAACAAATAAAACACGCCTGTTCCAAGCCATACAAAATGCAGCTCTTCCTTGTCTTTTGCCCTGACCATAAAGCCCACCTCACTGAATCCTTCCACTGACTCCCTGCTTTCCACCACAACAAACTGTACATCTCTTCAAGGCCCTTCACAATTCTGGCCCTTCCTACTAACCTTTTGTTTCTTACTGTGTTTGCCCCAGCATGAAAGATAACTGCCTCCAGCACCCATTTTGTCTGCCTCTCACTAAATGCCACTGTACATTCTTCAGTCCACCCTCATGCATGTACTCTTTCTCCTTCTAACCCCTCTTCAAACCCCTATTTCTGCAAGCAGTCGGCCAAGTAACAAGTATGGTGAGGGGCACTTAGGGATAGGTTATGGTTTTGAACTACTTAAATATTTTATTTTAAATAAAAATGAAGTTTTAGAGAGAGCTAATCTAAGTAATTTCTCTCAGTCCCCTTATCTTCCCCATCTCCATCTGTTTGCTAGACTATAAATTATTCAAGATAGGGACTGAGTCTCTATGAGTTTGTAGGGTGCCTAGTACGCTATGGCCTTAATCCTACTTTGAGTCTTTGGGCACTAGAAATATACATGCAAATAAGATTACCTTGATTTGCTTTGAAACCCCCATGAAATTCCATTCCTACATAATATCTAAACTTCTGTATTTGATTATTTTAATTTGTGTATAAATGCCTATGGCTTAGGCTCTTTTATAAACTGAAATAGATAAGATCAGATAAAAACCCTCAGTTTAGAAGATGAACTGAGTGTAACTCCTCCTTAATGGCAGATCTATTATATCACTAACTACAGGTAAAAGCTTCCATGCAGCAAGGACTAACAACTCCAGAGGGCATAGCCTTTGTTTTAGAGCACATCAATTACTAATCCACAAAGATTAACCTTCACAACATCAAGTTATTACAAAGATAAAAATCCCTATTTACTCAGTCATATAGCAAAACTATAGCTGTACTGTCCTCAGGCAGTCTTCATCTTCTAATAATTTCCAGCATTCAAAATAATCTCTCTTGTTCAACCACAAATGAAAGAAATGGAGACACCTTAACATTTCAATCTAGACATGGCAAATTGTAAAACAAATTATTTGCCATGTACAGCAAGTCAATCATAAGGTTTATACTTGTTTCTGTGTATTGGGATTTTATGTTAAACATGAGAATGTGATGGTGAGCAGCCATAATTGATTTTAATTACTGAAACCTGAGTTATCTGAAACATCACAGAGTCACAAGAGAAAATGACGAAGCTTGGGAGATCATGATGATGATGTGGTGGGAACTGCAAAAAGGCTGGCTGGAACTTGTGATTTATGGGCAGGAGCTAGCCGCTCCCTGAAGTCATAACTCTGCTCTTCTGGGGTCTGAGAACAGAAAAAAACAGACTTCCTCTTCAATGCCAGGCTTTAGAAAGCACTTTTCAGAGCTATACAACATTCTGGACTTCTTGCATTTTTCTGGCCTCTCTCAGACTGAGAGGAAAGAACTTGTTACTTGTAACCTAACTAAGAAAAGTTGATAGGTTAAAACCTGTCAGCAACACTTTTCTTCAGAAAGGGAAATATACAGAGGTGAATTTACTAACAAACTGGAAATTCTGCAGCAACATGAGATGAATGAGAAAACATTTGGAAAATGAATATGTACAGGAATATTGATTATGTATGTAATTTTATTTACTATGAACCTATAGACAAAGACAAATTTAATTTTATTAATGAACCAATTTTTTTTACCTAGATCATTTAGGCAGACATTCAGTGTATGCATTTCTTTTTAAAAAATTATATTTATACTACGAGGTTTTTAAAGTCAATAGTGCACATACCCTTACGTTAGGCACATGCAAGTGTGAGGGAGATACCTAAAGTATACAAGCAAATAGCATCCAACTGGCTGTATTCATGCACATTGGGTATCTGTAAGTTAGCCACAACAGAGTAAGAAAAATGAGAGAAACCCGTAGGCTTCAGAGTATAAATCAGCCAATAACTTACTAGAGTCAGGAAGTCTTTCCCTATGGGAAGATTATTCCATAGTTAGCAATTATAAGGTATTTTTGCACCTTTCATCAGAAGCATCAAGTACTGGCCACCACTGGAGGCAGGATATTGGCTTAGACAATTGATCTGAAGCAGTGAGTCAATTGCTTTCTATGTATTTTATGTTAAGTGACCATGAAAAGCAAAAAAAACTCCATCATAAGTTTATACTCTGTCCTATTTAGGTTCTTATACCACCCTCAGTACTCTGGTATCTGAGAGGCAAAATGGGTTAGCTTGGTCAAACACTGATTTGACTTTCAGGAAGGTGGATTTTTTTTTTAATTGTTTATACATCACAGATATGCAAATAATTTGATTAAGCTTTTTCACTGTATGTAAAGAAGTTTGTAAACTGAAACTGAGGCTTGGCTGCTTTTTAATCACTAAATTTTAACAAGAAACAAATGGAGTTTTGATATATCCTCACTACCATTCCCTCTCATTCTTCATCACAGTATCTGACCACCGAGAATTGAATGGCCGCGGAAACTATTACAGTTTCTTCATTAGGGCCTCAATCCTGCTACTGATGTACACGAATAGCCCAGAGAGGTCTCTTGGTTCACCCAAGGGTCTTGATTTGGTACCTTTCATAGCAGTTATGTTCATCAATGGAAAAATCGACAGCTTTTACTATTTTTTGCTAGCCCCTATATTAACTAAAAAAATCTTTTGAACAATAATGCAGACACAATAGGAATGTGTTTTTTCGACTAAACCTTTTAAACAGAAAGTATTCCCAGAATATGCCATTTAGGTATGTCTATCAATACAAATCTCTCTGACTCTCTCATACCCGCAGTTTAAAGATTCAGAAGACTGCAAGTTAATTTGAATAGCACACAAGAATTTCAAAAAAAGAGAATGGATACAAGGATTTTTAAAAAAATTAAATTGGAAATTCACAGCGTATGTTAAGGCCTAAATTTATTATGGTCTATGAAAATAATTTAATTTAAATTAAAATAATACTAAGGAGTTTGTGTTTGCTGCGAAGTTTTAAAGAAAGTCAAACCCTGAACTGATGGAAGTCACTAGCTAAGCACTTGGAACCAGAATTTGTTAAAGTACTAAACCAGCTTTTGATAGCAAAAGCCTCTTCTGCGTGTGCAGAAAATATTTTCTTCGTTTCAGTTTATTCAAACTAGTTCAGTTCAATCATTAATTCACTTAAAGTTAAGAAACCACTGGAAGTTGAAAAAGCAGGAGAGCTTATTCTCTTCTAATCTATGAATGAAAACTAGACGCGAGAAGATGAGATCTTCTAGTTCTAAAATCCTGAAGGGCACAGTTTCTGGTCACTATCAGTTCAGTTCACTAACTACAGTTAGATAGTTTACATAAACAGTTTTAATACACAAAATATGGTTTGATAAAACTTTTTTAACCCATCCAGAGCATTTAAGTTAGTTTTATTTTTTTAAATGCTGTTTTATGCCGTTAATTGAATTGGATTTCCATCCAAACAAGAATGACAAACTGCAAGTCAAAAATTAATCTCCTAGTAAATAAGAAAAGATCATTCACCATTAATATAATAAGAAATGTAAAAAATATGAATCTGAATATATGTAAGTCAAGCTATATACTTGGTTAAATAAATATGCATAGATATAGTGTATCCTCCTGTTTAGCAAAAAGAGGCACCAAGTTTAGTATAAAGGCTATAGTTAGCTGCAAATCAACATGTTTTAATAGTTACTGACCCAGGAGAGTCAATCTTTCTTTAGGAAAATAACTAAGTACAAATGCAAAATTTTATTAACATTGATTTAAATCACTGTTTCCTGTTGGCTGATTTAGATCAGTTTAAAAAAATCCGTGATTTCCATTGCTCTGATTTAAATCACTCATTCCCAATAAAAAAACAAACATGACTGCTTACATCAAAAGAAAGAAAAATTACAGAGATAGAGGGTTCTGACTGAAGAACTGGGGTCAGAGCAGACCCTGAGAAGCTCCACCAAGGTGCTTGGATCCACCCAGCCAGACTTGATTGCAGGATTGGGCTGAAAAGCTGGTGAATCTCAAGTAAAGAGGATATATGGGATGGGAATAATCTTAGTTTCGTACAAAATACAGGAATAACCACAATAGTTCAAGGTTTTCTATAATAAGAGCTGTTTCAGCTAGGCCAAAATCACCCTGGAGTTCTATGAAACAGCAACTATTTAAACACACCTGGTCTCAGTTCAGTTATTTGGGCAGAAAATCCCCTTCAAAATGAATACAAAAGGAGAAAAATTTAAGTTTCTTTTCCTGGTAAATATTTTGCTGTGTTTCAACCAGATATTTAAAAACGACTTTAAATTGCCTCAAAGTAAAACATCAACTCTTGTTTATGTGAGTGAAACGTAGAGAGATTGTCAATATCTAACACATACACTCCTAAAATGATCCTGTCACCTAAGATTTAATTTTTAAAAGCTTTAAATGCTTAAGGATAATACTTCAACTCAACCAGGAGTCTGGTCAGAGGTGTATGAGAGTCTAAAAAGGCTATCGATACCAAAGGAATACCTGGCCCTGGCACTTCAGCTCCCCTCTTCCTAGGCACATTTCATGCCTAGTCCCAGTCGCTGGCCCCAACCCATGCTTCAGATCCATAGTCTCTATTTCCTTACCCACCCCCTTGTTAAAGTCCCAGTCCCATCGTTATCTCAGCAACATGTCCACAGCCTCATTCCCTTGATCTCTGTTCCCTAGCAGCAGCACCAGCCCTTAGTCCCGGCACTATAGTGTCTAATTCTCACCTTGCTCCATCATCCCCTCCAGCATCACCCCAGCCACCTGCTCAACTCCCCTACCCCAGCCTCGTTGCTCTGAGTCCCACCTCACAGGTACAGACCTGGCACCCAGTCCTCCCTCGCCTCAACTCCTCCGACCGTGCCTGCACGGCTGCTGTCTCCTGCCACCGGCCTCCGCCCCCCGAGCCTCCAAGCACAGCTCCCGCCTCTCAGGCGCCACCTCGTCCCTATAGCGCCACACAGCCCTTCCGACTCCCTGCCTACCCCCCACCTCTACTGCCCCGCCCACAGAGCTCTGCCCCCGCGTCCCACAGCGCTACAGGCCAAAGCCACAGCCCAGATCCGACCCGAGGGTGCGACTCTCATACCGGTTCCTATCACCACCACATCAAACTCCGAGGGCAGATTGTCCGCCATCTTGGGAGAGGATCGATCATGTGACCTACGCTGGCGGAAATAAGCCTGCAATTCGAGGCGGGCTGCTGGCGGAAGCTGCCGCGGCCGCCGCTACGGCTTTGGCGCGCCTTGCATTATGGGGAATGTAGTTCTCGCGGGAGGGACGATTCCCTTGAACTGAAGGGTCGCTGGCGATTTAACGATCGGGCTCCTGCCTGGCGGATATGCAGCCGCTGCTGGACAGAGCAGGACAGCGGAGGCAGAGGGGGCTCTGTCTGCTGTGTGTGCCCAGGGCGCTTAGGGCATGGTCAGCCTCATGCTCCTCCTGCGCCTGCTGTATCCTGATTCCTGATAGGTCTATAGCATGGCTGGGGCTAGGGGGTCCGCCAGCCTCAGCGCCATTCGAAAGCCGGAGGCCTGCCCCTGCTGGGTCCAGCCCTGCACGCCTCATAACCCGGAAGACGAGTGTCTTGCTGCCTGCGTCTTTCGGAGACGGTCACCAAAAGGCGAGGGTCGGCGGGGCTCTTATTATGGATCAAGATTTGCGGCACTATCCTTAGTCTAAGCGTCCCCTCACTGCTGCTTTCACTCAGACACTTCCCTCAACAGTTCTGTCCTTTTGAGGGGGAAAGAAAAACAATCTACAGTGGGAAGTAAAAACCTATAAAATTCTATCTCTGAAAAATCTCCTCTGTCCACCCTAAATTCGCCTCTGTGGCTCCTGATCTACAGTGACTCCGGAAACCACCCAAGTCATACAGTTACAGACAGCACTATCTATCCCATGGAATATTCTGCCTGCATTTAAATCATCCCATTACATTTAATTATATGGTACTTCAATATTTTAAATCTTTGTTGATTATCATCATTCTTCCATTCCATTCATGGCTTAGCCATATTTAAGCATTTTGGTCTTTCCTTGTAGGCTGATTCCTCTAGCTCTACAACAATTGTTATTCTTCTGTGAATTTTCTCCAAATTGGCAATAACTTTCTGGTAATGAGATGCCCAGGACTGAATGCAGTATTACAGAGGGAAACCCTTACTTCCTCATGTCATGATTTTACACTTATGCATATGCAGCCCAAAAACTCCATCAGCCTTTTTTGCTACCATCTTGTACGTAATTTGAGGCCTAATTTTTGTCCAGTGTCAACATGTCAGCATTACTGCTTTCTAGCTTTCTCCCTCTTTAAATGTTTTGGATTATTTTTCCAAGATGTATCTCATTTTGTTATTTTCTTCCTATGTTGTCTCTTTAGGTCCATTTGTATTATTTCTTTTTCCTCATTGGTCTTTGCATCTCCTCCTAATTTAGTATCAATCGCAAATGTCATTGGTGTGCTGTTTAATCCCTTTGCTAGATCACTTACGAAGATACTAAATAAATTGGACAAATCACTGATCCCTAGAGCTAGATCAATAATGGAAAAATATATTAATATTTTGTGAATGCTATGGCTTCAGATCAAGTTGAGTCTACTCAAACCCTTTAGTATTCATGCATTTATGAACTTTTCAAATGGTCAGTATGAATCAATAATATACACAAATTCAAAATAAAATTCATGTACTTACTTGCAAACACATATTCTAAATACAATTGATGTATTTTACACATTAAAATACTTGGGTGACCAATTCTGAAGTCTGAGTATTAAATAACAGCACTGGATAATTCACAAAAACTCTATAGACGGAAGTTAGTTTGTTTGTTTGTGATACCAAATCAATTTGCACATAATGGGACTAGTCTGTGTTGGGATTCCCTCTGAGAACTGTTTCCACTCAGCTTCCCAAAAACTCAGTTTGACCCCAGATTTCATCATCCAGGTATCTTTATTTGGCATACAGCAAAGCCACGCTGAGTTGATCAGGTACAGGGCATACCACACATCCAAAGTTACACAGAAAACCTCTTCCTTTATATAGTTACACACTACATTACACTTATCATACATAGCATCATATGTTACTTATGTCAAGCCAGGCCTACAATCTGTGAATGCTTAAAAAAAAGTCAAAATTCATTGAATTATATATTCTGTTAATACAATTTGACTAGCAGACTATCATTCAATTCTTTCCAACTCACCTCTCCCCAGTTTAATACTTTGCATTTATCATATATTATAACGTTGACACCTTTGTTTATGATCCTTTGGCCAGTTTCAAATCTATGTGACAATGTTCATATCCAGCTGATTTTATTTAATGCAGAGAATAAGATTTCTTGGACCACTCTGCTGAATGCTTAGTTAAATTACAAATATGCTATTTCTATGGTACAACTACCTTATCCTCTAATTTAGAAATTCTGTCAAAAAAATTGTCAAATTTGTTTGGTGAGAGGTGTTCTTTAAAACTAATGCTGTCCATTTCTTATATTATAAAGTTTAGGGCTAAATTATGATACTCTTACTCAACATATATTGCCATTTGCAATATTTAATGATTTTTCTCATATTTATTTCATTATTTTATTAATGACAAAATATATTGTATAAAGTCTACCTTAATTTTAATTGTCCACATTTATTTCATTTATTTTGCTTTTTGAAGATAGAGTTTAAAAGGGAGGTTAGACTCTCAACCATTTTTTAATAATTATTATTAATTTAATTCCTTTCCACATTTATTAACAAGCCAACATTACTTCCAGTACTGGCATTACTTTGCTCTCTGTTATATTTAAAGATCCCTTCTTAGTTTCCTTAACCCCTTCAGCTAGCATTCACTCCTTTCTTTCTGTCATCATCTCTTCCCTGAACATCTTAACAGACTCTTAGCACTCATTTGGTTTCCTCCCTCCTTTTCAAGGGAGATCTAGGTAAAAGAGTGGTGAAACAAAAGAAAACATGGCCAGTGTGCTACCAGGGTCCCACTGTTGCTACTTCAGGGTGATGCACCAGGAATGACAGGAGATATAAACAAAAACCTTAAGTAGATACAGCTATAGTGATTAAGCGTGGAATCCCCAAAGAGACTTAGGAGTTGCCATGCTGAGTGCCTAATTTTTATGTATTGGAAAATCACAGGAATAACACTCTGAATGATCCATAAAGCAGGCAAGGAGCCTATACATTGAACTGGGAGAGATGGGCAGCTAAGAACGCAATCCACAAAACCCAATATTCTAGGCGGTGAGCCATCTAAGCTAGCCAATAGGAGATGCAGATGACAGGGGTGTGTGCTAAGCCCCGCCCCCTCTGAGAGATAGGCAACTAAATCCAGGCTGCAAAAAGGCACCTATCTTTCCTGACTGATGCGCGAATAGGAACCCAGTGCCTGAAGTCAGGCAGCTTAGGCATCGAAGCCACTTTCTACAGGAATGAGTTAGGTGCCTGAGTCGTGCCATGCAAAATGGCTGGCAGACTAACAGGTGGTTATGGTGGTGGCCACCTTATAACTTTTAGCCTAGTGGTTAGCGCACTTGCCTGGGATGTGGGTGACCCAGGTTCAATTCCTCTCTCTCTACCAGAGCGGGAGAATGAATTTAAACAAGAGTCTCCCATTTCTCAGGAGCGGGCTCTAACCACTGAGCTATGGGATATTCTCTCAACCACTGCTGTTGAATCTGCTCTACTGTGCATAAAGAAAGAAAGAGAGATTGGAGCAGGGGTACTAAACTTAGGGTCTCCCATCTCCTGGGGGAGGGTGTCTAACACCTGGACTACAGAGTCTCTCTCTCTGAAGGTTAGGCACCTATAGCATTCAGCAGCAGTTTTGTGGATCGCAGTAGAGAATGGGACTTAGGCACCTAAACCCGAGTCTTAAGCACCTAAGTACTTTTGTGGATCTGGGCCTAAGGGCCAGATCTTCAAATGCTCAGCACCCATAATTGGAACCAGATTTTCAAAAAAGCTCAACATCCAGCAAATCCTATTGTAACAGTTTTGGTCAGATTTTCAAAAGAGATTGGATCAAATTTGCTGGACTCTTTTGAAAATCTAGTATTTATTATGGTGCCTAAATGAAAGATGAGCAATTTTGAAAACCCCAGCCTTAGTAATTTAAGCAAGATTACAAAGAGCTAGGAATACCTACCCTAAATACAAAAGGATAACATTTAGACAGAGTTTCGTTTTTTACTCTGCGTTCATTGCTTTATGAATGTTTCAGCTAAATTCTTAATGTTATTAGAATATGTGTGAATATATTCACGTCTTAACACCTTAAATTATAAGTAATAATAACCCAACCAGTGGCCTGTTAACACCTTATTACAAGTCCCTTGTTCACACAGCAAAAAAATGGAAAAAATAGTAGAAAACAACTAATGGAAACCAGAGACCACCTCAGCCCTAAAGTTCCACCAGACATGGTAAAATTCATACACAACGGAATCCTTGTTAATAGGACACAGGCCGGAAAGCTTAGGAAACAGTGTTCTAGTGGAAAACTTCAAACAACATTAAAGACAAATATAAAATGTGTTCACACATCAGCGCTTCTCAATAGGCTAAGAAACAAATAACAGATGAAGAAAATTAATAGTTATAATATTTAAGGCTAAACAAACATGATGAATTCTAATGATATAAAAGTAGTAAGACCAAATCTTATGTCACTTAGAATTATCCTAGCAGCTGTTTTGCAAAAACTTGTTTACAGTTTTCCTGTCCTGCAGTCCCTGTAGCCCCTATCCTATTAAGAAAGGCTATCTTTTCTTTGTTTTTCACCCGCAACTACTGTTCAGCCTCAAATACTTCACAATGTTGATCATCCCTGTCCTAAATGTTTTGAGATGAGGAGCAAATACCATCATATCACTGAGAATTTTATAATCTATAATGTAAAATTTTATGAAATGTGACAGAAAGAGATTATAAATTCTCCTCTCAGAACCTTTTCTTGCTAAGAAAAGGAAGTGTGCATGAAAATATTATTTCAAGTATTTAAACTTGAGACTATGTTTTATGATTTAACACCATTCTAAAAGTGCACAGGGGGAGAGTGATTTCCCTATCAATGTCTTCCTGTATCCAAAGTGCCCAAGTATTTATCCCATCACAAAATGCTGTTGTTTGGTTCTCTGAGCTCCTGCTAGCTTCATTCATAAGATGGCAATCAGTACAATCCTATTTCATAATGACAGTCATTATCCAGTGGACCAGAAATTCTTCTTAGTACTAGTTTATTTGACAAAATGTTCATCTAGGATCCTTAACTGCTGGATTTGTCAAGCTCTGCAATGAAAAAATCTTTCTCTGTACTGTTCAGTTTTCATATTGGCAACTGTAAAAATAAATAAAAGAGAAAAACAATATATAAATATGAATAATTTTATGGGAATGTCATGGACCTTTAGAAAATGTCTCATGTTTTTCTCTTTAGCTATTTAATTGCAATGTCATAGTAACAGAAAGCAGCATACCCAATTCTGCACGGATGAATAACCACATTCAATAAAGAAGATTTAACAGAGTAAATCAAACACTGGATTAAACATTTTCTGCATAACAGACCACAAAATGGGCATTCATTTTACCAGTAGATCCTCTGCATTAGAAACAAATGGAAGTGCACACCAGCATAATTAAATTGCACATTCAGTGGCCTCATTGCAGAATTTCCCTATATTATATTGAACTAGGACCCAGTCAATTAGAATTGCCTAAACACATTCAAGAATGCACATTGACAAGATTAAAGGTAAAAAGTGTACCTATTTACATTCAATACATTAATTTGTTTTCTTTGTTTTGGTTTTTTATCAACAATGTTTGAACTAATTCATAATCCAGCACAGCATTTTAACAAATGATTCAAACCACATAATTAAAATAATAAAAGTTCAGAAAGAGGCAAACCTGATGTTATGATTTCATGTTTAGTCTTCTGATGTTCATATTCATCCATTTTTATCAATTATTTTCCATATTTTTGTTGATATTCGAGCATTTGCATGTATTTGCAGAATTTAACTTTTGACTTTAAAAGTCTGCCTCTCACAGGTAGCATAAAATAGTTATGCTTAGTTCTTAACCTTTGTGAAACCACTTTACAAACACATTCTTATCCTTGCAACAGCTCCATGAAATATTTAAGTAATTTTGTCTCCATTTCACAAATGGAAAAACTGAAGCAAAACGTTTAAGTCACATGCCTAGAACCACAGAAGAAGTCATATCCACAAATATTGCTTTTTAAATCCTTTTATGTTAACTACAGTCAGAAAGGATTTGGATGCCCCCTTTCCATTAGGAAACTTTCCTTAATACAGCCTCCCAATCTTTAATGTGTTTTATCCTTACAAGTCTCCTTGGAGATACTATTATTCCCCATCTTAGAGTTGAGGAACTGAGGCACAGAAGGACTGATCCAGCTCCCATTGAAGGTAATGGGAGTCTTGCCATTTACTTGAATGGACTGGGACTTAAGTGACTTGCCCAAGGTCACAAAGGAAGTACAAAATATTGTACCTGGATCTCCCAAGATCCCAGGCTTAAGGTTAGAGCACTAACTACTATCCCACCTTTCCTGCCTTTAGTTCACCTGCGCCTGATGACTATCATAAACATTCTTGACCCTAATCCAGCAAACAATTTGACCATGTATTTAGTTGTATGCATGTGAGTAATCCCATTGACTTCAAGGCCTTGGCAAAAAGCCTTTCTGGTCATTGGTCAAAGTCAGAGGCACTTCTATCCATTACATGCATCCCTGCATTGATGAAAAAATATTTTATTTACTTAAGAATTGTCATTCTAGAAAGTTTAGTTGATCGACTAAAAGTCAATATTTCCCTATTTACTGATAGGTTAAAAAAAACAGCTGAAGGGGAAAATCACCCTCTTTTGTGACAGATGGGAAATTATTATGATGTCTCCTATGCCTCAGTTATTTACACATTAACTGGGATGTCATACCACATTCTAAATACTTTTAAAAAATCCTGCAAATTATGAAAACTTTGAAGCCAAGATCAAAAGTATTTTTAGACAAAATCCTCAAAGAACTTCTTTAAAAAATTCTGTTACACATTGAAAAGGTTTTGAAAATATCCCAGGTGAACAATTCAACGCATCAACAACAAAAATAGTTATCCTTCTAAAAGAAGAAGAACAACAAAAAAGATACAAACAATTGCAGTAATGCTCTTAGAGACATAATTAACTTTTTCTTAAAAAGAAAGAAGCAGATATGGATAAAATTTTGAAAACTCCCTATCATAGACTGAGATGAATCAATGAGGGAAGTGGTTTCCCCATTTTAAAGTTGTCTTTTATTTGACTGAGAGAACAAAGAAACCTTTTGCTAGTTTACGGTGAAAGGCGAAATAGGCAAGAATTAAGTTAAAATCCTTATTTTTAATACAAAAGAGTGGCTTAAACATATCAACTGCAAAGCCGCATCATCAGTGTAGAGCTTTGACCTGTATTTTTTAAGAAAAGGAAGCTCTAATGCACTAGGCTGATAAATCAATGGATGAAACTTATTTTTTAAGAAGAGGATAAGTGATTCAAGTTCCAGTCTCCTATTAAGGCTCACATTCACCAATTAAAAATAGCACTTTTCACTACTCATGTATGAGGTAAATTATGGGATTTTTTAGGGAGATCGGAAAACCTCAGAACAGAGCTAGATTGTGCTCAATAGTCCCTATGTCAGAATGCAGGGCAACAAATCTCTTTCCTCCATCCCTTCTATTAATCACATATGAGCCAATGTGTAAAGGACTCTGCAGAATTAGTGCCATAATCAATGCTACCCTATACACAGTGGGTACAGAGGGGTAGGAAAAGGCAAACTATAGCCTTGATCAATCTGCACTTGGCCAGAAAAACTGCCAGGATATGGAGGGGAGAATACACTGTAACATCTTTGAGGATGGTATAGTGACTGGTTTCCTTGACATTCCAAGAGGCAGTGCCTTCCAGAACTCCTGCTGTAGGTGTGCACAGGGGAGGGGAAAGGGCTTTGCAACCCACTCAAAGCTTAGCTGTAGTTTATGCCACAATGTAGTCCTTAATGTTTAAAAAGAAACCACTGAGAAACCCTAAATGGTAACTATAAGGTGTTACAAAATAAAAGCTGCATTTTTTAAAAAATGGGAAATTGATGTCTCAAAGATCTGGGGGAGATTAATTTTAGATATTAGAGACAAGTAAACTTTTCATAATGGACATAAGAGGCCCTACTTTAGTTTTCTAAAACTATGATGGCATTGCATATTTTCTAAAATTAACAGTCCAGAAAATCATTCTGTGCCAATGTTTTATTCCTCTAAGAGACCACAGTGGAAAAGAAGAGTGGGGAAAAGAATTAAAATTTAAATAGTGGTGATAGTTTACAGAAAGAGAAGAAAAGTGTGTAACAGAAGCCACTCTGAATGTAAGAGATCTCTCCAGTTCAAAATCATTTTTCTTTAAAAGACACTAAAGGTAAAAAATCATTAGGGCAGAAATTGGTGATGGAATGACATTCACCAGTAACTGTAATTACATGCAAAATAACAAAATCTTTAGTTATGTGTACCTATCGCCAAAAAAAAAAAAAAAAAGTCTCACTGAAGAGCCAGCGTTTCAGTAATGGTGTTGACTATGACCTCCTTTCCTTGACACTGTTATTCTCATTCCTGGTACTCAGTAGTTATCTGATGTTTATAACCAGGATCATATAGCAACTTAGCAAGCAAGGTCTCCAGAATCACCAGTACCATATCCTGCAGTATTTGGGTTGATTAAAAGTCTCTCATCCAATTTCTGACCAAAACTCACCCTACTTAATTTGTGAATGAGAGGCCAACAGCAAAAGATGTGAAATGTGATATAATTACAGCGCAAGATGACATGATTGCAAGCCACTGAGGATGACTGAATGAATTAGAAGCAACAAAGAGTTCTGTGGCACCTTATAGACTAACAGACGTATTGGAGCATAAGCTTTCGTGGGTGAATACCCACTTCTTCAGATGGAAGAAGTGGGTATTCTTCCACTGCATGCATCCAAAGAAGTGGGTATTCACCCACGAAAGCTTATGCTCCAATACGTCTGTTAGTCTATAAGGTGCCACAGAACTCTTTGTTGCTTCTACAGATCCAGACTAACACGGCTACCACTCTGATACTTGAATGAATTAGGAATGTCTTGACTCTGTACAATGCCTACCAAAATGGGTTCCTAATCCTGATTGGGTGTTGGAAAGACAATGCATACCAATATAAATGAATTTTTAATGGATATTTTTTCAATTTTTATGAGTGCGACAGCGAGTCTGGAAATTCTTTTAACATTAACATTTATAAGCCAGATCCTTAACTTGTGTAAGTCCACATAGCTCCATTTACAGCATCTCAGGACCTAGCACTATATGCAACCAAGAAATGAAAAATGCTGTGGGTCTTTTTGTTTGGCTTTAAGGAATTTTCAGACATATTAGAACCTACTCACGAGAACCTGGGAAGGGTTGATACATTTCTGCCTATCCTAACTTGAGCTTGAGGGCTTCCCACTAAAACGGCACTATGTGTCTCTTGGAGGGTGAGGTTTGTTTGTTTTGCCATTTTAATAATAAATAATAATAACTTCCAATTTTTATAAATACCCCATCTTTGATATTACCCCCATACCAGCATGGACTGGCCGACATACAGCACTCATGTCCAAGACCTATACCAAATTGCAAAGACCCGAAAGAGAAAGACAAATTTAAAGGGCAGATGGCCATTCTCTGTGCAGTTCCGAATAGCCTGGAAATAGGCAAGTCATAGCATATAAAAGAGAAGCATATGTCCTCCAAAATTCCACACCCCTATCTACTCACCTTCGTGGAGAGAATGCCAATGAAAAATAATCAGTCATTTATTTTGCAACCCAGGGATCGCCATCAATATGAATTCAACGAGATGTAGTCTCAACTTTAGTATACATGGACAAGTAGGGTATTCACATACATGTTTTCTGAAACTTCCCACAGGTTGAGACCATTTGGTCTCCTGTATGTAAAAAATCAGAGATTAACTCACTTTTTGAGTTAAAAAAAAACAGTATATTTTGTTCTGGGATAAACTCACTCACATTTGCAAATCAAATATATTTATTTAGAATGTTAATAATAGCAGCAAGGAAATGCATCATAATGTTATGGTTTATAATAGAAAATATGAGATCTGGAACAGTCACAACTCAGATTAGAGAGTACCAAAGACTGATTTGAACAACAATGATGTTCAGCTACTGAGCTATTTGTAACATGCTATGTACAAAAATTGTATACCAACTGCTCCTGATAGAACAATATTGTACCATTGGCCTGATCTAAAGCCCTGTGAAGTCAGTGGAAAGATTTCCATTTATTTTGATGGACATTAGACTAAGCCCTATATGTTTGTGTATAACAATTTACACTAATTTCTTTTTTTTATGCAGAACAAAAGTGCACCAACTGCACCTTAATTTGTATCTGTATATAATAGCACAACTAAAACCAGTATAACTTCCTGCATTTTACATATCTATATTCATCCATATGCTAACCTGTAAATAGCCCAATGAAACACAAACAAATGATTAAAAAGAAGGAAAAACAAAAGAAATAAAAACAAAGAGATATTGTCAGGTGAAAAGTCATATATTAAAAACAAACCGCCTTACCTAAGTTACTTTTATCTTAAATATTAAGATAGTGAGAATTTTAAAACTCTAATATACTTTTCATAATTTATGCTAATTGCTTGGTTTTTTCACTGTACTCACAATGATTGATGAAACTGGATGATCCATTGTTGTAAAGGCTTTCCCCATAAATCTTTCTTTAATATCAAAAGATTTTATTGATACTAAATATTCCATTCCTTCCTGTGCAGATGAATGCAAAAGGAATAGAACTGATCTTCACACCTTACTGACCTACTAACACAAAAATGTGCCACTGGGTCTTCTGCAAATAGACTTTATTTTAATTCTTCCCTCTAGTCTATGCATCAACACACTTACTCAAGATAGCCTATAACTCATATCATAAAGCTTTGAAAGTTACATGCTCATTCTGAAAGTTCATCCAGCTCTGAACTGGTTTATTTACCAATAGCAAATGAGCTTTTCAATAGTTTCACAAGCTTTAGGCCAGACAGCTTTTTAAGTGTTATCATCCAAAATTCATGTTCTCTTCACCCACATGGTCTCTTGCTACTACCATGGTCTCTTGATTGCCTACCCTTATGTCCATCTGTTTAGAAGACATCAGTTCACTGTACAAGTTGACTGGATCCCTACCAAAGACACCATGCAATGGAGGGTTAAAATGGTCTGTATAACACAGCAAATGCCATCTCTCCTTTTACCACAGGGAAACATTTGCATCACATGCAATGGATCACAGCTGTTCACACTCAGGCACATTTACAAATCAACAAAAGGCTCTCTCTTGCCTTCCTTATTTTAATATGCAGCACTGCTGTTTTCATTAGAAAGTGTATGTATGATAGTAGCCACAGATAGAACTAGAATTGTGCAAATTGTGTCTAAAGTTGAAAGATCTGGTTTCAGTTTATGGAAAAAAACGAAGACTTCTTTGACTAAGCTCTACCTGAACCTACTCACCAGAGACTTTGTGTCAACTTTTGAGTTTATGGATACACACTTTAAATTGTCTGTCTTCCGCCTCAAAATATCCCTCAGATCCCTAATGGATTAATAGTGTGTTCTCCAGTATCTCCTCCACTGCTGTGATATTTTAGGCTGTAGCATGTGAATAAATCCCACTTTTCTTTCAAATGAATGAAAAAACTTTAAGGAGCTTAAAGGCCACCATCAAAAGTATCACAGACAAAATCAAGAGATGGTACTGCAACATAATGTCAGTGCATTTAAGCACCATGATCCTGAACCTGACAATGACTTCACAGGGTAAAATGTCCAAAGCTCAGACTGCTGCCAGTCAGACGGCATGATCGATGAAGCTACAGCAGGGGTGGGAAAACTATGGCCCGGAGGCCGCATCTGGCTGTCCAGACGTTTTAATCTGGCCCTCGAGATCCTGCCGGGGAGCGGGGTCCGGGGCTTGCCTTGCTCCGGTGCTCTAGCCGAGGAGCAGGGTCGGGGCTGGCCCTGCTCTGTATGGCTCCTGGAAGCAGTGGTATGTCCCCCTTCTTGCTCCTACGTGTGGGGGCAGCCATGGGGCTCTGCATGCTGCCCCCGCCCCAAACACTGCCCCCGCAGCTCCCATTGGCCAGAAACAATGGGAGCTGCGGGGGTGGCGCTTGGGGCGGGGGCAGCGTGCAGAGCCCCATGGCTGCCCCCACGCATAGGAGGCTGGAAACAATGGCCAATGGGAGCTTCAGTGGCGACGCCTGCAGACGGTGCAGTGCGCAGAGCTGCCTGGCTGCGCCTCTGCATAGGAGCCAGAGCGGGGACATGCCGCTGCTTCTGGGAGCTGCTTGAGGTAAGTGCCGCCTGGAGCCTGCACCCCTGATCCCCTCCCACATCCCACCCCCCTTCCGCCCTCCAAACCCATTGGTCCCAGCCCGGAGAACCCTCCTGCACGCCCAACCCCTCATCCCCAGCCCCACCCCAGAGCCCGCCCCCCCAGCCGAAGCCCTCACCCTCTACCCGCCCCCAATTTCATGAGCATTTATGGCCCGCCATACAATTTCCATACCCAGATGTGGCCCTCGGGCCAAAAAGTTTGCCCATCCCTGAGCTACAGGAAGCCCTGCTAAGGTACTGATGCCAGATTTCTCTTTGAGCATGTGAGAGCCACACTCCATCAGTGGTGAATTACGGGGAAGGTTGGGGACTGGGCTTCCTTATTACTTTTTAGGGGCTTCCCCCTTCTGACTTATTCAAAACCATAGCCGCCCTGTGGGGGATGCCGCAAAGGGACTGTCTGGACACCGCGGAAAGAGGGGTGGGCTGCGAGAGGGTCAGGGGCTCTGGGGCTACCGCTCTATGGGGAAGGGACCGACCACAGCCGAGAGGCGCTGCCCAGTGCCCTGTAGGGTTGCCACCAAGAGTCTGGTTTTCGACCGGAATGCCCGGTCGAAAAGGGACCCTGGCAGCTCCGGTCAGCACCACTGACCAGGCCGCTAAAAATCCACTCAGCGGTGCAGCGGGCTAAGGCAGGCTCCCTGCCTGCCCTGCCTCCGCGCGGCTCCTGGAAGCATACGGCATGTCCAGCTCTTAGGCCCAAGGGTGGCTCCATGTGCTCCCCTGCCCCAAGCGTCAGCTCCGGAGCTCCCATTGGCCAGGAAACATGGACAATGGGAGCTGCAGGTGGAGCACCTGTGGGTGCGATCAGACTCAGAGCCCCCTGACCCTTCTGCCTAGGGACTGGACATGGCAGCCGCTTCCGGGGGCAAAGCTAGGGGAGGCAGCAAAAGTGTTGAAATCCCCTATCTTCACTGAATAATCCACTGATAAACCCAAGATATTAGTTTGTTGGTATGCTGTTTTGTTATAGATGTTTTTTGTCTTAGGCACAGCAAGAGAGAAGACAACGCACAGTACATTTGGTTCAAGAGGAGGTCATAACCAGTGGCCAATTTGGGGGCCCCCAGAAAAATGGATGACCTGAGCCCTCCCATTTTTAAAAGTGATGGAGCCAGGGCCTCTAAGTCACCCCTGTTCCAGCGCCCCTGAGCTGAAGCCCTGAGCCTGGGCACCCCCTTCCCAAGCCCTGGCAGAAGCTGCAGGGCTGAAGTCCCAAGGCTGGGCCTTTCCCCTCCCTCCGAGCAGGGGAGCTAGGTGGTGTCGGGGGAGCAGGAAGGCAGGTTAGAGGTGGGGGCAGAAGTTTGATGGGGTGTAAGGGTGGGCAGAAGGACTGTGTGCACTCCAGGGGAGGATCCTGTAGGGAGAATTATGAGTTGGGGAGGAAGCAGAGGCAGAAGGCATGTTGGGGGGTAACAAATAGGGGAGATGGGGGAGGTAGGGATAGGGCAGAAGGGGCAATTACGTGTCCAGGAGGCCGGGGCAAAAGCAAGGAGTTAACAGGCAAGGGATAAGGAGGGCAGTTAGAGGTAGGGGAGGAGGCGGGGTAGAAGACATGGGGTAACAGGTAAGGGAGGAGGGACAGTTAGGGTTAGAGGCAGGGACAGAAGGCATGGAGTAAGGGAGGAGGGGCAGTTGGGGTAGGGGAGGAGGTAGGGCACAAGGCAAAGGGTAAGTGCAGAAGGAAGAAGACAGTCTTTCTGCAACTTGGCAGCACAGAGGATGCCAGCCCCAGAGCTGGCCAGTGGATACCCTGGCACTTTGCTCAACACTGCTTCTGGGACTATCCACATTCATTAAGGGCCCCCTACTTCCCCCCGCCCCCATAATTCGAGCACTGCATTCCATATATGAGAATGTGCAGCAGAGTCACAACCTGCTCTGCAGTAATCAACAAGTTGATGTCCAAGCCAGAAATACCCGGTCAATGAAAGCTGTCCAAAAATCCTTTAGATTTTCATAATTAGGATCATGCTTTATGGCAGTTGACCATAAAAGATGTGAGGAAGTTCTGTGACAGGAACCATATAAATTGAATTGTGATCTTGCTAGCAGTGAGCAGATATGCAATGAGCTATAATTTGATTTTCTTACAGTTATCAAGAAAAACATTTCTTATTTCTTAGACCTGTGGTTCCCAAACTTTTTAGTAATGTGGCTCTTACAGATATTTTCAAACTTAATGGCTCCCGACAACCAAATACAATTTTTTTAAACTAACTCAGGACAGTAGATTAAAGAGTTCAGGACACTAGATTCAAGAGGGACACTAGAGTTTGGAGGTTTGCAACCTTATTCAACTACTATTTGTTTAATTATATAATCTGATCTGATCTGATCTGGCTTTTTAAAACTATCTTTTGAAATGATGGATTTTTCAGTGTGCCAGGACATTTAGTGAGAAAAATGGGCCTGTTTCAAACTGCATAGTTGCACAGTGTTTGGCTGAATTTCTGATAAGCCGCAGATGTAAGTAATTTTCCAAGTTTAAATATTTCTGTGCTTAGTTTTCACAGAAATCATTGCTAAAAACCCAGACGTAGAGATAACTTGAAGTGAATGGAAGCAGCATTTTCATAGCTTCATCACTGAGATCTTTGAACTTTTCTTTAACAAAAATCTAGAATTCCTGGTATTTTAGATATGAAAACTTGGTCTTCAGCATGGTGATCACTTGACAATTCTATGAGATTTTGTTGAACCATACTTAAGGTTGGAGTGGTGTTAACTGTTATCAAGAATGGGTTTAGAATCCAATAGGTATCTGGAGATTCATGTTAAACACCAGGAAAATATCCATCATAATGGGAATATAAACTCCAGACAAATGAGTTGGTCTTTAGTAGCATTTTGATCCCTTTCACTCTGTTTTTTTAAAAAGTGTGATAGCACTAGAAACATCTCAGTATCTCCCTTTTCATGTGGCATCTCCAAAGACAAAGCTTCTTTATGACTCCCCTAATTTTCTCTTTTCTAGTATATTTGTATTCCTATCTTGAAGTGTTGGATTTAGTGCATTCAATTTGCCATATATGCCCACCAGATAAGCTAACAGAGTCAAAAAGTCCACACTAAACATATAACCTTCAAGATCTATTTTCCCAAGGAGGAAAATTCAAAGACATTGTAATATTTTCCCACATGACAACCACCTGACTTCACTGTGAAACAGAAGCTGTGTGTTGTCAGAGCACATGTCAGCACAGCATACTAAAACAATGTGTGTTCACTGTCCAGGATTTTATAAAATTCACAATTTTAGTAACAATGTTGAGGGTCTTGTGTACTTCAGGTTGCAACTTCTTAGATGCCAAACCTTGGTGATGAATCATGCAGAATGTCCAAATTGCTGCTGGTGCCATTTCCTTTACTCACGCTGCAACCTCACTGTGCTTTCTGGTCATGGCTACTGCTCCATCAGCACACAGTCTTATATACATAACCAAGTTAAGATCTCATCCACAATGAATTTACTGAGGATCTTGGGTATTTCCTCACTTGTTATTTGGGTTGGAATTTCACTGCAAAAAAAAATAAAAAATTCAGCTATTGTACCTGCTTTGATAAATCTCACATAATGCAGAATCGGAGCCATGTAGGCTATATCTGTGGATTCACCGAGATGCAGTGCAAAATATTGATTCTTCTTAACTTGTTTTATCAACTAGTCCTGTACATTTTCTGCAAGGTCATCAATGCATCAACAGATGCTATTATTTGACATAGAGAATGGTTTTCAGTGCCATACCTGCTTTTTCCCCAGTCATAATTCTACAGATGTCTATTGCTGCTGGAAGTAGAAGGGTCTTTCAAATTGTGTGTACTTGTTTGCATTTTTCAGTTCGCATGGCCACAATATAAGATGTTTCTAAGGCTTTTTGAGGAACAATTGCTTCTTTAGACATGACTTCTTTCTGACACTTTAATTCTTCTTGTTTCCAAAGGAAACAAAATCACACTCACGTTTATGAATTCCAGGTCAGGTGTATAGTTTCTAAATGTCTCTGTAGTTTCCCTGGCCTCATACTTTCATTCACTGACACTTGAAAACAAATGACACATTGTGGCTGTGGACTTTCCTCAGTGATATGGACATGAAAATCCAAATATAAAGTAACTATCATCGTATTGTCTACTTTTCTTTCTTTTCTGTTTAACTTTATTAAAATCGTCATCTTCTTCAGCCAAATGTTTTCTACATGTAGGTGAAAATCATTCTATTATAAAGATTAGACACACTTGTCTCTCCGTCAGGACCCGCCCCCCCTTCCTCTATCCACAAGTGCTGGTGCTGCTGATACTGGGAAACTCTCTGTTCCCTCCACTCCAGCAGGGATCTTTCAATAGAGAGATTTCCTGATGAATGCTTCAGCCAGCAGGAACTCTCTCAACTGAAGGCTCCCCGCAGGAACAGAAAGCACAAAGGCACAGAGTCCGAATGTCTCATTGCAATTTTATAGCCAAGTCCCGTGCGCCCAAGTCAGCTGACATGGGATAGCCACGCATGTCTTATTACAGTGTAGACATACCCAGAGAGGCTCCCAGCCCAGGCAGCAGCAGCAGAAGAAGAAGACACAGACGCATAAATAAGATGCAGGTGACGTTTAAGGCTAGTTTAACACCCTTTTAATTAAAAAAAAGATAAAAATGGGCATATTGATTAAAATTTTCCCCCAGACTTGTGGCTCCCCTATGAACCTATCACTAGCTCACAGTTTGTGAAGCACCGTCTTGGAGGGAGATTGTCAAGTGCAAAACAACCAAAGTATAACATGCCCTCCAACAAATAATGTTTGTTTCTTTAAAAGAGAAGCCAGCAACCCTCTAAAATGATGGCAGCAAAAGTGTTGAAATCCTCTATCTTCACTGAATGATCCATTGACAAACCCAAGATATTAGTCTGTTGCTATGTTGTTTTGTTATAGATGCTTTTTGACTTTGGCACAGCAAGAGAGAAGACAACGCACAGTACATTTGGTTCAAGAGGCGGTCACAACCAGTGGCCCATTTGGGGGCCCCCGGAAAAATGGATGACCTGAGCCCCTGCAGAAGATTTGGTGCAGAAGCCCCTAGCCTGGGTGCCCAAAGTCCTGGCAGAAGCCATGGGGGTGCAAAAGCCCTCCCATTTTTAAAAGTGATGGAGCCATGGCATCTTGGCCCCGCCTGTTCCAGCGCCCCTGGGCTGAAGCGCTGAGTCTGGGCACCCCCTTCCCAAGCCCCGGCAGAAGCCACAGGGCTGAAGTCCCAAGGCTGGGTGCTTCCCCCAGCCCTAGCCTTGGCAGAAGCCACTGGGCTCTCGGGGCAGCTCTTACCATGGGAGAGCAGGGGCTAGGGCTCCATGGTGAGGGAGGATGTGAGGGCCCAAATCTTCTTTGTGCCCAGGGCCCCAATAAATCTTAATCCGCCTCTGGCAGCAACATTATTGAACTTAAAACTGAAGGGTTTTATTTCCCCACAATAACTAACGAGCAAAAAAATGGTCTAGTGAGAGGTTCCATCCTAACACCAACAGGGGAACTCAGTCACAGGGGAAGATTACCTTTAGGGCTTGTCTTCACTACCCGCCGGATCGGCGGGTAGCAATCGATCTATTGGGGATTGATTTTTCGCGTCTCATTAAGACGCGATTAATCGATCCCCGATCGCACTCCCCGTCGGCTCCGGAAATCCACCTCATCGAATGGCGGAAGCGGAGTCGACGGGGGAGCAGCAGCGATCGACTCGCCGCCGTCCTCATGGCCAGGTAAGTCGATTACGATACGCCGACTTCAGCTACGCTATTCACGTAGCTGAAGTTGCGTATCGTAGATCGACCCCCTCCCCTAGTGTAGCCCTGGGCTATGTGTTTTCCATTCCAAAACAAGGCTTAAGTTATTCAGCATCCTTACTACAACCCCAGCCACCCCTTTCCTTGCATAAGGGCTCAGCGCCTGGAAGGAGCTTTGGAAGAGCCAGGGGGAGTCTTGAAGAGAGCTTCAGGGTTCTCCAGTAAAGGGACCAGAGCAGCTGTGGAAAAAGGACTACAGGGAACATCCAGGAGGCTCTGTGGAGGAAGTTTGGAGAGGAGGCCTACTAGGCAGGTGGCAGGCAAACAAACTTGTCATGAATCTGCTCAATAGCAATAGTTCTGCTGAACAGCAGAGGGCATTGTGATGAATTGCTAAGGGTGAATTTGTTGCTAGTCTCACTCCTGACTGGAGGGTGATTGGTCAGCCAGAATGGGGAGGGGCAAATTCCATGTCAGTAGGATGGCAGTCGGTGAGGAGTGGGTCACAGAAGCAGTCTGGAAGAAGTGTGGTTGTTGTAGCCAGCTGACAGAGTGCTATTTGTTACCCACCAGGAGGTAAAGCCTTAGCCTGGAGTGCCCACAGCACTTGCCTGATTAGTGGTACAGAGAACACACTACCAGGGACTGTTCCAGGACACAGGGTGGTGACCACTGCATACCAGAGACCCCAGGAGGTGGCAACAATTACACAAGTATAGGAATTAGCCCTGGGAGGGAAAGTGAAGTGGGAATGGGTGAGGCTGGAGAAGACAGCTGTTCCACTGTTTAGGTCCTGAGGGCTAGAGCCTGTGGTAGAAGGTTCCATTATGATTCAATAATGCCACCTTGAGGTTGTGTGCTGACACCCCCGTAAGAACAGAGCTGCATCCCTCCAACCCAGGGGTGAAGACCTAGTTTGGGATGCACCAAGGGAAAAAGTTTCCACAGACTCTCGAGGCATGGTTGCGGATGTGGCCCAGAAAAACTGGGGTAAGATTTTTTGGTTTGGATTCTTGTTGCATTGGGCTAGTGTTTAACCTGTCTGGAGTGTTTTGGTTTGGCTGGAGGACTAAGCTAATCAATCACTGAGAGGAAGACTGCCTAGCAGTAGGGAAACTGAGGCAACTGTCAACCCTAATGATGGAAAGGTAAGCCACCCTTCTACAATTATAATCTGACATTTATTTATGATGAATGATGCAAGAAAAAAAATCTCACACACCAGAAATTAAAATAAAAAGATAACACTGAGGACTAGTCTAACTAGAAAATGTTTACCAGTATAGCTATACAAATATAAACATCCTAGTGTAGGCACAGCTTATATTGGCAAAAGAGTGCTTTTGCTGGTGTAGCTTATATCAATTCCCTGAATGAAATAAGCTATACTAGCAAAAAGCACTTTCCCCCCAGAAAACTGTCTAAACTAAGGCTTATACCAGTTTTAAAATGTTGTAAAAAATGTATACCCCTAACCAATGTTATTATACCAGTGAAAGTTTTAAGTGTAGACCTAGCTTAATTTATGCAGTGAGGTCCTGTTCCTGTTTCATACCCATTAATGTTTTCTGCTCCCACTGGCCTATTAGGAATAGTTTATGGAAACAATGGAATTTAAAAGGTCACAAACAGGAGGACTAAAATATGAAGGACTTTAAGTGCTGAAAAGCAATTACATTTATTTTCTTTTAAATACAAAATAACTATTATGAATTGCCATATTTTCACATTACTTTCTCAACACTTATTTCTTGGAAGGTACGTTACTGTAATTTTCTGACACGTTTTCTGTAAGGATGTTTTGATTTACCATACATAATGGGTACATTGGCATGGTAGTGCAAACAAAAATTTTAAAATCTGTTTACTTTTTTGGATTTAGCTAATTTAGCTAATTGGTTTGCTCTCACTTATACTTAGGGCCCTACCATTTTGGTCAATTTCATGGTCATAGTAAATGTCATGATTTCAGCTATTTAAATCTGAAATTTCACAGTGTTGTAATTGTAGGGGTCCTGACCCAAAAAGGAGTTGTGTGGGGGGTTGCAAGATTATTGTAGGGGGGATTGCGGTACTGCTACCCTTACTTCTGTGCTGCTGCTGGTGACGGCACTGCCTTCAGAGCTGGGCAGCCGGCAAGTGGCGGATGCTGGCTGGGAGCCCAGCTCTGAAGGCAGAGCTACCACCACCAGCAGCAGCAGCGTGGAACTAAAGATGGCATGATATGATATTGCCACCCTTACTTCTGTGCTGCTGCCTGCAGAGCTGGGCCCTCAGTCGGCAGCTGCCACTTTCCGGCCACCCAGCTCTGAAGGCAGAAACACAGAAGTAAGGGTGGCAAGGTATGGCATTGCCACTTTTACTTCTGTGCTGCTGCTGGCAGGGCGCTACCCTCAGAGTCGGCACCTGGACAACAGCTGCCGCCCTCTGGCTCTCCAGCTCTGAAGGCAGTGCAGAAGTAAGGGTGGCAATACTGAAATAACCTTGTGACCTCCCAGCAACTCTCGTTTGGGTCAGAACTCCCAATTTGAGAAACACTGGTCTCCCCCATGAAATCTGTATAGTATAGGGTAAAAGCATACAAAAGACCCAGTTTCACAGGGGAAGACCAGATTTCACGGTCCATAGACATTTTTTTCATGGCCATAAATTTGGTAGGGCCCTACTTATACTAGTCCCCCCACATCCCACACTGATCCCTATATCTTGTATTTACCTTATCTCCATATCTCATATTTCTTCAGTTTGTATCTTGCTTACATAATCTGTATCTTGAACTGACTCCTAATTGTAAATTGCCAATTATTTTTTAATCATACCTTTGTAATCCTTGTGTGTCATGGTGTTTTTTGTCACTGCACAAAAAATGGCACATCTCAATTCTGGGCCAATTCTCCTCTCAGTTACACTTGTGTAATTTGGGAGTAATCACTGAAGTTATTCCAGACTTACACTGGGTAGCTGAGAGCAGAATATGGCCTTTTGTTTCTTTCCAGTCCCCTTATTTACATCTTTACAACACCAGGAAGCCATGATTTTTAATGACATTTCTTTCAGCAGTGGCAAGCAACCTACCGAAAATTAAATTTTCTGGGAAGTATAGCACTACAAAAGGTATGTAAAATTGGACAGGGATATGTGTGTTTAATGATATTTAAGTACTTGTTTACTACCTTATTTCATTTGCAGTATTACTTGAAGCAGCTGTTATTGAGTAATAGGAGACTTTCAGACTAGTGTCCTCAAGCTCTAGGAAAAAGTTGTGCCTTTTTCAAGACATCTGGACTCTGTAGTTCATGTAAGAAGTTACATCTCCATTTTTGTCTGAAAATTGTACAAAATAATCCAAGGAAATAAATAATTTATTTGGGGCACAGAAAAGCTGCATAATCCCTAAAGGGTAAGGAGTTCCACTTGTACTTGAAGCAAAAGTGGCAGAATGATATTCTTACAGTTTTCATACAAAAATGTTATATAATGTTTTGAAGAGTGAAATATGTGTAAAACAAAGTACCAAGTTGTTCTTGTCATTCTGATCCCTAACCTGCATTTCGTTCACACCAAAAACTCCCCCTGAAATGAATGGGCAAGGAGCTGTATTTTTGTGTTTTATTTATTCTGCTGTGGAGTTTAGCAGAAACAGTTTGTAGGTTTCAGAAAATGGAATCTATATTGATCAGGTACATTTAACGTATGATTACATTGTTTTTGAACTACAGAACATGAACACTTTCTTAACACTATTTTTAAAATATTAGCAACTTTATAATATGCAGTAGAGAAATAAATTAGAAAACATTTGTCAATTAATTAAAAAAATAAAACATTTACAGGACATTTTTTAAAACAAAGTATACCTGCCCAATTAAACAGAATTTCACAAAAATAGACCCTTTTTGAGTTGTGACTCTTTTTTAAAGTACTGTATGTGATGAACATGGAGAACAATAACGTGTTAATGTCAAAGCAACAATATGGAATGTGAAGAAAGTACATGAGCTGAGGAAATGAAAGAGTTATAGCAGAGAGTGAGTGGGTGGTATTATGTTCTCTGGCACAGAGTTACGCTTGCTGAGAAACTAATAGGAAGTGGGAGGTAGGGCACTTGGTTCTGTCATTCATTATCCCCCTTTAGAACCATGACTGACGAGGAGTCTCTTCACTGTGCCTTCCATTTTTTCCGCTTTCTCTCAGCCTTTCCCAGTGGCCCTTTCTTTAAAAGACGTGTATAAGGGATTGCAGAAATCACAGATTTATTCTTTCCATTGAGCTCCATGCCTTTTTATTAACCCCTCATGGTCAGATAAGTGCTACCACCAGGGCTGAAGGGGGCAGGAGTGAAAGATACCTCCCTCTCCCCATGTCCTTCCTGCAGATGACAGTGTGTTTGTGGATTCTGCCATCATCTGCTTTTCTGTAGACATACGAGTTTTTCCATACCCTGACCTGTTTACTTAAACTCATAATCTTAGGTTTGCATTAATGTAGCTTTTCCACTTATATATCATGAACTCTGCTATATCTCACCCACAGAGGTAAGAGTTAAAGTTCAAGGGTGGAGCATTGTGGGAGTGTTGGAAATATTTCTAATCAAGCTGTACCTGTTCTGTACAGTGAAGTCCTCCATCCATAGAACAAGTAGAGCGTGGCAATAGTTAAACCAAGATCACATTGGTGGGGCAGTATATCTTAAACTTGACGTATCACCCTTAGTGTTGACCCTATCTCCAGATCCAGTCAGTCCTATACTCTCTGCTGAAACTGTCAAAAAATTGCATTTGGTGTCAGCTGGGGAAGCAGGGGAGGGTGTTTGTAGTGCATCTATGCAATAGGAACATAAGCACTGTGTATACCTATGTAGCTCAAATTTTATGATCCTGTTTTCTGTGCACTGCATCTCTAAATGTAGAGTCTCTTTGATTGATTACTGTGTGAGTGAAAACATAACATAGTGCAGTGGGCACTTAGATACACCACTATGAAGGGTATGGTATAAATGATTGATACTAAATTGAAGGTTTCCCTCATGCAGACTCCTAATGTAGAAAAAGGTCAGTAAAATTTGTGGAGTACCCCAAAGAATCATCTCCCTAGTCCTCTTCAAAATCCTCAGGCTGGCCTTCTGCACAGCAGTGTGATCATTGTGGAGAACAACTGGTAACATTTGGAATGAAGTTGACTGACAAAAACATGTTTTGCAGACCCACCAAAAGTTACTAAGGATGATTCTAAACAGAAAAGAAATCAGAGATCTCAGCTCCTGGGAAGGTTGGGAGAGCGGAGGAGACAAGTCAGCCCCATTCTCCTAAATTCTCTGCTGTAGAAGATCCTCAGAGCACAAGCCACCTAGTTTATATTTAGTCATGCTATGCTGTTAGAGTGTTGCCTTGGAAAGGACAACCATGTAATAATAATGCTACAGTAATTTAATTAAGAAGTCCTTCCAGTTTACATCTCACCAATGATCTTTTGTTAGAATGCACACAAGGGATCATTTGGTCTAATTTACATTAGCTGTCAATACCATGCAGAATACACAGTATTTTTGTTCAAATCATGTAATGTATATTTTGCTAAATTTCATACAAAAATTGCTTCAAATCATGTTAACATTTCAGGAAATGTAATTGTGATACTGTTGTTTTATAATTATAATAATAGTTACCCTTCTATATTATTTCCATTTGAGAATCTCAAAGTGATCCATGAATCAATATAATCTTCCAAATCTTCTGTGTGTGGTTTGATACTATTATTCCATTTTACAGGTGAGGGAACTGAGACACAGGCAGGTATAAATGAGTTGCCTCAGAAATAGGAAGTAGAATCAGAAATAGGGCGCGGCTCTTTTTGACCACCCCTGTGTCTTAACCACAAGTCCATTCTTCCTCTCTGATGCTGTACATTTGCTGGGTCTTCAGATATTTACTCGTAGTTATCTTTCATGCTGTAGTTGAAAACAGTACTCCAAAACCTTATGAACAATCAAGATCTGAGAGAATACATCTGTTTATTATTTCTTAGGCAATTTTTTTCTCATTTCCACATGCTCAGTGCATCTGCTTCACTTTGTATATGTTTTTCAAAGAGACAAAATTGCTTTATGCCATCTGGAAAAAAAAGGGAAAATATCTAAAACTGCTTAAACATTTATATTTGTATATAAATATGTATGCAAGGAGTGAGAAAAATATATTACAAAATACAGTTGGCTTGATCCTGCTCTCATCTAGGCCAACAAAAGCAAGGACAGATCTATTATGTTAGTAGTATCTGTTAATGGTATTTTTATTCATTGGATTTCTCCGTATTCTCCTGTTTCCAACTTCTTGTCAACTCACCAGTAGTGATTCTTTAGCCATTAAGGCCTAGTCCTGCACCATTAAAGTCAATAGAATTTTTGACAATGACTTAAACGGGAGTAGAATTTCAGTGCTATCATGTCTTTAAAAAGAAACAAGCAAATACTGTATCATGGTCTTTTCTGACTAATGGATAAAAATGAATTAAAATAAGGTTTCAAATGTTTATTGTTTTACACATGATATAGGAGGCTTTACAGTATTTGATTGCGTATGTGTATTTAAAATTATGTATCTATATAAATATTGCAAAAAGGTGTGCTTTGTCCAGAAAATGGATAATATGGCATAGCAAACACACAGATATACTCAGATTAGAAGACTGCATCTTTCATCTGAATAAAATGAGTAAATATAAGAATCTGAAGTATTTTATTACAACAGACAACTATCATACATTATGCATGCTGACAAGGAAAGTAAGCTGGAAAAAGAAAATTTGCTAATCTTTAAAGTTCTTGAAACTGAGAAAGCTCCTTTAGGAATCTCATCATAAATATCATCATATAATTAAAAGGGTTTAAGGTGGTCCATAAAGCTGAGTGAATTGATGTCTCTCATATGCAGTATTTTAACCTGGACTTCAACAGAGAAACCATAAACAAAAGGCTATAAAGGCATCAGATGAAATGAGTTCTTGCAAGCTCAGATCCTTGTGAAGACACACTTATCTTAAACTCACCAGAGACTCACACATGAAACCATCAGCAACAGACACCTGCAAGGTAAGAATGAATAATGATGAGAACCCAATTTACAGGTTAAACAATCTCTGAGTACTTTCACAGAAGCTAACACTGGTATAAAGTCTAATGTCTAAATTAGAAGCAGCAAAAGTAGAAAACAGAGAAAAGCTAGCACTAGAGCAAGTTAAAAATATATATTTTTAAAGCGTTGACAAACTGGATGTGTGAGTTAAAGCTTCCTCAGTCTGAATTAATTGTCTTTTAGTGCTCTCATCAGATGTCTGTGGTGAGGGGAGAGATTGAGTCTGGACTTTACAGCTAGCACAATGAGAGTTTCTTTTTAAAGTTTCCTAGTGTAGACATGGCCTGCAGGGGAGCTGGCAGTCACTCCTATTGTGTTTTGCCTTTGAGCAAAAAGGACATATATAAACTGGTTTATCACCAAACAGAAGGTGACTTTGGGAAGATTGGTGGTATCGATGGGGCCACAGCCAAAAAGGAAGACATAAGCCTCTGTTGTCATCTTGCCTTGTTTGCAGGGAACAGGGACATGTCCATTCTACCTCTTGTTTTCAACAAATAAATTCACTGAAGCCTTACAAGGAAAATCTACTCATCATTAAGTGTTTCCTTTACAACATTGCACCTTAAAGATGAAAATAAAATAGCAGCTTTTTGTGCATGGTTTAGAGGAGTTGCCTTTAGGACTTTAGGGCCAGAGTAGCAATGGTATTTCATTCTTTTTTTAAAAAGGAATCATTCTACTTTTTGTAGAAGGTTGAAGGGAATTATCTTCAGCTTGACACATGTAGACCTAGAGTGTGCCCTTATTTCAACTTTCAGAAATTGTGAACTGACACCAAAGTATGTGGAGTGATGACTTTTGAGGGAATGAAATGGACATTATTAGAAGCTCCAGCATGAGTAGACCTACCATCTATTTTTCATTAATCCAAGCCATGCCAGTACAATGCACCTCATTTATAGTGACAGCTTCTCTCTCATGCAGAAAATTGAGACGTGTACATTGTAGTTTATTAAACTTTTGTTGCATTTTATCTGGTTAGAAAGGGAATGCCTGTGCCATAAGCAATTTATGCATTGGAATTATTGGTTATTTTAAAGTGCATTACATTTTTGCAAAAATTTGTAGTTTAATCTGTGTTGTGGGGTAGGCACAACTGAAAAATTACAGAATTTGAAATCTCAATTCAAATGCACCATTGCCATAATACCATGGTGTTCTCTAGTCTGTATATTCCACAGATAGAATGATAATGAATAAAGTAAATAAACAATAATGGGTCAAATCTGTAGACCATATATAACATTCCCATTTTGCCTGAGTTAGGACTTCAGGTGTATGCTGAACTATAATATATAGCACTAAATCAGGGCCAAACTTTCCCCTATACGCATAACATCTTGTAATTCTTCTATTGGAGTGGAATGTGGAGTTTGGTATTTATTTGGAGTTTGCCCTCCCCAAGAAGAAGGTGGAGTTTTGACATCCTAAATGCAACATATCCCAGTTTCATACAGCCTCTCTGTGGTTCCCAGCTGTGTCTATTCCTTCAGGAGTTGTTCTGCTATTACCCAAAATTTGGTTGCCTCTAGAACCACCCCTTCCTTGCCCCAACCAGAGCAGGCTTTCCAGCACAAATTACTGCAGACTCTGTTAGGTCTATATTTAGAGAGGGAGAAATTGGCAGAGACCTATGGTCCCTTTAAACCCTTCCATCTTATTTAGGGAGCCACACAGAGCCCCCATAAAAGAGAATGATAAGGACATGCTGTTAGGAGCCACTTTTTCACCCACTCAGCCTATATTAGCAGGCACAAGCAATCCTCTTCACTTGTGGAAACAGAGGGGAAGGTGGGGGCCAGAATGTTTCACATTTTTAAAGAGGAAAGTACAAACATTAACACCACTTAGTTGATATATCCACTCTTTCACATAAGTAAAAAGCCAGGAAGGGGCTTTCACTTTGAAAGAATAGCTGTGTAGTTCTTAGTGTTGAAGCAGATTATTAGAGGAAGGTTTGCAAGAATAACTGCTTAAAATGGTCACATTCAGATTAGACAAAAGAAATATAATTTGTATTTGTATAGAAGAAAATGGATGAATTTAAATTTTAGCTGATTATAATTATTGTCATCATAATCATCATCATTATCTTTGTATGTCTAAATGACTGATTCAAAGAAGAATTTTAACATATTTCACATGTCACTGTAATTCTTTTCTGTTTTGTGCTCCAGTGCTTCGTTTTTTTATTTGCTTTCTTCAGCCTCTGAACTTTTCATGGAAGCTATTGTCATTTTTTCAGCATACAGGCATTTAGAAGAAAAAAAGCCCTTTGCAAATAAAATAGACAAGAAGAGATGTTTCATATTGAGTAAATTTTTTGCATTTTTGTCAGTAAAAAATAACCATCTTATATGGAGAAAACTGATATTATGTGACAGCACCTCCATATGCACTCCATAAAGAGGTTCAGAATAGTAGGGTTCCACCCTGAGCCTAGGCTTTCTGACAAAACAGAAAGATGCTTTTAACAATAACTCAAGTCTGATACAGATCAGTAGCAGGACCAATATAGGCTTTGCTTCATTCAGGTTAAGGCAGAATGAAGTATGATCTCCTATTTTAATTAGAGTTGCAGGAAATCAGGACTTGTGAAATAGGCCCAATATACCCAGCAGTTTAAGCATGTAAAAATGGAGGCACCCAAAATCAGTGGCCATCTTTGAAAATGTTGGAATAACTATATTTATGGAGTCAATATTTAATCTTTGGTCTAGTGTGCAGTAGCAGTAAGGGACTTAATAGGGGACTGTCTTGTATTAAGTATCTTGTGCTATAAGAATATTGGGCTATTACTTCATAATGAATATATTGAATCAAACGAAAAATTTTGTATAGCAACTAGTTGAGGTTGCCAAATACAAATGTAATTATTTCTCACAACTTACAAAATCCAAGCATATTAAAGTATGGAAATGAATAATTACAGACATCATAAATCTTATATCACCAACAATAAACATAAACACAAATTTTGTTCTATTTTGTATTTATAGACTCATAGACTTTAAGACCAGGAGGGACCATCATGATCATCTAGTTTGACCTCCTGCACATTTCAGGCCACACAACCTCACCCACCCACTCCTGTAATAGACCCATAATTTCTGGCTGAGTTACTGAAGTCCTCAAATCATGATTTAAAGACTTCAAGTTACAGGGATTTACACTAGCTTAAACCTGCAAGTGACCCATGCCGTATTCTACAGAGAAAGGTAAAAAACCCATAGGGTCTCTGTCCATTCCAACCGATAAGTCCCTAGCTTCTAGCAAACATTCTTGTTGTTAGTCCCTAAGTGCATGACCTCGAGTTTTGCACTATTAAATTTCATCCCATTTTTATTACTCCAGTTTTCAAGATAATCCAGATCTTCTTGTATGATATTCCAGTCCTCCTCTGAATTGGCAATACCTCCCAACTTTGTGTCATCCAAAAATTTTATTAACACGCTCCCATGGGTGGCACATATAAGAAGCCAGGGGAGGCTAAGCCTCCTGAAAAAAGTCTGGCCACAGAAGAGGGAAATGCTGCGGATGTGGCGCGGGTCACCCCTCTGAAGGCGCACTGACCCACCACCGCTTTTAGAGCGCCAGGAAGCGAAGCTCCATAGAAGTGGGAGGGACCACTGGTCTTCGGACCATGGCCCCATCCTCACTCTGCCTCTTCCCCAAGGCCCCGCCGTTGCTCTACCTCTTCCCACCCCTGCTCCACCTCTTTCCCTGAGGTCTCCCTACCCACCATCACTCCTCTCAATGGCTCCTTGGTCCCCTGCCGCACCCCCATTCTGGGAAGGGGCGGAGAGGAGTGAGCAGTGGGTGGGGAGACCTTGGGGGAGGGGGCAGAGAGGAGCAAGCAGCAGGTGGTGGTGGGGGCTCAGGGGAAGAGTCAAAGAGTGAGTGGCACGTGGGCAGGGCCTTGGGGGAGGGAGAGGGAAGAGGCCGAGGGGGGATGGTGCCACGAGCCAGGTGCCAGTGGAGCTCCCCACACTTCTAGGGAGCTTCCAGTGCTCGCTTGTTAGCCTTCCCAAATGGAAGACTCATGCACCGCCTATGCCACTTTTTATTGCAAGGTCATTAATAAAAATGTTACTTTCATTGATGACTCTTCCATAATGATTTAAAATCAACATTCTATTTCCCTAAAAACTTTGAAGTTGTTATGGAAAGAACACACAGTCTATAAGTAAAACATCACACCAACATGCAGCTGTAGCTCCTTAACGAACTTAATTAAGTTAATTGGAGTTGTGGATGCTCACCACCTCCAAAAATCAGGTCTTAGGAGTCTCATAAGTTGGTCTTTAATGTTAATTCATATAGGGTGTTTCAAAATAAATGAGAATTAGTTCTTTCAGATTAGAAATCACAATAACTCCCTATTGCAAAGTAAAAGATTAGGGGGCTGATTCTCCACCACCTTGCATATATGTAAACCTTTACTCTTGTATAAATCAGAGTAGTAGCATTTTACATCCACTTTGCACTTGTGTGAAGGACTGCATAAGGGGAAGTGCAATTGAGAATCAGCTCTAGTCATTTATTTATTCTTCCAAGTTTAGGCCTCAGTCCTGTAAACACTTATGAACATGCTTAACTTTCCTCAGAAGCATAAAGTCAAGCATATGCATAAATGTTTGCAAAAATAAATAGCAAGATGGTTAAAGAAAGACAATGGGATTGAATATAATCCTCATATATATGATAGTATGGAGATTAATTTCAAGAGCGCACACTTTCCCTTGAGTAGGAGATATAGAATAGTAATTTGGCAGTCTTAAATTTCACAGCTGCATGTTTATTTTCTCAACCTTGACTGGAAATATGATTTTTTTAATTTACGTTAATTCATCTTCTGTTGATGGATGTGTACTATGACAGGTAGAGGGACCTTGCAGAAGGACTGGGTAACCCAGGAGTTAAAATGCTGCTCCAGGCTATCAGGGACTCCCTCAGCCATTATTGTGGCTGCAGAGGACAACTGCTGCCTGCAGTCCCACAGATAACCTAGTTATTAAACAGCAAAGGTTCCTGAAGGGAAACGCTGCTCACGTGTCTATAGTCTACAGCTGAGTCTGCAGAGGAAAAGTGATCTAAATTGGCAAGAGGGAAAGATCAGGAGAGGGAAATGGGAGAGTTGCAGGGAGCTCTCCACCTTTGTAGTGGAGCCTGATGAGTTATAGGAAGGTTTAACTTTTGCCTTTATACTTTGCCTGATGGAATATTTACCATTTTTGTTTACACTCTGGTAAGCCTTATTTTTTCTATTTAGGCTAAATTTGGTAATGCAGACTTCTTTCTTAATTAACTGTAATTATTAAACGACTAGCCCAGAATATGAATGTTGAAGCTTCCTCTTGCTATACCACTTTAGGGTAAAATTAACATTGTTTTTAAGTTTAACTCCTAATTGTTTTACTTTCTCATATTTTTTGTTATTTGACTGAAAATTAAACAATATCTAAAATATAAGGGACTTCCCAGTTTAAACACCTATGTGTATTTAAAATTATCGCTCACATTTACATTTTCTGAAAAAGTTCTTTAAATCCGATGGCCTAAATGAAACTATGAACAGAGCTGAATTAAAAAACTACAAGATATAAAATGATGAGAGATCTTGTCACAGCATACTTAATATAATGAAATATATATATATGCATCCTTCATTAAAAAGATATCAGGAGGTCTATTTGAATGCAATATTCTATAATTATGAAATAATATGAAAAGCTCATTGCCAATCGATATTAACAATCCTTTATTTTGTATTTAAAAGAAATGCTGCTATAATGAATATGTTATTATAACATGTAGCACATTCCATTCATCTCTATTTTCAGTGTGCTATATTGTGCCACTTAGGTACACTCAGCAGTTTGGACACAGAGAGCACTGAGCAGAAAGGCAAAAAAATTTCAGAGCTTCCTGGTTGGGTAGTGGGGAGCAATCTGTGAGATATCTTTTAAGGGCTGCAGTATACTCTTGCCAGTGGGGGATAGAGCCATCGCTCCCCCTAATCATTATCCCTCCCTGCCCCCTTTTCAGCACATTATTCCCACAAATGGTAGCAACCCCTCTGCTTCCCCAAGCCCAGGGCTGTGTTTCTGGGCAATCCTGCAATAGGCTTAGAAAGTGGGGAGACTTTTAACTCCTTCCTTCTCCATTTCATGGCCACATAAGGACTAGCTATAGTGTGGCCCATTATAGCCAAATTATTTTCTAAGTTAATACAATTTTAAATCAGGAGAAGTGGTATTGACTAGTTACAGTACGGAAACTGGAGAATCTGGTCCTTTATCTTTAGACATCTCACCACTTGATGTTGAAAAACATCAATTCAGATCACTATATCAAATCAAATATCAATATCAAATGCAATCACTATAGCCTCAGAATTTCTCACATCCTTTTTATTTCCCTCTTCTCTCCCCAGTGAATCCACTAACAATCTTTGGCTCTATGAATTAAAAAAAGTCCTTACAAGTAAAGTACTCCAGGAATCTCAAGATTTATTTTTAATTTAGAAAGAAAGGGTTAATACTTTCTGTCATTTGGGTACCTAAGTCTCTTTTTGTTGAAATAACTCCCTTTTTTAGTAAAAGTCTTATGTATGTTAGTGGAAATTCCTAATAAAACCTGAGTAACATGATCTTTATACAGACTATTTTTTCACATCGCTTTTAAACCAAGCCTTGTGTATTGCTGAAAAAAATGTTTACATGGCCTCGATGTATTTCTGCAAAAATATTTGCATCCTATAGCATATCCATGGTCATGTATTACAAATGCTTTAACCTGTGCTTCTAACTCTGGGCCTGATACTGATCTTATTTACATGAGTGTAAATCAAGAGTAATTTCACTGAAGTCAGTGGAGTTACACTAATGTAAAACCACTGTAAGATCAGAATCAGGCATTGCATGTCTTTATAGGACATGTGTAGTGTGTTGTTCACATTAATCTTGGTATGGAATAGAGAAGGAATGCATAATGCTGTTCCTTTTCAATGTAGCTGTTTTTGACTCTGTTTTTAAAAAGAGATTAACTGTCCAGACCAAAATTGTGGGTGGGATCAGCAACAGAAGTTACATTAAGGGTTTGATCTGATCTCACTTTATATTTGTGTAACTCCATTGGCTTCAGTTGACTTAGTCCTGATTTATGCTGGCATCAGGCCCAATGTAGTTACACCTGTGTAAAACTGGTGTGAGTGAGAATGAACCCCTAAGTGGCATGCTTTTCTCTCCACTCCCTGCCAAGAACTGGTGCACATAAACATCTAGTTAATGTTGCTTAACACAGTATTAAGTCCAGCTGCATTTTCTATCATTTATCTTCAGAGATGTTATAGTGCACAACCAGGAGCCAGCAGACAATGTAATACAGCTTTCAAACTACCCATACATCTAGGGTTGTTGAAGGGATAGGTGGGAGCACTGAGGAAGAAGCCCTTTGCATAGCTGAATACAAGTCTGGGAGCTCAAAGTCCTGCAGATCACTGGTATTCACTTCCTGGCTAGTCCTCCATGGCAGTCTTTGAATTTCTCTGTTCTTTTCAGTAAGCAAGAGGCAAAACATATGGGCCCTTCTGAAGTGCAAATAGATATCTTCCTGTAAACCTGCGTAAATGTGTTAAACTGCACATTGGGCTATGTCTCCAATGTGCAACTTCTCAGCCATGTATTTTAGAGATCAGAAGGACAAAATAGCAGGTACCACTTGAGACTCTTAAGACCATCTATTGACATTAATTTTTATGCAGCGCTCCATATTGATTTCAATATGAAGTTCTGAATGTGTCTTAATGTAGCAATATGGCTCTTAGATATACAATATAATTCTAACAGGCATATCCTGGCATTGATCTAAAATGCAGAATACCCATTGATGCCAAATTTATATCAGTGGAGTTTCTCCACATGAGTTGAGGATAGTAGTACTTAACACTGGTGTCTGGTCCAGCTCCCACAGAACTCAGTGGCAAAATTACCATCATGTAGGTTGTTAAATATTTCAAAATATTTTCAGCATTATTGAACATCTAACTCTTAATTATTTGTTATATTTATTAGCCATACTAAATTTAATTAAATATTTATGGGAGGAATTTTCAAATATTTTGACAAAATCTTAACATTTATTCTAGTGTCAATGCACGACTATCTCTATGTATCTATGAATGATGTAAATCAGTTGTCACAGTGCATGTGCAATGCTGAGACAAAATCAGTGGAGCTGAATATGCAAGGAGGCATCTTAGGATAACAGCTGCATATGCATGCATACTCTTGAAATGACAAAAAATAAATGCTATCCTTGACAATAATTGGTAAGTCAATAAAAAAGAAATATAATCATGTAACTCAATCCAATATATCAATATAGTCAAAGCACAGTAAATGGACACTTTTAAAGCCTAAGGAAAAATGTATTTTTCCATTCAGAACTTTGAAGTTTGCATTTGATGTGACTTAATGGTTAGAGTATAGTTAAATACTGTCTGTTTAATGGCTATATATAGCTCTACAAATATGTATCATTGGTATTGTAGATATATATCGGTTTTAAAACTGATCTCAAGTTTACCACTCCTGAAATATTAATTATTTTGATAATTATATTTCACAAAAATTGATTCAATGAAATGTTAAATTTGATACATTCATTAAATTTATACTGGAATCTGGATATGTAGAACTTCTTTTCTCATTAATCAGTTTCTTCTTATGGAAACTTATCACATCTCTTATATTTTCTTGTCATAAAATACTTTGCACTCACAACACAGGATATGAAAATGTATGAAGGGTCTACAGAAGATATTTTTCTGTCTTCTGATATAAATATAAATCAACAAAAGATTACCTTTTTGTTGTTGCTCTAAATAGTTTAAAGTCCGTTTCAAAAATGCCAAAATCTACAAAGAAGAAAAATGAAATACCTTCTCATCCCACTAGATGGTGATGCCTTTAGGTCAGGGCTAGACACACTGCAACAGATAGTGCAGGGGAAACTTTTGTTGTATTTGGCTGCCTGGCAAAGAGAGAGAGAGTGAGAGAGAGAGAGGAGTTCAGCTTATAATGTGCTTTCTCTCTCTCTGCTCATGGATATTAACTTATCTGTATTTAAAAATGTGAGTAGATATACATGACTTCACAATGTAGAGATTTAAATGTGTGTTAACTTTGATACGTCTAGTACTGCTAGCCTATCTCCACTAAGAAAAATGGGGTTGAGAAAGATTATATCGTAATGATTTCATCCTTATTGATGATTTTAATAGGATCCTGACTTCGCAATTTTTGCCACTGCAGATCCCCAATGGAATGCAAAATTGGGCCAATGATTAAAGTGGTGAATCATATGTTTAATGTGACAGATTCTGAGTTGGTTCTTTAGGGACGATGGTTCATTTAATTAACAATAACATCACTTGTATTTATGCAACACTTTTCATTGTGAAGTATATTAAAGTTCTGTACACATTTTCTTATACAACTGAAGTGCAGATACCTTTGGGGTGGAGGATGACAGCCAGTTGAGGCACAACACATTTCACATCACCTGAGAGAGAGGAAATTTTGGCTAAATGCATAAGGGCAAAACTCTGCTCTTATAAATCCCATAAAAGCTTTAATCACCATGAAGAGCAGATAGGGCCTTTGTAGATAATGGCTTTGGGTCATTCGTTTTTTTTGTTTTTTGTTTACAAAGTTCTTATGGTGAATGTCCAAATCCTGAAGGTCTTATTCAGGGAAAATTCCAATTGAAGTCTTCCTATTGACTTCAATAAGGACTCAGTACAGCATACAGAAGTCAGTTTGCTTGAGAAAGGACTCCAGAATTTGGCTCAGTAATTTTAATTAAAAAGGGAATTTTGGAACCTCCTATTGACAAGTGAGGTAATTTGTCTGGAACTAAGAAAACCTAATATAAAAGATTGTAAAACTGTTTTGATTTTGCTTGAATACTGTTTTAAGAAGGGGAAAATACCTTTATGAAGTAATAATAAAATGTTTAATTTTAAAATACATTTGACAGAATTAACAAATTAAGAATCCAAGTAGTATAAACACTAGATTACAATGTATCACATCGGAACCTCCAATTGGCCATGTCACAAATCATGTAATTTTACAGCAAGATGGAGAGCCCCAACCAGAGATTCAGAAATGCTTATCTTAAGAATGTCAAATCCTGTGTTGCTGTTCTTTCAGAAGCTGTACACAAACTGACTTCAATGAGAAGTGCACATAGTAACAAATACACTCCAGCATGAGGAATTACACAGCACTATGCTGAGCATTATGAATACCGCTTACTTTTAAAGTTTAAGGGCCTGATCCACAAACACTTCTACAGCAGCATAACTTAACTCACCTGAGAAGTCTCATGAAAGTCCACATACCAGTCATTTAAACTAAACTACACATTGCTTAAGTGGTTGCAGGATGGTGCCTTCAGTAAGAAATGTACTGTAGCCAGACTAAAATGTAAAGCTTTCTTCTAAGTTTCGGGTTTTGTAAAATATTCCTAGTACATTAAAATGACTGTTTTCTTTTTACATAAGTATCTGACTACCAATGATCTTCATGCGGGGCAGGCCCTTGTGTCCATATAGAGATCACTGGGGCCTGAGGCAGAAAAAACAGATATAGATGGTAGACTCCTGTTTCAAAGTGTCAACTATTTTGTGTTCTACTGAATCTTCCCTGATTATATTGATGGAATTTAGCTAAAAATAACGTGTCAGGGCCCAGTCTTATTCTCTATAAAAAGAGTAGAAAATTCCACTAACTCTTTTCTTTAAACGTCCAAAGAAGCAAATTGACTCTAACCATTGTTATTCACAACCATTATTGGGTTAAAATGCAGCACTTTCTAGGAGGGTAAATTCCTTTATTAGATCCCCTTGAATACCCCAGTATAACTGAAAATCACTGGAAATATCTCTAACTTTTTCTTTTACTTAATAAGGGATACCACATCTTTAAAACATTAGAAACAGATGTCACTGCATTACTTCACTGCTGATGTATGTAATAGAAATGACACACTAATTAATTTAATGCAGTATAAATGTACTGATTATTTATCATGGCTGACAATAAAATTATGAAAACATTCAATTACAATCAGTGGTAGTTCATTATTTATTGATTTTGCATTATGCACACATTAATACAATGCATTTAATTATACAAGAGAAGGGATCATTTTTCTATTGATACTCAGACATTTAGTTTAATCATTTAAAAAAAATCTTGCTGTTTAGGTGAGAAATTTTAATCCACGCTTCAATAAAAATTCCTGAAACATCAAAAATAAATTTAATTCAAACCTCCAGTATTAGTGCACTACAAAATGTGGGCAGTAAAAATGACAATTTCAATATCTTGTTTCTCACATGCCACTGGCCTATATTTGTTAATATAATCAGAGTTACACATTCTAATACAAATTAAGGAAATAAATTTTAGACTAATTTTGGAAAAATTATTTCATAATTATTTTTTTCCCTTCCTGTCCCAGCTTGTGTTCATAAAATTAGTGATATGAACTGCTCATTTACTAAGGGCCTGACCCAAAGCCTAGTCAAATCAGTGGGAATATTTCCACTGACTTCCATGAACTTTTGTTAATGTCAGAAAGGAGAACATCAGCATTGCACTAAGCGCTCGTCAGGTTGGAAAGAATGGAGAAAAAGTTGTGTCTCAGATAGCTGAAACTGAGTAGGATATACACTGCTTGCATCCGAAGAAGTAGGTATTCACCCACGAAAGCTTATGCTTCAATACCTCTGTTAGTCTATAAGGTGCCACAGGACCCTTTGTAGCTTCTACAGATCCAGACTAACACGGCTACCCCTCTGATACTTGAGTAGGATATGCAATTTTTCAACAAGCCCTTCACTCTTCATTCTGGGCCCACATGTACCTCATCGCTCACAAACCTAGTGTTATGTTCATTACTCACATATTTGATGTGAACTCCAGCCCATGTGTACTTATGTCCTTCACTAAGATGATATGAACTTTTATTCCTGTATACTACTGACATTAGACATGCTGTATCATGATAGAGTTTATAGAATAGGTTATTCATAGAATTAATCTTGCATCATTTAAATCTCCTACATTACAACTTTTCTTGTGTCAGTGATTTAGTATCTTGCCCCACACTTGGCCACTGGCAAATTGAAATACAGTTAACTGCATCACATACGTCCCTACTGAATTTTCCAGTCATTTAGCAAAAAAGTTATTTTTCTCTGTGACCTTGGGCAAGTCACTTCACTGCCCCATGCCTCAGTTTCCCATGTGTAAAATGAGGACAATGATTCTTACCTCTTTTGTAATGCCCTTTGAGATCTACTTGGGTGAAAAGTGGCATATAAAAACTAGGTATTATTTTTGTTAATGAAATTTCCCTACTGTTTTCTTTAAAAGGCTGCTAATGCTTTTATCATTACCCCCTCCTTGTTAATTTGTGTCAGCCAGCATCTTCTCTATAGGATGAGCCAGTGGTCACAATAATACCTCCTGGTAATAGGTGTCAGTGTAGTAGCCGTGTTAGTCTGTGTCAGCAAAATGAAAATAAGAAAGAAAAACTTGTAGCACCTTAGAGACTAACAAATTTATTTCAGCATAAGCTTTCGTGGGTTAGTACCCACTTCCATGCATCCGATGAAGTGGGTACTAACCCACGAAAGCTTATGCTGAAATAAATTTGTTAGTCTCTAAGGTGCTACAAGTTTTTCTTTCTTATTTTCATTTTCCTGGTAATAGGTAATTTACAGGAAGCTGTGGATTAGCCCTCTCTACTGGGGCTTAAAACTGACCAGGGCCCTGCTCTCTCTCCTCTGGCATTTGTGAAGAACTTGTCCCTGCTTTTACTCCAGCAGGCTACATACCCATAAAAAACACAAGCAAGCCCCTTTGCTTGATGTTTTGCAATCCAGCAACTGGCGGTCAATTTTTATATGTAATTAAAACTGCACCAACATTTCACTGGCTGTTAATGTCAAGAAAAATGGAATATTTTGCCCTCAGGGCTGAAATGGACAAAAATATTGAATATTGGATTAAAAATAATCATTCTAAAAGGCTAATTACTACTGTATATGGAGAGTTAATAGTTTGTACACATTCATATTACACATTTGGACCCCAGTCAATCAAACCAGCTGAAAAATGCCGGATATTTTACAACTGACAAGATATTGCAGTATGATTTTTTGGATTTAGCATCTTTGCCTTATCTTGGGTAAAACTACGAGGAAATAATATCTAGTGATATAGTTGACTTGTATACGCTTTGTTGAGCTGGGCTGCTGCATGGTATTAATTCTCAAACCTTGAGCATTTTCTTAGTCTAAGTGCAGTTTTTTTCTCCATGGATAGTCACCTCTCAAGGGTACTGTTTTTACTACAGTCTTTATGATTTTATATTGCTTCATGCCACTCCAACTTGCAGGGTGTTGATGCGCAAGGCTTCCTCTGGCCTTGCAAAAACTCAGCCTTATTTAGAAATATGTTTAGCTTGTGGAAGACATTAAAGTCAAAAAGGAAAAAAAATCATGAGAGTGGAATTTGATTATCTCATTAATCTCAAAGCAAAATGTCTTTAAAGGGAGTAAAGGAGAAAAACAATGAGAAACCTTTAAATCTGATTTATTAAATCTTCTAATAGCAATTATGTCCAATAAATTAGTCACATATATTTTCTGTTTGAGGCACTTTTCATATTATTTGTATTATGATAGTACCTAGCCCCAACTGAATACAGGCCCCATTGCATTAGGCATTGTATATAAATACACAGTAAGTGACAATCCCTGCCCCAAAGAACTTCCAATCTAAGATTCTGATCCGGGAAAGACTTATGCACATTTTTAATTGTCTCATTTTCAGTGGGATTACTCACAGTATGTAAAGTTAAGCATATGCATAAATCTTTGCAGGATTGGGGTCTAAATAGTCAAGGCTGACAAAGGGTGGGAGAAAGGGATGCAGCATACAAGAAGAGTACTCAAGGGGATGTTTGGAAAATGCCATGTTAGTTTCACTTTATTTTTAAATGTTTATATGTTTGTTTTTTGTGGTGATTTTTGTTATATAACTGAATAGATCTGGATAAGTGGGAAAGGCAGGAGGGGAGAGTTAACAGTATCAATGGAGTAAGAAAGTCGAAGGGGATGAGGGACAATGAAGTGGAGGTGTAAAGACGGAGGAGGGAAGGACAATGACTAATGGAGGACAGGGAGAATGAGGCTGGAAACACAGGGACAATAAGGCTGTAGGAGATCAAGAGCAAACAGTGAATTAGAACACTAAAAATAATATTCAGTCTCTGAACTTCAAAAAGTCAGTCAGGTGATATTCCCCATGTGCAGGTGGCTGTGAAGGTTTCTACTTCCTTTCTGTTCCTGCTGTGATTGCTGCTGCTAGGGGCCTATCTCTGACCTCTAAGGCTGGGACTTCCCTATGGGTTTCTGCTTCACATTCCCTTGAGTTCACATGGCTGAGAGACAGGGATCACATGGAGCTTGGTATTACGGAGGATGTCACCTGATCAGGTCCAGGTAAAGTGGGCAGGAGCCTTTGGCTGGACTCTTCTTTTCCCTTTCTTTTAGTGTAGTTGCTGCTGGAGGAGTCATTCTCAATTAGTTTTACTTTCTGTGAGCTCATGTGAGTGAGCCAGGGGCCACCTGTGGTACCCAGTGTCTCTGAGGGGTGCTCCATTCTCATGGGGGCATAGAGGGTCAATAGGATACCAGCTAGTCCTCCTTCTGTCTAAGGTGCTGTTGATGCTTCAGTTGTTGCTGGAAAGAGTGGCCAATTATATAGAAGGTCTCCTGAGAATTTAAGGTGTTTAACATCTTAATATCACCAAATTTCACCTCTGTCTCAGTCCACTCTCATACTGCTAATATAATGTAGCTCCAATTTCTGGAGGATTTTGCCCTGCAGTAGTCCTAGATCATTTGCAGTAAACAGTCATTATATTAGCTGTCTATTTACAAAAATGAAAAACTACATATTGTTTGTTCCTCTAGTAACATAATGAAAAGCTCGATTCATTATTTAGCCATGGAAAGGCTTGTCCTTCTTCTTTTTGGAGATCTCCTATTTCTTTCTGCCTTTTGCAGGGTCATAGATGTTTTTAGGACTAAAGAGAGTGTCAGATGATTGCAAGGGCAGCAGTCACCTTTTGGATAAAGAGGTGGAGGTCGGGAGCGGGGAGAGGGAGAAGTGGGAGACTGTTAACAGTGGGCTGCCCTTCAGGTCTAGCTCCCAGTTTGGACCTGCCCTCCCTGCCTACTGCCCAGTTCCTTTTCCGATCTCAGTTATTTATTTTGCTAAAGTTATCACGAGCTGATGAAGTGCTCCTGAATGGGGAGATTCCCCTGCAAATGTGTGAATACAGGTTCACAATTTTTCTCACCATAGCACAAAAAGAGTGAGAGAATATCTGTTTTTTAGTGAGAGTCCTTACTATGCTGAGTCAGAGGGAAGAGTAGGTCCAGTAGACCTTTCTGATTATCTGTATGGATAAACTAATTCTATACTAACTAGTCTGAGAGCTGTTTGCTGGGCTCCCAGTGCGTGTGCATTTGTGTGTGTGTGTCTCTCTCTCTCTCTTTGGACTGCTCTAATGTCAACCTCTGTTCATTGGCAGAGCACTTGAAGTTCAGATATTATGGCCAGGGATGGACTCGCCCAGCTCCACTATCCAATCTATTGTGGGTACTAGTATCCCAGCCCAAAACTAAAGGCCCGTCCCCTAAACCAAGGCGGATGAACTGCTGAGCACGACCACAACTGAGTTTGGGAGACAACAAATGAGGAAACGGGCAGGAGTGAAGGTCATAGGGCTACAACAAGGGATCCAGATGGGGACACTGAGCAGAGAACTTTGGACAACATCTACTGGTTCTCAAAGAAGTCCAAAGAGGCATTGGACATTACCCAGAGGAACTCTGGCTGGATGCGTGAAGTGACAAGGGATCAGAAACAGGCCCCACAGTCGCAGAGCATCATCTCCCCCACATCATCAAGCTTCCTCCTCCTGGTCTTGTGGATGGCCATCTTGGCCAGCATCAGGAGAAAGTTGATGAAGAGGTCTCATGACTTTGTGGAGCCATGGATGGGGTATGCATATACAAGGAGGCACAGGGAAAAGTGCAGCCAGAATGTCAACAGGAAGTTCTGGAGAAGCTGAAAAAGAGGCTGCAGCCTGACTATGCAGATGTATGCCAAAGTCCCCCACTTGCCACACAAAGGGTACCAGAGGCGATCCTGGCAGTTACAGGCCAGTAAGCCTAACTTCGGTACCAGGCAAATTGGTTGAAACTACAGTAAAGAACAGAATTATCAGACACATAGGTGAATGTGATTTTTTGCGGAAAAGTCAACACAGCTTTTGTGAAGGGAAATCATGCCTTATCAATCTATTAGAATTCTTTGAGGAGGTCAACAAACATGGACAAGAGTGATGCAGTGAATATCATGTACTTGGACTTTCACAAGGTACCTTCCCAAAGGCTCTTCAGCAAAGTAAGCAGTCATGGGATAAGAGGGAACAGGGCCGGCTTTAGGAAGTGTGGGGCCCGATTCGAACAGCACTGAAGGACCCGCCGCCGAAGACCCGGAGCACCGCCGGGTGAGTACAAGTGGGTGGCGCCTTTTTTTATGTCCGCTCCCTCTGTTCTCTCCAAATGGCTACGCCACTGGAGGGGGGCCCTCTTAGGCGCGGGGCCTGATTCAGGGGAATCGGTAGAATCGGCCTAAAGCCAGCCCTGAGAGGGAAGGTCCTCTCATGGATCAGTAACTAGTTAAAAGACAGGAAATAAAGAGTAGGAATAAATGGTCAGTTTACACAACGGAGAAAGGTAAATGGTGTCCCCCAGGGATCTGTACTGGGACCAATGCTGTTCAACATATTCAGAAATGAACTGGAAAAAAGGGGTAAACGGTAAGGTGACAAAGTTTGCAGATGATACAAAATTAATTGAGATAGTTAAGTCGAAGGCAGACTGTGATGAATTCCAAAGGGATCTCCCAAAACTGGGTGACTGGGTGACAAAATGGAAGATTTAATTCAATGTTGATAAATGCAAAGTAATGCATATGGGAAAACATAATCCTAACTTTACATACAAAATGATTGGATCTAAATTAGCTGTTACCACTCAAGAAAGAGAGCTTCGAGTCACTGTGGATAGTTCTCTGAAAACATCAGCGCAAAGTACAGCAGTAGTCAAAAAAGCTAACAGAATTTTAGGAACCATTGGGAAAGGGATAGACACCTCACTTCAGTAAGTATCAAAATACCACTATATAAATCCATGGTATGCCCACACCTTGAATACTGAGTGCAGTTTGGTTGCCCCATCTCAAAAAAGATATATTAGAATTGGAAAAAGTCAGCGCCTCTGCTTGGGAGAAAAACAACAAGGAGTCTGGTGGCACCTTAAAGACTAACAGATTTATTTGGGCATAAGCTTTCATGGGTAAAAAACCCACTTCTGAAAATTACAGATAGAGGCATAAATATATATTGGCACATGAAGAGAAGGGAGTTAATTTACAAGTGGAGAACCAATGTTGAAGGCCAATTCAGTAGGGTGGATGTGGATGTGGAAGTCTCCAATAATTGATGAGGAGGTGTCAATACCAAGAGAGGGAAAATTGCTTTTGTAGTGAGCCAGCCACTCCCAGTCCCTATTCAAGCCCAAATTGATGGTGTTAAGTTTGCAAATGAATTGTAGCTCTGCAGTTTCTCTTTGAAGTTTCTGCTTGGGAGGTTCATTGGCCAGATCTTTTGCCTCCACCCTCCACTCATGTCACATATCCTGGTCCGAGATCATGAGGAGCAGCAAGGGAAGTTTAGGTTGGACATTAGGGAAAACTTCCTAACTGTCAGGATAGTTAAGCATTGGAATAAGTTGCCTAGGGAAGTTGTGGAATCTCCATCACTGGAGATTTTTAAGAGCAGGTTAGACAAACACCTGTCTGTGATGGTGCAGATCAGGGGTCGGCAACCTTTCAGAAGTGGTGTGCCGAGTCTTCATTTATTCACTCTAATTTAAGGTTTTGCATGCTAGTAATACATTTTAACGTTTTTAGAAGGTCTCTTTCTATACGTCTATAATATATAACTAAGCTATTGTTGTATGCAAAGTAAATAAGGTTTTTAAAATGTTTAAGAAGCTTCATTTAAAATTAAATTAAAATGCAGAGCCCCCCAGACCGGTGGCCAGGACCCGGGCAGTGTGAGTGCCACTGAAAAGCAGCTCGCGTGCTGCCTTTGGCACGCGTGCCATAGGTTGCCTACCTCTGGTGTAGATAATACTTAGTCCTGCCAGGAGTGTAGGACACTGGACTAGATGACCTCTTGAGGTCCCTTCCAGTCCTATGGTTCTATGTCATCAGCACAAGCCAACAGGAGCAGTCACAAGTCCAGAGGTAGCAGCAACATTTGAAGTGGGAGAGAAAGGGTCAGGAATGAGACTGGAATCCCTGTTGTGTCTCACCACCCATGCCAATACCAGTAGCGTAGCCAGGGGGCGAGCGGAGGCAGCAGCCGCTCCCCCTGTGAGCAGAAGCGGCACCTTAAAAAGGAAGCGTCGCCTTTTTTAAAGGGGGAGTGGAGCTAAAAAAAGGCGCCGCTTCTTGCACTCACCCAGTGGCGCTCCAGCTGTTTGGTGGCACTTCGGCGACGGGTCCTTCACTCACTCCGGATCTTCGGCGGCATTTTGGTGGTGGGTACCACTGAAGACCCGGAGCGAGTGAAGGACCCGCCACCGAAGTGCCGCCGAACAGCTGGAGCGCCGCCGGGTGAGTACAGGGAGAGGCGCCTTTTTTTAGCTCCGCTCCCCCTGTACTCTGGACCTGGCTACGTGGCTGGCCAACACCCGCACATAGGTTTCACTGTGGGAGGAGGTGGCTACCAGGAGGTTGCAGACACTTTGTCTCCTGGTCAGGGTGGGGAAGGTTCCCCAGCCACTGTAAATGGAAAAGGAGGAAGCAATGGCAGCAATGGCAGTAGTAATGGTTGGATGGGCCACAGCAGGGGGGTCTGCAGCCACTGGGGCATATGCCTCTAGAGCTGGTGCCTCTAGAACTGGTGGAAGGGACAGCAGGAGGATGGTGGACCATGGCAGTAGCAGCTGCTGCTGCAGAAGGAACCTTCTGTGCCGGGCTCTTGCCCTTTTTCTTGCTCTGCCCTTCTTGCTGACCGAGGGGGCTTCACTGATAGTGGTGCTTTTGGCAGCAGCGTCCCTTCCTGTGCCTTCTGCTGCCAAACCAGTGGTGTTGGCAGAGGTATTGGTGATAGCTGTGGTGGCCGATGGGACAGAAAGCCAAGGTGGGGGAACAGTGTTGGCCAGGGAACCCTCCCTCAGTCTCCCTGCCCAGATTGAGGGCCACCATTGAGGACAGGTGATGGGAACAGCCACCAGAGGGGGACATGTACATAATGAAAGGGTGGTTGGGGAGAGAATGGAAGCTAACCACTCCTCTGCACTAGGCTGCATGGGGGAGGAGGTGGAGGGTGCAGGCAAACCCAAAGGATGGGGAGACTACAAGAAGCAGTGTGGGAGGTTACTCCGGCTGCACTGGGAGTTAGGTGGGTGCAGATATGTGTGGGTGAGAATGCAGCGAATGGGGGATCGAACAAAAGAGGGGAATCGCAAGCATGAAGAATATGCAGGTGCACAAGACAAGTGGGGCCGGGTGAAGGGAGGCAGGAAGCAACAAACAGCAAGGAGAGAGGGCAGACGAGGCAGGGGCAGGAGGCAACAAACAGTACAGGGGAGGGGCGGGCAGGGCAAGGAAGGTAGGCAACTAAAAGGGTGGCCACTCGGGTGACTAGGCAGCAAGTGTGAAAAATCGGGACAGGATGTAGGGGGTAATAGGAGCCTATATAAGAAAAACACCCCAAAATTGGGACTATCCCTATAAAATCGGGACATCTGGTCACCCTAGCGGCCACTCATGCATCCACAGAATACAGGACCTCTGGAATAGTGTGGCCTACGCCCACCTGTGTGCCCCTGCCCTTGCCAGGGTACACACATGGAGGACGCCATTTTGCAAAGCACCCATCCTGCCCCCTCTGGTGTACATGTGAAGTCAAGCTGTTGGGAGCGGAGCAGTGCAGTCTGCAAAATGGCATCCTCCATGCGTCCACAATGATACCGGTCAAAAACCATGTGTGGTTTTATATTAGTGCTGGACAGGGAAAAACCTTAGAAAAACAAGACTGTCCGGCTCAAAATCAGACAAATGGCCTGCCTAGCAACAAAATGTGGGAGAGAGGGAATCACAGAGGGGGCCATGTAAGATGAGCGGGGCCACATAGGGTGACCAAATAGCAAGTGTGAAAAATCAGGACACTTTTTTTCTGGGGGTGGGGGTGACGGTATAATTGTATAGACAAGACAAAGCTCCTAATACTGGGACATCTGGTCACCCAAAGGCCACATGACCCACAAAGGGAAGGGGGGCATGTGAGAAAAGGGGGGCAGCTTACTGCTAGGGGGAGGGGTCCGTGCTAGATGGGAGCAGTGAACCACAGGGGGGGGGGGGGTTAGTGGGTAGGCAGAGGGAGCAGGGGGTCCATCAGCCCACTACAAACTCGGAGAGGAGAAAGGGGAGGAAAGTGTGAGGGAGAACACATGCACCCGTGTGCTCAGGCTGCCGCCTCTGAGGTTCAAAAAACCCCCAAACGGAGCCCGCAGAATGGTCCTGAGCCCGCAGAACTGGGCAGCTGGCAGCGTACACTGAGCACCCTGGCAGACATCCCCGGACAGCTACTGCTAACTGCAAAGAAGGGCCGGTCCTGGGCAAACCTGGGCAGGTGACAACCCTGTGGTGGCGAGAAGTGAAAAGGCTGCGGCAGCCCCAGGTGGCCGAAGGCAGGAGGCTGGCTGGCAGATGGTCACTTTGGTCAGAGGGAGCGGCGGGGGCGGGCAAGAGGTGGAGGCAGGGCTCCACGCCACTCCCCCTCCCCAGCAGCAGCAACACCAGCAGCCGCCTCCTCCTCCTCCTCCTCCAGCGGCGGCAGCAGCCCCAGCTCCCCTCTGCAAGCAGCCACTAGCCGGGGCCACGCTTGCTGAGGGCCAGGCGCATTGGCTGGAGGGGGCTGTCACTCTTCCCCCCCACCCCGCCCCGGGTGGAGGTGGGGAGGGCTGTGAGCGAGCGGCTGCTGCGTGCGCCAGCGAGCGAGCGAGTGGGAGACTCTGTTTTGGGTCGTATTGCAAACAGTTGGGGAGAGTGAGCGTGGCAGGGAGCGCGGGGCTGAGCCGCCGCAGAGAGTGACCATGGCTGTCTCCTCCGCGCCTCCCGTCATCTCGGCAACTTCCAGCAGCGCCAGCGGCGGCGGCAGCGTGGGGGGCCCCGGGGGCTTGTTCCGGGCAGACCCCCTCTATTCCTCCAGCCCCTCCGAGTCCCCCAGGCTCACCAACAGCCTGGTCAACAGTTTCCTGGCTTCCAGCGGCGGCGGTGCGGGCACGGGAGGCGGCGGAGGGGGTGGCAGCAACGAGTGTAAGATGGTTGATCTGCACGGGGTGAAGGTGGCTTCTTTCCTGGTGGAGGGGCAGGAGCTGATCTGCCTGCCGCAGGTCTTTGATCTCTTCCTCAAGCACCTGGTGGGGGGGCTGCACACGGTCTACACCAAGCTGAAGCGGCTGGATATATCGCCCGTGGTGTGTACGGTGGAACAGGTCCGCATCCTGCGGGGGCTGGGCGCCATCCAGCCCGGCGTGAACCGCTGCAAGCTCATCACCAGGAAAGACTTCGAAACTTTGTACAACGACTGCACCAATGCCAGGTGAGCGGCAAACTTCGCTGTCACTCCTCTCGCCCCGGCTCGGCGCCTCGCCTTGCTGGCTGCCCACTGGCAAGGGAGGGTGCTCAGCCTCCTCCAGTGAGGGTGGGTGGGTGCCCGGGCACCGTGCGCTCCTCTGGCAGCCGGAGCCCTGGGCACAGTCACGCCCGCTCCAGGAAAACTTTGTTTCCGCGGGAGTCCCAAGCCTGGGGTGGGTGGTGAGCGTGCTCCGAGCTGCTCGTGCCAGGCCAGCCCGGAGGCTCGTCTTTGTAAACAGAGCAAAGAGCCCGCTGCTGAGCTCTCCGGGGCCCGCTTTGCGTCCCCTCCAGGGCTCTGAGCGCTCCCTAGTGCGCCTTGCAAGGTGCCTACAGCCCTGCAGGGTCCGCGCCAGGGAAGATTAGCGCCTAGAAGCCCAGCCTGATTGTGGGGCTCCTCCGCACGGCTATGCCGGACGGTCTGTGGATAACGTGCACACTATCGCTTACCCTGTGATGGTACCTTTGGGAGAGGGTCGAGATGCAGGATGCCCCAAAACTAAGCAATGCTTTTGAAACGGAAACCCCACGTTGGCACGAATAGTCAGGTTGCGAATGGGGCAGTGTTCAGAGGATGCTCCCTTCACTTTGGCTAACAGTTAGACAAGTTTTCTGGACCGTATGGTCACCTTAAATCACTAACTACAGAAGCAATAGGAGCATGCAATGCACTTTATGATGCTCGCTGCCAGAAGGGACTGTAGCAGAGTTAGATGGTGTAAAGGAGGCAATAAATTGTATGAAATCTGTTCCAGAGAAAGATAAGTGATTTAGTGTAGGTAATTTCACAAAATTCTTAAACTATTGAACTTTCTTGCTAAGGTTTATTAAATCTGTGTGCCAGGTAACTGCACTAAGCACGAACTAGGCAAATTATATGAAATGATTATCCACTTTCTCACAGATATAGTGTCCAGATAATCTTTCAAATGACTACATAAAAAGGAACTCAGTACTTTTTGCTTTAAGTTCTTCGCTGTATATTTTTTCTCTCACTGAAACTTATGATCTCTAGTTGTTTGGGTTGTGAACATAACTTGTGATACAGTAGTCATAAGTCTTGCAAATGAAATAATGATAGCCAAAGAACATGTGCTATGTGTGCTGAGGAGTATGAGTAGTTTACAGACAAACTGTTGCTTAGTATAACTCTAGAATAATGGTACGTTATTTAATCAAAGAGGTTTTACTGTTGTTATAGCCCTTGTCCTGTTGTGCTTAAATGACTAAACCCAAAGCTGATTGTATTCATGGAAGATCCCTGCTGGGTTCTTCATACATGGGGGGTCAGAATCCTTGTTTGTGACCTCATAGTTCTTGCTTTAGAAATGATAATAATCTCATAAACAAAAAACTCTCAAGGCTTAGTAGAAATATATAGTAAGAAGGGGTAAATTATAAGAGAGAGAACTCTAGATGACATCCAATAGTTCAACATTCAGCAATTTCTGAGGAAAAAAACTCAGACTCATCTTTCTGTCTTAACAAGAAACTTTATCTTTGCATATGCTGTTTACATGTACATTGTTTAGGCCTGCCATGACTTACAGCAGGGAAAAGTTAACTTTCCATATTTGAAGACAGGTGGTTAGATCTTACCACTTAGACTCTGCTATACCATGGTTTCATGTTTTAAGTAAATGCATGTACACGATGAAATTAAAAGTCTTGTTTCACTTATTTGGGATCTGATCCTGCTTCCATTGCTGTTGGCTTAAGTAAGAGCAGGTGTAGGCTTTTGATTCTTATGGCAATTTCCCGCTCCCCCCCCCCCCCATGTTGTTATATTTTGTTCTCAATGATAAAGATGACATTTCAGAGCTGCATTAATTCCATTCCTGCCTGTGTCTACATGAACTGTATTCTTTTTCTTGCTCACTTTCAGTTTCTCCTGCTGCCCATTTATTTCAACAAGTCATACTCCTCTCTGACATCACAACTACTGCCACATCAAAGTTTTGATGTATAAGCAAGGTTTGTGACCACTGTATTTGAAAAAGTTGGGAACAAAATTCTATAAGGTACCCTTAGCATACCTAGCACTTAAAATATCTTTGGCTCTTTGCAAAATATTCACAAAATCTTGGTGCCCAAACTAATATTAAAATAACATGTTTCTGCAATTTGACTGGCAAGTTGATCTCAGAACTACGTTTTTGAGCAATGCACACAAAACGACCAAGTTGATTAGTGGAAATAAGTAATTGCGCACAACTGAGTGGATATTACAGCCCCATTACACACATGACTTGAAGATATGTGCAGATTGACAAAAATGGCTTGAGATGCACAAAATATTGAAATAAGTGTTTATTTCAATTTGTTCTTCACCAAAATCACATGGCTGGGGCTGGGAGAAGGGGTAAGATATGCAAAGAGAGGCAAGGGCAGAGGAGCTCTAAATGAGAAAATAGGAGCTGAGAGATGCTGTAGGAGAGTTTGAAAGATGCAGCCAGAAGAGCCAAGAGATGCAGTCAGAAAAATATGGCTAGGGCATTGGAGAGAGAGACCAACAGAACTGAAATAAAGCACATACCTGTCCAAGGGCAAAAGCAACTCTCAGTTTAAAAGATTATACAGGAGAAAGCGTATGTGCCATGTGTATAAGCCCCTTTTACCTAATTACGGAAATGAAATTTATTTTCATCTGTTTAGGGATAACTGCTACCAAGATATTTTTGAAGATAAGTTTCACATTTAACGTCACCACTGACTATCTCGCTGTTTATATGCAGTATTCTTTTCTTCTTTTGAAAGTACCAATATCTGGAAAAAACCTCACTGCTATCAATATGTTTTGCATTCAGATCTACACATGTAGTGTGTAATAGCGATTACGAGTGCATGTGAAACAAACTTTTTTCAAATGAATTATCTTAAAGTTGAACGACTGCAGCTTAGCAATATTAATCGTATTGCATAATGATAATTTGAAATGCTTACCCTGACACTTTGTTTGCTGATCAAATTATTTATTGACCAGCCCAGTATACTTCATGTCCAAAAATGTCTGATAAAAATAGATTAATTGTCATATGTAATGGAATTTTCTTGTCTCTTACTAGTTGTAACATATCTTGGACACTACTGTACACATTCTATGAATTACATAATACATTTTAAAGTTCATTTTATCATACAGTGTAAAATAGTTATATTCCTGTACCTGGGAAGTAAAGTGAGGAAAGACTGATATCAGTGAACAGTTCGAATAAAATCTTTGAAGATGTGTTGTTCTACCACATTACTTAAGCATTTTATCCTGCAATTCCAAAATGTTGTACATTCCTTTCTTATCCTCTGAGTTACAAAAACAATTATATAGCAGATTACTATGTAGATTGTATTTAAAATCATGTTCAAATGCAGAGTCATACTTGAGAATAGCTGGAAATGTAATTAGCGATCTCATAGTTGCATTTTTTCTCTTTCTATATTAGTGTGATTTTTAAAAACAAACAACTTGTTTCCAACTTTGCATTTTGCGCTTTTGCATTAGAATGAAAAACACGGCAGTGTAGCTTAATCAAAGACTGGATATATTTAGCTATTTTTTTCTCACTCTTTCTCTCTGACACCTTATTTTCTTAATTAAACTTGTCTAGAGAGTTCTTAAGAATTATAAAGAAATGCATCTACATGTGAAAGTTTTGGTTGAGGATTTTTCCTCACTAACACCAAAGTGAGGTTTTTGTGTGTTGTATAAATATAATGTTGTACACACATCCCCATAAACAATGTTCTTAGCCTTAGTTGTCATTAGCCATCATTATATAATTTATTTTTAGGAACCATGAAATAAAACTTTAACCTTTTCATAAGTCAGTTCATTGTAAGTAGCAACTTCAAGAATGAGTGAGTCTTTTTGCAAAGCCTAATTAAGAAATAATTTATGATATTTTGGAAGATTACTCAAATCAGACAACAATTGATTAATTCTGATTGTAGCATTATAAAGTTTATTCTAAGATTTAAAAGCAAAAGATGTATAATGTGGTTGCGTTATAACAACTTAATATACAACTGCAGTAAGAACATTTGTACAACAATCACAGTTACATATGTATGATTCATATCCAACCAATAGAATATTTTTGATAAGATTCTTCTGGGCATTGTATTAGATGAATGCTGTAGTCTGTTATGGTAGTATTGCTCTGGATTATCTGGTGAACATATATTAAAATATTTCACATGAGAAAGTGTTTTCAGGTAAAGGTTGCTACAGAGCAACACATAGCTTATTTTCTGAGATGACTGTAAACTATTTTGTTAAGCTAATATTTTGCATTACTTTGGCTTGTTCACAAACAAGTAAAGGCTTTAGAGTGAATCTATGCAGTAAATGCAGACATCTTATTTCATGGAATAATGAGGGTCTAGTCATGTTGTCTATTAAAAGCAGACCCATAGTCAACAATGCTCTGTCTTTTATTAGAAGAATGATGTCAAGATTATAATTAAAGCAATCCAGTCATGTGCCACTGCACAGAGCTTCCATGTGTATATTGATTTTAAATGTACACTTATGCTTCTATAAACTACTTTGCCTTTGCCTAAGTAAATATTTAGTGTTAATTCATACTTGCTAAAAACTTGTTAGTTTAGGAGGTGATGTTATATTAAATTAAAAATAATCAATTTTCTGTTTTTTTTCTTTTGTGGACAGGAGATTTACTTAAAACATTTTATTGATGGTTCTTGCTAGTGTGGTGGACTTTGTCGGGATGCAGAAAGAGATTTTTTTCCATTTTAAAAGGAAATTACTGATACTTTTCGGAAAAATAACTAAGATGAACATCTTTGGACTTTTGAAGTTATCTTATTTGTCTCAGAATCCTTAGTTTTTGTAAAAATGCTTCTCATAGGCAAATCTAATCTGAAGAAACCACAATCAAAATTGTTTACTTTTCTGATAGCAGTAGAGCTTTCCATCTGTAGCATAATTGGCTTTTTCCAAAAGATGAACATTTAATAGTTTTCCTGTCTACATTTATTTAAATTTTCTAGTGTAACTTCTTCAGATTGAAAATACTGTGTTTCTGGAGCAAAGACAAAAAAGCAAAACAATTAGGTATTAATGATATTCTTGTTGCATATTCAAAAGGTCTTTGCAAGCATTTCTTCTCCTTTTCCCTTTTCACCATCTCAACCTGCAGAACTCTTCACTGTCACTTCAAATCACACAATTCTAAAAAGATAAAACAACATTTAAACTCATTTGCTTTGGGAAAGAAATAGAGCATTTGCACCCAATAAGCCTGATTGTGGAACTGCATGCAAATTGTGTTTTGATTTATCTCTTTTGCACTTTTTTCCATTTGAATTGATCTTGCATTAATTTTGCCAGGCGGCTCTGTGAGGCTGCAGATGTTGCCCTGTGTTTAATAAATCAATGAGACAGATCTGAATGAATCACTTCAGATGGATTCTCTGCTCGGTTTGATGTCTAGATGTTATTCTTAGCTTGTTATCATGACAGATGCATTAATGTTCCCATACACTGCCAGCAATGTCAAAGAGATTGAAGCTTTTAAAGTGGCGGTATCCCCTTTTTTCAGTTCGCTTAGAATCACTATATTGTCTTTTTGGAACAGGGCAAAAATATAAACTTAATCAAAGGATTAATCTAGGGAAAATATTAATCTCCGGATCACCCTGTAATACAAAGTTAAACATATATAATTTCATACTGAATGATTAATTATTGTAAAATGGTGGAAATCAATATTAAAATCTAAATGTAGCGTAGCTTTTTAATAGTGTAACCATTTTCTCAACATTAATATTTCATTGTAACAAGAATGACCAAAATAAATAATATAAGACTGGGACACATTGAAAGTGTCACTATAAGTAGAATATAATTGTGTCCAAATTGATTAGAGGATGGAGTTAGTTTTTTAATTCTTAGTAATACATTTCTTTTGGATTTAATGCATCTAGGTTTAACATTTGTTTGATGCAGAAGAGGAAGCAACTTGTCTGTTGTGCTTCCATTATTACTTCACCATTTATTGCTGAAATATTACAAAAGTTGTTGATCACAGTTTATTTCTGATCCACATTGTCAGGTATCCACTATCTTGGAGTAGAACCCATGGATCACAGATCATAAAATAGGTTGGAGTATTCTGATTTTCACTGACTATTTTAAATTCTAAAAAAGCTTATGTAAAGCATAAAAGGTCCTTGTTATTACACTGTAATTTATCTTCCCAACTACATTAAACACAATTATATTATTATGTTATTTTTTAATGGCATTCCTTGTTTCCTCTTTAATAGGCAAATGAATATCTTGTGATTTGTGTGAACCCTGTGAGATGCATCAATCCAATCTCTGTCAACTTTATCATTTCCATCTCTTTTATGTTAACATTTTATTTTTATAAATGACTAATCATGTACAAATGTATATATTTAAAAAACTTTTTATTTTCCTTTCATTAAGTCTTTTGAGGATAAGTGGGGAAAATCAGCTGTTACAGATGTAGTTTTATGTTTGCCTTAGCATTCTTGCTACAGCAGTTCCAATTTGATAAAGGAAACCGTATGTAATAGAAATATGCAGTATATGCAAATAACCTGACGCTTTAACATTGTTATATGTACCTTTATTTATCCAATATATCAATGTGAGGTGTAGCATTAAACTTACAAGCTTCCAGAAGTGACCAGCTCTACCTTCATGAAATTATACTCTGTATAGTCTGCTCTTGGGTACATGTGTGCGCTTTTTAAAGGGTAAGCTTATAGTGAACTTTTAGTACAGTTGAGGCCCAGAGCAAAAAATCTTTATATCAGGGAATTGTATTGCTTATTGTATAGCCTTGGAATGAGAGATCATTGTTTATTTTTAAATATTTTATAACAATTGTGTGAATAATTTTGCTAGGGAATTCTGTAGGTGTTAGATCCTGGCTGAACAAATTTTACAAATTGGAATTCTAATTATGTCAGAACTGTTTGTCAGTGCCCACATTGAAAGACGTTGAGGCCTAGTCTTAAAGACCATATTTGGATTTTGCTCAGGTGAACCTCACATTGAGATCAGTTCAAGTTTGCCAGAACAAGGGCTGAGTAAGAACTTACTTACAGATATTGCTAGCATACGAGCCTTTGTCTTCAGAATTGGGTCCTAATGCTAAAACCTTCATTTGATTTCCTTTCTCTAAGTGATAAGTCTGTTAAGTATCAAGGAAAGAATTGGCTTGTACATGTATTTCTTCTCAGAAAGTACCATAAATAATTTTGGGCCTGATCTTTCTTCCACAGAACTCAGGACCTTTATTCTTTGCTCTGCATATTCTTGCATTAGTATAATTTTTAAATTATTTGAAGTTATGAACAAAAATGTACACCTTTAAATCTAAAATATTTGTCTAACCAGTAGAATCCTGACAGGCACCCTTGCTTCCTTTTCTTTGGCAGAGTTCTTTGCGTGATTATTCTTCAGCGTATTAAAACTTATTATGTAAACGGAGATAGTACAAAAAGCACAATTTTTAACACATCTTTATCTGAAGTACTCTAATAATAATAATCAGTAATGGCAACAAGAAAAAACAATCAAATGTACAAATGGCAATATATATAATGTTAACAGTCACAATTTGAGATTCCTTAGAGTGTTTTGAAAAGTACATTAGAGATATTGTAGTACTATGACATTTTTCTTTCAGTGTAAATTAAGGCAAGATTTTTATATGTTACGATTAAACATGAATTACCAAGTACAACAAGCACACTAGTATGTAATGATTCTCAGTAATTTAGATTTATCCTGCTTGATATTAGAACTGTCCCTTGGGGCAGTGCACTTTTGATCTTGATTCCCTATTGGTAAAGCATAGTTATCCAAAGTGACTTGGTAATAGGTATTTTTTTCTCTCATTCTACAACCTGTGAATTAGAAACATTGATACCTATTAAATAGCGCACTTTGTAGCCTGCCCTGAAATGTTCCAAGATACCAATCCTAATGAAAGTTATATTCACATGCATTTCTCTCTTCCTTGGTGGCATAGCTAGGTTGCCTTTTTTGTATGTGTATGTGTGTTCATATATATAAAAAAGGTTTACTGTCACAAGCAATCTTTGGGAGATTACATTTCCTGTGGCTGTACATTATTTTGACCTGTTAAGCCTGTTTTGCTTGTTAGAGTATTGTCAGAGCCTCCTTGATTCAGTTATAAATACTGCAACTCTCCCCTCCTCCCCCCCAAAAAGTACAAAGAACCAAAACAAATGATAAGCACCAATTTCATTGTCGTACAATGATTTTTAAATAAGCCTGCTTGTTATAATGTAGTGTGTATGTTAAGGTCTAAAATGTTCAGTTTCAGTTGTGTCTGATGATCTTATCAAGTTTCTGGCAGCTGATATCTGGTAGCAGCATTTAAGCTACATTTAGTCTATCTGCTATTTATGTGATAGGTTAAAAAGAAAAAGTAATATTGATTGGTCTCTGGATTAAAGTTTGAAATCGGCAACAACCTGAACACAAAAGGCTTTTTTTATGATTTCTCAGCTTGCCATTGATCTACCAGTTTTATTGCACTCATTATTTATTAAAAGAATTTGCAAGCTAAACATAACGTTAAGCTAGTTTGCACACAGGGACCGCACTTAGGAAATTGAATGGAAATTGCATTAGAGATGAACATCTGTGCTATTTTTCCACTCATGTGTTTATGGGTTTGTATAAAAGGTGTATTGGATTAACAGTTATAACCATTATAGCTTGCAGCAATATGTTAGACACTGAACATTTAGTTGTTATTTAGAAGGAAGTCTCTTTTTTGCTTATCTTAAAGGTATGGTAATACCATCACAGACAATGTTTTGATTGTCTTATTCTTTATTAATGCAGCCCTTACAGTTTATTCATGTATAAAACTCAAGATATCTGACAATATTATACTTGCGATGTATACAACTTGGGATATCTGACAATATTATGCATCTGATACATTACCGATGCAGCCTAAGGCTGTATTATTAATTTATTTAATTGAAGGTTTCTGGTGACACTATTAACTAAAGGATTGCATATGAGTAGTTTGCACATCACCAAATACTGACAAAATATGGTCTTGTTTTATATTTATAATATACAGCATATACAGATGCATAATGTAAATTTTGACAACTTTATCCAGCAATTCAGATGACTTGCTGTCCTCCTTAATCTGAATCATTTCTATGACACTTTGCAGCAGCAAACCTAGTGAAAATCTTAAATATTTTGAGATTCTTTTCCCTTCAGTATACATGTCTAATTATCCTCAATACTGATAAAAGTTATATGTGGCACATCAGAATAGACCCCCTAGAGGTTTGGGATCGTCTTCTATAATACAGTTTTTGTTTGTGTTATCCCTTTGAAATAAAGAGCTATAATAACTAGTACAGGGTGGTGGTGGTATTTTTAGATATCAGTTTTAAAATAGAGTGAAATAATGTAATAGTGGCTTCAGGGTTCTTTGAATTAAAAAGTATATTTTTAGAAGTAAACTATTTCAGGTTTATTTAGTTTTTAAAAATATGTGCAGTCAGTTACATTTATGATTGGAATGAGCTGAAGTGCATCATCACTTGCATCATCAATGCATGTTCCCTTTCATTGCTGTACTCAGTAGTCCACATCTCACTGGCTCATGAGATTGGTAACTCTTCAGAGTATCCCATGTCAAGTAGGAGAAATGGCTCTGTTCTTCATGTCAGAAGTTTATGTTGACCCTTTTTGCCTTTTTTTCTACTTAATTTTGTGAACATTGTTAATGTTCCTCGTCATTTTTGCTCCCAGCCCAAGTCCCCCTGTAATCGGTTTTCATATACTATCACATAACACATCTGAACCTATTAAGAAATTTAGGTAGAAATTGGGTTTAACATCGAATTGAAATTTGCATCAGTGGGGATGTCGTTTGTTAATCCTTTGTAATGGGATCTATACGTACATACAGAATTAGAATACTCAAAAAGAAAATAAAAGCCACCTCCACAGCTCCATTATTGTGTGAGAGATTCCTAGGAATACTCCAGAAACTCACTTCAGGACCCCAGCAAAAGCCTGTAATTTAAGGATATGTCTTATATTGTGTGTGGGCACATAATGAAAATAGAATTTTCAGCACATACCTTTATTTTTCATTATATCTGTCCCGAGGATTTGTCTAAAAATGACTGTATATATGTATTCTCACTATGTCTTTTCCTTAATTACACTAATCCTCAGAACCTTAGTCATGTTTTTTTCTGTTTACTGAGTTTCCAGGAAAAGTGACACTAAAACAAAACACTTCATTATTAATTACTAAGTTAATCAAAATTATCTTATTACCATGAATGCAAATAGAAAGATTAGCCCAGTATACTTAGACAACAGAGGGTGGTACGTTGTGGTAGGAAAGTTTATTGCCGTGACATGAGGTTGGGATGATCACATTACATGGCAATAGTGAAGCCATGAATATATGCCAAGCCAACCTTCTAATATTTAAAATTGAGAAGAAATATCTTTGCACTCCTTCTGCCCCCCAAATTACTTGCTAAATTTCTGAGGACATGCATGTTGATGAAATAGTGTGAGTTTTGTTTCCGAGGGGGAAAACACATTCTGTTCTGACCACAAAGAAGAAGTCTATTGTATCTTTTTATAACAGCCCAAATCCCCGTATTAGAACGAGTTAGTTACTTCAATGTAATAATAACACAGGTGTTCAACATAGAGAAAATTAAAATATTTTAAGAAAAGTAAATATACTATACTGAATCCATATACTGTAAGTGCATTTTAAACTATTGCATATTATGCATTTGGTAGTGGATAAATGCCAGTCACACTACTTTTGCCCTGTCGCAGGCTCAGACTTTGACTACTGGACTTGAGTTTTTAACAATAAATACCGTCAGAAAGGACCTGCTGCAGGCAAACATGAACTCTGTTGGGTTTTGCAAAGTTCTTGGACATATTTCATACTTCATAGCTCTGGAGGAGCTCCACCTCTGGTGGAGGTGAACCCAACAGAGTTGGGGATATATTTTCCTTAGGATGCACGTGTGTAGTTCCCATCCAACTTAAAAAGTTATGATCAAACATTGTGCTCTTTGAAACACTGTTGAAAAATAGAAATTAGAAAGGCTTTTAACTTTTCGTCCTCCTTGATTCTCCTTTCTCTCCATTTCAGAACGTACAAGTAGATAGCTATAATCAAAATGGGGGCAGATATAAAACAAGAGAATATGTAATCTGAACAAAAGCTTGAACAATAACCTAACATCAGAAGCACATATCATTTAAAAAAAAAAAAGAATTGTGCTTGCTCTAGCTGATGAGCATATTACTGAAACAGCAGGCTTTTGGTAGATAAAGTTTATTGGTTTTCTGTGGCACTTGTAGCATCTGAGGGCTTCACAAACATTGAATTAATATTGCCTTACAGCCTCATGTTAGGTAGGGAAGTATTACTATCCCTGTTTTGCAGAGAGGAACTGAGGCACACAGCTAATAAGTGATTTGCCATCATCATACAGGAAGTCTGTAGAAGAGCTAAGAACAGAACTCAGATTTCTTGAATTTCAGGTCAGTGCCTTCACCACAAGATCATCCTTTCTCTCTCTACCAAGTTTTCTATTATAAGACCAGGGGTTTTTTTGGCTGAAATTTCTCAAAATCGCTATCTTTCCAGGGAAAACTATTTTGGGGGAATTTCACTTTAATCAGGCACGGTATTCTGAATAAATGAGTTTAAAAACAAAGCGTTTTGATCTTTGAAAAATCATGACCTTTTTTTTTTTTTGGAACTGTGTATTTCCAAAACTCCTTAACCTAGAAACTCTGAATGAATTTTATTCATTCAGCCTCACTGAGCATTGTGTCTGTTTAGTATTTTGCATGATTTTAAAGATTTATTTCTTGTTTGTAGTACCTATAAAATTTTAAGTTTGGCTACCTCTCTCTAGTGGATTTTACAAATTTGGTTGGCAGTCGGTCAAAACTTTGGAGCATGTGTTTTGTAGCTTACCCTTAGTTAGGAAATGTACAGGACTTTATGGAGTTTTCGTAGTTCAGAATACAGTATTGGGCTGTATTTTAAGAATTCTGTAAGTTCTAAAGCACAAGAAAGAAGACGGAGTCTGGGACAGAAGACAGAACCCTTGTACAGGTGTACTCTGATGCAGCTATTACAGGAGAGCATGAAGAGTTTATAAATCCTTAAATACATATTTTCTGTAGAATGTATGTAGACACTCCATCTCCTATACATTGTACAATTTATTCCTAGACCAAGGTTGTGGAGCACATGAATGTATGTGTTTTAAACGTTAGCTCTGCAAAAGGCTACAGCCCCGGCAGAGTTTAGAAACTGTGCTGGAGTATGACTCTGATTTGTATCAGCCTAACAGCTCAAGTTATTGGAGATTACAGGCTTTGCTGGTGTGGTATTTGGTTTGAATATCATGTTTTGTGTTTCACTGAAAGATAGCTGCCTTTTATATTGCACCTATAATTATAGCCATGTACATTATCTGTTGTATGTTTTTCTGACCATCTATAACACGTTTGTACATTGGTTCAACCATTGGCACCTCAGAGTCAGGATTTGTTCTTAGTACTGTCTACACAGGAGGCTTATGCAGTAGTTTGGGAGCAGGAATGGAAAACCTGTCCTATGAAAGGAGACTTAAGGAGCTTGGTTTGTTTACTTTAACCAAAAGAAAGCTGAGGGGAGATATGATTGCTGTCTTTAAATATATCAGAGGGATAAATACCAGGGAGGGAGAGGAATTATTTAAGCTCAGTACCAATGTGGACACAAGAACAAATGGCTATAAACTGGGTATCAGGAAGTTTAGACTTGAAATTAGACGAAGGTTTCTAACCATCAGAGGAGTGAAATTCTGGAACAGCCTTCCAAAGGACGCAGTGGGGGCAAAAGATCTATCTGTCTTCAGGATTAAGCTAGCAAAGTTTATGGAGGGGATGGTTTGATGGGATAACATGATCTTGGCAATTAATTGACCCAATGGCCGGTGATGGGATGTTAGAAGTTACTACAGAAAACTTTTTCCTGGGTGTCTGGCTGGTGAGTCTTGCCCACATGCTCAGGGTTCAGCTGATCGCCATATTTGGGGTTGAGAAGGAATTTTCCTCCAGGGTAGATTGGCGGAAGCCCTGGAATTTTTTCACCTTCCTCTGCGGCATGGGGCATGGGTCACTTGCTGGAGGATTCTGTGCATCTTGAAGTCTTTAAACCATGATTTGAGGACTTCAATAGCTGAGACATAGGTGAGAGGATTATTGCAGGGGTGGGTGGGTGAGATTCTGTGGCCTGCATTGTGCAGGAGGTCAGACTAGATGATCATAATGGTCCCTTCTGATCTTAAAATCTGTGAGTCTATGAGCTGCTAAACCTCTTGATAGTGGTAGTGAACACACCTACAGTGGAACCGACGCATGCAGTACATCTAGAAGAACAACAGTTACAGAAAAGGTTAGTGACTGCTAACTACAATGAAGTAGCAGAAGAAGCGAAGTTAGAAAGTTCCACCACTGCTTCTAGTACCATAGGTTGAAAATATAGATTTCAGTGTACTCTCACTGAAGTCAACGAGTCTTGCCATTGAGCTCAGGGCTCTATACAGAGTATCACAACTGTGGTCTTCAACCTTAAAACATTAAAATCAGTGGGAGTCTTTTAATGGAGTTTAATGTGCTTTGGATCAGAGGATGTAAATACAAGGATGAATGCTTTTTCAATACTTAGAATACATTTTAGATGAAAGAAACATACACTGAATTTTTTTAAGACAAGTGTTATTAAAAACATGTTACTAATAGGAATGTTAAAATTAAATTATGTGAAGTTGAGAGCCAAAATGTCTAAGATTATCTAGAAGTGTAGCAACGCTGTATCCCCTTCCCCCAAAAGGGGCCACTCAACTGTGTGATGGGAAGCCAGCCACGCTGCCCCACTCCTTACTAAGTACCCTGTCAGCCCCCCGGAACTTGTAAGGAGCACTTTCCTTTCCTCCTCTGGATCAGGCTGTTGCTGCTCCAGGCATCCTTCTCCCACTGTACATGCTCCTGCATATGGAGTGGGATAGGGGAGCTCAGCTATAACCTCATCCCTCAGTTCCCTAAGGGATCTGTTCACCTCCCTCAGCCAAGAAAAAACCTTAGCAACACAGCCACACTAGTTGAAATTTGGGAAGTTAAGGCACAGCCCAGTGTGGCTGTGGCCAAGATTTCAATGGAAATTGGGGAATCTGGGGCACAGCCCAGTGTTGCTGCAGCTAGGATCCCTGCCAAAATCCCCATCCAACACATGTGTGCAGCAGCTGGCAGTCTACAACAGATGACTCTTTACAGTGGTCGGCCCTGGATTTTGGGGAACACCTCACTCAAGGGGTACTGACTCAAAACATGTATTGAGGTAGGGCAGAGAGAGGAAAGTGGCCCTTGGGAAGGAGCATCATGTTAGCTCAGAAGAGGGGAAATGATTTCCTCATATTCACACAGCCTTGGGGTAGAGACAAACCCCCAGGGAGGCATCCCATAGCAAGGGGTGAGGGGCTCATGAATCCCTTCCCCACCTGATGCTGGGTAATTAAAACCGAGCTTACTTAAAACCAAGTTTGCAAGTGGTGGTCCATCTGGATACACATTTGTTTGCAGAAAGGGTGGATTCAAAAGAAGATACAAGCGAGTTGACTTCATGCGCAGTAGGTTTGCTTGTCTGGAGACAAGTTAGAGATGGACAGGTATCTCTATTCCATGTTAATAAACTGGGAGACTTTGGGAGTTGGCTAGAATGGAGGCATCCAAGATTACTTTGCATGAACTACAAGCTTGGCCATCTTCAGTTTCACACCCCAGGTAGTGCCCTTGGGATGGGTGTTTTATGCTTGGCTGCATCCTCAGTCATAGCCAGACCCCAATTTTTTGAAAATTAAGAGGCAGAGTTTTTGAGTGTTGGACAATATTTTAGTCAGTGCAATAGGGTTTCCTTGAAGGGAGGATGGGGTACCAGAGTCAGACCTGAAAGTTGAGTGGTACTCATTGGATCTGGGAAGGGATGAGAGCATAATCCTATTGGAGCTCTTTCCCATTCTAGTGGTGGTGACTACCTATAAGAATGAAGTCCAGGGCAAGGGAGGCAATTCAGGCAGGGGTCCACATTGGTAATGGCCAGTTCTTTAAGTCACTCAGAATATGAGTGGGTGGAATTTAAGAGTTGGTGCAGGGAATGAGTGAGGAGCCCATTCGGATACAGTGAGACCAAGGGAAGCTTAGTTCTTTTATTGACCAATTTTGTCTTAATGCAAAGCAATTAGCATTTGGAACATTCACATTTATATTGGAAGTGTGGGGGAATTTACTCCACTTCTCTATCAGGATTAATAAGGAGTTTAGCAAGAAAGGATTTAGATAGGGCTTTGGCGTATGGAAATCTAATTCCCTGTTTCTCAGAGTGTCAGAAAACTAATTGAGAGGGCAAGGTGGGTCATAGTGCTACAAGGATGTGGGGAAGCTGGGATTGGTTGAAGGGATGGTCTCTATCAGTGTTAATAAAGGCTTAAGCAAGGAAGGATTTTGATAGGGCTTTGGAATTCATGGATCTGCAGTTGGTAGGAGGGGCTTGACACTGGACTTGCAGAGTATCAGCAACCAATTAAAAGATGACAAGGAGAGTTATAATATACAAGAATGTGGGGGCGGCTGGGATTTGCTTAGTTGAAGAAGCACAGGCTTGCTTATTGTAGGTGCCACTGTTTTCTCACGGGCAAGAGAGTTACAATAGATCCTCCAAGTTACAAACACTTCGGGAATGGAGATTGTTCGTAACTGGACAAAATGTTATGGTTGTTCTTTCAAGTTTACAACTTAACATTGACTTTAGACAGTTTCGAAACTTTACCATGCATGAGAAAAATGCTGCGTTTAACCATTTTAATTTAAATGAAACAGGCACAGAAAGAGTTTTCTTATCTTGTCAATTTTTTTTAAACTTTCCCTTTATTTATATATATAGGGAAATAAACAGTACTATATTGTATTCGTTGGCAGGGTTTTGTTTGTCTCTGCTGCTGCCTGATCACGTACTTCCAGTTCCAAATGAAGTGAGTGGTTGATTGGTCAGTTCGTAATTCTAGTTTTCGTAACTCTGAGGTTCTACAGTACCTTGGAGAAGAAAAGTTCAGTTCAAGGTAAAATAGAGCATATTGTTGGGGTTCCTGTGTGAACTGGTTCAGGATTGCATTTGTTGCATCCACAGCACAGAATGGGAGCCCAACAAATCAAACCTATCAAAGGTAGCAACCAAATGCATACAAGATAGGAGCCCCTTTTTAAGGCGGATAATTCAGTAGTTTACGTGCTAAATTCTTCATGTTTGTTCCTTCCTTCAGGATCATGTGAATGGGCACAGGAGTTAGTGACTGGATGTGAGGGCATAACATTGTGCATTTGGCTCATGGGTTCACTGCTGAACCTCAACAGTGAGGCAGCTCTGAGTCGGCATGGATGGAGGGGTGCTTTGCAGGGAGCAAAAGAAAGGTGAAGGAGGCTCGTCCTCTGGGGCCAGCTGATGAGCCTTGTACATTGGTTGGCAGCTCAGGAGCAGGCACTGGATATAATTATTTTTTCACCTCAACAGAAATAATTTAGGAGTGTGTAAGGGGGTCGACTTGATGATCAGAGTTGAGAGAGATTTCTGGCAGATCCGGGATTTTGTCCCCAGGGTGCTGAGTATTTGGTTTGAAAAGTTGCAGCAGAGAGTATGGTGAGGAGCTACAAAGCCTCTCCAGGCTGCTAAGCTAGGAGGTGTGTGAATAGGGGGCTGGCTAAATTTATATGTGACCACAGGGGATTGGTAATTACTCATCTGAACATATCTTATTGGGCACCCAAGTTATTTAGGGAGGATGGGGTACACGTGTCCAACTGGGGAATGATTATCTTTTTGTCTGAGTTTAAGGAAGGAATCAGTAAATATCTGGCATGCACGGGATAGGAAGGGGGCAGCCAGGCTAAATTGCTGGTGCCTCCTTGTGGCAGAAGTTCAGTGCAGGGACTTGTTATGGAAGGGATGTGATTATTGAATAAAATGGATGAGAAGAGAATTTAAAGCATCCCTTTAAGAAGAAAGCAGTAGGGCAGTGTCATAAATATAAAGGGAAGGGGCAGAGGATCTGATGCAGTGCTATAAAATCCTCTTACCAGTAAAGGGTTAAGAAATGCAGGTAGCCAGACTGACACCTGACCTGGCTGGCATCTGACCAATGGGAGGGGGAAAGCTGTGTGTATGGCTTTGTCTGGGTCAGAGTGATCTTGGAAGACAGAAGGAACCTACCGAAAATCAAACCTCCCTTTTCTGAAGTAAGTTTAGATAGCATAGCGAATAGATTTCTGTTTAATTTTGCTTGGTGTATTCCCTGTGTTAGAAGGGGCAAGGAGGGGAGGGGGAGTTATTCATGGTTTTCTGTAACTTTAAGGTTTTGTCCAGAGGGGGAAATCTCTCTGAGTTTGGAAATTAAGTGCCCTGTAAAATAATTACCATCCTGATTTTACAGAGATGATTTTAAATTCTTTATTTTTAATAAAATCCTTCTTTTAAGAAGCTGACTGTTTTCTATGGTGTTAAAACCCAGAGGGTGGGAATGGTCACCCGCAGCCAGGCTAAGCAAGCTGTCACACTTAGCTCTGTTCCTGAGACTTCCACCAGAACCCCATCTGTACTACCAGAGACCCAGATAGAGGTGGTGGAACCGGATACCCTGCCAAGTGCAAAATATCTTCAATGTCTGTATAAGAATGCAAGGAGTATGGGGAACAAGAAGGATGAACTGGAAGTCATGGAATATGAAGAAAATAATGACTTAATTGGCATTATAGAGATTTGGTGGGACAACTCCCATGATTGGAGTACCAGCATTGGGGGATATAGCTTGTTCCGGAAGGTAGGTAGAGGAAAATAGTAGGAAGTGTCATGCTATATGTCAAGAATGTATACACTTGTTCCAAGATGCAAGAAGAAGAAAGTGGCTGACCTGCTGAGAGTCTCTGGGTGAGAATAAAAACGGAAAAGAACAGTAGTGATGTTATGGTGAGGGTCTATTATAGACACCAAATCAAGAAGAGGAAGTGGATGAGGCATTTTACAAGTAGGTAACAAGATTAGCTAACACACATGAGTTAGTATTAATGGGAGATTTTAACTACCCTGATATCTGTTGGAAGATGTGACGGGTCCGGCACCGCAGCGCCCCTTTGTGGCAGGGGTGGCTGAGGTGTCGGGGCCTCGCCACTTTTAAGTCTTCACGCCCGTCCCTTTAAGGGCGTCCTGTTGTGGCCTAATGGCCATGCAACTTGCCCTACGTATCAGGGCTGCGTGGCCCAACGGCCAGAGTCCGTACAAATAACTCGCCCCGCAGATCAGGGCAGTGTGGCCTAGCGGCCAGAGTCCATATAACTCGCCCCGCAGATCAGGGCAGTGTGGCCTAGTGGCCAGAGTCCATACAAATAACTCGCCCCGCAGATCAGGGCAGTGTGGCCTAGCGGCCAGAGTCCATACAACTTGCCCTGAGGTTTAGGGCAGTGTGACCTAGCGGCCAGAGTCCATACAAATAACTCACCTCGCAGATCAGGGCAGTGTGGCCTAGCAGCCAGAGTCCATACAACTCGCCCTGAGGTTCAGGGCGGTGTGGCCCAATGGCCAGAGTCCATAGCCTTCCCTCTCCCCTCTGGGGAAGTGCAGCCTAATGGCCAGAGTAGTAGGGGGACCCGGGCCCGCCCTCTCCACCGGGTCCTGACCCAGGGCTCACCTGTTAGCGGGGTTCCCCCTTGTGCTTAGTTCGGCAGGGATCCACCCGCAACACACCGAGCGTCAGTGCGGCTTTAACGCAGCCGGCTTCTAAACTCTCCCTGGGTCACTTCCTACCCTCAACCTCATCCTTCGGTCCATCCCCTCCAATCGCAGCCTCTGTCCGGGGTGCAGAGGGTGTCACGGCTTGGTTGGCCCCTCGATCCTGGAGTGTTGGCTGTCTCGCCTCGGGAGCTGGTGGTGTGCTTCCTTCTCCGGCGGTCAGCCCAGACTGAGCCGCTTTGCAGGCCTTTATACTTAGGCTCCAGTTGGAGCATGCCCAGCAGGGCTTCCAGGGCGGGGCTTCCTCTGCCAGGAAGGAAGGGTTAACCCCTGCGGTACCAGTGCAGGGCCGCTCTGCCCCGTCACAGCAGACTATTACAGCAAAACATAATATGTCCTGCAAGTTCTTAGCCTGTATAAGGGACAACTTTGAGGAAACAATTAGGAGGTCCATTCATTTTGGATCTGGTGTTGATCAACAGGGATAAATTAGTTGTGAACATGAAGGTGGTTGGGAACGTGGGAGGAAGTGATCACGATCTGATAGAATTCAAGATCCTAAGGAATGGAGGACATAAGAACAGCAAAACAAGGATCCTGGACTTCACAAAGGCAGATTTCAACCAACTCAGAGAAATGGTAGGCAAGGTCCCATGGAAAGACTAATTAGGAAGAAAAGGAGTCAAAGCATGTTGGCAGTTCCTAAAAGATGTAATATTAGAGGCTCATCATCAAGTATTCCTATGCAGAGGAAAGTTAAGAAGAGCCACAGGAGGCCAATGTGGCTGCACAAAGAGCTTTTTAGCATCTAAAAACCAAAAGGGATACATACAGGAAATGGAAGGAGGGGCATGTCACCAACGAAGTATACATGGGAATAGTGTGAGCATGCAGGGACAAAATCAGGAAAACCAAGGCAAAGAATGAGTTACAGTTTTCAAGAAATGTTAGAGATAACAAGAAGGGGTTCTACAAATATGTCAGACAAAAAAAGAAAGCTCAGGGATGGTGTGGGCCCGCTGCTCAGTGGAGACGGTGAGCTGGTAATGGAAGATAATAGGAAGGCAGAGCTGCTCAATGCCTACTTTGCTTCAGTCTTCTCACAAAAAATAACACATGACCAGGCTACTAGCGAAGTTACTATAGACAATAAAGGGGAGGGGATACAGATCAGGATAAGTAAAGAACACATCAGAGATCTTCTGAATAATTTGAATGAATTCAAGTCAGCAGGGCCTGATGCTATTCACCGTAGGGTGCTGAAGGAATTAGTTGAAGAAATCTCGGAGTCACTGGTAATAATATTTGCAAACTCATAGACAGGGCCATTCCTAGTGGAGTGCGGGGGCCTGGACATAGGCGACGAGTTTCTAATCTTCCTGGGGTGGTCCCCCCTGTCTCTGTCTGGCCTTGCCCCAACTCTAACCCTTCCCCCCCCCCAAGCCCCACCCCACCTCTTCCTGCTCCAACTCTTCCCTGCCCAGTTCCGCTCCTCTCCCCTCCCCCTCAGTGCCTCCTGATGCCGTGAAATGTCTGATCTGTGGTAGGTGCTGAGAGGGAGGGGGAGGCGCTGATCGGTGGGGCCCCGTGGTGGGCAGGAGGCACTGGGGGGAGAGAGAGAGGTTCTGATAGGTGGGCTCATCCTCGTGCCGCCTGCCGCTCACCTGCCCATCGTTAGTCTCCTCACCCCACTCGCCCTCTCACCTCACCTCCCCGCCTGCCTCCTGTGAGGCCCCCTAAAGCGCGGGGCCTGAGGAGGTTGTCTCGATTCGCCATACCCAAGGGACGGCTCTTCTCATGGATGATAGCATAGGTGCTGAAACTAGGAGTTCTGGGGGTGCTGTTGCACCCCCTGGCTTGAAGTGATTTCCATCATGTTCCAGATTTACAGTTTTGGTTCAGCGTGTCTCAACTCCCCCGCTATACAAATTGTTCCAACAACTGTGGGTGACAGGAGAGGTCCTGGAAGACTGGAGAAGGGCTAATGTAGTGCCCATCTTTAAAAAGGAGCCAGGGAACTATAGACCAGTCAGCCTGATACCTATACCTGGAAAGCTACGAGAGCAATATATAAAACATTCAATTTGCAAATACCTGGAGGATGAAGGGGTAATCGCTAGCAGCCAGCATGGATTTACTAAGAACAGATCATACCAAACCCGCTTGATTTCCTTCTTTGGCAGGGTAACTGGTTTGATAGATGGGAGAACATGGTAGACGTAATATATCTGAATTTTTGCAAGGCTTTTGTTATAGTTCCATGTGACGTTCTGATAAGTAAGCTGGAGAAATGTGGACTTGGTGGATATATAATTGGTTAAACAACACAAACAACAAGTAACTATTAACGGAATGATGTCAGATTGGAAGGAGGTCTCAAGTGGGGTTCCACAGGGATCTGTTCTGGGTCCAGTGTTGTGTAACATCTTTATTAATGACCTGGATGTAGGACTAGAGAGCATACTGATCAGCTTTGCAGATGACACAGATTTGCAGATGGGGGAGAGTTGCAAACACTTTGAGGATACCGTTAAAATTCAAAGGGATCTTGATAAATCGGAGAACTGGGTAATAGACAACAAAATGAAATTCAACAAAGACAAATGTAAGGTGCTACACTTAGGGAAGGAAAGCCAGTTGCCCAAATACGGAATGGGAGATAATGGGCTTGGCAGCCCTGTTGAGAATAATCTGGGAGTTGTGGTGAATCACAACCTCAACATAATTATTTGTAGAAATTATTTGGTGAACATTTTTGAGTAACGAATGCATTTGAGAATATTGTAATGTGTATATGGAGAATTTGTGACAGAGGTTAAATTTATCAAGTAATTTATTATGAGTTATTACTAATTTTCTATGAATTATTTTCTCCTCTCAAATAGCAACCACTGCCCTGAGCTACTGCATGAGGTTGATTAATTAGCTTCAGTTTGTGTAGTGATATTTCCCAGCCAGTTTAAAAGGATGCTGTGAAGTACTTTTGGATATGAAAATGTAGGTTTTCGGTAAAAGGTTTCACAAAATGTAATGTGTATCAAAATGTCTTCATTAATGTTTTCCCAATTTCAATGGAAAGTTTTATTTTCAATGTAAATATTCCCATATTAGGTTTGTTATCCAAACACATCAGCATTATACTGCTGTAGTACATGAGAACCAAGATACGAAATTGACTATGAATGTTTCTGCCAGCATAGTTTCACTTTATCTGGTAGCTGAAGTGAAAGAAACAAATTAACAGTGCAGATGGTTAAAGTTAATATAGACGTTTAAAAATCTTTTGTTGTTAATAATTTAAAGTGTTATAAATGAGTTGAAGAATTTTTGTAAATATATGTTTTAAATCTTGACAGTTACTCTTTAAATTAATGTGCACCTAAATAATTTTTCTAAATAAAATATGGCCTTTTTGTATTTGGGAAAAGAAAGCAGTGCATTCTTTGCAGACTGCCTGTATTAGATGTTAATATGTCGGTGATGTTATAAATATATATAAACTGTAAATTGTTAACATATAAGGCTATGGGCTATTTAGATATCTCAGTGAGATATGGTATTGTCCATGTTCCCATTTTATTTAGTTTCCATTATAATCCTCTGGAGAGGTCTACATGTGAGAGAATGTATTACAAAAGAGTACATGTGAAAAAGTACTATAAAAAAGAGAGCCTTCAAAATTACTAACTGGCAAGTGTATGTGTTTTTATGTAGAACATGCACTACACACATGAGATTTGTCATGTTCTATATAACACTCACTGTATGGGGAACTAAAGATTTTTTTTTTTTAAAGGAAGTTTATTGCTAAGGATAGTTTGGAAAATCTGAATCTGGTGACTCTTGGTTGAAGTTCCTAGACATTTTAGAAACAGATGATTCTTACTATAGTTGCTTCACTAAAACTTATTTCAGTATATTTATTAACTACAGAAAGTTGACACAGCTTGCGGAAGATTAGTCATTAAAAAATTAAACCTATGTGACTCCTCCATTTTATTCCTATCCTCCTACACCACCCAACAACATTACCTTTCAGAATACTACTAGTGCTCACAGAAATTATCCATTATAAGTGTAGTACGTGCTAATATGGATGGAAAAATACGATTCACAAGCTGGACTTGAAAGCATGATGCATCTTAAACCAGCAATTGCCTGGATTTCTGCACACAGTACAGGTTTAACTGGTGGTATATGATCAGTACTTTACATGTACACCTGATTTTCTAGGAAATCCTATGCGTTGACTGTCTAGGTTGAAATGACAGCTGGTGGACCATTTATTACTCATTCTGTTTTGGTGGAAAATTCAGCCTTGTGTGTCATTTAGACTTTGTGACACATGTACCCTCCCAAGGCCTAATGACTTGTCTGCAGATGGGCTGTTATTTATTACAGTCATGTAGAATAAAATTGATTGTCTTCTAAAATTAATTTTTCATTTGCCTCCAGCTCTGCTTTAATAGAGGACACATAGTTGCCTGTTTGCAGAAATACTGTTTAATCACATTAATATCTCAGCCCCCCAGGCCGGAGAAGATAATTGTACAAACGAACAGCAAAATCTGTATCTTTAACTTCTTTTTATGATTAAATTATGCAAATGACTTATCTCCTGCCCTGTGAAGCACTAATCATCTAATTAGGAATGATGTGTTAAAGGGATGGTTTTGAATCAGGAAGGGAGAGGGGGGGAATGCAGGAAGCAGAAAATGGGAGCTGACAATGAAATGTCTGAAGGTACTGTACTTGTACAAGATGAATATGAGTATTTGTTAAAAGGAGCAAAAATAAGGGCCTATTGTAATATTTCTGATTTGTGCTATCATTTCAAATGAGGATAGTTCTGCTTTATGCTGTTTGATGCATGATAATTTTGTATATTAACCTAACATTTAGTAAACAGGCTTCAAGAATCCAATCACTTGTTTGTAAGAATTGGAAAAGACAGTGTTGAGAATGTGAAAGCCTCTGCATCTTTGTCTGGCTTCACCAACTGTATTATCTGGAAAATAACATATAGGTACTTGTAGATTCTTTTATTAAAAATATGTCTTCTACTCAGCACTAGGTATCATAAGTCCATCAGATATTTGTAAACAAAATGAGTATTAATGCAAGTTTAATCATTTCAATCTCTGAGACCTAACTGCTTATTAACAATAATTTTTCTCTTTAGTTTAAAATTTTTCATGTGCAAATCCCAAAGAGAATTGAGAGCTTCTGTGGTAAAGTTATATAACTTCAAATTTTGGGCTTCTATTTATGATGAATTAAGACTGAAGTTCTGTTTAGCTTGTAGACATAATCATCACTTTATATTTTTGGCAAATGTGAGATCAACGACTGTTGTCCTTCTACAGTAAAATCAAATTACCAGTATTTTTATACCAATGTCAAAAAGATAATGAACTCAGTCTGCATTAAATGTTCAAGCTCATAGTCAAATATGATGATGACCACTTGGTGCATGTTTTTCTTTTAATAATTGAAAATTATTTATTTGGCTCTTGTACTTTCTAAAAATAACTCAATTTTGCAAAACTAAGGAAATTCCTAGGGCTTAGCCAAATGAGACCAAGGCACTTCAGGTACTCTTATACCTGAGGATGTGTGAAAGCATGAAGGGAGACCAAGCAAGCAGCTAGCTACTATGTACAAACTACCTGACACATGGGAGAGTTCAGCTTAGTGGCCAGATGTAGCTATGGAACAACTGTAAAAAAGTTGTGCCTTTCTGCAAATTCAGTGAGTACTCTTGCTCTACCAGCTGCCATCTTTAAGTCAAAGGAATATATTCTGGTGTGTTGGAAAGGGAATAGCGTTTGAGATGAGATCTGATTCTGAATGTTTGTTTGAGGGATGTGTGGTATGGAAAGTCTGGCCCTGATTCAAGAAAGCACTTAAGTATGTGCTTAAAGTTAAGCATATTATTTAAGGGCTTTCTTGAATAGGGATGCTTGCCTGCAGAAGCACCTCTGTGAACATTGTGTCTGTGGGTTTTTTTTATACAGAAGAATATATTGATCTGTCTGCAGGAAGGAAAAAAGGTTTCCCAGAACACCTTATACAATGGGTTGGGAAACACAACTTTAGAAAGTCAGGTCTCACTGAAATATCAAGAACTCGGTAGTGGTGATGCCAGTATAATATTAGTGTTTTCCCATCTAGTGCCTTCCCCGTGCACTTGGAAAACATGGAAACTGAATTTGAAAGCACTTTAAAATGTTGACCCTTGTAAATAACGTAGTTTTTCTTAACTGTCTTCAAAATCCAGAACCAGCAGAATGGTTTAAAATGAAGAATATGAGTTCTGACATTGCTTTGAAATCAAAGACCTAAATTACTGGCAGAATGTCTTCATAAACAAATTGAGGGTGGGAAATGTGACATACTTACTGGCCTTCACTTTTTCTGGCTCCCAGCAAGCCAAATGCATTTGATAATCACTTTACATTCATCTTTACATTTACTTTCATCCATAAAAGTCCTAATACGCTTTACAAGGAAAGCCTGGGCTAAACTGGTGAAAAATTCTACACAATATTTTTGTGATAGTTTGTTTCATGCTACTTGACTCCCCAAAACTTAATGAAATTCTGAGGGCCCAAAAGCTTTTCATATGTAAGCTTGTAAAATCCATTGCTACCTCAAAATTTTGCATTTTTAAAAAAATGTAATTCACTCAGATTTTAAGATGGGACCATGACTGCAGCTTTTTTTAAGAGAGACAAGGTGGGTAAGGTAATAGCTTTTATTGGACCAACTTCTCTTGGTGAAAGAGACAAACTTTTGAGCTTCACAGAGCTTATCTTTAAGTCTGGGAATGATAATCATAGTGTCACAGCTAAGGGTATGTCTACACTTGCAAGTTTCTGCGCCACAAGTTATACCACTTTTATTAAAATGCTGGAATTAAACGGCTGTTGCGTGTGCACACTGTGCTCCTTGTGACACTGGAGCACAATGGCAAAGACAGCAGTGCATTGTGGCAGCTATCCCACTGTGCAACTGGCTGCAGGGTGCTTTGGGAAGGGTTTGCAATGCCTCATGGGGCAGGCACAGCGTAACATGATTCAGGTTTCCCAATCCCATTGTTTCATGGGCATCCTACTACATTGCCAGCTGCTTTTCAATGGGAAGAGTATGTGACAGGGAGTGTGTATGTGTATGGAGGGGAAGAGAGAGACAGTGTGTTTTGGGGGACAGTGTGTCAGCATGCTGTCTTGTAAGTTCAGACAGCGTCAGGAAGCAACCAGTCCTGAGGCAGGGGGAGGGGGAAAACATCAGCCCCTGACATCAGCCCCCGCCTCCCTCCCTGGGCTCTCTGCACAGCAATAGCTCTCTCTGTCACACACACATATGCACACCTGCCTCTGTGTTCAACAGCAGGAGCATTCCACATTAGTTGTTTGTTTTGTGTCCCGGAGCAGATCAGCACAGCACGCCAGGGCTGTCAGAAACGGTGCTTTGAAAGGAGAGGGGCGCATGTCTCCAGGGCAGCCAAGTTCAAAACAATGAGCAGAGCAGTCACTTGAGGCATTAAGGACAGCCCCGAAGGCCAATTACAGCGCAGAAAGCAATCAAGTGTCTACACTGGCAATAGAGCACTGGAGCCTCTGCGCAAATAGCCTTACGATTCGTCGACTTGTTTTTTTTGCAGCGTTGCAACTGAGGAGTTTCTGCGCACAAAGTGGCTTGGCAGTGTGTACACATTTGCAGTTTGAGCGCAAAAAGCTACTTTACTATGCAGAAACTTGCCAGTGTAGACAAGCCTTAGTACAAGGAGAGACAGATTGTTAAGTGTAAGAAGTTAACACACGTTGCAAGAAACCTTTCAAAATGAAATGGGCAATTCACACCTTATTGCAGTCATATGACAAAGGAATGTTAGTGGGTTACAGATTGTTGTAATGAGACATAAAACCAGTGTCTCTTCTTTGGCAATTTAGGCTTTTGGAAAAAAATTAAGGGAGAAATTTCATACAGTTGTTCTGTTTTAATGAATAATTTACAAATTCTAAAAACCCAAGTACATCTTGACGGCAACAACAACAAAATCACTACAAAAATTTTGCCTAACTTTATTACAAACATAATAAACTGATTTGGAAACTATATATAGGGATGACTTCATCTGCTACTGAAATGCAGTTGTTAGGTGAAAAATGGCAACTGTTTAACCAAGCTCACCAACATTACACAAATTTATGACAGAAAATGAAGAATACATTCAAATTGAAACCCCACGAAAAATGATAGGCATTATGCAAATACTTGAGTTAGAATCTGACTAGGAGATTGGCACTCTGTTCTGGTCTGGTCTGTTTAGGTTCTTTTAACACTGCCCTTCTCCTCATGGTGGTATCTGAGTACTCTTCAGTAGTGCATTAGGCGATGTGACTAACATCCATCATCACTGAAATTCATTCTCTTTTTCATCCTCCCCTCAGGGGCCGAATTGTGTTCAGTGTATTGTTTTTGTTTTGGTTGCATTTTTTCTTTATTTTTTTACATGTACATCTACTCTTCATTTATACAAGAGATGGAGAAGGCAGGTTGAAATGCACCTTGCACTTGGATTGCAAAGGGATGAGGTTTGTGATGGTCCTTAGTTCCTGTGGGAATTCATCTGGCCAGCCCCCAAGAAAGCTCCGTTTCCTGCACAGACGAGTTTTTGTCCTTATGGTAGAAAGTTCCATTGTGCCTGAGGCATGGAGTTGTCGACCAGAGTCTTCATTCTGGAGGTTCAAATGATCTTTTAGATATTCTGAGCCCAGGACATTGAGTGCCTTGAAGATAGGGGCTGAGACTTTGAACTTGAGGTGATGTTCTGTGAGAAGTCAGTGGAGAGAGTGGAGAACAAGCTTGATGTGCTTGTGGTAGCCCATGTTAGAGAGGGGACATGCTGCAGTAGTCTGTATTGGTTGGAGTTTCCTAGTGGCTGATGGCTTTATGTCCCAGGTATATTGCATTGCTGTAGTTCAGACAGCAAATGATAAAGGTGTGTATAATCAAGTCCAGGTCATCCTCCACCAGTAGGGAATGGAGTCTCCCAGCCAGTCAAATATGGTGGAAATCATTTCTCCTGGATGCTGCTATGTGAAAGTTTAGCATCACCAAGGAATCCAGGAGCACTCCTAAACTATGGACTGAGTTGGCCAGTTGCGGGGTGTGCTCCTTTAGGCAAAGGAGACTGCACCATGGCTGCTTTCCTCTGCCCACCAGCATAACCTCTGTTTTACTTGAGTTCTGCTTCAACCAGCTATATATCCCTGAGCTAATCTCATCCAAGCACTGGGCTGTCTTGGTGGTAGTGTTGTTGTCATATGTGGTAAAGGATAGTTAGAGCTATGTGGCCCCTGCATGTTGCTGGCACTTGAGTCCAGGTTGTCTTAGTAGTTAATCTAGTGGTTACATGAGAAGTTGCATAGGACCACAGAGAAAATTGATCCTTGTGGGACTCTACAAGTGAGAGGTCTAGTGGTAGAGGTTCAGTATCTAGCATTACACTGGATATATCCCTGCAGGAAGAGCTTAAGCCATTTTAGTGCGTGCCCCTGGATCTCTGCTACCTCTCTCAGGTGGGAGGTGGGTTATTTCTCTACTCTAAGATAGAAGATTGCTGTTAGGATCTTTAAAGATTACAAAGCCTTACAACTCAGCCAGCACCTTCAGCAGCACAACACCCCTAATACCATACTGGAACATTGGTTCAGAATACACTTAACTGAAAGAGTGCTACCATATTCTGCAGCACTTAACCTGCTTGACTGAAGATCGGCTTAAAGGTGTGATAAGATTGCAGCACAAGATAGCATGACAAAAACAAATATAGTTTTCTGGAATATGCCACAGTGAGAAAGAGACTGGAAAAATAATGCCTGGAAATACCTCAGGAACTGCCACCAGCACCAGCTAACCACATACTACTCCAGCCATTTGTGGGTACAAAAAACCCAAATATCTTAGGTTTTAATTTCTCAACTGAAGTGTGGTTGCATTATCTACACAGCCAGACTGCATTCTTGTCATTGGATGAATATGCAGATAATGAAAAGTCTACCATTGATACCTCTGATAAAAATACCTGTTCTTACAGCTGTCCCATGGTACAACACTTAGTGCACATGTTAGAGCAGCCAAAGATGAGTTTTAGTTCAGTTTCCATATTTAGGGCTGTATTTTGGAAACTTCCCAGCTTATTCATCAGCCCTCTAATTAATAACTCAAAGAATTATACTGAAGAGGAAGAGAGGGGGATTAACGTACAGTTCTTTTTCCGTGTCTCTCTTTCCCTTCGCAACAATTCTGTGTGGAATAGCCTGTCCCAAAATATCTGGCTGCTGGAAAACCAAACATTTGTGTACTATATTTATTGAACTTTGTTCTACTGCTGAACAATTTGCTAAGAGAATGTCCATTGCATGTTTCTGCTCCTCTTTTGCATCTGTTTTTTCCCCTTCATGCTGAGGCAGTTGTACTGAATGTTAATGAGACAATACATGGTTTCACCCTAGGCAGTAATTTTCAGGTCATTAGCTAGAGGGAGGGGGAAGGAGAAACTCAAGCTCACTAACCTATAAAAGAGATACACTTCATACCTCTTGGAATACTTACTACTTGTGCTCTTTGGAAAAATTATTTATCACCCATGTTGTGTGCACCCTTTGCCTTTATGAATACGTTCACCCACATCAATATCTTAATAAAACTACTAGCTAAAATATACCATTCAGTTGCCCCTGAGATGTACACATGGAGGATACTATTCAGTAGCCCTTAACATTTCCCATTCTAATGGCTACAAATGGGGCTCCATGAGGGAGAGATAATAGTCTTCTTTGAGTAGTATTCCTGTGGGTGCTTCACTTTAGGTGTGCCTTTGATCAGAGATTTTCATTAGCAGTGCCCATTCAGCCTGAGCATGCGCCCTACACATCCTTGTGCCACATACTGAAGTTATAGGCTGAGCGAGTGAACCTCCTTCAGTTCCTTCTCAACCGCCTTTGGCCAGAGACCGAGTCTAGCATGTGCCTGTTCCCTCTTGTATAAGTGTTTTAGCTTTTATAGTGAGTTTTCAGTAGTAGGTTTAGCACCTTATAATTGTTGGAACGTTTGTTCTCCATTTTTTCTTTCTTTTCTTAAAACATATATATACACACATGCACTCACATTTTTGTTTTTCTTTTTTCCTTATTGAGGAGCTTGAACAAATTTTCTTCTGTTGGGGATGCTGGGCTCCCTGGGCTTTAAAAGGTGTCTCTCTTGTTGAGAAGCAATTCCTGTTAGTGACAGGCACTCTCAGTGCATTCGTTGTTTGGAAGATTCTTATATTCCCAGCAAGTGTAAGATCTGCCCTTTTTTTAAAGGAAGATACTGGAAGAACAGGGAAATAAAGTATAGGCTCTTAATGATGGAGCAAGCCTCGAGATTGCCTTCTGATCTGGGGAAAGATTGCCCTCTGTACAGGGACCCCTCCACTTTTGTCGGTGCTCCGTTGTTGTCAAGGTCACAATCATTGAGAGCTTCCAAAGGGAAGACAGCATTGAAACTCTGATTTCCAAATCTCTCCATGACTGATAACCAAGCTGACGGTATCAAAAGTTTCCCACTCAAAGTAAAAGGAAAGGAATAAGAGGAGCATGACGGAGTTCCTCATCAACAAAAATGTGGTCCTGAGAGGAGTGTTAGTGAGGCTCTGAGTATTTCATGTGCTGTGAAGTGCACTAAGACTTCAGGTAAGTCCCATACCTCAGTGATAAAGGGCTCAGTACTGAAGACTACTATTATCAAGAGACCAGCTTCAATGGAATCCTTGACCCCATTGGAATCAGCATCAGTGCCTCACACTTCAACATCACGCTTGCTTTCTGCAACATCACTGATGCTGGTAATGAGTTCTGCTGAACTCCCAGTACCACAATAATTCTTGTACCCAAAAGACCTTTGGTACCGAATGAGCCTACTGCCTCTGAAGGCAGTGGGAACTTTGCCATTAACTTCAATGTGAGTAAAGTTGGGCTCAGAAAGGGTGTAGAAAATAATCAGAAAAGTCTAATTTGGTACTTCCTTTTATGAGCTTTGAAGCAGGTTCCCTCTAATAGTAGATGACCTGGTGACCATCGAGAGTAAGGGAAACCTTGTATAGATCTGTATCCATAAAGCATTTGTACAAAGTAAGTACATCTGTTTGTGGTATAGCTATGTATCTTCTTCTTAACATTCAAGCAGATGAGAAATGCCATAGAAAAGACCAGGTAAGAAGAAAGCTTAGCAATGAACTATGAAGTGATTAAGAAGAGAGTGGTGACGTATGCTCACCATATGAAGGTATATGAACGGAGCTTTTACAAGTTTAAAATAAATCTAACGTATTTTTCTCATGTATAGATTAATATTTGGTACAGCTGGGTTCTCATGCATGACATACAGCATGTATCTCAAAAGCATATATGATCATGTGTAGTATACAACAGTATACTACCTCAACCAGGGGGCTACCTGGGAGCCATGAGCAGGTTTCAGAGGGTCTGCTAAAATAATCCAGAGAGCAGGTACGATGCTAGACTCACTGGGGCCCATGGCAGAAAGCCGAAGCCTGAGCCCCGCCGCCTGGGGCTGAAGCCAAAGCCTGAGCAACTTACCTTCATAGGGCCCCTTGTGGCATTGGGCCCCAGGCAGTTGCACTGCTTGCCACCCCTGAATGCCGGCCCTAGCTTTTAATCTACTGGATATAGAGAAAAACAGTTGTTGTGGCACAGGTGGGCTGTGGAATTTTTATAGCATGTTGGGGGGGCCTCAGAAAGAAAAAGGTTGAGAACTGCTGGTATACAGACTATATTAGCAAAGCAATAATCTCTTTTTAAAAGAGGAAACTGTTGCCCGGTTTCTGTGGTGTCATCAAGCCTTATTAGGAATATATTCATGTAGAATGCCTTCAGTACTGGGATTTGTATTGCTGAAAATTTTAAATCTAATTACAGACAGATAGAGTGATAATTTGGGGGTGTGAGGGGATTCTCAAGTTGAATTCATCCTCATAAAGCATGTCAGCACACCAGTGTCATTTATTTAATTGGTTGTTAAGCCTTCCAAGTAGTTGTCAATAGATGGGGCTCAAATAATAAGAGCATATGATGTTTAGGTCAATTTAAAAATACACTATCTTTATAAGAAATATTTAATTTATATATGTTTATTTACAAAATACAGATAGTAAAAGTATCACAATAGGATGTTGTCTCTGCAGCTTTGAGGTTAGTTTCTCTATCTCTGTGTATGTAAATTATATATAAATTCACATTGGTAGCATGCCTGTGAAGTTATATATGTGAATATTTGGCAAAATGAAAAGGATGTAAGTTAAAACTCTCTTCTTGCATATCGTACATACACGAACTTGGACGTGCAGTTTCTCTTTAAACTGAGTTGCAGGAAACAAAATATCTACTGTTTAATTCCATTCATGAGTTAGCTGTAACTGTCCATATGACCACGGGTAACTGGAGTGGCAATTATTCTGAAGATGGCAAAGTGATATTATTCTGAAGATGGCAATTATAGAAATGACCTCAGAACAGCAGCAGCAGTTATTCAGCACTTCCAAAGCTGCATTAGCAACCCAAGAAATATTCTGGGCTGTGACTTCTTGGAATGGCCTAAAATCATAGACGTTTTCTCCAAGTTAGAAGTCCCTACCCACCATTGAACACTCATGTATTTAGAGCAGTGGTCTCCGACCTTTTTACGCCCAAGATCACTTTTTGAATCTAAGGGCAACCCAGGATCTACCCTGCCCTTCCCTGAGGCCCTGCCCCTTTCTCCAAACCCCGCCCCGCTCACTCCATCCCCCCCTTTCATCGCTCGCTGTCCCCCACCCTCACTCATTTTCACCAGGCTGGGGTAGGAAATTGGGGTTTGGGAGGGGGTGTGGGTTCTGGGATGGGGCTGAGAGGTTCACAGTGTGGGCAGGGACTCTGGGCTGAGCCTGGGGCAGTGGGTTGGGGTTCAGGAGGGGATCGGGGTGCAAGATATAAGAGGGAGTTTGGGTGCAGGAGGGGGCTCTGGGCTGGGGCAGAGTGTTGGGGTGCAGAAGAGGGTACAGGGTGTGGGCTCTGGGAGCGAGTTGGGTGCAGGAGGGATCTCCAGGCTGGGGCAGAATGTTGGGGTATAGGAGGGAATTGGGGTGCAGAAGGGAGTACGGGGTGCTGGCTCTGGGAGGGCAGGTCAGGGCTGGGGCAGAGTGTTGGCGTGCAGGAGGGAATTGGGGTGCAGAAGGGAGTACAGGGTGCTGGCTCTGGGAGGGGCGGTCAGGGCTGGGGCAGAGTGTTGGGGTGCACGATCGACTGGGAGATCCTCTAGGGTCGACCAGTCGATCGTTATCGACCGGTTGATCACCACTGATTTAAAGGTACTCCATAATACAGTAGAACCTCAGATTTACGAATACCAGAGTTACAAATTGACCAGCAACCCACACACCTCATTTGGAACTGGAAGTACACAATCAGGCAGCTGCAGAGATTAAAAAAATAAAAAAGCAAACCACCAAGTACTGTGTTAAACACAAACTACTGAAAAATAAAAGGAGAGCAGCATTTTTCTTCTGCATAGTAAAGTTTCAAAGCTGTATTAAGTCAATGTTCAGTTGTAAACTTTTGAAAGAGCAACCATAACATTTTGTTGAGAGTTACGAACATTTCCTTAATTCCTGAGGTGTTTGTAACTCTGAGGTTCTACTGTAGTCCCAACGTAGCAGTTCGAATAAAGTGGTGTATCTCATTTCTAACCTGTATTGATAAAAGCCATGTTACTGTTTTAGAATCAGAAATTACTTGTTTTCTGTAGCATTGGTGGAGTAGCTTAGCTGCAAAAACACAGCTATAGTCAGCAAGGTCTTTTCTTCAGCTGGTGAAAGTGTTTATAACAATAAAATGAATTATCATAATTCGAATAGTTCAACAGAGTTTGAGATACGACCCAGCCCTATAACCAATGGGCGTGGAGCCCAACTTTCCCCAAAACTTTTTGTCCCGATATCTCCTAATCAGCTTCTCTATAATCCTTCTGTGAGCATCCGTGTAAGGGGAGAGAGTAGCAGAACTGAGGTTAGAACTTTGGTAATTGAAGACCACATAGTACCTAATTTGATGTTGCAATATTTTGTCATCTAAGCCAGTGGTTCTTAAAGCCGGTCCGCCGCTTGTTCAGGGAAACCCCGGGCGGGCCGGGACGGTTTGTGTACCTGCCGCGTCCTCAGGTTCAGTCGACTGTGGCTCCCACTGGCCGCGGTTTGCCGCTCCAGGCCAGTGGGGGCTGCAGGAAGTGGTGCAGGCCAAGGGATGTGCTGGCCGCCCTTACTGCAGCTCCCATTGGCCTGGAGCGGCGAACTGCGGCCAATGGGAGCTGCAATCAGCTGAACCTGCGGACGCGGCAGGTACACAAACCGTCCCGGCCTGCCTGGGACTTTCCCTGAACAAGCAGTGGACCCGCTTTGAGAACCACTGATCTAAGTAAGCTGTATTCCAAATACTTTGCAAAGTTAAACAGTACATTTGCAGAATTAGAGTATGAAAGCAGAGTGACAGAGGAGTTTAGGGATGATAACACAGTTTTTGTACCATTATAACCATATTGGTTTAGAAAGTGATACTGTTAAAGTGGTACAGCCTGCTAGTGCCGATGTTGGTGTAAAGGTGCTTATATGAATATAGCTTGTTCCCCTAAATTTTTGGGAAAAAGCTATACCAGTATAAGCACCGTTAAAACAGTATCCACAGTAGAGAGATTGCACTGATTTAACTATATGAATCTCTAAATCAGTATAGGTATAGCAATATAAAAACTGTATGTAGAGCAGCAAAAAGAAGCATCTGCAAGAGAAAAGATGGTTCTCAGGTTAGGTTTGAAAATAGATTGAGTCGATGAACCAAAGAGATATAGAATGGTTGTTACAAAAAAGAACTGTTGCCCTAAGAGTAACAATATTTTGGGGAGAGAAAGAGTAGGCTTATACTAGATGAGTGTGTAGTCCATAGCTAGGTATTAAACAGTGCTTTTAGGTATTAAACAGTGGGGAAAAAACAGTTGATTATAAAAAATAAATTAAAAAAAATCAGTGGTTATCCAATAAACACCAGAAAACTACCCGAAATGGTTGCTCAGTTCATGTTGACTTCATCCCTTTCCCAGTGCAGTTTGACTATATAGGTGATGTCCCTGCCTCCTGACTTGTATGCGAGGGCTTGTCTACATGGAGCAGTAATGTGGACTGTTGAGGTGTAATCTCTTAAAGAGCACTAATGTGTTTCACATTAATTGGTCCAAGTAGATCCTGCTTGTCAACACTAAAGTTTCCTTAGGGCACTTTATCATAGTGCTGTTTGAAACAGTACTAAATGTATATGCAAAAAGAGAGGCCCCCAGAACTCCGAGCTTTGGATATCTAGATAGACCAAAAAATTTGCTAAAAATAAACCCTGAAAAATGAAATTAATAACCCTCTCCCCCAAAACAGAAGCTCTATCCACAGGTCTCCCATTTTTTATACTCATAGTTGGTGATTAATTAGTTAATACTTTGTAAAATGATTTGAAGAGTAAAAGAATTAATAAATGTTAAATATTATCATGCCAACAATAATGTTTCCTTCCTCAAGGAATAGTGGCTTACTCATGGCTTGCTTCCATTTAACAGCTGTGATTTATCTGTGAAATTCCTGGACGGAGTCACAGAAAGTTCTCAAAGTTGCAGACAGATATAAATTGTGTGTTTGGAATATATTTAGCAAATGGGAATTCAAATGACAGAAAAATATAAATAGGAAGACATGAGAACTACTGTAGTGGCTGGTGAGATTACTAAACATTTGGGGTCGGGGAAGAGAGAGTTGCGTGGAGAATGGAAAGTTCTTCGAGTGCGTGCTCATATCAATTCCAGTTAGGTGTGCGCGCGCCGTGTGCACGATCGTCGGAAGATTTTTACCCTAGCAACACTCGGTGAGCCGGCTGGCGCCCCCTGGAGTGGCGCCATTGCGGCACCTAATATATATCCCAGCTGGCCCAGCGCCCTCTCAATTCCTTCTTACCGCCCGTGACAGTCATTGAAACTGTGGAGCGCAGCTTAGCGGACCTCCTCCTCCCTAGTTTAGTTAGCACTCGCTTAGCATTGTTAATAATTTTAAGTACTCTTAAGTAGTTGTTAATAGTTTTGATAGTTCTTGTCAGACTCTTAGTGTAAAGACTAGTGGGGGGTAAGAGGCTTCTCCCCTTCCCTCCATACCAGTACCGGGCTGATGCCTGGTTCCCTGGGTTTCAAACCTTGTTTGGCCTGCTACAGAGCCGATGCCTACCAGGAACCCCCACGGCTCCTGTTTGAAGTGCCTGGGGGAAACCCACCTCACAGATAAGTGTCGGATCTGCAAGGCTTTAAGCCTAGAACTAAGAAGGAGCAGGGCTTTCGCTTGAAGCAGCTCCTATTAGAAGCGGCACTTAGTCTGATGTCGGTCCGCACCGTGACCCGGCACCGACAGCGTCGGCACGCAGTGCACCAGCGGCACCGGAGCGCCCGAGCACTACTAAGGAGTCTCGGCTTCGGACGATTCCGGCCTCGTTACCACCGAGGCACCGTTTGCTGCCTCCGATGCCGCTACAGCCACAACCAGTACCGGACTGCCCGGCCAAGACTTTCGGCCCGGCACCGGTACTGTCGACTCTGGGTCCGTTGAGTTCCGTGCCCCGACTAAGGTGCCGGCACCGTCGACTCTGGTACCCCAAGGGCTGTTGAGCACGGTGCCGTGAGCTCCCCGGTACGCACCGAGGAAGAGCTAACGCTGCCATCCACACCAGACACCCTTTTCAGCAGCAAGGGACTTGATCGCGCTTTACTGAACCGGCCTTTGGTACCGCCGGTGCAGATCGTCCCCTCCCGAGGCAAGCCTGCCATGATGTGCCTGCCATCGCACACAGGAGCTGGTCGACGCCAATTCAGGTATAGATAGACATCCCAGTCCCGCTCCAGGTGCAGATCCCGGTCCCGGCACCGCTCGCAGTCCCGGCACCGATTCCCATCTCGGCGCCGGTCACACTTGCGGCACCGTTTGAGATCGGCCTCCAGATATGGCCGACGCCATTACGTCTCCTGGCACCAATCCTGGTGCCGGTCACAGCGAAAGCCAGCCCCGTCGCCGATCGACCAGACGTTGCTTCGAGCTCCAGGTTGGTCTCTCGGGCCACGGTGCAGCATGGCACCGCGTGCCAGCCTGCAGGAGCATTCCGCTCCACACTGGTCCCTCCGCTCCGCGTCCAGATCCTCCCGGGTGGAGAGCGGTTACCACATGGACCAGGGCCATGGAATGGATGGACCTAGCCGTTGGCAGGCAGACACACAGGACCCTGCCCAGGGACCACAACAGTGGCCCTTCTGGACACCGTGGTCTTACCACCAGGCCCAAGGGGCCCCTTCCAGAGCCTCCCAGTCGGCCCACTCGGAGCCCTGGGTACCAAAGGTCACAGTATCCCGCCCTCCCTCAGAGGAGCTGGAGGCAACGGCCCAGCCACCTGCTGAGGCCCGAGACCCTGAGGCTGAGGACCTCGAGCCGGGAGAGCTTCCACAGCAGGCCCTTCCCCAGGAACCATTAGTCCCCGGGTTGTCGTCCTCTTCCTCCCCAGATGAGGCAGTGACGGGAGCGTCATCCTCTGGCCCACCACTTATTGACCTCCGGGACCACCAGGAGCTGCTCTGCAGACTGGCCCCTAAACATGAACCTGCAGGTGGAGGAGGTGGTGGAGCTAGAGGGTCCCGTGGTGGACATCCTGTCGGCTGATGCCCGTGCCAGGATAGCCCTACCATTTGTACGCACAATCCAGACCAACGCTACCACAATCTGGCAATCTCCAGCTTCGATTCCCCCCGCTACCAGGGGGGGTCGAGAGAAAATATATAGCGCCCTCAACGACCTTTGAGTACTTATATACTCACCCCCAACCATGCTCCTTGGTCATTCAATCTGTGAACGAAAAGCAGAGGCACGGCCAGCAGGCCCCTGCACCTAAGTATAAGGACGTTAGGCGCCTAGACCTGTTTGGTAGAAAGATCTACTTGAGGCGGGGGGGGGGGGGGGGGCCTACAGCTCAGAGCGGCTAACCAGTAGGCCCCCTTTCGGTCGTTATAACTATAACACCTGGATCTCAATGTGGAAAAAAAAAGGTGGCCAGAACATCTTGCAGGCCTCCTTGGACATCGCCGACTCGGCGGCCAGAACACTCACATCAGGTGTTAACATGCGGCGCATCTCGTGGCTGCAGTCCTCCAACCTCCCGGCGGAGGTTCAATACACGATTCAGGACTTGCCCTTTGACAGGCAAGGCCTTTTCTCCAAGAAAACGGACTCAAGACTCCAGACCCTGAAGGATGGCTGGACCATAATACGGTCTCTCGGGATGCATACCCCAGCCACGCAGCGCCGGCCCTTCCGGGCCCTCACGCAGCACCCTACCCTATGCCCAGGCCTAGGCAGGTCTTCGCTAGAAGACGTGGCTGGGTGGTAGGAGAAGGCAATCTGGTCATCAGGCTGGCCAGAACCAGGGCCCCCGCTAAGCCATCGGCGGGGCCCAAACAAAACTTTTGGAGCTATGCCCGAGGGCGGAGAACCAGTCTCCATACAGGACCCTTCCCCACCCTTCAGAGACTGCCTTTCCCAGTTCCTTCGGGTGTGGTCGGTCATAACCTCAGACTGCTGGGTCTTACGCTGGAAAGCGGATATCACCTGCAATTTCCTTTCTCCTCTCCCTCCCACCCTCCCTCTCCGTCCCTCTTCAGGGACCCTTCTCATGAGCAACTTCTAATTCAGGAAGTGCAAATGCTCCTCACTATAGGGGCAATAGAGGAGGTTCCAAGGGAGTTCAGGGGCAAGGGGTTTTACTCCCGTTATTTCTTAAATCCCCAAATCAAAATGGGGGTTATGGCCTATCCTAGACCTTCACGGACTCAGGAAATTCATGGTAAAGTTGAAGTTCCGCATGGTTTCCCTGGGAAATATTATCCCCTCACTGGATCCTGGAGACTGGTATGCTGCCCTCGACAGGAAGGATGCATACTTCCACATAGCTATTTACCCACCACTCAGACGTTTCTTCGCTTTGTGGTTGACCAAGGGCACTTTCAGTTCACTGTCCTTCCCTTCGGCCTCTCCACGGCGCCAAGGGTTTTCATGAAGTGCATGGCCGTCATAGCGGCCTCTCTTCGTCGACGACGGATCCAAGTGTTCCCGTAACTCGACGAGTGGCTCATCCACGGCAGCTCCAGTGGCCAGGTCCAGTCGCAGGTTCAGATTGCCATGAGCATGTTCAATTAGCTGGGCTTGCTCCTCAATGTAGAAAAGTCCACTTTGGAGCCAACCCAGAGAATAGACTTCATAGAAGCAGTCCTGGACTCGACTCTCGCTCGAGCACTACTGCCAGATGCATGCTTCCAGGCCCTAGCGGCCATCATCCGCAGCCTGCGAAGCTTCCCAACCTTGACGGCACGAAACTGCCTAAGTCTACTGGGTCACATGGTGTTCTCCACGTTCATGACCAGACATGCCAGATTATACTTCCGTCTGTCCCAGGCCTGGCTCTCCTCCGCATATCACCCACGCAGGGACAGCGTGGACGTGGTAGTGATGGTACCAACGGACGTCCTAGCCTCCCTAGACGGGTGGCTGGACCCCATGATGGTGCTAGAGGGGGTACCATTCCATACCCCACAGCCCTCTCTGCCCTTTGACCAAGGATGCGTCATCTCTCGGTCGGGGGGCCCACCTGGCGGATCTTCAAACCCGGCCTTTGGTCGTACAAGCGTTATTCCTCCACATCAACGTGAGGGAGCTGCGGGCAGTGCGCCTTGCCTGCCAAGCCTTTTCCAAGCAGCTTCAGGGTCGTTGCGTTGCAGTCCTTACAGACAACACAACGGCCATGTTTTATATCAACAAGCAGGGGGGGAGCATGTTCATCCTCCCTCTGTCAAGAGGCCATGTGGTGGTGGGCGTTCTGCATAGCCCACTCCATCCACCTGGTGGCCTCCTTTCTCCCAGGGGTTCAGAACGCCTTGGTGGACTGCCTCAGCAGGTCCTTCCTGGCACACAAGTGGTCCATCTGCCCGGATGCCAGAGCTCCACTCTGTCTTCCGGAGCTGGGGATTTCCCCGCATAGACCTGTTCGCGGCTTGCGAGAATCGGAAGTGCCATGTGTTCTGCTCGCTCCAGGGATGCTCACCGGGCTCCCTGACGGACGCTTTTCTTATGCCATGGACAGACCACCTGTCCTATGGCTTCCCCCCCCCTTTTTCCACTGGTCCACAAGGTCCTGCTCAAGCTGTGCAGGGACAGAGCCCGCCTAATCATGATTGCCCCGGCGTGGCCTAGGCAGCACTGGTACACCACTCTCCTAGAGCTCTCGGTGACCACCCCAATCACTCTTCCATTGTGCCCGGACCTGATTACTCAGGAGCATGGCAGGCTTTGCTACCCCGACCTGCAATCTCTCCACTCACGGCGTGGCTGCTGCATGGCTGAACCAGTCTGGGCTACGTTGCTCCATTTCGGTTCAACAGGTCCTTCTGGGTAGCAGAAAACCATCTACCAGGTCCATCTACTTGCTCAAGTGGAAACGTTTTTCCTGCTGGTGCGCCCCATGTAGTACTACCCCACTGCAGGCGTCAATACCCGCCATCTTGGACTACCTCTTGTCCCTGAATCAACAGGGCCTGGCAATCTCATAGCTGAAGGTGCACCTAGCAGCGATCTCGGCCTTTCACTCTGGGGAAAAGAGACGCTTGATCTTTTCCAACCCCATGGTCAGCAGGTTCCTCAAGGGGTTAGAACTGCGGTACCCGCTAGTCCGTCATCCGGTCCCTACATGGGACCTCAACCTGGTGATAACTAGGCTCATGGGGGCCCCATTCGAGCCGATGGCCACCTGTTCGCTCCTGTACCTCTCCTGGAAGACAGCCTTCCTCTTAGCCATCACCTCGGCAAAGCGTGTTTCTGAGCTCAGAGCGCTCACATCGGAGCCACCTTATACGGTGTTCCATAAGGACAAGGTACAGCTGCGACCACACCTGGCCTTCCCTCCTAAGGTGGTGTTGGCCTTCCATGTCAACCAGGACATCTTTCTTTCGGTCTTCTATCCGAAACCGCATGCCCCCCAAGGGAGCAACAACTCCACTCCCTTGATGTCCGTAGGGCCCTTGCTTTCAACATTGAGCGGATGAAGCCCTTTAGGAAAACAACTCAACTCTTCGTTGCTGTAGCAGACCGGATGCAGGGCCTCCCAGTCTCCTCCCCCTTGCTGCCCACTCCACCCGAGCTCAAGCCTCGTCCTCCGCTTTCCTGGCACACGTGCCGATACAGGAGATATGTAGGGCAGCAACTTGGTCATCAGTACACACTTTTGCTACTCACTATGCCATAGTCCAGCATTCCAGAGAGAACGCAGCATTTGGTTCTGCAGTTCTGCACTCTGCGGTATCTCACTCCGACCCCACCGCCTAGGCAAGGCTTGGGAGTCACCTAATTGGAATTGATATGAGCAAGCACTCGAAGAAGAAAAGACGGTTACTCACCGTTGTAACTGTTGTTCTTCGAGATGTGTTGCTTATATCTATTCCAAACCCGCCCTCCATCCCCACTGTCGGAGTAGCCGGCAAGAAGGAATTGAGAGGGCGCTGGGCCGGCTGAGATATATATTAGGTGCCGCAACGGCGCCACTCCAGGGGGCGCCAGCCGGCCCACCGAGTGTTGCTAGGGTAAAAATCTTCCGACGATCGTGCACGCGGCGCGCGCACACCTAATTGGAATAGATATGAGCAACACATCTCGAAGAACAACAGTTACAACGGTGAGTAACCGTCTTATTTCTGTGTGAATGTGCGCACACACCAGATAAATTACTCTTTATGGCACCATTCTTGCAAAGTGCTTGTTAACTTTTCAAGCATCTAAGTAGTGCCATTGATTTCCAGAGGACTGCTTATATGCTTAAATGCTTTGTTGGATTGGGTACTACTTCATCTGCAAAATTTGTTGGTTTGTGTGTGTGTGTGTGTTTTTCTTTTCAGACACCATTTCTGCTGTCCCAGCTGAAAATGGACACGCTCCATTTTAGAATGTTGGAGAGAACGAACAGGTTATTCTTAAATGTATGATTGGCCCATTTGCTGTAGATGCAACAAGTGGCAGAACAAAAACAATCCTAGAAAGGAATTGGATAACTTAGTCATGTTCATTTGTACTTGCATTATCAGGCATGTAATCCTTTGTGTACAAATCTTAAGTTTATAGACAGAAAGTTAAGATGATTAGTTAATTTGAATTAGGATGATTATTAGAAAGAAAGCTGGTTTGTATCTGTTCTGTAGATAGAGCACTTGAATTCTTCGTCAGCATAGTCTGCTGACATCTTTCATGAGCATTCAGTTTACTAAAAAAATCTTTTAAAATAATGGGTCTCAAGCTCCAGCCAATGTGCTACATTTGGTCTTAGGTGCATAATTATCTGACCCCAATGATAGGTTCAGATTCTTCAGGGCAGAATACAAGCTGTTTAGAATTTTAAAATTTCTAGTACCTGTGGTTGACAACTTTGACTGACACCTGAAGTAACGTTGACTTGTTGGCCTGAAACTACAGGTGTTAATACTGAAACCTTCTTGTGAAACGTTGAGGGCCAGGTTTCAAATAAAATAGGCACAGAGTTACGTCTCATTTGCCCATCACTGTGTGTGACCAAATCAGATAACTTCAATTGAAGAGGCCAAATAAAGAGAGGGCAGATGAAGTGATGGTCCTAAATGGACCCTGCATCATTTTCCTACTGGATACTACTGAATGCAACAGTAACTTTATTAAATAAAAGCTTAGTTATACTACATAAAGGCTATTTTCTAGTCTTGGTCTCTGTGCAGCTCGTGATGGGGAGTTCTTCTGGGAACTGAGGGAGGATATGACTCTAACTTTGCAGTCCTGGCTCAGGGACAATAATAAATATTGCAATTTGGTCCTATCTAAAGAATGAGTTTGATATCCCTGAGCAGAGTTTGAACTTTGGTATTTTGTATTTACATTACTGTTTTTTACTTGGGAATGCGGAATGGTAGTTACAGCATAAGTTTGAGAGCTGGTCCTAGATTCTGTTACTAGCTCTGTTACTTATTTACTCTGTGACATTAGGCAAGACTCTTAATCATTCTATGCCTCAGTATACCCATCTGTGAAATGTTTGAAATACCTCATAGGAGTATTGTTAAGATTTAGTTCTAATGAATTTTGATATCTCTGATAAAAGATGATCTATGAATACAAATTATTATTATTTACTATGAATGTCTTTGCAGTCTTTGGGCAAGAGAAAATATAGTTTAGCTTTCATGGTCTTTTCAGTGGTCTTTCATGGTCTTTCACATTTCTATATGGTATCGATAGCCAAATACTGAATCCTGTTAGTAATTCAGAAGTCAGATCTGCTGTGAAATGCAGCATGATAGCTCTTCCTGCTGTATGAATAACCTCAAAATTAAGAGCTGGTAACCCTCTTCTGACCAGGAAACTGATAACGATATCAATTTGTTTGGAGTTACCTGTTGGTTGCCTCTGGTAGCATGACACAGCTCAACTAATATGATTGCTTCTAAATGGAATTAATAGTTGTTTGTGTTTATTAAAGGGATGTATCTTTCTAGATGTGTTTACTGCAGTCTCACAACCCACTTGTGCCTCCCTAAATTTCCTACCTGCACCTTAAAAAGGAAGAAATGGAGAGGTGATGTCTGTCTAGAAGACAGGACAAGGAGGCCTGGAGATACAGGTTTTTATGTCCTGGACTGCTGATGGGGAAGGCTGCACTTGTCCTAGGTTACAGTGTTGGGATGAGATTCCCATTGAAAGTGCTGGTATGGCAGAAAGCACCAGAGAATACTGATTTGAGTTGAGTACTACTCCTGACATTTTCATTTGCAAGCACATTTCAGGATGCTGCAGCATTTGGAAAACAACAGGAAACAGACAATCCAGGTCCCAGTAACTATTGTAAAAATGATTGATTTAAAAATATAATTAAATCATCTTGTGATTTAAGTCAGCAGCACATCGAAGTCAGAGAAAACTTACAGCATTAACTATGAACACATGCAGGAGACACAGTGACTTAGTTTGTGTGATAAAGGTATTCTAGAATTTCAGATTTATGAAGCTAATTTCATTTTAGTAATGTGTTCCCACAGAAAGAAAAAAGGAACATCTTCTCTATCCTAGCAAGAGTCCAGTAATTTGTATGAAGATACCAAGTATGTGGTACAAGTATGACTGTGTAGCTTAAAATGCCATCAGAACCTAGGATATATGAACCTGCTGTATTGAAACCTCAGAATCTTGTTCCTTTGCACTTTCAGATAAGTGTGAATTTGATAAAGTTTGGACTCGCAGGAAAATATTTTGATTACACTTATACAATAGTAAGTCCATTGACTTCACCAGAGTTCCTTGTAATTTAGGCCTGTGTATGTGAGAAGAGAATCAGGCTCCTGTACTCCCCTACTTTAGAAAAGAAGACATTACTCTTTAAAACCAGATTCACTAGAAACTGAAGAAAAGTGTGGACAATGAGCTAGTTTTCCTAAATCTGTTGGGCTCAGCAGCACTTCCTATAATAAAGATGGATGCACACCAGTCTTAGGAAATCACCTGGCCACTCACACTTCCCTTCAGTTTCTGAGGATAAATTGTACCAGTTTTTTAAAGGGGAACTTCTCCTCTAAAATTGTTGGTGATCAGATGCTCTATCTCAGGACACTTGTAAGTCAGCAGTCAGAACAGAAGTAGGAGAACTTGACTGTGGACTGACTCCAAACCAGCTAGCTCCCTGGATTATCCAAACATTGATTAGTTTAAGATTCTCTACCAAGACCTTCAGATAATTGATATTCTACCGTATTCTAAATTCATTCATTTTGGCAAGTTTTTTTAAGGACCAAATAACAGCAAAGGGAAATAAACATCAACAAGGAAAAAAACAGGCAGGCAAGGGCAAAACTAATGAATCTCCCCATTACAAAAAAACCCTCTTAGTCATAAGGGGGATTTCATGGTAGTATAGAGCTGGTATATGGTCCTGTGCTGGCCTCCCCATTCTACCCCTGGGATAGGGTGAACCGGAGTAGGGAGGAGTGTGTTGAAGGAGGAAGGGCACATGGTTGGAGCACACAGTTGGATTACTTGCTATTCTGGGCTGTTGCTTTGGTTTTCTGCTGGCTCCTAATTCTTGGAGGTACAAAGGTGGTGAGTGGTGCAGTGTGCACCTCAGGTCAGCTGGAATGCAAAATGGGGTCATTCTGTTTCAGCACGTCCTGAAGTTACTCAGCATTTGGAGGAGTGCACCCATTGCTACAACTCCTGAAAGGTGCAGCCTGTGTTTGTCTCTCTGCCCATGCAGTTTTGCTGGCTGGCAAGGAAGTCAGGGTGTAGGGCCATGGCTCCGCCTCTTCCCCCCTCCTTCTGGGCTGCATAGCACCCTTAGTGGCACAAGGAGGGAGCCGTCTTTGTGTTCATGGCTGCAATTAGGAGTGGATGCAAAGTGGGAGGCTCCTTGCAAGCTCATCGCTTCCCTCCCTGCACACCTGCTCAGGGGCTGGCATAATGTGATCTCAATTGTTGAGATGTTTAAGCAGCAGTGAAAATGCACAGAATTTTACAAACCTATAGTCACATTCCAGTCTGGAGAGAAGCTACTACAATTTTACCAGCATTTGACAAGGCAGATGTATTACAAGCAAATTATCTGCATTAAGAATACAAATTATTTTTGGGTGGGATAATGCTTTAGATCCACAAAGTGATTTCTGCACCTAACTGCCCCATTAGGCAACTAAGTCCAAAATTTAGATCCTCAAATACCCTATTCAATTGCCACTTAACCATATAGGTTCCTAAATTCCCATGGCACCTAAATTCTGGTAAAATTCCCTAAATTTCTGCCAGTAGGCACGCCCAAAGCTGCCCAAGTCCTGGTGTCTCTGAGCAGCTTGATGTTTGAGCCCCAGCAGGGGAATACCTATCTGCAGGGCCTGATCCATTGGGCCAAAGAGAGAGTGAAAATGACTCTATAGCCCCATGGTTAGGGCACTCACCTGGGAGACCGAGGTTCCAGTCCTGCTCCTATGAATAAGTATTTTATGCAAAGTGGACCGCTTCAACAGGAGAGATTGAGAGCTCCCACTACAACACTCCTTAGCCCAGTGATTAGGGCCCTTGCCTGGGAGGTGGGAAACCTGGGTTCAAGGCTCTGTTCTAAATGAGGCAGAGTTGGGGGTCTGAACCTGGGTCTACCTCATCCTGGGTGAGTGGTCTAACCAGTGGTGTGTGGGGCATAGAAGTGGTGGCACCATCACCATAACCTCCTTGTTATTTTGCAAGAAAGATCTGTGCACCTGATTCCAGGAGAGGGTTCCCAGCTCTGAGTCCCAAGTGGAGAGAGCCCCTCCCTCCAGCCTGGAGTTAGGCACCTAACTCCCTTTGAGGAATAGGATTTAGGCCATACTCCTGTCTTTGGCATTTCCTATTGGTTCATTTAGGCTACTCCCTGCTCATCTTGTTGCTTTCTGTGAATCTGTTCTTAAGCACCTAACTCTCCCACATGTATTGTATAGGGCACCTGGTCATCTAATTTGGGGCAGTGGATTCTGCTACGTGGCACAGTGCCTAAATCTTAGGTGTTCATTTATATGGCACTCATCACTATTGTAGCCTCATGATGCCTCTGTGAGACAGCTAAGTATTTTTATCTTCATTGTACAGACTGGGAAACTGAAGCATGGAAGTGGCCACTAAATTTGGGTGCCTCAGTTTTTGAATGCTCAACATAAAACACCAAGGGTCTGATTTTTCAGAGATGCTGAGCACCCAAACTAATACTGAAGTCAGTGGGATATTAGGGGCAAGATGTCTGATATTGGGCAGGCAAAATCAGTGGGGACTTTTGAAAACGTGAGCCTATGTGGGAAGCTCAAGGTTACAATAGGAGTCTGCACCAGGAACAGAAATAGAATTTGGGAGCCTGATTCTTCATCTCACACCACTGATCTGACTCCATAGATATTGGTGGAATAACAGTTTTACAGAGATTTGTAAAGAAGTGGAGAATTGTTCCCCTAGATTTCTGGTCTTGTGTTTTAATCACAAGACCACCCATCATCTTGCTTTAAATAAAATATATTATTATTACCCCTTCACTGCTTCCTCCAAAATGTGGTAAGAGATATTGGCTGGACTGTATAGGAGAGCCTGTTCTCCTCCTAGTTGTTCTATACCTGTTAATTATTAAGTAGAGTATTTCCAGTGGCAGCAGACCTGAACCTTTTTCCAGCACTGAATTAACTTCTTTTTAAACCACCTCACTCTTTACTGTGATAAAGTATTTTAAAAATCTGAAATGAAATTCAGAGAAAGTAACTAAGTACGCTAAAACAAAAACTGATCTAATGGTAACATAGGGTAGCAATGGGACATTATTTTCATTACTTTAAAGCAAGGAATTACTGGTAGGTTGTGTGATAGGCAAGTAAGCAGATTTATTTTGCTCAGAATTTCCTGATCGTGTTGTTTGGAGTCCTTTGAAAACTACTACATAATTTCCTTTCTGGACTTCTTAAGAGTTCCAGCTTAGAATTTGTGTTTCCCTTTTGTGATTTGGGGATGGAGAATGGGGGATAACCTTCCCATCATTTATGTATCATGACCTCACAACTCAGTGCCTTGGGCTATTATTTCAAAACTCAATATATTCAAACTTTGGCCTTAGAGAGCAGTAGGATTGGTACACAAGAACAATAGAGTGGTAAATATAAAATTTTCATTAAGGAAAAGACTATATCTTGTCATTTTTGAATCAGTGTTCAAAAGAGGATCTTGGCATTCACAACCTGCAGTATGCTTTAACTGTTTTCTTGTAGCAAGAAAAAAAATAAGAAGTTGACAGCCTTCTTCAAATGTTATTGGAGTGAGGCATCATTTGACACACGGAAATAAAATTTTAATATATGCTAAAGGGGAGATCCACTAGCACTCTGACAGTAATTTAATGCAAGTCAATTTTGAGCCACGCATAATTACTGTCATGATGTGGAGTGCAGTTCACTTCTAAGGAATGGTTTGTGTGAAATGACATAGATGCAACTGAGGTACAGTTGGTTAGGCAGAGTAACTTCTAGCTTTCACAAGCTGGACTTAGCCTTCTTCGCTGACTGCTAGTTTCTGCTATATCAGACATTCATTTTGTCAATCAAATTATTCATAGGTAGCAATTGAAAGTATTTCTGGGTCATTTAATACAAAATGATCACTAGCAGTAATTAGGTTATTTGGTACTGTGTACAGATCTGGTGTCACTGGGACTAACGTAATGCTATTTGGAAAATATCTTATAAATATGTGTGTATGCATGTACATACATATGTTAATGATGGGATTATCTGGTGGTGTTTTGGGTATAGCAAAACCTTTTAAAATCTTTTAAATAAGAAGTTTGTGTTTTGGGAAACATTTTCAAGCTTCAGAAACTATTTATCCCCTTCACTTAAACTATTGTTTGTTTTTTACGGGAAATTGAATGGAAACCTATGGTATGTAAACAATAAAGATTCATATTGAAATGTATTTTTGTGGTGTTTTCAGCAGTCTCAAGGGAACAGTGTTTTTTTTTTTTTAAATCCAACAACCCGGAGTTTGTGTATTTCACATTAGTCTAGCAGACTTCAAAGCTGAAAAGTTATGGGGTTTGCTATCAGTCTGGAATCCATGATTTTTACTGCTTTCAAGTTGGTCAAAATAAGTTTTTCCATCCCATGTGTATGTATTTAAATATATACAAGCATATGTTTAAATAAACATTGAAGGTGAAGTGTAACTATAACAATATATTTATGTGGAAAATATGTATGATAGATGTACTGTACTTATTTGGGAAACTAAATATTCCTTTTGTATTCTACTTGGAAACTTGTTATAGCTGCTCTATATTGAGTAGAGGAAAAACTGGTTAACATAGGTGTTCCCTTTGATAGCTGAAATGTAGCTGTAAATATTTCTGTCCAATGTTGCTTTTGATGTAAAAGTAAAATTACAAAAATAACATCAACTTGAAAATTTTCTGCTGACTTTTAGTTAACAGGGTTCTAAATGGGGACAGCTCTTCCACCTGCAATCAAATGTAATAAACCTTCTTCACTGCAGAAGTCAAATTCCGGGGGAAAAAACTTGGAAGCTCACACTTACACCATAAAACCTTGTTTATTGCAACCATCAGTCTTCGAAGATATGCCCCACAATGGGATTTGGTAAAGCCATTACAAGGTGCCGTATGAGTTCCATTTGCCTACAGTAAATAGAATGTCAGAAGTGTCAGGGGGAAATAAATATCGGGCTGGTTAAAAGGGAGCAGAGATGGCTCAAAGCATCATTGAGAGGATTGATTTATCTGGCGTGCTGTAATGACTGCAGATGTGGATCTGTTATTCTAGATGAGCAATGAATTTGATGAGCTGATAACACAGGGCCAGAGAGGCCTGGTTTTAATTACTGATGAGGAATTTATTTGTGAAGCACTGTGATTTACTGAGGGTTTGTTCTGTTATTGACAGGTGACCTTGGGCTTTTTCTTTTTTGATGAATCAAAAAAAAAATGCTGCAGTATTTTCTATTTTATTTTTTGAAGGAAAAAATATCCTATCTGTACTAAGAAATGATTTTTTAACAGTACCACTTTTGAGATTGTATCCATATTGTATATAAACATGTTATTTTGTGATAATTATTAATTGCATTCCACATTTAAAATGTCACGTACATTACACTTGTTACTTGAATAAGACTAACCTTGGTGCAGAGATTTGTTAATAGAAGTGTGTTTAATAGATACTCTGTGGTAAAGGCTGTGTAGGCAAACTAGAAAAAGGTCAGCGAATCCAAGTATGTCATATAGTGTGCTGTTCACCTTCCCAGATTTACAGTTAGCTTCATATTTGATTAGAATGTACCTTTTTGTCTTACGTGAGTAGGATGCTATTTGGCTTTTTAGTGAGCTGCAAGAAGGAAAAGCCAAATAGCATCCTACTCACATTTATCAAAGAAAAAAAACTTTCTTGAGCACTAGTATCAAGAAAGATTTTTTTCTTTGATAAATGTATCAACTTCACTAATTTTTAACAGCATTTGCTTCAGGTTAAGTACTTTGGCCATAACACTTTGGTTAGGCAGAATGTTACTGACATTTGTATTCTATTTCTTTTCACATACTTTCTTTGAATGTGGTGCTTTAGTTTCTCCCATAGGGTAAACCTATTTTTTGTTATCTGCACTTAAATGGGAAATATATATGGCTGTCTTTTGTACTTTTTACTCTGTATTGTATTCTGCAGGATGCAGTACTGGCTCAGGAACATCAGGATTAATCACAGTAATTTCTGTCTGCACTGTGCCAGAGCTAGATGCAGATAACACAGATATTGTCCGGTTTGTAGATAATATTTACTGCTTAGTTGCTCTTTAATTGTTACTAAATAGGAAAGCATCTGGACTCAAGGCTTTGTAGAAGAAGCATGTTTCAATGTGTGTTCTTAATAACTTTAAGATTTTCCTAGAAAAGGCATGGATTGAGTCAGGTGGATAGAAGTCGCCTCATTTTCCTCTACATGCTCCATAGCACATGGTATTTTCAAGCAAATTTGCTTGTGTTTTTTAACGGCCAACGCTTCTAACATAAGACAAGTAGTTTTCATTTAAGCCCTGTGCGCAATGTAATCTCTGATGTGAAAAGTAATCTCCTCGCCACCCCTCAATTAAACCCATTTTAGACCTTAGGCCCTTTCAAATTACTTTGGTGCTCAGATAGTATTTCCCATGTATGGTATGGACGGGGCAAAAAGGCTCCACAACTCATGGAAGGGGGAGTGGAAGCTACATAACTTGTTCGCTGCCTTCCAAGAGTAAGGAAATACCTCTATGGAATTGCCACATATTCAGAACTCTGTATTGGGAGGAGTTGGGAGAAGGAATGAGGGAGTAGCTAATCTCTGTAGCATACTCAGTGGAAATCCACATTGAGTTAATGCTTATTGCAGCTCTGTGACTTCTGCTGCTTCATAAAGGTTGATAGTATTTTGTCATTGGGGAGGGAGCAATGAGCAGCAGTTTCTTTCTTCCTGGTTCTGGCAGTGCAGCTCACTGATTGGTTAAGGAGCAGTTGGGAGTGTCAGACCTTCTGCAGGTTGCAGTATTGCCAACTGCAAGGGTTTCAAAAAAATCATGAGTCCGGCCCTAAAAATCATGAGAGTGGCTTATAAACCATGACATTTAACAAAAATAGATTTTAATTTATTTATTTATTTTTTAAAAATTTGCCCTCTGATTTTTGAGCATTGAGGTTATCCCTCTTGGGTCATGTCTTCAAGCTTTTTTTTCGCAACCATGAATGTTAGAAATGGACCTTTTATGTTTAATAAAGGCTGAGATTCCTCAGCAATTATAGGAAGCCAGGAACAGGGGCTTTAGGAAAAGTACCAAATATTGTGAGGCTCATGATAAAGTTGTCAGTGACGGCAACACTGGCTAGACTCTGCCAGTTTTGAGACATGATTTCTCTGTTGATCCTCCAGCTTCACAGAGTCTGAAGGCTGTAGCCTTGCCCCTCTCTGTAGAAAGAAATCTCTCCTTCATGAGAGGAGTGTTTTTCATTAATTCCTAGAGGGTATTTGGAATATTTGAATATTTCCTCCCCTCCTGTGGGTTTTTTTGTGGAAGGGGGCGCATTTAGCCCTTTTCAAATAACACATATCTTATTATAAAAATATGCAATGTTTGGCTCCTGGGATAGCGTTACAATTAAACATCTATTTGATTGTTTTAGACTGTATTCATGACTTAAATATTGCCTTTAACCAACTGTAATTAAAAAGAATATTAGATAATATTCTGCTGTGAGTGAAATGATCATAATTTTTACAGATTATTTTTGTAAAACCAATGTGGATTTTAAAATTGAATGAATGATATTTCAGTATCTAATAAAGTTGAATGTTCAATTTAAAAGAAACATCCCTACATCAGGTCTTCACATCCTACTTGTAATCTATGTGCTAACATAGTTTCAACCATTTGAATGACTGATTTTAGTTTTTTCCAACAATTCATTAGTAAGCATGGAAAATTTACTATTAAGTTATAACTATAGGATTGTAGCTTGTTATATTGTTTGTGTGGACTTTAAACAAACTAAATATACTTATTACCACTATTTCCATGAGGATAAAGTGTAATAGTGAATGTCTACATCTCACATCCCTATATTCAATATTCTGTCAGAAGGATAATAGACATAATAGCTTTAAAAGGAAAAGAAAAATCATATACCTTATTTGTAATGAAAAACTGCAACAGATTCATTGTAACACAATATCACAAATCTACACTATATTTAGCTCCCTTTCAGCTTCCTAATGATTCTCCAAGACAATCTTTATATTGCAGCATTATACTGAAAAAAGGCTATTAGCATCCTTGTAACAGCTGTCTTCCAGTGCTTGGTCATATATTAGATTGGCTTAATGACTTCTACAGTGTGTGGTCAAAGGAGATGAGAGCCCAGTTCTCCTTTTCTCCTCTACCTCATAATTACTGATTCTGTTCTCATGAATTACTTTGCCAGGTGTAATGGTATCCAGGCATTTTACTGCAAAAGTTTCAGTTGTTTAAAACTGGCTGGGGCAAGCTATGCTGGGAACAGGTCAGCTATTCTCCATGAAGAGGTCTGATTCTGTTATGTTCCCATATTTATAGGCATTCACTGCAATAATAAGTCAGTCAGTTCTTGAAGACAACTGTCATTTGTCATAACCACAGTTATAAAAAAGCACTGTTCTCATTAATATTTTTTCTAGATAAGGCTTTTAAAAGCCCAATATTATGGGCTAAAATCTTCCCTTAAATGTACTTGTGCAACTCAGCTCAGGGAATGCATAACTGAAAGCAAAATCAGAATTTCACCTGTATGTATAATAAAGTTATATTTCAATTACATTTGAAGCTACTGAAAATTTGCCAGTTACTTACAGCAAATAATTTGTTGAGACTCTCGGAGATTTTCAAGTTTCCCTAAATAATGTATGCAAATCATTCAGAATCTTGTTAAAAGTTCTCAGGTTGATAAATACCCAAACCAAACTCTGGGATTAAATGTTAGTATTATTCAAGAAACAAGTGAATGTGACGTTTAAAGTATGGTATTCAATTAACGTTAACAAAAGAACTTCTATTTTTTGGGTGTCCAATAACTTTTGTTGGAAAAATTACCACAAAGAGAAGAGTAACAACATTAACCAGGTTAGTTAACAAAATTAATATAGCAATGCAGCATGGTATTTGATCTCTGTCTTCTCTTAACTTTTCCTGTAACTTTAAATTATCTGTATTTCCCTCTTTATTCCTCAAGAAAAAAAAATCTTCCTCAACAATATATATGTACACATTTCAAGGTGTCTTATATATACAATCATGGAAATGTATATATGTGTTTAAGTATGTTTGTGTAAATATGGAATATTATTTGTATAGTGCCAAAAATATGCATGGCACTTAGCGCAGAAATAACATGAAATATATGGCAGAATGTGGGTAAAACAGAGCAGGAGACATACAGTTCTCCCCCAAGGAGTTCTGCAGGTCCGTCGATGGGGGGAGCAAGGGGGGCAATTGCCTAGGGGCCCAGGCTATTTAAAAGGGCTCTGGGGCCAGTGGTTGCTACTGCTACTGCAGTAGCTGGGAGCCCCGGTCCTTTTAAAATCGCCTGGGTGGGCTGCAGGGCTGCTAGGCGCATGTGATTGGGCTGGCCAATCATACCAGCCTGTGAGGCCCCACAAAGCGCAGGCCCCCATAGCGGTCGCGCGCTTAGGAGTGACAGGTGGTCCAGGAAGTGACGTATTTGTCACTTCTGCCCTGGGCCCCGCCCTCCCTAGGGACGGCCCTGTGGCCCAGAATTTCTGTCGGCGGCCCTGGAGTTCAGTCACAAATTTAATTAACACATTTTTTTTAACGAGCGTCATCAGCATAGAAGCTTGTCCTCTGGAATGGTGGCCGAAGCATGAAGGGGCATATAAATGTGTAGCATATCTGGCACGTAAATACTTTGTAATGACGGCTACAAAAGTGCCATGCAAATGCCTGTTCTCACTTTTAGGTGACATTGTAAACAAGAAGCGGGCAGCATTATGTCCTGTAAATGTAAACAAACTTTTTTTTTTGTCTTTGTATTCTGTGTTGTAATTGAAATCAATATATTTGAAAATGTAGAAAAATGTCCAAAATATAATATTTGGTATTCTATTGTTTAACAGTGTGAATAAAAGTGCAATTAATCGTGATTTTAATTTTTTTGACCTAATTGCGTGAGTTAACTGCGATTAATTGACAGCCCTAATTCAGAGGGTTGGTTTATGGACATAAGTCTTCAAGATGCGTACTTCCATATAGCGATTCACCATCCCACAGAAGATACCAGCATTTCGTTATAGGCCAAGATCACTTTCAATACTGAGTGCTTCTCTTTGGCCTCTCCTTGGCTTGAGGGTATTCTCAAAGGTTCTAGAGGTAGTGGCCACCTACATGTGTCGACAGGCAATTGTAGTGTTTTGGTACCTTGACAATTGGCTGTTCAAGGGTTGGTCATCCAAGGATGTGCTATCTGCCACATGGAGGACGCCTGCCTTATTTTTGGACTTGGGCCCTCAATTGAAACTGCAGAAAAACCTGAGTGTCTCTGGATTAAATTTAGAAGTGTGAGCAACAAGGGTAACGTCGTGGTGGGAGTCTGCTACAGACCACCAGACCAGGGGGATGAGGTGGACGAGGCTTTCTTCCAGCAACTAACAGAAGTTACTAGATCACAAGCCCTGGTTCTCATGGGTGACTTTAATCACCCCGACATCTGCTGGGAGAGCAATACAGCGGTCCACAGACAATCCAGGAAGTTTTTGGAAAGTGTAGGGGACAATTTCCTGGTGCAAGTGCTGGAGGAACCAACTAGGGGAAAAGCTCTTCTTGACCTGCTGCTCACAAACAGGGAGGAAATAGTAGAGGAAGCAATAGTGGATGGGAACCTGGGAGGCAGTGACCATGAGATGGTCGAGTTCAGGATCCTGACACAAGGAAGAAAGGAGAGCAGTAGAATACAGAGCCTGGACTTCAGAAAAGCAGACTTTGACTCCCTCAGGGAACTGATGCGCAAGGTCCCCTGGGAGAATAACATGACGGGGAAAGGAGTCGAGGAAAGCTGGCTGTATTTTAAAGAATCCTTATTGAGGTTGCAGGAACAAACCATCCCGATGTGTAGAAAGAAAAGTAAATATGGCAGGCGACCAGCTTGGCTTAACAGTGAAATCCTTGCTCGTCTTAAACACAAAAAAGCAGCTTACAAGAAGTGGAAGATTGGACAAATGACCAGGGAGGAGTATATAAATATTGTTCAGGCATGCAGGAGTGAAATTAGGAAGGCCAAATCACACTTGGAGTTGCAGCTAGCTGGAGATGTTAGGAGTAACAAGAAGGGTTTCTTCAGGTATGTGAGCAACAAGAAGAAAGTCAAGGAAAGTGTGGGCCCCTTGCTGAATGAGGGAGGGAACCTAGTGACAGAGGATGTGGAGAAAGCTAGTGTACTCAATGCTTTTTTTGCCTCTGTCTTCACAGACAAGGTCAGCTCCCAGGCGGCTGCACTCCGCAGCACGGTATGGGGAGGAGGTGACCAGCCCTCTGTGGAGAAAGTAGTAGTTCGGGACTGTTTAGAAAAGCTGGACGAACACAAGTCCATGGGGCCAGATGCACTGCATCCGAGGGTGCTAAAGGAGTTGGCTGATGTGATTGCAGAGCCATTGGCCATTATCTTTGACAAATCATGGCAATTGGGGGAGGTCCCGGATGGCTGGAAAAAAGCCAATGTAGTGCCCATCTTTAAAAAAGGGAAGAAGGAAGATCCGGGGAACTACAGGCCAGTCCGTCTCACCTCAGTCCCTGGAAAAATCATGGAACAGATCCTCAAGGAATCAATTCTGAACCACTTAAAGGAGGGGAAAGTGATCAGGAACAGTCAGCATGGATTCACCAAGGGCAAGTCATGCCTGACTAACCTAATTGCCTTCTATGATGAGATAACTGGCTCTGTGGATGAGGGGAAAGCAGTGGATGTGCTATTTCTTGACTTTAGCAAAGCTTTTGATACAGTCTCCCACAGTGTTCTTGCCAGCAAGTTAAAGAAGTATGGGCTGGATGAATGGACGGTAAGGTGGATAGAAAACTGGCTGGATGGTCGTGCTCAACGGGTAGTGATCAATGGCTCCATGTCTAGTTGGCAGCCGGTATCAAGTGGAGTGCCCCAAGGGTCGGTGCTGGGGCCGGTTTTGTTCAATATCTTCATCAACGATCTGGAGGATGGTGTGGACTGCACCCTTAGCAAGTTTGCAGATGACACTAAATTGGGAGGAGTGGTTGATACACTGGAGGGTAGGGATAGGATACAGAGGGACCTAGACAAATTAGAGGATTGGGCCAAAAGAAATCTGATGAGGTTCAACAAGGACAAGTGCAGAGTCCTGCACTTAGGACGGAAGAATCCCATGCACTGCTACAGACTACGGACCAAATGGCTGGACAGCAGTTCTGCAGAAAAGGACCTAGGGGTTACGGTGGACGAAAAGCTGAATATGAGTCAACAGTGTGCCCTTGTTGCCAAGAAGGCTAACGGCATTTTGGGCTGTATAAGTAGGGGCATTTCCAGCAGATCGAGGGACGTGATTATTCCCCTATATTCGGCACTGGTGAGGCCTCATTTGGAGTACTGTGTCCAGTTTTGGGCCCCACACTACAAGAAGGATGTGGATAAATTGGAAAGAGTCCAACGGAGGGCAACAAAAATGATTAGGGGGCTGGAGCACATGACTTATGAGGAGAGGCTGAGGGAACTGGAATTGTTTAGCCTGCAGAAGAGAAGAATGAGGGGGGATTTGATAGCTGCTTTCAACTACCTAAAAGGGGGTTCCAAAGAGGATGGATCTAGACTGTTCTCAGTGGTAGAAGATGACAGAACAAGGAGTAATGGTCTCAAGTTGCAGAGGGGGAGGTTTAGGTTGGATATTAGGAAAAACTTTTTCACTAGTAGGGTGGTGAAGCACTGGAATGGGTTACCTAGGGAGGTGGTGGAATTTCCTTCCTTAGAGGTTTTTAAGGTCAGGCTTGACAAAGCCCTGGCTGGGATGATCTAGTTGAGGTTGGTCCTGCTTTGAGCAGGGGGTTGGACTAGATGACCTCCTGAGGTCCCTTCCAACCCTGAGATTCTATGATTCTATGATTCTATTCTATGAATTGAATGTGAGAAAATCCACACTGATTCCTGTACAGAATATACAGTTTATAGGGAGATCCCTGGATTTTCTTCCCACAGACAGATTCTTAGCACTGTCAAACCCTGTCAGGACTAGTCAGATTAGCCCCTAGACCTCTGTCAGAAACTATCATCAAACTGTTCAGCTTCTGGGTGACATGGTGGCTTGCACTTTTGTGACAGATCATGCAAGATTATGCCTTTTTGCTGTCTCCAGGGGTGTCTCAGAACCATCTATTCACCAAGCAACACAGCTTAGACAAACAAGTGTCAGTCTCCTGAGAAGCAAAACACTCTCTAGAGTGGTGGAAGGATCATCACAATGTAGGCACAGGAGTTCCTTTCCTCCAACCAGTGCCAATGGTAACTGTTTTGATAGACTCATCTCTGTTGGGAGCTCACATCTCAAGGCTTATACAGTGTAGGCAGATGGTTGCCCCAAGAAACCACCCTCCACATCAACCTGTTGGAGCTCAGGGCAATCAGAAATGCCTGCCTTCATTTTCTGCCTTTCATCAATGACACGTCTATCAGAATCATGGTAGGCAATGTGGCCTGCATATCTAACATCAACCGGCAGAGAGGAGCAAGTTCACCTTCCCTCTGTGCTGAAGCATTAAAGTAAAGGAACTGGTATATAAGGCATTGCATAGGAATTTTTGAAAGTATATCTCCCTGGCAGGCAAATGTCACAGATGATGCTCTCAGCAGGCCTTTTTCCCCAAGGCTATGAATGGGATTATTTTATTGACATATTTTGAACTTGGGGGTTCCCAGAAGTGGATCTCTTTGCCACAGTTTCAAATAAAAAACGCACCCTGTTCTGTTCAAGGAAAGCCTTAGGCTGTAATTCATTGGGGGATGACTTCCTCTTCCCTTGGATAGAGAAATTATTTTATGCATTTCCCTCTATGACTCTTATTCTCAGGGTGGTGAACAAGATCAGATAGGACAAAGCCAGAGTTATCCTAATAGCCCCGACATAGTTTAGGTAGTCATGGTTTCCTTACCTGCTTCACCTAGCTATCTGTCCAGCAATAGATCTTCCAGTTGTTCCTCAGCTCCTCTTCTAGGCTATTGGTTGACTGCTACACCCCAGTCTGAGAACTCTCTGCCTCAAGGCAGAGCTCCTGAATGGTTTGTTGGGTTAGAGTCAACCTGTTGTGCAGAGCTACAGAAGATATTATTAAATAATAGGAAAGAGTCTACCAGAAATACTTTCAAAAATGGAAAAGATTTTGTCGTTGGTGTGACCCTCCAGAAAGTTGTTCCCAAATCTGGCCAGCGTCCACTGGTTCTGGAGAAAATGGGGTTATCAGTTAGTTCTCTCAAGATTTATTTAGCTGCCTTAACAGCTTTTCATTCCATGATTGAAGGGTTCTTGCTGGTTGCTCATCCTGTAACTATAAGGATCATGAAAGGATCGGGAAAAAAAAATTATTAGGTGAAAGTCCCTACTCCAGTTTGGGGCCTCAACTTGGTTGTTAGAAATCCTATGAAACTTCTTTTGGAACCAATGGCAACCTGCTCATTATTGAACTTATCTATGAAGACAGTCTTTTTAATGGCTACTGCATCAGCCTAGAGAGTGGGTGAAATTGGACCTTAATGGCAGATCTTCCTTTCACAATATTCTACAAGGACAAGTATCATCTGTTTCATCTGAATCATACTATTTATCTACTGTTTTTTCCCCTGGAAACCACATCATTCCACTTTGGAGGCTGCTTTTCACATTCTAGATGTCAGGAGGGCACTAGCTTTCTATCTAGACAGGACTAAATCATTCAGAAAATCTTCTAGATTGTTCAATTTGTGGATAGATCTAAAGGATCTGCTGTTTCTCCCCAGAGACTTTCAAAATCGACCTTTGGGTGTATTATTGCTTGTTATGGTGCTGCCAGCATTCCATCTCCTCCCGGTGTGTCAGCTCATTCTGTGAGGTCTCAGTCTACATCAGTCCTACTTAAAAATGTCCCAGTATCTGAGATCTGCAGCGCTGGTACATGGTCCTTGGTACATACCTTCTCCAGACATTACACCCTAATTGATGCCTCTAGTTTAGATGAGGCAGTGAGCAATGCAGTTCTTTCCTCAGTTATGGACTAGATTCCAAAGCTCCTTCCTCCTATTGGGGGAAATGCTTGGGAGTCACCTGAAGTGCAGCACCATAGGGACACTATTTGAAGAAGGGGTTATTCACCCTGTGGAGTAACTGTGGTTCTTTTGAAATGTATGTCTTTATGGGTGCTCCATCACCTGCCCTTCTTCCCTTCTGCTTTGGAGTTTCTTGTGAGACTCTGTGGTGAAGAAGGAACAGAGGGTGATTTGCCTGCACAGCATTATATAGCCTTGGTGAGGGGCATAAGGATGTCTAGGATGCAGATGCAGGCTGAATAGACAACTGCTAATGAAAATCTCAGATCAAAGGCGCATGGGGCAGTCACACACATGAAGTGGAGCACCCATATGGGGACACACCTTGAAGAAGCACAGTTACTGCACAGAGTGAGTAACCTCTTTGTGTAATATTTTGATGTATAGAAACCAATATTGTCTTTTTAATTTTTTGTTAGATAAAGGGACACTGCTAAGTTTGTAATGCTTCTGTGGGACTGTGGGTGAACTGGGAAATGTTGCCACAGATCCACTACTCCCCGTTATCTCTCTCCGCTCCCAGCAGTCTTTGTGTTTTCATCTCTGCTGCCTATGCTAACAGAGGGGGGAAATGGCCCTTTAGTACTAATTTTAGAGTGAGTGTGTGTGTGTGTGTGTGTGTGTGTGTGTGTGTGTGTGTGTGTGTGTGTGTGTGTGTGTGTGTGTGTGGAGAGAGAGAGAGAAATTTTTTTCTCTCACATAATTATGTAGTTGGTGGACAGAAAATTCCTATTTTAAAGTTTCCGTCCCTTGGTGCTCCAATATGGCTATGCTAACCAGTGGGCTGGGTGCAGAGCCAAGACTCTGCCCACTCTCCACCTCATATTGCCCACTTGTGCAGAAACTGCTCTTTATTCTCCGTAGTGCTACTCATAATGCATGTAGCTGGTGGAAGGGAGGAGGATGGGGCATTATGCCCCTTAAACGCTTTTGTGGGCACTGAAATGGGACCACAATCTGGCCCTTTATGATTAGTTTGAATACCTAGGTCGGGGGTAGTCAATAGACAGACCGTGGGCCAGATCTGGACTGCCAGATGGTTTTGAATGAATCCCAAAATCTTTTTATTTACTTATTATTATCATTATTTTTACTTTTTTATTTTCTCTGGAGTCTGCACTTTGAGCAAGAAATTTGGATCTTGACAAAAAATAAGTGACTACATGGCCCTTTATGATGAGCTTTTAATACCTAAGCTCTTTGCTGTCTGGATTTACCAATAGCATTAATTAGTAATGAAAGTTAAACTTCTGAAAACTAGTATCTTATTAAATAATTGTTCAATGGCCATATTATCAATAAAGGAAATTCAAACTAGGGTATGAATTAGTGTATCTGTTGTGGACTAGGTACCTTTAATGAAAAGAGAGAGCCCCATGATACTTACGTGGGAGAGGCGATATTAGAGCTTCGTGGCAAACCTAACTAGGGATGCAATATTCTGGACTTCTGAAAATTACAAAGGACTCAACCAAATCATGGAAATACTGTGAAATTTGTTTAAAAAAAAATAGAGTGGTTGTTTCCTAACAGCTGTTTGTTTCCTTTGTATGTCAGATGCTTGTGGTTCCATATGCAATGAGACCTCTGTCTGCTATGCTGGATAAAGGCACATAATTTAATTAAAGAAAAAGTGTGATATAAAAATGTTAGAGATCAGCTTGTGTAATGAGTGTAATGCACATTCTAGTGACTGTATGACACAATGCTGGTTATACCTATGAGTCAGATGGCCCTTGGCCTGGAGCATTACTAAACCAGGGGCAACATCTAGCTGTTTCAAAGAGGGGTGAGACTATGTATGTATGTATATAATTATTTATTATTCTATTTATACAATATTTCCATTTTCCTTTCTATTAGATTCAGGTGTATATATTCCTGTGACGATTTGGGAGATCTGTCTATGTATAATTATGAATTCCTGTTTGATTTCTATGCACTGAGTATTCTTATGGCTGTCTTTTACTATATTCTTACTTCACAGTCCTTGTGCTTAGGAGTGGGGGGAGGGGTGGCTTCAGGGTCCTTTCTAATTCTGTGATTTTATGAAGCTGGTTGCAGGAGAAGAAAGGACCCCATACATTTGGAGGAGAAGCCTTGAGCTGCATGAAGGAGGTTATGAACACTCTAGAGGTCTCTGACCAAATCCCAAGAGTGAGGAAAGGGAAGCAGGGAATTTTCATATATGTGTCTTGTTATTTTTAGTTAGATCTGTTTAACTCTTGTGTTGTCTAAAGAGTAATTGTTTTAGAAAGGAGTTTTTCAAAGCCTGTGTCTGTTTACTTCAACTATCATGTGTCCCTGGACAGGTAAACTGTAAACCACAGGCTGCACAATGTTGAAGGTCTTGAAAAGGAAGTGATTAAGCAACTGCGGAGTCGGGGAGGAACCAGCACAATCTCAGGGACTTCAAAGTTGGGCTATGGGTTCTTTGTTCTCAGAAAAGGATGCTAGAAACAGAATATGCACCTCATGCGTGTGCCTAGAAACACAGAGCGATAGGCAGTGCCTCAGATTCAGGAAAGCTTTAAAAGCACCTGGGTCCAGTGTCGGGATACAAACATAGCAGCCTGGACAGTGTCCAGTAGGGAGAGCTTGACCAGTGTGTGGCAATTTAATTATGTCTTACTGGATGATCTCTGAATATTTGGACATTTGGTCCTGTGCATTCTCCTGTATACCTAAAATTTGGTTATAGTACCCTAGGGAGTCTATGGGGGAAAGGAACATGTAGGCAGATTTTTTAACTTTATGCTGTTGAATGATGAAGTCTTAGGCCAGGGCAACAAAAAAGTATTAATCTACCTCTTCCTCAGCCAATTACATACAAGTTAGAGTACTTGTAGTACATCTGTATTAATTAGTGCAGCATGCTTACTACAGAAATTTAAAACCACGAAGTGTACTTAGAGCCAGAGAGAATCAGACCCTGAAATTTAATAATAATGTTCGAAGGGTTTCACAGTGCTGTGCAAACTTAAACAGTTGCTGTGTTTCAGCACAGAGAGAGTTGCAACAATCCCTTTATATGCTGCAATATAAAGTGGTATATCAGTTTAATCACTCACGGCAATGCTACCTGCACCAAGATTTAAAACTGGAAGTGAAGAGTACAATATCCAGTTCAAAGAGAAGGAGGAATTTAGGTATGCAAAATGACAATTACCTGAATTGGAATTTAGCCAGAACAATGGGATTAAAATCTCAATCCATATTATGCTAAAAATGCCATGCAATCTTTAATAAAGTGATGCAGACAGAACCTTAATTTTTCCCACCTCTCGGAAAAGTGGCATGTTCAGTAATAGATTGTCCCCTAACACTATGTGTGACACTGGTTCAGTAAATCTACTAAATCTTCAGTGTTACCTTCTGCAGCATCTATGTGCTCTGTGGAGGCCTTTTATCCAAGTGCTGACCCTACTTAATTGTGAGATCTGACGGCATCACAGCACAAGGCACTGTGATTGCAAACCATGGTGTACATATAAAGCAAAAAATATTACTGTTTAAACAAATAAAAGAGTGGAAATGAAGGGGTGAGTATAGGATAGTTATTTTAAAAATATGTTTACTGATGTTTTCTCAAAAAAACAATAACCCAGTGCCTGTTGTTGTTATGTTACCTTTTCACTTATGTAACTTAAAAGCCATGGAATGTTTTTGTTTAACATATAATCTATTTTTCAAGCTGTGACCTTGAGGAAACTTCAGTTTTTGTCATACCAAGACCCCAAACCTTCACTACTTCATTTCCTCATACTTCAGTCTTATGTTAGTTTTCCTTCTAGCATTAGTAATGAGGTCCTGATTTCTAGTCCTGAGGATATAAATATCATTTATATACGTTGTGGTAGTATCCAAAATGTCCTGGGTGCTCTCCAAAAACAGAGGGCTGAATTCTTTTCTCAGTTACACTGGTCTAAACCAGGAGTAACTCTGTTGAAGTCTTTTGTGTTACTCCAGATTCATATCAGCATAGCAGAGAGCAAAATTTGGCCCAAAGGCTTTTGTTGGGTCTTGGTGTTCCTGCTGCACTATCATCTACTTACTCTTTCTCTTGTGTCAAGTTTCTAGTGACAGTTCAAATCACAATGATTTTGTTAGATGATATCATCAGGCGTGATATTACTTGATTTCTAAGAATGCACCATGTCCCTCCACATTTTATTTAATTTAACATCATGCTTAACACTATACCCTATCCCACTAATATATTTTCCATTCATGCAATTAATAGGGGGAGCAATGTCCATTTTCAAAACTTCAAAACCTGATCCTATGTTCTCTGGATACTGTAGCTTTTTAGTGAATGTCTAAGAAAAGTGTGTTATCCAGGTTTCCGTCTTCTCACAAAATTATAGAATTTATCTTCGTGGGGAAAAGTGCAAGAGCATCCAAGAATTCGATTGCAGTAGTCCCAGTTCTTTGATTTCAAATTGGGAAGAAAAATGCTCTTATTTTTGCAGAAGCTACAACATCTGTGGTGCAACTTGTAATCATTGATCCTATACTGGCAAAATAAAGTGATTCCTTATTTATCAAAGGGCAGTTGTTGCTTTTGGTAACCAAATTTTACTGTATTTGGTTCTGTTCATATCTACAGAGCTTTTATCTCTGTTTGGAATGTGTATGTGTTTAGTCTTGGGGCCTGCTCCTGCTCCTATTGAAGTTGATGACAATGGGACTTTTTCCTTCAATGAAAGCAGGATTGGGCTCTTGTTATCATTTGATCCAATGACTGTTTTTCTGTCAAAAATCCATGCTGACTATTTGGAGAGTATATTTTTAAGCACTATGGAGAAGGTAGAAATAAACAGGATTTGTGCATGTACCTTCTATACATTGCTTTGAAAATCAACACACAGTGGTTTTCCTTGCCCTTATTTTGATTCTGGTTACTAACGGTACTTTATACCTTTTAAATGTTTGTGTATAACGGGTAATGAATATTCTGTCCTGAAAACTGTGTTCAGATGTGTTGAGTGGACATAGAAAAGCAAATACCCAAGAATGAATGTATTTGTTTGATTATGTTTACATGCAGTATTACTGTACCTCTTTGCTGTGAAGTTTGCACATTTTCTCTTTCATAGGTTTCATGTATGTTGCTGACTTGCATGCAAAACTTCTGTGGATTCAATATGCCACAACTAAGTAGGTAATTTTTTTTTTATGAAATAGGCCCACCATGCTCTCAAGCATCAATAATACTGTTTCAGTGTAAGCCCCAACCTATTTAGAAATCCCAGGTAATCATCTTTAAGGAATTCCAAACATTATGTTCCGATTTAGTTTCAAATTAATAATGTTCAAGAGCTTTAAAAAAATGAGATGGCAAATAGCACTGATCACTGGAATGAAAATGTATGCAGAATGTAATTGAAAGTAAATAGAAGATATTTAATTCTGTTTGGGTAATATTTGGACAATATTTGCAAAATATGTTTACTTAAAGACAAATAGCAGAAGAAGGAGTGTTTATTCAAATGTTTTCTTTATTGACTGCCTTCTATCATTTCATGCCATCTGAGATGGATGTTCATCATACTGCTATTTCCCCTTATTCATTATTCTGTCATACCAATCAAATGTCTGAAATTATGATTTCATGCGGAGCTGATTTACATAGTTCTGGAGTGAATAGTAAAATATGCAGTTTTCTTACAGAAAGTCTTTAAAATGCCCTGATTATTAGCATCACAAATAACAACTCATCTGGGACAATGCAGCTCTGTTTATGGAGACTCTCAACACTGAGCATGAGATTGCCTTCCAAGTTTTTTGTCCCTACTTGAAAGTCAGTTCAGCCTCAGATTGTTGCTTTGGATTTTTTCTAAGCCATTGCTCTGAGTGTGAAATGATGAAACATAGACACTAGTCAAGTCCCCGCCTCTACACAATCCCCACCCCTCAACTCCATAACCTACATGTGAATATATTAATGAATAAAAATACAGAGTTCTGTTCACTCTGATCTACGGGGTTGTGTTGCTTGTGAGTATTTGAATAAAAGGTGGATATTTGCAAAGATGTTTGTAAACCTTGAAAGTTTCACAACTATTAGTACAAAATCAGATTGGTACTAGAAATAAGGTGTTAACTTTTTGCTGATTGGACAAATGAAACCTTTTAGTCACGGAACAGAAACAATACCAGCTACTCAATATATGAAACAAGTAGGGAGTAGTTGACCAGTTTGTTGACAGCCTATAGTCTGAAACTGATTTGTTCAATCTATTGGGTAAATAAATCCAAATAAATAAATTTGAAGATCAGAGTTGTGAACAGTTTGCTAAGAGATAGTATGGATACATTTTAGGACATGTGTAAGTCTTTACAGAATCAGGGCCTAAATTTCAAACCAGTCTAATGAATTGTAAATAGCCTCTGTTAGGAAAGGCAGTAACAACACATTAATGGATTTTAGAATGAACTTCCTGTTTCACAAGCTTTTTATTAAAAGGATAAACTCTAAGGGATGCTCTCCCAAGTCAATGGACTCTTTTAAAATGAAAACAAAATAGGATTTCTCAGTGTTTCCTTGAATCTGGTTTAAAAGTATACATACAGGAGAAACAGAATTCATGGTGATTTTGTATTGGATTGTAAAGTATTAGGAATGACACCCATGAAGGTTTATCTCTTTATAGAACCATATATGTACTCTAAAAAAGCTCATTAAAATATAGTCTCCTAAATTATGCGACTATAAAAACCAATGTAATTATTAAAAAAGTCATCAAACTCTCCAGGATTTGAAGTCATGGGGACTGATGTTTCCATTTTGAGAAGATTTGTGAAGCATCTTGTTTAGAAATAACTCAAGAGTTTCTTCCTTTGTTGTCGTTTTCCTCCTAACAGGATCTCAGTTTACAAACTGAATCAAAACGAATGAGTGGATATTATTTTGGAATCTTTTGAGTGTCGATCTGAAGCAGTTTGTCTGTCCTTTGCTTCACAAGAAACCAAGCTTTAGAAAACAAAGCCGAAGCTATGAAGAAGGCTATTTGTCCTAAAACTTATGAAAAGGAGGGGGAGGGAGTGCTGGGACCCATCTTTATAACAACAATCAGCCTTTGTAAGGTTTCATTCCAGGCTAATGGCTGGTGAAATTGTTCTGGGTAGTTAAAATGAAATGAAATGAATTAAAGAACATGAAGGAGAGCAAGCAGAATGGTTTATTGCTTTTCTTTGAAGGCACAATAGCTATACTCTGTCTCTTTTTGTTACTCATATCTATGTGGCGGATATTTAAAGTCAGGGTTTTGAATAGCGTGATGGCTAAATGAGGGCTATAAATCTAGAGCTATGGTGCAAAATTCCAGTGCTAGCAAGTACTAAAACACAATGCAAAGAGACTGGGGTCTAAAATTGTTTTTAACTGATGAATATGCAGAGATTAAAAGAAGAAAGCACGTGCCATCCCTCCCCCAAACCACAAACATGTTATGAATAGAAAATACTAATGACCAATTTTAAGAAAAATAACAAATATTTAACATGCATGATTGCTTTTCACTTCATGGTGAAACTATATCAATATATTCCTTAAAAGTGCAGAATATTCATATTTTGAACTTAACCAAAAGGGGGACCTTAAGTAGTTGAATATTTCTATCTTTGGGAAATGTTGAGAAGTTAATGTATAGAATTTAAAGGGCCTGAAAAAACCTAGAACTTTACCTAAAACAAAATTTATTTTTAAAAACACGTTAGCTTGTTGATAGCAATACAAAATTTTTCCCAAATTTGATAATGCAGCTTCAGAAGCACCTGGTTTTAAAGTGTTACACAGCTGAAAAAATAAAGTGTCATATCAGGTTGGGGTCACATTTGTCTAAGAAAAACTAACAAGAGGATTTCTTTTGTCAACACAGGAGATGAGCAGTATGATAAGGGCAAATTATACTCTCTGATCTACCCCTGTTATAGAAGTGACTGGAGATTAAAGCCTCAGTCTGGAATTTCATTACTTTTATACATTTTTCATGTAAGACAGTGTTTGCAAAAAAAAACCTGGTGAAGAAGGGTTAGAATTTTTCATGAAATCACTAGGTTGTTTTTGACTGTGAATGTGTGTGTACTTTGATAAGCATATTTAGAACCATAGGAGATAGAAGCATTATGTATAGTATGTACATCTGTGTAGCCCTTGGTTTGCGTGAGGGTGAGCATGTGTGATTTTGGTATCTTTGTTCTATTTATGCTAAAGATTTGTGTTTAACCCTGCTCCCCAAAGAAATAGTATTTGAATTAAAAAAAGTCAAAAGGAATAACCAATATAAAAACTAAAATTTGATTGTTTTACATTATTTTAAGAGAGACGATTGTCTGACTAGGGTTATGAAAAAGCTAAATACTTTAGGGACAAATTCCATACTGACATAGTCTATTAACACAAAGTGGGAGTTTTGCATGAGTAAGGACTGTAGAATTTGGCCCAAATTCTCCAGATAAATGTGTATGAGTAGTAGTGGCTACACTGCTAGTTAATTACCAAAGCCAAGAGAGAAAGTGTACCTCTTCATTTTGGCAATATGGAGGGCAATCCTCCTTTCTTTATTTGCATTGGTACCTGAGCATTTCCAGTTGCTAGTAGGGTTTTTCCCCTGATCTACATTTCCTATTAAATGCAGAAATATTTTCCCCAAACTTTTCCCCCCGCAACTTTTGTTTTGCCAGTGATGATACATAGTTTTAGGTTCCTGGAATAAAAGCATGCTCTGTAATTTCCAATCTAGTTTTTACTATTTTAATGTTATTACACAAATTAGGGATTGCACTTCATGGAACAAATTATACAGGTCTTATATGACTGCAAAAGGGGGAAAAGGACACAAGAAATCCGGCTGTTTTTGCCCCTGTGTAAGTGCTGAACAAAATGTGGTCTTCATGCCCCTCAAATTGCAAGGACTAGTTAGAAGTAGTGTCCAATCACTTCTGGCACTGCCTCTGCAAAGACAGTATAAGGAGGGCAAAGCTGGCCAGGTTCAGAGGAGACAGGACACTGCATCATCATCTTCTGCAGTACCTATTGGTGGCACCCTGTGTGTTTCCAGGATCTCTGAAGAAGATTTATTGATCTGAGGTGATGCTGAGGTAAATATTTCCTTGAGGGATAATTAATTTTAAAGTTAACTGAAATAGGAAGTCAGTGAAGCTGTTACTATACACACCAGGAATGTCTTAATAAGAAATAACTGGACATCTCTTCATTATCATCATAAATATCAATAGTGTAGCAGGTTTTCCTTTTTGTTATGGTCATTCCAAAGAAGAAATTAAGTCCAGGAAGATTTTTTTTTTAACCTCATATATGGCAATTAAAATTCAATAAACTATTCCAGCCAGTGATGCTGTTTTAATCTGTGTATGCTATCTAATTTACCTAGACATCAGTAAATAGTAAAAATTTGCAAACACTTCACATGATTATTTTCAGATAGTATGTAACAACAATACATACGCTTTATACCACCTAGAGTCTTGATGTTTGTAAAATGCACTGAGATCCCCAGAAGATGCTGCATAAGGGCCTGATCAAATGTCCATTGAAATCAATAGGAGTTTTTCCATTGATTTTAATGCACTTTAGATCATATCCTTAATGCAGAAACTTTATTAATAATTCCGCTTGTGGGATTCCTTGGACTGATAAAAGTTTCTAATTGATTGGTGATTTTTATAATTGGGATGGGGAAGAATATATGCAAAGTGGCAGCATTCAAAATGCATCTTCAACTTCCTAGAGAATGAAGATTTTTATCTTTTTGGTTAAAATAAAAAAGTTATTGTAAGTTATGTTCTTTAAATGATCTTGTGAGTTGTGGTGAATACGGCTAATGCTAATCATACCAACTCTTATGCCTTTCAGCTTCATTAAAGAATAACTACAACTGTATAATAGAAATGTGTTTTTAGTATGTGCATTTTTACAAAATTGAAACCACTTTGTGTGAGTTTTCATGACACTTTATGGAGGAGGGAGGCTCTCCTGTATTCTGTATTCTTGTCATAGCTATATTAGTATGTTCTTCTACTGGATTTGGGAGTTGGATAACTCCCACCACACTGTTTAGCTTTGAAATTGCTATCAGATGTTGCTCATCCATCTTAGAAGAGAACCTGTTCCAGCAGGCCAGAACTGTTGTCTCTTTTTTTCTTTCCTAAATGAGGAAATTCAGCAAAGTTAACATGCAAAACAGTATTTCTTTGCAGATATTGGGCACTCAGTAGGAAATGTCGGAGTGAGTGACACTAAAATGAGTGAATGAATGAATCAGTGCCTAGTGGATAGGAAGAAGCCTACTACTGTACTGTGTTGGCTGCCAGACTGCATATTATAATTTTATTTCCTACTTTGGAAAACTTTAGGTGTCTAAAATAATGTAATTACTAACCAGGCTTTTCTAATGTAAAATGATCAATGTCCATCATGACTAAACAAAAGCTTTTTATGGTTATAGAACCTGCTTTTAAATTTTGAAAATATACTATATATGTCCGTTAAAATATTTATAATGTTGCTAAAAAGATACATTTATTAAAGGACTGCAACAGCATTTACTTAATGAAAATGCTACATTTGTGTTGTGTTTACTTTAATAAAATTGCTCACTGCTTCACTCTGATTGTACCTGTACTTAGATAAAAGAGCAATCAGGATATAATAATAGTTTTCAGGGCATAATGAATGAGTGGCTCTTTCTGTGCACAATATGAGCATCAAATTAGTCAAAATATAAGATGTTTTCTACCTTTTAATATTCACCAAATGTTTTCTTTGCTGAATTCTGTTGACTTGGTTAGGTAACTGAGTTTTATATTGGAAACTAATAAAGAGATTTTTAAAAATAATTATTAACCTTGTTCTTTAAACAAAACTAGCAAATGTAAATCCTGATAAGATTATTCGGCAATGACAGGAGTGCTGTAGTGGGTGTATATTTATGAGGATTAGCTGTGACTTTGGAAGGCTGTGACACACACTAAAAAGTGATCTAAACCAGAAAAGCTGCTGCCTGGCTTGGATTTCTATTCCTTCCAAGTTGCCTGGTTCCCCACCAGTGGTATCCACTGCATAGTTCTCATTGCACTGTCACAGAACACCTGGGGGTGGAAAATAGATGCCATCTTTACTGTTCTGTGCTTTGTGGTGAAACATTTAGTCTTATATATTCTAACTAACAATAATTCAGAGCTTTCAACAGAATAGGACAGCATCTGGTGCTTTTTCCTGCTAATTGAAGACAAATATTTGAAAAATATGGAAGTAGTAGACTTTATACTCTTCACTTATTCCGTTTTCCTCCTTCGTTTACTTTGTTTGCATTTCGTTTCATAACTATCCTCTGTTCAAAAGCAAAGAAGACTGGGATATTGACCTTAAACTTTCCTGCAGTGTATCCTGAGCATTGCTAAACTAGCTATCCTGTGGTAACAGCTCTTGATCTCTGTTCAGCAGGGTTGCATTTAAACCGACAATCTAGAGGTGAAGGGCTCCATATTCTACTACCAATTTCTTGAACCATCCATTTCTCCCAAATAGCTCATTGTTTGTTCATTTTCATTCTAGCAGTGTTGTCAGAATCCTCCTAAATTACTCTTGCAGTTCATCACCACATTTAGCAAGGGTTATGACCTTTCGGTCACAGTAAAGGAAACTAGAATATGCTGGTTTCTGTTAACGTATTTTGAGACTACAGTTAATGTTACTGATGAAATTCTGCAATATATTAATGCAATGAATTCACAGTAATTTAACACTGAATAAAGAGCTTATAATATTGATCTTTCTGGGTTATTACATCTGCTTTTAAAGGTAAATGAAGCATTAACACCTGAAACTGCAGCATTGATCATAACATTGTCACTGTAAAAGCCTTACTGCTGTCAGTTTACTTCTGAGATAATATAAAGCGCAGCCTACCTTTAAATCAGGTGATTAACTTGCTTATCTTTAGTGAAGCTGTAAAGTAGAGTTTCCCTGTAGTTTGAACAAAGGGCAGGTTTGACAAATGCAGTTATGACCACCCAGCGGGAGCTTCCTTCAGGATAATGACATTTGTTTTACAAATGCTCTTTATGTTCCCGTGATGTGAAATGTTCATGCATGGTCTTAGAATTTGTTTGTGTTAAAAAACACTTTCAAAACATCCATTTCTGGGATATTATTTTTGTTGTGGTAGTGAGTTTTTCTTTTTTCTTTTTAATACATCTAAGACTGTAGAAATGGGATCTACATTTTTTTCAGTGATGACTGGAAAAATATTTTGGAAAATTGAATTCTAAATAATGGGGTTCTCCTCTCTTTTGCTAATGGAAAGCAAAAGTGACTAGTGATTTTGGGTGCCCAACTGGGCACCATTAGGGGACGGAGTTTTTCAGAGAGTGCTACTGGTGTCTTTTGTTGGGTGCCTAAAATCACTAGTTGCTTGTGAAAATCTTTTCTGTAGCCTATTCATTTACTGTAGTTAATTTTTTTTAGAAGTTTAAAATAATTATTTGAATGAAGTTGAATCTACAGAATCATTTTGGGACTCTTCTGTATGTTTCTCCTGATTAAAAAATTCCCCTTTTTATTGTTGAAATCAGTATGTGTTGCTTTTTTATGCATTGACTGTCATATTTTTGATAAAATACAAGAATTTCTAACAGGCCTTCATAAAGGCCTTTTGAGATTCAAATTTAAAATCTCAATAGCCATAGAAAATAGAAGTCTAAACCAATTTTGATAGAAGAAGTAAATGATGGATTTTATGGCTTTTTGATCAGGAATGCTAAGGGACCTATGTATAAACACGTGCCTCACCAAGGAATATGCTGCTCACATCTGCATGGTTGTGTTTTTTGTTGTTGTTGTTGTTGTTGTCTTGTCCTGAATTTGTATTTTCTTAGTTTGATTTTATAAGTACATGGATTTTGAATTCAAGGTCCACTGGCGGAGGAAAAGAAGATTTGGAAATTATTACTGTGGGCATAATTTATGTAGCACTGTAATTGTACCTGGTGTTGTCCGGAGCACTTTAGAAAACAGGGTTCTCTCTTGAAGCCTAAGTCAGACAACTTCTATACACAGGACCTGAATTAAGATATAGGAAGGTCCGCAGGTGAGATCAGTGAAGGAAAGTTTTATGGAAGATATTAGTCTTGAGACAGGATTTGAAGGTGGACAGAAAGAACAACTGACACATTTAAAGTAACTGGCTTATGTGCAGTGGCGTGAAAATGGGGCAAAGCTTTCTTCCTTTGGCTATTCTGGGGCTCAAATCATGGAAGGTATTGAGTACCTTCTACTCCCATGGAAGCCTGTGGTAGTTTGAGGGCACTCAGCATCCTAAAGAATTAGATCCTAGGGTGATAACTCTTCTTGAATCTGAGAAGGTAATAAAGTAACAAGGTTGTTTTTTTATTTTTGTTTAGGTTTTTTTTTTTTTTTTGCCTTTAAGCAGTTTAGCATAAAGCAATAAAGAAAGCTCATTTTAGTGGCTAATCAAAATCACAAACCAAAACACAAGTAATAGCTAAATATAAATTAGTCCTACAGAAAAAGATGCTCCCAAACCAGCTGTGGTCACATACATCAAATTTATTTTATTAACTATCCCATTTTCTCAGTTCGGTATGTTAGTACAGTGGTAGTGAAACCCTCATCCTTATTTCTTTTAATAAAAGCTAAAGAAACTTTGTAATAAAATCAGAAGGAAAATAAAGTCAGCATAAGATGTATTGCTGAGCACATGTTGTTACAATCAAATACATATGTTAAAAAATAAACCCAGTGAAAGTATATTTTAACAGTTTAAGAAGAACTGCAAAGCTTGCTGAGATAAAGGTGAAAAATGTGTGTGTGGGTAGGAGCTGCTGTTAGCTCTCCTGTGGGGGCTGACAGATCAGTCCAGAAGTGGCATCAGGGCAAGGAGGCATCAGCTTCAGTAATGGAGAGATGTCTGGTGGAAAGATTGCTCTATCACAGTGATGGGTTCCTAGCAAGTTATAAATCTAAGATTGTTCTTTCCTGCCACAGAGATGAGCAGCTCTTTCTCCTTCCTAGAATGAAATGTCGGACAGAGACAAGGAGCAGAGATGAAAACGAAAAAGTGAGGAAACTTATCTTTTTAGCATAAATCTTCTTTGGAAACAGTATCGGACCCATTAGTGATTTGAAAAACAGCACTCTGCCAATCTTCTCCATATTCACATAAAGAAACAAGTCTTTTTATGGCATATCCTCTCCTCCTCCACCCTCTCCCTAGTATTTTTTTTTAAATTCATATATGATATGCTCTGGATTTGAGCCCTGAAAGGGTGATCCAAGGTAATGACAAGCATGCGGTTGTTGTCCACTTATCCTGGCAACAGTGAAAGGTGGAGGGAGTAAATCTTGTTTGTTGTGTAAAGTTATAATAAAGCTGCATGGCCATAGTTAATGCTTATGCCTATCCTGCTGTGCACAATGGGTGTCAAATACTATCAGATTCTGAAGCAGATCCAGGAGAGGGGGTCGCTCTCCTAAAATGATACTGCCATGATTGCTGGCCAGTGACCTCTGTTTAGGCGTGATTTGGGTCTGTTTTTGATGTCTGTGAAAGACATTGGGATTAGCCTGTGTGTAGCAGGCAACACCCATGAAATTTGGCTGTAAGCTGAAGTAAGCTTTTCCCAGCTCTCTCCTGCGTCTCCCAATTCTGCACCCTCCTTAATTTGTATTATCCCTTATCTGATGTGAGGAACTGTGTTCAGCTGCTCACTTCAGATCTGCTGGAATTTGTTTTGAACAGGTGGAACTTTGAAACTGGGGCAAATACATTATTTATGGAGTCTTGAAACATGGCTCATGACCACCCTCTCCCGGTATCTGAAAGTTGGGGACAAAGTTGATGAACTGCCTGATTTTGTTGCTAAGGTACTCAAACTAGAATTCCTTCATTTTCCTCAGTGAATGGAAGGATACAAGAACAATCAAGTATTGTGATTACATTAGTTTACCTTTTGGTTAAAACACTCCTATGTACACATTGCAACAATGTGGGTAGCTTGTCACAATGGCCATCATGTTCACAAAGTTTGAATGCCCGTGCTTGATACTTTCTGTAACTCATAAGGGGAATTCAGGGTACTTTTAGTAAGTGGGTTCTGAATAGACTTTTCACGTCATATCACAGCCTGGCAATATGTAACCAAAAAGTGTGAGATCACTTCCATAATTTATGTAAAAAGCTACCTCTTCTGGTAAACATCATAAATTTGAACAATTGAGTTATGATGATTTCAATATAATTAAAAGCTTGCTTTCTCTCTCTCTTTTTAAAATCCTTTTTTCTGTTACTATTTTTATATGCACTTCTAGAAGCTGCAGGTTTTCCCTCCTTCCTCTATCTCCATCCTTTTCATCGCTCTTCTCCTATGACTTTCTGTAATTCTCTGTGCTCTGTTTCATATTCTTACCCTGTTACTCTTTCCCCCTTTTCAATAATTCTATTTTTTGCTGTCATTTGTATTTCATCTCCTGCATGTTTATTTTCATTCCTCCGGCATGTTTTTTCTTTAGTAAAACTTTTTTTTGCTTGTTCTCTATTATTTTAAATATTTGTGTTTTGATACTGTCTAGAGGCCCTAATCAGGGCCACATTGTGCGAGGCACTGTACAGCCCTCCTTTCCCAAAAAGATGGTTTCTACTTTAAGTTCTTTCTATAGTTTCCTTCACACTCCTGCAAAGCTTAGACTAAAGTGTGCTGCAGTCCCTAATGCCCATTGTTCTGAATTTTCTTTCTTCCTTCAACCCAGAAGGAAAGATAAGAAAACTAGATAAGTGCTGGAGCATTGAAATTGACTTATTTATCTTGTCTGCTCATTTACCCGTTTGGAACACTGTGGAGGACCTGAGCCACAGACACAAAGAAGTATGAGGGTAGCAAGGCATTTTTACCCATACAATACAGCACTTTTGGTGGGTGGTTAAACAAGCAAGCAAGCACCATGAAAAGTGTCAGAATCTATGCTTACACTTAATAAATAAATAAAAGACCGTTGATATGCTAGGATATGAAATGTGTATAGCCATATATCAAGAGTGGAACCACAAACTTGTAAAATTTTTGTACCCTAGTGTGCTGGACAGTCCACTGATTGAATAGATTTTTTCCTTTTTACATATACAATTATCCAAGTTCACCAGGTCCACTAGCTTAAGTTACATTTATTAATAATAATAGCCCCTTTCATCCCAGAATCTAAAAGTATTTTGTAAATGTTAATCAATCCTCGCAAAATCCCTGTGAAGTAGGTGGTATTGTCTCCATTTCAAAGATGGGGAAACTGAGACATGAGAGATTTGACGGCCAAATTTTAAAACCGGACTCCAATTTTTAGTGCCTCCAGGGTTTGGCAGCAGAAATATAAGCATGTAGGGCCTGATTTTCAAAGGGTCAAAGCACCTACAGTTCCTAAAGAAGTCAAACTAAAAAAGCATTCAGCTGCCCATGGTCACAGAAAATTATCATCAGACTAAGGAATAGAAGTTGAGAGTCTTTTTGCTCTTAATTCTCCACTTTAACTACGAGACAATATTTTCTCCTAACGCATGTAATTTAAAGGCGATATTCTGGTCTGAATACTTTCTGGGGAAAAGGCATTAAAAGATGTCTCTATGGGATTGTTCCTCAGCCTGGCTTCCTTTTTCACTTTCTTTGATTCTGAGGAAGATATCACGCTGAAGTGCTGCTCTACTATTTTACAATCTTTAATGCTTCAGACACTTTCTCTGATGCAGTTACAAGTCTGTCCTTGATCAGGTTCACCTTCCTTCTGCTTAAAGAAAAAAAGAGCAAGCCTCTAGAATGAAATCACAATACAGTGGTCTTGTGAATCTTGTCTTTTTTCTGCAGCTCTGTTGTGTCCTGTACTCCCAAACTACAGCTAATCAAATTATTCATTTGAATAATATTACATATGCCTTTTAAAAAAGATTTGTGAATATTGTGCAAGTCATGCTTGATTTTTTCCTATATATTTGTTATTCATAAACCATCAAACAATTTGAACGAACAACTTTTCAACATTTGGGTTATTTGCACTGTGTTCACTTTGTTTGCTAGTCACCCTTGGTTATTTCATTAGTGGTGTGTGAATACTTAAACCATATGGTATTATTTTTGCTCCCTAATTAGATGGATGAAATTTCTGGAAGAGGAGAATAACATGACTAATTGAATAAGAAGTAGTAAATGGTAAAAAGCAAATTTCCAGTGTGAATTTTCAGAATATAATTTTGTGCCAAAATTAATCTAACTTCTGAGATTCACAAATAACGAGTGGCTTTCCAGACTCTTCATTGGTAAAGAATAAGATGACCCCATAACTATCAGTAAAGCAGAGTTAGCCTGTATATATTCACAAATATATTTGCAAATCTGTGTTTTCTCATTATTTAAACAGCTCTTCTCATTGCACTCTACATTTCCCACCATCTTGGAAGGTTTTTCCGTGCTTGTTCTTCATCCCGAGCTTTCTAAATGTAGTCAGGTTCACAGTGAAGTATGATCCTATCACAGAAATAACAGAAAGCTTATACAATTTAAGGGGCTTATTGACCTGATATGGATGACAAGAGGAATAGTTCGCTGTAAGAGCAGTTAAAGGTATCATGGTCTGGTACACAGAGCACCAGACTAGGAGTCAAGGCACCGGTCCAATTGCCCACTCTGCTGTTGACCTGCTTCATGAACTTAGGCAAGTCACTTAATCTCTTTTGTACGGCAGATTTTCCAGCTGTGAATTGGGGATTCAAGTACTTTGTCAAGTACTTTGAGATTCTTAGGTGAAAAGTCCTATATGTAGGAGGTCTGTGAGCAGGGGACAACTAAAGCCTATATATGCTATTACAAAGTGAAACGTACTACCTCTTTATCGGTAGCTCAAAAAAACAACAGAACAGAAGACTCAGTCTAAACTTTATCCTCAAGATTGACCATGCCTAGAAAGCAACACCCAACATTGTAATGGAATTATAAACCATAGTTGTCACAATGAGTCTGTAGAATTTACTTAGTTGATTCTTGTGTGGGATACATTCATAACTGAAAAATGAACCCTAAGTAAATATTAGCAGGACAAATCAAAACTGAGTTTATAATAAATAATAAGATATTGCCTTCTTAACAAATGTTATAAAACTGCAAAAAACTATGAAGTAAATTCTACAGACTCATTGTGACAAAAACAACTTTCCTAGAATCTCTTGCCTGTTTCTGCCTAGAAAGTAACACTTTTATTGTAGTGGAATTATAAACCATGAGTCACAATGAATGACATCTGTAACAAAGTACTTATTATTAATTATAAATTCAGTTTCGGTTTGTCCTGCTAAGATTTACTTAAGGTTCATTTTTCAGTTATGAATCTGTTCTATGCCCTCAGCCATTATGTGCATGGACTTCAGGTATGATATGGGGTCTTTATTGTATAGCTAGTTTACAGAAGTATATATTATTTGCATATGTGCTACTGTATAGATTTAAGATACAAGGTAAAAATGCTGCTTAATCATTGGCTATACATAGTCATACTATGTTTGGTAATTTCCATTATTCACCTGCTGAAAGTGAGTAATGTGGCGGTCTGAAGGAATGTGAGCCAACCAGGTTTGATAGGCAATGCATTCTTCTTTATTGTCTATAATAAATTCAATGAAAAATGTTCTGCAGGTAAATAAGAAGCTTCGAGCTGTTTTTTTTCTTCTGGAGCTCAGATTTTAAAATGCTAACTTAAAATAATACACAAAAAATCTTTCAGATAACTTATGTATATGGCTGTAATCCTACCCTACTTTGAATTATTGTAGCCATGAATATATGTAACAAAATTGTTACCGTGATTTTTAAAGACTTTATTATCCCTCCAAAATAAATGTAGATCTCTTCTTCATCTTGGTCAATATTTACCTCTTTGTTCAATAAATCTTGATATTCCCCTCAATGGAAATCAATGGACAAAATTCTTCTTTCAGAAATATCAGTGTAAATATGGAGAAATGAATGAAGTCACTCCAGATTTACAACTGGTGTAGCTGAGAAGAACTCAGTCCAATATTTTCTTATAAACCTAAAGAGATTTTGAAAATGAAGAAGAGTCAGTCAGTGCCTGCCCCATTATTGAGAATGTGTGGAAGGGAGAGTGGCAGAGAGCAAGGCCCGAGCAACGCCTTCATATACCAGCTAGGGCTCAGGAGTGGCATGGTGGCGCGCACCCTCTACACTTACTGACATGATGTAGAAAGTAGCCAATATTGCCAACCCCCCCGTAGTAAAAAATCATGAATCAGGCCCCCCAAAACACGAGAATAGCTTTTAAATAATGAGTTTTTATAAATAGTAATTTTGGGGTTCTTTTAATTTGTCTTCTGGTATCTGACCTTTAGGGAGTACTCATTTAAATTTTCAAGTTTTTCTCTGCAACCATGAGCATTAGAAGCTTTTTGATTTATGAAATTTGAACTTCTAAGGAAGTCTCTTGATTCTAGCAGTTGAGGATTTCAGAAAAACCCTAACTGCAGTGAGACTACCTGTAGAATCACAAGAGTTGGGAACAGTGACAAGTCCCTCAGTTCCCCAGAGACAGTATGCCTGCCTCTACCCCCTGCAGGTAAAATGCGTCTCTTCCTTGCCAGAACTCCACCTTCTGTGAGCCACAGTTTAGTCCATATATGTGTGTGCGCGCGCTATAAAATGTATTTCTTCCTGCCACTCACATATAAAGATTTCATATAATTTGTCATTTGTAGAACAAAATTAGACTTTTGAAAAGATTTATGTGGGCTGGTGTTAGTAGCCCAGGTACCTTTCACAATACTCAAATTAGGAATGCCTCTTACTTATTAGGGAGAAGAAGTCTTTGAAATATATAGTGGTGAAACTGCAGATTTTATTTTAAGATGAAGGAATTGTATTTAATTCTGTTTATATCACAGAGTTTCATTTAATATTAAATTATTTTCTCTGCCCTGTTGAGAGGGATTTTGTCTAGACTGTGTAAAGGTTTTATTATCACTTAACCTTACCTTTCGGGAGTCCTTTTCCTTTTAAAAGACGTATTAAAGGGAACATTTCAGACTAGGGATGGACATGAGAAGCAAGTGTAAAAATGGAGTGTTTATAGATATGAATAAATGGAAACAGATTTGTCTGTCAAAAATTAAATAGCAGTATTCTTTGATTAATATCAAAATCTAATCTAAAATAGTTTTAGCCATTTCATACAGGTGACATCTGCGCTTAAATATAATTTTCTCTCCCTGTTCTGGCATGACTGTTAATTACTTACTCAATGTAGTTCAACATTTAGTTAATAAATATGTCAAGCTTTTACCATGGTGTTCTTTTTGCAGAGTTGTGAATTTGCAATTAGTTTTAGATTTACAACATGGTGACAGACAGTGCTGTATAAATAGAGGTTAAACACACAATTTACATATTAATTTCATGATTCATTTATTCAATGATTTATGTGGATATAGATTGTATTTAATCTCTCTGCTGTAGTTGTTTCAGGCATGACGAACAGAATCACTATACTGGCAGAGAAGTAATGATGTCTATATTGAACTACAGAGAGCTAAGAGGAAAAATAAGAAAGATTTGAAAACATAATGATTCATTAACCTTAATACTTTGTAAGGGGCTAGTGAAAAGCAATAATGGATTTTTAAATGGGCCACATATAAACATTATCAGAAGTTTGATACTCTGTATTTTCTCTATGATAATGCGTATTAGCATTAGATAAGTGTGTGCCAAATCCTGTTTCCCTCGAAATCAATAAATTGTTTGCCATTTACTTTGGCCCACAGATCTGTGTGTGTGTGCCATTACAGGATTGGGGCCTAAGGACTCAAACCTGCAAACACTTATGCATGTGCTTTACTTTAAATACAAGATTAGATCTATGAAGCCAATAAATCTACTCCTTGTGCTTAAAGATAATAACATGCATAAGTGTGTGGGGGATCTGGGCCTCAATTTGTAAGAATGCAGAGGCATAAAATAGAATAATTTGTCATTCTAAAAAAAAATGAATGTTTGGGTTTGTTTTTAATAGTGTATGTTTATTACTCAATATTTCTATATGAATATTCCCCCCTCTTCTTTAAAGAGTCCTATTTAGATATTTTGATCTTATTTCTTTCCCTAATTGAAGGGATTATGCAAGTAACCACAAATGAGATGAAAAGTAAAGAAATTCCCCCACTGGGGGTGGGTGTGTGTGTGTGTGTGTGTGTGTGTGTGTGTGTGTGTGTGTGTGTAAGAAATATATAAAATGAGAGACAGAAAGCACTTTGAGTTTTTGTATGGGTAATTAAAAAGCTTACATTTATTTCAGAGTACACATTTTTATTATGTTTATTTAGACGGTACTCATTTAATTACTTTTAAAAATGTTTTCATCCTAAAATCTCTTAATTTAACAGATTATGGCCTTTACATTGACTTTATTTGCCTCTAACAAGCCGTCTTTCATTAGCATTTTGTTTATTTTCCTCATGAATTTCTTTTGCTGCAATATGTGATTTTTTACAAAAGCTCTTCACATTAAGTAAACAGTAAAACTACAGATTAAGGGTCAGACCTTGCAGTTATTCTGTGCTTGGATCTCTTATTGAGGTAAGTGGGAGTTCTGCAAGTGAAAAGATGTTAAATATGGGCCTTTGGGGGCCATTAATCTATATTTAAGACTGTGGAGTTTATTATCAATCTGCTGCACATGGAAGTACTTTTTGGTTTTGTTTTTTTAAGTAAAAGGGTAAGATACATTGATCTGATATGCCTCTAAATCAAATTATAAAAATATGAATAGTAATATTTGTTTTCTTGATCCATATTCTGTCAGCTTCAACAGGTCTAAGATGCCCCAGAATTACTGTGGTAGTGTAGCTGTTTAGTCTTTGATTATTTTACATTTACGCCCTACTGTACCAATATAGCACAAAGTGTAATCCTGCAGTTGATCAACATTCAAAACTCCCATTGACCTTACTGGGAGAACTATGTGTAAAATGATTGCTGGATTTCCACTTTCCCAGGTATTTTAGAGTGTGAATGAAAGACAGGAAGACCCCACAGTTAACTCTCAAGAGTTCAGTGGTATACCTTCAGATAAGTAATGATTTAATACAAGAGTCCTCACAGAAAGTAAAACAAAGCATATAAATAAATTGGAGCAGATTAAAAGAGATTTTTTTTAAAGTATCTGATCCAAGGGGAGGAACTTTACCTCACTACTTTTCCTTCAGTCCAGCCAGGTAAATAGCACTTTAAGGGTCATTCTTTGAAACGGTAGAAACCTTATACATTACCTTCTTAGAAAATGTTCTCGATACACCTTGGCATTTTATGGGCCACATTGTGGCATAATTTTTTAAGGAAAACTGACCATTGACATCAGTGGCATGACATATGCTTAAATTCTAAATATATCTGCAGAATTAATCTAAGAACTGAAAAATGCAAAAGTATTGGGGAGAGTACTTAATGGAAGACCCTTTTCTTCTGAGGTAGCTAGTTGAAAAAGTAACTGTCCGCTCTCGCAACTATCTTTAACTGGAACTTTTTAACTTTAAAAATAGAAGACATATGAAAGAAATCCCCTTTCCTTTCAAGAAATTTTTGTTCTATTATAAGCTAATATAATGTGAGTTGTCTTCTCAGTCAATGAGCAGTGCCATCTAGAGTATACACAGGAGGAAAATGCAAAGAATAATCTTTCTTTTCTCACAGTTGATCTAATTGTGGAAGGTAATCTGAAAAAAACCCTGCAAATAATAAATATGGTGGAATTTAAAAAACAAACAAACAATCAAGATGCCTAGATTAGGGGAAGAATCAAATCTCTTCTCTCTGTCTTAAATACACATATCTTCACACATACACCCATTCTTTCTGTGTATGTATGCTAGTTAGTGCTCACATCACATTTCTGCTTTTTAAACTGAATTCCTGAATTTTGTTAGTAGACATGCAGAATTAAAACCTCACTATTAAACCCCTTGAAATTGTAATATACTGAATAGCTGACTGTGGGGAGCAGGTGTCAAACAATATTTAAATGACATTCTCAACAAAATAAATATTGAACTGCCCTGTCACTTTGGTGAGAGAATAATCTGCTCAAAAAAAAAAAATCCCATTCATTGTAAACTGCCTCTGACATTTGTTCTTCAGGAATTATTTGCAGTTTATCTTCTGAGCTAGAGCCTTTTATCAGCACAGCAGTTGAACTGCAGTGTTAAAAAAAAAAATAGTAATTGAGTATTTTATCAAATGCTTCCAACAAAACGGACTTTGCAAGTCGTAAATGAAGATTAAAACCATTGTTGGCAGGGATGAACAAATTGGAATGATTTATTATCCGAAACATCAATATGTCACTGCTCAGAAATAAAATAAAAAGAAACAAACAACTCCCCTCCCCAAAACATGCACTTAGTTTCAGCCAAGCAACGGAAGGTAAATACATGTTTTAATTATTTGTGCTGGAGAAGCTGCTTAAAAAAAAAAAGAAAAAAAAAAAAAGAGAGAAAGCATCATCATAATGGCACAGCTGTTGTGGGACATTATGTGAGGAAAAGAGACAGTAATAAAAGAACTGTGTCAAAGGAAAGCAACTCTGAATGTGTACTTCAGTGCTCCTGATTACAGAAGGAAGATTAAATATTATAAATGGGGCAATTTGGTAAAGTGGATTTAGTACTTGTGTTTAACACCTAAATAGCCAATGCTTTTAAAATGAGCTTTCTCTCACTAAAATAGCTTTTAAAAATTACATTGAAGGAATACATTTTGAAAAAGTGATTTATTTTAACTATTTTAATTCTGGAATGTTTAAGAATAAACTAACCACATATTCTTGTTTTGAGGATCTGGATCACCGAGAATGCACAACAGAAAAGCCAAGGTTACACTTTGATCAGAGCGTGGCTTGGATGTGGTTTTTTGTTTGTTTGTTATATCTATTTATAAAAACCGTAAGCTGTATAGAGTAGACTGTTACAGACTATTAGATCTAACCAGAGTTGACGCTAGGCATAAGCAGACTAAGCAATTGCTTAGGGCTCCGAGAAGCTTTTGATAATGATGATTTTATTATTGTGTAGGGAGAGGACCCCCCAAACTATTCCTGCTTGGGTTCCCCAATGGGCTAGCACCAATAATTGTGGCAAAGTTGCTTTCCTTGACATAGTGGTTGCTACCTCTAACATCAGCTGTCGTGCATGCTTGTAAAGTTAAAGACTAAGACCATGTCACTGCAAATCACCAAAGATGTTTCAATCCTCCAAATTTTTTTAAAAAATCAAGACGCTAATGATTTTATTTATAAGTATTCTGTTATGGTGAAAAAACATTCATGGATTTCTCATCTGGATGACCTCCTCTCCCTGCCTAAACTGTTTTTGATATGAGCATTTTTTTTTTTTGCTTTCAAGTGTACAAAAATCAAATCTTAAAGAGCCTGGCAGAAAGCTGAAAAACTTCTCTGAACCATTCAGTCCATATTTCTTATAATTCCTAGAGCAGTGACATAGGGGTTCTGCATTAATTTGTTATTAATAAAGAAATTAGAATGAAAAGAGGATCATTGTTATCTGTAAGTTTATCTGATGCAGCTTATTCCTGAGTCAAAGTAATAATTAATGTGGCACAGGTTTTTTGAGGCTCTTGTAACATAAGGGATAAGGAGCTCATCCAGGTACCTGGTTACAGCCCCACCTCTAACCAGTTCCACTCTCACTTCTTTTCTCATGATAACATTCCTCCTTCCCTGTTTTTTCTGCTTTTCTGTCTGTGACCTTTCTTATATTGAGCAATTATGTTTCAGGGAAATAAAGACAACTGTATGAAAAGTGCCGGACAAACTTATTTTTTAGGGGACAGCTCCCTACAGTTTTTTATTCATCACATCCTTCACATGTTTATTGTTGGAAATATGGGACAAAGTTTACCCTACAGTAACTTGCTATGGACCACAGGACACAAGGCACTAAATAAAGGATGAGTAGTCCCTAGGCTAGACTCACAGGCGCTGACTTTACCCGGCGCTGGTGGGAGCTTGCGCCCCCACCCCCCCGGCCTCGCTCCAACTCCGCCTCTTCCCTGCCCCCATTACAACCCCTTCCCCAAATCCTCAGCCCTCCCTCCTCCCCTTTCCCTCCCAGGCTTGCTGCGTGCAAGCCTGGGAGGGAAGGTGGAAAAGTGGAGCGGAGGCCCTCTCAGGGGAGGAGGCGGAGTGGAGGTTAGCTGGGGCGGGTGGGGGGTGGGGGGAGGGCCACAGGAAGTAACCCCCGGGGGGGGTGAGGAACCGCTCCCTGCCCCAGCTCACCTCCGCTCTGCCTCCTCCTCCCCTGAGCATGCCGCTGCCTCTCCACTTCTCCCACATCCCTCCCTCCCTCCCTCCCTCCCTCCCAGGCTTGCCACGGGAAACAGCTATTTGGCGGCAAGCCTGGGAGGGAGGGAGGAAGGGAGGGAGAAGAGGAGTGGCGGCGGCACGCTCAAGGGAGGAGGAGGCGGAGCAGAGGTGAGCTGGGCGGGGGGGCCGGCGAGGAGCTGTCAAGCACCCATCAATTTTTCCCCATGGGTGCTCCAGCCCCGGAGCACCCACGGAGTCGGCACCTATGGCTGGACTCTTGTCTAACCCCATCACACTTAAAGCTCCAGGGTCTCTGATTATTCCTACTTAGAACAGAAAGGCATAGCATGAAGTGGAAGTATACCTTTCCTATCGAGGAAGGACAGCTAGAGAGTTCATTCTCTGCTTTGGTTTACTGGCATTGGAACCAGATGGGACATTGAATTGGGATTATGCTCTGACTCATAGCTTGTGGATCTGTAATGCAGAGGCCCTAGAAAAGAAAGGACCAATATGGCTAACTAAGTTACAAGAGTGTAAGATAGCTACTGAAAAGAATCTTCATTTATTACTCAAATAGTAATTTCCCAGTCAACAATCCCGAGGTCCCAGAGGTTTATATTTTAAAACAAGGAATAAGTCACACGTGCTGATCAATTCTTTCTTAGGGTTGAGCAAAAATTTCATAACAGCCTGAAACAAGGCAAAACTTACTTGATTTCTGCCAGTGAGTGACACAGGCCAAGCTTCTTGTGAACTTTTTGCAAAATCATTTTTCTATTTCTTGAGTCCTGAGACAGCAAAATTGAAGAGATTAGGGCAAGGGTTCACCTGACACCAGTAATTTTGTTCCTAAGGTTTCATTAACAATGTCAGAACTCATTGTTTTTTGACAGATTTGACCAACCCTAATAATGGAAACAAACTCCAAAACAAAACACTACAGCAAATAAAGGGTAAAGAAACACCATGAGTATATGATACTGAATAGAAGCACAATTGTCTATAAATAGAAAGTTTATCAAAGTTTTCCATGAGCGTCATTGGGCCTTTGGTTGTTAGCATATGTATGTTGGTATTACGTGGGAAATGTGGGATCCCAGAAATAGAATTGTAAAGGGCACAAAGTGTATTGTTGTCTTTCGCACTAAAACAATTGTTTCATTTAATTCACAAAACAGTTCTTAGCAAGTTAGGTGTCATGCTCTCTCTTTTGTTGACATATGTGGAAAGTGAACAATATATGGGTAGATGAATAAAATATTTAACTGAACTTTTCAAGAGAGGGTTTAGCAAAGCCATAAAAAAGTAAGCATGCACTGTACTATGGCACTATTATGGTTATGGTAACATAACTGCGAGCTTTGTATTAAATGTTTGTGACCATTATCAAAGAAGACATGAACTCACGTAGTGTCTAAATAATGCCACCTGGAAAGTCATGACATTTAGAACACTATCAGTACTGAATATACAGGTGTTTTAATAACTACGAGTGCCATCCATTGATGACTTGCAGGAGCCCCTAACATGGCTTATTTCTATTAAGGGGCTCAGTATATAGAATTTTTGTTTCTTAGCATCTGCCAATTGAAAACTATCACTTTATTGGTTGAAAAAGTGTAAAGGCCTGATTCCTCCTCTCACTAAAGTCAAGTGAAACTCCCATGGACTTCAGGGTGCAGGATCAGGCCTTAAGTAGGATAACTTGGCTGATTAAACATAGATATATTTATTTGTTTTCCTTGTAGTGAAAACACTACAAGGAAAACTTGTTCATTATTTAAGTTGCCCTGTGTTTGTGTGTGTGTGTTTCACCATGAATATATTTAGGCAACACACTCAGGGCTGATCTACACAGAGTTTTTGTACCAGTTTAACTAAGTATGGATGTGGATGCAGTTATACCCATATAAAGGTATTTTAATTGGTGTGGCTCATGTTGGTAAACAAAGTAACATATTATATATTACACGTTTAGGTGACATAATGAAAGTGACATTATAGTCTTGTAACCAGTTCCTGGGCCTTTAAAGGCATAAGATTCCTGTTAGAAAATTTCTGCCCTTTTAGGGTCAGGCATTCTGAATAGAGCTGGTAAAAAATATTTTCAGAAGCGTTTAACTGAAAATTGGGGTTTTAGCTAACTACATTTTTTTTGTGAAAAGCATCTATGTTCTGTGGAAAATTTCAATTTTACATTGAAAAACTAAATGCCTGAAAACAGGGATTTTGATTCTGATATGCTACTACGGTGCCTCGTGGGACTTGTAGTTCTGGTGCCCCATGGACCTGTTTTCCTTTGGGCTGGGACCCCTGCTGGACTACATCTCCTGTGAATCTGCGATGATACACTGTCTGCTCTCATTGAGGCAAGAGCATGGTGCATCATTGAAGATGTAGTCCAGCCAGGGACTTTGGCCTATAGAGGAGAATAGGGGCATGTGGCACCAAAATTATAACTCCCATTAGGCAGTGCAGTGGCATTTTTTCTTTATTTTGGCCAAAATATTTTTGTTTTTGCAAAAAAATCACAATTTTCTGCAGGGCCCCCCCCCGAAGAAAAATCAAATTTTGACACCTTCTAATTTTTGAGGTGGTAGTTCCCATAAGGGCATGGAATTAGAACAAGGCCTCTCAGAGAGGAAACAGGGTTATACAGGCTAATCTGTTTTCTTAACGAAAAGGAAGACTTGAGGATAGGCTCTACCAGGTGGAAGATATCTGAAGGAACAGCAACTGCTGCCTTGGTTTCACAGGCAGGGGAGTTGGGAGGGGCTTGTTTGAACCAGAGAAGGAGCATATGAGGGGTTGGCAGAAAGATGGTGAGAGAGCCTGGGACTTTCTGGATGTATTGTGAACTCCGGCAGTGAGGTTGCTACCTGACGAGTTTTTAAACTGGCCTGGACTGGTTTTTATACTGCCTTGCCAGCTAAAAGATTTAATGTGTCTTTTCCCCCCCACTTGGGCCATGTTAGAGTGCTCTACAGTTCACACCCCTGGTAGTCTGGACTGCAGCATCTTGGTAGGATAAGGTAAGAAAATGATAAAACATAAAAATACACACATTGGGTTAATTGATTAATTAGTTACAATTGATATAAAATGGTTCTTTGAAACATTTTAGTAATTTTTATCTAAAATTGGCACTAGGACCTTTTTTTTGTTGGTATGTGTGTGGGGTGGCTAGTGGGCATTTTTTGTAGGCGAGGGTTGTTGCTAGTGGTCCTTTTTTTCTGTGGCTTGGAGATGGCAACCATACTGCAGCCAAGGGGTGAAAAGATTATTTGCAGATGAGAAGGCGGCAGTCATGGTTGAAGGGTAGTGTGAATCAAGATACAAAGGAAGTACTGGTTTGAAAGGCACCTCTAGAGGTGGTGGTATGACTACTAGTACAGGAGAAGGATGATTATTTACAAACCCTAATCAGAGGGTCTTTGTGTAGAAGTAGTGGGATATACTTTATATATTAACAAACCAAACCTGAGAAGGGGAGATTCTGTGTTGGACGTTTGGTTGTATGGCATGGGATAACCTCAGAGTTGCAGAATGTGGTAAAACAGCAGCATGGATGAACATCCTGATGACAGAGGGGTAAGCAGTGCAAACTTCCAAGCCCACTTCTTAAGTTGTTTAATGGTAAGAACAGTTCTGCTGAAATTTTACATTTTGTATTAAGCAAAATTCATTTACCTGCTTTCGAATTAAATTATTTGGGAAAAAATACTTTCCTGTCTGTATATACATACACATATATAGGAAAAATCTATACAATTTCCCCCACTGAATTGGAATATTTATTATGGTCACTTTTTGATGTAAACCACTATACAACTTGTCTTCTGAAATGCAGAGCCCTATTTTGGTGGTAAGAAGTACACTTTATAAAGTTTTGTACAATGCTCTCAATAGTATCTGAGCACATTACAGGTTTAAAACACAGGTTGCTTATATTTCTAATTTCTTCATCTCCCCTCCACCCCCCACCACAGTTGAGGATGTGGTAAGAAATGTTGTGTTCCTTTTTACTCAAATTTTAATTTTTTTATACTTTTACTAGGCTGCTCTTATTTTATAAATAAATGTAAAGAGAAAAGAAACATTCTATTTGTTTTAAAAAAGCTCTTGAAGCTGAAATGTTCTGTTGATTATCATGTCATGATTATTCTATCTTGATCACATAACACTGCAGAGCTGTCAACTGGCTGAATTCAGAGGGTGACTATTGATCTCATTTACTCACTCTCTAATATTCTTAGCACCCGCATTTGGAGGGTGAAGAGGAACCATGTTCTCGCTCCCATTCCAAAAAGACATAGGGAGGAGAATGGAGGGGAGAGATTGGAATAGAAAATGAAGGAAGAGGGAAAACACTAAACATGAAAACTATTGGTAAAGGTGAAATGAGATTACAAAGAAGGATAAAAATTTTAAAAAGGTTGAAAAAACCATGACCTCTGAAAAAATATGGAAGAAGAGACTTATTGGTTATAGAAGGAAAAGTGCAGAGTAGAAAGAGAGAAGGAAAAGAAAAAAGATAAACAGTAGAGATGTAAATAGCTTTTAATTGTACGGAGAATTGCCTTAGGAGACATTTTGAATCTACAATTTAATAGCCGTTTGAGTGACTGAGGATGGAGGGGGAATATGAACATTTTCTAAATTATCTGGGCATAGAGTTGGGGAGATAGTTTCCGAGACCTCATGCCCTGTTCCCTGAGAATGCTATAGATCACTAATTTTTTGTGGCAAAAATTGAAAGGTTTGACATTGTACATTCACATGATGTGAGGGCAGAGGTACCACTTTAGAAGCTAAAAGCAGCTCTGCTTGAGAATATATTGCCACAAACTTTTGTTGTTGTTCTTTTCATTGACATGCAATGTGCAAAGCTAAAGCACATCCATCTACCTAAAGCCTGATCCTTTTCATAACAACCAGCTGCAAGTGTGTTGTTGCTGCTCAGTAAACCTCTGACATCGTATAAAGAGTTCTCAATCTCTTTCATACTCTGCAGTCAAGGTGATTCCTGGGAATTGTTAGTTGAATAACTCCACAGTATACTGTACATCATTTTTATTTGTTGTAATAAAGATGGAGAGGCTATATCCCATCTATACAATGTTGGCTGGAAGTTTTGTTTAAAACATTGTCCGAGAGCCATACAGATTTCAGCAGATGTCATAGTCCATCCCCACCCAATAACTCCCCCCACTCTAAAGTAGGATATCATTAAGGTTGCAAAGTGAAGCTCTCATTAATTGGGAAATGCGAAAGTTAGGATTGCAAACATGACCTTAACTCTGCCCTCTTATCTTAACACGTATGGATAAGACACTTTTCTACAGTTTTCTGAAGTGTAGAGAATGAAAGTAGAGTTCTAAAGAGGGCAGTGCACAGTGTAGCCTCCTAATAGTTTGGGGAATTATAGAAGGACACAATGCCTTCAAGTGCTCTCACTGGAGATGGCAGCTCTGACCTACACCAGCATGGGGGTAGTAATTGACTACCCCAGTTTGTTCCAGAATGTGAGATAAATCCATCTGTATATTGATAGGATACTGTATTTTTTACAGCTTTGTTAAAAATGAGTTATGGGACTATGTAGCTAGGTAAGACTCACTGGCACGGTGCCTCCTGCTGGTCTTCTGGGAATTAGCTCTTTTCCAGTTTATGGAGTGCCCTCTGCAGGCCGGTGTCTTGCCTGCCACTGGCCCCATGTTCCTCCCAGACCCCGGAGCCCTTTACCTCAGGGTTCTGCCCCAGGAGTACCCCCTTGCTCTGGGTCTCCCCTCTCAGGGGAACCCCCAACCCTCTAAACCCACCTTGCCTCAGTGGCTACTGCCAGTCATCACCTAGCCCCCGCTCACTGGGGCAGACTGCAGTCTGTAATGGCCACTCATCATTGGCAAGGGGTTAGGACCTGCTGCCTTTGCCTATTCCCAGGCTGTATCTCTGCAGCCCCAGTACCTCTAATAGGTCTTCAACAAGGCCTGCAGCCTGGGGGTTTACCAGGCTGGAGCTCCCCAACTCCCTGTACCTTTCCCCAGCACTGCTCTATTTCAGTACCTTGCTCCCAGGCAACTAGCCCTTCCCATGCCAGTGCTAGAGTGAGACTCCTCCAGCTTCTGGCCCACAGCCCTCTTATCAGGGCCAGCTGGGCCCTAATTGAGCTGGCCACAGCTGTGGTCAGCTACTCCCTCAGCTGCTTCCACTCTTTTTCTCAGCTGCAGCCCTCTCCAGGGCTGCTTTTATCCCCTGTTTAGTGGGAGTGGGGCAGCCATCCTACTACAGATTGAAAATAGCATCTACTGTTCACCTAAATAGCAAATACTACTGCTTGAATATTTAACAACAATACATCTGTTTAGGAAAACTGTGCACATCAGAGGCCGTCCATATGCCTAAGAAAATATTAACTTCATTGGCTATTCAATGCAAGCTAGAGAGGAAGGTAATGCAGTTTGCATCCACCACCCTGCTCTGTGGTGCTGCCTGGCATTGCTGGTTGTCCTTTGTCTTTTTCTTGGATGGAAGCAGACTTAGCTCCCCCAGCAAAGTTCTCTGCTCCTGGCACAGGGGTATTGGAATCTTTGTTTTTGAATACTTTCTGAATGGAGTGGAGGTCACCACAACCATTCCTATAAGGGATTGGAGGCTTGGAATCCTGCACAGCTACAAAATGTTCTGGAAGTGGGATGTTCCAGTAAGGTAATAGTTTCTTAGAGACTCCTCTCTCCATCTGAAAAGGGAGCACACACTGTAATATGCTGCTGGGAATATGCAAGCTGTGAGCCACCGTTAGCTCTCTGCCTCAGCAAGAGTGAGTTTTGCTGGTGTCTAGACTTTGCGTCAGATCTCTGCCGCACCAGCCTGTCTTCCTCACCAGCAAACTCCCGAAGGCACTCCTGGCCCAGAGCTTACTTTAGCAGGTAACACTCAGTGAACTCCAGCCCCTGAGCTCCTCAGAGATGTTTCTTGGCAATGTACACCCCCTGCTACTGTGTATTCACAGAAAATATTAAATTTGCTGCTCTATTAAGAGTCAGCACATCACAGCTTATTAATTTAACTGGGGTAAATACACCCTTCCCTTCAAACACACCCCTAAATTGGGGTAGAGTAAGTGATATCAAGTAAAAGAGATTAAGGTAGAGATGGTTACAAGCAAATAAAATTGAAAATATGCATCTAAACATCTAAAACTTAATTGATCAAGATACAGTCTCTCTTCAAGACGTCCTCTCGCACTCTCAGGGGACCCATCACAGAGATGAAACCAGTTGGTTTCTTTCTTTCTCCTTAAGGTGAAAAGTCATTTAGAAGTTTGCCCGCCCTTCTAGTTCAGTGAATCTTTGACATATATTCTTCTGAAGGGTACTCACAGATAAAATTCACTAGTTTATGCTGAGTGAAGGCGCCATGAGGTCTCCATGCTGGTTCCTCCCCCTTTTGTGGTTGCTACTATGAAAATTAACTCTTCCTGCTGCAACCTCTGATACAAATGAGTAGCCCATTGAATTTGGCCACACCTGGTTTGAGGTGTTGGCCTCTCCTTTGTTTGGGGAAAACCTGTTTATCAACTTGCCCTGACGTGCCTTCTTTAAATACCTTTTAGTCACAAATTTTAAAACATATCAGTGAGTATCCATAATTTCACATACAGCATTGTTACATATATTTTACAATGATTTATTGACCAGTGTGTTATCACTTTTCAAATGATACCTCACAAGGCATATTTTATACAAAAATTGTTGCACCAGTGCGTAGCATGTGAACGCAGGGTGGCCTACGGTCACACACACCATTACATATTTGATATACTCAGCCCATAGCAGCATTATCAGTGTGCAGAACCCCTACTTAGAGCTGGGTAAATACTAACCCCATTCCCCCAAAATCCCCAAATAGAAAAACAATGTCTGCCAATATTTGCTTGAATAAAAAAAATGAAATGTTTCAACTCTGTTCATCTCAGCTTTTGTGTTCATTTTCAGAAGGCATTCTAGTGAATGATCTTGCTAATAGGAATAATGAGAATATTTGTGGAAAGCAAACTTTAAATGCATAGGATAGTATTCAAACCTGTACTAAGAGCTGTGCTCCTGCAGCACTGGAGAAATAATACTGTGTGATCTTTGTGTTCAGTCAAAAGTAACCAACACAGTTCACAAGCAATTAATTGCAAGCATTTAATGTTCAGAATCCAAATGCACTACAGAACAGAGATAAATAGTAAAATATTTGTCAAATAATTTCAGATAATCAATGAATTAGAGAAAATTGTCAGAAGCTCAGACAGTTCATGAACAGAAAGAGGCTAAATTCACTGAGTGAATTATTTGCTCAGCTCTACAAATCCCAGAACAGAAACAATTAAGTTATGGTTGGAGAGAACCAAAATCCTCCTAGGCTGCAACAGAAATAAGTTGTGTCTCAACAACTATACCCAGCAGTTGTTACATATCTTGAAAAGGATATGCCACACTAATGGCTAAAATTCTGTAATACAACTTTCCCCACTGTTTATCATGGGAGGCTCCTTTACAATCTAGTGAGGAACTTCTGGTTGAGAAATCCCACCTCCATATCTAACCTTTACCTCTCTTCATTTCATACCCCATGACCACTTTCTGTATAGTAAACAGGTCATATGGTAGATCTTAGCATGGTCCCATTTGGTATTTGCATGCAGTGATTAAATCTTCTCAGGGTCACCTTTTTTTCTGCTGCACATATTTATCTTAATATAGCCTCTAGCCTCGCGGAGGGCTGATTAGCCTCCTATATGAATTTAAAAGGATAAAGCACTACTTGCCAGTACACTGGGTAAATTTAAAGAAATAGGGAGACTGATGTTGAAACACTAACACTGTTAGAAGTCGTATTTGAGTAGTACCTATGTATGCTCCCTATCCCAGTTAGACCTACAACTTTTCAAGAAATACTATTTGAAGATAGGGTAGCCTTTGAGATATTCAGTTCGTTTGAATCAACATCTTGCATTATTGAGACCTAGTAAAACTGCACATGCAATAAAAAAGAAACAATCAAAACAAATTGTGTATTTGTTTCTTTAATCAGCATTTTTTCTACAGCACCTGGTGTCCCAATGACCTTGAATTTTGTGTATTGGTGCCCATTACGTTTTATTATTGTCCAGTGCTACCCATGCTAAAATCAGGAATAATAAGAAGAAACAGTTCGCAGGCTAAATAAAACGAATAATCTTCTTTATTTGTTGCCTCCCAACTTACTATGGTATGTACAAAATGTGCAGTAATTATATCATGGCTTTGAAAAATAAAATGCATATGATAGATCGAAAGATACGTAGCCAGGTTAAATTTTCTTTTGGGGGAGATGGATAGAAAGAGAATTGAATTTGGTGTTTGTGAAAAGTGCTGGATGGAAACAATTGTGGACACTAACTGCAGAAGGAGCACTGTCTTCACTGCGTACTAACCTTATCTTCAACCCCGGTTTTCCGCCTTAACATGGTACGCATTCACACATACTACTATCAGTAGCACACCCTGAGGCAGCCACTGTGCTCTGATCATTAGGGCAGTCTGTGAGATTCCCTTGATTGTGTGTTGCTGCTATAAGGTTAATAAGGGTGAGTACATTCCGTCACAGGAACCCAAGACATAGAAGCAAGGCTGTGCTGGCATGAGCAGCAGGATGGGCTAGCTACCCAAGTTAAGTACTTAGGGTACCAGGATTATACTTGTGTTGGCTAGCCTGTCTCTGGCTGTGCTGCTGTGGCTACACTTCTGTTTTAGCATAGTATATTGATCAAAGCTATACAGGTAAGTCTATCCGAGCTGGAAGTGTAGATGTACCCTAGGACTAGGGTAACTGAACAGATCTGATCTGGATTTTGTTGTTGTCATCTGAAGCACATTTTATTGGCTACTGTTTGGAGGTGAGATAACTGGTTAGATAGATCAGTGATCTTTATTGCTAAATCTCATGTTCCTGTGTTAAATAAATAAACCTCAGTGAGCCACAACTGAATCCAAGATACCTGTATGTAAAATAAGTTAGCACTGAGTCAGTAGCAATAAATGTGCACAATAACATAGCAGAACAAGAATATTAAGACCTGTAATCCCAGTAGGTGAGGTGCCAACAAGAATTTTGACAATATTCCATCCCACCTGGCATAAAGAATTCATTATCTAGAAAATAAACCACCCCATCATTCCGTGAGTAGGAGAAGTGCAGTGGGAAAATCTCCTCTTTGGAATCTCCATGCTGCATATTCCCATATCAGGGTTGGTTGGTTTATTTATTTATTGGTTGGATTTTAGTGACCCAAAATGCCATCTAGGATGGGAGCATCACACCATTTAGGCAAACATTAACTTTGTGAAATAAGTGCTTTTGGTATGATATCTCTGCGGCTTCTGCCAGTTGTGTTCGTACTCCTTACCTCCAGCACATTGTAAGTAAGTTTGTTATGTTGAGGAAAGGGGGTTATTTTTCATGCCAAAACTTCAAGTATGATTATAATCCTCACCCCTCAGCAGTGGTTGAGTTTAAAGTTGCAAGCCATCAGCACTCCAAATCCTTGAATCTTTGATTTTTTTAAAAAAATCACATATTTTTTTCCCCCTCCCAGCCTGTGAATACCCTTATCTCCACAGGCATTGTTTGGCTGATAGCAACAAACAGTATTTGAACAGTAGCAGAAGATTGAGGCATTTGAAGGCCTTTCCACACTAGAAGCTTTCATTTCTAGACTCTTAATTACAGACAGGAAAACCACAATTCTATGTTACAGAAAAATGTTTTATCTGAGATTCATTTTAATTATGGCAGACATTCATGCCAGTGTACTTGCATGTATGAGCCCTGTTGTGAACTGTGAGAGTAGGTGGCTGCAGTGTGCTAAACCAGAAGTGGCTGTAATGGCTAGAATAATTTTATTCTTGTATAGTCTGAGGTGTTTTAGAATCACTTTTGTTAAAAGATGTGAGGTGATATTTTTTCATTTGTCAGTAAGTGAAGTAGTCTGACACTATATGGTCCTTTTCAATGAAATTAGAATATAAAATGTTCTTACGTTGGTATGTCACCAAGCACACTGTTGGTGCTCAAATAACACTAAGCCTGGAAATTGCCCTATGTGCCATGGTACTTATTTGATTTAAAAAGTTTTAAAAACGAGTCAAGATTGCTGAGTCACGACCTGGCCACCTTATTTCCAAAATCCCAGAATTTAAAGAAATGAAAAGCAAAGAACATCGAATCTTGCACTGCCCCATAAAACCATATAACCGTATCTGTTCAAAGAAGTTCATTTAATCAAAAAAACCTTTACTTACTCAATATATTTTTTCTTTAAGGTATCTAAATTGTTTTTTAATTGATAGTGTTACTGAGGCATACACTGACAAAGGTTTTAATTATTTTGTTTTTGAATGAAGTACTTTATACATAGTTCAAGAAGTAGCAACTGTTAGTAAAATTGTGTATATTTAGCCTCAGATATTCAAGTCCAGAATTGACATGTATCATTGGTATGTACATAAATTGCCTAGGGAGGTTGTGGAATCTCTATCATGGAGATGTTTAAGAGCAAGTTGGACAAACACCTCTCAGGAATGGTAGATAATACTTAGTCCTGCCATGAGCGCAGGGGACTGGATTAGATGATCTCTCGAGGTCCCTTCCAGTCCTATGATTCTATCATATTTCTTTTTCAGAAGGGTCTTTTGTTATATTTTGAAGTTTACTGATGAAAATACTTGTTTTGAGTCACAGTTAAGGTATTGTGCTATGGTGAAATATGTATTTCTTTGTATTTTGAGGGGGGAAATGGTTTCCTTTATTTAGGTAGTTCATTTTTTCCCATTTAGTTATTCTTTTGCTTTTTAAGTACATGGATTTTGTAAATGATGTGAAAGGTCACACTGCTACCTTAACTGGAATCAAGTTTTTGAAATGAAGTTTTGTTTAGTTGTTGGGTGGTTAAATACTTCACAAAAGTTTCCAGAAGAAGTAATGATGAAGTCTTTTAATCTCAAACAGTTCATTTTATTCACCATTATCAATAACTGGTAAGTCCAAGTAAAACATACTCTAAGATTTTGAAAGTATGATTCTGTTTTTTTGTTTTCTGGAGTTAAAAGGATCAAAATCTGCCATATTGTCAAATCCTGAACAATGAAGGTGCTACCTCTCCTAATAAACCACACCCCTAGAGCAAGGATTAGAACTCTGGTTCTATAATTTTTTCTTTCTACAGACAGTAGTTGCCAGCTGTATAAGAACCCATACGTATTTCAATGTATACAACTACAAGAATGTCCTTCTAAAAGGCCCTTCTTTTCCTTCTGAAGTGTACCAGCCAATAAAGGGAAATATGCTCACGTGTCATGTAGGCCTTAATGCAGAAGGTATGCAAGCAATCCCGTTGGATTCAAGTTGAATACTTGCTTAATTGTTTTGACAAGGGACCATAATGCCCAAACCTTCTCCCATTGAAGTCGGTAGTAAAAAAGTTCCTCAATCAAAAAATCCCCAGAACTGTCCACAACAAAAATTAAATATTTGTTGTTTAAAACCTGTTTCACCAGTGTGGCCTGGTCAGGTGTTTTAGGAGGCTACCATAACAAGCTGTTGTTGAGCTAGGAGACAACCAGACCCCAAAAAAATAAATCAGTTGAGTAATTTTTTTTATGACCGGTAACCACGGATAGTTTTGCAAAGGTTGCATGATTTACAGAAACATTTTTTCCTTAAGGATAAATCTGGCAGTTCTCAGGTTATACTAAATTGCTAAAACAAGGTTACAAGAGGGGCTAAAACAGGACTTTACCAAGGAAGCTGCCTCCAGCCTTCATTAAGGAGTCTGCTACTTTTGCATGATCTAAGAGTTGGGTTTTCACAGTGACACTAGTGACCCACAATGACCCAGGAAATTCTGCAAAAAGAATGTAAAGTATATGCTGGATTTTATGAGCTGTTTAAAAGCCACTTTTAAATTACATATTACAAATTCCTTTGGTCACTGCATCCTTGCTTGATCTGTGATGGATGATTAATTTAAGTGGCTGATGAATTTTGGGACCTAAAGGTGGGTGGAGAATTTTGAAGAGTGGAAGTCTGAGGAATTACTGAGTGAGCAAAGACTGAGTTAGAGGGTGAAGGAGGGAGGGATTGGCAATATTAAAATAAGTTTTGGGGGATCAAAGAGTGTATGATTTATAGGGAAAAAAACTTTAACCTCTATAATGAGAGAGGGAAACAAAGCAAGAGGGCATAACAGACGCTTGAAGACAGAAAAACAATACAAGATGTACAATAGAATAAGAGTGGAGTTAAGAGAGAAAAAAGCAATAGAAAAATAGCAAGGTAATGTTTAATAAATTGCACTCCAAATGATAAGATGCACAATTGTGTATGTAAAACTGGTATTTGAATTAGTGGGGTAGACTTCTTGTCTTTGGCTCTGTTCGTCCTCCTCTAGATATTTAACAGCCTTTTAAAAATAATGTTTGTTGCTAAAGAGATGTAAAGGAGCTGGAGTTTTCAGCTTCTGGTGTACTACAAAATGCAGCAAGTGACACCTATGTCTGAAGCAATTTATTGTTGAATGAAATCCCAGTTTCCTTTCCAGTACAAGAACCTTATCCCTCCCTCTGTAAAGCACTCCACTCCCAACCCAAGCACACATGCCTTCAAGTGACGATTTTGTGGATTAGTGAAGAAATGTGGCCTGAGCCTTGCCCCTTACAGTCCAGCTTTTCTGAGACCAGCCTCTATGCCCATTTAAACAGGCAAGCATGATCCCTTTAGATCATGCTCAAGATATGATAGGTTCAGTTGCAGGGACTCTGGTAGTGGTTGATGCCTATGCTGTTCCTATGCTGAATACAAATAACAATTTCAGTTTCTAGAGCTGTGAGTTCCTCATATTTTACAAGAGCCAAATGAACATACACAGTAAATTTGAAAAGGAATAAAGGAAATATTAACAGAGTAAAATTATGAAATTAATATCAATGGATTGTCTTAACCAAATCAGCACTGGTAGGTATGTATATTTAAGCCACAAGAAATTACCCATTCATTTTATAGATAATGTAGATAACTGCTAACTTTTAACTGCAATATAATTTAAACTGCATTATTGTGAATAAGCAGCTGCATAATGATGATTAAGGCAACCATTTTTTTCTTAATCACCTAAGAATGCAACAGTCCTATCAGCTTAGGATCACAGTTAGCATTTTAACAGAACAGTAATAAATATAATTTACATAACTTTTCTTATGAAAAGAAAGATTCAGTTTGCAGGGCATATTTTAAGAATTTCACTGGGTGATGTATGTTTATCGGCACTGGAAAGGAAAGTTGATTGCAGAATAACACAGGGCAGAAAAAGATGATGTTGGGTAAATGATGTGGCCCTACAGAAGATATAAGATCTGTTTAGCTTTTGAAAGCTTCCTCCAATTCAAAGGAATAAGTATGCTACAAATGTTGAATTTACCGCAGTCATTCCTTAATTTCTCCCTTTCTATCACTTTGTCTACCCTGATGGTTAGATATGGCAAATTCTCTTTTGGGAATTCTAAGCATATTGAACATGGTAATCTGACCTGAAATTACTAGGCAAAAGTCTGGATAGGCTGTGCTGCACCAACTCCTCTGTCTGGTTTATGACTTGATTTATTGACAGTTAGTGAAAAAGAAGGATGCATCAGGTTAGAGTTTCATACCCAAACCACCTGAATTGTTTTCAGTTAAGTTAGGGGTAGAAGACATTTGTGTGAGGACACTAGTATAATGTATTGATGCTTCTCCCCACTACCTAAATAGTTCAGGATTCCTTCCTTACACTGTCCAGTATCAAGATGTGGGAGAAACTTCTTTCAGATATTGTTCTAGTAAGTCAGAGATCCCTGAGAATATAGTTTTTAACCAAGGTTAAAAGTATGTAAAAGTTATCTTATCAGTTGTCAGCCTGTGGGGAAGTGAGTTTCTGGTCTCTAGTACAGCTCCTAACAGTGAAGTATCAACATCACTACACCACCACCACCACAATTATCACTAACTGTTGTCCTCAAGCTAAAGGCCGAATAAGCATGCAGACTGAAATACTCAGTGGAGATGGTACCTGTACCATCACTCTCAATGAGCTTTGTGATCAATGGAGATGGTACCTGTAAAAGTTGAAATACATTGATGGGGCAACATTAGGGAGCTTATACTGCTGCTGACACTGCCCCATTAGGAAACTTTCTAATATGTAACTGTCAGGACAGCAGATTCACTAGTGTTACATTCATCAGCAGTTTAACTCACAGAAAAATGGCTGTTCCAAAGCCTGACCCAGAACAAGCCACCTTCCCCCTTCAAATCATTCACATTTGTTATTCTTATCACCAGCCTCCTATTTGATTCATAAGTTACAGTGATGACAGGCTTAGGATTCATAAGAGTGAGAGTAAAGAGATACCTGAATAAAACATCTAGGTTTAGGATGGAGGACTTAGTACTAATCCCAGTTCTGAATTTAGACTTTGCAGCTGTCCCCCCTTTCACTAAACAGAGGAGATCACCACACTACATTGTGATATATTAGATATAGATTATAGACTCATGGAAACAGTGATGAGAACAACAACAAAACAAAGAGCTCAATGTAAATATGAAATGTAAATAAACTATATTACTATAACTTAAGTCCTAGTAATAGAAATAATCACTGCTTTATAAAATGCATCTTTAAAGAGAAAATAGCATCTAGCTAAAACCCTTGTACCAAGGTCTAATCAGCATTAAGTCTTGACCCGGACTAAGGGGTATTGTGTGTGGAGACCAGCTTCATAAACCCTTTGTTCCAGTCCCTTTTTGCTCATGTCTAGGCAGGTCCCTCCATCTTTCCATATTGTGCATTTTTGTTTTTTCTTTTCTTTTTTTCATGTGCATTATTTCCATCGTTAGAACACTTTCTTCTCCCCTTACTTTCTCTGGCCAGGGGTGCACTGGCAAAAGTGAGGGCCACCACCACTAAACCATCTGAAATAAAAATCAGAATATTGCAGGATCTCCCAGTTTTCAGAATAAAGCAGTCGACTGGTCCACAGTATTTTTTTTACTGTGTATTGGATATAAGAAAACATTTGCATAAGTTGTTATCCTTTTTGACTTGAGTGGCTAACTAAAAATTCAGGATCTAGTAGGTTGCTCCAGTTAGGATGAGAAATTGGTGATAGGTATTTCTTTGATGCAGTTTTGTTTATTTACAAAGAACGTATGACGTATGTGCCTCTTAACACAGAAGGAATCAAATAGCAGGAAACAGCTTCTTTTGTTCACAGCACCAAGAACACATTTTTTTCGGCCTGCTCCCTAACCCAAAAATCTCTCTGCGGGCTTCTTTCAGGATCACATATTGTGTTTTCATCTGTTCTTTCAGACTGTCTGTCTTGCTCTTTCTGGTTGTCTGGGAGCTTGCTCTCACTCATTCCCCACCCACCAAAAATACTCAGGAAAGCCCCTCAGCCCACTCAATCCAAAGCTCTTGGGTGGGTTCACATACCTCTTTTGCCTTAAGTGGGTATTTGTGATTAAGTTATCCTAACAGTTATGTTAATTAAAGGTTTCATTTATACCCATCAGTCTGAATGAGCTTTGTGATCTGTGCAGTCACCAGTAAACGTTATTTTTTAATTTCCACAAATAGTACAGAAATACTCATACTCATACTTAAAATACTCATAAAACTCATAATACTTTATTCTGTGTATGATATAACACTTGGACAAAGAGCTGTTTTTCTGCTTGAACAGCGTTACCATGAAGTAAATGTGTGCTGTTTTTCAGGGTATTGCTTCAGAATGATTCAGCAGTACAGAAAAGATGGTTTGATATGATAAGACAAACATTTTGTAAAGCTTTTAGGTCACAGTTATAAAATCTGTGATAGGAAAATGAAGGTTGAATAAGCAGTTGTGTGGTGTATAAGTGTTAGCCAAAGCAGTTATCTGGGATTGCTGACTGACTCAAGTCACAGTCACATTGGGGACCAAGTTTCTAGCCTGATAAGCCCACAGAGGAGCTTATTTTTTTCACATAGTTGTCTACGCTTGCGAAGAGGGAGGAAAAAATCCAAAGAGAGGGCATGTGATTAATGCTGTTCCAGCACCCAAACTAATTGCTTGATAATGGTTTTTGGTGTGTTTGCTGAGCATTGATGTCTTTATCTTCTGACACTGGTTGGCATTGTGGTAACGCTCTGTACTGTATGTATAAAAGAGAGGAGTATACTATGAGGAATAAGCACATAGTATATAACAAAAGCTAACCATAAATCCATGTCATAGTTTTCAGTGAGATCTTTCCTAATGATAACTTTTAATAATCTCAAGTCATTAGTTTGCAGAAGAATAAGTATGAAAGAATATTTTGCCCTTTTAATGCAAACTTTTATTTGATTTGGGTTCTGGAACATTATGTGTGAATCAAAGAAATGTAGGGTTGGAAGGGATCTCGATAGGTCATCTAGTTTAGCCCCCCTGTGCTGAGGCAGCACAAGTGTACTTAGACCATCCCTGACAGGTATTTGTCCAACCAGTTCTTAAAAAAACCTTCAGTGATAGGGATTCCATATCCATTAGAAGCCTAGTCTAGTCCTTAACTATTTGTATAGTTAGAAAGTTTTCCTAATATCTGACCTAAATCTTCCTTGCTGCAGAGTAAGCTAATTACTTCTTGTCTTATCTTCAGTGAACATGGAGAACAATTGATCACCATCCTCTTTATAACAATCTTTAACATATTTGAAATCTGTTATCCAGTCCCCATCCCCTCAGTCTTCTTTTCCTAGGACTAAACACACCTAGTTTTATTTTTATTTTTTTATCAGAAGTGAAGTTTTCTAAACCTTTTATTGTTTTTGTCCTTTGGACTCTTTCCAGTGTATCCACATCTCTCCTAAAGTGTGGCACCCAGAACTGGACTCAGTACCCAGCTGCGGCGAAGTAGAGTAGGCCAATTCACTACTGTGTCTTGCATACAAAACTCCTGTTAATACACCCCAGAATATTAGCCTTTTTCACAGCTTCATCACAATGTTTGCTCATATTGAATTTGTGATCCACTATAACCCCCAGGTCCTTTTCAGCAGTACTACTGCATAGCTAGTTGTTTTCTGTTTTGTAGCTGTGCATTTGATTTTTCTTTGATTTGGCACTTACCTTTATTGAATTTCATCTTGATGATTTCAAACCAATTCTCCAATTTGCCAGGGTCATTTTGAATTCTAATCCTGTCCTCCAAAGTGCTTGTGACCTCTCCTAGCATGGTGTCATCTGCAGATTTTATAAGCACACTTTTCACACCATTATCCAAGTATTTAATGAAAATATTGAATACTGTAGTACCAAATGCAGGACATACCCCTGTGGGACCCTACTTGATATACCCTCTCTGATTGACAATAAACCACTGATAACTACTCTTTCAGTATGATCTTTCAACAAGTTGTGCACACACCTTACAGTATGTATCCATATGTCCCTAGTTTGTATATAAATCTCATTTGGGACTATGCCAAAAGCCTTACTAAAATCAAGATATATCATCTCTACAACTCCCACCACCCCATCCAGTTGGCCAGTAACCCTGGCAAAGAAGGAAATTAAGTAGGTTTGGCATGATTTGTTCTTTACAAATTCATGTTGGCTATTACTTATCACTCGATTATCCTTTAGGTGCTTGCACATTGATTGTTTAATAATTTGTTCCAGTATCTTTCCAGGTATTTAAGTTAGACTGATGGTCTATAATTCCCTTGATCCTCTTTGTTCCCCTTTTAAGCACATAAGAATGGCCCTACTAGGTCAAACCAAAGGTCCAGCTAACCCAGTATCCTGTCTTCCTGACAGTGGCCAGTGCCAGGTGCCCCAGAGGGAATGAACAGAACAGGTAATCATCAAGTGATCCATCCCCTGTTGCTCATTCCCAGCTTCTGGCAAAGAGAGGCTAGGGACACCATTCCTGCCCATCCTGGCTAATAGCCATTATGGACCTATCCACCCTGAATTTATCTAGTTCTTTTTTGAACCCTGGTATGGTCTTGGCTTTCACAACATCCTCTGGCAAGGAGTTCCACAGGTTGACTGTGCGTTGTGTGAAGAAATACTTCCTTTTGTTTGTTTTAAACCTGTTGGTGATCCCTGGTTCTTGTGTTATGAGAAGTAGTAACAACATTTCCTTATCTACTTTCTCTACACCAGTCATGATTTTATATCTCAATCATATCTCCCCTTAGCCGGCTCTTTTCCAAGCTGAAAAGTCTCAGTCTTATTAATCTCTCCTCATACGGAAGCCGTTCCATACCCCTAATAATTTTTGTTGTCCTTTTCTGAACCTTTTTCAATTCCAATGTATCTTTTTTGAGATTGGGTGACCATATCTGCACACAGTATTCAAGATGTGAGCGTACCATGGATTTATATAAAGGCAACATGATATTTTCTTTCCTTTATCTATCTCTTTCTTAATGATTACCAGCATTCTTTGTTCGCTTTTTTGACTGCCTCTACACATTGAGTGGATGTTTTTAGAGAACTATCCACAATGACTCCAAGATCTTTCTTGAGTGGTAACAGCTACTTTAGACCCCATCATTGTATATGTATAGCTGGGATTATGCTTTCCAATGTGCATTACTTTGCATTTATCAACATTATATTTCATCTGTTTTGAGAGATCCTTTTGTAGCTCTTCGCAGTCTGCCTGGGGCTTAACTATCTTTAGTAATTTTGTGTCATCTGCAAATTTTGCCACCTCACTGTTTACCCCTTTTTCTAGATCATTTATGAATATGTTGAATAGGACTAGTCCCAGAACAGACCCCTGGGGTACACCACTATTTACCTCTCTTCTTTCTGAAAACTGACCATTTATACCTACCCTTTGTTTCCTATCTTTTATCCAGTTGCCAATCCATAAGAGCACCTTCCCTCTTATCCCGTGGCAGCTTACTTTGCATAAGAGCCTTTGGTGAGGGCCTTGTCAAAGGCTCTCTGAAAGTCTAAGTGCACTATATCCACTGGATCCCCCTTGTCCACATGTTTGTTGACCCCCTGGGAAGGTGGGGAACTCGCTGACTGCCTGCTCCTCCAGCTTTTGTGTCTCCACAGTTGGGCAGGGCCCAACAACTGCTGGCGGCCCTTGGGGAGGAGGCTGCTGTTTTGCACCCCCATCACTGCCCAGGAGGCTGTGGCTGCAAGAAAAGTCTCTGGTTGCCACATGCGGCCACGGTGGCTGCATTTGAGAAACGCTGAGTCTTACCTCCTATATATCACAGGCAATCAATACTATCCAGCAACTGTACACTAACGCCAAAACCTGCACACTAAACCTAAATCCTCTGGGACCCAACTCAATGATTTCTTGAAGATAATTGCTGAGTGTTCCAAGATTGCTTCAGCTAGTACTTTAAGTACCCTAGGATGAATTTCATCAGCCCTTGCCAACTAGAATACAACTAACTTATCTACATATTCTTTAACCTGTTCTTTCCTATTATGCCTCGAGTTACTTCTCCCTTATTGTTAATCTTGTGTTAAGTATCTGGGCACAATTAACCTTTTTAAAGAAGACTGAGGTAAAATAGGCATTAAACATCTCAGCCTTCTTGATGTCATTCGTTATTAGCTCTCTTTTCTCGCTATGTAGTGTATTTACACTTTTCTTTATCTTTCTCTTGTTCCGAATGTATAAAACCCCTTCTTATTGCCTTTATATCCCTTGCTAGGTGTAACCATTTTCTGCCTTAGCCTTTCTGACTTTGTACCTATATGCTTCTGCTATACTTTTTCACTTATCAGTAGCAATTTGTCCATGTTTCCACCTTTTGTAGGATTTCTTTTGTGATTTTTCAGGTCATTAAAGAGCTTGTGATGGGCCCATATTGACCTCTTCCTATTTTTCTTTCACATTGTGATAGTTTACTATTATGCCTTTAATATCATCTCTGAAAATGCCAGCTTTCTTTAACTTCTTTTTCGTTTAGATTTTCTTTCTGGGGGACCTTATCCACCAGTTCTCTGCATTTCCCTATGTTTATGAAAATCTGCTTTTTTTTTTTTTTTTTTTTTTTTTTTTGGAAGACCGTTGCCCTTGTTCTGCTGCTCTCATTCTTTCCTTTTCTTAGAATCATTACATCTGTAATTTCATGGTCACTATCACCTAAATTGACTTCAACCTTCAGATTTGTAACCAGTTCTTCCATATTAGTCAGTATTGAGTCTAAAATAACCACCCCCCTGGTTACTTCCTCCATCTTCTGAAACAAAAAGTTTGTCCCCAATACAGTCCAAGAACTTAATGGACATTTTGTGTTTTGCCATATTTCTTTGTCCAACAGAAGACTGGATAGTTAAAGTCCCCACGTAGTGCCAGATCTTGTGTTTTGGATATTTCTGTTATTTGTTCTAGAAATGCCTCATCCACTTCCTTCTCTTGATTTGGTGGTCTGTAGTGGACCATGACATTACTCCTGTTTTTTTTCTCCATTTTATCTTCATTCAGAGATTTTCAGAAAACTGGTCTGTCTCTCACTTACTTCTGGACCTCAGGACAAGTGTATATATTCTTGATGTATAATGCAGAACCTCTTCTGTTTTTTTCCTTGATTGTCTTTCCTGAACAAGCTATACCTCTCCATACCAAAAGTCCAGTCATGAGATTTCTTTCTAACAGTCCTCTTTCCCAGAACAGCATGCTATTGTCGAGGAAGCCAAAGCCCCCCTGTCAACATCATCTGCGCTGCCATGCATTCATCTCCAGGATGCATAAGTTCCTGCCTGGGCCCTTACCCTCAATCAGGATGAGGGACAAGAACACCACCTGCATCCTGACTCCTTCAACCTTGCTCCAAGAGTCCAGTAGTCACTGTTGTACCTGGCAGTATCCTTAGTGTCTACATGAATAAGCAGCTTGGGGTAGTGGTCAGAGGGATGAATGAGCCTCAGCAGGTCTCGTAAACCTTTTATCATTTTTGTTGCTCTCCTCTAGACTCTCTTTAGTTTGTCAGGAAGATAAAACTTAGGCAGTACTTATAAAGAAAGGATTTGATGTGTGTCCTTTTGGGGACCTTTTTTATTTTATTTTTTTAGAGTAAGTTTAGAGCCATGTTATGGTTACTCTAATGATGTGTGATAGCAAGTACAGACTCTTTAGGGCTTAAAGTAGGTCTCTTTTGGTCATGGTACCTGCACATCCTAGCTTTCCCAATGAAAGGAACCAACACCTGCATGGGGTGTGGGAATATAAGACCCCAAGGAGTTCCCTCAGGAGCGCAAGGCAAGGGGGTGGGACAGTGGCACCTGATTTTCAGAGAGTACATCTAAACAAGGTAGTCTCCTAGGAAGGCTGCTCCTGCTCGGAGAAAACTATTCTACATTCCTTGATGGATTGCTGCAAACATATGTACGTTTATCTGTTTGTTTGGCCTCATGAACCTTATTTGAATAAGCAGCCCAAAAGTGGTGAAGGGCTTATGAAGTGACCTTACTTTGTGCCAGAGTTTTCCCCCATGTATCAAATATAGTCTCCTGTTGTGCACAGAAAGGACCTTGGAACTGGGCTTGGCCAGATGGTTCTAAAAAGGGAGAGGATGCAGGGAGCTGTATTCCCCTTCTTATCCACAGCATTTCATACGGAGGACAGCCATACTTTGGCTTTAGGCAGTGGAGAGCCCAAGGAATTAGTGGTGTCTCTCTAGCACTAAGAGACCCATAGGACTCCCATTGGAGAAACTTCGGTGTCATAATGCCTTAGATAAGCAAAGCAACTCCAGGCAGCTCCAGGTAATGCACCTCCACTCCCAGGGCACAGTTGTCTCTGAGCCCCCAAAATACATCAAATCAATGAGATGGAGATAGAGATTTATAAATTTACATTAAAGTGAACCTTTTGTTTCCTAAAGTGGTTTGTCCATAGCTAGGTTGAAGAACACTAGTGGAGCAGAGGAAGCTTGTGATCTTGTTACCATGCTGCACCTGCTCTGTGGTTAGAGGATTTCTATTTATAAGGCTGTCATTCCAGTATTAAATTCATTTTTAAAAAGAGGAAAAATTAATTCACAATGAAACAAACACGGTCTTTGACATAAAGTAATATTCTTGCTTTAAACTATTTAGAAATGTGTATTATTTAGGTACATTATGCAAATCATAATAGGAGTCTCAAAAATAAGATCTCTTTTAAAGTAGCTTTATATTTGGAATTCTTGCTGTGATCTTTGTGTGCATTTTGGATTTAGATATCCTATTTAGGTATTTTTATACTCTTCCTTCAGGGATCATTATTCTAGTGCATCATGTGCAGGAAATTTCAAGGTCAGCATTACTTGAACAGTTGTAATAGTCCCAACAGAAAGATAAATATATATTGACTAAGGCGGGAGCTCCAGTTTTTTTCAGTTGCTGAAGGTCAACAGCCCCTCTGAGGTGCTCTTCAACCTTCAAATGTCTATAGGTTAAATCACTGATGAATTACTGCACTTTTCTAAATGGAGGAAACATGCATTGTAGACACAGGCATCTCATAGTATTCTGCCTGTTGACTGACACAATTTTATTTCCCCTCCAGTTGTTCAGTGTTAATTCAGGCTTGGTTCTAAAACGTTATGGAAATAATTGTAAAAGTGAACAGTTGGATTTTTCATGCATCAGCTTTATAATGTAGGTCAAGCCAGCAACCCTTTTTACTGTCAGAAATTGTGGCCATAGAATCATAGAATCTCAGGGCCATTGCTTTTCATCAGCCAAGTTTAAATGCTGTCACTTCTAGGGCCAAATTATTTCACTTATTGATTTGAACTGATTAGTAATAAGTAACGAAAGGCTTAGTATGAATCCTATGAATTCCTATGAATGGGACTATTCCCATACTACTGGCAGTTACAGGCTGACATGCCTAACTTCAGTACCAGTACCAGTCTAATTTTTGAAACTATAGTAAAGAACAGAATTATCAGACACATAGATGAACACAATATGTTGGGGAAGAGTCAACACAGCTTTGGTAAGGGGAAGTCATGCCTCACCAACATATTAGAATTCTCTGAGGGGGTCAACAAATGTGGACAAGGGTGATCCAGTGGATATAGTGTACTTGGACTTACAGAAAACCTTTGACAAAATCCCTCACCAAAGGCTCTTAATCAGAGTAAGCAGTCATGGGATAAGAGGGAAGGTCTTGAAATGGATCAGTAATTGTTTTAAAGATATTAAACAAAGGATAGGAATAAATGGTCAGTTTTCACAGTGGAGAGAGGTAAATAGCAGAGTTCTCCCAAAAGATGTGTACTGGGACCAGTGCTGTTCAACATATTCATAAATGATCTGGAAAAGGAGGAAAACAGTGAATTGGCAAAATTTGCAGATGATACAAAATTACTCAAGATAGTTAAATCCAAAGCTGACTATGAAGAGTAACAAAGGGATCTCATAAAACTGGGTGACTGGGCAAGAAAATGGCAGATGAAATTCAATGTTGATAAATGTAACATAATGCATATTGGAAAACATAATCCCAACTATACATGTAAAATGATGATGATCTAAATTAGCTGTTACCACTCAAGAAAGATCTTGAAGTCACTGTGGATAGTTCTCCAAAAACATCAATGCAATGTGCAGCAATAGTCAAAAAAGCTAACAGAATTTTTGGAACCATTAGGAAAGGGATAAATAGTAAGACAGTAAATATCATAATGCCGCTATATAAATCCATGATATGCCTACACTCTGAATACTGAATGCAGTTCTGGTCACCCCATCTCAAAAAAAGATATATTAGAATGGGAAAAAGTACAGAAAAGGGCAATAAAAATAATTAGGGGTATGGAACAGCTTACATATGAGGAGAGATTTAAAAAGACTGGGACTTCTCATCTTAGAAAAAAGACAACTAAGGAGGGTTATGATAAAGGTCTATAAAATCATAAATGGTGTGGACAAACTGAATAAAGAAGTGTTATTTATTCCTTCACATAATAGAAAAACCAGGCGTGACCCAATGAAATAATTACCCTGTTCTGTTCATTCCCTCTGAAGCATCTGGCAATGGCCACTGTCAGAAGACAGAATATTTGGCTAGATGGATAATTGGTCTAACCCAATATGACCATTCTTATGTTCCTCACAGGAGTAATGTAGCAAGATTTGGTCTTAATTTTTAAAACAAAGTTTCCTGAATGTATGTGGTCTTGTTAGCTGCACCAACCCCCCCAAACCTAGTACCTTTCCCTTCACTGGAAACTATTTTGAAGGTTGTGAGATAATCATATTACACTGAATACTTAAAATGAGCACATTAGGATATCATAAAACTAAATGAGATACTTGACTTTGCACATTTCCAGTAGCATATTCTAGAGAACATGATCCTTGCAGGTCAGGATTGACAGCCCTAGTGGGGCAGAATAAAGAGTCTTGTATTGCAGTTGCCTAATTTTCTCCTAGGTTTTATCCAGAAAAGCAGTAGACCACACCATGAAAGCTTTTAAACAGTGTATTTGACTTAGTCTTCATTATAGCTGAAGAACATTGTGTCAAAACATTTCTTTTATTGTCATTTCATAGTTAATTTCTCTTTTAGGGACACATTATTTCAGCTTGATATAAATATAGAGGCTTTTAATTAAAGTTCATACTGAAATGAATTTAAAGCAAGTCATTTTTTTCAAAGAAACATTTTTATTTATAATTAATATTTCAAATATGAAATACATTTATGTATATATTTTAATTTAATCAGTGACCTTCATGAATATTACATATTATGTCATTTTTGACAGCTCACAATTTCTACTGTACAGAGATCAGATGGTTTGGGTTTTCCTGTTGCAATTTTGGAATCAGTGGCATCACACTGAGTAAACTTATCCCAGGAGTACAGTACCACTGTTTTATTATTAAACTGTTCCATATCATATTCCACAGTTCTATAGTTTACAGCTTGATTTTCAGCCAACTGGAGTGTGATTTCTATATTTCCATAACTGAAATGGATCTTCAAATGCAGACTGATTTAATTCAAAGTCCTGTGACTGAAATATCCTAATATCCTAATCCTGATCCTAATATTGGACATTAAAATAAATGGCCTAATTTTTTAGAGGTGCTGAGCATGCCCATCTTTAGTTGCAATTAATTTGTCTAGTCTCTATAAAAATGACAAGTAGATTAAAAGAGTTGTCAAATTTGACACACACAAAGATTGCCTGCTTTCTTACTCATGGTGAAGAAACTACCCTGAACTTCTTGGTTAGTCTAATTGGCAACAATTGAAAACAGTTGGGAACTCAAAGGCAGTAGTATTGTTTTATAATTATGGCAAATACTCAGGGCCAGCGCACCCACTAGGTGACCCTAGGCAGTCGCCTAGGGAGCCGGGAGGGTGTGTGTGTGTGTGTGGCTGGCCACAGCTGCCGCCCGCCTCCGCTGGGAGTGGGGGGGGGGGGCGGCTGGCCGCGACTGCCTCCTGCCCTCCCAGCTCCGAGGCTGAGCCGGGAGCCGGGGGGCGGCTGGCCGTGGCTGTTGCCTGGCTCCGCAGCTGGGCCGGGAGCTGGGGAGGCACCCGGGTGGGGGGCTGAGCTGCCAGCACCGCAGGGGGTGCTGTGGGGAGGGGGGGGACTGGCTGCCACGGGGGGCAGTGTTATCTGAGTGGGGGGAGAGCTCATGGGGGGGTGTTTGTTAGCTGGGCGGGGGGTGGGGGGGGCACAGGGCTGGTGCAAGGAGGTTTCGCCTAGGGCGCGAAACTTCCTTGCACCGGCCCTGCAAATACTTTTTCTATTCCTAGTGCCATCACTAACCGATTGTATGACCTTGGATAAGTCACTTAAACTCTTTGTGCCTTTTTTTGCCCATCTGTTAAACAGGTATAACAGCATCTAGCTGTGAGTGATGTTGTGAGACGTAGAAAGGTTTTTGATCCTGTGATGAAAGCTACTTTTATCAATATATATATATCAATGTAATGTATTATTAATTTGAGAAGACTGTACGTCATTTTCCCAGGGAAGACAAATTCAGTACTTAAATATGAAAGAATTTATTACCTTTTTGCTGTATATTTATGTTTGAAATGCTTTCTCTTGTGTCCTTCAATCATTGAATGATTTAGATTTAAATCAGGCTTCCAAATCATTCTGAGTTCCTTTAATAGTAAGAGGTATGACGGTTTTTAGGTTCTTAGGTTTTTTTTTTTAATTGTAAAATTACTATGGAAGAAGCCAGAGCAAACTTCTCAGTGCTTTCAAATTTATCAGTGTGGTGCTGCGGAATCTTTTGTATAATTGGCTAGCCAGATTGCTTAACATTATGAACAAAATACTGTACGAGACATTTCAACATTCCTCTGACCATAAAATTGGACTATTGGTTGATAAGATCAAATACATAGCATTGCTTCATTGACCTGTGCGGGAAAAATAATCTTTTAATGGATTAAATGGTCTTATTATTTCAGTCTATTCTTGAGTTACGTTATTTCTCCATGTTATTTTTCATTTCATTCTGAGATGTTATGAATTTGGAAAGTTCCTCTTTTGCTTGTCAACATCCTTTTTCTTTGTTTTGCTTGATTAAAAGCTTTTTACTTTGCTCAATACCTCATTTGCCACATATTAGCATTCAATCAACTGTGAAATAATTAAAACTGCAGTAGTAATCGAGAGTGTGTTTTGCGTTGTGAAGGGTTTGATATTTCACTTCTGGAACACTAAATCTGCTTTTAGCTCGTTTGTATCATCCTAGCTACTTGACTGCTTGTCAAGGAGTTTAAATGTATATGATTGAATTACCATATGTAGCCTGGTATCCACATCTTATTATCTACATAAATATAGGTAGCTAGCTGTAGGAACTAATCACACTGGTGGTACATGTAGATAAGAAAGTAAAGTAGGTGTAACAGTGTCATACCTTTCCAATAAATGCATTTTAATTTTTAAAATGTTACAATCTTTTAACTTTACATATTGTTTAGAAGACACAAGAAAAACAAGCTTCAGAAAGTCCAGTAGTCCTGGTGTTCAGTCCAGCATGGTGTTCAGTCCAGCAATGAGAATTCCAGTGTATCTGTGATCTTCTGCCATGTTGGATTGAAGAATTCAGTTGAACCGCATCCCCACCAGAGTTGTAGATAGGCTTATTCCATATAAGTTATGGTGTAAAATGTCCTGGGGCAACATTTCTTATAGATCTCTAGCAGGTTTTTCTTTTGTTCTTCATTAGGCCATTCATTAGCATTCGCGAGACCTCCCTATCTGATTACACCCGATGACTTGGGGCCTAGTACAGCTCCTACTGAAGTCAACAGGAGCCTGTACAGTACAGGCTGTACTGCTAAGGCGTTGAAGGTGCAAGGTGTTTAAAAAAAAATCATGAGTTTCATTTAAAAATTATGAGCTTTTAAAAATATGTTTGGGTTTTTTAAAATTTTCCTTTTGATATTTGACCCTTCACCTATAATGCTGTCAAGCTTTTCTCTGAAGCTATCAGGATTAGAAACTTTTTCTTTAAATTAAAACTGAAATTCTCACATAATTACATGGCTCCAGGAGTGGGGGTTGTAAGAGAAACACTATCATGTCAACGCTGAGTCTTCATTAGCAGTTGGATTCGGCCTTTAGCAATCATACATGTCTATGTGGGGAAAATAGAAGTATATTGAGAGAGAGGAGCAATGGATCCACCCGCATATGCAGCTTTCAGTTTGCTATCTATCACCCTCCCAGTATATGGTCCATACAGTGATTTCCCGAACATTCATCCTTAAGCCACAGGCTTTTCAGCTTAAGTGACAATAACAGACAATTACTCTAAAATTCCCAAAACATTGCCCAGCTCCTTTAAAGATTTACATAATAATTCAGTTAAACTATGAAGGCGTCATGTAGCTAAAAGCCTTGCTTGATGACAGATGTTTCAGAAATACCAGACTTGATTGTCCTCTGGTCTAATCTGGTATGGAAAACCCTCTCTTTATTTTATTCTCAGTCAGTTTTCTGTTCTATTTTCTATTTCTGTTTTCACCATTTGGTATGTTGGTTTGCTTTTCAAAGGGCTTGACTTTTTCTGTTAAAGTTTGGTTTGATGCATGCAGAATGTATTATTTTATCATATCTGTACCGTGTCACTCTCATATCCTGGGATCAACATAGCTACAGCAACACAACAAACAACTTGTCAGGGATGCTCAGGGATGCTCCACTTTTCCCCATTAGGCCTGGTCTAACTACATCCCGCAGGGGTATGAAAAAGCCACATGGCTGAGCAATGCAGTTAAACCGATCTAATCCCCGGTGTAGACAGCGCCAGGTCGATGGGAGAATTCTCCTGTTGACCTAGTTACTGCCTCTCAGGCAGGTGAGAGGAGAACTCCTTCTGTTGTAGGTAGACCCATGGAGCAACATTTTTCTTTTAGCTATAACAGCACTTACGCATTAGGTGGATAGGACTTATTGAACAATGTCAACCTGATCTTTTAATTGAATTCCCATTTATTTCAATAAGAGTTCTTTGTGAGTGGAAGACTTTCAGGATTGGGCCCTTATGAGTTTGTGTATGATAGATCTATTTAGATGTTCTATACTGGATCTTAAAGTAGTTATAAGCATTGATTCTGTGCATTTTGTTATTGTTCTACCAGTACAGAATGGAGATGAAAGAGAAGGCAAGTAAAAACAATTTACTTCTTTATGTATCTAAATGTTAACAAAGAACTTTATAAAAATCATTTAATCAATCAAAGTTGTCACTTTTATACAATAACTTGGGAAGTGGAAAACAACTTGGCAGAGTTTTCACTGTCTTATAAGTAGCAAGTATAGATTATTATATCGTTGAAAACATTTTAATTTTTAAACTTGTGTTTTTATTCTTCACTTGATGAAAAATTATTCTTGAAAAATAAAGAAACTGCCCTGTGGTCAAAGATAGTCTTAACTACCTGTCAATCAAAAGGAGAAGTTTGTTGAGACATTTAATTACAAGATAATGTAGTCATCAAAATGTCGTTGTGGTAACTGACAGCTCATTTTGGACTGAAAGCGTACAGCTACCTCCCCTGAGGTCAGAGATGTTCCGAGGTTAACTTAGTAATGACAAGTGCTTTATTATCACATTATGACATTGAAAAAAATTGCAATTATACTAATAAATTAATAACAGTAATAAAATGACAGTCATAATTGCATAATATACATGTTGTCAACTGCATTTTTGTTACATGGTTGGAATTTTTATTTTATCAGCATATCTTACACTATATTAAATTATCCCAATATAGCACTGACATGGAAGAGCTTCTGAAATTTCTGAAGGCTTGGACAGTTGCAGGGGCTGCTGTACATACAGAAGGGGAACTTGAAAATTCAAAAACTTTTTTTTCTTTTATGTAGGCTTAGTAAATAAATTAAGCAACAAAAGTTGGAATTCTAGAACTTTCCAATTACTTGCCTTCAGGAAGCACTTTTAGTAAGATCCATAAAGGAAGTCTAACAGCTTTAATCACGTAAAATAACTGATGAAAGTATTATGTTTATCTGGCCATGAACTTCTTATATAATTCTTAGAGTGACTACTTTCTGTCCAGTTTAGACTGAAAACCCACATAGGCACTGGCCTGGGGGTGGAGTTAAATAAGATCATATTATAGGTCGTCAGTTATATTTTGCCTTTTGTATATTCAGAGATGGAAATTAAGTGGAATTTGTGTTGACTCAGGGTCTCATTTTACTCAAATACACATCAGTGCAAAAGTTCTGCTGATTTCAGTGGTGCTTCACCATGGCCTAAAAATATATTAGTATCACTGCTGTACTCCATTTTTTCAGCAGTGGCAAGACATTGCCATAGAAGATAAAAATCCTATAGCACACTCACCTTTACCCAGAACATATTAGTTTCTGATCACAGAACTTAAAATTATCTATTACTAGGAAATAAAATACAGAAAAACAGAGAATGGTTAGGGAGTGGGAAGGAAGGGAACAGTTAAAAATTACTATTAAAATATGCCTATAAAATCATAGCTATCCATTAAGTTTTGCATTATAGAGATTATTTAAGGTTACATCTGTGACAGACGGAAGATCTGCAGACCTATAACATTTTCTGGGGCTACAGTGCCTTCCACCCCTCAGTTGAGCACAATGGGACTAGCCTTGGGACAGACAACACAGAAAGAAGGGTGGGAGAGAGATTGCCTGCCTGAGAAGGTAGGGCTGGGCCCCTCCTTGTCCAGGTGCTCTTCACCTCCTATTGGCCTGCCACTCAGAGCTAGGAATTGATTGGTTCCATGTTGCCTCCCCCTTCTCTGTTAGCCTTTCCCCCCCTTTATCTGCCCCTCCCTTCCTGCAGTCATAATACAAGAGCAGTGTTTTTAAGATTCTCTGTGTGTGACCAACTACCTGTTTTGAGATCAGGAAGGAATTTTTCCCATTGCGCCAAACTGGCAGGATCCCAGAGGTTTTTTTCCTTCCTTGTACCATCATGGTGGCAGAATTAGTAGAAAGGAGTAGGACCTGGAAATTCAATGCTAAGAATTCATAGGAATTTTGTATTTTGTCACAACTTGTGGGCATTTGTCTAGTGCACATAAAGTTAAAAGGGCTGGATCTGAGACATAAGAAACCTGGAATTTTGCTCTGGGAGAAGGGGGATACTTGAAGTCTTTGCAGATCGAGGTTCCCCTTTGGTACCCTTTACCCTACTCAGGAGGGGAAGTGCAAGAAGATTCAGCAGTGAGCTGAGACCTAGGGGTAGGCAAAGGAGTGTAGGCCAAGTTACTGGTTATATGGTGGAGTCCTGTACCCCACACTGGACCCATTTAAATACCTGGTATGTGAGAGACAGGGGTGGGGTAGGCACATACCATCCTTTCCAAATGCTAATAAAGTTGAGGCCTGTTGCTGAAATCCATTCTGGGCTCTGCTAGAGTTTAAACTGACAAGAATTGGTTTTGGAGGAGTGCAGCTTAATGAAGATTGTGATTTTTTTTCCCCTCATGAACTTAGTGGAAATTCTTTCTTTGAAAAAAGAGCATTCTAGCCAGCTATCAATCATACAGAGATTACTATAAGACATACTCAACATTTAGTGTGGCAGTAGGAAGGAGAGACCATATTTCCTACCACATTTGTTGAGACAGAGACATGGATACACATCCATTCTAGGGTAAGAGGCCTAAACTTGATCTACCTTCTAAGTCATGTTATGTTTCAACCAGTATATAAGGACAAGGGGAATTTCCAATCTCTTCTCTGAACTCCAGTGGGAACTTGACGATGCACTAATATGCTGTATCACTCTCTTAATGGCAAACATGAAATATAGTACTGGTCTTTTCATTAAGGGCTATGCTGTTGAAGCCTTACTGGCATTGGTGAGCCCTTAGTCATGCGAGTGATCTTTTTGAACTCAGTTGGAGTACCAACACAAAGGAAGTGCTCACTAAACATAAAGGTTGCTCATTCTAGCCCTAAATTTGGAAGTGTTTGTAATGATTACCGAATCCCTACATCCCTGAATAGGTGTTTTTAGTACACTCACATAAAATTATATTAAAATCAATTTATGTTAAAAGAATCTTAAAGTTTGTTGAGTCAAGCATGTAAAAGTTAGGAAATGCCTCAATTAAGGTAGCAAGTTTGCCCCTAGGCCAACTCCCCTGCTAAACCTCAAGTTCCTGTCCAAAGCAAGGAGGTGCTAAAGCTTCTCAATGAAATGGTTGTAAGAATTTTAACATAGGCAAAACAATGCATTTTTCCCTAACCCGTTCTCAGAAAGAGCTGAACTGTGTAAATGAAACATTTCAAAAAAAAAATAAAATAAAAAAAAATGTGAGTCTGAGGCAGACACCTGGCATGGAAAAAATTTCAACCAGAACAATTAAAGTTTGTCAAAGTTGTAAGCTGCTGCCAATAAGTAAATAAACTAGAATAGTTGTGGACATACTAAATGACCAGAGTTAATTCTGCCTCAAGCAGGCTAGAATTTTAGTTTTCTACTTCCTGCCATGTATGCTGGGGAGATTTCTTTTCTGGTGACATCTGCCCACACCCCTCTTCATTTCTGAGTTATATTGTGTATTATCCCTTGGGTGTGCTTAAGAAAGATCACCATCTGTGGGCTGGGGGAAAAGAGGTTTACCCCTTGGTGCCAAGAGTTAGATTTCTTAGCACTAAGCACAAATGCAAAATGTCAATACCTGGGGATTAATGAATTGCACAAATTCTTAATTTATTTGGAAGCAGTTTGTAAATGGTGTGCAATATTCCACAAATTTTCCCCTTGGTGTTTTTATTCAGGAAAAGAATGCTTGCCTTTTCTCTCTGAGAGAGGGACTATATGGTACATGACAACTCTCTGGCACAAGTCAGTTGTTGATGAGATAAGAAGACTTAGGCTAGTAGGTTTTTTTTTTCCTCACAAAAAGGTGACTTGATATTCAGTTGGAAATGAATTCATTAGCTTTCATAAGGAGTGAGGTTTTTTAAAGCAAAATGCACCAAGCACCTTCTGCCCTGCTTACAAAATGTGAAGAATACTGCATATTTTTTAGTTTTATGGATTATATTAGATTCTTTTGTTCTTTTTGCATTTATACTCTATTATAGTTGAATGAATAGTGCAAAAAAGAATTCCGCACGTTCAACAGTGAACGTTCAAGTAGTAAGTGTTTACAAGAAAAAATTCTCATGGAAGGCAATTTTTTTACTTGAATATTTAGGAAAAGCATATTTTGAATTATATAACTTGTAAATCTTGCAGTTTATGAAGTGTTGGTTAGTTACACATGTCACATAGTGTTGTTTTTGTTACCTGATTGGATGAGATATGTAGTTAATCAGCACAATGTGAATTATAATGAAAATATAGTTAAAACTTCTGTTCAGTTCATTGGTTGAGATAGTTGCATAAGATCCATACATTAGGTAAGTTAGTTAGATATTTTACTGCATGATTTGGAAATTGCATTTTTTATTTTAATATTCATATCTTGTATGATTTTCATACCAATAGTATCCAGTGAGGATGTTTGTGAATAATTTCAAATACTGAATACAACTGCGAATTTTTTGATTTGAGAATGGATAATTTGTGGGCATAAAAATGTGAAATTTGTCATTTACATTGTTGCAAATTAATTATCTTAGCTCTGCGTTTTATTTATACCACTCACAATTTCCACTTTCTGCAAAGGTCACACTTAAAAGCTCCTTCCCTTTTGAAAGGTTCTGTAGGTTTGAGAGAGATTCTTTAGGGTTAGGATACTTAAAATGGAAGGTATCACTGGAATTGGCAATACCTCTCTAAAAATAATTAACTATTCAAGCATTACTACTGCATAAAGATGAAGGAACAAATTCTGCACTATGTAATGTGCACACAACCCCCACTGTTGTCAGTGGGGAATCCATATACATAATTTATTACAGAATCTGTCTCAAAATTATTCTTTTAATGCAAGTGTACATTCAAAGCATATGGCAGAATTTGTTGGTCAGAGGTTAGCCTAATACTTCCAGTGACAAATATCTTAGACTTCCAGAGAGAGAAAAATATTTAGATGCATTTGTCTGTTGAATGGGTTTGAAATTATCCTGCTACATTCTACTTTCATTGTAATATGTTTCATGGTTACCAGTAGGGCCCCTTTCCCCTTGATGTTTTGTCTGCAGAATGCCACTGAGAAGGTTCTTTCTTCAGCACAGGAGGCTTCCAAAACACATGAATGGCTGTCAAAAAACAACAACAACCCAAAACAAAAAAATTAAAAATAGGACCTTGATGGTTAAATCAGAAGCAACTGGCACATCCAGATTTCCACGTAGGATGGCAACACTGCCTGTAGTGCCAAGTTTCAGAGCCCGGGTTAGTTGATTTGGGCTTGCAGGGCTCAGGCTTGTGGGTTTAAAACCACCAGTTTAGATGTTTGGCTCGGGGTGGAGCCCAGACTCTGAAACCTAGTGAGGGGATGGTCTTGAAGCCTTGACTCCAGTCTGAGTGGGAATGTCTATACTGCTGTTTTCAGTCCAGCAGTCCGAGCCCCGCAAGCCCAAGTCAATTGACCCTGGCTCTAAGTCTCAGTGAAGTGGGTTTTTCTTTGCAGTGTTCACATACCCTGAGTGATCCTTGGCAAATCACTTAACCCTGCTGTGCCTGAAATACTCACCCATCTTTATAAAGGAATCTGAGATCTATGGATGACGAGAGTCTTTGCAGCGTAGAAATACCCACAGTGGGCCAAGAGAATAACCCTGTTCTCTGGACTCCCGCTTCAGTGCCCTAAACATAAGAACATGCTAAATAGAGTCTCCTTCAGAAAAGAACAGTGTCTAGATAACAGCCAGTGTGACCTTAAAATAATAGCTATAGAGGCTTTAACACAGCACCTTTCATTTTAAAGAAACTTAAAAAGCTTTCCAAACTTTACATATAGAGGAATTATTTCCCCCCTAACTGAAATTCACTTACCTCTGCAGAGAAAAGGCTGCACCAGCTGACGTGTGAAAAGTGCCATGCAGTTTTTGAACATCTATGCAGAGAGACGTGATCAATGATTTTAAGAATTCATCCAAAAGACCTAAACATAGAAAACAGCGTAGAACTCTGTTTATCTATTGCTAAAGGGTTGAGTCAAACCTGCCAGGGTTTGAATCTGTTGTTCTTTGGAATTATGTATTTCAAACCTGGACCTTAGATCTGTAAGATACATGGGCCTATATTCTTATGCTAAAAATATGAAGAAAAAACTGGCTTTCACAGTATTTAAATTTTTCAGTCTATCATTGTAGTAGACTGGAATCCAACAGTATCGCTAATAGGGTGTGATTTCTGAAGCTGATACGTATTATAGTCAAAAGATATTTATTTTAGCTGTTATAAACAGATCCTTAGTTGTCTGCCTAAGATGTTCACATTTTATGGCACTGAAAGCATTCTTGAGGGTCGTGAATTATCTCTAAATTTCTGGAATGCACTGATGACCATGATAAGATTTACTTGTGCTTCTGGTAACCTGAGCCAATACACATGAGCATATTTTATAAAAAGGAAAAGGATACTTTGTTTTATCTGCACTAGTCTATATTTGTCTGAGATACATATTAGTATTTACCCTTTGGTACCAAAGTGATAGGCCATTATAGAAACACCTTGATAGACACCATGCCCCAATAAACAGAGTCTCTTGAACAGGAGAGGTAGAATGCTTATTAGAAACATGTTGTCTAAAGGGAAAAGAACCCTACCTTTTAGGAAAATCTTTAAGACCTGTCAGCACCCCAAGAATGCCAGTAATTTTTATAGGCAGGGGCCCCATTTAAAAAGTCATGGAGTTCTGTAAATCTGACAGTCCTAGCATAAATGTAGTTAGCACACTACTGTTAGCTATGTAACCTGCTCCTCCACATTGCAAAAAAGGATATTGCCCTGTAAGTTGTTCAAAGATTTTTACAGCACCTATCAAAGCATCTATGAAGTTATTTTTTTAAATCTGTACTATAAATAAACGAAGTACCATTACATACCTACAAATTAAAAAAAAATAATCCTGTTGTCAGGAATAAAAATAACTCATGCCATATAACCAGACTAAGCTAAAGAAGATACAAACATGTCACGCTCTGAATATTGGTAGGCTTGAGATTTAGCAGATCTCCCTGCCATTGAACATGGAGTGTTTAACCCCACGATCCACAGCAACAGAATTTCTACTGATTTTTGTGATGCTAGGATTGTGACACACTGGTTAGGCGTGTTTGTGTTTTTTTCCTCCCCTTTAGTGGCTGATCTGCAGACGGCATGAAGAACTTGTTTTGACTAGAATAAAGATACGATGCATGAGGCTTGATGCAGAAATTAGTATGTGAGATTCTCTGGTCTGTGTTGTTCAGGAGGTCAGACTAGTTGATATGATGGTCCCTTCTGGCCATAAAAAATCTAAGAATTCAGGTGTACAAGTACTTGCTACATTGCAGCCCATGCAGGAGAAGGTTGTATTGCATTATGTGCTAAAAGTAGCTGGAGTTTCCAGTTAGATGTAAGGGAAGCCCTAGAGTACATTGCAGTGGCCTAGCTTGGAGCTGACAAGGGCATGTGTCATGGTTTCAGAGTTGAAATGGCAAAAGGTGTTACAGGCCACTCTTACTATCTGAGAATCCAGGAGGAGGGTAGGCTCTAGTATGATCCTGAGATTTCCAGCCATTTTGGTCAAAAGCAAATACACACCCGAAAAAGACACAGCAGACTTTGGGCCTGACTTTCCACTGTGTTGCCGCGCTTGTAGTGATTTACACATGTGAAAAATGGTTTTAAAATGGTACCATTCTGATTTAGTAGATTTTGTTAATACTCACTTTTACCAGGAGTAAATTACACAAGAGCAAGGTAGTGAATAATAAGGTTTCTGTTTCTAAATTTTTCCTGGGGCCAACTAGCATCACTTCCACATTATCCAAGATGAGTCATAACTTGTACTTTCATCCAGATCCCTAGCTCAATAGGTCATTCAGTAACCAGGTACCTGCACAGGGGATACAATCGTATTCATATTTAACGTATAATTAGATAATTTTTTAAAAATTGAAAGAAGCTAATATTTTGCTGGTTTTACTCAGACCCATTGTTGCAATTCTTACATTTCGAAAGAAACCTAGTTAGCAGTTAGAAGTGACATTGCATGAAAGATGTAAGATAACCACAGTACTCAGAATATGTTTTGTAAGAGAGCATGTCAAAGGCAGATAAACAGAAAACTTCACCCAAATTGCTGTAAGAATACTTTTGTAAGATCTGAAGAAATTGAAGGTCATATCCACAGTATTGGCACTCGGTGATAATCGTTTTGTTCCCTGTAACTAACATTTTCCTGTGGTATACAGGTTCTGATAGCTATACAAGAAATGTAACTTGACTTTAATTTTGAAACTTAGCTCTAGAAAAATAGCATTTATGATGTTTCTTTCAAGCTAAAACATATAAAAAACCTATCCCCAAATACTTATTTTTCATAACTTAAATTGACAACCTGATTGTGCGTCCTCTGTATATCCAAGATTACTCCTAAGGAATCCAAAATGGGGCTATTGGGCCTTAATTCTCCACCACTTGAAATCAATGGGAGTTTTGGCAATGATTCTGCTCCCAATGAATTCAGAGTCTTAGCAAGTAAAATGAAAAAAAAATTACAAATCTGAGTCTTCTTTTTCCATGTTCAAATCCCTCTTTAAAACACATTTCTACTGTAACTTCTATCATGCCCTGTCCACTCTTTTAACTAATTTAATCAAACTTGACGGTTGAGACAATGAAGGTTTGAACCCAGCCAACATGTCTGGTATGCTCAATGGGTATTTGACATTGTGTTTGGAGTGTCCAATCTGGGCTGGGTTCTCCACTGCTTTGCCCTTTACACCTGTAGAGAGTAAGCATAAATAAGATGTAAAACACTACCTTTCTGATTTGATAACATTGTATTCCCACTTTGCACTCACTCTGTCCAGGTGCAAATGACTATGCAAGGGGAAATAAGTGGAGAATCAGGACCTGTGGGTCAGATTCTCTAGTCCATGAAAGCCCTTTGGCACTAAGTTGGTTGGCACTGATGCTGTTATTGACGTTGCTTTTAATACACTGAAGTAACTTAATCTGACAGGAGGTGGAGTTTTCCCTAGGATAATAAACAAAACTAAGATGTTTTAATTACATATACTGACATTTATTTTTTGTTATACGTTTTTTCAATCCTTTTTAGAGAAATATAAATCCCTCCTTTTCCTCACTCACCTTTACATCATCCTTGCCGCTTACTTTTCTCTCCCTCCTCTCTGGATCTTTCAAATTCGCTCTCCTTCTTTCTGCTTCTCTCCTCACCTTCATTCTAGATACCCCATTATCTAATGATTAGGCTGTGTTGCAAAATTCAGATATAGTGTGTGAGCCATAGTTCTTGGAGGAGACTGCGTGAAGCTAAAACACTACTGGCCTTGACCCTCCAGGTACTGGTAGAGACTCTGGCCTCTACAAAGGGACCATGACAGGTAGTTTATTTGTGAAACATTCAGTTAAACCTGAGAAAATGAAAACTGAAAATTTGTTGAGTTATCAAATACAAAGTTTAAAACTCCATTTTCTAATGAACACATTACTTTTCAGAAGCCTTTCACCATCATTTCCCAAACCTTCTACTGTTTGTTGTACAGAAAAAATTCTCATGTAAACCTTTACTCTTTCTCTTTTCCTCATATAAACAAAATAACCGTAATATACTTACTTTTACCCAAGAGGGGAACAGAAAAAGAGAACAAGAAACAGAATGTTAAAAGGTCCTTGTTGTTCAAGATCCAAAGCTCCTCCTGCTTTTCAGTCTTGTCTTCAGTTTCTAATTCTAATGCTGTCTATACTCCGTTTCCATGGGAGTTAGAAGATGGGTAGATTATACTTATGCTTAGTAATTCACCTTTAATTTCTGAACTGCAATTAGATATAAACTTTGTTCTTGTACTCACTTCCCTTTATGCTTTTTAGGATAGCAATTAGGAAGGGTTGGGTGAATAGGTTACCATTTTATCCATCTCTATTACGCTGACTGATGGAGCTATTAAATAAAGGCAAACTGTAATTCTTTATTACCTGCCTGGCTCATTTCTGCTCTTTGCCCTCGAAAAGAGCTGCATAAAAGATCAGTGTTATTGAAAACTGAACAAATATTGAGTAACTTGTTTGGTCACTCAAATAATGACAAAATTCCTTAGACAGGCAATGTTCATGTGTGAGGGGGAGTCTGTTCATTAGTAGGAAGGTGTGATGAGGAAGGAGGCAGAAATTATTGATATATTATAGTTCAAATAAAATGCCACTCGTAAAAAATAGCAGAGAACATTTTGTATATGATAAATGCACTTATAATTAGCGAGATCATTAGCATGGACACCATGTACTTTAGTATTCACAAAGAAGTCTTTAAGCTAAGCAGTTAGCTTCACTATGAAGGAGAGAAACAAAATGAATTATATACAGCTGAATAAGCTTTTCAGAATCTCCAAGGAGGTGACTTGTCTGTTGATGGCCAGTGGGGGTCGAAGAGTGAAATAATTACTTAACAGCATGTAAACAATGTGAGATGTGAAATGTGCTTTTTTTTTCCTTTTCCCTTTTTTTTCATTGAGAGAGTTTCTTGTTGCGATGGCTCCACTGGGACAAGCAGCAGAGAAATTTGATTAAATGGATGCCTGGGGTCATGACCCTGTCTAAACATGCTGCAGCTCTCAGCATTAATCAAAGAATGTTTAAAAAAAAAATTCTGACCTTGCTGCATACAAGTATTGGTGAGCTTTGAATTCAGTTGTAGATGGGTAGGGGGCTGTGTGTATCTGTGAGCAGGCGGTTTACAAAGAACTGAAGAAGCCGCAGGTTTCAAGGACAATGGCAACACATCGTGTTGTTTTAGATCATGTTATGGGACTTTTATGTGATGATAGCCTATCAACAGCCCGTTAAATTTGGAGATCCCATTAGAATTCACTTGGGAATGCAGTTATTTATTATAAACAACTGCTGCTTGAACTGAGTGTATTGAAAATATTTATAGCTTAGTCATTCATAGGTTCAGGAATACCCTCGAGTTCCTCTCCTTGGCTTAGTTGGCCTGAAAGCATGGCAAAGGGAGAGGCCAGAGTTAGTATAAGACATGCTAGGAGCACCTTTTTGCATTTACATATATGTGTTGCAAGAGTATCTGTAGAGCCCTGCATGGATACAAAATTTGTATCCGCATCAGATCTACAAAAATGATCTGCAGATATCTGCATCCACAGATATCCATGGATTTGCAGGGCTCTAAGCACCTGTAGTAGGGGGATGGAGGAGATGGGGAAATAATAGGGACAATAATGTAATCTAGTGGTTAGAATGGAGCCTGGAAGATGGGGTGTCTTGGTAGTGACTGTGAGCAAGTCACTTAGACCCACATTTTTGGACATGCCCACTGTTTTGGCCGTGACCTTCACACTCTGTAGGCCTGATTTTCAGAAGATACCAGCACCTACAATTCCCATTGGAGACACAGGGAGTTGTGGATGCTCACCACCTCGGAAAATGAGGACAAATGAGTAGTTAAGTGAGGCACCCCAAACTAATGCCTTCTTTGTCTGCCTCAGTCACCCAGCTGTAAAATGAGTGTAATACTTACTTATCTTAAAAAGGTCTTAAAGAGACAAGGGTGAGGTAATATATTTTATTGGGCCAACTTGTGTTGGTGAGAAAGACAGAAGTTTGTCCAATAAAAGATATTACCTCACCCACCTTGTCTCTCTCAAATCCTGGGACCAACACGGCTACAGCAACACTGTGCACATTAAAACAGTCTTGTGAGCTTTCATTTGTTTATACTTCTGTAAGCTGTTTCATCAGAGGATGTGAAAATGTTATATAAAGAATCAGCAGTGTATTATATATAATGTTGTGTAGACTAAGATTCAGAAAAATGACCCTAATTAGCTAAACGTTGTAACTTGAATTTCTAGTTTGGTCTTGTCTAGACTAGAGTTGGAAAGTGTTGGCTAATGTGTTAACAGCCTAGTGTAGACAAGGCAGTACACCTTTAATGTGTATTAATCTGAGACAGTTAGAAACCTAGGAGCTAGACCTGTAACTAGACCAATTTATTAGGTCTTAAAGGCATAAAGCTTTGTCTGCACTAATCTGTTAACATGTTAGCCAACACCGTCCAATTTCTAGTCTAGGTAAGGTGTTTGGGAGATGCCCTTTGTCATATACTCTTGATGACCGAGAGGGAGGAAAAGTCAAACCTTGTAAAAATGCTGGAGGGGTGGAGTTGCTGTAAATTAACAAAACATGTAAATAAGGCTATTTTGTAGCAAAAATTCACGTATTGTGGAATATTAGTGTTGATAAAAAGTTTAGGAATTATATAGAAATCATTTGTACTTGATGAGAATAGGCTTCATCTCAGGTTAAACTCAGGCCTAAGTTTGAGTATTAAGGGAATACGGTAGGAAGAGCAAAGGGAATGACATGCTCTGTACTTTAGGTAGCAAATTAGACGTGCTGTCATTAATATGGTTGTACCATAAGGGAGATTTTGAACCAGTCAATTTGTTTACACTGCTGGGCTGCTAATCAAACAAGAATGAATGTCTCATATTGAAGAACTGAAAATCACTTAACTCTGAAAAATGTTAAAGACCCGGATATTTTTACATACAACTTCTGACTTTTATAGATGGAAAATGTCCCATAGTTTGGAAAAACTTTAAGATGTATAGAGATTTTACATTGCAGTGTTGCGGTGTAGAACAATAGCTTATAAACAGGACTTTAAACAATAAAATACCAGTGTTGTACTTGAGTTTGTAAATCTATTTTCAAAGAGTACCAGCTCACTATGAGGTTTACACATTTCAAAGTGCACAGTTTTTGTTGTCACATTCCCTTGGATGAAAGGGTTGGCAATGTGGTTTGAGAGTGACAGTAGTAGAGGTATATTGTGCATTAGTGCATATTGTTAATACAGAAGTATCACAGCAAATAAATACTGAATTTCTTTACTGGAAAATATTTGGTATGAAAATTAATCACAAGGGCAAGAACTTTATATAATGTTTCAGGCAAGTCCCTTTTGTCATAACCTCGAGCTTTAGAGTATTAAATACTCTAAATTGTAGTGTAAATCCCTGAAGGAAAAACAGAAGCCAATCTGTCTGCAGTCTAATTGTCACTGACTTGTGCATGCCCTCCAAGTTGACATTGTTAACACAGAGGAGATTTTTACCATTATTTTTGGATTATTTCTCTTGCCTGTTTTCTTTCAGCTTCTAAATTCTCTGAGGTTTTCTCAGTGAAGAACAAAATAAATTATGACTTGATTTTAGACCTTCTGGCAGGCATCAAGCATCAAGGCACTAATTTCTTAATTAGTGAATCTCCAAAAGGTAAAGTCTCTGGAAGGTGGTCAACAATGCTAGGGATTTTTTGGGGTGTTGCTTTTTCTCTCCTCTTAATTTTTAGTGCTTATGAAAATTCAGGAGTGACAATACTGGAGACCCAAAGAAAGGGGACCAGAAGTGCCAGATTTCCCAATGCTACCTCATTAATGTGCCCGACAGCTGCTCTGAGGGGACCATCTCTACAACTGTGAAGGATAGGGCAACTTTGTGACATGCTTATATAGGGCAAGATTGTGCCATTTGGGCACAGTCTGTTATAAGGAGCAGTGTGCAGGGAGCACTGGGAGGCATTATGCCTTAGAGAGGTAGAATGCCATTCACAGGTTACATGTTTGCTACAATGCTCCTTGTGGGGTGCGTTTTACTTCCTCTGTGTGGCTGAGCTGTGTATGTGGGCCATTGCCTACTTGTCCCTCCACTGCTGCGTTTCAAAATCTCACGTGTCTCCAAGGGAGTAGGGAAGCAGCAGTTCTTATGCTCCCAAGAATGTAAGAGCTGAAGTTTTGCTTGGTCCTTCTATGCACAAGGGGGATGGGAGGGGAGACACTAATTATGCCTTCCCCCCATGCCCTTTGCAAAATCTAGTCCTTAATCTTTGTTGAAACTTGCCACTAAGGTAATGATTAATACCAGTTGTGAGTGAAGTTGTTGTGATGTAGACATTATTTACAAGGAACTTGATTGGAACCCGAACATATTTCACAAAAGCCACCAAATACCCATTATATGGTATCACCTTTTGGGCATTACTAACCTGTGCCAAATTTTAACTGGCAAACTTATAGGTGAAACTTTTAGGGTGAGATTTTCAGAAGCACTCATGTTGGCCTAACAATGCTCCCATTAAAGCCAATGGGTATTTTACCATTGGCTTTAGTGGGAACAAGGTTAGGCCAGTACTGAGTGCTTTTCAAAATTTCACCATAAAGTTTCACCTGTAAGGTCTCCAGTTCAAATTTGGCATGGGCCAAACCCTTCCGTTGCTGTAGACTGCACCTGCACCAAGTGATTATGCCGTAGCTGTACCTGTATAGTACCCATAATGTAGAGAAGCCCTAATTTCATTCAGGGAGATAGTGTTTCTACAGCAACAGAAAACCCTTTTCCATCCGTGTAGTCTGCATCTACACTATGGGTCTATGCTCACATAACTATGCTCAGTATATGTCAGTATAGTCTCTGTACTGTAGCCATTCCCGCTTGGGAGCTGGATTGGGAATGGTAGCACCAGGTCAGCAACCCAGTACTCTTCTGTGGTAACTACCATCTTGTGTTCCGAATCAAAAAAAAGTTTCTTGCTCTTATGGTTATGAAGAAAACCTGCCTCAGTCTACAGAAGACTTGCACACTAATTCTAAATAAGGTGTAAGCTGCCCTATTCATCTCAATGGTGTGTTGACTGTGAAACTGACTAATGACCATTTAACTGTTAACTTCAATAACTATTTCACTATTGATTGATGTATTCAAGAAAGGATGCTTTTTTCCACTCTGACATCTGAAACAAAATGATTGTATAATGGGACAACAGTTGCAAAAATTACAATTCCTTGGTATCCGCTTAGCACAATATACTAGGGGAAAACTATGTCACTGAATGTAGTAGAACAGATCGTCAAAGGCTTAAACCCTGAACCTATTTGGGTGATTTACTTACTTCCAAAATGATTTAATTATTGAATTACAAGTATTAAAGACTATCCATAAATATGGCCCCAAGTATGGCAGGGACTCAGCAGTGTCAGGTGTCAACGTAATCATTGCATTCCAGATATGCTCTTGAATATACTCTTGGCTCAGTGATGGATCCTAAAATGTACAGAGAGCATCCACAACCCCAAATGTCTGGATTTTGGTTTTATACCCAGATGGAACTACTGTATGTCTATACAGTGAGAAATAGTCATTGAGTAAGAAATACTCTGGGTGATAGGTGAGTGGGATTACCATTATCACCCATTGATTGAATGTCAATACCTCTCTCCCTGTGAACTGAAAAATGCCGCTTGAATGAATTTGATTGCAATCTGACAGTGAATCTATGGGGGGCAACTGTAGTAATGCAGTAGTGTTATGCAATGTCAGCCAGTTATGTTGGCTGGTAAATCTAGAATGCCACAACGTACTTTCCAAATACCAGGCATTGGAGTTAATCCATCAGTCCTTTCATATGGCAAAATTTCCTTACAAGTTATGATCAAGTGAGGACTACAGAACTGAACTAAATAAAAGTGATTATTAATTTGGACTTGTACCTCTCTTGCCTGGGATTAGTTATATTACAAAGTTAACAAAACTTTTTTAGTACTAAGTTATTCTGTGATTTAGGAAAATAAAACACATATTCACAAAATATAGTGTTATATATAATTGTTTAAATGTATTTGACACAATGAAAAACATATTAATTGATATGATTTAAACTGATATAGTGCCACAAGATGGTCATCCTGGGTTCAGAGAGTGGGGAGAAGTATATGTTTCTCTTTTCACACCAACATGAGTGGAATTCTGAATAAGGGGTGTCACTGTCATGGAGTCATAATGATTAGGAAACTAAACAGTTTTGGGATATTTGGGATGCAATAAGAAGAGTTCTAAAACTAAAAACAAGTGTTAAAGGATTGGCTCAAAACAAGGAGATTTCAGTGTGCTTACCAAAGCAGTGTAATATTGTCCATTCCCACCAAAAGAAATGTTGGAGACCATTTAATTAGGCCACAACTTTATTCACTTATAATATCTGGGAGTACCTGGTAACAAATTGTACAGTGCAAGGGAGGAGGGGGTCAGCTTCCTGCTCATCCTGATGTAGGAGACCCAAACTTCCTTCATTGGCTCCCTTAACGGGGGCCAGGAGAAGGAAGGGGGTCCGCTCCCCTCTGGAAAGCTATAGGAGCCCCAAATATCCCTTACTCAGTTTCCATAATAAATGCTTTCCTTCAAATCCTTTTCCAGTCCAATGTCTCCGATAACCATATCACTTCCTTACAGAGTATCTGCACTGGATGTTTGCCACAAGTATTGTATATAAGCTGCAGCTTGATTACCTAGTCCCCCTACTCTATCCCTCCTGGGTCCCCAGACCACTAATGGGGAAGGCAAAAAAAAGCCTCGGCCAGTTTGATGGTGAGGGTAAAATTCCATTCCCGTGCCTCAAGGAAAGGGGGCAACTAGTGTAATGCTCACAACATGTCAAAAGGGAACCCTGTCCTATTCCAAGTACATGGGTGAATAGATGGGCGCTTCCATTCCAATCCTCATAAAGAGAGCCTCTCTGTGGTTGCACAGGGGTATAAATAACCCTCCCACACTTTTTCAGTTGGCAGGAAGGGCAATGCAGTGACCTTGACCTGGCCCCAACAGCATCTTACCCTTCCTGTCCATATCTGTAAGCTTTCTCTTTTCTCCCCTCTGTTGCCTGGGAGCCCTTAAAGAGGTAATGCCACTTTTCTTCCAGCTAGCCACACAAAGATCCACTCACATACAGATTGCAGTGGCACATTTTAGAGGTGTTGATCACAACTTCATAGTTAAGTTTAAGTTCCATTTTGTTCTTAAAGGGATTTATCCTTTTTGGTTTTGTGTGAAAAATCCATTAATTGGTTTGAGTTAAAATAATTAAAACCTGGAACCACTAAGAAATGTAGTGTCTGTCAGTCTTTCTTCATCTCAAATGATCTTAACGACACAATGACACATAAACTTCAAACTTTTCATGTAGTTAAAATTAATTGAAAAGTTGTGCATAGGCAATGTATTGAAGAAATTAGATTGTATTTAAGCTAAGTTATTAATGATTGTTGTATCTAATTGTTCTTCTTCGAGTGCTTACTCATGTCCATTCCATATTAGGTGTGTGTGCTCGCCACATGCACCGGTGCTGGAAATTTTTCCCTCATTGGTATCCATAGGGGACCAGCTCTGGTGCCCTCTGGAGTGGCACGTGCATGCCATAGTATAAGGGGCGCTGCCAGCTCCCCCTACCCTCAGTTTCTTCTTGCCGCCAGTGACGGTGCTGGAACATCTGCTGCTTAGGCTAGCTTTCTTGCTTGCACAATAGTTAACAAACTTTTCTTTTTTTAAAAAAGTTGTAAATAGTTGTGAATAGTTTTAGAAAACCCTTAATGTTAGATAAAAAGTTAGTCCCAGACGGGACTCGGTCGGGGCATGCGGTCCCCAGGCTTTAAACCCTGCAATTTCTGCAGAAAACCTATGCCCATCAGTGACCCGCATAGCACTTGTCTGAGGTGCCTGGGCGAGTCCAATATAACTGACAAGTGTTGAATTTGTAAAACCTTCAAACCTTGAACGACTTCAGACCTTCAAACTGGTGCCGATCCCCCTCCCCAGTGCCAAGCGACAGAAGACTGGGAGAGGAAGATCTCCTACATCCCGCAAGGGCAAAGAGAGGGTGGGAGGTGAGCCAAGACCCAAGATGGACGGCTCCGATCCTCCTCCTGTGGGTGGGGCCCCAGCTCAGAGAGAGTGGGCTAGCCCCCCACGAGCCATGCCTGCCTCACCGGATAGCGACACGGGCTTCAGGCAACTCAATGTCCCTTTACACTGGAGGCCCTGCAGGCAGCACAGGATATCAAGGTGCTACCGGTGCTACCCACACTGGCAATGGCGGTACCACGATCCAGGGGTAAACCTGCCTTGGGTCCATTCTGCAAGTCCCCATCTCTACGGCACCACTCCCCATCGCAGGGAACGTCCTGCCACTGCTCGCCCTCGTGGAGCCTCCAGGCCTCGGAGGCAGAGAGGCAGACTTGGCGAAGCCTGGATCGGTCTAAGGACTCAGGTCACCACCCACATGGCTTGAGACCAGGCTTGCTGGTACCTTGGCATAGACCTAGGGAGGTATGCCCCATCCGGCACCAATAGCACCGGGACCAGCGTAGTGCCTCACCCTTCACCCGGCACCGGTCAGAGGAGCTGGACGAATGGTACCAGAATGAAGGCACTAACTGTTGGAGCATCAGCAGTCCTAGATGGAGTCCCGTTCAACAGTCCGTGCCCTTTGGTCGAACTGAGGTCGGATGCCTCAGACCTCAGCTGGGGCGCGCATCTAGGCGCGTTGCTGACCCAAAGTATGTGGTCCCCGGAGAAACTGACGTTGTACATAAACGTTGGAGAGCTCAGAACGGTTTGCCTGGCCTGCAGTGTCTCCCTGCCATATCTCTCGGGCAAAGTGGTGAGGGTGCTGACAGACAATCCGGCCTTGATGTTCTACATCAACAGGCAAGGGGGAATGCACTCATCTGCTCTCTGTCAAGAGGCGCTCTATCTGTGGGATTTCTGCATCAAGCACACAATCCACCTGGAGGCCTGTCATTTTCCTGGCGTCAGGAATACACTGTCAGATTGCCTCAGCAGGTCCTTTTCCTCCCACCACGAGTGGTCACTCCATCCGGAGGTAGCCCGCATGCTCTTCCAGAGGTGGGGAACTCCCCAGACGGACCTGTTCATCACCAGATGGAACAGGAAATGTCATCAATTCTGTTCCCTGCAGGGGCTGGGCAAGGACTCTCCCCCGATGCCTTTCCCTGGTCATGATCGGGGGCTCTGATGTACGTGTTCCGCTGATCCTGCTCATCAGCAGAGTCCTGTCAAAGATCAAGAGGGACAAGGCCGAAGTCATCATGATTGCACGGGTGTGTCCACACCAGCATTGGTTTGGCACACTGATGGACCTGGCGACAACTGCCCCCTCACCTCTCCCTGTCTGGCCGGATCTGCTCTCACAAGACCACAGCTGCCTCCTGCACCCCAACCTTGCCTCCCTCCACCTCACAGCATGGATGCTGCATGGTTGAACGCAGAGGAATGGGCCTGCTGTAATGAGGTCCAACGAATCCTCCTGGAAAGCAGGAAGCTGTCCACCAAAACAACCTACCTGGCGAAGTGGACGAGGTTCTCTCATTGGGATTCTGAGCGTGGAATCTCTCCGTCGCACTCCTCCTTACAATCCATCCTGGAGTACCGGCTCCATCTTAAGAACCAGGAATTGGCCCTCTCTTCCATCAGGGTGCACCTGGCGGCTATCTCTGCGTTTCACCCACCATTCCAGGGTCAGATGGTGTTATCCCACGACATGTCGGTCAGATTCCTGAGAGGCCTCGAGAGACTCTTCCCGCCCGTTTGGGCTCCTGTCCCACAGTGGGACCTTAACTTTGTTCTCTCTAGGCTCATGTGCTCACTCTTTGAGCCTATGGACTCCTGCTCCCTTTCCTACCTGTCATGGAAGGTCGCTTTCCTTGTGGAGATAACATCAGCGAGATGAGTGTCGGAGATTAACGTCCTGACATCAGAGCCACCGTATATGTGTTCTGCAAGCACAAAGTACAACTGTGACCTCATCTGGCCTGTCTGCCATAAATTGATGTCTTCCTTCCATGTCAACCAGGACATCTTCCTCCTGGTGTTTTGTCCCAAGCCGCAAACCACTAGTGAGGAAACTAGGCTACACGCCCTGGATGTCACACATGCCCTGGCATTTTACCTGGGGTGTACTGCCGCCGATTGTGAGGGCCCATTCAACCAGAAGCCAGGCATCCTCGACGGCTTTCCTGGTGCACATTCCCATCCATAACGTTTGCAGAGCTGCGACATGGACTTTGATTCACACGTTCACGGCACATTACGCCGTCACTCAGCAGGCCAGAGATGACGCTGGGTTCGGCAGAGCTGTGTTGAAATCTACATGTCCATGAACCCCTACCCGCCTCCGTTGGTACTATTTGGGAGTCACTTAATATGGAATGGACATGAGCAAGCACTCTAAGAAGAAAAGACAGTTACCTGTTCCATAGGCGACGACTTTAGTCGGCACCAGTGGGTGCTCGCGCCCCGCCCCCATTCCACCCCTTCCCCAAATCCCCACCCCCGCCTCCTCCCCCGGGCGCGCTGCATTTCCCCTCCACCGCCCCCTCCAGGCTTGCCGCCCGCCGAACAGCTGACAGGCGGCAAGCCTGTGAACTAAAAAAAGCGGCTTCGTGGGGCGGCACCTCCGGAGGCGGAACCCCGAAGTGGAGGTGAGCTGGGCGCAGGGGGGTTGGCGGGGAGCTGCCAGTGGGTGCTCTGCACCCACCAATTTTTCCCCGTGGGTGCTCCAGCCCCGGAGCACCCACGGAGTCGGCGCCTATGACCTGTTCCGTAACTGCTGTTCTTCGAGATGTGTTGCTCATGTCCATTCCATAACCCGCCCTCCTTCCCCACTGTTGGAGTTTCCAGCAAGAAGGAACTAAGGGTTGGGGGCGCTGGCGTCGCCCCTTATACTGCAGCATGCACGCACCACTCCAGAGGGTGCCAGAGCTGGCCCCCTATGGATACCACTGAGGGAAAAACGTCCGGCACCGGTGCATGTGGCGAGCACACACACCTAATATGGAATGGACATGAGCAACACATCTCAAAGAACATCAATTATGGAACAGGTAATTGTCTTTTATGATTATATAGGCTTCATACAGGCTTGGGTCAACAGCTCTGGTAACTTTATGTGGGGCCATTATGAAATCATAGGTTATTTAATCCACATCACCCCTCCCTACCCCTTATTTGCATGCAGCAGTTCTGTTGGTTATAATAACTGAGTGGTAAGGAGGAAACTGGGCACATGTTGCACTCTGACTAGTAGAGTACTTAGTCCGGCTGTCACTGCTCTTTCAAGACTGTTGCTGTTGAATTTTAGCTTGGGCATCAGTGCGGAAAGACTCCCCATGCACTGCTGAATTGAAGCAACACTGCTGGGGGAACTGAGACAGGAGTGCAGAGGGAACCTTCGCATAGAAAAATATGCTGGGACTCAGGATCTGGCCTCACTCTGCCCCACTTTACACAGTGCCACAGTGTCTCACTAAAATAACCCTCTAAACCAATACATCAAGGGGAAATTAAGGCCCAGATTCACCAGTATGTTTCAACTGCATTGTGTCATCTTGGCAGTGCAAAGTGGCTGTAAACCTGGTTTAACTGACTGGTACACTTTGCCTGATCTGATGTACCGGTGAATCTGCCCTTAATAGTATACATCTTCAGATCATTAGAAATATTGCCCAATAGCAATCTTTTTGGGATTCTTATTTGGTGTTAATTTATGACATTATACTGTAATTATTTTTTAAAACCGGGGTAAAGAAACTGTTAAGATGGGTTGAGAGTATGTATTAATAATTTACAGGTAAAATAAAATTATAGTGATATTGTAATTATCTGAAAATCAAGGCTTATAAACTCAGGAAATTCAGATTTAAGTTTACACTTAAAATAAATGCAAACATAGTAAGATAAAAAATGCAGATCTGAGGCACCCTCAAACATTAACTCAGCCCTCTTGTGAAAGAGAAAATCATTTAATGTGTCTTTAAAAATCAGTTTAATCTAATCTGGGATCACAAACAATAAAATACCTGTAAAATGTATGATTATTACATGACATCACTACAGGACAGAGTTAAGATTATTTGGATGCCTTTACTGTGTATTTCCAATTTAAAGTTTGAACTTGTTTAAAGTGTGGCCTTAATTCTGTATTTCCTGGAGTTATACTTCTTTGTTTTGGGATAATTTAATTATCTCTGCAATTATTTTTAATATGGTTAAATTACTGAACAATACTTTCAGTTTTAACTCCATCTTAGCATAGGTGTTATGTTTGCTTTATTTTCTTTTGTTTGTTTTAGGTTTTTTTGTCTGGAAATTCATTCTATACAGAAGTATAAATGTTATTCATGCTGTATTTCCATATCCATGTGAGCCTGGCTTTGGGAAATTATGCATTTGATGGATGCTATTGAACTCTAGATTTTAGGGGCTTTGCATTCATGTCAGACTGTTTATACATTTGCAATTACAGTGTATTCTAGAAGAGCTGTTTTGTTTATCATATAGCATGACATTGACCTAAATCTTAATTTTTATGAACTAGAGCTGTTGATTAATCGCAGTTAACGCACGTAATTAACTCAAAAAATTAATTGTGATTAAAAATTAATCGTAGTTTTAATTGCATGTTAAACAATAGAATACCAATTGAAATGTATTAAATATTTGTGGATATTTTTCTACACTTTCAAATATATTGATTTCAATTAAAATAGAATACAAAGTGTACACAGTTCACTTTATATTATTATTTTTATTACAAATATTTGCACTGTAAAAATGGCAAACAAAAGAAACAGTATTTTTCAATTTACCTCATACAAGTACTGTAGTGCAAACTCTTTATTGTGTAAGTGCAACTTACAAATGTAGATTTTTTTTTGTTACATAACTGCGCTCAAAAACAAAACAATGTAAAACTTTAGAGCCTACAAGTCCACTCAGGCCTACTTCTTGTTCAGCCAATTGCTAAGACAAACAAGTTTGTTTACATTTATGGGAGATAATGCTGGTCGCTTCTTATTTACCGTGTCACCTGAAAGTGAGAACAGGCGATCGTTCGCATCGCACTTTTGTAGCCGGCATTGCAAGGTATTTACGTGCCAGTTGTGCTAAACATTCGTATCCCCCTTCATGCTTCGGCCACCATTCCAGAGGATGCTTCCATGCTGATGATGCTTGTTAAAAAAATAATGCATTAATTAAATTTGTGACTGAACTCCTTGGGGGAGAATTGTATGTCTGCCACTTTGTTTTACCCGCATTCTTCCATGTATTTCATGTTATAGCTGTCTCGGATAATGACCCAACACATGTTGTGGAGCATGCTTTCAGAAGTCTTAAAAGAGCAACACTCTGATGTGGAAATGAACCACCAAAAAAGAAAATCAACCTTTCTGCTGGTGGCATCTGACTCAGATGATGAAAATGAATATGCGTCAATCCGCACTGCTTTGGATGTCAAGGACACATGTCCTCTGGAATGGCGGTTGAAGCATGAAGGGACATATGAATCTTTAGTGCATCTGGCACATAAATATCTTGTAATGCCGACTACAACAGTGCCATGAAAACGCCTGTTCTCGCTTTCAGGTGATATTGTAACCAAGAAGCGGGCAACATTATCTCCTGCAAATGTAAACAAACTTGTTTGGCTGAGCGATTGGCTGAACAAGAAGTAGGCCTCAGTGGACTTGTAGGCTCCAAAGTTTTACATTGTTTTATTTTTGAATGCAGTTGGTTTTTGGTACATAATTCTACATTTGTAAGTTCAAAGGTTTCATGATAAAGAGATTGCACTACAGTATTTGTAGTAGGTGAATTGAAAAATACTATTTCTTTTGTTTTTTTACAGTGTAAATATTTGTAATCAAAATTAAGTGTAAAGTGAGCACTGTGCTCTTTGTATTCTGTGTTGTAACTGAAATCAATATATTTGAAAATGTAGAAAATATCCAAAACTATTTAAATTAATGGTATTATTATTGTTTAACAGCATGATTAAGTTTTTTAATCGCTTAACAGCCCTACTATCAACATTAGTGAGAAAGGAATTAAAATACTACCACAAAGTACCCATGCACCTTCACAGTCAGCTTTGACGATCATGACAAAGTCAGTACATTTTTCCAAAACTGATATCAAGTGCTCCCATTAGTGAGACAGCTGTATCTCTTTTTCTTTAAATGAAGCTACTTATTTAATTTAAAATATATTCTTTATTTTAACTGTTCTAACAGAGTCTAGAAAGGCCAGTGATTTTTAAAATGTCTTAAAACATTAAATTTAACAAATGCAATTGGTAATAAAAGCAGAAGATACATTGCTGTTTCTGTTAATATCCAGTAGCAAATCCTGTATTGGACACAGACAAAGTTTTGCAAAATCAGGAACATCTTCCTCCTAACGCTTTAAGTTGATAAGGTGGCAGAAAAAGGTAAATTGGTTTCCAGTTATAAATATATTTAAGTATGACTAAAAATTCTGTCCGTTAATATGTTTAAAACAATTAATTTTACTAAAACTAAATAGTGCATAGTAAGTGTTGTAACTGAGGTTAAAAGCTGATAGTATTCACCATCGCTAGAAAGTTGTTAAATCCTTTCTTAGATTGAAGATACGGGTTGTATAAATCTTTTAATAAGAGAGAGAATGTTTAGCTATGTTTTAAGAATTCATACCCTACTGTCATAGCATAGATTAAATTGCTGGGGCAGAATTGACTTGAAGTTTTGAAATTCAGAAACATTTCAAATAGGACAATATGTTTACCCAGCACTGTGGCACATCCTTTGATTCTGTTTTGATGGTGACAAGATTTATTTATTTAGTCATAGTCTTTAAAAGTGGATGTAGTGCTTGTGAAAGTTGAATTGATAGGTCTGGAGACTGAGTTCCTCAATTTATCTGCAAAACAGATCTAATGTTACTGCAGCAGTGCCGTTATCCCCACTGCTTTATAAATAAGTCTGAGCCTTTATATGGTGTGAGCCCTTGAGGGTTGACAAGGTAGGTTTCTGTTCAAATCCATGTGACGCTTGACCTTTGATGAGTCTGCCAAGAAAGGTACTAGCCATGACAGTAGCTTTTGTGATGTGTTTGTCTACTAGGGATTGGGTTGAGAACTGATTTATTTTACACTAGCCAAAAAAACATCTTTCAGATGGTAAAATATTTGTCACCACAGACCTATAGTAACTGAAGTTCATTTACAATTTATTCTTTGGGATAACTGTAGGCTTAGAGGTTCAGACTTCTTCGTTGTCCATCACCCTGACTGATCCATCCAGAAACTATGGCTTTTATCTTAGGCAAGTTTGAGTGGCCTCTCATGATCATTGGTATTGCTTTCTGCTGCTTTGGTCACTACTTTCCCTTTGAAAGCTAATCATTCTTCCTTCTCATGCACTTCAGCTCATTTTTGCAGCAAGGTACTGTAGCTTCTTGTAGGTTTACAATATAACTACAAACCCACCACTAGGTGGTGCTAGAGAGCAATACTATTTTTTCATCGTCTTTCTCCACTCCTTATGATTTTTCCTGTACTTTCTCCATATCCCACTGTCCAAATGAATGGGTGTCAAGTGGTTAGTTCACACACAGCTCTCTGAAAGTCCCTTTGGCTATCCAGTTAAACATAATATAACTCAACATCCCTGGATGGATCATGGGCATGGGGGAACAAAATCCAGAACCTCTGAATCTAAAATCATAAGCCACTACTGTCTGAGCTAAGACCTACATCTAGTCTCTCTAAGGTTGTATCAGTCTGAAATCATTATGTGCCCTCTCCCACTGGAAGGAAACAGAAAGCCACACAGTGTAAATGTGGATTACAATAAAGTGGACCCATACGTTTCATACTTCTAAGTGTAGTGACAAGATAAATTGTGCATTCATGCTTCCTATCTGCTGCACCTGTCTATGTATTTTTGATACAAACATGACCATGGAATTGAGATACCACATTACAATTTGCTTACTAATGTGCTTATTCTAGATTTTAAAAGTAACTTAATAAAAGAGATTTAAAAATATTTTGCTAGAGTTAAATTTATCTCTTATCGTTGGTAAAACAATTCTACAATAAATATTTTAATTAAGTTTCTTAGAGAACACAATGGGCCATCTAGACTCAAGTCACATTGACAGCACTAAAAGGCATTGCTCAATTTATGAGCACTCTGTTTACTCAAGAATGTAGAAATTTCCCTTTCTAAATGGGACAGCCTTATCTTTATTATTCCAGTGCCTTTTAGTTTACAGTTCTGCTGTAAGCAATGTTTCAGAAGCTTATTTCAGGATTCCTAAATAAATGAACAGACAAAATTAATGCTTAGTGCCAGCAATCTACATTTTATATATTGTGTGATTGAAAGTAAGACTTGCGGAACAGCAGAAAAGAAAAATGATGGTTGTACTTTATTTATACAGAATTTATGTGATAACAGAAGGTAAATTGAGCTTCTGAAAATAAACCTTGTTTGCAAATCTTTTTTTAAACACAAGCCAAGTATGATGACTATGAAAATCAAGTCCCAGTAACATCAAAGAAAACATTCCTCTTCCTTTTAATATAATATATGTCAAAATGGATGTGGTGGTGCATCATATTTACTTGAACACTAGCACATAGGCCACTACCAACCTGCACAGTCTCTAGCTGGGGTGTAAACTCTTGCCTGTCTTATGAACAGGCTGAGAGCCAATGTTTTATTTGCAGTGGGAAACATTCCAATGCATAAACCAAATAATCTAATGTTAATTGCATTGTCCTAGTACTGATGTCCACAGGAAGTGTCACTTCCATGTTTTAATACACACTATAAGGGTCTTTGTGTTCACAATGAACTTTCCAATATACTTTGTCAATAATAACTAGAAAAACAGCTGATCTTAGTGGGAGTACACAGTATTATTTGCTTCCTAAGATAAAATCCTACAAAATAAAACAGTTGATGTGAGTTGGAGCAGTGTGTACTGTTTTTATTTTAAGATAAAATCTTATAAAACAGCTGATCCAAGTTGGAACAGAGGGTACTATTTTATGCTAAAAATACAGTTTAGAATGTTTCATATTAAGTTATCTATGATTGGCTCAAGCAGCAATTAGTAATTTATTTAGCTATCTTAATCTGCCTCTGTCTCATCAGTAAACCTTGCCTGGAAACAAAATATTCCAAACAATGTATCAATTTGGTTATTTACTGAAAGGGACACCATCAGTTTAATATTTGCACTTCGTATGAAACTTTTAAAACATATTACAATCCTTGAAAAGTCTATAACGGAAATATTAGAGAAAAAGTGTTTTTCTTTATTTCTTGTTCGTTTACTTTCTGTATTTCACTATACTTTTTTCCTTCCACTAGTCAGTTAGTCTTCCTTTTGTGTTGATCTGTACAAAAGGTATTTCCTCTGTGGACCAAAGGTGGTCTTCTGTTGTTTGTAGGCAAGACTTTGGAAAAGTGCTTGACCACAAAATAAAGGAACTTTAATTATGTTTGTTATCTTTATGGACAGACCAATCATACTTCCATGTAAGTTAATAGCATTATTCTCATTGATTTAAACTGAGCAAGATTAAGATAAAATAGCCTTGTCCTCCTAACTACCTCCTCAGAAAAGTTAAGTACCTGCAACTCCCATTGAGGGAGTTAAGGGATCCGCATCTGTTAGGCTTTGGCCTGCAATTCTCACATACTATGTTACCAGATTAAAACATTAATGTCAATATTTCAACATTTATTTTGAGATCTGAAAGAGGCCTGAGGTGTAAATTTAGATCTGGATCCAAAATTCAGGTAACCGGGATGTAATTTGGATCATAAATAATCAGAAACTGGGATCTGATGACACTGATGTTGGATATTGAATCATAATAGTCATTTATATCCTGAGCTGAATAGCTAGATTCTGTAATTAAGTATGGAAGAGCTTTTACTTGAGAAATTAGTCCCCTTACTAACAGCCACACTCTTCATTTACTTAAATTGTTTGAGGTATATCTAGCAAGGAAAATCATTAATACTTTGCAACTGTTTATGTTTGATTAGTTTTGCTTATTCAGTCTCAAAATGTTTGCTCTGATTAAGTGCAATTTGAATTTTCCCAGGCTTGTAAAATAAGCTATGAATCAGCCAGTGCAAAAACAGGACATACATTTGAACTGTAAACCCCCTCACGACTATCCCTTCTTCCTCAGCATCACAAAGACACATGGTCACACAGTTTCTCCTGTTACAGGCAAACTTCAGATGTTTGTCTTTTTCTAATTAGATACACGTAATCCATTCAGCCAGTTTGTGAAGTTCTCCTTCCCTTGTCCTCTCCGTCTCTAGCCAGACAATGAAAACAAAGATACAGTAGAACTCATTTTCTCATTATTGATTTCACGCACCAGCTGCCAGCTGTTTTTGCTTGTTAGTTTATATAACCCTCTGGGCAACTTTTTTAAAAGTACTTTTCTTTGACCATCTGCTAAATGCAATTGGTTTAATAATTAAAGACTTACCATCCTTTTTCAAATAAACATAAATGCAGCTGAGAAACCAACATTTTATTTAATTTATTTATTTATTTTAAAGTGTAGGTAGTTTTCTTTGAGTTGAATGTGATACAGTCATAGAATCCTTGGATAGAATTGGATGTCATTTGCTGATATTCTGCATTGCACATATGCTGAAGGTAGCTATATGGTTATTTGAAAAACATGGAGCTTGGCTAATTTTGGAGTGTGTTTGTGGGGATGTTCTTTTGCCTCAGAACTTTTACAATAAACCTTGTTTCCACATTCACAGACATGTATGAGCGTCCCCTTTAAGAAGTACCCATGCAACTCAGTCTAAATGATGTATAAATTGCTTGTAATTAGGAATGGAAATCTGCTTTCCGAGGGTATCTTGCCAGAGACAGGTACTACTGCACTGATGTTTACATGCCTGCATGCCACCATCTGGCTTTCTCTTGGATGGGGATTACAAGGTAGAGACTGCTTTAGATGGGGGGAGTGGGTTGAGAGGGAAACCCCTTTTGCTCAGTACCTAAAAATGAGAGCTGTTAGAATTTATATGCTTTTCATCAGGTAAATTAGAGCTCTCAGCTTTTCTTTGGTAAGTGACTTAGCACCAGTAACTTGTGCTGTTGGGTGAGGCTAAATTGTATGATTAAAAATAATATATTTGAGAATTAGAAGTACTTTGAACGGGTCATGAGCAAAGACAATCAGACAGTAATATGAATGGGATCATTGGAGCTTGCAGTTTTTCTGAGTTGTGCACTTCATAGGCAGGATGTGTAAAATAGATCCAACCTTGGTTTGAACTCCTGTACGTTGTGATTAGATCTAAACTTTCCCATGATTCCTTTTTTTTTAAAAAAAGAGCAGCTGAAAAACCCTTCTGTTTACAAACCAGTTTACCATTTGTTTCAGATGTACCTCAAAGCTGACCTGTAGGATTACTCTCTTGAGAGGTGAAAAAGGGTAATTCATTTTTTATGTTCTTTTAATCTTGGAATCCTTTCAAGAACTCACTATGCTGTGATCAGTGCATTTTATTTTGTTACAGAACCATTTGTTCAACCTAACCTTCACTGACACACAATTTATGGTCAAAAAATTGTTGTGAAATTTTTGTAGAAAAAAAATTCTGAGACTATCTGATCTTAGATTTGTGAGGTGGTAGTCACATTTTTTAAAAATACAAGCAAATAAGATTATTTTCTACAGAACAAAAAGGAAATGGTTATGTGTTTTCTTAACAGGATGAAATATATGTGTTTGCTTTGAGATTTTTATATTTGTTTGTTTAAAAAATATTCCCATCTTTAATATTTTTGTCTTTCATAAACACAATCTTGTTCCAGACAGCTGTGAACTCTGGTCTCTGCTAATTCCTAAAGTAGACAAGAACAAGTCAAGTTTTCCAAGCTATCTCGTTAAATGTCTGCTGAAATATAATTGAACTGAAAATGACTGCTTACAGTAAAAGTTCAGATTAGAGTGCAAAGCTTTCATGAGAAAGGTTTGTTGAACTTAATCATTTGTTTTTTTTATATGAAACATTTTGATCATAGATTTCATGGATTTTAGGATTTCAACAAGTATGCAATAAATTGTATAAACTGTTGGCCAGATATGATGGCTACACTATTCATTTTCTGCTTGTGGATATCCTGGGCCTAATTCTTTTCACACCGGTGTACATTACAAGTGAAGCCACTGAATTCAGTGGAGTATATTTTTATATCCGTGTAAAACTGGTATAAATAAAAAAAAGATTGACTTTGCCTGCACAAAGCTCAGTTATAATTAGACTCTAGACAGGGGAACTGTAGGTGGCTTGGCGAGGAAAAAATCCAGCCCAGCGTCAGGTCATTGGGTTGCAGTGTAGCCTCTTGTGAGTGCTGCCTGTGAGCGGAAGTAGCAGCTGGAGTCCCACAGTCCCACTTACGAGATTGTAGGAACCACTGAATCCACACAACATAAATGCAATAACCCCTTCCTTGGTTTGCCTCCAGCCTGCCCCATAGCTATTCTCCGTACCAACTTTTGCAGGAGCAATGGAGAAACTCCTTCACCCTTGCTATGTCCCCCCTTGCCCTGATCATCTTTTAAGTTCTGCAGAGCGCTTGTTCTGGCCATCTTCACCATGGGAGAATCTTATCCTTACCGAGGAGATCTGTTACATGATTATTGATTAGGAGGTAGTCCCTATGGTTAGCTCTTTGTGCAATCACTGGCAAGGCCAAATAGTATTTCATACCTTGACAGCAACAACTGTCTCTCAATGAGGAACAGTATTAATGCCTTAGAAGTGAAATTCCATTTAGTTCTCCTCCTCCAAGGAATGTTGCATTATATCACAGCCAGTGGAAAGGCATCAAGGGTTTTGACATCCCCTGTATATGAGATGGTAGAAAAAAAATCTCTTCAAGGAAAAACCCCAGAGTTTTGGTGTGAGAAGATATACATTTAACTGTTTAAAATCTATATTTAAAAAGAGAATGCTTCATTCCTAACATAAAATACACCAACATTTTCCTACCCAGAGAGGAAGATACTTGATTCTTTATGAAAGCTTTACAAAAGCATTGACTGGAGGATGAGGGGAACACCTCATTCTTGAAAAGCATCCATCCTAGCTCCTCCTCATACACTTACCTTTCCTTACTTCTGGGATACAGTGACTTTCTCTGAGAGGGAGGAAAGTAGCAAAAATCCTAAAAGGGATTTGCAGCCCAATTCTCCCCATTTTTGCATGGTGTGCGCAATAACTAACCAGTGGGTGTAAAATACTTTTATTCTGATTTAGAAGCATTTTACACCCACTTTGCACTTTACACAGGTGTAAATGCCTACGCAAGGTGTGAGGCAGTGGAGAATCAAGCCCAAGATCTTTAAGGAACAGTCATCATACTGTACCCCTCTACCCACCAATCCCCATGATACACACTTTAGTGAGTTATGGGAAGTGATGGGATGAAACACATTCATATTCTGGAAATGAAATCTGGTATTTCATCCCAGTAGATTATCTTTTTTATCAAGACCACTATGTTCAAAGTGGTTTACTTTTTTGTGTGTGTGGGGGGGGGGGGGGGGGGGGAGGAGATATGAAGTTGTATTTATGGCAGGCATGTTTCCTTGGGAAGTGACTGCAGACAGCCGTCTCCCTTTGATAATAGACCTCTTGCTTTGAGCTGAAGTTTGAAATAAATGTCGACGTGTAAATTAATCCAGTCTGTCACATGCAGTGGAGAGTGGCAGAAGTTTTGTTTGTTTTGTCTCTTCAGCTTGTCCCTTTTTATAAGCTTGTTTATGGTAAAATAAAAATATAGGTAGATTTTTGCATATTCTACTGTGTCGTGAATTCTGTTACTACTTAACTGTTTCCCTATGGAAATCCACACCTAGGTGCCCTTCAGTCTATAACTTTTTAATGGAATAAACCAAAACCCTAATTCAAACACCACAAGGATTTGTTTCAGCCCCATCTCTAGCTGATACCAGTATTTTGTGAAACAGTTATTTATGTTCATTCTTTGTATTATGTAAACAGTTATCTCTTCTATAGTCATGAAAGAATATTGGTCATGTCTAACATCTGTCTAATCTGTGTGTACTATATTCATCTCCATAGTCTTAGAGTACATATCTACTGCATATGTATCTTCCATTATTCGTATTGAACCACTGTTACAATCTTCACCCACTTACAAAAATGGTCATTCTTTCTGAAATAATGAGTTAGATGCTTTTAACAACTAATCTGCTCTCAAAGTGTAAGGGATTTACACATGCAATTCCCATTGATGCTAATGTGAATTAATTGTGTAAATCCCTCGCACTACACATCAAAGAAAAAAATAGGCTCTTTAGCCTTTAAAGTACACAGAAAGAGAAATAGATGCTCTTTGACACTTCACTATTGTAATCTTAAACCATAAATAATGTAAACCAAATAATATGCAATTGTTCTAGAGAATGTTAATACAAAGGTTATATTCTCTTCAAGTGAACTTGTGTAATGTACTACTCATGAATGTTAATGGAAATTAAAAGTATGTATTCAGTGGAGACTTCAGTTTAGAAGTTCAGGGCGCATAGAAAAATATTTTCCAAATAATAAAGTTGTGAAGTTATTCTACAACTAAAACCTAACTACTTACTTGCTTATACAAGTAAAGTGTGCACGCTTTTTTTAGAACAACACAACAAGGTTTGCCAAATATAGTATAAATTTTAGTGTATTGTTTGGCGGACCAGACTACAGTTTTCTGCTTGCAGAAATATTTTGAGCTTCAGTTCAATACCAGTTTCATTTGGTTATGTGTTCTGAGGGACCCTTGAAAAACCCATCATGAACACAAACATTAGTGAGATGAAGCACAAATAAAACATGTAATAATCTTTCAGAATTGAAAGAACAGCTTGTCTTTTCTCATATCCATCTGGCTATTTGCTAAATTTTGAAAAAAATCTTTAAAATTTACCTGTCTTCTAATTTATTTAAAAATATGCTATGTACAATTTTGCATAATCTCCTTTACTTTTTGTGTGATTTCTTTAAAAATTTAATTATTATTTTTTTGTGGTAGTGGCAATCGGATCAAGGAAATCTTCCAAGTAGACAGTTTCCAGCCCATAGTTTAAATCTGTATTTATAAAGCTAAAATTGCTGTGAACATGATTCATTGGTCTTTATTTTATATATATATTTTCCATTGAATAATTCTACTTTGATTGTACATTATGATTTTGAGAGAGAGAGAGAGAAGGGGAGAGAATGTAAAGAGGTTTTTTGATATTCTTTGACTGGGGTTTAGCTTTCAAAAGAATTAGTGATGCCCTGGTCAGCTATTCAACATGTGTAATCATCGTTGTGTGTGAAATATCCCTTGTGTTACTTTACATCACTATGAACTGAACAAAACTTTCACAATCCAGGTGCATTATAATTCTGTGTTTGCAAGTTGCATGAAAATACAATAAGCTTTGTTGGTGCTCTTAAGCATCCATATTTATTTTCTACACACAATTGGGAATTTCTTTGGTAAATCAATAATTCTTTGAAAAAAATCAATTAACGTGTATTTATTTATATTACTAACGTTCCCCAATTAATTTTATATTAAACCTGCTCAGGTTGCAAGTTAAAGGGAGGTTTTCTTATCAGCTTTGCAAATTCAACCTGGGTCCTGAGAGTCAAGCTGGGTTCCTTCCTTCTCATACACCATAACCAATAATAAATGCTCACATTCAGGTCAATTTATACTCTCAATTATACCTTTTGAAGTGTCCATTGGGCTTACACCGGTGTAACTGACTGATCCTGTAGCTGGAACTTAAACAATTCTCTTGCACTCACGAAGCAAGGATATATTTAATTTTGACATATCTTTACTCTGTATCGAGAATATCTTAGAGCATTGCCACACTGTGTAGAATTAAACAAATGCACCATAAAGCAAATTAGTAAGTATGGAGAGTATTGTGTTATTTAAAGGACAATGCACATACATTGTTTGCAGTGTTGTTATTGCTGTATTGGTCCCAGGATATGAGAGAAATAAGGTAGGTGAGATAATGTCTTTTATTGGACCAACCTCTGTTGGTGAGAGAGACAGAGTTTCAAGTTTCACAGAGCTCTTCTTTAGGTCTGGAAAAGATAACCAGAGTGTCACAGCTAAATATAAGATGGGACAGATTAAGTATAACGAGTTAACACGTGTTGCAAGAAATCCCTTAAAATGAAGTGGGCAATTAACGCTTCTGCAATCATATGACAAAGGAGGGTTAATAGGTTTCAAATTGTTGTAATGAGCCATAAAACCAGTGTTTCTGCTGAGACCACAATTTTTAGTGTGTGTCAGAATTATGAATTTAAGTTCCCAGGATTGTTTTGAAGGTGTTTGTTCAGGCTTCCTTTGAGGGCAAGGACTGATAGGTCAGATCACTTTGTGAGCGCTCTCCTGCCGACAAAGCTAACGCCGCTCGCAGGGCTGGAAGTATTTTGTCTGCAAAAGCGCCGACAAAGAGCTTTTACACACGCTGACTTTTAGCAACAAGATTGTGTCGACATATCCTTGTTGCTAAAAGCTGCATGGTGTAGACAAGCCCATGGTGGTTGTTGGGGAATTTGATGCAGTTTGAGGTACTGTGAGCAACTGCATGAAGGAGAGACTTTGGAAAGAACAGCCTCATTGATTGTATTAATCCTGACACTAACAGATGTTGATCCTTTCATTGTCCTAGCAAATTTGTATATTTGGAGATTTGGAAGCTCTCTCATCTTTAGTTAATAAATTATGGGATTTTTTTTTTTTTAAATAAAGATGCCCATCCAAGTTCCTGATGAGTTCAAATGTCCATTTGAGAGGAAGCATTTCACGAAAGCACCAGACGATGTTCATCCCTAATATAACTAACTCCTTTCAAGCCCTCCATATTCATCTATACAAACCACAGATCAGAATATTATCTATTGTGTGGTGCATTAAGAACACTTTGTTCATATTTGCTAGATGCATTATTTTTGTTATGTTTTAAAAGGTTAGAAGGGGAAAGAACTGAGGTGTATGAAAGAAGACTGTTCAAGGAAAATGAATCAAAACAGAGGTTCTGCAATTCTTTTAAAGCAATTTAAAATTAGCATGCCAGTGCATACTGTATCAGAGAGATGGAGGGGAGTGCATTTTCAGTGAGATTTATAGAGGGGATTCATGAGATTCCCATTGTTTTTTGTTTTTTTTTTAATAGGAGTAGTAGAACAAAGTCCCTGGAAATTGCCTTAAAATGTACCCCTGGATGTTGGAAGTAGGAGCTCACAGCTACGTCAAAAGCCTTTTATACAACCTGTGCAAAGAGGAAGTGATATTAGAATGGGACATGAGTTGGATTAAGTAAGCTACCCTTGTGACATTGTTACATGAGCTTCGAGATAGCAATATAATTTGAGGACTTCAATAGCTGAGACATAGGTGAGAGGATTATTCCAGGAATGGGTGGGTGAGATTCTGTGGCCTGCATTGTGCAGGAGGTCAAACTAGATGATCATAATGGTCCCTTCTGACCTTAAATTCTATGAGTCTATAATAAACATGTCAGAACCTTTGCATAAGATTTTTTTTAGCAAGATTATGTAACGTAGTCACACAAGTGACTTTGCTTGTGCTAATCTATTAATTTTCATACACATTTTAGTCCAGAAAAATACAGTAGCTAAACATTTTGGCTGGGATTTTTAAAGGAAGCTAAGAGAGTCATGTGCCCAATTCTCACTGAATTTCAATGGGATTTGGGTGCCTAACTCCCGTAGGTGTTCCCCTATGATTGCTTCATGGAATAACTATTGACATAGGTTCAATGAATATACATGGAGTGAATGGAGGATGTCTTACCTGTTTTGTGTGACATTGCCATAGATTGTCCTTTCAGCTTTATTTGATTATGAAGGACTGTGAGTCTGAGTAAATAGGAGCATAAAATGGAGGGAAAGCCTGTGATTTCTGAATGATGCCAAATGTGTTGCTTTCTGGAATGTACATCTGATGTCCAATGTTACTTAACTTTTCCTTACTTTTCCTTTTATGAGGAAAAAAGGGTTCTGATAAATTTAGTTGATAATGCTCAGCGACGTGATCATTAGAAGAAGAGTGAGTAATGTGAAAACGGGGCTGGCACATGAGAATTTGGAAGAAGAAAAAAGGAAGGTATGACCCAGGAGGTATGACCAGTCATGCAGTGGAATATATTTTTGTATATCTCCCATTTCTCTGAGATACTGAGGGACTGACATGCACTAGTACAGTATCTACAGTGGGAGTATAGTTTCAAGCCTTTATGAAAAGAGAATGGATGCATGGGGAGAAAACAAACATTGCCTGCGATGAACCCAATACTTAAAAAATGTACTGTAAATTATGGCCCTATGTCTTGTGTGATTTCTTGTCCCCTGACGGGAGCTGGACAGGAGCTTTTATACATATGATCCCTATTGGAACCAATTACATTGGTATTAATAGGCTGGAGTTTCTGCAAAGTTTCAAGGAGAAAGAACTAGGCCTTGAGTAATTTTTTCAATAATCTTAGGACCAGGCTGTTAGAAGATGAGAAACAAATGAATATAGCTGAAAATTGGTGTAAAGGTTAGGGTATTTGATTTTACAGGGCAAAAGTATGCTGAAGCATATTTTAAAGATAGTCTTTACTGTCCTGCATTTTGAATTGAAGAGGTACTAATGTTGCAAGGATAGCGTTTTGAATAGTAGATTGGGAAGAAAACACATAGGGAGTCACAGAGGTGCTACCAAAAATGAAAAAAGCAACAACTAAAATAAACAGGACAAGGAGGTATAATGCTAATCAGTGAAACAAGTATTCCGTAAGGCATAAAGAGAAAAAATAGCAATTGAAAAGCCCAGAAAGAAAAAAATGTTGCTGGACCCACATCACATCACAAAACAAAACAAAAACCTACCACCACAACTGGTATTATTTGGACCCCTTGTTTCTCTACTATCAGTCAGTCCAACAAATGAATGACCATTGACACTGAAGCAATCTATGACTTAATTTTGAGGAATATAATGGGCTTAATGTGGGAGGTAGAAGAGCTTCAGGCAACAGTGACCACACTCTAGTTAGTGAAATCAAACAGCTAAAGACAGATTTGGATGGAGGAAGCTTTGGAAGAATTGGGAGATACTAAATGGGACTAACTAATAAAGGAAAAGCATACCAGGGCTGATTCTCCATTCTGCTACATCAGTTTTACCCTGGTGTAACTGTAATGATTTCAGTGGAGTTACTCTGGCATAATGCAGTAGAGATTAATCTATTTTTTCTCTCTCTAGACCTGATGGTAAAGAATGGTGAAAGGGTGAGGGAAGCATTCAAAGGTACATTGACTTATTAAATCTACAAGTAGGTATCCTCATAGTAAAAACAGATCTAATATAGCCATCCAAATAGCACTGTAAAAATTGTATGAAGAGACATTTATAAATATTCCAAGGAGCATACCATTAAAGTCACTGACGTATGATCTAGAGAGAATATTCCTTGACAATTATATTAAAAGTAAGAGAAGCTGAGGGATGCAAGTGAACAGTAAGTAAAACTTGGATGACCAGAGTAGTGTTCTAGCTAATGTACTGGACAAAAAGCCACCATTCCTTCCATTTAACCAGCACGCATATTCTAGGCAGTTTTCTAAAGAGAATGAAGTTAACTGTACTACTGATCAAACCATTATTCATTGATTTCAGAGCATACATGGATAGTGGTGGGATGCTGAAGCAACTAACTGTATCACGGCATATTCCAGTACCAGATTAGTCCATTTGGACTAACTACTTAAGAAAAGTTGGGGATACTAAATAAGGAAATATGCATGTGGTGAGGCATTTTGAAGTTGATAGAATGGTCTGTCAGGTTGCCAGAATGTGTCCACACAAACAGCATTCTTTTATTATATAAGGAGGAAATGGGGCAAATTAAAATAAAACCACAATTAGTCAAGGAAGAATTTGTAGGGAAATAGTCCAGATGGTGTATTCTGACCCTGTCAGCACAATATATTAACCAGATTAGAGATTTAGACATCAGTAATATGTAGTGTAACATTCAAAGCAGTACTCCTGTAACCCAAGAGACCCTATGGGGGAAACATTTTCTTAAATGACACACTTGGTGTCATTGAGCTGACCCAACCAAAACCCACAGCCAATGCTCACCTTTCAGCACTAATAATTAGAAGCATTATTGTGCTAATGTGCTTGGACTGATCAAAAGTGGCAATCTGACCAACATCCACTCTGTTCAAAGCAATTACTAGATTTAATATGAAAATTCCCCTTTGAGAGTTGGAGGAGATTTATGTCCCTACTAAAGACCCATTTCTGTTGTGACCCTTACTGTAAATAAGCCAGTACATGAGATGATGACTAGATTGAGCAGCATTTGTGGAGAGCTGATTATTTTATTTTAAGGGAAAAATACCTTTAAATGTCTTGAAATCATCAAATTTTGTGTATATCTAACCTGTGGTAACTGCATGATCTGAGTACCATTACTCCTGTACTTCCTCCTTCCTATTGTTTGTTACACTTACTTTGTCTTGTCTCAAAATAGACTGTAAATCTTCTTGTTGGGGACTTTGCCTTGCTGTGCATTTGTACAGTGTTCAGCACAAGGGGGCCTGATCCCTGAACAAAATACAGTAATAAACTTCCTTAACATAATAGAATAGAATATTTCAAAATTAAATTTTTATTTTAAATTAGTCATTTACTATACCTTTTTAATTGACCCAATTGCTCATTTGCTTTCCTTTTCTTTTCAACTGATTTAAACAGCAGTCCTAACTGAATTTAAATGACAAAGAACATGAAACAAAACTGAATTTCGCTTTCAGGCTTCAAGTTGTTATATTATTCAAATGCAAATTATTTAGCAAATTATTTGATATCATTGTTTAGATTTTTTTTAATCATTTGTCATGAAGTAGTGTAAAGAGGATTATAATTAGTGCCATGATTTTATTGATTAGGAGGTTACTAAGATCTTCTGATATGGACTGTCTTCATGAATGGTCTAAATTGTGGCACAGATTTTGAGCAGTTTGGTGTTCCCTTTTCTTTGAGTGACGGTGATATTCTCTATTGGTATAAGTGCACTGGCTGTAATGGAGGTCTAAGCAACCAAAGAATTTGTCTCATTGTTTGTAAACCTGACTTAGATTTATGCAACATGAAAAGTACTATATGAGTGTAACTGATAAAGGAGTCTGGCAAATTCATGTGTCCTTTGTTATCACCCTGTTCTGAAAGTGAACTGTAGGGAGCATTTGCTCCAGTGTGTACAACTGTAAACTATTACACAGTTTTATAATATTTCAGTGGGCCTATTTGTAGAATGGAATTACTCAAACTGAGTAAGGTAGGCAGAGTAGATTCTACTACAAGCTATTGCAGCAAAAAGTGGTCTTAGAAGAGCTAAGTGAATTGGATTTGTGAATAATAATAGATTTTGTAGAAGTCAGAAAAATAGCCACAAACAGAGAGAGAGAGAGGGGCATTAAAAAGATCCATAATGGAGTGAAAAATCTAAGGAATATATAATAATACAGAAATCTTCTGACCTTACTTAGAATATTGTGTTTAGTTCTGGTGACCATATTTGAAAGGAGGGATTTGATTGACCTTAGGACTAGAAGCTAGGAACTCTGAAGAGAGACTAAAATCCTGAATTTCTATAACCTTTAAAGAGCAAAGGTTAAAGGAGATTTAACTGAAAAATATAAGCTCTCCTGAATATATATATAATATAGCTAGATAATGTCAACTCTGTTTTTATCACAGCACAGCTTATTGTAAAAGGAGTCATAAATATCAGTTGAAGAGAAACTAACTCAGACATTTGAGCTTTTTCGTCTTTCAAGTCCACTGTGTTATATAATGTAAAAGAATAATGACTCTGATCTCCTGCATGAAGTTAAAAGTAAGAAGATTTTTCTTTCATTTTTGGAATCATTGAAACAATTAGAACTGATGGAATAATAAAAAATACAAAAATATAAATAATGGTTTCATCATTTAATTAATAGAAACATAGTCTAAACTTATTTGCAGATATTATTCTACGAGCTGTAGAAACAGCTTAATTCTATCTAGTGTCACTGGAAAGTATTTGCTGTCCTTTTTTAATGTCATTGGTGAATTGCTTTTAAAGCAGGAGGACACTGAGCTGGCCTACTGGTGCAAAGTAAGTAGATGGTACATGCAACCATCAGTGGCTAACCAAAGGGTATCACTGGAGTTTAAGTATATTATTGCATATTTTGAATGTGTTAGTTTGGCCCTCTAGTAGGAGAATATTTAAGGGCATTTTTTAGCTAAATAGAAAACCAACTTGACAACTTCCTGTAAGTGTGGCATGCTGGCTAAGTGTATTGTGCCCCATCTAGTGGGTACTACACAGAGGTTAAGAGCCTTACAGTGGTGCCAGTTAACAGTTGCGCTGGCTCAAGTGATCGAGGCCTGTGTTTTGTCGCTGATGGTCACAGGTTCAGTCCTTTGCTTACAGTCCATGGTAGAGGTTGTTGCATACAACAACAAGGTAACAAGATCTAAGCTTCAGGTACAAGAATTAAGGGCGCTTTATTAAGTCAACCTGAACTCAAATTCTAAAGCCCCATGTTAAGATTCCAGGTCATTATTGAATTACATGCTGGCAGATGGACCCAGTTAACTCCCAACCAGAATATAAAGCGGGGTAGTACTGTCTCTTAGGGCTAGAGAGCAAAAGGGCAGAGGAGAGTTTGAAGGGAAAATCTTGGATCCTCCAAACTCTGCTTTTGAATTTGTTGCTGTGGTATTGTTGAGGTACCAGCTAAGTTCAGCCTCAGGGGAAGAGTTTGGATCCTACGTCTGTGTCCATATGCTATGTTGAGATGGGGCAGAAATTCACCCCCATTTTAGCTAGTCATTAAGAGAGAGAGAGTGGGTGTGTGTGTGAGAGAGAGAGAGAGAGAGAGAGAGTGTGTGTGTGTGAGAGAGAGAGAATGTGGAAATTAAATAATACAGTATACACTTTATCACAGCACAACCAGACTTTTGATCTGTAAAAGTGTCCATATTATTCAAAAGGTTTATCCTTTTCTAGAGAGACTTTGACTTCTGTCTTACTAGCTGTTGTAGTAATGCATTCATTATTGTAGTATCTAGATACAAATATGAGGGTGTCAAAGTGATTTACTAGTGGTAAATGAATCAAATCTGTTGGAAACTATATATCACTTATTTGAGCTTATGGATTTGTCAAAATTTAACATTCAATTTAAGACTCATTACACATGTAAACAAGCTCTTTAAAAAGTTATTGTATAATTAAATGAAATTTTAAACTATTCTATCCAGAAATAGTTTTGTCTAATTATATGGTGTTTTGCCATCACTGATTCAATGATGATGGTAGTTTAAAGAGAGAGAGGTAAAACAAGTATGAAATATTGAGCTCAATAAATATACCAATAAATAAATATATCAATAAATATAAAAGTGTGTGTCCTTATGGATATGTGCTGTGTGTCATCCTTTACATATCTAGGTCTATATTAGAATGTTTGAACTTGAGTTTCCAAGGGGCATACTACCTGATGGCTTGCCAAATAGAAGATCCTATGTGATAAAATTTAATATCTGTAGGTTAAGTCAATTAGCATCCTTGCATGACTGGTTATCCAAGAACCATATTTTAAAATGTGTAAAGAGAAAAATAAAATGATGGAAGGAATGGACCAAAGATGTTGGATTCAATTCCTAGCTCAGTTACATAAGCGCAACTCCCAGTGATATAAGAAGAAAAAAAAAAAGCCCACTTAACTTTGCCATCAAGTTGTAGAAACTGCGCCTTTCTAAAAAGTCAGGAAATACAGAAAGAATGAGTTTAGCCATTTATATTGTAATAATATTGTATCTGGGTGCAATCTTGGTCTCATTTAAGTCAACTGGAGTTTTGTTGTTGACTTCATGGGGGGCAGGATTTCACTATTGTGTTTAAATGGGTACAGCTCAGTAAGGTAGTGGGGCAGAAACCTGCAGGAATGATGTTTCTGCACTTTTGACCTCTCACTCACTCTATGTGCAAGGTCATGCCATATGGAGGATGTCATTTTATACAGAAACATGCTGGGGGCCGGGGTCATGCTGGCACAGGTGGAGTACTTGCACATTAAAAATGAAGACTACACGCCAGTACAGCTCCTCAGTGCAACTCTACAGTCATGAGTACTGTACGATAACTTTCTAATGATGTAGTGGAATCTTACTAGATGCTTAGAAGTCTGTAATGATTATTTAGCATAATGGATTGTATTATCATCATTGTATTTAATAATTTGTACCACTTTCTGAGAGAGATGTCAGGTCACTTCACAGGGTCTGTTGACTGAGTCATATTGCTGAAGAGGATTCAGCGTGTTGAAGCTACCATTAGAAGGTATCTAGCCTGTTTTGTTCTTGATAGGAGCTACATTGATCACATTCACATCTTGAAACAATTATTGATGCAACCTATGATGAACAAGTCCTTCTACTTGTGATGAGCATTGGCTTCTAAAAGACATTTGACACTATGAACCATAAACCTGAATCCAAGATTCTTTGTTGTTACAGCACATCTGAGAAAATCATTAAACCTATTGAAGTTGTACAGACTGGGCCTAATACTGTTGTTTGCATAAAGAATCATCTGTCCAAGGCATTTGACTTAAAGTTTGGCATTCTTCAAGGAGACATATTTAGCAGCTCTTCTATATCAATAGCCAATGGATTCTGTTACAAAAAAAAATCAGGCATAAATGTAGCTGCCTAATTATATAAAAAAAATAATTCTCCAGACCTTGTGCTGAGACGCTATTGTCTTCATTGAGACTAGTCAGGAGAATGCACTACAGTGTTCTTATGAAAAAGCAGAAAAAAACCAAAAGATTTAACTTGTTTGAGAGTAAGGTTAGTACATCACCAGAGACTCAGGTAAACTAACCACTCTAAAAAATAAGAAATTGCAAAAGTGGCAATTGTCAATCAGTTTGGTCCCAATTCCCTCTTGTAGGAAAAGAGGATTGGAAAATGGTCAAGAAAGGACTTTCTTCGAGTGCTTTTCAGAAACCTAAGCCATTACAAAGCGTGTATGATACTCCTTTTGTCCTTTTAAAACTGAAGATTTTTCAAGGCATTTTTCTTTTCTCTTGCAGAACATAGTTGCAAGTCACAGGCTTTAATTGAGCATTCTCAGAGATTAAATAGCTTTGCAACAGCTGTTACATGGTGATATTTGGCATATGTAATGGATAAAGTTATCAGTTTAGAAGTGTATAGGAAAGTCTGCAAATGCCCTCCAAGATAGTGCAAAGGCAGAAGTTGAAATGGTTAGGTTACATCTTAGTAAAGAATCTAAAGTTGCTTATAAACAAGTATTTATTGTATATTTCCTGCCATGGAAAATGAAGGGAAGGAGACTCTTCTTGGATTACTTATAATTTATTACATCTGTTCTCAGTCCACAGTGTCATCATGTGTACTTGGGGTCATGTAAGTTGCTTCCAAGAGAAACAGGAAAAGCTTTGTGACCACTCATGAACCACTTAAAGGCCAACTTAGTAAATGTAAGACTACAACAGTTAGAAGCTAGTCCAACAAATGAATACACAATTTATTTAAAGACTAAATGTGATTTCTGCTACGATCTGGGTACTGATTGTGGATTTTAATTTAGCCTTTCTGAGTTAATTATGCTGTTTCTGCCCTGTTTGTGATCTTTGGATGAGTGTTACTGCATGTAAGTGTGGATGCAAAAAAGAGGAGAAAGTATCATTATCTTTCTAGTGAAGGTAGTTTTAATCAATGACATACAATGCATTAAGTACCTTATGTGGTTACTATCTTGCAGATTCAGCAACATTTTAGTGACTGGAGCACAGAATTATGCTTCAGAAGACTTGGGACATGTCTTAATATTGCCTACTGGCTTATTGCCAAATCACTTGACCTCTCTGTGCCCCTGTTTCCTAATTTTTTTAAACTGGTGTTTAAAAAATAACTACTTTAAACAAAATGAAAATAGCGGAAGAAAGAAAACAAAAAGTAGATTTGGCAAGAAATAGTAGAACACCTGAATGATGATGATAGGAAGACTGCAAAGTAATGGTGAAACTATGAAATTAATGGCGAAACTGACATTAGATTAAAAGTCTTCTGAACTTTATTAAGAGACTGTCGAAAAGCAGAGCCCAACTGTCCTCGAAGATATTCCAAGAAGACCACTATTTGGAGAAGAGAATTAACTGGGAACAATTCTAATGATGAAAGAACATGAAAAAGTTGGGAGGTGAAATAAGGCAAAGAACAAATTCATACTCAGTTTACCTGATCCACTTATGTCTGAAAATCTGGGTTTAAAATATCACAAAGAATATATTTCTTTGTGAGATTTCTGGTATTTCCTGATTCTGATTGGGCTGGAAATGCCCATGAGAACATCCTTTCTAGGAGTCACACTCCTTTTCCAGACGCCTCAATAATATATCTAGTCACACATTTGATGCATCATGAAACCCTAACAAGTAACTGATTTTGCACCATGGGGTACACTTTCCTTGCAATGTGTTGGAAGGAGACGATACTTTCACTATATTATGGGGTCTTCATATCAAACACTCTCCTGTCTGCCTGGCCACTGTGGTAAAAAGAGGTAATGGTCCTCAAGGAGATACTTTGGGAAGCTACAGCCTTAAATAGGATGCAATTAAAGATAAGTTTATGGTGTTTATTAATACTACAAAACAAAATATATTGCACAGTAAACAGGAAATTAAAAAAGGAATCTATAGACGGTATGGTCAAGATTCTGTGCACCTAGTATCTACTGGTTATAGTTGGCAGTGTTGTGCAAAGCAATGGATATGGCTCCCTGATTCTGGGTCTGGTTCTTCATCAACCCTGGCAGAGATCAGAGGAGTCTCTGGGCTATTTTAATCTACTCCATCTGGCTATGGCCCCTAAGGGACCATCTACCAGCTTTTGTATTCCAAAGCACATACCTACAGTGCATTAAGTGCTATGACTAATGTCTGTCATGTGTGGTTCCTTCTCATCCTCTCCCCAAAGAGATAATTGTGTATGCAGTGCAGTGTTTTGTTTTTGGTAGGTCTTGGTTGGTGGAGTTTCCTTTTTTTAAATGGACATGCTGCTATGAGTTTCTGTTAGAGGAAAGCAGGTTGAAGAATTGCACCTTACCTTTGGAAGAAGAAGGTGGTGAGGTTGGTAATGGTCCCTAGTCTCTGTTTTCCAGAAGCTGGGAATGGGAAACATGGGATGAATCACTTGATGATTACCGGTTCTGTTCATTCCCTCTGTGGCACCTGGTATTGGCCACTGTCAGAAGACAGGATACTGGGCTAGATGGACCTTTGGTCTGACCCAGTATGGCCGTTCTTATGTACTTAGTTCCTGTGGGAGTTCATTCCACAGTCTCAGATGAGCCCCCAGGAAAGCTCTGTCTCTGGCACAGATGGACTTTACCATTATGATAGAAAGTTCCATTTTGCCTCTTTGAATGGAGTTTTTGATCACAGTCTTTGTCCTGGAGCTTCAGAAAATATTTTAGATATGCTGGGCTGGGCAGTGCTTAATTTGTAATGAAAGAGGTGCCGGGGCTCAAGCAATTATTTTTTCTTTTATAACTGACGCGACAAGCCCAGACTATGGACTGTGAACTGCAAAGCTTAGAAGTGCCAGGGCTCAGCCCTGGTAAGCCCTGACACAAATTAAGCACTGAACTCAAGCCATTGAATGCCTTCAAGATAAGAACCAAGACACTGAACTTGTTTTGAACTGTGTTATTGCCCTGGTTTCAATAGCTGTGGTAACTCTTGTTTAGTGATAGAGCTGTCCAAAATTTTCCATCAAAACTATATTTTTGGATAGAAAACTGGAGAGGGAGGCTAAACACTTTTTTTTTTTAACAAAAAGTGTCTGCTTTCTGTGGCAATTTTTGACTTTTTTGGTTGAAAAACTGAACACCTAAAAACCAAAAAGGTTTCTGTTATGAACAAAAATTTTCAGCCACAAACCAAAACTTTCTCTTTGGAAAGGAACATTTAATTTGGACATTTTTGATCAAACTAATTGTAACATTCCTGAAGTGAAATGTTTTTGATTTGGCTTGGTTCAACATTAAATCATACAGTCTTTGAACCACCATGGGGCCTCATGCCGCCATTACCTCTGAGAACTTGGCTCCCCAGCCAAACTACATCTTCCAAGAAGCACCATGATATGTCACTATGAGGGAAATGGTAGTGCTGCATGGGAGATGTAGTCCAGGTAGGGAGCTTGGTTCACTGGGGAGAAGAGGGGCATAAGGAACCTGAACTAGGACTGCCAGAGGCACTATGGTAACACAGATGGCAAAGTTTTATGTTGAATTTCCCTTAAATGAAACATTCTGGTTTGGTTCAACAAACTGAAATATTTCAGTTCAAGTCTATCCAACCTGAAACAAAATATTTTGTTTTGATTTGCCTAACAGAAACTTCTGGTTTTCAGCCAAAAGTTCTTGGGTTTTTGATGAAGTCAAAAATTCTTCCTGGAAAATTTAGATACATATTCAGTTTGTCAGTTTCTGCACATATATTTATTTCAATTGGCTCTATTTATCAATAATTGTATCCATTTCATGTGTGAGTTGTTTAGTAACAGATACAGAGAGAGTTCCTGATGAATTGTAATTTTAGAGTTAGTTCTCAGTTCTAAAGAGATATTTCAAATATTTTGCATTTTAAACAGTCTAAAATTGACAAAAGTGTGAACTACATAATGTGCTCTGCTTCAACAAAGAAACATTATATGAAGCAGGACATTCTTTTCATGCCTGGCACAGAGAATATTAGTCTACTGTAGATGGCTGTAGCATGAGTTGCTATAATAGCCAACTCTCAGTCACGCAGAGTGTCTTTCACTGCAACATTTTTTGTTTTTAAATTCTTTTTCCTTAATGGGAAGAGCACAGATTGTTTGAGAGATACAGGACATCTTATTCCTAATCACTTAGTCTTTTCTCTTTCATTCCAGATGCTCTCAGAGGAGGTTTCTGTTATGTTATCAGAAGTATTTGTTAATAAGAAAGAAACTTAAGTAGTTAACATAACAGAAGTTGATTTGAACTGCTGATACAGAGTTATACAGAATAAACAAAAGTCTATTATCTGAGATTTTATTTATAGGGGTCTGCTCAAGTGATCTGAGATTTCCACTTTGTTTGCCTGTCCTGCCCTAGACCTCAGCACATAATCTCACTGTACTGCTGCCCTTTTGAGATCTGATTGCCCTTTCCATCAGCATCAATCCAAAAAGCATATTTGTCTAAAAAGGAAACAATTAAATTCCAATATCTCACAAAAAATCTTTACTTTTCAAAGAAAACATACTTAAGTAGTCACAGAGTCATGTATGAGGGAACACAGAATAAATCAGAAACAAAGCTATAGTCACTGCTGGCAAAAGTGGGCACAACTCCATTGACCTCAATGAAGTCTTGCCCAAATTCATCAGCAGTGAATTAGGTCTAGAGTATTCATTTATTTTAACTTTTAAAATCCTTAGTAGTAAAGAAATGTAAAGTGGCAAAATCCAAAAGAATTTATAATTCTAGTTGTTTGAATGAATACTGAAAGACTTGAACAGTATACTAGTCGGAACCAAATGACAATGTGCTAAAAACTCTTATCAAAGCAAATGCTGCTCTTATCAAACATCCAAATATCTTTTCTCGTAAGAGTCTGTTGAAGTTTACACATAAAATACATTTCATAGTTATCTCCTTTCTTTTCAACATATTCCAGCAATGAAATAAAGAAAAGTTTTCTAGCTGAAGATTTAGGACTTTGTTTGCATAATTCTGATGTTTACGATGGTCATAAAATCATAATAAATGCAAATAGAACACATTTTGTAGACAAAAGTGTTTTTGGACATGATCAGTTTTATTGTAGAACTAGATTCATTTCTATAATCTCAAATACAATCTATAGTTTTGGGATGAAGTTGGTTTACTGCTGATTTTCTTCTTGATTGTAGATTCAGCACTGGAATGTTGGTTTTGACTGATTACCGAATAGAAAATTGTGCCAGTATTTGCTAAAAATTGTCTTGCTGCAGGCCTTACTACTTTTCCCCAGTTATATTTAATCTATTTTGCCTTTCATCTTATGTCTTTATAAGTACTTTATATATATAAAAGATTGTGATTAAAATGATGATTATTTACCAGTTCAATAATTTTTTTTTAGTTCTTCTTGATTTACATATGGGGCCCAAATCTCCTTTTTCAGTCCTTTTCTCAAAATGAAAGGATAGGGAAACAGAGAGCGAATGGAGTAATATTTGCAAGGGCAGCAGTACACTACAGCCAGAATTCTTTTTTACTACTTTTGTTTTACATTAAACTAAAGACAGTGGTGATAAATTTGCACTACTGTGAAAAACTATTATTTCTAGGTAACATTATATTATCAAGCTTGTTTTGAAGCCCAATAAGTACTCTTGTACTACATAGGAATGCAAGTTTCAATGCCCCTTGATGTAATTGACCATTGATCCTAGTGTCGCAGAGAAGATAGGGATTAGTGAGAATGCACGAAGAGCTTCTTTTGTTCCTCTCAAACTTTACTCTGAGAGGACACCTGCTCTTCAGTCTCCAGAGCTCTCTCACCCGTGGAGGCCCACTGGGATACATCTTGTCCTTCAACTTGTTTAAAGTATATATGAAGCCATTGGGAGAGATTGTGAAACTTAAACTAAAATAGGGGTATCTAGAGGACACGCAACTCGATATCTAGTCATGTCAGACAGAAACACGATCTCTCATAATCAAGAGTTGGTTAAAATCAGCCCCTGAAAGTATAACAGTGCATGATGACTCATTCCCCCCACTGGCACTTTCAAGAATTTACCATACCCATGACATCACCCTGCACTGAGAGAATTTATCATGGTAAGGATAGTCCACAGCCTCAGAATTTGCATAAACTCTTTCCTTTCTGCACCTGGGTATGCAGATAGCCACAGATGTCCATTAATAGCTGAGAAGAAGATTGTTCCCTCTCCTAATGGATTTGGTCTTAGCCACAATGAGCCATACCTTTGCATCCTCTTTTTGTTCATTGTAATTTTCCATACTTAGGAATAAAACCTACCTTCACAGGCTGTACAGCATTCATCACTCCAGTGCTCTGCTCTGCATAAAGGATCATCTTCATAGCCCTCTATGGCAGTGAAGCAAGTTGTGATCATGGAGCTATAGAGAGTGAAACTTGAATGTGCAAGGAACTGAGCTCTCAGTGACTTATCCTAAGGACCTGGAACTCACTCCCAGAAGAGATCAAGAAGAGTCTGAACTGGAGAGCCTTCAGAGCAAAATATAATCCCTATTTCTTCGGCAGAACGTTTCCACAATAACAAAGAAAGAAAGCAAACCAAAATCCTCTCCTCACACATAGGAAAAGAGGGACAGTGACAAAAATGTATCTTTGTATGTACAGTTCATAATTAAGAAACTTTCAGATACCACAGTGATGGGCCCAGGGTATAACCTTGATAGAGTAATTTTCAGAAATCTTAAACATTTTAGGTTTAATGCTGACCATACTAGACGTAGTGATGCACTGACCAGCAGCATGTCGTTTTAGGAACAAGTGGATATTACCACTTTTGTCAGCTTGATTTTTTTTTTGAAATATAAAGGTATAGCTGAAAGAGATCTCTGTTCTTGCCTTGGGCTTTATAATAAAAGTGAAAGGTGTCTGGAATCTTAGTTACAAGAGGGAAAAGGAAACCAAGATGGAATATAGTTGCTTAGATATGTACTTATTCTTGTCCTGTCATGTAAACTAGTGTGATTTATAGTGTAGAATGAAGAAGAAACTTCAATTAAGATCAAGTGATCATGCTCTAACATGACAGTGTACACTTGTAATAGTAGTAAGTGGGAGGTTAGTATGCACAAATCCTGTTCTTTGAATTTCTTACAAATACCTCTAACTATCAGCGAGCTTCAAAACAAACCTCCACCTCTGGGAATATAGAACAGTATAGTTTGTCATTAATTAAATTTTTCACTTCTATTGTTTAAGGTGGAAATGACAGAAATGACATCCCAGAATATGTGATGTGGCAGTGACATGCCCAAAGGTAGTACTTTATCTGCAGGTTCCCAGCAATAATTAAAATCCCATTATTGGCATGGCAAGCTAAATCATTAATCCTGGTTGGTTTCTAAATGCACCCATGTTTGTAGGTTTATATATTTGAACTTTTACAATGTTCATGCACTTTGTTCAATTCCTTTCTGATAGTTGCTAACAAGACGTTTGTGTTTATCCATTTTTATTAACTGTAATAAAATTAACCCAGTGTCTATTGATGTGGACACAGTGGCAAAATGAGGACAGACACATGCATGGAATTAAGCAGCAGGCTGCAACTTTTACTAAACTTTAAGAAAGGGGAGGGGCACTACCTGCCTATCACCCCTGCTCTCCTATATCAGGCATTTAATTGGTCCTAGTGCGGGGGTTACAGGGCTCCTTACCACATAATCCATATCATGAGGTAGGCAATCCTCAGCCTACCCACCAGGACTCCGCTCTCCTGAGTCCTAGCACACACAAACCCAGCGAGAGGGAAAGAGGGTGCAGCAGGGTGGGGACCTCAGTCTTTGAGGGCCATGAAATCGGACCTCAGCCCACAAAGGCCACACCCTATCACATGAGCCCAAGGTTAATCACCAAAATCCCAGGTCTTTTACCTCTGGGAACCATTCAATTAGTTCTCTTAACCACATTGGAAATTGGTCACAAGTTGGGACGAATAAACACCACCACCACACAGTAGCGTAGCCGGGTGGGTGGGGGGAGCGGCCGCTCCCCCTGTGAGCGGAAGCGGCGCCTTAAAAAGGCCTTTTTAAACGCCACTTCTTGCACTCACCCGGCGGTGATCCGGGGCTTCGGCAGCATTTTGGCGGCGGGTACCAACGAAGACCCAGAGCGAGTGAGGACGTGCCGCCGAAGACCTGGAGTGCCGCTGGAGGCGCCGCCGGGTGAGTACAGGGGGAGGCGCCTTTTTATAGCGCCGCTCCCCCTGTGCTCCGGACCTGCCTAAGCTACTGCCACACTACCAGAGTTTGGTATCAAGTGCATTCCTACTTAGTCTGGCTTGAAGGTGCTGCAAGGAAGACAGAAACTCCCTGGTCCTCTGCCATTTGGCCCATGGGAAAAAAAAATCCTTCCAGACCCCACTCCCCCTCCAAACAAGTGATTGGCTAGACCCACAGCATCTGTGAGGCCGGTTCCCTTTCCCAGTTCAGGTGGGTGGGAGTGGGCTGCTGAAATGTAGCCAGAAGAGGCTCCACATGGTCCCGGAGCTGGGCTAAATCTTGGGAGCTGTTGAATGCCGGTTATTCCATTGGAGGTAGAAAGGAAGTTCAAGTGGCAGAGATTGGGTGTTGTGAAATTGTTGCCCTATGCAGTAATGATAGGACTGGTTTCCATTTCCCTTAGAAAAACAAGAGTGGAGGACTGAAAAGGTGTCCCTGGCAGTGGAACCAATGTAAAGTACTCTCAGTAGTACACCCTCTGGGTAACAGTCCAGGAGCACATTAAATAACTCATGACACATGCCAACAAGCTCAGAGATGACCAGAATGCTGGAGGACTTGGGAGGGGTAGAAGTCCTTGAGAAAGGGGCAATAGATCTGGGAGTAATGGATCTGAAATGCCTAGTGGGGAAGTAGGGAGAGGTTTGGCCATCTCCCCTGAGGAGCAAGACATGGGCAAAGCTCAAGGTGGAAAATATACTAATGAGGGAGAAAAGGGCCCCAATAATGAGACCTTGTGGGGGGAATCTTACCCATATAACCCCAAACCTAAGGCAAGTCAAGGGAAGAGAGAAATCCTGATATGGATTCAAGCCAGGGGGTAAAGTAAGCCAGATTAAATCTCCAAGAGATATGAATGGTGTGATGACCTGTGGGCCGAGGTGGAAATATGGGGCAAACCTCCACTCCCAACCTTTTGGAAGGGGATCCCCCACTGGTGGCTCATGGACAGCCAGTTTGAAAGAGTTCAGGAAGACCCTGTAGAACCTCAACCCCACAAAGGGGATAGGGCTAGGATGAGAGGAAAACCCTCCCTAGTCGGCAATAAAAGGTTTCAAATGAAATAAAGATTGGGGGGAAGGTATCTGACAGAGTTCTAATTGTAGCACCATGGTCAGATAGGTAATGGTGTAAGAGAGAATATCTCAATCTTAATTGTTGGCATTTGACATATTATGGTGAGATTATTGATGCTTGGTGGCAATGTTTGGGCCAATGGGGTAATTACTCAATAAGGGAAGATATGTAATTAGCAGGAACAGGAAGTCAGGGAGGAGCTCAGAGAATGAGAATGTGGTGGAGAAAGCTGGGTGGAAGGCTCCTCCAGACACATGCCTCTACCATTTTCTGTGATGCTGGGAATCTAAAGATATACATGGGGAAAAGAAACAGGTGTGTATATTGTGAGTAAGAGACCACACAAACGGGTCAGGCAGTGTGGCACATGGGTAGCTGAGGGAGCTCCCTGAGACACTAACATAAATCTTACGTGTTAGAGTCATACATTGGCAAGGAAAAGATTAATTATTCAACACTAGAATACCTATGCTAATAAGAAAATTAATTAGTGCAATATTCAGTTTATATAGTACTAATTCTTCTTTACTCCTGTCACATCAGCTGAGTCTTTGTAAAAGGTTTGTAGTGTTCTGACCGACTAAATATTAAAATAACAGGTTCCTTTGTTTCAGAGTTTTCTCTAAGAATAGCAATATGTTTTGTCAGTGGTATGTTCTACAAAATAATACCAGAATACTGGTGTAGTACATAAGCTTTTTACTACTCTTGAAAACCCAGTTTGAACCTTGAGCTAGTCATTTACATGATGTTTCCTTGGGATTACCTACATTCTTGTCCACTTTGACCTTGTAATTTTGCTCACAGTTGGAAATGTAATGCAGAGTGACTAAGATAATGTTGTTTACACAGACTTTAAGTGGAGTGACATTATAGTCAAGCAAGTGTCACATCACCCAAAGTGAAGGAAGACTTAATTACCATAATCCTGTGAATATTAAAATTCCTTAGCCATGTGTAGCATAATAATGTAATGTTCTGCATGTTACATTTAATAATGTGAAGGTACAATGTATTAATTCTCAGGCATGTTTTTTGTTATTTTAGACTGAGAGCAAACAAGTTTTAGAGATGCTCAATAGAAATTTTGTAGTAGATGCAGTTCCTTGTATATATTGTATATATTGCTAGCTGTTCATTTCTTTTTCTTTAAAAACTGTAAAATTTGACTGGCAATTCAAACCTAAGAGGGCTGCACTAACACACCCATTAATCCAGAGAGTAGGTGATGGGCCAAGAATTTCTGGAGGTGGTAGAGGGTAAAGTTAACTAAATGACAGGGAGATAAGAGTGAAGAACATAACATAAGAATGGCCATACTAGGTCAGAGCAAAGGTCCATCCAGCCCAGTATCCTGTCTGCCGACAGTGGCCAATGCCAGGTGCCCCAGAGGGAGTGAACCTAACAGGTAATGGTCAAGTGATCTCTCTTCCGCCATCCATCTCCGCCCTCTGACAAACAGAGGCTAGGGACACTATTCCTTACCCATCCTGGCTAATAGGCATTAATGGACTTAACATCCATGAATTTGTCAAAAGGGTTGTCTCTTTAAACCCTGTTATAGTTCTAGCCTTCACAACCCCCTCAGGCAAGGAGTTCCACATATTGACTGTGCGCCGTGTGAAGAAGAACTTCCTTTTATTTGTTTTAAACCTGCTGCCCATTAATTTCATTTGGTGTCCCCTAGTTCTTGTATTATGGTGTAGGCGTTTTAGGCCCTCTTGGGGGCGGCTGGGGACCAGACTGCCCCACTATACCGTCAGAGTTTGGGGGAATTAGCACTGTTAATAGTGAGCCCAGGCCCTTGGGCAGGGCGGGGCACAAACAGTTAGGGCTCAGGCCCTCAGGCAGGAGCTGAGCAATAGTAAATCAGTAGGTCCTGGCCCTTGGTCAGGGTGGGGCAATAAGCAGTTCACAGCTCAGGCCCTTAAGCAGGGGCTGAGCAATCAATAAGTCAGTAGCAAGCCCAGGTCCTGGCTCTGGAGAACCTGGGAGAGGGGGGAGACTGCTACCCACACGTTGGGTGGCAGGGGGGACGCAGGCCCACCCACTCCACTGCGTCCCAGCCCGGGGCCCTAGCAGCGGCAGAAAACCCGCTGCTGAGTCAGTGGGGATCCTGGCCGCAACACACTGACCTGGGCTTTCGCAGTGCTGCAGCCAGACTAGAGTTGGCTGCCCCCGGGCTACTTCCAGCTTCCCCCTCTCCGGGTACCTGGATCAGGGGGGCGTCCTCCACGAGGTCGCAGACCATCGGCACCTCCGCGTCGCAGGCGGGTGGCAGGCCCGGCGGCTCGTCCGGGTAGCAGGCCGGCGGCAGGCCCGGCGGCTCCTCAGGGTAGAAGGCCGGCGGCAGGCTTGGCTGGCCCGGCCAGTCCTCCGGTCGGCTGCTGGTCGCCGGGGTCTCCCGGCGGGGAGCTGTATCTCTGGCGTCCAGCCTCTCTGGTGGCTGGCGCCCAACTGCGGTCTGAGGGCCGGCTTTTATACTTCCTGTGCCGCCCCCTGACCCTTGAGGGCGGGGCCAGGATTCTCCGGGTCTGCCCACTTAGGTGTCCGGGGAGGTTTCTCTCTTTCTGTGGCGGCTAGGGACCAGACCGCCTCGCTACATATGGGAACAAGTAAGATGATGATAACCCCCTATTATTGTGTAATGAGAAACATGCCATTAATTTATGAAGAAAGTGGTGACTTTTTTCTAAGACTGCAGAGTCCTGCCCTTGAGCATTCAGAAAATCCTACATTTTTTGCTGATATCTAGTACAGCTGATTTGTGATCTCAAGCAGGAGTCAAGAGCTTGAGTAAATGTAAAATCGGAAAATTGCAAAGGCACAAGACTATTTGCGATGCGCTCTTCTGAGCACAGCATAATCATTTTATAGAAACCGGATTATTGTTCCTAAATGGCTTTTGTTGTTCTTAATTCAGCAGTTGCCAACACTGAATGGTATCAGTACAACCTACTGCATTCTCCTTTAGACATATTTGACCTAGGGAGTTGGGCTGCTTACAGAGTCTTTTGCAAAACTGAAATTAGACACAATGGATGGAATTTAGTTAATTGCTGTTCTCTTCTTCTCACTAATGCTGGACCCCAAGATCTACTGAGGCTTTGCTATTTCCTATGGACTATGTATCTAAATTAGTTCCATGTTCAATGTCTGACGAGTAAATAATTCAAAAGCATAGCTGAAAAATCCAGTTTACCTTAAAACTGTTTGAAATCTAAAACAATACCTTGAAGAAACCAACAGAAAGGTGATTGACTCTATGTGATTGATTCCACAGTGGTTTATGTGCTCAAAATGTAGGAACCAGAATTTAGCTCCTTACTGTTATGTTTCCAGATTATGGATTGACTAATGTTTGTATTTCTAAAGAATGTGAGAGAATAGACATACCCCAAACTGAAAATTCAACAAGTAACACACAGTGTTTATGTATAAATAGACAACGGTACACAGGCATTGATCCTGCAGTGGATTTTTGCCCCAGTAAGTACAGAAGGCTTGGGCTTTAGGGGCCTGATTCTCATCTTACTTATAACAGCTTCGTACTAGAGCGATTCAGTTATCTTCACTGGAGTTACCCCTGATTTTACAAAGTGGGAGTGAGAGGAGAATCTAGGTGTAGGTTTGGAAACATATTACGGAACAGATTACAGATACTTAGGAACATAGTCTGCCTGGTCTTTACATTAGGTGGGCTTTGTGGGAGAAGGGTGTAAAAAGTTTTCTCTTCCCTTCTTGAATGGTGTGCATAAAGGCCAGGCACAAATGCAATCCCTGCTCTCAGAACACTGCAGAGACTGCTCTCTCCCTACCTCCCCATTGACACAAAGCACGTTAAAGAAGACAGGGAGGAGATGAAGCCACAGCACCACTAATATCTCATCATTGGCTCACAAAAAAGAACCAGTGGAAAGGGCAAAACAGAGCACTCCATAAGGGAGTGTGTAGCACCGAATTCTGAAGAACGATGTTTCCTTTATTCACCCAGGCAGCACCCCTTACTCTGAGCTGTGTTGAGGGTGATCTAGCCCTCACCTTTACATCTTTAGTTTTGTCTAGCTTCTGAAAAACATAAAGCTTTGCTCTACATCAAACTCTTATAGTCGTGATGATAATGATGGTAATAATGAGACTGTCATGCCTTTTGTACCTTTAGCATTCATTCCCTGGGGGAGGGGCGGGAATGTAAAAGTCCAATAAACAAATAAATACAATATATTAACAAATAAAAAATTGTCAGCAGTAGATTTGAACGAAACAGGCCCTGTGCTGTCCTCTGTGTCAATTCTTATATCTGAACAATCTGGAGAAGTGCCAGTATATACAGTTCATCAATACATTTCTCCTTCCTTCTTGTTGCCAACTATTTTGGGTATTTTGTGTACATTTGTGTGTAAAATACATAAAATAATGTGCTCAACTAAAACATGAAAACTGTTCAAGGTAATTAAGATAATTTATTTGCTCCCTCTATCAACTAGTTGAAAATGGAAGTTAGGAGGATTCTCTGACAGGAAAAGTAATATGAAGTTCATATTTGTATTGTATTTTTGAAGTTCCATAAAATAATAATATATGCCTCAGTGCAGGGGACAGGACTAGATGATTTATTGAGGTCCCTTCCAGTTCTACATTTCTATGGTTCTATGATTATTATAATTAAAACACATGTATAGAGCACTGCTAAATGCCCTGGCATCTAACAAACCCAGATAAGACACTTTCCTTGCCCCGAGGTGCTTACAGTCTAAATAAGACGACAAAACAAACACCAGTCACAGACACAGTTCGACAGAGCTTGTACAGTATAAATGAGAAGAAAGGTTTACTATTGTTAATTTTTGAGTGTTCCCCATATACTGTTAGTCATTGCTTCTGAATACTGTATGCTCTCACTGATGGTTACAGGTTGTTACCTGGGTATCGGAGATCATATTAAAAGGTTTGGAAAGAAAGAAGCTATGTTCCATTAGTTGAATTTTTGCTATCTCTGTGTGCACTTTTATTCAAATCCTTGTTTTGTTTAGCATGTGCTCCGGATCAGTGGCTGGCTGTGCTCGGATTGGTTTTCATTGCTTCAAGCTGACCAAATTTCCCTTTGAAATAAGGGCATTGGAGCTTTAACCTTGACACTGTGGTAATGTAGAAAGCCTGCTGTAAAGTCACTGAGCTGGTGCTAGAAAGCGAGGAGCACCTGTGAGCACAGACTGTTGGACTGAATTCTGAGCCCCTAGAGTGTTCAGGCTGCAGCTGCTGGGTTGAGAAGCAGTTGGAAGGGCTTCGTCGCTCCCTCTTGTGAAGTCCCCTGAGACCTCCTAAAGGGTTTTAACTTTCTTTGGATGTATAATTTTTGTTGATTAACAGGAGTTCTGGGAAGGAGCCCTTTTGTAAAACTGATGACAGGGAGGAGCTGCCTGGGGCAGGGGCTGTCAAGTGATCTCCTTTGTGGCTATGATAGTGCAAATATTACCAGGGAACCAGAATCCCTTCTCTCTCCTAATTCCCTGGGGCAGTTGTCTTCAAACATAAAGCTGCACAGTAGATATTCCCAGATGTGAACTTTTTCAGGTCCCATCTTCTTTTTTTGCCATTTGAAATTACAGCATGTTTTTGGAATATATAAACTTATGAAAATCATCACTTTCAGCAGAAATGCCAAAGAATGTTTCCAGATTTATGAAGAACAAAACTCAGCTCTGGCAGTTATCAAAATACTTAAATAGGTTCCTTTCCACAGATTTGTGAACTACTAATGCAGGCTTGCCTGATTGTTTATTGGGCATGACATGTTTTGGGTTTTTTCCTCCCAAATATTTTATTGTAATTGTTCTGTTCTCCTATGGACCAAACTTCAAACATGAAACTTGAATAATGAAAAGACCAAGACCTCATAGGATGATGGTATGTTGAACACTCCCACAAGTGTTTTCCAGAAAGTTTAGAAAAGACTGTCTAGTGACTTTTCAGATCTCTATATTTTTATATAGCTAAATGATCTTTTAAAAATTGTGTTGATATTTTTCAAGTTCAATCACAGCTAATTTTTCCATCATTAACCAACTAAAAGTATCAGCTTAAAATCTGAGTTAGATAAATTCATGTCACATTCCTTAAACATTATGAAATTAAACTGGCTAGTAATACAGTCTCAAAGACCAATAGAATGCAGAAATACTTGTGTCAATTTTTGTAAGAGATATGTACTGTAATGTAGTTTCAAGCATAATATATTACATGGTGGACTGTGGTATCTGATGCAAAATTTCTCTCCCCAATTCTCTCCCCATCAAAAAAGAAATCACCACTCTTAGAAAAATATATCATGCAAAAAAGAGGTGTTTTTCTGGACAGTAGGTAGGAATTTGCATTTAAAAGACTATACTTTGGACATTTCCTGCACAGACCTTACAGAACTGTAGCACATCTAAAATTCCTGCAACTGCAAAACTAATTAGTGGAATTAAGTTGAAAGTGCTGTAAACAAGTGAAGTTATTATTCATTCTGTACTGCACTACAAATGTGGGAGGACATGTTAAATGATAAATTAGGCATGAACTGCTTTAATCTGTAAGCTGAACATGTTAGCAAACGGTCTGCATTTGTAATTAGTATTTACGGCCACAGGAGAGTGCCTCTTTTAAAACAGTGACAGGAAATTGATCAGTTTAGGTTGTCATAGCAACCAGAAGACCTCCATTTCTTTTGCTGGCTTTCGTCTATTATGCCATCCCCATGTTTAGAAATATATTTATGAACTGTAAAGATAAACTACTCAATAATGCAAAAGAGGCTGGGATGCTTAAATGCCAAACTGACAGGGTCCGGTGAATGCCTGACTACCCGATAACAAGCTTAAGTGTTCTGTGGTTGTCATGACATTTCTTTTACAAAGCAAATGATGTCTGGAAAAAAATCTTAAAATTAGCCGAAAATGCAAATCTCTTTATGAGGCTGTCACCTTCATAATAACAGACAATAATTGATGATTTATGAGATGCCACCATAGCAACCAACTCCTTCAGCACCCCCTGGTTACTTTTATACAATGGGCTAGTAGACTCTTGTGAAAAGTTTCCAATGCAAGACTCAAGGAGGTCTCATAGAATCTTAATCCATTAGATCTCATTTAGCAAGGGTCAAAAATGTTGCAGGGATTTTTCAAAATCATCCTATAAATCAAAAAGTTGTAATGTTTTATGTAAAAGTTGTGTAAAACCTGCAAGCATATTTTGTAGCAGAAATCAGACAGAGTGGTGTCAGTCAGAATCTTTCAAAGAAAGATGTAATTCCCCCTTTCAAGGTTGAGTGCTAGCTCTGATGTTGAAAGGTGTGTTGCGTAGTTCTGTTTGGGGGTGGTATATTTCATGTAGCATTTTTACTTTAAAATGTATGAGTCCCTTTTCGGTTTGTCTAAATTAATCCTTTTCTTGCATTTTTGTATCGGTGAAAATGAATGTCATAATTTTTTTAAGTTAACACTTCACTTAGATTCTAAAAGCCCTTCTTTCAAGGTTAATTAGAATTGTTTATTAATGTCTGTCTCTAAGGGAATATATTTCTGTATCTTTGCTATGTGTTGAGAGCTTTTCTTATAAGAAATTAATTTATCTTCTAAAAATGTGAAGAATGTTTATTATTGAGAGTTGGCTAATATCTCTTCTGAAAATTAATAAGACATAAGATCTGCTTTGTGGTTTATTTTTTGTAACGTAGGCAGCCTCATGTGTATGCAGTTATATTGTTTTCACTACAGACCAAAGGTTTGCTGTAATTTTTGCCCCACAGAATGACAATCCAGCATAATTAAAAACCACGGGAAAAAGACAATAGAAAGTGGTGAAACAGAATTATTAAAAGAATTACCAGCCTGTTCTTCTAAAGATGTTACCAATAACCTTATTATTTTATGAAACATGAAACATTTCCATTTTAACTGGCTAATGTGAGGTTCTAAGGAGAAATGAGCTGACTCAACTCTATATGGATGTGCATGCTGCCAAAATTTGAAATGAATCAAAATCCAATAGCTTACTTTTAAGTTCTGGGGAGTTAGGATGTGTATTCCTGATTCAGGTCCAGGCATAGTTCTAAGTGTATTGGACTAAGCTTATTACCTTTTCAAATGTCGAAGGGCCAGATTGTGTGTTATCTTCTGTGGGAGTGCAGGCCATGAGAAGCCTTGTCTTACCATTCCCCCAAACTCCAGACACAATTAGTCCCTGAATTTGGGGCCTAGAAACCCTAACTTGAAGTGTTTCTAGTAAGCTTCTGAATCATGTAGATGACAATTGTTTTCCCTCATTATTAAGTGAAAATTAGGAGTGTGCCCTTGTTCCTCTATCCCAATTAGGCATACTGACTATGACATTTTAGGATTTGGGAATAACAAGATCCAGCCCATCAGAAATAGCATCCTCAGGGTGATACACTACAGGCCATATCCTAAACTCTTTACTCAAAAATAGTTCCAACAACTGTAATAGTTTTGGCTAAGTATGGATTTCAGGATCCAGCCCTGTGAAAGGAAGGGGATTCAAGCCACAAATTTTTTACTTGTATAGTCAAATATGCGGTTGGCGAAGCCAGTTCTGGATGTTGATTTCTGGTAGAATAAGATCACATAGTCTCTGGGTCACCTTGATAAATTGTATTTGAAATAAAAATAATAAAAAATAACTGAACATTAATAAATAAAGCCATGTGAATTGTAATTGGATATAACTAGGGATTCTGCTTTTCCGTTCCTTTTTTCTGCATTTTTCTGCGTTTTTTATTTTTGGCTCCTTTAGTGCCTTGTAACTTGCTAGAAAAATCAGTTTTATAGTATCAGAGGGGTAGCCGTGTTAGTCTGGATCTGTAGAAGCGACAAAGGGTCCTGTGGCACCTTATAGACTAACAGAGGTATTGGAGCATAAGCTTTCGTGGGTTATGTTACCTCTGTTAGTCTATAAGGTGCCACAGGACCCTTTGTCGCTTCTACAGTTTTATAGGTTTATTTGAATGATATCTACATACATTTGAGTAGAAATTGGTGGTTTAAACGAATATAAACGGAAAAGTGAACTAATAAGAAACATATTTTAAACAGTCAAATTGGCCTGTGTTACAGAGGAGGTTGGACTAACTGACCACAATGGTATCTTCTGACCTTGGAATCTATTAAACCAGGGGTCTCAAACACGCGGGCCGCTTGCGGCCCGCAGAGCTCTTCCGTGTGGCCCGCCAAGCTCCTCTTGCCCCCCGACCCCTCTACCTACCCCGTGGCTCCGTGAGCAGCTGCATAAGGCACCAGGAAAATTTCCTGGTGCCCTGCGCAGCTGCGTGCTGCTCCAGCCCCTGCTCCGTCCCAGCCCCGCCGTGGGGGACAGAGACTGGCCACATCCTGCGAGAACTGACCCGGCCCCAGCGTGCTCTGTTTCCCCGGCTCCCAGGCTTCGGGGGAGTGGGGAACCGCCCCGCAGCACTTGCCGGCAGCCCGGCTGGGAGCCAGGGGAACGGAGCAGGCTGGGACCGGGTCACTTTCCACAGGAAGTGGCCAGCCTCCGTCCCCCCCGGAGGCCTGGGGCCAGCTCCCCCGCTCACACCCATGGAGGCCTGGAGCCAGCCATCTCCCCCACTCCCCCCCGTGGAGGCCTGGGGCCACTCCCCCCCCCGCGCCCCCTGTGGAGGCCTGGGGCCAGCCACTCGCCCCCCCGCACCCCTCCGTGGAGGCCTGGGGCCAGCCACCCCCGCTCCCCACCGTGGAGGCCTGGGGCCCCACCCCCCACAGGGGGGGCTGCATAGGGCACCAAAATAGCTAGGGACGGCTCTGCCCACACCCCTCCCGCACCCCAACTCCCTGCCCTGAGCCCCTTGCCACACCCTGCACCCCGGCCCCCTGCCACACCCCTCACCCCTCCTGTACCCCACACCCCAATTCCCTGCCCTGAGCCCCCTGCACACCTCCTGAATTCCCTGCCCTGAGCCCCCTGCCACACCCTGCACCCCGACCCTCTGCCTCACCGCTCCTGCACCCCACACCCCAATTCCCTGCCCTGAGCCCCCTGCACCCCGACCCTCTGCCTCACCCCTCCTGCACCCCACACCCCAATTTCCTGCCCTGAGCCCCCTGCACACCTCCTGCACTCTCTGCCCTGAGCCGCCTGCCACACCCTGCACCCCGACCCCCCTGCCACACCCCGCACCCCTCCTGCACCGCCGGGGGAAGGGAGGTGGCAGAGTTGGGGTGAGGACTTCGGGGAAGGGGTTGGAATGGGGGCAGGGAAGAGGCGGGACAGGGGCAGGGCCTCATGGAAGGGGTGGAGCGGGGGCGGGGTGGGTGTCTGTGATGCGGCCCTCGGGCCAATGCCCTAGTCCTCATGCGGCCCTCGTGGTCATTTGAGTTTGAGACCCCTGTATTAAACTGATTGTTTGCATCCTATGCTCTGTAACTACCCCCTCCCGGTCTCCCTAAAAAAACCAAAAACCAAAACAAAACCCACCACCCCCGAAAAACAAAGCAAAACAAACAAACAAAAAACCCAACAACCCAAAACATCTTTGCTTACAAAACTTTTGTTGTCTGCAACCATGAAGGAATTACAGAGAGTGTGAACAAGAAGCGATACAGACTGTCATTTACCTTGGGCAGTGTGAAAAGGAAATGAATTCTGTTATAAGTCCTTATGAAAGAACCTTCCTGTTTGCTTGTTTGTTTGCTTCTTCTGTATTAATTTTTTTCAATAATGGTTGGTATTTTTGTATTCAACCTGAAAACTGGAATCTCTAGGTATAGTGTAATTTTCTCAGGTTTCTTTTATTTTTTTTAAATTGTTTCACATGCGAAGGTACATAGCAAGTGTAGAAATCACAGTAAAAAAATCCTGTTTGTCATAGGGTTGACCTGAAGCCCATTTGAAGTTGATAAATACCAGCTGTACAAACAGAGAATTAAACAAAAGCAACTGAAAACTTGCTCTGAAGTAAACAGGTGAACCCTATGTAAGACAAAGCAGCTCCCCAAAGGCATTCTTACTACCCGATCATTATTTAACCCCTGCCTGAAAATAAACAACGCTGGCAGTGAGAGTGTTGGGGGGCTATGATATATGAACAGTGTCACTACTGTAGGCTGATAACCTAGAGCTTGACATCCTTATCTATAAACTTGGACAGATACAACAGTTTGTTACTGTCACTTTATTCACTTGCTTCTTTGATAGCAAATGATAATCTTTCTACTGTATAACACAACTAATACTTTATGAGGTGAAATATTTGGAAAAGTGTCAATGAATCTTTTTTTCCCTGTAAGGAAAATCCTTTACACTTGGTTGCATGTTGAGCACAATATTTCACAATATGGGATGGAGTTGTTTGCATATCAGCAGCAGACAATAAACTGTTTTGTCACATTAAATTATTTATGCCAAAGAAATCATGACAGTGTCTTTTTCTAAAAGATAACGTTGCTAGCAAATGTAGTTGTGGCTGCTCAAACTAAATGCTGTTGCTTAATAAATTAATATTTTGGTCTTGTGACTTTTTAATTGGAAAATAACAGCTGTTCCAAGTTGGAACTGATGACTTTGTCTTCTGGTGGTTTAAAACAAATCTGTAATCATGATTTCACAAGCCTCCATACAGGAAAAAAAATTCAAACCCCACTCCATCCCACACTCTTCTAGGTGTAAAACTAGCCTTCTGGTGCCACTAAAGGTGAACAAGGGAACAGAATTTCAGTTGAAGTAACATTACAGACCATAAGCAAAAATAGGCCAATTTATTAAAATCTGAATTTCACTTGGCCAGTTTTTTAAAGGTCACGCTAATAAAAATTATACATCCAAAACAAGCTTTTTCAAATTTGTAAATGCTTCTCTAAATCTGAAATTTTCAGTTTGTCCAGATATAAATTTCTTATCCAAAATTTATTTCAACACTGTTTTCACCCAGTGTATCTCCCACCCCCTTCTTTTTTCTTCTCCTTCCAGTCAGTAGATTAACGTGCTTGCTCAGAGGAGGAATTTAGGGACTGATCTTGCAAACACTTATCCATGTGCCTAACTGTATACAAGCAAGTGATCCTGGGCCAACTGTTTGCAGGATGGGGATCTTAGGCTGTGTGAAAATCCAAATACTGAATAGCATGAACCTTGGCAGCTCTCAAGAAGGTTTTTGTTGTTGTTGTTGTTGCAAGTCCTCCCACTATATGTCCTGACTTTAAGAAGAATTTTGTAAAGGAGGCAACTTATCGCTGTAGTTTTCTTCATACTCTCAGATGCAAAAAACTATATTTAAAGAATGCTATTAAGTTTGCAAAGTCAGGCACTGAAAAGTTACGAAATGCCAGAATTAAGGTTGCCTTAAGGTGGCCCACTTGTGTACACACATATCCTACTGTCTTTAATTACATAATTACATACACTTTTTCCACAGCGCCCCTGCCTCATTCAGGGCACAGAGCGGATGATGATCACTTAATGAGCACCTATTCAATGTTTCTTTTCTTTTCATCGTTCAACGTGTGGCTCCAGGTCTTATTTACTTCACGTTGTTCAAACTGTGCTCTGAAGACAGTTACTGATTTCCTCAAAGGCTTTTCTATGGTACTCATCACTGTAGTAGCAAAATGCTTCACAAACATTAATGAATTTATTTTCACAATACTCCTGAGAGATAAAGGGTTGTTGGCTATCCCAATTTTAAAGATGAGGAACTGAGGCATAGGGAGATTAAGGTGAAAATTATACATTAAGTTTGGGTGTTCAATTTGAGACATCTAGGATGTGTTTTTTCAGAATATTTAGCATTATTTAGTGCTTCATATGTTCAAAGCATAGCTCGCATTGACTTTGGTTTGCAGCTGAGAGTACTGAGTACTCCTTCAAATCAGACCATGAGGTCTCAAGTCAGGCATCCGGAAATTGAGAAACAGTTAGTGTCTAAAGTTTGTGAAAAGTTCATTTTAAGTGAGGTGGCCAGCATCACATAGGAACTCTGTGGCAGAGGCAGGTATAGATTCCAGTTCTCCAGGGCAGCATTCAACTTCCTTAACCATGAGACCATCCATTTTCTTGCTGCAATCCCCTGCCTCATTCACTACACATTTTCTAGCTTCTTGAACAAATGAGGCCAGGTTCTTACAGACAACACCCTCCTTCACTACACAGTACTGATTCATCTCCAGAGTAGGTCAGTTCTGTGCAGTGAATGAGACGGGGTCTTCTGCAAAAAAAAAATCATATGTGATCCTTTAATCAAAGATGGCATATGCACAAGGAAGCTGAATTAATGTCACACAAGGTTGCCTGTGTGACATTAATTCAGTATTAAATACAAACTCTGTGCTTTAAAAAGGAGCCTACTATAGAGCAGAACCTCCACGGTGGAACTGTTGTAGTGAAACATGACTTTAGGAAGACAAACTCTTAACTTTCTCTGAAGCCACATAGAATTTCTCTAGAACAGGCCTGCACAACATGCGGCCCGCGTGGGCTCACTGTCGGCCCGTGCGGGGGTGAGTAGGTGAGCTCACTGTGCGGCCCAAAATCTGGGACTCTATCCGTTGGTCCTTTTTGCTGCTTGTCTCTGGGCTGGGGGGTTGTCCCAATGCTGCAAAGAGGGTGTTCCCAAAGGAAGGTGCTTGCTTCTAACCCCTGAGGCCATCAGTATGCCTGCTCTTCTCTAGTCAGCCCACTTGACAAGTTTGATTGTCCTTGGTCTGGTTCCCATCCCCTCTCCAAGGGTTGCAGCTGTCTGGAGGTGCCTGCCTTCCACGCCTTCCTCATTCACACCTCATTCATTCAACAGGGCAACTGAATACAAAGTGGGGGGGAAGATCTTATTCGACTTCTAGCAAAAAGACATTTTTATTTTACCTTAATTATGCTACCTTAGGGCCCGCTATAACATATTACCAAGGTTCAATACAAAGTCATATAAAAGTTATACAAAAATGCATAATGCAGAGATTTATCTACAACTGCATTGATTGACTGTTGTGTGCAATAATATAGTGACCCCTGGGGGAGGTGAAGAGGGGTGTGATGGTGGGGCCAAGCAGGGATGGGGCGGGTCCCATTTTACTGCTGTGATCTGGTCACCCTATGCGCGCTGTTTCTTTCCCCCTCTACAGGCTTCCACACCCCAGCGCTGGGGAAGGAGGGGTTGTTTCTGCAGGGTGGGGTGGGGGGGCATTTCCGCGGGGCCGTGGGGTTTCGTCCCTCAGCTGTTTTCTTTGGAGTAATATGGCCCTCGCCGCTTTACGAGTTGTGCAGGCCTGCTCTAGAACTTTGGTAGTTGCATAAGATGACTCTGAGCAAATGAAGAATGATTAGAACTCTAAGCAGTCAGGATGACTAACCTAGCGTTGCTTCTGCTCCTTTGCAGCTGTATTGGAGACATGCTGCCACACAATTTTTGGTGTACCCTTGTTGCTCTTTTGCCACTATATCATGCCATCAGCAGCAATTATATTCCTAAATCAATATTATATGATGTCATTTTGGGCCTTGAAAAAGATCTGTGTGAAACTTCTAGATTTCCGTCACTGAAAATTTGCAGCCAAAGTAAAACATCTTGTAAACCTTTTTTAAAGTAAAAATGATCATTCTGTTAACGTATTTTACAGTCACTTTTGTGCAATTTTCATGGGTTCAGGACAAACGATTCCCTATTGATTGCCAATATTTAAAACTGTACTGCTGAAAAGTGACATTGGCATCATCTTTTCAGAAGTTCACGGCTGTCTCCTTCTCCCCAATTTTTTAAAATTTCACTAGTTTCATTTTTAGAGTGACGTTTTTCTTGCAGCACCAACTGAAACAAATATTCAGCTAGCTGCTTTAGCTTTAGTTCAAAGATGTTTTAAACGTAGCAATTCCTAAAGTTCACTCTGACCCATGTGACTTGCATCCAGTGGCTGACTATCTGCATGAAAGTCTTGGTGTTTGCAAGCAGAGCAGCCTATTTGGTATGTATCATCCAGCAGCAGATGAGTAGGGTAAAGTGAAGCGCTGCCTTCACATATCTACAATTTGTAAAGCCTGTGTGTGGTAGAGTAGGTTAGAACTTAAATTTTGTTAGAAGCAGGTTTAACAAAACCTCATGAAAAGACATATTTGCAAATATATATTTAAACTGGAACGAAAGCATTTTTTATTTGATTTGAAAGCACTCTTTCATTGCATGGATTGTTTAAAGGATTAGCTCATTGATCAAAAAGGGGGAGTCTCTCTTTAAATGAGTCTGTTCCCGCTGAACCAGGAGGAATACTATTTGAATGGCTTATGAGCACAAACAGGTCTGATTAGTGGAACCTAAGAGCTGTTGATAGAGGAATAAAGGATGACTAACTGTAGGTACACTGGCCAGTCTGGTGAGTCTCATTCAGCAAAATGTACCCTATCAGTGGACTGGGAAATGATAGTGAGTTCATCTGCATTAGACGTTGCAATATGCACTAAGTCTAGAGAGTGAACCCGGGGGTGAGATACTCTGGAAGGGAAAAGGCCATTACTAAAGTACTATATTGCTGTTGAAAACATCCTGGTGAAGAGCAGGAGGAAGCTGCTTGCCTAGATTTGCATTTCTATCACCCATCTGGAAGTATACGTGTGTTTTCCCTGTACCTGGGGTTGGAATAAACTGTTGCTTGTTCCAGCAACTGGCTGCTTACTAGTATCTAGAATGCTAATAATGCTCAGTAAACACACATCAGGAGCTGAAGAGAACAAACATGCCAGTTACTTCCCCCCCTTTTAGCATTTATGGTGCTAAAATGCTTTGGGATGCATACTGAAATTGTCATTATTGAGAGTGTTAATGCACAGATATTGCAGTGATTTCATGGAGAGGCAGAAGTAAACCGAAGAAATATTTTTAATCACAACCCATGTTGGTCATTCCTGTCCACAATTCTACAGGAGAACAGTGAGGAATTGAAAGAGATGAGGGTCAGATGGTGACCAGAATGGTGTTTCAAGTAGCTGTGGATGCATCCAACACAGCTGTGTGATCAATGGCCATAGCTGTCACAATGAGGAGGTCCTCAGGCATCGTGAAAGAAGTGCAGTCCACCATAGGGGACTTGCCCTCTGAGGGGATGGGACTCTTTAGCAGCAGAACAGATGAAGCATTCTGTTTACCAAAAGATTCATGGGCCACACTGCAATCCTTGTGGATCTACACATACTCTCTATAAGAAGCTGTCTAAACATCAACCCGTTTTCTTCTCACAATGCTAGCATAAAACCTGAATTAGGTCCCTTTGGCAACTGAAAAGATTCCGATACCTATACACCAGTACCAACCAAGGTGCACCCTCAGGTGATCTCCACTACTGCCTCTACAGCACCATCTTTTGGGCACTTGGTACTCACACTTAGGCTTTCCCTTCAGGTACCAAGGATTTCAGTACTAACTTTGTCAGCAGAGTTTACTTTGGTACTGTTCACCTCAAAATTGCTATTTACATTATCAAAAGTCTCCACACAGAGAGTCATGATACTGGGTATCTAGTGGTCAGTGCTGTTCTCTTCAGCATTATGAACATTTCCTTATTAGCACCAACCATGCACATTTCTTTGGCACCGAGTATATCTTCAATACCAGTGAAAGATTTTCCCAAGTCAAATACGGGGACACCTACGAAGTCTGTTTTGCCCTTAGAGGAAGACTGTTTTTTCTCTGCTGTATCAGATCACAGACCTATATCCTCCCCAAGACCTCTATTATATGTTACTTATACATCCAACAGGGAATCTAGGGTTCATAATTACTCTATTAAATACAGGGAGTATAAGGAGAGACATCTCACCTGATATCCTCCCCATGGACTCCAACTCATAGAATCGTAGGACTGGAGGGGACCTTGAGAGGTCATCTAGTCCAGTCCGCTGCACTCATAGCAGAACTTAAGTATTATCTAGACCATCCCTGACAGGTGTTTGTCCAACCTGCTCTTACAAATCTCCAGTGATAAGAGATTCCACAACCTTCCTGGGCAATTTATTCCAGTGCTTAACCACCCTGACAGGAAGTTTTTCTTAATGTCCAACCTAAACTTCCCTTCCTGCAATTTAAACCCATTGCTGCTTGTCCTATCCTCAGTTCACTTATAGCTGTCGTCCGTGGCTGTACCGGGCACTGTGGGGCTTCCAACATGCCAGCAAACCTTTCCCCTCTGCTCTCTCTGGGAGTAGATCTTCCTCCCCAGTACGGTTTCTGAGGGTTCAAGAGCAGCAGCCCACCGATGCCACTAGCAGATCTTCCTCAGACACAAGTCTCTGATGAAGATATCCATCAATCACATAAGCTTGCTACTGCTGGATGTCTCCTTTGGCAGAACAATTTTACAATCTCTGTTCAGGTAGACTGTTAGCACATCAGGTTATTGCTTGTGAGTTACCAAGAATGAAATCTATCTATCTATCTATCTAGACAATTAGTCAAAGAAGAAAAAACAATTATTTACTCTACAGTATATGTGGTTCTTTGAGGTGTGTTGTCCATATGTGTTCCTCAACCTGCCACTCAAACCCACTACTATGGATTCCCATAACACCTGGTTTTTGTATTGGCGAAGAAAATGAAGTTTGATTGGCTCTCCCTTTTATGCCCTCTGGTGGTGGGGGAGCATGAGGGCACTCAAGGTGTAGGCGAAGCCCAACAGATACTGCTGGCCAAAAGATTCCAAACTTGAGCACTCATGGACACCGAGAGTGGAAAGCATGTGGACAACACTTCTTGAAGAACCACAGTTACTGCAGTGTAAGTAACAACGTAACACTGGTTTTTTGTTTTAAAACAAATAATGCAGGTTGGGCATCATTAACTCTTCTGCTCTACACTGGATAGCATTAGAAGTGGGTTCAGCCCATGTATTTACGCAGTATCAAAGTAGTTGATGAATGTATAGATCAAGTTGGTCTTTTATGATCAAGATCATATTTAACTTGATTAGCAAAGACAATGAGCCCGTGAGATACGTCATTTAAAGAACTAACTAACTAACAACTCCTAACTCTTTGTTCTGTCCATCCTAGTACAATTTTAGTACCCAGGTTATGATACTTTTCTTTTGAACAAAAATTAGAACTGGACATATACCTCAAAATTTCCCCTCAAATAGTTGCTCAACTAAAATACTGAATTAACTATGGCTGCATTTGCATCCTTTCGTGTTTTCTTTATGGGCTGGTCCACACTAACCCCCCGGTTCGAACTAAGATACGCAACTTCAGCTACGTGAATAACATAGCTGAAGTCGAAGTATCTTAGTTCGAACTAAAAGGTACTTACCGCGGGTCCAGACGTGGCAGGCAGGCTCCCCCGTCGACTCAGCGTACTCCTCTCACGGAGCAGGAGTACCAGTGTTGACGGCGAGCACTTCCGGGATCGATTTATCGCGTCTAGACAAGACGCGATAAATCGATCCCAGAAGATCGATTGCTTCCCGCCGAACCAGGAAGTAAGTATAGACGTACCCTATGTGACTAATTCAGTGAACAAGTTTACATGCAAGGTTCTTCATGAAAACAGTGAATTTTAAGGAAATGTTAAACTGTTGTTGCAAATATTTACACTGGAACAGAAAAAATACCACAACATCTACGTGTCCAATCAAAACTAGCCAACCTAGCTTGAATTTTGCATATCGAGTATTCACAGTGGACTGCTTATTAACAATCTACAAACCAATAGTTTATTTTTAGAAATGATATAAAATGTTCAATATGTTCAAGAATATTCTAAGCTGCATACGGACAATTTGTAATCAGAAAGTTCTAAAATTAATTTAATAAATAATTCTCAACAAATTTGCTCAGCTTTATCAGAAATAAACTTCTCTGCCTGTATATCCTATGGTGCATAAATGAAGTAGCAGAGTGTTAATAAATTTTTGTGACAGACGCACACACAAACACATGGACATATACTCGCATCCACTTTCTTTCAACCAAATTATAAATTAGTCTATTTAGTGAGGGCTTCTTTAAAATATTCCATGGACTTTATGCCTTGTCTAATAAAATCACAAGTACTGTACATGAATTTGTGTTTGAGCATTTTTCTTTTTGCTAATAGAACACATTTACATGATCCAACCCCCCCAGAAGCTGTCATATTTTCCTAGCAGCTTATTTTTATGCTATAATTGTGTTACAGAAAATTTACCCTCTCTCTAAACCTTAATCATATTCACACGCACCTAAAATGTATTGCTTAGTTTCAGAAGTTAATAATAACAATATTCCTAATTTACATTTTTTGTAAAATAATTGAAAGAACATAAAAAATTGAGGTTATTTGCTTCATTTAAACATTACATTAATAAACACTGAGAAATCTTAGAAATTATGTATAATAATTTATATTGCTTAAATGGTCTTGCTCTTTCTGTATTCAGAAAACAATTTTAACAATATTTGAATAGCCTCTACACACTTGCATACTGCAGATATTTACAGTTTCAAAATTCTTTGAAATCCTTTTTTACCATAATATAACTAATTAAATATGCAAAAATATCATGTAATAATGGTTTTCTGTATAATTTCCACAGCAATTAAAGACCGGCCAAAATTCGTATAATAAATGTACATAACGCCACAAAGACATTCTCACTTAGGTAGTGTAATACCCACTTGATAAAATACAAAGCCATATGATGCACTTCATTTAGCATGCATCATTGATTGCCTCACCTGTGATCTGTCCTCTGCTCAATAATCTCTCTCTACTGCTAGGGCCAGTTGTAACATTCCAAACATCTAAGTAGCTTCAACAACTCTCCCCTGCCCCCCAAACCAAAACCTTGCAGTTGGTCTAACGGGCAGAAAGGGGAATATTCATTGTATTAGCACTGGTGGGCTTCAACATATTGATCCTTAAGGTCAGGACAGTATTATATAAGAAAAAGATGTTTACAATAATGTTAATAGGTTAATTTTAATCTGAAATGTATTAGTCATAATTTTTTCTCTTCTCTGCCTGTTGAACTATATTATGTGTAGAACGGGAGACTGGCTTTACACGTAGAAGAATATACAAAATAATACCAATAAAAGTTGTAAAACTCTCCAAAATATTTTTGAAATAGATTTTCTGTGAAACGTGTATGAAATACCTGATGATTTTGTGTGGAGTAAAAACTTCATTGGTACTCATTTGTGATGATCCAATTAACTCACACGTGGTTTTGCCACTTATTCCAAACTTATGCTGGCAAAAAATCCTCCTTTATACCACATTGCAATGCCTGCAACCTCAAAGGTGAACAGGCTTTGACTGGTCATGTGGGAAGAAAGAGATGCGCGTTAAATTAATGAAAGAAAATTTGAAACATACAATTAGATAAAAGATGACTGTATGCTAGAGCTCTCTTACTGATAAAGTGGGAAAGAAAACTGAAGTTGATAGTAATGTTATAATTTGTTTGCAGTGTTGTTTTAGCCAGAATATTGATCCCAGGATATTAGAGAGGGAAAAGGTGGGTGAGGTAATATCTTTTATTGGGCCAACTTACGTTGGTGAAAGAGACAAACTTTGTAGCAACACAGGGCTCTTCTTCAGGTCTGATGCGAAGAAGAGCTCTGTGTAGCTCGAAAGCTTGTTTCTTTTACCAACAGAAGTTGATCAAATAAAAGACATTACCACACCCACCTTCTCTCTCTAGTAATATTATACATCATTTTTATAGATTGCTATTTTTGTTGCTCAATAGCAACTATTGTACATCTACATTAGACCAAGGAGGGTTTCTTGAGTAAAGAGTGAAGAACTATACACTCGGCATTAGCCAGATAGCAATCTGCAGTGTCAGAGACCTTAGAAATGTTTTATGAACGGTACCAGGGTGAAAAAAAGCCAAGTTAAAGATTTAAGATAAGAAAAGGTAACATCCTGCCTAAATATTAAGTTATACATAGTGTTTTATTATTTTTGAACACATTCAATCTATTGAGATGTTTTTTTACTGTTTCTCAGCCAATTCAGGATTACATGCAACCTATCACTTAGGCTACATCCACACTACCCGCCCGATTCGGCGGGTAGCGATCGATGTTGTGGGATCGATTTATCGCGTCTCGTCTAGACGCGATAAATCGATTCCAGAGCCGCTCCCCGTCGACTCTGGAACCCCAGCTCCTCGCGAGGAGTAAGCGGAGTCGACGGGGGAGCCTGCCTGCTGCGGTGTGGACCAGCGGTAAGTACTTTTGAAATCGATCTAAGATATTCGACTTCAGCTACGTTATTCACATAGCTGAAGTTGCGTATTTTAGATCGATCCCCCCCCCCCCCAAGTGTGGACCAGCCCTTAGTATTCACACAAAGAAATAAATTATACCCTACCCATATCAGTAGGTAGACCAGTAACTCTCCTGGTAATGAAAGACTCTTTCTTATCCCCTTGTATCTGTTGGTTCTCTCCTGTGTTGACTTCTTGTTCTGCCAGTTCCATTGTTCTGGCTCTTGGGACTTTGCTATTGGCACTTAACAGGTGATAATATAAATTAGAAATAGAAACTTTTACATATGAATTAATTTGCTCATAAAGTGTGACATTTTCCCTACAGTTGTGATTAGAACTGGTCATATTATATTACTTAAGATAAAAATAAAGGTGGTTATGGAGTGTAAAATCATTGACCATTTTCTGGGGAGCTACTAAGCTACTAAACTGTTGCTACTGAATGAAAAAGCACCTTCCTCCACATGGAATCCTTTCATTATCACGGAAAAATTATAGTTTTGTGAGGGTTGGGCTGCCTTTCACTCTGTTAGGCACTGTCCAAACATGATGGGATCCCAATCCTGATTGGGTCATCTGGGTGCTACCATAATTAAATAATAAAGAATCAGTGGTGTTCTGATAAATAGTATTTTCGGCTGACAGTACTCTCAAAAAAATTATTTACAGCTTTAAAAAGCTGTACTTATATCTTCTTTTCCACAGGAAGGTTTTACTAATTATTATTACCTCTTTGCTGATGTTATTTGAAATTTCCATCTTTCTTTGTTGTTAGATTTATAGGGAGGGAAATATCACTTTCCTGTTTGCTGGGGAATTCTTATTTGGTAGCCACATATTGAAAACCCACATACCCTTATTTTGATGTGCCTGAATCAGTAAAAGTTTTTTACTTCATGTATTTCCTTTGTTAAACCACATAATATGCTTAACGTAGTGAGCACTACTTTACATAAGGAGGGCATCAAGCTTAACTTACCTAGACAAACTAAGATGCATTATTGGATTAGTTGTGATTGAATATGTAGGTATAGGTTTTTTAGCGAAAAATGTGGATTTATGGTTCTGTGTGTTAATGTGATATTATAGTATTAATAATATATAAATATTAAGTAATAAAATCCCACTATGAGTTCTCTTTCACTAACCATGTCTTACATTTGCTGGTTCTATAAAGCAATCCAGGATTTCATCTCAATAAGACTTGGATGTTTGGAAGCAGAACAGTTGGAAATTACACCATTAGTGGCTTATCCTTTTCCTCAGATCCCTTTAAAAAAAAAAAAAGCAATGGGAGTATTACATCTGTCATCATAGTTTAGATCCTTCAGTTTATTATGCCTACTGTAATACTGGCTGTCAGAGCTGGGATTTATTGCTCTAGCCCTAAGGAGAAGGGGGTGTATGATCTCTCAAACCTACTCTGTATTTAGAACTCTTTAATTTGAATGTATTTACCAACTGGGCTAAGAGGCAGCAAAAATAATAATAATAATAATTAATAATAAAAAAATCCAATAAAGTATCTTATACACCTATTAGGCTTAGTAATCAATAACACTCATTTTGCTAAGTAAAACTTCAGGAAAAGTTGGTATACTTTTTTTCCCCCCTGTTTCACTTGGAGGTAGTATTTTAGTCAAAATGTTGAAGTGATATAATATTTCTAGACTGCATATCTTTTTATTGTTGATGTTATTTCTTTTGCCTCATTTTGTTGCCACATACTCAGGAGGAGTCATTCCAGATAATAGAGATTTTTAATATCTTAAAAGGGCAATTTATTATTACATTAACAAGGCAGCCTTTTATCCTTAATGGAAGACAGTGGTGTAGATTGAAGTCTAGGGGCCAGTTTAATCCCTAAGTGAATTTCAAGCAGTGTAGTTAATTCGGCACTAGGTGTTTTGTATATGGTGCTCATCACACATGTTTTTGGTTAGTCTAGGAAATGTTCTCTTCCATATATGTGATAGAAATTTTATGTACAGTAATGTTAGGTTTGATTAATTTCATTCTAGAAATTATGAAGCGAAGACACTAAATTAGATGTTTTGTCAGCAAACCAAATATTGAGTTTTATAAGTTTACTGGCTGTGGGAGGCTCATTCAAATGAACAAGCAATTAGATCTGTACTTGCTCATCTCAGCTCCTGCAGGTATGAAAAAATTAACTCTGTTCAAATAAAAGTAAATGTTTAATAGCATTTTTAAATGAGGGCATTGTAGTTAGATTGCACTTGTTGTGTAATTGGGCTTTTCCTTTCCAATATGTAATTTCCACTAATTAATATAGGGCTGAACTGTGGCATTATTTATACCATTTACACCACACAATCCATGCAGTGTACTTTCTCATACAAATGTGTGGTCATTACCTGTAACAAAAAGCATAACATAGTTTAAATGAAATTGCAACGTGAATCCAGTGTAATTCCAATGACCTCACTATAAAAATTGAACAAACTTTTTTCTTCACAGCTGTTTTACAAATTCACTCCATATGGAAGATTGTAAAGTAATATGAAAGTGACAGTGCCTATGAAAGTCCTTAAAATAGGTTGGTTACTTATAACTGTCAATTTCCTGGCCCTTGAATATCTTTTTGGTATGTTTTTTTTCCTGTAAATTGTTGATCTGCCTTCACTACAAAGTTGATCTTGAGAGTTTCCAAGATTTTTTTTTAAATGCCTAAGAATTACTCAATTTGAGGAATACTAGATGAGTTCTGGTCATTGCTTTCCTGTGTCCCTCTCCTCCAAATTACAAGCAACACACTTGTCTTAAAATTTTGTGCTGATTAGGACTTATTTAACACAAACCATTTCTGTTATCACTTCTTGTATTAAGTGTTTTGGCAAAAGTTGACCTTTTAATGGTGACCACAGTAGATTTATGAAGTGTGTCTGTACACTTCAACTCTTTCTATCCTCTCTTCCCTCCCCCCTCCCAATAGGGAAACCATGTTCCACTACAGTATCTCATGTCAGTCACATCCCCGAAAGGATACCGAAGTTATAGCCAAAATCTTAATAGTTCTGTTGCTCAAGTATAAATTACAAGGTTTGGCACACCATAAGGAAACGTTAGTCAGCATAAGTATGCAGTAGTGAAATCAGTTATAAATTTCAGCCTGCACTCCTGAAGGAAGGCATCTGGCATGCAAGCAACGGGACAACACTTTTCTCGTATTTTTAAAATTTTGCTGTACCAATAATTTTCAGTAGAGACCATAAAAGATTCCAGTTTGCTCTCTCATAATGGCAGAGTTTGTAATAAAAAGAGAATTTTAATGACCAGGAAAACTCATTTGAAACAAAGAAAGCCGTCTGTTAGTTTTATTTTGATTGACAAGCATGCCCAGGATAAACCATTGGCTGACACCAGAACATGCCTTATCAGAGAATTCTTCAGTGTCCCCAAAGTCAGCTGAAACATTAAATAACATAGAGCATCAAATCTTGGAACAGTTTAAGCAACAGGAAACAAACTGTTTTTTGTTTTTCATTTGCTTTGTTTGTAGGTACAAAAAAGAATCCAGTGAATGTTTACATCTTCCCATGACATTTTGCACTAATACGGTTTCAAACAGATTATGGAGTAGAATATTAAATAAATACCACAAAAGGAACTCATGGTTTTCAGTTTCCCCTTGTGCTGAGTGACAGTAATCCTGTCTGACAAAAGAGGGTTATTGCCATTAGTAAATCCTGTTATGTAGTTCCCTCAGCAGCCTGTAACGCACATTGATAAAGATTTGGAAAATCAGAAATGTCAGACTAAGAGGCCACTCAGATCATCTGGATCATAAGGGTGTGCCATAAGTACAGCAGTAAGCCATAGCAAAATATCTGCATCAGCCTAGATTAAAAAATGTATTGAATGTTGAAAGATATATATTCTATTAGAGTTCTTTATCATTTATTGGACACTAGATGTCCATTCAGAATATGGTCTCTCCAGTCATGTTCACAAACCTTTGCGTGTACATATTTTGAGCATTAGCAGTTGTACATGTAGGTGGTAGAATTTACATGAGTTAAACCTATTTAGATAGAATTGAGACAGACTGCATATTTTTATCAACTATGAACATAAAACTAAAATTCACCTTTGTAGAGAAAATTAGCACAATTTTCATTATTATAATCACTTATTCAAGGGCTATGCAGCACTTAAGACCTATTTAAGCCCTCCAAGTAAGGCTTAAGTTGTGTATAGGCCATGTGCCAAGTGATCAAACTCAAAAGAGACATGCACAAATTTGGAGACCAAGTTGAGATCCCTTTGGAAATATGGCCCTACAAGTCCTAGGTTAACTTATGATATTGTAAGGAAGAGCTACAAGCACAGTAAGGGTAAAATTCTGCCTTAGGAAATGACACCCTGCTCCTCCTCCATTGAAGTCAGTGGGAGCTTTGCATTGACTTCGGTGGGCATAGCATCAGACCCTGAATGTGGTTTCCCTTTTGAATGAGAAAAGTATTTATCAAATGGCAGAATCAAAGAGATAATAACGTTTTTAATTTTGAGAAACATTTTATATTAGTTTCTTTCTCCCACCACAGCAACTGTAAAAACATATTTTTGTTTTGTGTTTTGAGCAAAGCTATTTGGAAAAAAATATGTGATCCTAGAATTTTACAATGCAGCTAATTACATTTTGTGTTATGGGGAAAATTACAATGCTTAAAAATGTGAGCTTTGTTCATAAATTGAGTTTGTACTTCACAATTTGTTGTACTTACATACAACGGTTGATGATGAGGAAATGTTATCAATCCACAAGTCTAACAAAACTCTGGTGGGATTTTTCATAATTAAACAAATACCAGTAATTTACGTGTTACTTTTTTGTTATTAGGACCAAAGTTTGTAGCATCAGGGAAAATAACACTTCTATATTTCAGTCACATGATTTAACTATTTGGGACATGATGTTTTACAATCAAGTCACTTCATGTGAGGATAGTTTAGATATCCTTCCTACATGTTGTACGAAGCTGAAGGTGTAAGTTCCCACACATCAAGATGAAAATGACTGCACCACAACTAAGGTGGGGGCAGAGTTTGTCTGGGGCTTACCCAGGAAGGACAGCTCTGCTTTTTGGTGGTGGTGGTGGGGGGGGAGGGGAGTCGGGAGGAAGGAGGTCAGAAACCGCTGTAAAAATCGTACTCAGTGGTCAGCTTTGCAGCAATGACTCACCCCTGCCCCCCAGGAATGTGAGGTCTGAAGGGCATAAAGGTACGAAACCTGGGTGGGGCAAGTCTCTTTGTTTCACACAGCGAGGAAGCCAGCACCCACCCTCCCTCCCCATGACAGGCTGGGTTAGGACCTGCTGTGGGCATTACACTAGTCGCTCCTTTTAAAGGGGGGCTGGGAAGGAATTTTTCCCACACCACCTGAATTGGCTTCGGTGGAGTGAGATTTTTATGCCTTCCCCACAGCGGGTGAGAGAGGACCTTTTCTGGTGAGAAGAAAAGGTGGTAGGCCATATGTTGCAACTTATTTTGTAAAGTTGGGCGGATGTCCAGTGCAGGTACTCCATAGGGAAAGCAGTCAGTGACCAGATAAATGGCCTGGTGGTAAAGGACTTAAAAGGAGGTACTGGATAAAGGAACAGAATGGGGGAGGGAGTTGGGGATTGTTCTCATTGGTACGGAAGGGAGTCAACCCTCCCCTGCTGTTCTCCTAGCCCACCTTAACCCTCTTATGAGGGTGGTGGATGGTAAGGTCCAAGCCATGGGTTGGCTGGGTGACCTGGATGGAAACAAAGGAGGTCTGGTGGAAGCGCGAGAGAATTGATTTGAATAAACATGGATTTGCCTGCACTGTACAATTTATCTGCCGGGTAGTCCCAGACATCTATATACTAAAGTTGTGGCCTGATTAACATCCATAACAAGTGTGTTTTGTCCTTCTTGCGGTATACCCAATCAATATTCCCTCAATAGTTTGTGTTGAAATTTACTGTACCTGTTTTCATTATTTCATGGTATGTGATGCATTTTTCAAAGAGAGCTGAATCTGTAACAAAATACAATACATATACACCCTAATGTCAGGACAAAAGCATTCATTTCTATTGATCTGTCATTTATACAATATTATGTTCCTGAATGAGAAAAATGATAAACAGGCGGCTGCAAGACAATTAAAAATGTTGGGCCCTCACTCATCTAATCTTTTCATGCTCACATCATTAGTCTTTCCTTGAAAATTAATATTTTTCTTACCAGTTTGTGCTAGGCAGAAGGTTGGCTCTCCACAAATACCAAATAACGGAGTTGTATTCTTGGTATTTGATATATGTGCTGATTACGACTTTATTTTTAATAGAAAATAAGGTTCCTGTGTAACCTACAACTTAGTTTTGAGAATTGCTTCCTGTGTTTGAGATATCATTTGAGCATTAGAAACACATTCAGTTTTTGCAGTTTTGAATGAAAATAAGTTCCTTTCAGAAACAGGCTAAACTTTGGACACATGATATCAAGGTTGAATGCACATATGGACCCTGAATATTTAACTAGAATAATTGAGTCAGCATTTGAAATCAAGAATAATCACAAAAATTATTTTCCCATACAGATGTGATCTTTTCTAAAGATCACATATCATTCAGTAAATATGATGCATTTATATTACATTCTATCTATCTATGCAAATACATCACAAAATTTTTAAAGTGTAGGAATTGTGATTTTAATTGCTCTGCTTTTTAAAAAATTGAACTTACACTGAGAACCCGGACTTCACTACACTACCACTTTCAGAATGTCTAGAAATATGATTTTAGTGGTTGTCCTTAAAAGTCAACATTTATACAGACTTACCACCAGTGACATCTCAGAAAATGTTGTGCAGTAATTGTATAAATGTTGCTTTTAAACTGGCAACCACTGTAATCATATTTTTCCTGTGAGTTCATGGAGTCCCAAACACACTTTGATAATAGATATAGTATCTACAATCTGGTTGAGGTATATGGTTGAGGTGTCCACTATTGTTGAGTTTATTGTTTCAGGATATGTGTTGTGTATATATTTAATAATAGTTTAAACACTGTTTAAACTCACTTTGAATAAGGTTTTTACTATGACTAAGACCTCTTCAATAAATGGCCTAGAATTTAGAAGATTAATACATCCTTTCACATAGAGATGTCAGATTTTTAGCAATTGATAGGAGTACATTTTTGAAAGTTCCTGGGGATTTAGGTATGATTGGTATTACTGAGAATCTCATGGCTAGTACCCTGTATAATGCTTTGCAAATATAGAGTATTTCTCTCTAAGAGATTTTTTGAGTGTCTTAATTTGCTTTTCTTAAATTAGTTTGGTTAACCTCAATATCAAAGGTGCTGCTTCAGTTTAAAGTCTCCAAATAAGAACACCGGGTCTTTAAATCAGACTAGATTAAGACCCTGTTAGTAATGTGAAAGGGTAACACTCAATCTGAAAATAAAGCCGCTCACCCAGCGTCAAGGGGTGATGGAATGTGATTAATGAAGGAGATAATGGACTGAAGAAATATAGCAACAGAGGACATTTGGCTTGTATGAGGTCAGCCCTGTGATGCTAGTTGAAGAATACAGTTTTATCTTTTTACTGTGAAACAGATGTTAAAGATAGCTATATAGAAGGTCATCCTGAGACCACAGATATCAAGAACATAATCATGATATAAACCGAGTGTTCTTCTAGATGGATATTCAAATCATGAGATGTATACTGTAGTCACAATGGGTAGAAAAATATAATTACTGGTAAAAAGCACATTCAAAATATCAGATAACAGATGTGGAATATCCAGTGAAAGGCAATTCCCTGCATTTCTCTTCCTTGATGGAAGAATTTTTGTTTGACTTGCTTAAGTTATGTGTATTTATCTACTGTGTTTTTGTCTGCAATATGGCATTTTTTTGTTTGTAAAAAAGCAAAACAAAAAACCCCTCACAATTAGAATGCTGTGTGGTTTGTTTTGCTTTTTTGTGGGGTGCGCAAATGGATTAATAACATGACCTTTTAAAGCATTCCCGGTCCAATCATGCTTCTCTTAAAGTCAATAAAAAGTTTATGAGAAGGGAACGTTCAAAAAATTACTTATGATTGTGATGTAGCTGCTAAATGGAGATCTAACACCCTGAATGGAACAGCTCTTTTGCAAGCCCAAGGCTTTTGAATTTGGTTGGAAATAGTTGAATTTGGTTGGAAATAGTTCACATAGCCCTTCTGGCTGTATTCAAAACAGTGATCTAGAACAGAGGTTCTCAAACTGGGGGGCAGGCCCTACTGGGTGTGGGCACGGAGTGTATTCTGGGGTGGAGTGAGAAGCTGCTGATGGCGACACAGCCGTCAGAGCTGGTGGCCGGAAATGGAGAGTGGCAGCTGCTGGCCAGGCACCCAGCTCTGAAGGCAGTGCCACCGCCAGCAGCAGCGCAGAAGTAAGGATGGCCTGGTGTAATATTGCATATATATTTAAATGGTTCTGTTTGAATCAATGCCTTACTGTTTTTAATATTTAGTGAGTTGCGTTTTGATTTTTTATCAGTACAAGTATTGGGGTGGAGGCGTAAACTACTATAGGTATAAAGAAGGGAGAACAATCAAATAAGTTTGAGAACCACTGATCTAGAACAGAGAAGACATTCCTTATAGTGTTATCAGTTCTCTAAACCAGTGTTTCCCAAACTTGGCTGACTACAAGCTTAGTTGTTCAGGGAAAGCCCTTGGCGCGCCCGGCCGGTTTGTTTACCTGCTGCGTCCACAGGTTTGGCTGATCGCGACTCCCATTGGCCACGGTTCGCTGCTCCAGGCCAATGGGGACTGCGGGAAGTGGCGCGGGCCGAGGGACGTACTGGCCACCGCTTCCCACTGCCCCCATTGGCCCGGGATGGCGAACCGCAGCCAGTGGGAGCTGCGATTGGCCGAACCTGCAGATGCGGCAGGTAAACAAACCGTCCCGGCCCACCAGGGGGCATACCCTGGAGAGCCGCGTGCCAAAGGTTGCTGATCCCTGCTCTGTGGTGCAATGGAATAAAATTCCACATCAGTAACCCCTATTCTGTATGGCAATATTAATTTATTCTATTGTCATGAAATACTGTTCATTTCCATTCCCTCCACCCCCACATAAAGACACAACTGTGATTGACAGTTGATATAAAATTAATCAGTGATTATTTTCAATGATCAGTTGTTTTGCTGTACTCTTCAGGTAGCTCATCACTACTCCCTGGGCCTTGGATCCTGTCTGAGAATCTCTTTTCCCCATGTATGCCTGGAAAATGAGGCAAGCTTGTAGTCAGCTTCATCAGCTCATCTGTCTGGGTCCTCAGGGCTTGGCTCCATTCAATAGTTTAGGGAGGATGCACTACAGTTCGATTAACTCTCTTTTATGGGGAAAGCAGGAGACTAAGAGGCATATTCAGGCAGGTCTCAGTGTGGCAGGGAGAAAGAAAACAAAATGCCAGGCACCTGGCATGCTGAATTCTGTGTCATCCTGGAGTAATGCTGAATTCCACAGCAGCAGGCTCCCCAGGGTCTTCACTGACAGCAATGGACAGGTAACGCCTCTTAGAGCTATTGTTTCAGGCGCTCTGCAGACCCAGCACACATCACTGCGTCAGTCTGCACACAGGTCACAGTTCCAAGGTTTTTTACTACAGCCATCAGGGCACAAAACATAATTCTGAAAAATGGAAGCTGAGATTCTGGAGCACAGTTTTATGGCAAGGGGTGATTTCCACGGCCATGGAATACATGGGGCCTTGCCCAAATGCAGTAAAACATTATGCTATTTTAATATGACCTTCACTCTGTAATACGACTGGAAACTGATGCAACTCTTCTCACACACCAGAATTATGTTATGCCATACTTATTAATTCTAATATCAAATTCAGTCATGTCACCTTGGCATCATCCGTCTCAGTGTTTTAAAGAATGGTGAGCTCAGAATATCCATCTCCCTGCATAAAAAAAAATGATTTTACAATATAATTATTTGGACCCTTAGGCAGGTATTGTTCTTAATGCATTAGCTGAACATTAATGGCTTCTGCTTAATATTAGTAATAGCAAGTACAACAGAAAATGGGGGAAGGGTAGTGCAGAATAAGACTCCGAGTGCCCCTTTCCCTCTGAGACCAGTATAAGGTCCCTACAATTGTATTTTGTGGGAGTGCAGAGTGATGCAAATAAGTGAGTACTGGAGAAAGAGTACATTTTATTTTCTTTCTTCAGATCCTGCCAGAAAAGCTTAATAGTGTTTTAGAGCTGATATTACACCTCAGAAAAGGGGTAATGCATCTTTAAAAGCTAAACTACATCTTCTTTACTTTTATCAAATTCTCTATAAATCTTTCATGACAGTTTATTTAACAAAGTGTCATTGAAACTGTATAGATGATTGATGTGACCCAATGTAAGATCAACATGAAATGTTTGTAAATGTCAGCAAAATGTGACCATCTAGAAGCAAGTAAGGATGGCGTCACTGTGAAAGTGGAAAAACAAACAGAAAAATGTTTATCTTATTCTTTTCTTTCTGAGATGCAATTACAAATTCATAGAAGTATTATATGATTTTCTGAGGAGTTCATGGCATGAAGTAGGGGGAGATGGGGAAGTTGTATCTAAATTTGTCCTGACAATTTTACCTTTCAAAATATTGGCTTCTTTCACAGTGAATAACATTTTCATCCCTCATCTATAGAAAAAAGGGTTTTCAATTTCACTTTGTGGAATAAGATTTTTAATTTGGATAAACACTAATGGGACGCTGACCAAAGTCTGTATAAACAAGAAAGGGGGAATATCAATACAGTAGCTTCATTCAAATAGGTTCCCACTAGCAGAAAACCTGGAACACAGGGATTTTTTCACTTCTGTGAAGAATGTTAATAATATGAAAACAAACCTAATAGGATGGATTTAGTACCACGAAGAGAAAATTTAAAAAGAAATTCGCTTCTAGAGGGAAACACGCAACAATAGTTATGTCTCTGGGAGACTGATTTCTATTCCATACAGGGAATTTTTTAAATACTCTTGGAAATATTTCTGAGAAAGCAAAGTATTTTTGTGGTCTGTCCTCCCCCCCACTTTGTTATCTGCCCCCATGACCAGTGGGGCAAGGGACAAAAGGAACCTGGTTCTTCTGGTGTTCTACAAACCCTTCTGATTTGCTCTAGAGCCTTCTTAGATGCGAACTGCTGAGGCTACCCATGCTCTAGTAGCTAATCTCCTGATATTGGGAGGAGATGTGGAGAACATAGCAAACATGCCTCTCTTCTAGTCCTACTACTACTGCTACCATCATTCAAGTTGAGGGCATTTCTTTTCTTCCATCCCACCTCAGTATCGGGCTATCTAGAATGGTTCGCCTGTACAGGGTTTTGAATCCTGTACATATGAATATGAATCCATATTTCTGAAAAGAGAAAGTCATCAAACTTCAGGATCGGTGTGCTAATGATCTAAGAGAGCATTATAACCATCTGGTAGCTGCACTCATTAGCATTATGGCATCAATAGGCTCCCAACCACCTATCATCAGGGTTCACCAACAAGGTACATTGTATGAAGCACAAGACATATTTATCTGTCTGATCACAGCAAAAAAACATTCAGAAATACCTTAGTGCTGTAACTGAGCAAAAAAAAATCCCTTCTTCCTCCATATTAGCTAGGAAATTACAAGCAGCAGAAATGCTCTGACTGGTGGCTCAGCTAATCAACCTCTGCTTCATAAATCAAATGTGAGATCCAAGCACTGTATGTTGTGAAGAGTCTTGTGAAGAGTCTTCACAGAGAAGACAAACTAAATACAAAGTGAACTCATTGGGATGGAGAACTCCAAATCAGAACAGAAAGCATTAACCATGTTGCTACACCTGACTGAGATTGAGCCTGGCAAATGCGCAGGCAAAGAAAGTTCTGGGGAATATATAACAACTGCTTGAGAAATAGATCCTTGCCCGTCCTGGCAAATAAAAGTAGAGGAAGAGCAGTTTGGCCAGTTATCAATTGGATGTTATCAATGCCTCTTTTAGAGAGGAAAATACTAACTTCCCTAAAGTATTGGGTACTTTGCCCTCTTCTTTTCAAGAAATCAAGACTTGATTTGGACAGTCTTCAATTACTATCCTGTCATTTGCACCCCATTTCTAGGAAAACAGTATTGAGAATGTGAACAACTAAACCTCAAAATCATCTGGTATCTGTTGCCATTTTTGGAGCTATTGGGATATGTTATAGAACCTGCTTTGGCAGTACTTATGGCTATGGATAGAGGTTGAACCACAATGCTCATACTATTTATTTCACATCTCTGCAGCCTTTGACATAGCAGATAACAAGTTGCTGGCACAGCTCTCTACAATGGTTTCAGTTGTTTCTCTCTAATATAACCCAGAGTACAAAGATGAGCTCCTCCTAATCCTCAAGAGGCTTCACATATTGCATTCCAAAGGAATCAGTACTGTCCCTTCCCCTTCATGTTTCTTTCAGCAGATGTCATAAAAATGTCAAAATGTCCATAATTGATTATTGTCCAGCTGGAAATATAACCCAGCTAAGTCCAAGGTGGGAAGAAGAAAATGCTTTGAGGATGCATCCCAGGATATTGACCACATTATCCATCAATATCATCTGCCCTCTATTCATCAAAGTGGTATGAAATCTGTGTCCTACTGGACTTGTCACTGATCATCATAGATACCAAGGTATCAACAGTGGTGGGAAATGCCCCTTTCTATCTTCAACTTGCCAGGAGGATGAGACTCTAACCACAGTCATCAATAAACTTGTCAACTCCAGATTGGATTTACTGTACCTGTGGTTGAAGGTGGAGGCAATACAGACTCCAACTTATCAGAACACAGTAATAGCATTTTCAGGGAGTCTGCATCTACAAAAATACAATACACCAGTGTTTTGCAGCTTCCAGTGATATTCCCAGTTTACTTCCAGTCCCAGTTCAATCCCTTTAACGGTCTAAGATTGAGCTACATTAGAGATCACCTCTTCTTTCATGACCAACCAAAACAGCTGTGCTCCTCTTGAACAATGCAGCTAACAGTGCTGAAGATCAAGATCACAAGAGCTGGAGGTAAAACATTTTTGGTCAAGGGCCAAATGAAAGAAGAATAAACTGAGCCTAAGCCTGACCTTTTTAATATAACATTGCAAAACATGCCTGTTTACCAAAGCATTCCTCAGAGAAGGAACAACTGCACACAAACAAAAGTGTTTAAAAAAACCCCAAACTAAGATGCCAAGAACTTGGGGGATGAAGAGAAGAATCGACAGTCATGTCCACTTAGACAACATGATGTGAGTCTTAATTACTATCCTTATGGGCTGATATATGATGGTGATAGGTACTTATAAATCAGATAAATATGTTACTTTTGCTTTAAAATTAGACTAAGACAGCAGAGGGAAATAAACGAAGCCAATGACTGGAAAACCGATTTTTTAAAAGGAAAATGTTATACAAAATGAAACAAGAGAAGAAATAAAAAAAAAATCAAATTTTACACATCCTCATATTTGCAGTTGTTATGGAAAGGGATAGGCATGGCACAGGAGTTGACAGTGAAATTAGCCAAAAAACCACTGTGGCTTACCCATTACATCTCTTATGACAGATTTTTCTTTTTATATCGATTTTAGTCAGATGCTTAATGTTATTGAAACATATACATAGGTGCACATGCCAGTGTCTTGGGAACGTAGAGGACAGAGGAGCACAATATTAGCTAGTTATATACTGCAGTGTGAACTGTGCATTGTTACATTAAGAATTGAGGGTATTTCACATTTGCAGTTTACCAACTAGATAGTATTTTCTTATTGAAATATCTCCAAGACCAAAATCCAAAGTGTCTAGTAGCTCAGGATAAAGTGGTTACCGAGTTAGTAGGAAGCACATGAAGTTATGACACTGACATATCTAATGACTGTAATGCCCCTCATTGTAAGGTGTCACTTCAACTGCAGTTACATGCACTAATTGATAAAAATGAATTCCTCAGGGAAGAAAAGCTGAGAAGTTAAGGTGGATATGTTCATTCTGGACATATGGATGGTGAGTTCCAAGAGAAGTAGCAAACCAGTGGTCAGGTACATTCATATAGTATTTTTATTGTAAGCTACCATACATTTGTCAGTAAGAATCCCGCTAATGAGACTATTTCATAACAATTCAGTACAATTAAATGACAGTCTGGGAGTACCTGCTATTTGTGGGTAACAACTATATCTTGGAGTAAATAAACATAGAAGCTGAGTTGGAAAAAAGATGTTTATGAGCTCAGATATGCTTATTACTGAGTTAAGAGGAACACCAAAGATAACAGGCCAGTAGCCAATCAGAGTAGAAGGATTTACATGCCAAATAATTTCTTTAATAGAAATAACTGTACAGTGATTATACAAATGCCTTCACTGTGACTGGCTAATTGTGTCACAATAAGAGTATTGAGATTTGCATACTTTTCAGGTAATTTGAATTGTTTCAGCCAATCAGAGTACATAGATGCTGCAGAGTTAGTGTTACTTAATTATACAGGATTTCCCCCTGCAGTTAGGCAATTCCCTGTACACCAGTTGGATCTGGGTATCTGATTTACGCAATCAAAGTATGGTTATTTCTTAATAACCATGCTAATGAATATGCAAATCTCTCTAAACTAATTGGCGGTTATAATCCCTCTGCTCTGACTGGCTCCTCTATTTAGAACTTTCAAGCTGTTTACCAGCAAAAAAGATGCTGCCTCAACTTCTCAAACTGTTCAGATGACTCAAAAACCCCTCAAAAAACAGAGAAGAGTGAGTGGCAGCAATAAAACAAAGAAATTGAGGCCAATAAGCCACAGAAAAAGAAATGAAATGTTTGGAATGAAGATTTTTAAAATTCTTGGACTTGTTTCACTCCTTCCCTGTGTAGAAGATGTTGGGCTTTCAATCTCAGAACAACGGTCATATATTTGTGTTGACATTGTTTTATTTTTATTGGGTGAATCCAAAAACCGTCTCCCAATTCCATTTTGAAACACAGTGTAAATGGAAATATGCTGCAATTGTTTTGAGGTCAAGAGTTTTATTGCTCTGTAGAATGGGAGATGATAGGAGAGGAAGGAAAGGGCCAAAGAGATTTTTAACTTCAAAAAGTCTCTGCAGCACATTAGTAGCTCTTTTGGGGTTTTGTAATTCCTTGCTCTTTCCTTTAAAATGTTGATATAATGATAATTTAAGGGCGCTCCTTGCTACCTGGAAATGTATGTATACTAGAATAATAAACTCTGTGGCCTTTGATCTCTGAGTATTTATTATAAACACCTCCATGTTTCGCAGCAGAGTTTATTTAGGCCAGATTATGGCTATTACCTCATAACCAGGAAATACTCTCAAGTTATAATAACAGTACAGTCATTACTTATGTCAGACCTCCTTAGCTAGTATGGGTCAGGGAGCGTCATAACTAGAAGTGAGTGGACAGTTATACAGGAGTAACTGTAGAGAATCCCTGTACTCTGCTGCTTTGAGATAATTCCATTTCAGTATAATTATTTAGACCTGGAGTCTCCATTACCTTTTGACCTCTCATGAGAGGTTCTAGTGTTATTTTCTATGACAATATGTAGTATGCTAGTTGTACTATTTGTGGAATGGCTTGGCATGAACTGAAAACATATTCCAAAGCCTTCCATATGCTACTGTAATATACCAATGTTTCTGTTGTGAGCCTTCCATATTTCTGCCACTTGTTATGCAGGTAGATGACAGATAAAATCTTCTTTAGCACAGACTGATTAACAACACTGAGAGTGTAACCTTTCATTAAGAATAAAAGGTAATTTGATCTCACCTGTGTAGCACCTTCCAATCACACTTAGTTTCCCTGAATTATGTATGCAGCAGGTAGATAGTAATTGTCTGGAGATAATAAAGATCAATTCTGTGGGAGCCACAATGGATAAAATAGTAAGAAGCTTTATCAGCTGAGGTTCATGGTATAGTAAATAAATAAAACGTGTTGATAATTGTGAAAAAGATTGGTGTATAGTTCTACTGTTTCTCTTTACTCTTGTATCCCCAAAGCCCATTGCTCACAGTGGCCAAATTCAATATTAAAAAAGCAGCAACTGCTCTGAAGATTATTTTATGGTGTTTTTCTCTGGCAGAAAGGAATATTGATGGCTTGAACTGGCTGTCGGCCAATTCAAATTCTCAGTGGAAGTCTATAGCTGTATTTGAGTTTGCTCTTTAATTGAAATATTAAACTTAAAATGTAATTTGTTTCAATGTAGAGAGAACTGAAATACATACAAATGTACCTTTCTTGTCAGGCTCCCTTAAGCTTATACAGGTAAAACTAATACTTTACTTTCTATAAATAATTACGGTAAATGTAAAATATGCGCATCCGATCGTAATGGCAAGTAATCTGAACATTTTCGTTTGGAGTCTAACTTGTTAAAGGTACACCAATGGTGGGCCATTAGTTGCATTTCCCCCCCTTACAGAAATATTACAGGGGGAGTGGAAACAACAAAGATTTTCATGATTAAAACTAGAGGAAGATGTACTATAGGAACCAGAGTGTCTGTGTTCTGATTTGAAATATAGCTGGCAACCATCTGTCTATTTGAACAACTATCAAAGGGAAATTATAGACCTGGTTTAACATTATTTAAATGATAGAAAACTACAGTTTAATGTTTATACAGTAAAAAATAAAGATACATTAAAATATGGAAAGCTGTTAATTTAAAAAGTCTTAGTTTTCTGCTTTGCAGCCAGATGTTTTAGTGTCACCTTCCATTCTAATGAACACTTAAATGTTTTTTTGTCTTTTAACACCACATCACTCCATTTAAAAAAAATAAAAAATCCCCAAAGCTCTGGGACACCTTTGGTGAATGAACAATAGGCAATGACACTCGCTCATAATAAAGCTATATATAATGATTTAAGACAACATGTACTGTTATGCTAAACAGAGCTGTGTTAAATTTTTGTAACTAAATCCCCAAGCTAGATGAAACATCCTGCTACTTAAAGTTCATTACGATCCTGAAACTTGGTTCACGTTCACTGAGATCTGTGCATGGAGGCTGATTTTCAAATCTTTCTGGTTTTATATATGGTTTGGCGTTTGAAACAAGGTGAAACTTTAAGCAGTTCAGATGAGCTTTGCTTTGAAATGTTAAATTCAAACTCAAAACAAAATTCAAGGGGTTATTTTAACTCACATAAAATGAAACCAGCAACCGGTACAGTGAATCTGCTGAGTAATAAGTTAGCAGAGGCAAAGTGATGAATCTGCTGCTGTTGTTCTTACTTCTGACAGGAAACAGTATTGCCAACCCCAAGCATTCAAAAATCATGAATCAGACATCCCCAAATCAGGAGATTTTTTAAAATATAATAATTTTGGGTCTTTTTATTAACCTGCTGGGTTTTGAGCCTTTATAATTCATGTTTCTCAGCTTTTCTGAGAGCTATAAACTTTTCCTTAAAATGAAAGATGAGATTCTCACATAATCGCCTGACTTCATAAGCTGAAATTTTAATAAAAACACCACATATCACACAACTCCCAATAAAATTGTGACAGTTGGCAACAATGTATTGTGGAAGATTCTTTGGTTGTTGGAAGGCAGTGGGTGAAGAGTGGGTCACAAAAGCAGGGCGTGGGGGAGGAGTCTGATGGTTGAGGCAGCTGACAGTGGGCAATGATTATATGAGTTTTGTGAACCCCTTCATATGCAGAGTTTCACGCTGCTTTAAGCTAACTTAGTAAGGAGAAGTAAGACGCAACACGAGTTACTAATGTACCCTTTTTATCTCTTTACATGGCCGCTCTTTGCTTCAGTACTACAGCATACAACAGCAGAATGTTTTCTTACTATGTCTATCTACAGTGGCTTTAAATCACCCTTAGATCAAACATACAGATTACTATATTTCATATTTCTCAATGACTAGCAGAAATCAGTAGCTGAATGATGAACTTCTGCCTAAAGCTGACTGTAGGTAGAACAGAGGTGATGCTGATAGGAAGAGAGAATCACAATAAAGGACTTAATCTTAGTATCGCTATAGAGATGGTTTCTGCCCTCAGTTAAGGTTGATCTGTAATGTTGGGATCCATTTGGACTCTCAAGTGCTATTAGATTCCCAGATAATCATGGCAGCAAAGAACAAATGCATTTCTACCTGCAACTCTAGGGTTGCCATCACTTGTGATTTTGGACCACTATTCCAAGATGCTTCTGGTCACAGAAGGAGCAGTGGACAGCACAGCAATTTTATTTCAACAGCCTGCAGTACTTCTATGGTTCCCTCAGGCTGCTGTTCCTCTTTGTGAGCAGGAAGCCTTTTCTGCAGTTCCTGTGCACCGTACTCTGCACTTCTAGAGTGCAGGATTTCTACTAGAAGGGGAGGAGATGGCTCTGTGGAACCAAGGTTTCATTCCTTTCCTCAATAATGGGATGTTATCCAGATGAAGATGATAAATCCCGGGGGAGAGGGATCAGGAGGAGAATGTGTCCTAGGAGCCGGAATCAGCCTGGGAAGGAAGGGGGACCAGAAGGGACCAAGGCCTGCAGACTTTCTGGGAGGGAACGGAGAGTAGAAATTCCGCTAAGAGTTAGAGCCTGTTGGAGTTAAAGGGGAAAGAGGCTGGTAGGGCAGGGGCTAGAGTTTGTCTGGGGAAGAGGACAGAGATTGGAGTCTTGCTGGGAAGAGGGGAGAACTGGAGTACAGTTGGTGGGAGAGTAAAGCTGTAGTGCTCCAGGGCAAAGGGGAGCTACACTGGGCAGGAAAAGGTGGGCAAGTAGGGTTTGGGGAAGAGGAGAAGTGATTTCTGGATAAGGCCACCCAGAGGAAAGGGATATAGCACCAAGGTTTAGGAGGTGAAAAATAAAAGTGTAGGATTGGCCCTTAAAAAAGTAACGTGTGGCACAATGCTGGCAATCTAGAGTTGGCAGGGCATGTGGAGGCACAGGGCTTTCCAGCTAACTCCATGAGTGTGGTTCTCTAAACACTGCCCCCCATCAGAAAATCTGAGGAAAACTCCTCTTCTATTCCCCTCCTAGAGTGTCTCACTATTAACATTATTTTAGAGAGACAAACTTTTAGGCATTTTGCTAATAAAAATATATGAGGACACTACTGTAAATTTTGTTGTGTTTTATGACTCTAGCCATTTGTTAACTTGCTACACCTTTTAAAAATAAAATAAAGGAAATTTCTATTTACCAGATACAGGCCAATGGATTCCAGGTTTAAAAGCTATGTTACACTTTAATTAAAATTAACTAGTGATTTAATAGCTATTGTGAGACTAAAGTAATGAGAAAAAAACTCTTGAACGGTTGTACCTTTACAATAAATTGCACAACACCAGCTAGACAAGCAAAGCTTGCAGGGCCATCAATATTTTTATTTTAGTTTATGCCCAAAGGCATGTTGCTTTTCTTATGTTAAAAATGTTTCGCCTTTTTGTAGTATTTTGTTAGGTTTCATATATTGATTGTCTTACAGGTTTGTTTTTTAAATCTGTTCTCTTCTCATGTGTAATATCTCAACATATATTGTGCTTTAATTATAATACAAGTAATTGCATCAATTTTTAGTAAAATATTTTCTCACTTCATATTTCTCATGTTAAGTAGAGCTGTTGTATAAAGTTATTATAGATAAATGCTATAGCTATCTTCAGGAATTGGAGGAAGACGTCATTATATACAGTATGAGTGACTGTGCTGTTCATGTGTTGTGACAAGTCATCACATAATAAGCAAGGATAAATGCCCCGCCCAGAGTGAAGCTACGTTATTATATGTTCTGTTTATAAAACACTATTAAAAATGAAAAAAAGTCTGTCAATCAAAATACCACTGACATAATGTATTGAAATTCATGGGCTGATGATGGTGCACAAAGTGCTAAAATTAAATACATTGTGTCCCTTTTACCAGGCAATCCCATATTTAATAGTAAATCTTTACCACCACTCACACCAATTCATGCAAAAATACTCTGTTTGAGGATGCTTATCTCCTTGCACAGTTTGGCCCATGTTTGTGAAACCAGAGCATCAGATAAATTATTTTTCTTTAGCAAACTTCTGCTGCAACCTAAGGAAATGATGCTATGTGGTGCCAAATGCTGCCTGAAAAGTCTGAGAGAGTTGAGGGTTCTCAGCAACTCTGAAGGTATGAGAGAAATATCAGGAAGGTTTTCTTTGCTTTTGCTGGAAGACTCTTGAGTCTCAGTAATCATGAGTTTTCTTATCCCTGAATTGAATCGGTGAGGGATGTTGGAACAAATATCATTCTCCCCCAGAAATATTCCTCAGATGATGGTATTAAATCTGAGTTAACAAAAAACCAAAGACATAGAGTTACAGAAAGTCACACTGAAATCTCTTTCTCTTTCAGTTGCTCCCTCTGTCACTTAAAATTTTTATAGCCCCACTATCTTCACTTGTCCATAGATTTCTAAGGTAGATGAGCTGAGTTTCTAACGTGAAAAAACATGCAGATTTTAAAATAAATGAAAATAAAAACCAGACACCTTTCAGGCCTTCTTTATATAGTAACCATTAAAAAGCGAAAAAGGGTGCACCTTCATTTTTTCTCTTTGCAGGTTATCTTTAAAACAAATGGAAAAATAACTCCTAAAATGGCTTATGATATTTTTAATTAGTGACTGTTTCTATATTTTAAAAGTGATTTTAGTGTTTGTGAAACATGACAGATTCAGAGACTGAAGCGCCCTGTTACCCAAAGAAAAGTTAAAATATGGGCAGTGGCAGTATGAGCCTTTCTGAACTGCCCCATTTGTGTGTCCTCATCTCTGTTCCAAAGTGTCTTTGTCTATGGATGAGAGGATAATTCAGTCTCAGTGCCCATTAGTACCCTTAAAGCGGAGACTTGGAGAAAATTTCTTTTTAGCACCAATTGTGTTTTTTTCTGATATACTTGTCCACTGGTCTACCAGCTCATTTCACATAAGCCCCTTAACAGACATCAGATGTTAACAAATTATTATAATTATTTGTACTTTTCTATGACACTGGCAGCTGGCAGTTGCAAATTTGCTTTGATGGAAATGAGCTGTTTGAAGTTACTGTTTTTAAAGGGTCAGGTGGAAGAACGCCAATAATGACAGGCTTGTTTGAATAATGTCGGGGAGGGGGAGAAAAGAGAAGGGTTGAGGTGACAGGACCAGGTAAGAGTAGATTTTTGCATTAGCCTTTCAACTTTGGAGATCTGAATGTAAGTCCTGGTGGAGGATACAGTTATACTGAGTTGGATAGTTTCTCTCATTTCAATTTGGCACCATTAGCAGCCTTTGTTCTAAAGAGTCCCAGTTTGGGCTAGCAGAGGTGTTGCAGGTTATGACTCAGATGTCAAAGCTGTGTGGAAGAACTTGCAAAATGCTTATTTGCATTCTGAGTTGATTCAGTTTGCCCCTTAGTACATTGATGAACAATAAATTAATTCCAAAGGACAAAGATAAATATATAGTAAAATATAATACAGAATGATGGAATAGTGAGCAGAAGAATCATTGGTATTATTAACACTTGTGTGCATAATAGGGACATGTATTTATTTGCTGATTTGGCTCTTGTTTCTTATGATTCACCATGATTCTGTCTTCTCTTGGCTCGATCAATTCTTAACTCACAGCACACTAAATGTTTGGAATTTAAAATGCTACGGAGGAGGATGGGAGAAAGGTGTTTAATATTTTGGTATCCTTTTTTCTCATAAAACATTAACTGTATGCTCAAGTCTCCCACTTTTAAGGCTGGTTACATTGCTTCTTATTAACATTGACAGTATAATTTTTAAAGTATATTTTAAAAAAATAGATGCCAGGTGAAATATATGCAACTTCCTCTCCAAACCCCACCACCTCCCTCCTAATACCATTTGTGAGAAAATAGCAATTAGGTCAAATTTAGGAATGGTTCCTGGAATGGGCTGTGCTTTCATGAAAGGACAGTTCATCACTTGAATAAATAGTAATTTTTTATAGTGCTTTCTACTGTATTTCCTGAAAAAAGGCCAAATTCTGCTCTCGCTTACACCTGAAGATACTGGGGATGCACTGGAGGTAAAATGGATAGTGTGTGCCAAACAGTGAACAGGAACTCTGCTCCAAAAGTCATACACTTAAAAATAGCTTGAGTGGAAACAATATGAAACAGTGACTGATCAGAATAAATGCAGAATTAATGCTTAATATGATTTTAACAACTGGATTATGACTGGCCATTTAAGAGTTTAACTAAAAAAATGTGTGGCTAGTTAGCTGTATAAAAAGAGCTGTTGTATTGAAGGGCAGAATCTTGATCCAGAGGTTACCTGCCAAACTATTGACCTAATTTTACATAGTATTGCCAACCCCATGTGCTCAAAAATAATGAATTAAGCCTAAAATATACTGAGATTATTATTTTTTTTAAAATGGGGCTTGTTTTATTTACTTCCTGGTTTCTGAGCCTTTAGGTTGCACCCAGATCACATTTGCATGGTTTTCTCTGCAACCATGAGGGATAGAAACATACTTTATTTTTAAAATGAAAGCTGAGATCTCATTTAATCACATAAAAGCAGGATCTGGTATTTAAGGACTGCTATTGGAACATGATGCATATGTACCCACTAGGAAATCTATGCGCAGAAGGAAAATTTGCGCTTGAAATTTTCTGCTCTAACTATGGCTTCCCGTAAAACAACTGCAGAGAGAGACAATTCCACAGGTCCTTTCATGTCAGGAACTAGGGAGTTCTGGAGTGTTGTCTAGTCAGGGAGAATTATCTTCATGTTTGTGTGTCTATGTACTTCCACCCACTCCAACAATGGCAACTATCTATACAAAAACATCAATCACAATGCGAATGTAAAGCAATGTAAAGCAAATTATTCATACTTAGATGGGGGCTATGCATAGGGCCACAGCTTGCCAGAATGTGGCTTTATTTTACAAAAGGGTTCTCATTTTTAGGGACCATTTATGCAGTGGGCCCGAATTTAGTAGAACTACTTTCTAAATTTGTCACAGAAAATTACTGGAAAAATGTTGTCATTTCATAGGAGTGTACTATTATTTGTTACCTTTTGAAGAAGCTCAGGGCTGTCCTTGGTTTGAAGTGTCTTGCCATGGTAGAGTTTAGATAGAATATTCATATAATATACTAGTTGTTGTTATGAAGTTTACATTTTGCAGTAAAAAGAGTGTCAAATTTCACCCTAATGTATTTGCTTCAAGACAAACTAAAATGTTCATCTTTAGTTGACAGATTGAGCTGAAAAGAATCCATCATGTTAAAGTCAGATTTTTGTGAGCATGCTTGGGGCTGTGTGGATGTGCAAAAGAAGAACAGACATATGGAAGTGGCTTTCTCCAAGGTACCAGCGGGTACAGTTTGTGTGTCTCGGTGCGCCTGTTGGGACTGTTGGCAGCTCAGCTCCCTGAGAAAGGCATTGCTTTCAAACATGAGTAATTGATGAATTGTATGTTATATGCAAATGTGAATGCATAAATCTCCTGAATGACAGCTTAATTTATGTGAGCCTTTAAGAATGTGGGATTAGATTTTAATTAAATATCTTCAAAGGCACCCTGACTTATTCAGTTTTTTGGCTGTGGTATAGTATTTACTATTTTTCTTCTAAACTTGTTGAACAAAAACTATATTAATACATTTAAGAATACAGAAATGTATGTTTTAGCTACTCTGTTATATATTATAATTATAGTAATCAGTATATACCTGTGGCTTAAAATGTTAAAATTAAAAAAATATAATAAACTTATTTTACTGACAACTTTAAATATAAAGAGAATAAATGTTCAAGTTTAAGTCAGTTTAATTATTTAACACTATATTTCAAATTCCAGAGAAAGCTTGCTGCGTTAAAAAATAAGTAATGCTGTACTTGGATTTTATGAGTTAGATTTCCCTTTAAGTTGTCACACAAAAACTGATGAATTGATAATTTTCACTTTCATTAGACATCTATGGCTAGATCCCCAGCTGGTTTAAATCATCTGGTTTATAGCAGCTGTGCAAGATCTGATACATATATTTGTTGAAGCACGTGAACATCTAGTATATACATAATGGTCTTGATCCTGCACATGTCCATGAACAAGTAAAACACTTAAGCAAGTGCTGAATTTTAAGCATGTGAGTTGGCCCATTGAAGTTAGCGGAAGTACTTATGTGCGTAAATTTAAGCATGTGCTTAAGCATATTGTTGGATCAGGGCCAGAATGCTCAGGACTTGCAGGATTGAGCTCACTCTGAGTGGAGCTGGAGGGAGCAGAGAGCGAGAGAGAGATTGTGTGTATAAAATTTATACATCTATAAATTGTATTAAAAGTTGGAATACAATTGACCTAAAATTAGGTGCTTGCTGAAAGACCTCTCTATGTGCAGTGCTTCTCTTGAAGTATTAATGTCATAAATAACGCATGTTGGTGGGTGTTCAGTGGGCAGAGGGCTTGCAGGCTCAGGTCCTAAACCACCATTAAAAAAATGCTTAGTAGTAAATACATGATTTAAGTCAGCGGTGGGCAACCTGCGGCTCTCAGGACGAATGGGGCCCGTCAGGGTAAGTTGCTGGTGGGCCATCAGACGTTTGTTTACATTTGCATGGCCGCCCGCAGCTCCCAGTGAACCGTGCGTGGCCAATGGGAACTGCGGGTGGCCATGCAAATGTACACAAACAGTCTGGTGGCCCGCCACCGGCTTTTCCTGACGAGATGCATGTGGCCCATGGGCCGTAGGTTGCCTACTACTGATTTAAGTTTTTCAAAACATTTTTTGAGAATTGAGAATTGATATTTTCCATGTGCGATTAATAGAGCTGGGTAGGAAACAATTACTGTGGGCCAGATTGTATGGGTAAGCCCCACCAGGAATTCTAGGAGGCCTTGCGCCATAGGAAGGCAAAATGTTTCCTGATGTGCTCTGATGCTCAGGGGGATTTTTCTTAGTGTGTCAGCTCCTAGGATGGTGCATAGTGTTTTTTTCATGTCTGAGAGCACAGGAATTGAAATTATGATTGGCCTCAGCAAAAAATGGGCAATGGGAAGGTCAGGCTACTTGTGTCCTTTTTGTCATCACATAGCTATGCAAGACCCACCATAATCTTGCCATGTAAGTATTAACATATAAAAGGAAATAGAAATTATGAGGGAAAAGTCAGAAAACTACTAATTTTGGGCCAATTCAGTAAACCATTTCAGCATATGCCTGACTTCAAGCATTGGAACTAGTCACATGCTTGTCATAGACCTGCAGTATGGCAACTCTCACAATGGGGATTTGGGCCCAGGCTTGCAAGGAGGGGAGAAACTCCAATCTTCATGCAGTGCTAGCCCTGGCCCAGGCAAAATCCCGCTCAGATTGGCTGCCTTAATTGCTTCCTGGAGAAGAACAGCCAATCTTGGCCTACTGAAGGAGGCTGGCAGAGCTTTCCTCTCTCCTTAATAACCAGAGGAGGGTATTTTTTGAGAGGGGTGGGTTGGGGGAAAGAGAAGAGCTGACACCATTCTCTAAGGGAGCAGAAAGAACCCAGGGAGGCTCTGTTTCCTTTTCCCCTTTCCCCCCCGTTAAAAATGGGCCAGTTCATTCTTTATTTCTGTCTTCCTCTTCCCCATCCTCACCCCCAGGCCTGGGAACCCCTGGACTACAGGAGGAACTATATACAGGGTTCAAAAAAGAACTAGATAAATTAATGGAGGATAGGTTCATCAATGGCTACTAGCCAGGATGGGCAGGGATGGTGTCCCTAGCCTCTGTTTGTCAGAAGCTGGGAATGGGTGACAGAGAATGATTATTCATTTGATGATTACCTGTTCTGTTCATTCCCTCTGGGGCACCTGGCACTGGCCACTGTTGGAAGACAGGATACTGTCTGCTAGATGGACCTTTGGCCTGACCCAGTATGACTGTTCTTATAAGCAGGTTGGTCCTGCTTTGAGCAGGGGGTTGGACTAGATGACCTCCTGAGGTCCCTTCCAACCCTGAGATTCTATGGTTCTATGAAAGGTGCGCTGAGGGCAAGGAGCAGAGGTGGGGTCAAAGGGGACAAAGTTGTTTTCGGGGGCTGCAGAGATGCATTATTAATCATTGGTCTGGGGACAGTCAGGTCTGTGGGCTAAAGTTGATGTGAGCCTGGGAAGTTGCATAATTAATTGATGGACTGGAGGGGAACAAAATAAATTAAACTTTTTGATTTTGGGTGAATCTAAATGCTCTGCATCATCAGGCAGCCAGCAACAGCTCCTGCAGTGAGGCCCAAAATCATTGTACTCTACAAATTTGGAAGTGTTGTCAACAATAATTATAACAACACTATAACTGCCATACACATGTTGGGTGTGGGCTGCGGAGCTAAAGAAACACAAACCAAAAACCACAATAAAAGTCTTTTAAAAAGCTCATGATTTTGAGACCAGTCTCATGATTTTTGGGAGTCTGACTCATGAGATTTGAACTTTTGGGGTTGGCAATGCTGCATCTGGCATCAAACTCTAGTTTCTGACCTACAAAAGTGAAAGTATTGTATGAGCTGACTTTAATTGCCCACAGTGTTGTAAAAAGACACACAGCTGAATTTCTCATTAGTTCAGAATGAGTATCATTGGAGCAGTAAGAATTTTTTGTGATTAAACTTATTGCAGTTTCAATTTAATTTTGTCAGCTTCTTTCACCAAAAAAAAAAGAAAAAGAAATCATAAATATCACAACTAAAACATCCTTCAGTCAGAGAAATTTAAGGATCTGAATTCACCAGTCATGATTTATCCTTAGTGCAAATAATCTTCTCCATATATTTTGACATGCTGCTCTTTTATTATTGAGACAAATGAACTAAAAGCTTTTTGAAATGGGTTTGGAGTGACTGAGAGAGATATAATGCAGGACAAAGCAAAGAGAGAGATATAATGCAGGACATTTCTTTTGTCAAAGAAAGAGAAAGTTTCAATAACACATGTTGGCCAAATCGCTCCATTTGTGAACTCTTGTTTATTCTACCCCATTTTGTTTTTAAACATTATTCATTACTCTTCATTACTATGCAGAATGGTTTTGCTGCTTTTTTTTGTTCTTGTCTCGTCTTTCTTCCCTCCTCCCCCCGCCCGATAAATAATTTTAGCTTTATGATACTATACACTAACTTAATTATGTAGGATAAAATTAGAACCACTTTCATAGTAATAGACCCTGATCCTGCAAAGCACCTTGTGGGCAGGGGGGCAAAATTTACTTTTCTGCTTTCTGGCTCACTAAGGTTTTCCTGTGGTGGACGCTGCTTTTTCTTCAAAGGGTGTCCTCTATGAGTATTCTCCCTTTAAAAAAGACTGAAAGCCATCTAGTTGTCATGCTGTTGGATTCTTTCTTGGCTCATTACCAGTCAACCATATAGGGAAAAATATTTAAAGGTTCTGAAATAGTGCTTAACCATAAGTAAGTGGGATGAGATGCACTAAGTCAGTTCCCCCCCCTCCCTCCCAATAGCAGCTAATGGTGATTGAAATTGAAAGAGAGAGTTAGGGATCTGTCATTACCTCCAACAACCGGGTCATTTTCCCTGACAAACCCACCTGTCTCCAATACTTTGAGAAGGGAAAATCTTGTTCCTTGCTCCCTAGCATGGAACCAAAACTGGACCTGGATTGAGGAGTTGCAGCATGCTGGAGAAAGGGAATTGAATTCTCCAGTCCCATTTAGCAGTGCAACTCCAAGATGCTAAGCGGTTTTGTAAAACTTTGACTTTCTGCAGTAGGCAGGCCATTCTGTGAGCTGCATCAGCCCATTTTGTAGCCTCTCTACACAGCCTTGAGGACCTTGCACATTGCAAAATTCTTCCCTTGCCTGGGAGTGGGTCAGCAGGAGTTGTGGGGGAATCTGAGGGCAGAGCATTGTCCTTATAAATACCTTTCAAATTCATATAGTACCAAGTGACATTGACATAGAGTCCTTTTTTTACTGTATCATTTATTTATGTGGAACTAATGTGTTGAACCAAAATTATCAGCAATTTATTAACTTTTCCTGGATGTTATGATTCTGCAATTAGCTCTGCTCTTCCAATGCTATGTAAAATCAAAAACATTTCAAGCTTTTAACAGTAAAATACCAATATCTTATAAAATAGAAAAGTTCTATGTAGTTTAGAATTGTTTAATTACATGTTATGTGCATGTTATGCTTGAATGTGGCACTGAATTAGATCCAATTCTGAACTTGTTTTTTTTAAAATTAAGAAAAAAGGGCAAGAACTATTTTATTTTTTTATGGCAAGATTAAAAAATACTAAAAGCTAGAAATAATTGTAAAAATAAAGTTTTTAGGGTTAAACATATAAAAATGGCAAGTAAATACTAATGTTTAAATTAATTATTAAAAGGCTTTGGTTAAAATACAAATCTATACAAAAAGAGAAAGGTTAAAGTATTTTTTTTAAATTGACAATATATCTGTTTGTACAGCACCCAACACAATCCTGAATAAAGCTTTTAGGCATTTGCATAATACAAAAAAAGATACACTTTTCAGAAAAGTGTGTTTGCTTTAAATCTACATTGTAAAATTTGCAGGAATTGTATTTGCATATTAGTTATTGATTTCACAGTATTTGAGTGTACGATTGGAACTGATCCCAGTTTGCTATGTTTCATCAATGTAGCTTGTTTAACAATTCCCTGCTTTCTGATTTGTTCTTTTAATTTTTAGTACAGTATGTTAGCAAAGCTCCCATAAAACATATATAGGTAAGCATGCTTGTCTCTCCCTCCAGCTTGGAGGGACTGAGTTCTAAAATATTTTAATTGGTTCAAACTCAAAGTCAATTTACAAGGAAATAAATGTGTATTGTAATTAGATCTATTTGGATAATTTATGGTGGTGCAAAGTTTAATTCTTTTAAGAAACGTACCTGGGGATAATGCTTCAGTCTTTACTCAGTGCGTGACCCTGTCAAAAGAACTTGTGATACTGAACACCACATTCCCATAAGGTGTAGGGGGTGACAGCATTGTACTGGATCAGCCTCTAAGTTCTTACTCAGGTAAAGGAAAGTTGTACCTGAGTAAGAACTAGGGAGAGCAGGATTTGGCCCACAAGTGAACAGATAACTTTTCTAAAACTTTTAATCATTTATAAGCTATTCCCAGACCCGCATAAAGTATATAATTGTTAAGTGATTTAATACTGGCAAATTTTGACCAAAGAAAACAATATAAAATAAAAAGAATATAACCTTGATTATTCCTTTTGTGGGAAAACACATGGGAAGCAGATAACAGCTAAGAAATCTCCACAAGGCTTCAGTATTTTTCTTCAATATCTACCCCAGGCTCAGTCATAGTAAAAGTAACATGATGAGAATGTGTCTATTAAGCTCAAAATATCCACATTTTTGAGAAAAAGTAGACTCACTGATCTGCTGAAAATATGTTCTCATGCATTTATTTCACTTTTAGGCTACAACAGTGCAAACTAAGCTGAATTCCATCCCAGACAGTGAATTCTTATGCTATTTAGAAATAGACTGATTATAATGGACTTTAAAATGTATAACATTATGTACTTTACAGTTGCTTAAATATTAAGTTTAGACTGGATACCATGAGGCCTTAAAACAAATATACTATATTAGAGCATTACTGGTAAATAACCGTTTCGGTTAACAAGGGACTTCATTCTGCCATTAATGTTTACTTAAGGAAAAGCTATGTAATCAAAGCCAGGAAGCTACAGTGTTCATCAGTGGAGAAGAAATCTAAAAATATTCTTCTCCCCTCCCCTCAAAATACCCTTTTTGGTATCATTGCAAAATATAGACCTATAACTCTCTTGTTACTTTGAAAATCTTGTACACTGCATATATTCTGATTCTGAAGCATACAGATCATGGGGACTTTGATCATGCATTAAAATATATGGCATGGGGGCTCTTGGTGATAAAATCTCTACAAAGGTTATTTTCCAGAGTTCCCTCCACTACACATTGTTTAAATGGGAAGGCAGTATCTTCTCAACCACATCACCTCCTACCTACAGAGTAGGCCATAGGGCCAATACACAAACCTATGGGTTGTGTGCCTCTGCATCACTTCTGACCTCACTAGCCTCACCGCTGTATCTCTTGGAGCCTTACCCATGAGGAGTTCCTTGTCATAACTCCCCATGGTCCTCAGGATGTGGGGGTCATGCACAGAGAACATGATACAGCCCAAAGATGTGTTGTTTTCTTGGGAACATCCATATCCTGGGAAAGATGTCTGTCCCTTTTGGCCCTGCTCCCAGTCCACACAGTCTCTGTCCCATAGTGACATGGATCACAGACTCTTGAAATGGGAAATTTACATATGGAAGGTACTGCCATTGGATGTATGTGTCGTAAGGGTAGCAATCCAGAACATGATTAGATATGAGAATTTAAACAGCTTCAGTCTCCTAATTTTATATGTTTGTCTATGTAATTTTATATATAAATGCTACCTCTACAGTACTTTCTCATTTTAGAAACAGATTAACAACCTCTCCTTTGAAATCTATTAAACACACACTGATATAACAAAAATAATTACAAAAAATTGGAACATTTTTCTCAGGGCATTGTCCTGAAAGAGATAAACCAGATTGGAGCAATCTGCAAATGTTTCTTTTTGAATCTTTAGGGATTGCTAATCTATAATCTATTACTTGGCGATCTGTTGCTGCTTGTCTTGTCACATCTTGGGACAAGGTAGGCAATGTAATAGGTGGAAACCACTTGCAGCCTCGAGAAATGAAACTGATGGGGCCAGAAGATCTAGGGTTGCCAGGTGTCCTGTTTTTGATTGGAACACACAGTCGAAAAGGGACCCAGGCGGCTCCGGTCAGCGCTGCCGACTGGGCGGTTAAAAGTCCGGTTGGCAGTGCTGCAGGACTAAGGCAGGCTAGTCCCTACCTGTCCTGACACTGCACTGTACCCCAGAAGTGGCCAGCAGGTCCGGCTCCTAGGTGAGGGGGCCACGGGGCTCTGCGCGCTGCCTCCGCCCCGAGCACTGGCTCTGTACTCCCGTTGGCCGGGAGCTGTGGCCAATGGGAGCTGCGGGGGGGTGGGCAGTGCCTGCAGGCGAGAGTATCATCCCTAGAGAGTGTCATCCAGTATTTCAACCTCCTTCAGAGGTCTAAAGTACTGAAATATGATCCTGCCAAAAAGACACATGTTCCAAATAGTCATCAACTTCCTTTACTACCAGAAGAGAGACTCAAATACAAATAGAGAATTTTCTGAAGTCTGCTTAAAAGAAAAGGTCAGTTTGGGAGGTCAAGAACATCACAGGTAGTCAAGGAAGGGCCTCTTAAAATAAGATAGCTTCCCTGGCTGCTAGAATTTCAGTTATGTAACAAAGATAGAAGCGGAATCATGAATTCTATCATCCAACCAGCAACCTGAAGGTAGATAAGAATGCAAAATTTTAATATGGTACTTGAAATTCCTGTAACATGATGTGGTATTTTTAATGTCCCATATAACTTAGTTATATATTTTAAAGTTTTAAAGTTATTATTAAAACATGCAAAATTCTGAAATGGTATTTCTAGCTATTGAAATTTATTAAATGCATTGCTGTTGTAGATTATTGAGTAACAAATTACTGTACTATGTAGTCCTTTTAAATGTGCTGGTATAGAACCAAAAAAGAAACCAACATATTAAGGATGAAAAGACTGAGACTATGCGAACTCTTGCTTATGCACTCCAATAAAATACCCTTTTAATTTATTAAGACCAGTTTAACATACCCTACCTTCTTATGAGATAAAGAGCTGAGGATCTTGCTCCACAGGTATTCAGAAATATTTAATGGATATGTGCACCCTGTTATCAATGCTTAATAGTTTTAAAAATTTTAATTATAGAACCTTCTGCATCACCTCGTTCCATATCTGCTGGCAGATATCATTTTGGTTGCAGAACCTCAGAGGGCCAAACTTGACTTCCAATGGGACTTAGAAATTTTACCCTATTTATGAAATAGAATATAATGTTGGAAAAGACCAGCTGTATAAGGTCATCTAGTTTATTTCTCTTTAAGTGAAATCGTTCCCTACATATATTGACTAATGTTTCGTCTGGTTTGGTTGTGCTGGGTTGTGGGGCTTCACTACATCCCTTTGGAGAGTAGGCTAATAAATTGCATTATCAGGAAGTTCTTCCTGATGTTTTTTGTAAATTGTCACTTTCTTAATTTAATCCCATTTCTCCAGTCATTACTTCTATATGGTATGCTAAGTAATTTCTCATCTATCTTGGTGTTTACATTCTTCAAATATTTGTTGTGTTACCAGGCCCTCCTTCCCCCCCCAGCCTAGTCAACTCTTAATCTCTCTGTGTAAATCAGTCCTTCCCATCACTTAATCGTATTTGTTGTTTTCCTTTAAACTCCCTCCAACCTGGTAATATATTTTTGGTAATGAGGAGCCCAGAACTATACACACACAGGAACAGCCAAACAAGAGCAGAATAGATAGAGATAATTTCTTTCTGTTCTGACATGACCCTTCTCAGTGCAGCTCAACACTACATTGACCATTTTTGTTATCCTATCACATTTGTTTAATTTGCTGTCGGATATCACACCTAAGTCTCCAGATGCCTTCCCATTGAATAGCTGTGTTTTACGTTATAGCCCCCCACTGTATTAACTTGTTTTTTCCAAACTGAATCTCATTTTGGTTATTTGCTGTCATGTTCTATTCTCACTACAGTTTTTTTTAATATTATTTCTCCCTCTCCTTTCTGGGTATCTTCCCAACTTAGTAACATTGTGATTTTTTTTAAACTTTGTTTTGCTCTTTGTGTTAGAGCATTTAAGAGTTAGAATTGAGCTAATACATGTGCCTCTTTACACTATATCTCTTTAAAAATCAAAGTTCAAATATATTACATCTGCTGTTTTCCCATCATCCACTAAACATGTAATTGTGTCAGAAGAGCAATCTCATTTGTCTGACAAGATTCTGTTCTGTTTATGCCTGGGTTTTAATAATTTTTTTCCCTTTAACACTTGTTCTATTCTTTTACTGGGACTAAAATACACACCAGGATGGAAAGTTATGGTTAGTTTTTCAGATTGACGCATTTGACGCATCTAATTTTGGCTAGGCATTGTGGCATATTAAGTCAGGCTTTGTAGACTGCTACCGTAATGGCAGTAGACAACCAGCTGCGACTGGCCAATGCCATGTACTGAGCAGCAATTAAGTAACTTGGCAAACTCAGGAAGTGCCAATGCCTTCCGACAGAAGGAGGGTAGTGGGTCCTGTGATGGAGGAAATGCCATTGAAGAGTTAAATAATGATTTAACCAATAACTTCTAGAGGGAAGGCAATAGAAAACCACCCTCTCTATTTTCTCCCATCAGAACTCTAAATTATAAAAAGAGTAGTAATAATACAAAAGGTATGTTCACAGTGATCAGACTTCTTAGCAAAAGGTTTTCCCCATGATCAAGCATAATAAAATCATGATGGCAGAGTCCTCACTGAAGGTGATTATATTAAATACAGTTGTAGAGATTACTATGCCAATCTGGATGCCTTACCAGAGACACTCACAAAACTGGATGATGGAAAAGAGAGTATGGAGCCAGATCCATCAATCCTGTGAGAGGACATGGTGCATTCTGTTATGAAAATAAAGCCTAGGAAAGCACCAGGGGTAGCTAATGTGCCTGAAAAATTGTTAGAAGTGATTGGCAAATGTGACGCTAATTTTATGTGGAAAATCTGTAATTATGTATGATTGACTAGAAATTGGCCAGAGGATTGGACGAAGGGAATTTTTCTGCCCTTACCAAAGAAGGGTAAGTGCCCCAAGGGTCGGTGCTGGGGCCGGTTTTGTTCAATATCTTCATTAATGATCTGGAGGATGGTGTGGACTGCACCCTTAGCAAGTTTGCAGATGACACGAAACTGGGAGGAGTGGCTGATACGCTGGAGGGTAGGGATAGAATACAGAGGGACCTAGACAAATTAGAGGATTGGGCCAAAAGAAATCTGATGAGGTTCAACAAGGACAAGTGCAGAGTCCTGCACTTAGGACGGAAGAATCCCATGCACTGCTACAGACTAGGGACTGAATGGCTGGGCAGCAGTTCTGCAGAAAAGGACTAGGGGTTACGGTGGACGAAAAGCTGAATATGAGTCAACAGTGTGCCCTTGTTGCCAAGAAGGCTAATGGCATTTTGGGTTGTATAAGTGGGGGCATTTCCAGCAGATCGAGGGACATGATCATTCCCCTCTATTCGGCACTGGTGAGGCCTCATTTGGAGTACTGTGTCCAGTTTTGGGCCCCACACTACAAGAAGGATGTGGATAAATTGGAAAGAGTCCAGCGGAGGGCAACAAAAATGATTAGGGGGCTGGAGCACATGACTTATGAGGAGAGGCTGAGGGAACTGGGATTGTTTAGCCTGCAGAAGAGAAGAATGAGTGGGAATTTGATAGCTGCTTTCAACTACCTAAAAGGGGGTTCCAAAGAGGATGGGTCTAGACTGTTCTCAGTGGTAGAAGATGACGGAATAAGGAATAATGGTTTCAAGTTGCAGAGAGGGAGGTTTAGGTTTGATATTAGGAAAAACGTTTTCACTAGTAGGGTGGTGAAGCACTGGAATGGGTTACCTAGGGAGGTGGTGGAATCTCCTTCCTTAGAGGTTTTTAAGGTCAGGCTTGACAAAGCCCTGGCTGGGTTGATTTAGTTGGGTTTGGTCCTGCTTTGAGCAGGGGGTTGGACTAGATGACCTCCTGAGGTCCCTTCCAACCCTGAGATTCTGTGATTCTAAGGGAAACATAACAGAGTGTAGTAACTATCGTACCATTTCCTTGATGTTGAACATAAGCAAAGTTCTGCTCTGCATAATCCAGGATCACATTAAATGAAGGATAGGAGAACAAAAAGTTGATTTCAGAGAGGGCTGAGGCACATGTGACCAAATTGCAAATCTCCCTCACATTACCGAAAAATGCAGAGAGTACAATCACCCATTGATCATGAGCTTTGTTGACTACTCAAAAGTATTTGATACCATATGACACAACCATCTTTGGAGGATACTGCCAGACGTGGAATTGCAAAGCATCTCATTGAACTCTTTGCAAGTCTCTACCACCACCAACAGATCAAATGGCAGTAGGTGAGAGTAAGTGGTTTTCCACAAGTGTGTATTTTGTCCCCCAGCCTCTGTACCATATATGCAAAATTTATGATGAGACAAGTCTTAACCTCTTAACTGACCTCACATATGCTCATGACACAATGATCTTTGCAATGCAAGAAATGTTGGCGACTGTAACAAGAGTTAGAGAGGAATGTGGACCATTCCTGAATGCAACAAAAACAAAATGCATGTACTTTGCCATGACTAACAAAAAAAAGATGCACGGAGTATCACAATTAATGAAAAAGCTGGAGAGACAGTAGATGAATTTAATTATCTGGGATCATATATATCCAATCAAGAGGCTGCTCCAAAGAAATCAGAAAATGACTAAGGATGGCTCGCTCAGTTATGGTCTATCTTAAGGAAATGCAGAAAAACTGTCATCTCAAAATGTACAAAGGTGCCACCTAATTTTTTTCATATCGATGTATGGACATGAATTGTGAGAAGTTAATGCTGCTGACAAAAAGAAAATTGAAGCTTTTGAAATGTGGAGTTGTGAAAGACTCTTGAACATCTCCTGGATGGAAGAAAAAGGATGAATGCCTATATTAGAAATATTATTGAAGAGAAGCAGGCCTTGATGTCAGAAATCAACAGATGAAAGCATGTATTTTGGTCAGATTAGACGTAGAGATGGAAATAACCATGAGAAAGTTATTACGGAAAAAATGGTTTAGGATCATCGTAATAAGGGTTACTAGCGAGATGAATGGTGTATGGCAGATCATTGGCAGGTCAGCTGCTGAGTGCTCGAAGTTAGCAATGGATCGTGAAGACTTCAGAAAATTCTGCTATGATGTCACCAATATTCAGACACGAATAAATTGATTTACTTACTTACTGTGGCGTAAATATTGTTTAAATCCAAGATTGTGTGGAGTCATTTACAAGTCTAGATATAACAAAGTGAGCTATGGATGACATATCAGCATATTCCCTTGCTTTTGTATGTTAATTGTAACTTTGTATTTTATGTCAATGTAATTGTCTAAGTGCCTGTTGAGGAAGTGTAAGTGCCCTCTGCTGCTTCGTGCTGCTGTACAATGGTACAAAGGGTGGAGGCATGTCAGCTTCTCCCCTCAGTTCCTTCTTACCTCCTGTGATTGGTAGTTGGAGCACATCAGTTTGCTACTGTATGTTCTTTCTCCCTTTTTAGAGACAAATGATCTCCCCTACTGTGTGTAGGTAGTGGTATTCATTAGATTAGTATAGGTTTTCTTTGTAATTTATTCTTGTTTGTTTTGGAGTGTGAGTCCTTCTTATTGTTGGGTGTTCGACACATGGTACTGGGATATGCCTTGGTCTCCGAGATTTAAGCCTTGTGCTGGATGCAAAAAAAATCTGTGCTGGTGAGCGACATTCATTCCACCTGCGTAAAGGGCCTCAGCAAGGGTCACATTAGAGAACACTGCCAGATTTGTAGGGACTTAAAGACCCAGACCAAAAAGTACTAGAGGTGAGACTGTGCCACATTGTCATGGAGACCATCCCATATCCACTTTCTGAATTTTCCTACTTGAGGCACTCACTGAGTGCTTTGGCATCAGTGATGAGTGCCTGTGTGGACATTGCTTCTGAACGTCTGTACCAATCCCCTTCTGTCTGTGTGTACCAATCCCCTGACAAGAAAGAAGCACAAGCAGACAGATTCAAAGGAGCGGAGACTTAGTTCCGTAGGTGACCAAGGTATCTCAGGTAGGGTCTTATGCCCCTTGCTTCTGGGATAAAAGGTGACATTCCCCTTTTCCTTCATCAAGGGAGTCCAATAGATATCCAGAGAGAGTCTAGATACAGGGAGCCTTGCAACAGTCATGGCTGGGGTTCTATGCTGTACCCAGGTCCTTACTGGAACCTGTGGGGCCTGCCTCCCACTTCCAGGTCCTCCACAATTCCTCAGCCTTTCAGACCTCCTAGCAGACAACATGTGAGGAGGTCCAGGAGGTTATTGTCAGTGCTGACATGATTACAGAGCAAGAGGTTCAAGATCTGAAGGGTTCGGAACCTCCACATACTGTGCTACAAGAAGATTAGCCTCAGTCTCTTTTGCATTATTCTTCCTCATCACCTGATAAGACTGTAATTCCCTGAGATTCCCCATCTGTCCAAGATGACTTCAGGTCTTACCCCAAGACCTTTTTAAGAGAGTTGCTACCAGTCTTGATATTCCTGTTGGGTGGTCCAGGAGAATTCTCTCAAACTGGTACACAATCTGGGTTTGGCAGGGCCTTCTAGAGTGGCTCTACCAATCAGTGACACTATACTAGAGCCTGCAAAATCTTTGTGGGAAATGCCGTCCCCTCTGCTTCTGACAGCTAAGAGAATTTAGAGACTCTTAGGCAGCTTCTTCAGCTTTTTTTGGCTCAAGAATCTATTAGACATTTGTAGAGCTGTAATTTAGTCATTGGTACATACTTTTACTACTCATGCTATATTTCCGCATTCCAGAGATGATGCCAAATTTGGGCGAGTAGTTCTTAAGTCCTTGTTCAGGTACACTTCAAATCCCGCCTTCAATTTGAACTATTGTGAGTCACCTGCAGTGCAAGGGACATGTGCGATCACTCAAAGAAGAAAATATAGTTACTAACCTGATCTGTAACTTGTTTTTTGAGATGTGTTGCATTGTAATCTGTTTGGTAAGAAAAAACTGAGTAGCTTAGAAGATGGAAGCCATTCTGAGTGTCTGAGACATAGAATACATCAGTCAGAATAAAGAAGTCACACATTGGACTCTAAAATAAAATCATATTTTAATGTTAACTAGTCTAGGAAAAAAAGCTATTTTTTAAATTAAAGGATAATGAAAGATATAGAAATGAATTATATTTTTTTAACTTTAATGTAAACTTTATTAAAACTTGTAAGAGAATAAGAAATGGTGTCCTAGATATCTTTCTCAAATGGATAATTTCCTCCACATTCATAAGTTCTGAACTAATGTAATAAAAATGTTCTTGTATATTACTGATAGAGAATTACGCTTGACACCTCAGTTGTGTATTTAAAATAACATGGAAGATCCAAATTTAACTGCAGAGTGAATATGTATGTTAGTGTTTATAAACCTTTATAAAAGAGGGTTAAAAAAGCAACCTAAATAGCCCCTTAACTACTGCATAGCACTTTGCAGCTATAAAATGTTAAGACAAAAATTAGAACTTACTCACTGAGCAGCTAGCCCAGGGGTGGGCAAACTTTTTGGCCTGAGGGCCACATCGGGGACTAGAAATTGTATGGCAGGACATGAATGCTCAAAAAATTGGGGTTGGGGTGCGGGAGGTGGTGCGGGCTCTGGGGTGGGGCTAGGGATGAGGAGCTTGGGGTGTATGAGGGCTGGGACTGAGGGTTTTGGAGGGTGGGAGGGGGATCAGGGCTGGGGCAAGGGTGCAGGAAGGGGTGCAGGTTCCGGCTGGGGGTGCTGGCTCTGGGTGGGGCTAGGGATGAGAGGTTTGGGGTGGAGGAGGGTGCTGGGATCTAGGGGTTTGGAGAGCGGGAGGGTGATCAGGGCTGGGGCAGGGGGTTGGGGCATGGGGATAGGCTCTGGGATGCAGGCTCCGTGTGGTGCTTATCTCAAGCGGCTCCCGGAAGCAGTGGCATGTCCCTTCTCCGGCTCCTATGCGGAGGCGCAGCCAGGCTGTTCTGCATGCTGCCCCATCCGTAGGCACCGCCCCTGCAGCTCCCATTGGAGCGCATAGGAGCTGGAGCGGGGCCATTCCGTGGCTTCCGGGAGCCGCGTGGTGCGGCCCCAGCCGGAGTACCGGAGCAGGGCCGAGCCGCGTGGTCCGGCCTCCGCCCCAGCACCCCGGCTGGAGTGGGGCCGAGCCATGTGGTGCGGCTTGCGGGATGGCTTAAAATAACTCACGGGCCAGATCTGGCCCGCTGGGTGTAGTGTGCCCACCCCTGAGCTAGCCAAAGCGATATGATCACGACTTCAGCAGTTTCTGGATGTTTGACAGTGTAAATGTGTGTTGATAACTTAAAAAGAAATGTGATAATTATGTTTCTCGTATCCTACACACCATTTGCACGCTCCTGTTTTGGGAATGCTTCCTGTTCCTATACATTTTGTTATCTGCTTGTGCCACCATAGAACACGAGGGCTGTTGGTTAATCCCATGTATCACTGCTGCCTATGTGGGACAATTACAATGAAGCCATTTTTGACTTTCTGTAGCAGTTGGATTTAAAGTATTTGGAAACTTGATAAAATTCTGAATGTGGTTGCTTACTGTTTAGAAATTGCAGATAGCATTTCTTGTCCTATTTTTGTATATTGATGGAGAGATAACATCTGAAGTATCTCTCCTATCAGAAGTGGAGTGCTTGATAAACTATGGGCATGTCTACACTTAAAGTGCTGCACCAACGCAGCTGCACTGATGCAGCTGTGCTGCTGTAGCGCTTTAATGAAGACGTACTACACATATGGGAGAGAGCTCCCCCGTCGGCATAGTTAATCCACCTCTCCAACAAGCGGTAGGTATGTGGGAGAAGCTCTCCCACCAACATAGCACTATCTGTATGTGGGGGAGGAGAGGGAGTTAGGTCAGTATTAACCACGTCACTGAGGGATGTGGATTTTTCTGTAGCGAAGACCAGACCCGTATATCTGTCCTTCCTAGATCATGCATTTTCAGCCTGTGGATCTTTATGCTCCTACATTCTTTCTCTTTCTGAAAGAGAAGTTAAATAGGAAAAAAAATGTACTTTCAACAGCTGTCAGTGTCAGTTTCCCTTCCTGTTACTTCTGTCGTTATTGCAACTAAAGAAATAAGGACAAATTCAAAAGGAATGAATAATTGGTTAAGTTGTGCACCGGTAACTAGGTGGCTATAAGTAGGTATAAACTGGTATTATCTACTTGCTGAAGAGCTGCAAGGGAGGATTGTAGAACAAACAGTAACTGAGAGTTACAGGGTTATAATAGAAAGAGCCTACTTCATTTGTTTCACATTAATCTAGTTATGAACCTGAAAGGTTCTGAGTGCCTTCAACCACTTGGGGTTTTGTAGAACTGGGATTTTGAATGCCTTCATTATTAAAGATACTCACTAATACAGAATTTGAAATTACAGAAAAGAACACTGTTCTATTAATTGTGTTAATGCTGATTATTTACACTATGTTAATTGCTAATGTGTTCATACAGTTAGCTACCTGAGAACAGTACCCATAACACTGGTCTACAGTTTTTGAGAAGTCGTCTGCTTCAGAGATAAAATGTGCTATTTAGTATGTATTTTGATGTGCTGAATTCAAATATGACAATTAAAACAACTGATTCGCTACTGTTTCTAAGATATTTAAGTTTTTACATTTTATGTCTATGTATATTGTGTAGATAGTAGAGTTTTAATCATAAATTGTAAACCTACGTCTTTTCATGTGTTTATGGTTGCTTTACATGATACTATTTCACCTGTCCTGTTTATGTAACACTTTAAAAATCAGCAAAGGGGTTATATAAATAAAATTTATTATGAAACAAAAGGCAAAAAACTATTCTGTACATAGTTTAGTCCTATTCAGTGTCTACTCAGCGCTTCTTGGCTTGTCTCTTGTATTCATGAAATGGAGCATCTCTTGTCACTGTCCAGCAATAGTCTGCAAGCATTGATGGGCTCCATTTGCCCTGATAGCGTTTCTCCATTGTTGCAATGTCCTGGTGAAATCGCTCGCCGTGCTCGTCGCTCACTGCTCCGCAGTTCGGTGGAAAAAAATCTAGATGAGAGTGCAAAACATGTATCTTTAGTGACATGTTGCAACCAAGGCTTTTGTATGCCTTGAGGAGGTTTTCCACCAACAACCTGTAGTTGTCTGCCTTGTTGTTCCCGAGAAAATTTATTGCCACTAACTGGAAGGCTTTCCATGCCTTTTTTCCCTTGCCACGCAGTGCATGGTCAAATGCATCATCTCGAAGAAGTTCACGAATCTCAGAACCAACAAAGACACCTTCCTTTATCTTAGCTTCACTTAACCTTGGAAATTTTCCACGGAGGTACTTGAAAGCTGCTTGTGTTTTGTCAATGGTCTTGACAAAGTTCTTCCTCAGACCCAGCTTGATGTGTAAGGGTGGTAACAAAATCTTCCTTGAGTCAACAAGTGGTGGATGCTGAACACTTTTCCTCCCAGGCTCCAATGACTGTCGGAGTGGCCAATCTTTCTTGATGTAGTGGGAATCTCTTGCATGACTATCCCATTCGCAGAGAAAACAGCAGTACTTTGTGTATCCAGTCTGCAGACCAAGCAAGAGAACAACAACCTTCAACTCGCCACAAAGCTGCCACTGATGTTGGTCATAGTTTATGCTCCTCAAAAGTTGTTTCCTGTTGTCATAGGTTTCCTTCATATGGACTGCATGACCAACTGGAATTGATGGCAAAACATTGCCATTATGCAGTAAAACAGCTTTAAGACTCGTCTTCGATGAATCAATGAACTGTCTCCACTCATCTGGATCGTGAACGATGTTAAGGGCTGCCATCACACCATCGATGTTGTTGCAGACTACAAGATCACCTTCCATGAAGAAGAATGGGACAAGATCCTTTTGACGGTCACGGAACATGGAAACCCTAACATCACCTGCCAGGAGATTCCACTGCTGTAGTCTGGAGCTCAAAAGCTCTGCCTTACTCTTGGGTAGTTCCAAATCCCTGACAAGGCCATTCAGTTCACCTTGTGTTATGAGGTGTGGTTCAGAGGAGGAGGATGGGAGAAAATGTGGGTCCTGTGACATTGATGGTTCAGGACCAGAAGTTTCATCCTCTTCCTCTTCCTCGTCTGACTCAAGTGAGAATGATTCTGGTGCATCAGGAACCGGCAGTCCTTCTCCGTGGGGTACTGGGTGTATAGCTGATGGAATGTTTGGCTAATGCACAGTCCACTTTTTCTTCTTTGACACACCTTTCCCAACTGGAGGCACCATGCAGAAGTAACAATTGCTGGTATGATCTGTTGGTTCTCTCCAAATCATTGGCACTGCAAAAGGCATAGATTTCCTTTTCCTGTTCAACCACTGGCGAAGATTTGTTTCACAAGTGTTGCAGCATATGTGTGGGGCCCACCCCTTGTCCTGATCTCCAATTTTGCAGCCAAAATAAAGGTGATAGGCTTTCTTAACCATAGTGCTTATACTGCGCTTTTGTGATGCAAAAGTCACTTCACCACAAACATAGCAGAAGTTATCTGCACTGTTCACACAAGTACGAGGCATCTCTGCTCACTTTGACTAAACAGAAATGTGTCCCTTTGCAAAATCAAACACTGACAAATAAGAGAGCACGACACTGTATGATTTCTAGAGCTGATATAGGGCAATTTGTTCAGCAGAGTGATGTAAGCTTCATTATGATTGCATCATCCATGACTTCTAGGAATAACATGATGCAATTCATATCATGTATGACGCAATACCAGCTTCAGATTGCATCATTCATTGTTTTGCCTAAATACCAAGTACTGTCCAAACCCAGTCATAGATTTATTCATAGATCCAGTCAAAGATGTATTTTAGTCATTTCTGGTTTAAATTGAGATCCCTTCCCTTTATAACTCACTTATCCTCCGCCATTCCCAAGTCAAGGGTCGTATATACTGACCCAATAGCATGTCTTGAAAACTAGAGCCAATCAACAATTTTAAGCATCATTTTCGTTCTCAGTGACCCAGAATTAGTAAAGTTTGACTACATTTATTTCAGAAGCATTTTGGCTGTAGAGCAGTGTAATCTAATCTGTGGTTTGGAAAAGCAGACATTAACTATTAGACAATGATCACTCAAAGCAATTTAGATATTGGTGTATTTAGATTTATGCATTTCTTCAAATAATACCAAATCAGATCTTTTACAAAAAGAAGAAAAAATTCTGTGCTGTTCGTATTTTTCTCTTCTTTTCTTATAAATACAATGAGCAAACATGACTTGCATGAATATTGTCATCACTTGTTGATGAGTTTCCTGAAAAGTTCATTTAAAAACAAATTTTAATTTCTAGGAAGTAAAAACAAATCCAAATGATAGAACTGGAGAATATTGATGCACTTGTTCATGGAAATTATTTGAAGACCATATTTCCCAGATGACAATTTACTGTGGAATTAAGTTTAGCAAAAGAGCCTAGTGTTGAATGAGAGAACTAATTGTGATATATTTGACAGTTTTCCCAGATTAGACTCAAGCATGATTTTTAAGCAACACTCAAAATACAGTAATATTTTTAAAAATTAACATATACTATTGAAGTGTAATAGTCCTGGTTCACTTGGAAACAGCAGGGACTTCTCAATTAGGTGGGTTTTTTGTTTTGGTTTTTGGGGCTTTTATTAGAGCTTTACAAAAAGTATGTAGTTATCTACCAAATAATTTTTTTTGAAAATTCTATCAGCCACTTAGTCCAGAGTGATTACACTGGTTTCAGCATGTCAACAATTACACAATACTCATGTTTAATTAGCAAAAGGGAAGCACCTGTATTTGTAGAGGAAGAACGTCAAGATCACACCATACAAATTTAAATAGTAACAAAAGACAAAAATGAGCATATTATTTATCCTTGGGGAACAGCAGCCACTGGATATACTCAGTTCATGGAAAAAATGCAACAAATAAGTCTTGTGCATGTGCACTCTCCATGACTTTGTACTGATGCATATCAGCAATGATGTTTACAACTTTCTTGTCCTTCCAACACAAAAGACTGGTTGTATTATGGATGGCTAGACATGCCTGTGACTCCTTCAATTTAATATATCATGTTTTGAATTTGATTTGTTATCCTGACCAAAAAATTTGACTTTTCATTTTCTTTGATTCAACTAATTCCTCTCATCATCAGGCTGCAGTTATTAAAGGAGAGAATATTATTCTAAAGGCTTTCCTTTTCTTTGCTGCTTAGTTGCACATTTATAATTATCATTTTACAAAAGGATGAAAGATTTTAAAAAGATTATTCTTAGCAACAGGCGTAAGGTGAAAACCTGCTGTATTTAATGTGTAAATTATAACGTGTAAGCTGTGAAGAGTGGTTTTGTGAAATGCTCATGTAACCAAAAGTCTCTAAAGGAAGCTGTCAGAGAGTTTGCACTCTTAAGGGGCCAACGTTCATTGAAAAGCAGCTCATAATATGTTGTATCTGAAGGCTAAATGAATAGCTTAACTTAAACACAGTTACTCACTTTCTGGAAGACAGATAATGGAAACAATAGCCCCTCGGCTAGAGTTTAGGAAAAAGCTAAAGCCTTACTTCCTCAACCTTACTTTGATGACTACTTAAAATGATTAATTTTCCTGTAAATTAATGTAAGTCATGCATTAAATACAAACGGTTACCATCTGACCCTTATAAACTGAACTTCTATGTGGCTCATCTAATCTATTTGAAGCAAGTCTATCCTTACATCTAAACACGAAACTGAAGGAAAACCTTTTTATTTCTTTTTGGTTTCCTATATCCTTCAAACTTTTAAAAAGTAGTTTCCCTTTTTAAACTACTCAGTTAGTTAATGTTAGCAAAGTGATCTATGAGCCTGGAATGAAGTGCTGGGCCAAATATACCACAAGCATAAGTCAATGGACTTACAGTTATTAATACCAGTGGTGAATTAGACCAATGGTTATATGGTCTAAATGTAAACTTGAAGGTTGTGGGATTTGGACAATTCAGAAAGGTGGAGAAGATGAGTGGTCCTATTCCTATAATCTGTTATATTAGAATATTAAATAGATTCTTATTCCATAGCAAACCATTTGCTCCACAAACTTTGTTTTCCTGCTTTTTCATGAATTGTTCACAAACATTCTTATTTTAATTAATTGGTTTGCTATTTATAACTGATAGATGAATATTTCATGCAAACAGATTTGAGTTTATAGATTGTGAACTCTTTTTGTAGCATACATTAGATATTAATTCTTTATTAATGTTGTGTAATTGGTTGTCTTGGTCACATGATGTTTCTCTTCCCTGATTGCATGAGTTTAGCTATAATAAAGAATGGAAAGTTGTAATTAATTTTCACTTGTCACACTCACAACAAATAATTTTATGTGGAGTGTTCCTATGCTGATGTGAAGGGTGCAACTGAATTTTTGACTGTCTTATTTAATACTTCTGTGCCAGAGCTCTGGCCAGGGATTTTGTGCAAGCCTAGCTGTGAAGGGTGCAGTCGCTATCTTTGTCCATCTAATTTAACTGCATTATTGGTAGAATCCTTGCTGGGTGTTTTGGGAACACAGTTTTCAATATGACACTGTGTTTTCTGTTAAGGAACATGTCCTTTTTCATATAGGGTAATTTTTTACATGCAGAGGATGAGTCACAGGCTGCTGTCCAATAACAGAATGAGATGTAAGGTCAGTAATTCTGGAGAGAAGTTATCTGTGAATAATGCACCAGGAGTTATTTTTCTTTAGAGAGAGATGTTGGTGTTAGTACAGGGCAGATTATTCCCAAGAAGGGGGAGGAGGTTGTGGCAGGGAAAAACAGGATAGGGATGAGAATGATGTGCAGGATCTTTCTGATCGCTAATATGTACCTTATAATATGACCTTTGCAGAAAATCTGACAATGGTTGCCCATCTTAACACACACAGTGCAATGCTGCCTTTTTTCTGTAGATTATTTGACTTCAGTTAGTAAGTGTATGTGCGGAGGAGGTACAACGACAACGTTTAGCCCATGTCAGAACTGCCATTTTCTCTAAAATGTATTTTTGGTTTGTTGTTATATTTAATTACACAAGAGTTTTGTTTGTCCCCTTTGTTTGTCCCCTTTCCCCAGGTATGACTCAAGCATCCTTGTTGGTGCTTGCCACTCAGAGTAGCTTCTTCCCTCTCCTCACATAGATTGAATCCTGGCTTCTTTTTCTGATTCTTCCACCCAAGCTGACTCCTCACTGTGCCTGAGGCACAAGGGGTGCTGCACCATTGGAAAAGGAATAGTGCTGGCAAGGATTATAAAACCCAGTGCAACAATAAAGTAAATCAATGCAACCCAGCAAATGAATGACACTCCCAAAGTAACAGAATGAAAAGGGGGACTTTGGCAGAAGCAGGAAAATAGGAGCAGGGGAAGGAAAGGGTTAGGATTAACAAATAAGTGCTAAACATCAACAAGTCAACCTCCCAACAGTCAGCTCTTTCCAACTCCCTCTCTGGCACCTTCCCGCACAAACGATAAGCTAAGCAGGAGTCCTGAGACGAGTGCTGCAGTGCTGTGAACTTTGGGATCCCCTTACAATGTCTTCGCCCTCAATAAGACAGGGTCCTCGCCTGGCTTCCTAGTCTGGAGTCCTACGGATGTCTTGGCTACTCTCAGTAGCTGGCAACAGGTCAGATCTCTGCCACTCTGGATGCTGGTCTCAGCAGGGCTGGAATGGCTTGATCCATGCAGTAGATCCCACAGCAGTCCAGAAAAATCCCTTTGCAGGGACGGGGAGTTAATCAGAGACTCCCTGAGCTGCTCGGCTTCTCTCTCAGCTCCCAAACTCAGGCTCTAAACTGAAACTAAGACTAGTCTCTTTGTCAGCCACTGAGGGACTGAGCAGCTCTGGCTCATCACTGGTCCAGCAAACAGCTTGCCCATATCACCCCATTCAGAAGCCTCCTTTCTGGCCACAACAGGAGTTTCTAGTCTATTCTGCCCCCATCCTTGACTCCAAACGTGCTGAGAAATGGTGTCAGAGGGCTCTGCTCTATTATTGTTGTAGTCCATAGGCTGGGACCCCTCAAGGCTCAGTCCAGAGTTCCAGGAGCTGGCAAATGCTATGTGGGAGTTAGGTATTAGTCTGCATAGACATTATAAAAACTCTACACCTGGGTAGGATTTAATCCATTTTCCTGTTCATCAGCCTTCCTTTATTATGTATATATTTTGCAGCATGACCCAGGGAAGTCATGTGGGTCTGACCTTGGGTGGCGACCCTGAGCTTCCTCTGGTGCCATAACAGCCACACTGCTATTTTTAGTGGAGTAGCTGGAGCTGAGCTAGTAGGATGAGTCAGTCTACCTGGGCTGGGAGGCATACTCCCAGGTGCAATGGAAACAGAACCCTAGGGGCTACTTTAGTCTGCAGTGTAGGTTACAGCAGACTGAGGGCCAGCTGCCCATGGCCTCAAGAGGTTGTTACAGCGGCAAGGTTTAGTCAGCATAGCAGAAGCCTGGCCAGTCCCCTAAGAACCCCACAGATGCCTGCCGTGTGCAGAGCTGGTTATGCCAACTATACATCAACCAGGGTGGTCCGTTCACTAAGGCCCAGGAGACAGATGTGCCAATGTTGCAGTCCCTTGAAGTGATGAAGCTGACATGAAAGGGCAACATTGTGGGATGAATTAGACCCCTTCATTTCAATAGGACTTTTGGTGTCAGGGAACAGCAATATTTGGCCCTTAATTTTTTTTAATTTTATTTTTCACATTTCCGAACAGAAAATAAGTATCCTATATTGGAAAAGCAAAATGTTAGGAGTTTCACTCCTAATTCTGGAAGGTATTAAATATTTCCTTTTAGTTTTGTACCTAATAAAGAAAGCATGCCACTTTCATTTAACTTGGATAAAATTGAATGAAGATAAATCCTAAAATTAAATTAGTTTTGTTTTTTTGTTAGTTTAACTTTTTTTTTTAAAGGATAGCCTGCTGAGCAAGAAACAAAGCCACTCCAAGGAAGCAGGAAATCAATAACCACAAAAAAGTCTAATGAAAATTAATGCATACAATGTGAGCAAGTGACAAAGAAATTATTTTCTGGTTTAAGAATAGAATAAGAATAGAATGCAGATGGAGTAGATAAATAATGTGATAGAAACATAAAATATACACAGGAATGACCCACATTCCCAATTCCTATTTATAAATAATGGCCCCTGTTTCCATTTTTAAACTTTGAAGGGACTATTTGATAGTTTTCTTCATTGTTCCCCCCTCTCTCAGTCCTAAGTAAATATTTGTGCTTGCAAATTTTAACAGGCTGGCATAAGTGGAAACTTATGTCTTTCATTAATCTGCGGGAAATCTGTTCATACACATTTTAAGTGAAATTTTAAATCATTTTTCAAACAATAAAAATACATTTTACATTTTCACAGGGGAGCAACAAATTGGGACATTTGGGGTTTATTTCTTGTTCCCTTGAAGTCAGTGGCAAAACTGGTAGTCTTTAATGGGTACAGGATTGTGCCCATCAAGACCGTTGCCATACAAATCAGACAGACACTTAATATTTTTTCTCTCACACTGGCTCAGAGTTAAATATTGTATAAGGTAATCATTATTAATGAGTTACCATTTACAGTGTGTTTCCTGGGGTATGGCTACACTACGCAGCTTTTAGCGGCACAGCTGTGCCGCTACAGCCGTGCCGTTAAAAGCCACGCAGTGTAGCTGCTGTTTGTTGGCAGGAGAGAGCTCCTGACGACAAAGCGCTTGTTCACACTGGCGCTTTCCATCGGTAAAACTTTTGTCGTTCAGGGGTGGGGGTTCTGAAAGACAAAAGTTTTGTCGACAAAGTGCCAGTGTAGACATACCCCTGAAGTAGATGGATCATGCAGTCATGAAAAGGATATCTTGACATATCAACACGGGGAAACAATACAACAAAAACGTAATGGTCTTTTTAAAATTTAAATTAAATGCAGCTTTATTTTTAAAAATAAACCAAATGAATTGATGTAAAATTAAAATTTGAAATTATGAGAACCTGCTAAGGCCTAAACTTACTATATTAAAATAATTTAAAATAAGTTAGTATAATATTAAGCAGTATGTTTGCTGCCAAAGTTTTAAAGAAAGTCAGACCACTGAACTGATGGAAGTCAATGGCTAAGCACCTGTAACCAGAATTTGCTGAAGTGCTGAATCAGCTTTTGACCACAGTCGCCTGTACTGTAGGTGCAGAGAGAATATTTTCTTCATTTCCGTTTATTCAAATAGTTTAGTTCAGTTACTAGTTCATTCAAAGTTAAGAAACCAACTGGGAGTTGAAAATGTAGGAAAGTTTGTTTTCCTCTTCCAATCTATAAATAAAAACTAGGTGTGAGAGGAAGAGATCTACTAGTTCTTAAATCTTGATGGAGATGGTGACTTTGCTAGATTCATTCATTCCCAGAAGTTGTGAATAGTTCCAACCTTGAACCAAAGGAATGACATTTAGTGTTGTTAGATGTAGGAAGTTGTACATGGTTGTTCTTACTGCCTCCTGGCATCAGGCTGCTGTGTTGCAGGGGACTTCACCCCTAGCACCTCCTAGTGCCCACTTCCTTGTCCCCAGGGTGGCCTGTCTGTGCATGAGACTTTCATGGCCTGGCCCTGCAGCCAGATCACTTAACATTCAGTCTTCAGGGCAACAAACATCCAACTATAAGTCCAAATAAATATTCAAACTAATAATTCTTCCACCCTTCCTGGGTCCACTGCTTTGCTTCTTGCCTCCAACTTCTTCCCAGCAGGTTTCCCCCACTGCTCCCCCTCCCCAGGGATTCTGGCAGCTTTGATCAGGAATCTCCCTGCTCCTTACAGGCCTTTCTCAGGGCTTAACCCACAAGAGTCTGACCTGTTGAGAGCTTTTGAGCTTACACAGAGCTCTTTGTTCGGTAAAAGTTAATTCAGCTTTACATAGGGTTACCAGATAGCAACTGTGAAAAAATGGGACCAGAGGTGCGGGGTAATAGGTCCGTATATAAAAAAAAGTCCCCCAAAATGGGACTGTCCTTTTAAAAATGGGACATCTGGTCACCCTAGTTTTACGTCTCATATGTATAAAGGGAAATCGTAGGTGGTTGATTAACACAGACTTTAGGTATGTGCTGTAGGCTTGATGTATGCCTCTGACTGTACTGTGTGAGCTAATTATCAGGGGGTAGCCATGTTAGTCTATATCCACAAAAACAACAAGGAGTCCGGTGGCACCTTAAAGACTAACAGATTTATTTGGACATAAGCTTTTGTGGTTAAAAAACCCACTTCAACTCCTTGCCACCCGACTCCTTGTTGTTTTTGTGTGAGTTAATGTGATTTACAAGGATGGTTTTGAAAGTAACCTGCAAAGGAAAAAAAATTGTGCTTGTGCCCTTCTTTATTCTGTTAAGAGGAGCTGAAAGTACCCCCCCCCCCCGCTTCTTTTTTACAGTAGAAATTCTTGTCTTGTCTACCTGACAGACTCTGTGGTGGCTGGAGAATCAATGAAATGGTGGCATCACAAATTTCAGAAAGGTGAAAGTTAACATAGTTAAGGCTTTTTTGCCTTGAGTTAATTGACATGCAATTTTGGAGACTTGAAAGACACCCTAATTTGGGACAGGATAATCTGCAGCATTTGGGATCACCACCTGCAGGAATGTCTGTGCTGGGATGGCGATCTCACATTAGACAGATGCTTAGAGGTGGGGCATGGAGGGAGAGCCTCAAGAAAAAGAATGAAAGCCTTGCAGCGCACAACACCCCCAGAGTACAATGAGACAACAGCAAAGTAGAATGGGTGGCCACTGTTCGATATCCATACTGTGATGCATTTTCTGTGGGAGACCGGCTGAGTGGTTAAAGGAGAAGTGCCCCACACTAGGACAGCATTGGAAGGAATGTGGCAAGTTGATCCATGTTAATAGTGTATGCAAGAGCAGAGGAAGGTCTCAGAAAGATTCAGTCAAGAAGGGGATGGTACATCTGACAGTGGTGATGACACCATGATTCTCCTTGAGTCTGAGAACACATCAAGTTCAAGCTGTCATGACAGGAAAGCAACAAGGGATAATACCAACCTCCATGCATGCAACAGTATTAATAGGAAAACAACCCAGTGCTTTTTCAGCTGGATAGCGGAGCCTTTTGCAGCGTGATTCCTTATGGTGAATTGGTCTCAAATGCACCAATTACAAAGAGAAGAGAATCTAATAATGTACAAAGAGAGCATAATGCAGGCCTAGGAAAATGTGACCTCATAGTAACTAACCTGAAAAATAACAGATGGTTCCAACTTCAGTTTGTGGTGATGGATGATAAGCAGCACAGACCCCTATTGGAGAAGATAGTCATACAAATCATGGACATGACCAGGGTGCACTGTCAGAAGAAGCCAAAGAGGACTTCAGTGTACAATGGAGACAAGTTTAAAAGTATACTGGGGAAGTTTTCAAGGGTGACAGGTGCCTCTAAGGAAAGCTGAGACTGGAAGTAAGCCCCATGGTGGAACCTGTGTGTTTACCACAAAGGAAAATTCCAGTAGCACAGTAATCCAGTATGCCAAAAGTTTAAAAGTCTTCAGAGCAGTGATATCATAGCACCTGTAGAGGTTAGTTCAGCATGATGATGGTAAAGAAGCCACCAGGCAAATTATGTATCTGCATAGAGTCAGACTCCAAGCCACTGAATAGGGCATTGAAAAGATGCCACTGGCCACTGCCCACAGCTTGCCATAAGTTTCCAAAGCCAGAATCTTTACAGTCTGTGATGTGAATAACAGGTTTTGGCACATAAACCTGGATAAATAGTTGAGCATGCTGACAACCTTAGCAATACCATTTGATTGCTACAGGTGGTGTGCATGCCAATGGGCATAAGCCCAGTACCAGAAAAGATTCACCCAAGACCTGGAAGTACTGCCTGGGGTGAAAATAATTGCAGATGATATCCTCATTGTAGGTGAAAGGAGAAATGATATAGAAGGTGAAGGAGTCCATGTCAGAAAATTGCAAGCTTTTCTGCATCAATGAAAGCACAAGAACACAGAACTCAACCCAGAAAAAAATGTAAAAAAAAGTATGAGGTGACATCCACTGGAAGTCTACTCACAGCGAACAGACTGAAAGCAGAACCCAACAAGATCAAGGCAGTCAGAGTCATGCCAACTCCAGTGGATGTGAAAGGCATATAGCGATTCATTGGACTGATAAATTGTCTGTTCAAGTTCTGTCCAGACCTGCCTGCAGTTGTGAAACCCATATGTTAGATCACAAGGCAGGATGTTGAGTGAACTAGGTAGATCCCCAGCAGCAAGCATTTGACATGCTGAAACTAATTATAATGGTTGCCCCTGTCTTGAAGTACTACCAGCCGGGAGAGCCAATGACACTCCAATGAGATGCTTCAAAGGAAGACTTGGGTGTAGCTCTTTTTCAGGAGCAGTTTTTATGCCAGCAGTCAGAGACCTGACAGAGACTGCACAGGGGTATGCCCAAATCGAAGAAGATCTTCTGACTATGGTAGTTGGGGTGGAGCAATTCCATCAGTGTACATATGGCCATTCATTAAGAATGTAATCAAACCACAAACCTCTAGAAACAATAACAGCAAAGCCCCTTCTTAGTGCTCCAAAGAGGTTGCTGCGCATGTTGATGTGCCTGGAGTACTACCAGGTAGAGATCAGATATTGTCCAGGAGTTACTGGAGTTAGATGACACCCTGAACAGGGCATATATACCTATCATCAGTGAGTTGGGGAAGGGGATCAGGATTTTGAATCCATTAACGTGCTGCACTGTCTCCCAGTTTCAACAGCGAAGCTGATGTAAGTCAACGAGGCTACAGAAAACTACATCAAACTAATGGCAGTCAAGACAGCAATATGCAGAGTTGCCAGAAGACAAAAGCCAAGTACCGATAGGAGCAGAGCTATATTTTTAAATTAAAGCTTACCTGAGTGTGTAGGATTGAATCATATTTTGAGGACAGAGAGCGGCTGTCCCGGCATCATTTATGTAAGGATTTTCATGGAAAAAACCCCACAGGCTTCACACGTGGGCATTGACAGCTGTATTTGATGGGCTTGTGAGTGTGTTTACTGGCCAGAAATGAATACACAACTCCGCTCCTTGATAGAAGGGTGTAATATCTGCTGGTTCTGTGATAACTGAAGCAGAAAGAGATTGTTACCACTTAAGCTGCCTACCCTACCGTGGGAAAAGGTAGGAGTGGCTTATTTACATTAAAGGAAAAGCACGACTTGATTACAGTGGAATAATACTCAGATTTTGGGGAGGTTGATGCCATGCTTGATACCAGAAGCAAGTCAGTGATTAGCAAACGGAGGACCCTACTTTACAAGATATGGTATTGCAGACACTGTATTCACCAACAACAGATTCCAATATGCCTCAGAAAAAGTCAGGAAATTTGCATGCAAATGGGAGTTTGACCACCACACCTGTTTCTTAGCATACCCACAGAGTAATGGTATAGTGGAATCAATTGTGAAAACAGCTAAAAGACAGTTACACAAGGCTGTTTTCTTCTGGTTTGGATCTCTTAGTATTTTTGGCACACAGGAATACCCCATCTTGGGGGTGCCAAAACTATCCAGTGCAGACTGATGGGACAGTAGACCAAAATCCTGCTGCCAGTGAGGGAAGACCTGGCAGCCAGAAGAATGGAAACACCGCTCAGAGATGGTAACAATGAGAGAAAATAGTCACTAGAGTACAACAGATCAGCCAAGGACCTACAGGCCTTGCAGACAGGCACTACTGTGAAGATCTAGCCAGGAGAGAGAGACCAGAAGGAGTGGAGTAAAGAAGTTGTGACGGGCACAGTGGCATCCAGGTCATATGATGTGAAAATGAGAGAGGACAAATGATCCAAAGGAACAGGAAACACGAACCAGCAGACAAAACCCCCAGAAAGACTACAGAGATCATCACAGAATGGAGAGACAGAGAGCCGTTTGGAGCCTACCCCACAGGGAGGGACGACAGAAAGAGAGAGTTTACTAGACTCTTAGACAGGAGACAGATAGGTCATGCCCAGTGTTATTGCCTGTTGAAGAGACCAAATTATCTAAAAGACTATGTAACCAGCTGAATCTGGGGTAAAGACAAGACTCTCACTCAACTATGTGCTAGCAACCTCTAACCAAAGGGACACAGGATGAGAGCCTGTGCATTGATTGTGTTCTTTTAGTGTTTATATATTAGAATGTTTGTAAAATAGGGAAGATGTATCATGATTAGTGAAATTGGAATCAGAGAAACAGTGTTCTAGAGGGACTGTTATAGAGAATACACCAGGAAAACAGGTGATACAGAGAGTTAGGCTGGAATCAACACAGCCACATTGACAGAGCAGTGCACAGGGTTTAATACACTTTCACTTGTTCAATTTAAACTTCATTCTATTTCCTAATACAGAGGAGACTATAAAAAATTGTGCAAACACTGAGACTGGTGATTCAGAGGTTAAAAACAGCTAATCGAAGAGCAAGTTCCATAACATCCATATTAAACTAGTATTAAAAATACTGTACCGCCATACTAGGACGTGCCACTGATTTAAAATTAGCACTTCATGTGGGTCATTTGATCCACAATTCTCTAAATATTTGTCTGTTTATTTTTTTCTACAGATAACGGGTTTAAACGATCACATATTTTGACATGCTTCACTGGACTGAATTTTATTGTGATTTGCATTAATGCAAAAAAGCAACAATTCAAAATCAATTGTTATAATATTGTTTCTCCAAATTTGCACTGAACCCAATTATGTATAGCTTATAAATAATGCTGGTAAAAGTGTAAAAGAAATTGAGACATTCATCATGGAAAAGGATCATTTTTAAGGTTTGATGATGATTCCATAGGTTGGTTGAAAATTTTGGTGGGAATATTTTTAAAACTACAGTACATGATGTGTAATGGGGAGCCTTAGCCTGCAAATAGACCTGCAACTGCTCAGCTTTCTCGTAAATCTTTGCATTACTCTCTTGTATAAATTTGATTGTGCAATGGAATATCTTTTTGTGTGCCAGTTACACTAACAAAGAGATTATTTCTCTTTTCTCTGGTCCAGTTATCTTAACTTTTATTAGTACATTTTTGCTGTCCAGACAAAGAAAGCTTTCCCATTGAAATCAAACGTAAAGATAACTAGGCCAAACCCGGAATGTGGTGGTCATAGGCACCACATGGGCACCACACATCCATTTCCCACGGAGAAAGAGTTCATGACTCTGCCCCACTCTTACGCCAGTGGAGTGTTCGAGGAAGAGATGGGAAGGGGGCTGAGTGATACCCTCCACCCCGACAGCCCTGAAATTGAGCTGTCAGTCAGGGAAGGTGGTCTCTCTGGCTAAAATAGACACACTGCACAAAGGGGTAGGCAGCAAAGACCAACACAGCCCTCTCCAATCCTCCACATAGATACACAGGTAACATTTTAGGGACTGAGTCTCCTATGCTCCTGTGTCTTCCTCCACACAAGTCAGTCTGTGGAGGGAGGGAAGCCTATTGAAGTTCCCAGTAGCTCTGTGATTCCACGGGGGGAGGCAATCTCATTTATATGAGATCCCTGTTCCATTTTGTACCACTGCAGAACCAAACTGTGGACCAGCTGACCAGCTGCTTTGTGCCTCCTTTGGTGCCATATCCTGAGTGTTTTGAAGTTTATTTAGGTCAGTGCAGAGCTCCCCTGCCCACAGGTGTAAATGTCCCTTAAAATTTTAAACTACAGTAAATAGACACAAAAGTGCGTATTTTTGGGAGGCCAGTGCCATAGTTTTTTTAATTGCATGCTGGTTACACAGGTATTTTAGGAAATAACAAGGTAATGTAAATGCAAATTGCCTAATGATGGGCAAACCTCAAATGGTTCAGAGCTCAGATTTGATTCACAATCCAAGAGTTCTATTATAGCTTTCCGAATTACCTAAGCTTCGTAGGAAGGCAAATCTCATTAGATATATGGTGCAATCTTATGAGGCATATGGCACTATAATAGTTTTATTACAATTTTTGTTAGCTTTTATTGTCAAATACTGTAGGCTGTAATGTAGTAACCACAAAATAATGTGTTGTTTAGTATTAGCGTAGTAACTTTGTCTATGTGGGAAAGTTGCATTAGTTTAACTTGAATCCGTTTTTAAACTTGATTTAAAATGAGTAGATAAACTGTTGCAAAGCCCTGTGTGGATACTTTTTATTTTTGTTTAAGAATGGCTTGTTTCAGTTTAGCCTAACCAGATTCTTAATGGACTCACCTGAAAATAAATACAATTTTAAACTGAATTAAGGAGTGTCCATTACAGGGATTTGCACAGGTTTAATTACATCAGTTTAAATCACATATTACGTTAAACCAATGCAATTTGCTGTGTAGACAAGCCCTTAACCTGGTGATTTAATTACCCCTGGTGATTTTCTTCTCTTTTTCTGAAGTATTGTCTTTTACTTCTACTTCCATTCTCCTCTTATGATTTTGACCAAGCATTTGGCATTGCAAGGGAAATATGCCAAGTGTCATCTGACAGGAAGAAGGAAAGTGAAGGAACTTGCTTTATGTTGGTTGAGCTCAAGTTGTTCTGTTTCTTAAGTAAGATGCAATTAGAAAATAGTTATGTAAAATTCCAGCCTCTAGATAGTACATTCCTATCATGGTTTAGAAGACATTTTAAAATGCCTGTCCTCATAAATAATTTCAATTTAAATTTTCAAACGTGAAAAGCCTATCACCTGCTAACAATGTGAGTCTGGCTTTCAGAGTTAGAGTGGTTTTTGGTAATAATCAAAGAGGAAAAATATCTTTTGAATACTGAGTGTTTAGACATTTTTTTCTACTGTAGCTCTGTGGAAAAGACGTATAGAATTTAATAGGAATAAAACCAATATGATTGTGCACACATTACTTCATAAACAGATATAATTTGAGAGAGAGTGTGATCTCTTTTCTGTTGGCTCTTTGAACTATCCTATTAGATTAACCAGCAGTCTTTTAAATTCTATAAAATGGTTAAATAAACCTATAAAATGTATTATTTTATACTAAATTCTATGTGACTTTCACAGGGTACATAGAAATGAGACTTGGATTTGTGTAATTTGTTTCTGTAAAAAGTTTGTGTGTCTATATCTATCTATCTTTGTCATGAAATATACATGCACTCTCAGTTTTAATACCTGAAAGGCATACTTAAATCAACATTGGCAGTATGTGGATCTTTAATCGTGAGTCTTATCAGTGACATTCTGTTAAAATATTCATTTTATTGAAAATTTGATCTGTTTACATTATTTTAAATCATGTACAGTACTTTTCCAAATTGCTATATTGACTCAGACTTTTTGAGTCAGACCAACATTTATTTTTCTACAAAAATTCTGATGTTCAGAGGCTCTAGGGGAGGACAAAGATACTTCGTTTCTTAACATCTAAAGGTTGCTGTATGTGCTAAGTGTTAAAATGCCCAATCCTGCTTCCACTGATGCAAAAGAGTGTTGCCATTTATTCCTGTGGGAGCAGAATTGGGCTCACAGCCCGTACTTGATCGAATTGACATCAATACTTGGTCCTCACGTGAATGTAGGACTTCAGTATATTTAGACTGTATCGCACAAAAATCTTTTCTGAAGGTATTAACACAAGGTCTTGATCACATTTGATTGAAATAGGCAGCTATAACAGTGTGGCCAACCCTCATGATCTTTCTAATCACAGCTTCTGGAATCAAGTAATTATGAGAAAATCTCAAGTTTACACTTTAAAAAATTCGCCCAGCTAAAGTAACGTTCTAGCCTTTGTGATTGCAGAGAAAATCTTGAAAACAGACTCAAATATAAATTTAAAGGGTCAAAAACTAAAAGGCAAATAAAAAGAATGAAAATGGGTTTGTTTGTTTGTTTTTTGAGGTCCTGATTCATGATTTTCTAATATTTGGGGTTGTAATTTTGTAAGTAGGTCAAGTGAATGAAATATAAAATAGCTTCACAGTTATACTTTCTGTCAGGTGAGTAGTCAACCCTTAAATTGTGTGTTCCATCAGCTTTCTCTTTTTGACAGAAAAAATTAAATGAATCTTTATCAAGATGTTACCAATGGTATTAATGAGAAAAGATATATTCAGGTTTAGTTGTTAAGAGAAAATAAAATATAGAAATTAGAAACATTAACAAAAAAAATCCTCAAAATAATTGGATGGGGGGTTTGTAAAAAAGAGACAATGAACTACAATGCCCCCACCCCATCTCAGCAGGCAGAGTGTTTTGATTGAACTGGAGTGGATGGCCATCTTCTGGGGTCCTGACAGGAGGAGTAGGGCATGCACATGGGGATTGTGCAGAGGTGAGGGAGAAAATGGAAGGTTTTGCTGCTGCCCTAAGGTCATCTGTTGGCCTTACTCAACAGGGATTAAAAATTGTTCCCATCTAATGGATGTTTGTTGACCCTGTATGAAATGAGTTTCGTAATCTCAGTTCCAGCTCCCATGTTGCAAACTCACCAAGACACCGCAATAGTTTCTAGAAGGGCCAATAACTTTACGGGCATATACAAATTAGTTGCAAATATGCAAATTAGACAATTACATATTTTACATAAAATGCCACACATGGAGCTTCACAAAACTTGGCAACTATGCCTATAGGTAAAGTCGTGTCAGGACTGCATTTCCATGTTCTTTTGTGAATCTGATCAGAGTGCCCTGTTTGGGATCAGGAAGAATTTTTTTCCACCTGTTTGAGATTGGTGAGATGTCTGATTGGTTATTTTGTGTTCCTCACAACAACATGGAAGCTCCATTTGTTAGGGGGTTAGTTTGTTGGCAATGTTTTAAAAAACGGTGGGGGAAGGTAGTAGTTTAATCATTGTTATTGTTGCAACCTACAGCTGGTGTACAGTGTGGTATGCAGTTGTGTTAAAAGACACCAGTCTGGTTCATAGGTTGAATGACCTTGCACCATTTAACCAAACATAGAACCTAATTAAATGCCTGGTATCTTTTGTGTGTGTGTGTGTGTGTGTGGGAAGATATATTAATGGTCAAGGCTCCAACCTTTAATGGTACAGTTAATGAAGTTCTGACCTGCAGCTTGAAATCCACCTCTGTGTCAGTGTTTCGTTTTTCTGCGTTTTATGAACAATCTTATAATTCCAAGGAACTTTTGTTTTAATATAAATCTCAGTATAATAAAGAAGGAATATTTAAAGTGCTGATATCAAAATTTGTGAATTTCAGCTTTAGATATTCTTTTTTCACTATTTATAGTTATGAGTTATATGCTTCAGTTAAGGCTAAATCCAGAAGTCCTTACTCAAGCAAAAATTTAATTGAAATCAATAGGAGGATTTGTCCTTTGGAGGGTAACCTTTTTTTGGCAACTTGCTCTTGTCTGCTAGAGTCAGGATGAGGCTGCCATGAGTACCGCAGATCATGGTGCTGAGAGTCCCAATTTAAAATGAGCACCTGTTCTACGAAAGTTGTCATAGTGACCGGGTTCTAGTTATCAAACATCTAGTTCTCAAGCAACTTCATATATGATTAATGTTAATTGCCTTTTTTGTATGGACGACTTTTTCCCTGCTGCTGAATTGGCTGTTGTTGCCTTTGATCTGGTTGGTAATACTATGTAGAGCAATAGTGATCAGTTTGCCAACACTGAGAGGAGACAGAATCAGGTTGCAGTGAGGTCAGAATTTGTTTCTCTTTTTAAACATTGAAAGGTCAAGTAGAGTTTAACTACTATTGGCATCTTTGAAATGTTGTAATAAATGCCAGAGCAGAGAGATTATTATTATCCATGATGCAATTAAAAATTGTATAGTCCTAAAAATAAACATTTCTTATTCAAGATAGTAAGAATGTAGCTTTTACTGGTAAACCCCCCAAATAATATTTAAAAATTCTTACCTTTCACATTTTTCTTTACTTATACAAATAAATTAACACAAGAATGATGACACCTTCCGGGGCTGAAGGAATAGATTAATAATGCCAGTGATGTATAAGAAAAATGAAAGATGAGTCTGTGGTTACTGTTCCAACTTCAGCAAACCAATTGTGATGGTTTTTCACTAGTAAGTACTGGCACCAGAGTTACTGCTACTATATTCAGAGCAATTTACGCAGCCTGTCGTATACTTGCTTCAGAATTTTCCTTGAAGCCTAATAAAATATGTTACTATTGAAGAAATCTGTGATACATGTGAGAGTTTACTAAATCAAAACTGTAGCATATTTTTATATCAAATGTCTTATAGTCTCATGGAATCAATAATTAATTTATTAACTGGGTATCATTTGAAAAAACAAAATCAGCACAGTTTTCACTAAATTGCTGACAATTCATAAATAGTTAATGACACAAATGAAAAGTATAACACTAAAATTCAAAATTTTAATGATCAAAGTATTGGGTATCTATCATCCCTCGGAATAAATAAATCATGGAACGGGTTATATATCATTGACACTACAAGACATAATGCTTTTTCTTGTTATCTACCTAACTGCCAGGTCTACAAAGTTTATAGGCTGCTAAAATAATATAATGGTGGTAATCCACTTCAGTTGCAGAAATATGAAGTACTGTTGAATTATATTTCTAGTTGGTTTATTCTTTGTTCTCAGGGGAATAGGATACTATTTCAGTTTCTCTTAAAAAGCCCAGAGAATGAAAGAGAAAACATCAGGATAAATTATGCTAAATGGTGGACTAGACCCCAGAGGAAATCATCCTTCTGTGGTACAGTATTCGTCCATTAATCTTACAAATGTTACATCTGATGTTAATTCTGTAAAGCTGAAGCATTCAAAGATTCATCTGATCCTTTTAATAATAGTTATAGTATTATTATGGCTTTGTCAGACTTGTACCTTCATAACTAACTTTGTGGTTTTGACAGCCTATACAGCTAGTCTTCAGAACGACTAAAATATAGAATATTGTTTTATTTTACAGAGCACAAATAAACTTGTAATTAAACTGCAAAACTTAACAAATAATTGCCAGCAAGCAATTACCATTTAATTAAAGAGTAATTACATGGTTATTTGTGCCCTGTAAAATAAAGCATTACTGAAATCAGTAACGCAATCAATATTTTAGCAGAAACAGGATGCTGCAGTGATGGACCTTTCAACCTGAGCTGATTAAATTTTCATCCAAATAACAGTTTCCTAGTTAAATCAGCACGTTTATTTGTCTTGATTAATATGGAAATTTATTTCTGATTCTAGTAAATCTCTTACATTAAAAAGCACAAGCGAACATCATTGTCGTACTCAAGTGTGATCTGCTGTAAATTTCCACTGATGAATTATAGTTTACAAAATGTTGATAAAGTTGCAAACATAACAAAATATGCAGTTGTCTATAATAAGCATAAAAGAACATTAAAGAAGATGTAGCTTATCAATACTTTTATCAAAACTGTAAAAGTGGCCTTGTAAAAATATTCCCCAGGCATAGAAAAGAAAAGAAAAGATACACTAATTTCTGATTCCCAACACCATGTCACATAACTTTGTAACTGCCCCCCCCCCCCCAAAAAAAAATCTAATATACTCTGTCAAAGGTCATTTCCAAACATACAAAAAATAAAAAATATTGCAGTGAGCTGTGTTTGTGTAAGATTGAATATTCTACTGCTTCCTCATTTTCTTCTACAGGTACCTTCTTTTTGGGAAGTTGGATGACAAGAAATCCTTAGCCTAATTATAGTAATTAAACAAGAACCTCTTAACTAATCTGAGTTTAGCAGAAATATAACAGATGTTTGGAAACTGCAACTTTGAAGCTGAGATCTCAAAAAGAAATCTATTCCTTTTTGACTGAATCCTTTTTGTTAGCTTAAGTAATTTCTTACTTTAAAAAATGTTACCCTTAGTTTTTTAAACTTAATCCATGATACTCTCAAAATCAGTGATAATTCCTAAAGAAACAGTGATCCTCCTGATGGAAAGTATGGAACTGGCAACAGGAGTATTTGAAGTTAATTTACTAAGATTGTAAGAATTTTTAGAAATATGAATATAGTTGAAATCTGTAAGGTATTTCAATTCTCCTGGAACTTTATTGGTTAGTTCATTTTTTTATGTTAATGAATAAGAAATATGATATGGTTATTGAACCTGATCCTGAAAAATCATTGAGATGATCAAGTTTTCACACAAAAAAGTTCTTTATTGAGTACTTTTATTATAGATTTAATGTTCACGACATGTGAGTGTGATTTTTTTTTTTTACTTTACAACAAAAATCCTTCTGAGATTTATCTACAGAATCATAACAACTTTCTGAATTAGTCATCCTAAGTGAAATAACATCTAATTTAGAACCAAATGAATCACCTTTTGTTTTCAAAGATTGACTGAAGGCAAATAGCAAATATAGCCTTAGGGAAAAAAACCCGGTAGGTAATATATTTAGAAGAAAAATATTTTTCAGCTGATTGTATGGCTTATGTATGTGTAGGAAACTGTGATGTGAGCCCAAGCTTCCTCATCATGTTTTCAGCTCCTTTTATCATCACGGACTAATAGGTAGGTACAGAATTTTTCTTTTGCACCTCCAACCTGTATGCCTTTACTTAAGTGAGAGAGAAAAAAAGGAGGAGGTGAAAGTGACCCCTTACAAATCAAAAATTGGGGTATAAACGAGCCTGGGGTTAGAGAATTAAGAAAAGCATTATAAAAATGTCAGTTTTTCTAATCCCAAATTGTCAAAAAATCATGAGTCGTCTCCCCCAAAATCATGGGATTAAAAAAAAAAGTTGTGATTCTTTTTATTTGCCTTCTTTCTGAGCCTTCAGTGTATACTTGGGACATGTTTTTCAACCTTTTCTCCTCAGACATGAGGGCTAGAAACTTAATTTTTTAACAACGGAGCTGATATTCCCACATAATCACTGGACTCCTGGAATTGGTGCTTCAAGAAAAAACACCAAATAGTGTCAGACTTGTGATAAATGTGTGAGAGTTGGTAACAATGAAATGCTTCCAATGGGGCTTGGGTTATCACAAGAAATTAGCCAGCAGTACATAGAGAAATAGTAAATTAAGTATATCAATAGGGCTAGTTGAAAATATTCCATCTAAACTGGGTATTTATAGAAAATTAAGTTTTCAGTTAAACATAATTTTTCACTAAAAGTATCTGCTCTCCATGGAACGTTTTGATTTTAATATTAAACTAGCAAATGCTCAAAAACAGAAGTTTTCAATTTATGTCCAAAATATGTTGATTCAGATATGCTGCCTCCTGGGAATTGTAGTCCCCTCCCAAGTTTCTAGCACTGGAGATATTTTTACATGTTCAGTTTGATTTCTTTAATATATAGTAAAGAAGTAAATTAGTCCAGTGACTTTTTCATTGTAGAACATTGTTACCTTAATGGATCTTTGCTTTAGTGCTATGAGTCTGATACCAGCTGAGAAGATAAAAGATTGTCTGTCTATATTGAAAGAAGGCAGGAGACACTTCATATGGATTTAATCAGGCTGCAACTTTATTATTAGATGTCTGGGATCACCTGGCAGATAAAAGTGTTCAGTGCAGACAAATCCACGTTCATTCAAATAACTCCTGGGGCTTCCACAAGCCCCCTTTCATTTTCTGTCCAGGTCACCAGCCAACCCAAGGCTGGGACCTTACCACCCACCCACCCTCCGTAGGAGGGTTAAGGTGGGCTATTAAAAAAGGGGCGGGGGGTTGGTTCCCTGCCATACCCATCATAGGAGCCCCAACGCCTCCTTTAACCAGCACCTCCTTTTTAAGTCTTTTACCAGGCCATTTATATGGCCACTGGATGCCTTCCCTATGGAGTGCCTGTACTGGACATCCACTCCACACTTACAAAATGAGTTGCAACATCATAGCCTAACACTCTTCCCTACTCACCATAATAAGCCCTCCCTGAAATCTGCTGTGGGGAACGCAACACCCCCCCCCCCCCCCCGCACTCCACCTAAGGCAACGTGGTGACAGAAAAAATTCAGCCCCCTTATAAAGGAATGACTAGTGCAATGCCCACAGCAGGTCCTAACCAATCTGATATTTGCCACCATGAGGGGAGGAAGGGTGGATGTTGCCTAGCTTGCTACATGGAGAAAGGGCTTCTAACACTGGCACCTGCTTCTTTTACAGCCTTCCGCACTTACCTTCCCACGGGATGAGTCAGCGTCGCCATGCTGAACCCCCCACCTACCCTTTTTGCAGCTGTTTCTGACCTCCTTCCCCTCACACCCTTCCTTCCACAAGCCCAGACAATGCCAGTGCCCCCCACCAGTGACGTAGCCAGGTTTAGAGCACAGGGGGAGCGGAGCTAAAAAAAGGCGCCGGGAGCAAAAAAAGGCACCGGAGCAAAAAAAAATGCTCCGCTCCAGCTGCAGCGCAGGAGCAAAAGGCGCTGGAGCACAAAAAGAGGTGCCGCTTCTGCTGAGTGGGGGAGCGGCTGCTACCCCTGCTCCCTCCCTGGCTACGCTACTGCCCCCCACCCCCATTCCCCACTTCAGGTGTAGCATGGTTAATTTCATGCAGACTTATTGAATGTAATATTAAAATTCCCTAAAGAATTTTTGGCAGATGTGGAATGAGTGAGGAGCAAACAATGATGAATAGCAGCTAGAGACAGTAGTATTTAAATTAAACTTTAATATTAAATTAGAGACAATGGGCTTGATTTTGATCTTACATAGACTATTGTAAATTCGAAATAATGTCACTAAAATCAATAAGGTTAGAACTGTGAAAGTAAGATCATAACCAGGCCTACAGTGCTTTATTACTATTATAGTATTTGCTAAAAGGAGATGAACAGGTTAAAAACCATATGTGGTGTCTTTAACAGAACAAATTTCCTTATCTGTCATTAGAAACAGAGATCATCAAAACCAAAAAAGCATTCTAAAAAACTAAGGGTCAAATCATCCTCACATTTCTTATGTGAGTAGTCCTTTAAAACTCAGTAAAACTATTAGTGTATACCAGAATTCAGGTGCTAATTCACTTTTCAGTATTTATATTTTTGTGCAGCTTAGTTAATGACAAAAGACGCATGAGTTTAATTTTTGCTTGTAGTATTTGTATAGGAAACCAAAAACGAGGAGTCCTTGTGGCACCGTAGAAACTAACAAATTTATTTGGGCATAAGCTTTCGTGGGCCCCCCAACCTGAAGGAAATAATCACCAGCAACTACACACCACACAACAGGAAGCAGTAACCCAGGAACCAATCCCTGCAATAAACCCTGTTGCCAACTCTGGCCGCATATCTATTCAAGGGACAGCATCATAGGACCTAACCACATCAGCTACACCATCAGGGGCTCGTTCACCTGTACATCTACCAATGTGATATATGCCATCATGTGCCAGCAATGCCCCTCTGCCATGTACTTTGGCCAAACTGGACAGTCTCTATGCAAAAGAATAAATGGACACAAATCAGACATCAAGAATTGTAACATTCAAAAACCAGTAGGAGAGCACTTCAGTCTCTCTGGACACTCAATAACAGACTTAAAAGTGGCCATTCTTCAACCAAAAAATTTAAAAAACAGACTTCAACGAGAAACTGCAGAACTGGAATTAAATTGCAAACTTGACACCATCAAATTAGGCTTGAATAAAGACTGGGAGTGGCTGGGTCACAACAAAAAGTAATTTTCCCTCCGTTGATACTCACACCTTCTTGTCAACTGTTGGAAATGGGCCACATCCACCCTGATTGAATTGGCCTTGTGAGCGCTGACCCCCCACTTGGTAAGGCAACTCCCATCTTTTCATGTTCTGTATATTTATACCTGCCTTCTGTATTTTTCACTCCATGCGTCTAATGAAGTGGGTTATAGCCCACAAAAGCTTATGCCCAAATAAATTTGTTAGTCTCTAAGGTGCCACAAGGACTCCTCGTTGTTTTTGCTGATACAGACTAACACGGCTACCCGTCTGAAACCTGTATAGGAAACAGTACTGAAAAATGTTTAAGGGTCTGACCTTGCAAACAATTAGGCTTGTGAGTAGTCCCGTCAAAGTGACTATTCATGTGAGTAAAATTACACATTGCCAAAAATGCAGGATCAGTACAAAAATCCAACCATCCTACTTCCCCCCTCCAAAACTCTTTATATTTCGATTTTAAAAGATTTTTTCTTAAAATCCTATTTATGTAAAACCCTTGCTAACTGAAGCTGAGGTGGGAAGTTTTATAAATGTTCTGTTGAGGGTTGAGCTTTGTTGTGGGCTGTCAGTGAGCAGAGCTGCTAATTTAAGTTGATTTGTTTTTGTAATTTATATCAAAAGCACTTTAAATGCTAGATAGGCACCTTTTTATGTATATTTTTATAAATCAAACAATTTTATAAAGCCTAAAATCTAGGCCTAATTTTACCGAGATCCTACTTGTATGTGAAATATACTGAATTTCTCTAAACAGACTAGTCAATAGGTAAATTAGACATGGAAATATATGGTTTAGTATACCTTAATAGCATGCGTTTGACACTTTGCATGTACCGTATATTTTGAAAGAAGATTACATTTAAGATCTGTTAAAAATAGGAAGAAGTACTCCTAGTGAAATAGAAAAAGGTTTAACTGAATTTAGCATAGTGAGGAGGTTTCCCAATCACATGATGTTGTAGTAGTAGTGAAATGCAGGACAGAATATTGAGTGAAATTATGTAGATTACTTGGTAAATTTGCTTAATACTATTCTTTTTGGAGCAAAGAGATAATAGAAAAATGGTCCAAATTTCCTGTGCCATTCCCTCTCTCTCTCTCTCTCTCTCTCTCTCTCTCTTCTATGATTATCTGGACATTACAGTACATTTTATTTCAGAACTATTCCAGTATGGTGATAGGACTCCTTAAAAAATGGCAAACACAAAAGGGAAAAGACACTGATTGTATAAAGTGAAATTCAAAACTGCCTAAAACAAAGCTAAAAAGAAGAGCAGGGAGGTTTATAGACTGAAATAGTAAACCAGAAAAAATGATTTTGTGCTAGTTTGATGTATAATAAAACAAAATAACACTAGCACATTGTGTGAAAAATGAACAGGGTAATGGTACCTCTGTGTAGTGGTGCTGGAAGTTGTCTTCATTTAAACACAGAGTTTGTCATACATTGATAGAGAGCTTTGCCACTGCAAAGTTGATAGAGTGGACTTTAACTGAAATGTCTTTGTGAAGCAAAAGTCTCTTTTGGATATGCTTTCTATTTTAACCTCATTTATTGTTGCACCTTGATTATTTTATACAGTGTTTCACAGTATTTTGTCAAAAGCTCTATTATTCAGCTGAGTAAAATGTATTTTTGCCAAAGAAAAGCGGCAATATCTTTGCAAACATTAGAACCTTATATTTTTATCGTTTGACTTCGGAAAGAATGATTCCAATGGCTTTTGCTCTGTAGATCTCTATTGTGGTGACAGCTGCAGAATGATAGTCCAGACACAAAAACTGTGTTAGGGGAGTGGAGGAATGGAATAGATAAATACACAGATCTTTTACTTCTTTACATTATGCATTAAAACTTGTAACCACAATTCATAAGCTGTTCCAGCTAGGGTGAAAAATGTGAGTATGTGATAGGTTAGGCCAACATTATTAGCTTAGCCCTTACATAGCAGTCAAAAACACCAATCAGTCTGTGAGGAAGGGAAACCAGGACTGAAAAGCAGAAACCAAAAGACTTGAATGCAACATGTATTCATTCCTTCTAGTTTCCTGTCAGCGCCCCCAACCCCCAATACCTTTTAAACCACACTTCATAGTAATGTCCACTCTTAAGTGGCTATTGTAATTTAACTGATAGACTAAATGGTTATCTAGATCCTTGCAGTGTTGTGGTTTTTTTGGTATTTATCTATTTATTTATTTTAGTTTGAAGGTTTTTGGCGGGATACCAGTGGCCCCAGGGAGGATTCACGTCATTCCATCACAGTTTACATGCTCAGGCCCTAATTTGGTGACAGCAATCTGGAAAATAATCCCTACTACTGGTATAGTAATCTTCTTAAAGCATTGTGTTAAGATAAATCAACTAATTTTAGCGACACCGCTGTGAGGCACATTGTCTCCATTTTACAGAGTACTGAGAGTACTGAGAAACAATGACTCAATGGCCAGCTGAAGGCCTCACAGAAAATCAGTAGCAGAGTCAGGATTGGAAGTCAGAATTTCCTTGTTCCCAGCCTAGTGGTTTAGTTCTAAAATTCTCATAGCTCTTTACCTTTTAATATACAGTCACTCCATATGACTTTGAGTGCATGCTTCTGCAAGTGTACATGTAGAGTATTTCACTGATGGATCATTTGAGTACAGTACAACACTTATGTTTAACCTGCCACAAGTGGTTCTTTTCTCCTAGGCAATATATATATATATATATATATATATATATATATATATATATATATATATATATATATATATATATATATATATAAAGAGAGAGTTCATTTTTTTATAATACAAATCAATACAACATGCATTAAGCGAACATTTTAAAAAGAAAATAAATTTAAATTTATCCTATTTGTATTTCAACAGCTCACGGCCAGGAAGACCCCCCAAGCGCTCTCTGGGAGTTGCGATACAAGAAAATGCACGTCTTCTGCCCCATGGAGTCCCAGGCCTGTTATCACCAGGACTTATCTCCCCGACAGGTAATAAAATCCATCAGATGTTTTCAGCCTGGTCTCTTCATACTGCACAGCAGTTGAAATAAACTAATATTGATCCAAATGCCATGTCCTTCAGGGCTTTTCAAGCTTTACCAGAGGTTACATTATTGGATTTTTTGAGTATTCATGAAAACTGTGTTTTGTTGGTGCAGTGACTAAAATCTAATGGATTTGTAGTTTAGTCCTTTATTAATTGTAATTTCCTTACAGGAAATTCCATTAAATACATTATTTTATTACGAAAAAACCCCTCAGAGAAAATTAGCCATTGTCTTAAAGGGTCTTAAAGTGTGGGTTTCTTCCTTTCTGGTGCATGTGTCTTTTAGTTCTCATGGGACATAAACAAGGTGGCTAATATGCTATAAAATGATTAGTGTAGGTTAGGAAGACATAAAACTGGTCACGCTAACTATGGAAGACGTGGTTATCAAAAGGATGAATAAAACCAAATGCAGATGGTCATGATGTTCTGTATTCATACTCTTAATTTAGTGTCACAATGTAACTGTTGACTATAAATACACCTAAAATATTACATAATTAACAGTGTTTTGCTGCTATTCAGTAACTTAAGGCAATGTAAATTAAAAGCAAAAAGAATTTAAACATCAGTGAAGCTTCTTGTTACCATCGCCACCAATTGATGGAGTAAAGTGCATATGTTTATTTGATAATAAGGTCAACAATCTACAACTTAATTAACATACAGTAAAATGTAACCAATTACTTAAATATTCAACAGGCTTAGCAATCATAAGGGAGTGCCTGGAGCATGGTAACTTAGGCTTTGATCCTGTAACTTCTTGCACATGGGTGGACATGCTCAGTGGAGCATGGACACAGCAGTCCACCCAAGAAGTTCCAGGATCAGGGCATTAAATCTCCCCATGTCCCATTGTGCAGTAAGTGGTAAATTAATGAAGAATTTCAGTTCTCTTGACCCACTGGGTCAATAAAGTACCATCATGGAAGCAGGAATGAACTTTCTTAAGCAATATTAATATTAATAATTGCTTCAAACGTACTTAAAGTTTGAAAGCATTTTGCTGGATTCAACCCCCACCCCAATTCAGTTGGTCCCAGTCTGTTATCTAATTATAATAATATGCAATTAGTAATTCATTTGTACTGTAGTGAAGTTCTGAAGACTGATTTTCATAAACACATTTTTTCTTAGAATTTTAAAAACAGTATCTAGTGTTCCCACACCAAGGGTTTTCATATAGTCTGTGCATAGGCTCCGGGGCTGGAGCACCCACGGGGAAAAATTGGTGGGTGCTCTGCACCCACCGGCAGCCACCCGCCATCCCCGGGCCCGCGCCTAGCTTACTGGAGCACCGGGCGATGTTGCGGGGCCCCGCCCCCGACGCCAGGCGACGTTGCGTGGGGGGCGGGGCCCCGTGACGTCACCTGGCATCGGGGGCGGGGCCCCACAGCGTCACCTGGCGTCGGGGCTGGGGCCCCGCAACGTCACCCGGCGTCGGGGACGGGGCCCCGCCCCCACCGCCGGATGTCAGCCCCCACCGGTGCCACCGGAAGTCGGCGCCTGTGAGTCTCTGTTTTATTTGTTCTCCACTGGTGATAACAAGAGGCAACCAGTGTTGATAAATTGTCATCAAAAGTACACAGCATAGCCCATTGCTTGACACCGTGTTTGCAAATAGGGCCTAAGGCTATGCAAAAGGCATATTGGATTAAAGTGGTAATGTTTTAGGACGCCAGGGTGCATTGTGTGCATCATGGCTCAGGTGTGGTCCTATGTCAGGGATAGGCAAACTTTTTGGCCTGAGGGCCACATCTGGGTATGGAAATTGTATGGCAGGCCATAAATGCTCATGAAATTGAGGGTTGGGGTGTGGCAGGGGGTGAGGGCTCCAGATGGGGTGCAGGCTCTGGGGTGGGGCCAGAAATTAGGAGTTCAGGGTGCAGGAGGGGGCTATGGGCTGGGTCAGGGGGTTGGGATGCAGAAGGAGTGAGGGCGCCGGCTGGAGGTGCGGGCTCTGGGGTGTGGGGCCAGGGATGAGGGGTTTGGAGTGCAGGAGGGGGCTGCAGGCTGGAGCAGAGGGATTTGGAGTATGGGAGGGGGCTCGGAGCTGAGGCAGGGGATTGAGGTATGGGAGAGGGTACAGGTTCTAGGCTGGGGATGCAAGTTCTAGGGTGGGGCCAGAAATTAGGGGTTCAGGGTATGGAGGGGGCTCTGGGCTGGGACAGGGGGTTGGGAAGAAGGGGTGGGAGGTGAGGGCTCTGGCTGGGGGTGGGACAGGGGATGAGGGATTTGGGGTGCAGGAGCGTGCTCTGGGCTGGGATCGAGGGGCTCAGAGGGTAGAAGGGGGATCAGAGCTGTGGAAGAGGGTTGGGGTTTGGGATGGTGTCAGTGGTGCAGGCTCCGGGCAGCGCTTACCTCAAGCAGCTCCCAAAAACAGCGACATGTCCCCTCTCTGGCTCCTATGCAGAGGTGCAGCGCTGGCCAGGCGGATCTACACTGCCCTGTCCGCAGGCACCGCCCCTGCAGCTCCTATTAGCCGTGGTTTCTGGCCAATGGGAGCTGTGAAGCCAGTGCTTGGGGCTGGGGCAGCGTACAGAACCCCCTGACTGCCCCTAACCATAGGAGCCAGAGGGGGGACATGCCACTACCTCCGGGAGCCACAGCATGTGCAGAGTGGGGCATGCCCCTGATCCTGCTCGTCCGTGGGAGCTTGACGGATGGATTAAAAGGTCCGACGGGCCATAGTTTGCCCACCCCTGTCCTATGTGCTACTCTGCCCACAGGAAGTAGCAAAACATGATTTAAAATTAAAAATTGGAAAAATCAAATAAAAAAAGTTAAGCTTCAAATTACTAGACTGTCCTTTGGAAAAAGCTGAAGATGTTTAACCAAATACTAAAGTAAATTTTAAAAACTATTCCTCTGATATATTGTTCAGAACGAAATGGGATTGTGAGGGCTGATACAAGTCTTCTGGAGACTCAAATGAAAACCTGTATTGTCACAGCACTCCCCACATTCTTTGCACTACAGGAAAGTGCTATGAAACCAGAGAATTGTACAGGAGGGCTCCAAGGAAAAGTTGGATCCATGAGAGTTTCTCCTTCAGCTAAAGGAAGCTGAAACAGTGCAGCTGGATATTACTGAAGCTTTAATTACTTGAAGCAGCTGCATCTTATTTGCCCCCCACACCCCCCCCCCAAAAAAAAAAAAAAACAAGCTTTCTGTCAAAGAAGGGAGAGATGTGGCAGTCTTTGAGGAAGGAAAGAAAGGTGCTACAAGAGCCATTTCCACACTTGCTGGGGATCTGAGGTATGGACCTGGATGAGGCACCTGGGACATGAAGCTTTATTTATATCTGCTTATTGTTAATTATTGGATTAATCAACTCTCAGTTATTGGATTAATCAGCTCTGTCTGAATGGCTTCAGGACTCTGACAAATGGCTCTCCCTCCCTCCCCCCCCCCTTTTTTTAGCTAAACTAAAAGCTAAAAGAATGCATTTTAATGCTTCTCAAAGGAGGTGGGATGGTTATAAGACTAGGGTGATGTGTAGTAGACTAGAACCAGGGAGTGATCACAGAGGTATTAACCCATTGTCTCCTGGTCACAGGTCAGTTTGGGTACTTATGTTCTCACGCTTACCATTATTTGTTGTTTAGGTTGGGCTATCCTTTCTGTAAGTAGTGACAGTCTTGGCCAGTGCCCTACAAGAGGTTTTTTCCCCCTAAAATAGTGGTTCCCAAACTCGGTCCGCGGCTTGCTCAGGGTAAGCCCCTGGTGCGACAGGCTGGTTTGTTTATCTGCCGCCTCCGCAGGTACGGCTGCTCGCAGCTCCCACTGGCCGCGGTTTGCCGTTCCCGGCCAATGAGAGATGCGGGAAGCAGAGTTTGGGAACCACTGCCCGAAAACAATGGACCACTTTCTCCTGTTTGCTGGGCCAGCTAGCCACACTTACAGGCATCTGGAGGAGTGAAGAACAGCCCAGTCTGTGAGAGTGGCTGGGGAGAGAATGCAGTACTTTGGTATAGCCTTGGGAGAACCCACTCCTTCTATTGACTGGGAAATGGTGTTGGGGAGGATTTTTTCCTTACATCTTGGTGCTTCTTCAGCTTTTCTCTGTCTCTGTACATGCAATGCAGTTTTCCTCTGTAGGTCTCCTTTCCTGGGCCTCCTTAGGCCTACATCTCCACTGAACTGTCTCCCCTTAAAGAACTCAGCCTCTGATCTTCTCACATCTTGGTGGAGCAAGCACACAAAGATGGTTATGGAAATCTGCCTTCATGCTTCAATCGGGGGACCAGACAGCAAATGTGAAAAATCAGGACAGAAGGTGGGGGGTAATAGGAGCCTATATAAGAAAAAGATCCAAAAATCGGGGCTGTCCCTATAAAATTGGGACATATGGTCACCCTATGCTTCAAATGGGAAATTTCAAACTCATTTGCGTAGCTTTGAAATTTTCCTGTCTGTCTGTCTCTCTCCAACATATCGTCCTAGTTGGTAACTGCTCACTCAAACTCAGCATGGCAAAAACTGAGCTCCTCATCAGCAATGACATGATTCATACCTTCCTTTCATTCACTTTAGTCCCCTCCCTTTTTTAGTGATCGATCACTATTAATTCACAGCAGTTCACCTTCATCCATTCTGCTGGGTGCATGAATGGGTCCCAAGAAGCTGCTTCTATGAGTTGGGAAGTAAACAGATTAGTCTGGAGAGTTGACAGTCAGCAACTTTCTCAAAACTTCAGTCAGCCATCTCATGTCGCCTCATGCTGCTGTTTTCATCACCCATTTGGCTTGTAGCAGCTCAAGTACACATGGTCGTTTTCACATAATAAACAGGCAGTTCAATTAGGCATACTGCACTTCTCAGCTTTGACTTGTTGGCTGCAAGTGCTTGGGTAGAAAACTCAACACCTTGTTTGCAAATCTGTGCATTTTTTTCAGTCTAACATAACTTCTTGTTGGTTTATTAAAAGTTTAACTGTAAATGGAATAGTTTCATTAGTAGATAATGAATACCAATTAGCACCTTTAAGTATTTAATCAATAAAGTAGTTGCTACCGGAATACTGTAAGTTTAAGTGTTGCCTTGCTTCCAGTTACTATATTAAACAGTAGTGTAAGCGGGGGAATGGTCCCGCTATTGTGGGGAACTTTCCTGGTTTCTGCACTACCCCGGTGAAATGGGCTAGCGGAAGGATCTGAGTCCTCGCTCCCACTTCCTTTACCCAGAGGCCTCCCTGCCCTCGAGGCCTCCCTTTGCACTCTCCTGTCTGGCAGAGTCCTCGTAACCCCAACAAGGCTGGGCCCAGGGGGCTCAACTGCCCCAACCTTGCTGTGGTCACCTAGGACAGGGGCTAGGGTGTCCCCACTCTGGGGTACTCTCTCTGAACTGGACACTTCCCTGACCCACTGATCATTACATACGATTTAAAGCAAATACAGTTTATTTAATCAACGATTAATTTTAAAAGGAATAAGGAAAAATGGGAAAGGTTAAAGCAAACACATCATCCCGCTCTGTGACAGGGAACATCACAAACAGCGTCTCTGGAACATCAGGGTAGTTCACAGTCTGTTCCTTGTAGGTCCCAGGCCCCTTCTCCAGGCCTGGCTGTGCTGCAGGGATGCTGTGGGTTGGACACTTGCTCTGGCGGTGGCCACACGCTCTCAGGCTTTAGGTGAGAGACTCTTCTTCCCAGCGTTGCTCCCACCCTGTTGGGGTTATGATTCCCTCTCCAAATCTGGCCTGCAGAGCCTCCTGGCTGAGGCGTCTCCCTGTGCTGGGCCCTCTGCCCAGGGTCCCCCTCGCTCTCCCCAGCTGCTCACCGCGCCCGGCTCCAGACTGCTCCAGCCCCAGCTCCACCGCTCTGCCTCAGCTCCAGCTCCTCTGCCTCAGCACTGCTGCTCTGCCTCCAGCTCCCTGGGCTGCTTGTCTGGCCCCTCTGGCTCTGGTTGCTGCAGCTCTGCTCCAAGGGCAGGTCTGCTCTCTCTGGGCTGTGCTCTGGCTTTGGGGCTGCAGCTCTGCTCCCAGCTCAGCTTGGGCCCCTGCTCTCTCCTTAGCTCGGCCCCACTCTGTCTGGCCCAGGCAATTCCAGCTCACAGGGAGGACGGGACCCCTCTGGCCTTCTGACTCCTTGATTAGCTTGCCCACCCTGTCAATCAGGCTGACCTGGAGCGTTAGCCTCTCCTCATTGCCCCTGGGGACTGTCAGGCTCAGGGTCCTGATTTCCCATCAACGCTTCCCCTTTTGGTACTGGGAGCTAGCCAACCAAAACACCCCCACTGGATGTTAGTAAGGGGATAACAGTCCCCTTACAGTGGCTTCTTATTGTTTCTGTGGGCATAGAAAAATGTCAAGAATAATTTGTCTTTGGTCTTTCCAGCAATTTAATTTAGGTTCTATATGTTAGAGAACTTAATGTGAGGTTTGCCAACACAATCAGTGGCCACCTGCCTTTTATTAATCACAGTTTCTCTCCCCGTTTCCACCCATAACTGGTCCCAAAGCTGCTTCCAAGCTGCAGTTGAGTAGCAGTCTTTGGCCTAGCAGAGAAGCTAAGCTGCAAGACTTGCTGTGAAGGCCTGCAGAGCTGAGGGGTGAGAAGGAATGAGAGCATGCTTATTGAGAGATGCAGCCAAGACAGAGTAGGGCCTGTTGCCAAAAGAGAGGGCTCTGCTGCATGGAGGTCAACAGCAACGTGTGGCATTGGCTCAAATGTTTGAAATTCAGATAAACTTAGAAAATTCTGGTGTTTATTCAAACTAGAAAAATATACAAGCCATCAAATCTTTAGAAGCTCCTCTGTTCTTATTGTGAAGCTGAGCTGATTGGATTCTGAGAGGAAGCAACTTGTAAGCACACCCTCCTGGGCAATTTACAGAGTTTCACCACCTAAAGTAGCTGGATATAGGGCTACCATACCTGGTGGCTGCTGTCAAAAAAATGAAAGAAGTGTGAATCCTCTATGTCCCATTTAAACTGGCCTTGGAGCAAAGGAAGCAAATGATTATATGGATTAGTTAACTGTCCCCATCAACATAGTAGACTGAACATTTTGGTATGTTTGTATCTCACGTCTGCAGATCACTTATGTTGTTTCCCATTATCCCTTTTTGGTAATCATAGATGTTCTTTTTTAAGCTCCCTTTCTAATAGGAAGCATATGGACAACTTTGTCATTATTGGCATTACCTGGTTTGACTGAGTTATTGTTATCTTTAAAAAAGTCAAAGACATACACACTGCTTCAAGATGGCTGCCACACTTCTCTGCCTATGGCGAATGCTAACAGTTATAAACTGTTCATGGTGACAGTTCTGTAGTGAATTACTTTGATATATATGGCTAATAAATTAATATGATTCAGTTAATGAGAAGTACAAGTGTTGCCAAACTCCACTAGTCCGGCTTTTAATGCTGCTCCACATTTGCAGTTCTTGCTTCCCCCTGTGGTGAGAGGATCACTGCTACCTACGCACTGTCATTGTGATAAATGGCATATCCCACAGTGCCCTGCATTCCATCTGGTGTGTCCCCGAAATGAGAAATATTTTATACCAATGACATGCTTACAAGCTAAACCTTAAATAATTGTACAAAGAACTTTTTTTTTCAAATAGTAAAAATTCATATACTTCTTTCGCAACTCCTCATTTTTAGTGCCATAGCTAATGAATGTTGCCCCGAGAAAGGAAAACACATGTAAATAATGTAGAGAAGCGATCTACTGTACTATACAACTGACAAATAAGTTACACTGTCACTATTTTATTTTATTGTGAAATAATTGGTGTTGGATGCACATGTGATCATTAAAACATCTATTTGAAAATCAAATTCCATATATACAGAATTCTTAAATACCCCAGTATTTGATGTCAAAATCACAGATCAAAATGCTGATTCCTACAGCTTTCTGTGAAGGGTAAATATTTTGAAATGAATGGGAGTGCTGAGTGTATGAAGAATGCTGGATGAGACCAGTTTTTTTAAACTTGTCATTAATCCTTAAAGTGCAACGCCTTACAAGAGCAGTGATATCTTGAAAAAACATACCCAACAACCCAGAACCTCCCTTTCTATTTTGTTGTATCTATCTTTAAGAGCCACATTTTCAGTGTCCACCTCTGTTTTACAGGGACATTTTTAGCAGAGGCATATTGCACCTATAAATAAGAGTCTGAGCTTCAGCCTCTGCAAAAATATATTGTTAAAGCTCAGTTTTTTGATAACTTAATTAAACATGGTCTCAGCTACTAATTATTATCAGAGAGGTGTGAAACTTGATAGCTTCATTTCACAGGGGTTTGTGCAAAGCTGTTTTCGGTTTTGATGCTCCTGAGTTCCTTTGGTCCTTTGAGATCTCAAAACTCAAAATGAAGCTCAGCCAAAATGGCTAATTTTGCTTAGTTTTGAGGTGAGAACAGTCAGAAAAACGGAGTACACTTAATATTCAGTCCACGTCTGGTCTCAACGTGGCCAGATTTGCTAATGTCATTGAACTGTTTGGGAAACTTGGCCCCTGTTTCAAGATGGTAACAAAATTCTTAAGCAGGGAAGTTTCATCTGTTTTGGGGGTTTGTTATGAATATTTCTTACAGTTCTTTTTATTATGCTATGACTAGGTGCTTTGTAGAGTAGCTGTAGTTTGGGTGGGTCATAAATTTAGGGGAAGGCTAGAAGGTTTCCTCACATGCATAAGTAGATAATTAATAACAAGTCAAGTTTTTTAATAATTCATAATCTTTATTTTTCTTTATGGTTTTCAGAACCTCTCTTAGCAGATTGATAATAAATTTGTTTCCTGTGAATGGCTTTGTCTTTTTTCATTTAGCAGATATTGATTCTCTCCCCCAGGCTCATGCTTTGCTTCTTATGGGGAAACCAGTGTGGCTTGGCAATGTTTCTTTTCTATATAACTCATTACTCAGAATTATCATGAATAGAGGTAAGGTTAGCAATGATGTCTGCAAAGCTCTGAAAGAAGGCTTGTTAATTTGAGCTCCCTCTGTTGTCTGGATGGTTGCTTCAGCAGCAACAAAATAATATTGTGACTGAACAGTGGCTGTTGGGTTTTATTTTTCTTGGCAACAATAAATTGAACAAAAATACTTGGATTCTGAAAGAGATTCTAGATTCTCCATCCAATAAATGTAGTTTTAAAGCACAGTACATATTCTGGCATTTAAATGTCTTGACAGTGTTCCTTTAAGAATCTCAAACCGTTTTGTGGGTGTTAGCTTAAATCTTAGTTCTAGGTGTTATACTAGCTTTGATTAAATGTCTGAATTAATTGAAATTAAGTTGGCATTGAGGCATTTTCCACTGACATTAATAGGGATCAGCTTATTGACTCAGCTGGTTTTGAGACTCATCAAAATGCACTCTAGTATGATAATCCTCTTGTAGTCAAATCGAGCAACTTCAGATTCTGGAGATGCTACCTTTGGCAAGATCATGCCTAATCCTGATTCTCCATTGTTTGGAAATAGGGCAGGGTGTGCGCTAAGACAGCACTCTGAAAATGATGGGGTATAACATTCCAGGAAAGGAATATAAATCCTTTGTCACCCCACTGGTGTCTGCACTCTGGGACAAATTTATTCAGTTGATTTTAGTGGTGTTTCGCAAAGGACACATAGGCCCATTGTATCTTTAGTCATTTTAATTCTCATTTTTGGTGGCTTGACTAGTAATTGTCTGTAATAAAGTGGAAACCAAAATTTAATTTAATAGAGTCCATTTAAAGAAACACAATTATAAACGTTTCATTGCAGGGTTGACAGTTACTTTTACCATATCTCACAGAGATAATGTGGTTGCAGGAAAACATTGATCTATGGAGCAAAAGAATATAGTCAACTATCTATTTGCAGTGTCTTAATCCAACCTATTTGCTCAAATAATATGCTCTTTAATGTCAGCCTCCATATCTAAATTAGATTTGAGTTGTGAGATTTCTCATAGGAAAGTCTTCTAAGGCTGTATTTTGGCAAAATTGTGAACAGTTGGTATAACAATACTGTTGCAAATTGTCCAGAAAATTCATATAGGGAACAAAAAAAGCTCAGCAAATGATACCATAAACACACACCATATTTAAATGCAGGAGTTTTTGTAGTGGTATTTCATCCTCTGTGATTAATTCCTCTTGATGGAATATAATAGCTGGATAATGTTATTAATTTAGTGCCAGTAGAGCTCTGTAGTCTGTAGTAAAGGTAAGTATGCAACTAGTCCTGCGGGCTTGAATGGGACTACTCATGAACTTAAAGTTAAGCACATGCTTAAGTACTTTGATAGTTGATGGCCTAGGTTCTTTTCAGATTAATAGAAAACAACTCTTGTAGTGAAAAATCTAAGTGCTAATGTCTACAGTGGAAATTGCTTGACTGATAGCCATACTCCCTTTACATTGTACTACCAGTAAAAGTAATGGTCATACATATTTGCTTTTGACACAAATAAAGTAAGCATTCACTTCCTTTAAAAATTACAGAATCCAAATTAGATAAATATTTGCTTTATGTTGTAATGTTTAGTATTACGTTTTCTATAATTTGCTGCTGCGCTGACAGGCTGTGAATAAGATGTGGGTCTACGCTCCATAAAAATACAATAAATTAACTTAAAACTACTCTGCTAGAAAAAATAATAGTCTATATGTTTAGGAATTCTGTGGGGATGCTTTCTTGGCATCCAAGAATATTTGGTCTTGAAGTTTAACTCCCAATATCAATATTATGTGTTATCTTCTCATTTTAACCTGAAGTATATCCATGGGATTAGAGTTGGCAAATGTTGTGAGAGGAGAACTTAATTTTCTGACAGTATTTTTGACAGTCTATGGATACCAACAGTCATTTGCCCTCACACTTAACTGTGAAAAGATTTGATAATGTTTTGCAAAAAGTGGTTATTAATGGAAATATGTGATTTATTTTATTGTTCAGAGATGAGAGTTACATAAATTAGTTTTCCAGGAAGCATTTTTTCCATACATTTTTTCTATATATTATATTTGCTGATCTTATCACATCATTTACTAATGCATCAGATCAGAGATTCTTAAAATTTGGGTAAACAATGGTTACACGAAAACCATGCTTTTCATGTAAACGGCTTTTATTCAGTGTATAGTTGTGTAAAAATATATATATACAAAATTTGCTACATCTGTCTGTGACACATCTATTTCCTAGTCCTTCTTTCTGGTTGCACTTTATTATCCAGGTTAGCCCATATGTTAGTACTGAGTTGGACTGTTTGTGACTAACTGTATGTCTAGTGTGTGTCTGCTTGCCAATTAAATGCCACTCTGCTACACTGCAATTAAGGTGACCAGACAGCAAATGTGAAAAATCGGGACGGGGGTGGGGGGTAATAGGAGTCTATATAAGAAAAAGACCCAAAAATCAGGACTGTCCCTATAAAATCGGGACATCTGGTCACCCTAACTGCAATCTTATTTCAGTTTGGAGTATTAGTTGTAGAAAAGTTTGCATGTTGGTACACAAGGCTCAGTAAAGTTACCTTCCCATCGTTAAGTACAGTCAACTCAGCTTACTTCAGTACTATACAGTATAAATAATCACGAAACCGCACCATTAATAGATTTGTTTTGGGTCCAAATTGTGAGAGCTAAAGGTGTGAACTGCAGAGAAATACCAAATGAGAGTAAAAAATAATTACATTAAACTACACCAGAGCCTGAAAGACGAGCACTAAAAGTGATTTTGTTGTAACTTGCAAGCAGAGCTTTTAACAATAATACTTTGTGCTTAAAAAGAAGCTAGACAAAAAAATTTCCACAGAAGTTCATTTTCCACAAAGACCTTCATTTCACATGTCACAAGTATGCAAATTGTGACCTGGCATAAGAATTTGCGAAGGGGGGTCTTTGTCCAGATTTCCTTAAATGTGCATCTCACAACTTTTAATGTCTCATTTATGCTTGTTTATTACGTCAGAATTTTAGGGTTTGCATTTGTGTTGGAATTGTCAATAAAGTTGCATGTATGATGAAAGGGTGCAAATGGTTGGGTTCAGATACAGGAATTGCTGCTGCAAGTAACCAGCGAGAGGGTCAGTCCAGCAGAATTCACAGTTGTAAGCCAGACTGTGCCATTAAGTCACAGCCCTGGGTGTGGAGTAAGTTCATGGAGGATAGGTCCATCATTGGCTATTAGCCAGGATGGAAAGGGATGTTGTCCCTAGCCTCTGTTTTCCAGAAGCTGGGAATGGGCGACGGGATGAATCACTTGACAGAGCTGCACTGGAGCTCCTGGGGAGTGTGCTTACACTGAGAAAGACCGGCTTTGCTGAACGAAGCAGAAAAGCATGGCCCTGCTTTCTCCCTGCTCCTCTTGGAGAAACTGCAGAGGCAGTATCCTTGAGCAGATCTTATGCTGTAGGAAATGCATGGGCTTCAGTTTTCAGCCCCTGCATGGAAGTTTGCAAGGGGTATGTGGAGGAGCACATTCTGTGTGTCCTCCTTCCAAGCCCTCGCATTTTACTGAACACTTGGATAGGTGTTCTGTCTACATAAGAACGGCCATACTGGGTCAGACCAAAGGTCCATCTAACCCAGTATCCTGTGTTCCAACAGTGGCCAATGCCAGGTACTCCAGAGGGAATGAGTAGAATAGGTAATCATCAAGTGATTCATCCCATCGCCCATTCCCAGCTTCTGGAAAACAGAGGCTAGGGACAACATCCCTTTCCATCCTGGCTAATAGCCAATGATGGACCTATCCTCCATGAACTTATCTAGTTCTTTTTTGAACCCCGTTGTAGTCTTTACAACATCCTCTGGCAAGGAGTTCCACAGGTTGACTGTGCATTGTGTGAAAAAATACTTCCTTTTGTTTGTTTTAAATCTGCTGCCTATTAATTTCATTTGGTGACTCCTAGTTCTTCTGTTATGAGAAGGAGTAAATAACAGTTCCTTATTTACTTTCTCCATCTAGCCTCATGCATTTAGGACAGAAACCTGATAACTTCATAAAGACTTTAATATATTTGCTTCCTGTTATGCTTACTAAATATGCAGTTCCGGGCACAAATTTGAACTCCATTTTTGATCTAGAATAACTGAAATGTGTGGGTGTGTCTGATGAGTCATCTTAAATAACTTGATGAGGCATATGAAGTTCCGAGTGAAAATGTGTCCATTCTGCAAACTCACTTCTCCTTACTAATTAGGGTTCTCAGATGAGTGGCCAGTGTCTGAATGGGCATAGATACTAAACTACCCTTTCACTCTTGGAGATGGTCCTCTCCAGTTAAGACTGAGGCATGTTTGTGGGGGTTATATAGGACAGGTTGCACTGTTGCTGTCATGTTGTACCTGTTCTAAGAATAACTGCAGAACTTTAGTCTCATAGGCTGTCAGGCTAGACCCTTTAGCCAGCACTGAATTCATCCCAAAAATATCTCTCAAAGAAAAAAATCCCAAAGTACCAGCCTCATTTACTGATGGGAAGAATATTTAAAGCTTGACTCCAAAAAGGAAAGTACAGTATATAATACATGCTTAAAATGTAAATGATAGACATTTTTAGTAGTAAAACAAAGCCTTTATTAAAATATAGTGATCTACACAGGTTTTTATATAATCAAATGAATTACAGTAATGCAAGTCTGAGAAATGATCTGGAAAAGGTAGAGTACACTCCCATAAAAGCAAGCTATGATAACCTTTCTGTAATTCTTTAACATGTTGAAAAAGTATTTCTACACTGACTTATTAAATTAGGCAAGGTCACCTTTTCATTTTATTAACAGATTAGGTTTGCCAGATCGTGGACTTTGATTCTGAAAATGTGGATGAATCATTCAGTAACATATGTCAAGAAGAAAATAGGGTGAAACAATGTTAAATCAATTTTATACAGCTTAAACATTTTGTTTTTAGCATTAGGTGCTTGTAAAATATGGTAAAGTGCTTAATTATTGACTGTGTAATTTGTCTGTTGATTAGATATGCTTTTCAAATAATAAAAACAATATTTAATATTTTTATAAAGGAAGGAAATATTTTCAGAAGTAATGAGAAATCCTCTGCATTTGACATTCAGTATCATAGAATCATAGAAGAGTATCATAGAATATCAGGGTTGGAAGGGACCTTAGGAGGTCATCTAGTCCAACCCCCTGCTCAAAGCAGGACCAATCCCCAATTTTTGCCCCAGATCCCTAAATGGCCCCCTCAAGGATTGAACTCACAACCCTGGGTTTAGCAGGCCAATGCTCAAACCACTGAGCTATCCCTCCCCCCCATTGGAAGAGACCTCGAGGTCATTTAGTCCAACTCCCTGCTCAAAGCAGGACCTACTGCAACTAAATCATCCTGCCAGGGCTTTGTCAAGCCGGGCCTTAAAAACCTCTAAGCCCTGGGCTACACTGGGGCGGTGGGGGGGGGGGGTCAATCTACGATACGCAACTTCAGCTATGTGAATAACGTAGCTGAAGTCGGCGTATCGTAATCGACTTACCTGGCCATGAGAACGGCGGCGAGTCGATCGCTGCAGCTCCCCCGTCGACTCCGCTTCCGCCTTTCACCGAGGTGGATTTCCGGAGTCGACGAGGAGCGCGTTCGGGGATCGATTAAGCGCATCTAAACGAGATGCGATAAATCGATCCCCGATAGATCGATTGCTCCCCGCCGATCTGGCGGGTAGTGAAGACAAGCCCTCTGGATGGAGATTCCACCACCTTCTAGGTAACCCATTCCAGTGCTTCACCACCTTCCTAGTGAAATAGTTTTTCCTAATAGCCAACCTAAACCTCCCCCTCTGCAACTTGAGATCATTGTTCCTTGTTCTGTCATCTGCCACCACTGAGAACAGCCTAGCTCCATCCTCTTTGGAACCCCCCTTCAGGTAGTTGAAGGCAGCTATCAAATCCCCCCAACTCTTCTCTTCAGCAGACTAAATAAGCCCAGTTACCACAGCCTCTCCTCGTAAGTCATGTTCCCCAGCCCCCTAATCATTTTCATTGCTCTCCACTGGACTCTCCAATTTGTCCACATCCTTTCTGTAGTGGGGCCCCCAAAACTGGACGCAATACTCTAGATGTGGACTCATCAGTGCTGATAGAGGGGAATAATCACTTCAATCTGCTGGCAATGCTCCTACTAATGCAGCCCAATATGCCATTAGCTTTCTTTGCAACAAGGGCACACTGTTGACTCATATCCAGGTTTTCGTCTACTGTAATCCCCAGGTCCTTTTCTGCAGAACTGCCGCTTAGCCAGTCAGTCCCCAGCCTGTAGCAGTGCATGGGATTCTTCTGTCTTAAGTGCAGGACTCTGCATTTGTTCTTGTTGAACCTTATCAGATTTCTTTTGGCCCAATCCTCCAATTTGTCTAGGTCACTCTGGACCCTATCCCTACCCTTCAGTGTATCTACCTCTCCCCCCAGCTTAGTGTCATCCACGAATTTGCTGAGGTTGCAATCCATCCCATCATCCAGATCATTAATGAAGCTGTTGAACAAAACTGGTCCCAGGACCGACCCCTGGGGATCTCTGCTTGATACCAGCTGCCAACTAGACATCAAGCCATTGATCACTACCCGTTGAGCCCAACGATCTAACCAGCTTTTTGTCCACCTTATATTTCGTTCATTCAATCCATACTTCTTTAACTTGCTGGCAAAAATACTGTGGGAGATCGTATCAAAAGCTTTTCTAAAGTCAAGGTATATCACATCCACTGCTTTCCCCATATCCACAGAGCCAGTTATCTCGTCATAGAAGGCAATCAGGTTGGTCAGGCATGACTTGCCCTTGGTGAATCCATGTTGACTGTTCCTGATCACCTTTCTCTCCTCCCAGTACTTCAAAATGGATTCCTTGCAGACCTGCTCCATGATTTTTCAGGGGACTGAGGTTGAGGCTGTCTGGTCTGTAGTTCCCCGGACTCTCCTTCTTCCCTTTTTTAAAGATTGGCACTATATTTGCCTTTTTCCAATCATCCGGGACCTCCCCCGATCACCACGAGTTTTCAAAGATAACTCCAATGGCTCTGAAATCACATCAGCCAACTCCCTCAGCACCCTTGGTTGCATTGCATCCGGCCCCATGGACTTGTGCATGTCCAGCTTTTCTAAATAGTCCTTAACCTGTGCTTTCACCACTGAGGGCTGCTCACCTCTTCTCCATACTGTGTTGCCCAGTGCAGCAGTCTGGAAGATGACCTTGTCCGTGAAGACCAAGGCAAAAAAAAAGCATTAAGTACTTCAGCTTTTTCCACATCATCTGTCACTAGGTTGCCTCCCCCATTCAGTAAGGGTCCCACACTTTCCCTCACCTTCTTGATGCTAACATACCTGTAGAAATCCTTCTTGTCACCCTTCACATCCCTTGCTAACTGTAACTCCAATTGTGCTTTGTCCTTCCAGATTACACCCCTGCGTGCTCGAGCAATATTTTTATACTCCTCCCTAGTCATCTGTCCAAGTTTCCACTTCTTGTAAGCTTCCTTTTTGTGTTTAAGTTCACCAAAGATTTCTCTGTTAAGCCAAGTTGGTCGCCTACCATATTTGCTATTCTTTCTGCACGTCGGGATGGTTTGTTCCTGTGTCCTCAATAAGGCTTCTTTAAAATACAGCCAGCTCTCCTGCACTCCTTCCTCCCTCGTAGTAGCCTCCCAGGGTATCCTGTCCATCAGTTCCCTGAGGGAGTCAAAGTCTGCTTTTCTGAAGTCCAGAATCCGTATTCTGCTGCTCTCCTTTCTTCCTTTTGTCAGGATCCTGAAGTCGACCATCTTATGGTCACTGCTGCCCAGGTTGCCAACCACTTCTACTTCCCCTACCAATTCTTCCCTGTTTGTGAGCAGCAGGTCAAGAGGAACACGGCCCCTGGTTTGTTCCTCCAGCACTTGCACCAGAAAGTTGTCCCCAACACTCTGCAGAAACTTCCTGGATTGTCTGTGCACTGCTATATTGCTCTCCCAGCAGATGTCAGGTGATTGAAGTCCCCCATGAGAACCAGGGCCTGTGATCTGGAAACTTCTGTTAGTTGTCCGAAGGTTGCCTCCTCTACCTCATCCTCCTAGTCAGGTGGTCTATAGCAGACGCCCATCACAACATCACCTTTGTTGCTCCCGCCTCTAAACTTAACCCAAAGACTCTCAACAGGCTTTTCTCCAGTTTCATACCGGAGCTCTGAGCAATCATACTGCTTTCTTACAAACAGCGCAACTCCTCCACCTTTTCTCCCCCGCCTGTCCTTCCTGAACAGTTTATACCCATCCACGACAGTGCTGCAGTCATGTGAGTATACAATCAGAGCTTTGAAAGGAGAGCTACAAACAGTAGTCAATGAGACTGTTCATGTGCTTACATTTAAGCACGTGCTTTTAAGTGCTTTACTGGAACAGGCTTAGAATGTTCAGCACCTTGCTAATGCCAGCCATATCATTTTCATGCTCACATCCTTACTATATTTTCTTGTGCTCATTTCCCGCCCTCTTTTTTGAGGATATACCATTTATATGGGAGAGAAAACGAAATAAAAAAGATTTTAAAAAATATTATCCAACAAATACCCTTTTTTCATTTTTTATAAAGAATTTGAGGCAATATTTCCTAAATTAGGCAGAAAAGTTATTTTTGTAATTTCCCCTCCAATTTCTTGAAATTATGTATTTGTTATCAGTATCTATTCACTGGGATACGTGGATGTGTAAGTAAAAAAGATAGATAATCTTTTCTAGTCTGTCTGCAACAGACAGTGCCCACTGCTGGAATACTGTATCCAGTTCTGGGGCCCACGATTTAAGAAGGATGTTAATAAATTGCAGAGGGTTCAGTGAAGAGCCATGAAAATGATTAAAGAATTAGAAGACATGCCTTATAATGATTGAGCTCCTTGAGTCTATCTATTTAGCTTAACAAGGAGAATGTTAAGGGGTGACTTGACTACAGTCTAAAAGTACCTACATGCAAAATAAATATTTAATAATGGGCTCGTCAGTCTAGCAGAGAAAGGGTATAACATGATCATATGGCTGGAAGTTGAAGCAAGACATATTCACACTGGAAATAAGCTGTAAAGTTTTAACCTTGAGAGTAATGAACCATTGGAACAATTTACCAAGGGTATTAGTGGATTCTCCATCAATGACAATTTTAAAATCAAGATTAGATGTTTTTCTAAAAGATCAGCTCTAGGAATTATTTTGTTGAAGTTCTATGGCTTGTGCTATACTGGAACTCCAAACAGATGATCACACTGGTCCCTTCTGGCTTTAGAATCTGAGTCTATGAATACTGTCACTGATTCCCAAATGGCGGGTAACTAAAGGAATACATTTGAATAGATTGTTTTCATGTTACATACATGATCTCAAATGAAAGTACACATATACAGAAACAGCCAAATCCCACTATCGTTGACAGCTCAATAGTGCTGCACACATATGCAGAAAATACTCTTCTTGCTACTCACTCACTGCAGCTCAACAGAGTGCAATTGACTTGGCCCCAGCAATCGCAGAGCAGGTGACTTGATTACACTGAAATCAGGCAGAAAATGTCCTCTTCTGGCCACTCAAGTGAATCAGTCAAATTATCGAGTGGCAAAACTAATTCTACGCCTTGGGCCATCAGAGCTGCCACTTCCTATAAGTCAAGCCTTCACTTAGTGTGAAATTGTTTTTTATTTTATTCTCTTTTATTTATTATGCTTATTTCAGCTAATCCGTTTAGTGAATGTGAATCAGCCAGCATACTAGAGCGATTTCAGATGTGCAACCTTCTCATGCAGTGATGCTGAAATACTTGAGGACTTAGGTCCATTTAGGAAATTCCAACTCTCTTATGACTATATAATTAGAAAGTAATATTTCAGATTTTCAAATGAGACAGAATGAGAAGAAAAGATTAAATATGATTTTAAAATTGACTAAAATGACTTGTGGCTGAGCTTTTTTTTAAATAACAGATATAATTCAAAGGGGACACTTAACTTACACTTTTAAGAATTAAAAACATATTTGCCATTAATTGCAAGCCATTAAGTACCAGTTAATTTTAAGGAGTTTAGCAGAACAAATACTCCCTTAGAAAGCTTCTAATATTGTTTTCTAATTTTAAATATGGACTTAAATTCTAAGGGGCCTTGCAGAAATGAGACCAAAGATCTAGATAATTTACCCATACAGATGGTGCATCCCAGGTATCACACCAGTATATAATTCTGTCCATATGGCAGCCCCACATTTCTTTTGTGCCTCTAGGTCACAGGTGGGCAAACTATGGCCCATAGGCCACATCCGGCCCACGGGACCCTCCTGCCCGGCCCCTGAGCTCCTGGCCTGGGAGGCTAGCCCCACGGCCCCTCCCCTGCTGTTCCCCCCGCAGCTCACTGCACTGCCGGCGCAATGCTCTGGGTGACGGGGCTGTGAGCTCTTGCTGGGCAGTGCAGCTGCAGAGTCGCGGCCTGACCCGGTGCTCTGTGCCGTGCAATGGCGTGGCTGGCTCCAGCCGGGCGGCATGGCTGCCTGTCCTGGTGCTCTGGGCAGCGGTGCTCTGGGAGGGGGACCAGATTTCATGGACCACGACGCGTTTTTCATGGCCGTGAATTTGGTAGGGCCCTACCCATCAATATAACCGTGTCACCCCCTTTTTTGAATCCTTCCAATTGGTCCCCTTTCTCCATTGCATCACATTCAAACTTCTTGCCTTGTTTTCAAGGCTGGGCATTACTCTGCCTCTCCTTAGTTATCTCTCCTTGTCTTGTATTGTCTGATCTCCTGTCTTCTCTACTCAGCCAATGATGCTAACCTTAACATCCTGTTCATCTGCTTCTCCTACAACTGTGCTTTCTTTCATGCCACTTCCAATATATCAGATGCTTTCCTTGGATGGTCTTACCCTTTCTGCATTCAAATCCCTCTCAAGATCCAGTTCTGCTCTGATGAGTACAAAAAATTAGCCAGCTATATGTCGTCATCATCCTCAAGACATGATGGAACTCTCAAGATGTGCCTTATTATCATCTTGACCACTTACTCTTGTACCTCTTTCTCTTACTCTTCATCTGTGACTGTTTTTCAGATTGTAAGCTCTTTGGAGCAGCATCTTCGCCTTTTTATATGTACAACATGTACCATATTTTATGTGCTACTGTCATACAAATCATTGACAATAATACAAATAGCCAGTTTAAGATAGTAAAAGAGCATTCAGCTTTAAGATTTGCTATTTATTTATTTATTTATTTATTTATTTATATGCCAAATTGATTAGTCAGGTAAGTGGATATTGAGCTCCCGGGTGTTTTTGCTAAGGCTACACTTTCCCATCTAAGAAAATTAGAGGGCATTTACAGAAATGGGTGAGCTGTGATGTCTGATGTTATCACTCACGTGTCACACATGTACATTCTTGCTGGTTGACAGCTAGCAATGTGACTTCCATGCTCCACATCTTCTGTTTGGCATCTCAAAGGTTTGCTTTCACATGTGTCAAGATGTGCCAGTTTGGTTGTGGAATTCCTGTCATTATAAATGCTTTATCTGGTTCAATCAATATTTGTCTTCTGTGGAATATCAATGCTATTCCTGCAATGCTTTCTTGGGATGCCATGAATTGTAATTATAAACAGTGCAATATCTTGGCAGAATTATACACGCTTCCTAACATAAATCAGTTAAGGAACTACATGCATCCCTTTCAAGGTATGCACAAGAAAAAAAGGATTTTTCTCATATGCAGTTAATTTCTTACTACAGTTTTACACATGTTGATATATATATATATATATATATATATATGTGTGTATATATGTGTATATATATATGTGTATATATGTGTATATATATATATATCCAACTAAAATTGGGGTTTTTTCTCTGAACTTAAAAAATTCTAGTGTGTAAATCTTGGGTGCAAAACAAGTCCAAGATGTTATCCTTTTGTGTGAAAGCGCAGTTACCAAAATCAGTGTAATTGAATGTGTCAGACTTGTGGTGTTTATCAAAGTGACGTTACCCTTTCAACCTTTCAACAGGGAGTTCAAGTAAAATACAAATATTTTCCTCTGCATTTCTGTGCTACATTCCAGATTAAAAATTAAGGAAACATTTTCTGCACTAAAAGACATTCTCTCTAGGTTAATCTTAGTTTAACAGTGACTCAGGTGATTTCTGTTTTAGATTCTGAGGACTTGATACTATATATTGACATTGCTGGTCAATGTTGACTTTTTATAGTGCCAGCTATTGCAGCTGCTAAAGAAATAGGTCTGCATTTGTATAATTGTTTCACTCACTTAGAAACAGTGAGTGGAGTCTCGAGTATTTTATTGGGTACATTTTGAGATAGCTTTGGCTATCTTGCTTTCATCTGTGTCAGTAAAAACTCTGATTTAATTGAACAGATAGGTCACATGTGAATGAACATAATTCTTAGAATTAGATTTCTAGTGCAAATAACTGATCTAAATTTTCTTTCCATTAATAGTCTGCAAAACATTAAGATTCTAGAGAATACTTTTATAGTTAACAAGGGAATTTTAGTTATAGTTTAAAAACATAAAACTTTCTTTCATTGTTTTTAATATCAGAGAATGCATCCGGGGCTCTTGATTCCCTAGCTACTGAGAAGTTTGGCAGATACAATATTCTGTATGACAGGATGTACTGATAGTATTATGCAGCTGGTCACATTTAACAATTTGGTAGGCTTGAATTGTATACCCTGTTCCCTACTGAGAAATGAGCTCGAATTTTTGTGGCCAGTAAAAAGGTGTAAGAGAAGAACAGCTAGCTGAAAAAGGACAAAGGATTTGATCTGATAGTACAAGGTAGTATCTCTTCTTTTCTGTAGGACCAAGAGGGAGGGGAAAGTCTTGGCCTGAGGAGAGAGTGCAGCCTGAGTTAGCAGCCTGCTGAGGAGTGCACAGAACATTAGCCCCACCCCTCAAGCTCTGACTGGGTCCGCAAAGGGAATCTTTCTCCACTCTTCTGTCTGATCCATCAGAACAGTGTGGCTGCATTGCCATTTGCTCCTGGCCAGTGCTTAGTGATCTCTGTCGGGGATAATGCATAGAGAGGCTGTTAATGCTGCTTTGAGTAGCACCATCTATGTCACTTTTTTAAAAATTTAGGTTTTAGTCCATGCGGATTATTGTTCTCAGCTGCTTCCTGCTACTCATACGATTTTTTTGCCAAGGGAATGGAGGCGGCTACATGGGTGTGGAAACGGGGGGATCTGGTGTACCTAAATTTCTTCTCTGTGTGCTGTTGCCAGCATCCCATCTCTCTCTCTCTCTCTCTCTCTCTCTCGCACGCGCGCACACACACACACACACACACACACACACACACACACACACACTTTTTTCTTTTTTTTTGGCAGCTTTGCTCCATTCCATGCTGAGCATTTTTAATTTTTCTGAGAAAAATGAGTTATACGCTGAGGGGAGGATTAACTTCTGATTTTCCTGTTGACAAGAGCTATGTTGTCTTTTGTCCATACAAGTCATTCCTGCAGCTCTAAAGTGAATTAGAAGTCTATGTGTGAAGGAGAATAGCACCCCTTCCCACAATTTAGTTTATTGGATGTAACAAGTTGAAAGGCAAACTCTTTCCCAGGGTTCTTTAACACTACTGCACATAAATAACTTGGGGACTGGAGAGCTTTTGTACAAGTTGTTTTCAGAATTGAGAAATGTTTAAGAACATTTAGCCGGAGGCTGCATGTCTAGTGGACTGAGCATGGGCTTGGGAATCAAGATCTTTTGAGGTTCAGTCTCAGGTCTGCCACTGTCTTGCTGTGTGATGTGGCTCTTGGTTTAAGATTTGCTATTCTCAGCTATTTTAAAATGGGGTTAATAAAACTGATTTTTAACTAGCTCGCAGGGCTGTTCTAAGAATTAGGTGGTTAATTGGTGTTTGTAAAATGCTCTATAAGCGGAAGGGGCTGCGTATGTTGTTGTATTACAGTGGGTCTGATCCTGCAGTCACACCTTGGCAAAAACTCTGCTCACTTTCCTGGGAGTTTTGCCTGAATAAGGATTGCCGGATCAAACTTCTTTATTGTGAAAAATTTGTTGATAATAGTGTAGATTCATTAAAACTATCATTCCACAGCATTTGTTTTATATCCAGAATAAGTCTTTTTCAACAAGCTCTTTAAAGAGGGGGGTAGAGGCAGAGAGGGTTTCAGTGACCCAGAAATGGAAGACTTTTGTTCTTCATTAAACCATTTCTTGATGTTTCCCAATAGGTTTTCAGCTAAACTCTTGTTAATCCCAGAGCTCTGACAAGTGAGGCCTGCTGAATTAGGCCAATCACTGCTACAAATAGCTAGTGCACATGAAACAGTAATCATTGCTTTCCAGTCTATTATTAGATTAACTTCATAGGGATTGCTTTTTTCTCCTGTGAGTTGGTGCATAAATGACATGCCTTACCCTCCAATAAATCTAACAGCAGAGTGGCTATGACATGATGTTCATACCCCTCAGTCCCATGACAGATTATTTTTGATTGCTGCAGACGTTTACAGCAGCTTGAAACTATTAGAATTTAAAGGCATCATTGAAATTTTACAGCATACCTGACTCATACACAACACGGCTGGTACTGAGCTAAGTTTGTAGTATATTGGCTTCACGTTGTGATTGCGAGTCACAGTGAGTCTTGCCTACTTGTACTGATCCCCAGCTGTCATTTTGAAGAGGTAAACAATCATATGACACTTCTCCTCTGTGATCTCTCCTTGGAGAACATGTGCTTTTGTGAGTAATGACGCTTTTTGAGATTCCACCTTGGGAGAGTCATCAGTGTTAAACACTTGTGGGAACCACCTCATGTAGACACAAAACCTCATACACTTATATAGATAAACAAATGAAAACATACCTTTGCCACTTATTAGCTTCTCCAGGGATTTTTAAACTGGTGATATCTGGTCAATCTGTATATGTAGAATAAAAAATGCTATATTGTTAGCAGATGGAATTCTATTTCAATAACATATAAGTGCTTTTAACAGTGTGTTTTTTTTCCAGATTTAAGAACTTTGTTTTTTCCTGATGAAACCCAGATAAAGTTTGCAAAGCTCAAGACTCTTCAAATCCAAGGTGTTTACTACTATTTATATCTCATGTCAATGACTGTATTTGGCTCTAGTTATAAGCTTTGTTTAACTATTATTTTGTACAGCTACATAGAATTTTGCTTCTTTAACCTTGAGGCTTGCATTTTTCAAGTTGTGAGGCAGATGAATAGGAAGACATATGCTGTCTATCCATCTCTGTCAGTATAGCTATACCTGTGGGCAGTGCTTAAAGTGGCCTGAAAAAAGTGTGTGTGTGTCGTTGGGGGGGATCTGTCATCACCCCCACATCTTCCTGTCCCTCTGTCCAGCAATTAAATCTTCCCCAACCTCCAAATCAATCCTGTCCCTCCCTTTAATTCTGCCCCCCCATCTGTTGAACCCTCCAGACACCTCTTCCCCTATGCCTTCTGCAGTTCCCCCCACTCCTCATGCAGCTTCTTCACCCTCGTCTCAAGTCTGGGGTGAGTTGCTTCAGGATCTCCTCTCCCCCTTGCAAGGACGGGTATTTCTGGGAGGGACAGGGGAGAAACAGAGTTGCCATCCTGTTGCTCATGGTGTTGGGTGGGGAGGGAATGTTGCAGAGCTGCCTTGAGCTGCTGGGCTCTTTCTGCTCCTCCCTCCCTCCCCTCCTGTGAGAATGGTGAAAGAGTTCTACCTGCTTCCTGCAGGAGCCTGATTGGCTGCTGTTCCTCAGGAGGTGGGCAAGCGGGAAAAGCAGAGGATCAAAGGGATTCCCCTCCCCGCAGTACTAAAATTCTGTGCCTCAGTGACCCAGCTCATTTTTTTTAGAAATTTTATTTCCTGGGTTGGTGACCCGTTGCGATCCAACACACTTTAAGCACCGACCTATGGCTCTGTATATGCATTTACCTACATATTATATATAAAGTGTGTGTGTACACCAAACTAATGTGAAATTGGTCTCTAAATGTTTATATGCTTTATAATGTGATTTCATTAATTTTGTTCACCCTTACACCTCCAAATTCCTAGCTATGACAACTTGAACAAGCTAGCCTGTATCTGTAACTTTCTTGGGCCAAAATTAGTTGGACAGTAGCACTGTTATTACCTTAATGTGTAGTACTATAATATGTAGCATGATTTGTATCAGAGAGAAAGTTAACACAAAGGCCAATCTAATACAGTCCAGTGGTGGTTATATTGTTGATTGGCATACTTTTTAGTATAATATGTGTAGTACCATTGGTGTGGTACATGTGAAATTCTCCAGAGAAAACAATAATGTATTTGCTGTAATTATGCTATTTCTTTTTCATAATACATATTAATTTCTATCTTATCAACGCCTATATATGTGTGCAGTTTCTATTACAAGACCAATGAGTTAGGCAACCTGGTAAGTTTTCAAGACTATGTCCTTCAGTTTGTGAGAGTATTGTGATCATGAGCTAGCCTGTACTGAATATTTATGCACATCACAAAATCTGTATACTTTTTGGAATTATTGTTTTCTGCTTAATGGAGATTAAAAAAGTAGAATGAGAAATGGCATAAACAGAAATTGTATAATGAATGCTAAAGCTCCATCATTCTACTCAACAGCATTGTGTTCACAGTTTGGATAATGGGTCACGTCACATAGAATGATTTCACATATGTGCTATAATATTTAGGCCACATAATATTAGGCTAAATATAAATAAATAGGATGTATAATATAGAATATTTGTTGAAAGGACATTTGGAATTCCTAAACGCAAATATTTACACAAGAAACCTGATTCTAAGAGTTTTACTCATCCATTCAGGGAACAGAAAAAATAGCTGGTATACGTTTAATCAAATCTAGTCAGCAGAATTTGAGAGTTGTGACTATTCAGAGTTCAAGAACATTCTGCAGAAATTATTTGGGGTGAAATTCACCCTTGTGAAGAGGACCAGCAGAAGTATTTATGTTGGACTTAAGTTATGCAAGCTACCTGGTGTGTATTTCACTATTAGTGAATAATTTCAAATAACAAACATAGTTGAGAAAATGTCTGCTACCTAAGGACAATTCGTGAACTGAAAAAGAGACTAATTTAATCTAATGTATGATTTGCAATGCATCAGCTCCAGTATGGACAAATCACCAACGATATTTTTTATTTTCTTAAATTGAATTTTTTTTGTAATTGTATTTAAAAACGTCTATAGACAAAATTTTAAATTGTCAAACTTTTTTTAAACACAAGTACACTCCAAAAGTTTAGACAGATACAATATATTTCATGTGAAATTTTGTATTAGGGTACATTTTTTCCAGTGGATTTGTTAATCTTGAAAAAAACAAAAACTAGTTTTTTACAATGGGAAACTTGAGCTAACACATATCTTCAATATAGTTGTACTATGGTACCACACTGTTGTAATGTTAGCAGGAGCAACACTTTTTTTTCTGGTTGTGGATATTTCTTTACTTTTTCATCTGCCCACTTCAAGTCTCTTCATTTAAAAAAAATGAATGTTGAAAACGTTGTATCACAAAATCTTTGGTAGATGATGTAAAAGGTTCTGACAGTATATGGAGCCATATCATTTAAGAGTTGAGCCATTTTCTTTCTGACCTGTGAGATTTAAACCCCAAAGGAACTAAAGATTAATTCACTGTTTTTACACCAGATGTACCCTTATAACATGTGGGATAAATCTCTTCTGCACCTGTAGTATAATATTTTCCTTATGCTATAGCATAATACCTTGACTAATACCACAGCATCTTTCTTATGACTTCAAAGAAACCAAAAACCACATTCAGATGGAAAACATTTTATTATTTGTAATTCTTAGCTTTGTATATATTAAATGTAATAACTAATGAGTTTAGTAGAATAATATGTATTACCATATGCGAGAAGCATGTCTCATAACTCATGTACTCTTGTAAGAATTGTTAATGTTTGCAGTATTTGCAGAACAAATCCATTCTGGAAAAAATGTGGACGTATGCTTCCAATTGGGGTTAAGTCCAGCATTTGGTCGAAGTTTTCTCTATATTTCTATCATCTCCCAATTTCTCCCAGAGAAAACAGTAATTTGTATCTTTGAGAGGAAAAAATGCTAATTGAAACCATGTAATAAAAAGGTAATTTAGTAAAACTATTAGTTTTTGTTTTTTACTTTTTTAAGTCTATTATTTTTAAAATTACTTTTGTATTAAAAAGGCTGTAAAACTAAGCTTGATGTCAGCACATTCCATATTCAGGCACATTTTAATTCTCATTTTCCTTTCCATGAATAGTAAAATCTTTATAAATTGGAAACTAAAATTAATTGAATAAACTCCCATTGAATGTTTTTATGTTTTTGCTTGCATTTTAAAAAAGCGCATTGCAAACTTTTTTTCACAGCAAATGATGATGCTTAACATTGACTTCACCTTACTGAGATAATGTAGGGCAGGAAAAATAGTGCTGATGTAGGAGAGCAAATAACATCAAATGTTCAATAGCAGTTCTCATAGCTACTATGTTTATTTCAGTAATGTAGCTGTTATTGCTAAGAACTTAAGAGTGGCTGTACTGGGTCAGACCAAGGTCCATCCAGCCCAGTATCCTGTCTACCGACAGTGGCCAATGCCAGGTGCCCCGGAGTGAGTGAACCTAACAGGTAATGATCAAGTGATCTCTCTCCTGCCATCCATCACCCTCCTCTGACAAACAGAGGCTAGGGACACCATTCCTTACCCATCCTGGCTAATAGCCATTAATGGACTTAACTTCCGTGAATTTATCCACTTCTCTTTTAAACCCTGTTATATTCCTAGCCTTCACAAGCTCCTCAGACAAGGAGGAGGTTGCTGACATCTATATCTAAATTTTATTTCCTGACACAATACAGAATCCCTAAGGTCAACGGCTATGGCAGGCCTTAAAGCTTGGTACTCAGCTGGAGTTGTCACTGTATGCGGACTGTAGGGTCTGCTCCTCAGTTTGTGCAGTACTTCTGCCTACTCGTTAAACAGAATATCAAATTACTGAAATACAGACTAATGCCAAAATGTTCAAACTTGACGGCCTAAAGTTAGGCACTAAAATACATGATTTGACTTTCTGAGATGTTCAGCACAGAACTCATTGCTCTGTATAATACCTCAGAAAATCAGGTCATTTAATTAAGGGTGGAGGTATGCCTAACTTTAGGCAGCTAAATTTGAAAATGTTGACTTTCAAATTATTTGTAATCTTTCAGTTAACTATATTTTCTTACAACAATCACTTAAGGAAATAATCACAAATGTAATTTTATAATTAACATCTAAGCCACAATTCAGCAAAGCACTTAAGTACATACTTGCCTATGAGCAAATAAGTTGTGCCATTGAATTTCAGTAAAATCATTCACTTGCTTAAAGCTAAGCACATGCTTAAGTGCTCTGCTACATTGAGGCCTAAATTCTTCTAACCTCCTATTTTCTTAATTATTAGATCTATGTTCTAGCTTTTATACTGCTGCTGTTGTTACTACTACTATGTATTTTACAGCAGGCCCTGAAGTGGGGTAGCAAATACGAAGTTGTACTCATCAGTGACTGTTGCTAGAGGCATTCTGTCTGTGGAGTACTGAAGGAGACAGAATGCTGCTGGGGCAGCTTGTTTAGAAGCAGCTTTTGTACCTCTTTTTAAAGGTGTAAAGTGTTTCCTGTAGCACCAGCCACCAGCTGATGTACAGGAGTGGTGAGGCCCTGTCCTTTCCTTCGCTCCCCTAAACCAAGATTCCCTGAAGTATGGAGTACATCTAGCCATTCTATCCCATCCACCTTGTAAATGCAGGGCAAGCTCTGGTGATGAGGAAAGGGGCTCTCTGTACCTTTCCTTAATTTACATGCATATGTGCCAGGGCAGCCAGAATGTAGTACTTAACATAAATCATAACGTGACCAAAAATATTAACTGGAGAGTACAAACTGCATTTAAAAGGTAATAATGGAATATACAATAGAAGTTAATTACTACCCCCAGAAAAATAACAGGCTTAGGGCTGTGGCTTACTTCTATCTGTAAGCCATTATTAGTAATGGCTGAAAGATGTTGTGAATGGGTATTAATTATCTTCTCCTGTCTTTGTGTCTCCAAAGTACATGATTTTCTTGGAACCAAAGATCATGTTATATGTACAAATGACAGAAGAAATAAATAAATATAGAAAATAACAAACATTAGACATAGTCCAAATCACTGTTTATAGCAACAGGTAATTATTATTAATGATACCGAGTTCAAAAGGATTAAAAGTCATTGAGCCTGGAATCTAACATTGCTGACCTCAAGATGAGACCTTAGTAAGCCATAAACTGGACTGGTCTCAATTCTCAAAATGCTAAAAAGATTTCTAAATCCACAGGTAGCAAGTCCCCATCATCCAATCTAATGTTTAACCCTATTGCAGTACTAAATTAATATACACATATTTGGCTTGGGTATATCAAACATTCTGTTTCCTGTAGATTTTAGGGAACATATGGTTTTATATTGAGACATTTTTAAATTCTACCTAAGGTAATGTTCATGGTGGCCCTTTGCAGCAATGTGAGGCAATAAACAACTTTTTGGGATAATTAAATGCTGAAATGAAGCTGGTTGGTTTTGACAACTGCCTAAGAAGTTTATTCTGTATTTACTGTTGTGAACACTGACATCAAGGAAAAATGATAGAAAACCCACAGTATAAAATCACACCTGGATCACCTGGATCGATCGGTCTTCAGCTGTCGTTAAGACTGTGCCGATCACAACACATCTGCCATTCTTCTAGTGCTCTTGCCTTTCTTCTCCACGTTCGTCCAAAATGTTTCACAATGTCATCTTCCCATCTTCTTGGAGGCCGGCTGAGTGGTCTTTTCTGTTCTCGCGGGTGCCACTGAGCAATGATTGCAGACCACCTGTTGTCCGTGAACCGTGCCGTGTGGCCCGCCCATCGCATCTTATGTCTGCTTTCCACGACAGTATCTTTCACACCACTGCGTTCTCTGATCGTTTCGTTTGGGATGTGATCCAGAAGGGAGATTCCCAACATAGCTCGTTCCATTGCCCTTTTGGCTACCGACAGCCGCTGCTCTTCTCTCTTTGTCGGTGCCCACGCTTCACTGCCATACAACATGGCTGGCAGCATTGTTGAATTGAAGATATTTTCGCATGTGGTCTTGTCAGTTTTTCCTTTGAGGACGTCCTTGATGGAATTGAACGCACACCATCAAGAATCCTTCGCGAGAGTTTTCCGTTCAGGTCTCAACGCATATTGACTTCTTGTCCCAAATATACATACTGTTCCACTTCTTCAACTTCTTCTCCTGCTACCATTATTCGAGCTGTTCGTAAGAAGTCTGATCACATATATTTCGTTTTGCAGCGGTTCATTTTCAGGCCGACTTGACTGCTTTTCTTGTCGAGTCTTCGTAGAATACTCTGCAATTGGTTGGTGCTTATTGCTTTCATCGACTATGAAAAGGTCTTTGATAGTGTGGAATTCAACGCAATATTAAAGGCACTTGCAGAGCAGGGCATTAACACGCAAGTACATCAGTTTGTTGAAGGAAGCGAATACTGGATGTACTACAGACATTACTCTCCTTGAAACTCCTCTTCGTATCCCAATCGAGAAAGGCGTGAAGCAAGGAGATACGATTTCACCGAAACTATTTACTGCCTGCCTCGAAATGGTTATGAGCAAGATCAACTGAAGGAGTGGTGTCAACATAAACGGAGAACAACTATCTCATCTCAAATTCGCAGACGACATTGTGCTAAAAACAATATAAAATATATGTTTTTGCTTTATTTGTGAGGGAAGGAAGTTTCTGTGCTGTTGCCTCCTTGGAGTTTCTATTGATGTCTCTTTGACGATGCTGACTGTGACTAAACAGTTGAGGGCATAGCTACAAAATGAATAGCTGTTTGGTGAAGTGGCTTACATTTAAAGGCAGTGTTGTAGTTGAATACATGAAGCCTAATCCTGGGAGGTGCTGTGCACTTTCAACTCCCATTTACTTACTGGGATTTGAGCTCACTCAATACCTCCTGGGATCCTGTCCATAAGAGTCCAATCTTAAAATATTCTCACTGTGACTGAATGCAGTAATTTTTTGTCTGGGCAGCAGGAAAAAAAGGACAGGGCTCCTTTAAGGGACCCTACTGCATTTGGGTTATGCGAGAGAAAGAAAGGGGGCACAGACTTACCTGAGAGAAGCCAAAGGGGGTTGGGGGGATAGGAAGTAGCTGGGTCAGGTTGAAGCACTGACCTACCTACCATGTGCACTGAGGGGGGAGGAGAGGGGAGGGTATATATATACCCTCTGCATTTTGGAGAGAATTATCTTTGCCATGAATCACTAAACTACATAGGACCCTTGGGATCTGAGTAGGACTGTGTTTTATAGTCTGCAGTGGGCTTGCACTGGTCGCTTTTGTTTTCTTTCGGGCTGGGGGAAAAAAATTCTGTCCCCACCAGATTGGTCAAGGCAGGGTGAATTATTTTTTCCACCTTTCCCACAGTGGGTAGGAGAGGTAGGTAAGGAGGTTAGGTCAAGATTGTCACAACTTAGGAGATAACAGATGTGGCAAATGTCCAGAACTACAGAGAGGTTATGGTTCCCTGATAAACAGGAGTTAAAAAGTCGATTTAGGGGAAGCATGGACTAAAGAATCTGGAAAAAAGGAGTTAGTGGCTTCTATAGGAATGTCTGCTACTGCAGGGAAATACCCCCCCCCCCTTCCCTCTTCCCCAGTCCCCCTTAACCCTCAGCAGCGAGGGTGGAGTCCCAGCAACAGGCTGACTGGGACCGGTTGGAAAGGGAGTGGGCTGACGGCACCCCCCTAAATAGGTGGAAACAATTAGGGAAAGAATGATGACCTGCACTGTACAATTTATTGCTGGTTATTCCTAGTTATTTTAAGAGAATAAAGTTGTGGCCTAATTAAACCATTAAACATTAAGAACACCAATCTACATTTGTGGGCTCAGATCTCTTTTGAGTGCCTAAACTCTGGAGGGCAGCAAGGTATATCTTTCTGTATTTAAGTACCTTGTGAATTTTACAGCAATATATGCATGTTATGTAACAATAATTTTAAAACACAGGATATTTGGGTACCTAGATCAGCACTTTCAAATGGATGCCTAAAGTTAGGTTTCATAGTGTACTCCTAAATAGGTGGCCTGATTTTTTTAAAAAGTATCAAACACTCAGCAGCTTCTGTTGACTGGATGCTCAGCACTTCTGAAAATTAGGTCAGCACTTCAGAAAATTATTTAGGTGCTTGAATATGGGCTCAGGAGCCTACCATTTGAAAATCTGGATTCTAAATTCAATTTGGGTATTCAAATATAGAATTGGTTGCCCATACTTAGATGCCAACTAGGCACATAATGTTAGTAAGTGTTTTAGTTGCATTTATAAGGAGGGCTAACATTGAATTTTTCTTGGCAATAACTGTATCTGAAATTTCTCATTCGTATAATATGTTATAGACAGAAAATAATCCATCTATATTACTGTCCAAAAGGATATTAATTATCTCTTGTGAAACACACATAAGATTTGCAAACATCTGAAAACAGCAAGCTACTGTAAACGAACAGCCGTAAATACAGCAAATAAGTAACAAAGTAAATGGTCTGTGCAATTTGATATGGTAGATGAATTGTTTTTCCCTACATTTTTCTTTTATGACCTAAGGAATCCCTCAGGCTCAGAATCACACCCAACTACTTGCTTATGGACTGGAAAATGCAATATATTTAAAGCAAGTAGGTTGGGTTATTTCCCTGTTGAAAGATCCTAATCTTTTAAATGTGAAAAGTGAGAGCTTTGCCTCACACACGTTACAGTAGACAAAAGTTTCCTGCTTCATTCAAATCCGCTCAATTTATTATATTAAATGCGAACCGTAAGCCTTCAGATAATAGCACAAAGGGTAGTTTGAATTATGTTTTCCTTTTTCTTTCCAAAACATAGCATACACACACAAAAACAAGTCAATGCAGTATTGACACAGGTTTTTTTTATTTGCTATCAGTTATAAATGCTGGGATTACCTGCTCGATTGTTTTCTCAGAAACCCATAATGTAATCTCAAACCTAATACTCTGACAACCATGCACTAATTAAAACTGCAATTATATTTTTGCTCAAACAAAACGACTTAATAAACATTATCACAAACTGTTTACCCTTCCCCAAAACAATTTATGCTCACTAATACAATTTCCTATTAAAACTGCTGCCAGGTAAATTAAAAACTCTTGAAATAGTAAGTAAGTGGGAAATTAATTCAACAATTTAATCTAGAGCTAATAACAGTTGCAAGCTCAGAAAAAGATTGCTACAGCGGGGAGTTAATTAACAGCTTATTCCCCATTTGATAAAAGTAATCCACTCTAATTCCAGTGTAATTTACCTCAATGTAATATAAAACCACAAGCTGCTACTGGTGCTGGTAATTATTAGCCTTGTCCTGTGGCCACATTGTCAATGAAAGTCAGCAGTATCTTAATAATAAGAGGCTGTCTGCTAAATGTCCACAATTAAAGATGTAATATGAAATCTTCAAACTGCGACAGCCCTGTGTGTTTCTATACACTGTATACAGTCAGGAGTTGCAATTTAAATGGAAAGAAGCACATTTAATTGCTGCACCTAATAACTAGGTGTGCATTTTGTAAAGTGAGGTTGTTCTATTACTGTAACCTGCTTTTGTAAGAGAACAGAGGAGGTGGGACAGAGGTTACAAAGAGAAGGTTTATATGTTGTGGTGGCAACCTCGGAAGCTAGTAAACTAGTGCAGCATGGAAGTAACTCTATATTTTCTCCGTGCAAATAAAGTACAAATCTTAGGTCTCTTGGTCTGAAACATCATGTGTGTGACTTAAACAACAATACAGTGAATGTTCAGTTGTTGCAGTTATCATTAGTAGAATGATGCCTTGTGCTTAGCTGTGTAAGAAGCATATAGAAATACCTTATCTTCTTACATTTTTGTTTTGGAGTCAAAATAAAGAAACAAAAATGTGTGTGTTTTATTCCCTTTAACACTGGGCCTTTTGTGGTCCCACAATAGTAAATATTTTGGGGTTTGCTTTTGGGCAATCACCTCAGTCTCTTAGTAGATAACTCTCTCTTATTTATTCTAAGTATTTTCACCATTTTCTTCTGGTGTCTGAATATCTGTGAGTTAGACTCCTCAGCCTTCTTGAATTATGTGTTCTTAGTATTTTTCCAACAGGGAATTGTCATATTAAAGATAAGTGAGTCCACTATAATAATAGGTTTCATCAAAGTTCATAAAAGTAATTTAAAAGGGCATTTTATCTATAGTATCATATAAACACTGATTGTGGAAGTAAGTATTGTATGATATTATCCTACCCCATTAGATGTTAACAAGGGTTAAGTGTTTATTTCCCACTATCACTATAACATTTGTTTACACCATGAATCTAGTTGAGTAGGCTCCTTCTGGGCCTTTAATGGATTTCTCAGAAATAAAATGTCTATCAGGATGTGCTTTGTCAGACAGCAAAGCCAAACAAGCTCAAGTGAGGTCATAATTATACCTTTTTATTTTTCTAGCCAGAGAAAGGATGAGTTTTAAGGGACAGAATAGGAGAATATAAAAGTAAAAATATAGGAAATGCCTAATACAGCCTTCATATACCATTGTAAGGGTATTACAGCTGGTGACACAGATGATGAGAGTGATGATTCAGTCAGAGATATTTGATTGTTAATAAAATCATTCCATCTTTCTCAGTTCTTTTCCATACATTTGTAGTTATTTTTGTGAAGAGGTGGTTCAGTGCAGAGGCAGCTGAGCATTTAGGCCTAAATTACACTGCTACAAGTTACTTATATTGGGGCAGTCGGGCCACCTGCTCTCAGTAGGCACCGATATATCTCCTCTATACTGAAAGCATTTTTCCATTGTTGCAGATCAAATTTTTGCATAACTTATTTCAATGCTTATTTCTGGGGTGGTCCAGTATTAAAGTGGAAATGACACATTTTAACATATAGAGGATACGCATTTGGGTTTTATGCTTTCGGAGTGACCAGTGCCTTGGTGTCCTTGATGATGTTAAGAACATGGCTGATAAACACCAACTGCATTCAGGTCAAACTCACCACTGACAAGGAAAGGTTGCACAAGGCATGGGAGTAATTATAACATTTAGGGCTTCCACAGGGCTCAAAGGGTTTATAAAGCATCTTCTTCCTGGCACCCCAAACCATCCCATGCATGATACACACAGTTCAGTGCTTATGTGCTACTTCCTTTGTCATAAACCCACTTTAAAAGTTAGATTTAATTTCATGTTTTCCAGATTCAGACAGAATGTCAAAGATCATTCTTTGAAAATCTAATTTAGTCCTGTCAGTAGGAGTGATAATGAATTGCCCTACTTAGATGTTTCCTTTACTCCAGAAGAAGAAAGGACAGAATTTAAAACTCCTCACTAACCTAATGAGCAATTGGTGTTCAAGGTATCTATTCCAGTCTTTTTGAGCCAAACGAGGTGGCTTACAGGTAATTAACCAATACAAAGTTGGGGGGAGCGAATTTATTTGAGTTTAATATATGCATCAAATTATCATGTTACTTGTATTTTTTCTAGTAGAGTCTCTCAGCATCACTTTTAATAATGCCTGTTTGTGTCTCCACTGCAAACCACTCCTTCCTCTCCCCTATTTTCAGAGTTGTGAAAATCTGCTCTCAGGTAATGTTAGGTTTAAACTTGACCAGTGAGAACTGAGTCTAGGAGTGGCTTTTTTTCTTTTACAAATTTTCAGTTAAACAAATAACTTGACTGTTTTTAAGGGCTTGTTTTCACTGTAGTGTAAGCTCCAGGTGTAACTTGAGAGTTGTCTTTAACACCCGCTCCTCCCCCCAAATCTCTGCCTTGTTTTAAGCATGAGCTAGCTGGCCGGCCAAAGGAGTATGTGTTGAAGCTCAAGTGCTGCAACACTCAAATGCAGCAGGGATTCAGCAACAGTCCACAAATCTGAGTTAGTGTCAGGCACTGCCTCCGCTGGTACTCAGGCATAGTGGTTGGAGCAGAGGTCGAAGCTAGATGTGGGGTTGGAACTGGGCCAAGAGTGACACCGGAATAGAGATCCGGGGTCAGAACTGAGATCAGAACCCGTAAACGAGCCACAATCAGTACCATAGCTGAGTCCAGGTGCGAGCCAGGGGTCAAAGCCAGGTGGTCATAGTCCAGGGACAAGCCAAGTCAGTACCATAGCTGGGGCCCAGACATGGGCCAAAAGTTTAAGCCAGGTAGTCAGAGTCCAAATGTTCAAGGAGGGTCAGGAAGCAGGGGCAAGACTGGAGCAGGTCAGTAACATGACTGAGGCAAAGTCAGAGTAAGGCCATGGACAAGGATGGAACAGGGCTTGGAGTCTCAAGAGTCTGAAACACTGCAAGGCAGCAGGAGGGTTCCTTGCCATGTAGTGATCTGACTGATGTGCAGCTCTGGGGGTTGGGGAAATACCTGAGCCGGGGATGGGGGGTGTCATTTGACCCATCTTGACTCAGAGATAGGTTGCTGCCACATGCTAGAGGGCTGAGTCACTGCAGGCTCTGTTGGAAGGTAAGTCAGTGTGGCTGGGTTGTTGCTGCATGTGCCTGATTGGTGACTCACCTCAGATCTCTTGGAGGGCCAGCTGAGTGAGCCTCACAGGGGTTTGTGGGTTTGCTTCACAGTTAGCACAACTCATCATCTGCTAATCCAATCACTCTCCATAGCTTGAGTGCTGTTTCACAGTGTGGTTGCTCTCACATTAGCTAGGCAGGCTCAAGTGGAGTAACTCAGCTGTAGTAAAGTGAGGTAACTATTGCAGTGACGACAAGCCCTAAATTACACAGATTGAAACAAATTGCTAGTCACTTTCAAATGCAGTTTGGGGGGGGGGGGTTATAATACTCCAAACAATTACTTCAATTTAAATATGATTTGACAGGTCAATGATATAGTTGGGGTTGGTCCTGCTTTGACAGTGGTGGATTTAGAGTTAGTGGGGCCCTGTGCGCAGCTTCATTTTTGGGGGCCCCCCTCAGGACCCAGCCAAGAAAAAGAACATTCTCTCTTATCTCCCTCCTCATTTTTCATTCTTTTTTTCTTCATCCTCCTCCTTTATTATAAGGAATGGGAAGTAAATGAAAATAAAGTGAGGTACCTTGATTGGGGTCGGGGGTTGGGGTGCAGGAGGGGATGCAGGAGTCAGGCTCTGGGAGGGAGTTTGGGTGTGGGGTGCCGGCTCTGGGCTGGGGTTGGGGTGTGGGAGGGGGTGATGGGTGTGAGCTCTGGGAGGACATTTGGGTGCAGTTATCATTGGTAGAATGAGGTGCAGGGTGCAGGCTCTGGGCTGGGGCAGGGGATTGGGGTGTGGGAGAGGGGCAAGGAGGCGGTGCTTACCTCGGACAGCGCGGCCCTCAAAGCGACCGGCACACACACCTCTCCGGCAGCGGCTCCTAGGCAGGAGGGCCAGGGGGTCTCCTCGTGCCGCTGCCTGCAGGCAGCTGTGGAGTTGGCGCTTGGAGCAGGGGCAGCACTTGGAGACACTTCCCCCTCCCCCCCAGGGGCCACAGGGACATGGCGGCCGCTTCTGGGAGTGGTATGGCACGGAGTAAGGGAGGCAGAGCAGGCAGGGAGCCGCCTTGGGCCTGCTGCTGGCACGTCTCTGCGCGCCCCTTGGGGGCAGGGCAGCAGCATGTCTCCATGCGCTGCCCGGGGTGCAGAGCCACCTACCCCTCCCCGCCAGGGGCGCGCAGAGATGTGCCAGCCACCGGCCACATCATGCAGGCATCCTGCTTGCCTGAGCCCTGCTCTGCCGCCGGCCGGGACTCAGGTTGGTTGTCAGATGAGATTTGTCCTGCATTTTGGGGGACCCCCTGTTGTTGGAGGCCCCGTGCCACCGCATGGTTTATTTCATGGTAAATCCACTCTTGTGCTTTGAGCAGAGGGTTGGACTAGATGACCTCCTGAGGTCTCTTCCAACCCTAATCTTCTATGATTTTGTGGTTCTATGAATAGTCTAGATTTGCTGTTTAATCACTTTTGACAGTTGGGGAATAAAAAGTTTAAGTAATAATACTTGAAAAGTGACATCTTGGTAGGTGCTGTGTCTATTTGGAAAATAAATCCCACAAGGTTTTATTACTTATGAAATGTATTTCTAAATAATACATACTTCCACAAGAATGTAAGCACATAGATACATATATGTAAATAAATATAACCATATGGTAATAGAAACTCACAGGACCAAATCCTAACCTAGGAAGTCAGCCCCTCCCCAAGCCCTCTTCTGTGCAGGAATGTGTAGGGGAGACACTTGCTGTGCATCTGGGCTTGTGAGGTAGGGTGGGGGATTAGAGGAATGCCAGCCCTGAAATGCTTCCCTTTTTCTCTCAGCACTGCAGAAGGCTCTGTGAGGGTTTGGGATCTGTGGGCTGAGGGAGGTGCTATCCAGCTACTGACAAATTCTCTTCTCTCCATTAAAAAGCGGTGGAAACTCACAAATAAACTACAAGCTGTGTCCCGTGAAGAAGATTCCAGGACAACAATGTTTTGGGGAGACCATATCAGGATGGTTCCTCTAGGAACTTTGTTTTCAATAACCTGGTGGAAGACAAGTGGCAATATAAAAGCAAATAGTCTTGGCACAAGTGAGCCTTCCTTCCTTGGAGGAATCTATGTGTTTGGGTCATAGAATACCTGGCCTGTCCAGTGGATCCCATGCCCTCAGTAAAGGAGTCAAAATGAACTGTATAATTCTTATACAGTGGTTGCCCTTATAATCTTTCCCATTTTATCTTCTATTTTTCTTTATTGGACTCTCCATTTTCATTGTCTTTACTCAGGCTAACCTCCTGTTGACTTCAGTGGGAATTCTGTTTCATTAAGGACTCAGTAAAAAGTGAATAAAGACCTGAGGACATGGCCCATCAGATACATACAACATGACAATCTTATTTATAATTGTGTTATGTCTATTGAGATATACATACACAAATCCTCGTGGGCTCAATTCTGCTTAGTCCTTCCGTGGTTCTGTAGTGTTCAGAGGTATTAGGCAGGCTCCTCCTGCAACCGGAGCAGATCTCATAAGAGTCAGGGAAAGCTGCAGTCCTTGTGCTCAAGACAGTACAGGGATAGCTCAGTGGTTTGAGCATTGGCCTGCTAAACCCAGGGTTGTGAGTTCAATCCTTGAGGGGGCCATTTAGGGATCTGGGGCAAAAATTGGGGATTGGTCCTGCTTTGAGCAGGGGGTTGGACTAGATGACCTCCTAAGCTCCCTTCCAACCCTGATATTCTATGATTCTATGACTGCTCTCTAGATGCTTCCCTGAGGATACGTGGCATCTTCGGGGCAGAGAATGGAAAGTAGGCACCATCCTGTTAGGTGTCAGACAGCTGAGGGACACAGTCTGCACCACCACAAAGGGCTGTAGCAGTGCACACGCTCCCTGCCGTGCACCTGTATTGCCTCTGTAATTTCCCTTTCACTGCCTCCTAGTGTAGTGTGTTCTCTGTGGCAGAGTGGTTCTGCTGTGACTAAGTGGCACAATCTAGTCATGGGCTATAGCTAATAAATACCACAAATTAACATAGACATGCATTGTAATTTCATTTTATTTCCATAGATAGGACCGAATGCAAAAAAAGAATGAGACACAAGAAGTTTTTATATATGAAACATAAACATGAAAACATCCATAAAAACCAAGTGTCAACATTTTATTTTCAGTCAGTCTCAAGGTGATTTTAAATAAACAGAAGGACACAACTCAATTTCCATGTGATGCATGGTTAAACCTGTTAATCAACACTTATAAATGTGAAAAACTGAAGCCACTAGGGATTTCACAACGCTTATAACCAAATATTCTTGGTCCACATAATTGATAGAGGGCCATACACATTTCTATAGAATAGACACATTACCAAAGGACATATACAACTAAAACATATAGCCTGTAAGAGTAACTTTTGTCTTTTTTAAAAGAATCCAGTGTTCCATCAATCACATGTATACAATCATTAAACGCCTGTTTTCAGACCCCCCACTTTGCTTGATTTGGAGCTAGGACCGGAATGGTGCCCCCCCACATGTCAGGTGAGTGCCCTAAACAGCAGGGTATTGGGTATTCTGAAGTGGGTTGCTCTCTGTCTCTCTTGTTGGAGCTGTTCCACTTTGTATAAATAATTAAATTGAGAGACTGACTCTGTAGCCCAGTGTTTAGGGTATGCTCTGGTATGTAGGCTACCCAAGTTCGTACAAAGTGGACAGATTGAGAGACCCACCTGAGATTACCCCATAGCCTGGAAGTGAGGGAGACCCAAATTCAAGTCTCTGTTTCAAACCAGGCAGAACAGGGATTTGAAAACAGGTCTCCTACTTCCCCGGTGAGTGCCCGAACCCCTGGACTATTGGGAAAAGGCTGATCTGGCTTAGTCACCCAACTCCAGGAGAGAATTTGTGGCTTTGAATCCCTAGCAGAGATAAGCATGTGCCTCTGGGCTGGAGGGAAGTGTCTAACTTCCCTTTGGAGACAGGCCCTCTCACCCATCTCCTCAGTATTTACTACTGGCTAGTTTAGGTGGTTCCCCACTCAGCCTGCTAGGTTCTAAGACTCCCTTCTTAGGTGCTTGACTGGCATCCTACATTGATAGGGAGCCTGGGCACCTAACTTGGGGGCCAAGGTTTCCACTGACAGCAGGGTGCCTAAAAGTTAAGTGTAGCAAAGCTCAGCCTCACCACACTGAGCTCCCTTAGTGCATCTAGCCCTTGGTGCCTCCTGTTTTCTTGCTCTCAGCTGCTGGAAACTCAGTTGTCCTGCTCCAGCTCTGAGCAGGTAGCAAAACACTGAAGGTGTGTGTAGGAAGAAGGAGAGCCAATAATCAGTGATGTAGAGAGAGAACTTGGGGCAGGAGAGTGTTATGAGGGTAAGATGAGGTAGAGGGATGGCCACAAAGAGTAGGTAAAAGAAACAGGACTTGCTTGGAAAGGGACACATCAAAGGAGTGTATTCAGAACTCCAGATGCCTTCTTGTATGATTATGATGATTTTAACTCATCCATTTACAGTTGCTACAAAACTTGTTTTCAATTTGACACTAAGTTCATGTTCACTTAGTCAGTTCTGACTTGATCCTTCTCTGTCTGGCCCCCCCATGAAGATTGGGTTACCCTGAAATTGTTAATACACACTTTAAAAATGGGGGTCAGCCTATGTCAAGACCTTCCTTGTCTACTCTGCTTCTCTACTACTGGCTCCCTCTAAACATCTAATTGTTGCTATAAGAACATTTTCTTCTGCATCTATTTATAGTCTGGAAGGGTCTGCATGTATCTCTTTATCATTGACTCTCCATCTCATTTACTGTCTTTGCTGAAAATGCATCTTTTCCCCCTTACATAAACCTCTTAATTTTTATCTCCCTCTAACTGAACAGTCTCTATGCAAAAGAATAAATGGACACAAATCTGGCATCAGGAATCATAACATTCAAAAACCAGTAGGTGAACACTGCAGCCTCTCTTGTCACTCAGTAACAGATTTAAAGGTGGCAATTTTGCAACAAAAAAGCTTCAAAAACAGACTCCAACGAGAAACTGCTGAATTGGAATTAATTTGCAAACTAGATACCATTAATTTAGGTTTAAATAGAGACTGGGAATGCCCGGGTCATTACACAAATTGAACCTATTTCCCCATCTTACGTATCCTCACACCTTCTTGTCAGCTGTCTGTCTGAAATAGGCCATCTTGATTATCACTACAAAAGTTTTTTCCCTCCTGCTGATAATAGCTCTCATTAATTAATTAGCCTCTTAGAGTTGGTATGGCAAATTCCACCTTTTCATGATTCTCTGTATGTATATATAGCTTTTTACTATATGTTCCATTCTATGCATCTGATGAAGTGAACTGTAGCCTACGAAAGCTTATGCTCAAATAAATTTGTTAGTCTCTAAGGTGCCACAAGTACTTCTGTTCTTTTTGCGGATACAGACTAACACAGCTGCTACTCTGAAACCTGTCATTTTAGTTAGTAATTTTACTCTCTAACTAACTGATAACTCTTTATTTGACCGGGGGGGGGAATCAATAAATCATGTTGCCAATTGTAGTTATTCTAAGTATTGCATTTCAGTGTACAGATTGTTACAGTCCGTGTGTATTTTTGTGTGTGTACTTTTCCACCTTCTTAGTGTATCTTTAGGAGTAATTATTCCTGGCTCTTAATAATGATCAGTACATTAAATTCCATCTCCTTTCTATCAAAAAATGAAAGGGAATGAAGGAATCAACACAAATATACAAATGCCAATTGCAGCCATAGAAATCATGGAAATGTAGGGCTGGAAGGGACCTTGAGAAGTCATCCAATCCAATCCCCTGTGCTAGAGAGGACATACACTTAGACTCATATCTGGCCTTGCTGAGGAAAACTGGCTCAGGCAAACTAGATACACTTTGTGCAAGTAAGCAAATTGCCTTCCTGTATAAACTTCTGGTTGTGGCAGTTAGTCGCAAGTTGATCAGAATGACTGCTACAGCTCTTGAGTATCCTATGATATATCCAGATTGGTTCAGCAGAAAAGACTTTTCAAGGGTCTGCTTGAAGGATAATCATGCTATAGAGATTCTGCAAAGCTGAATGAAATCTATTTTACTAGAGCTGATCAAAACTTTTAGAATTTTAACATTTTATGCTTAAATCAAAATAATTAGGAAAACATTAAACAATTTTTTGCAAATTTTTCCTCCGGTTTCTTGGCCAGCTTTAGAGCTGGTCTGCATATATATATAATATATATAATATATATAAATTTAAATGGTTTCAAAACATTTTTGTGGCATTTCCCCCCATTTTTATGACAGCTTTATCCTCTCCAAAATAATGTTTTGTAGTGAGTATGTGTGTGCATGCATACTTGAAGTGTGTGTGAATGTTTGTGTGAAAAATTAGAGCTGGCTGGAACAATGGAATTTCCATTACACGGAAAATTTTGACATTTAGAAATTTATTTGTATCCCAATTGGGACAAAACCCAAATCTTCCATTTCCGTTTCATGAAATGAAAATTCTGAAAAATTCTTCTATAATCTTGATACAAATCAGTTCTGAATCCATGGGGACTTGAACTGTTGGAGGGGAAATCTGTACAATCTCAGCCAAATCTACTATTTGGAAGTACAGAGCATACTAAAGAGTATGAAGGGCTCCTTCTGCACTCTCAGATGTGTGCACATGTGTCAAGGTTCCCTCCCCACTCTAAACTCTAGGGTAAAGACGTGGGGACCCGCATGAAGAGCTCCTAAGCTTATTTTTACCAGCTTAGGTTAAAACCCCCAAGGTACAAAATTCCCTGCACCCTGAGAAATGCTTCTCTCACTGCCACCATCAAGTGTTTTAAACAGGAATCCAGGAAAGGAACCACTTGAAGTTCCCTTCCCCCCCAAAATACCCTCTCAAGCCCATACACCCCCTTTCCTGGGAAGCTTGAGAACAATCTCCTAACCAATTGGTTACACAGTGATCTAAAAACCCACCCCCTGGGTTTTAAAAACCATAGAAAACAGCTTCGTAAAAGAAGGATTTTATTAAAACAAAGAAGGTAAAATCATCTCTGTAAAATCAGGATGGTAACTATTTTACAGGGTACTCAATTTCCACACTCAGAGGGATTCCCCCTCTGGACAAAACCTTAAAGTTACAGAAAAAACAGGAATAACCCCTCTCTAACACAGGGAAAGCTCATCAAGCAAAACAAACAAAACCTATTCGCAGTGCTGACTACACTTACTTTAGAAAAGTGAGGTTTGGTGAGAAGACTGATTTTTCTGCAGGTTCTTTCTGTCTTCCAAGATCACTCTGACTCAGACAAAGAGCCACACACACCTTCCCCCCTCCCAAGATTTGAAAGTATCTTGTCCCCTTATTGGTCAGATGCCAGCCAGGTCAGGTGTCAGTCTGGCTACCTGCATTTCTTAACCCTTTACTGGTAAGAGGATTTTATAGCACTGCATCCGACCCTCTCCCCCTTCCTTTTATATTTATGACAACATGTTCTCTCACACTCATACCCTTCTAAGGGCATACAGTCATATTGTAAGATAGTTAAGGAAAAGTGTAAGCAGAATTCTGTAGGGATAAGGCTGAGCAGCTTTGGCATCTGGAAAGTCCTGTCACCATTCTATACCCAAAACCACAGAAACTTCATTCACAGCAAGAGAGGTCAACGATTGAATTGGTAGGGAAACTGAACTAATTCTCTAGGTGAGGTTCTTTCAAAACAGGGTTGAAGCATGGTGATCAGTGTTGGAAAGCCTGTACTACTGTTGATGTACTTATTTTGTGGATTATTGTTTGTTTATGGTAGCACTCTCAATATGCTAGACACTTTCCAGGAATTCAAGGAGGGATGGCCCCTGTTCTGAGGAGCTCACAATGGAAGGTTAGTTAGATAGCAGACAGAGTTTAGGGAAAGGGAGACTTTTATACAACTCAGCTAGATTCAATGTTGGCAATAGGGCAGAAGCAGGTCCTTTTAAGAAGAACTTAAATGTACACAGGTAGGGGCATTTTGAGGGCAGAGTTCAGGGTGGTCATGAAATGCATAAGAGGTATATAGAAGAAGGTAATTATGAAAAAACCTGACAAAAAGGTGAATGAGGATGGGAACGTTGGCAGAGCTGGTGAAGGGAAGCTTGACAGGGGAGGATAAGTAGGAATGTGTAGAGTAATATGGAGCTTTAAAGGTGATGGTAGGAAGTTTATATTTGATTGATGGCAGATGGGGAGCCTGTAGATGAATTTATGAACAAATTGATAGGCAAGGAAGATTACTTCCTTTTGCATGGGTATTTCATATGGGCTGAAAGGGTGTAGATAATGCATGTGTCTGGGAAGTCAGACAGGGCCAGAGCCTCCACAGTGTCAATCCAGGACTAAATTTTAATGTGAAAAGAGTAAAAAAAAGTACCCCCGTGTATGCACCCAATTTTACCAAAATTTTCAATACATGTTGGAGGATGAGTTGTGCAACGTATTCATTTGCTCATACAGATTCTGCCTGCTGAATAATTTATCAAATGCTGTATGCAGTACAACAGGAAATGTTTCTTACAGATGGATACAATGCAGACATTTCAAATGGAAGACACTGGGTTTGGTATTGGCTCATCTCACCTGACATCACTTGCAACTGATTTGATATAATCTACCCAGTCATGTGCCACTACATAATTCAAAGCAGCTGTGCAAAAAGGAATAGAGACAGTGTTTCTATATCCTGGGAGATTTCCCAAAACCTAGGAATTTTTGAGTAAAATGTTTCAACTTGGGAAATTGGGAATTTTCATTCAAAACATTTTACTCAAAAATTCCCAGGTTTTGGGAAATTTCCCAGGATATAGAAGCACTGCTGGGAATTTTTCACCAGATTTGGGAAATTTTTAGCGCTAGGTTGGGAAAAGTTGGCATCATGATATAGAAGCACTGAATAGAGAGAAGCCATGTAGCACATAGGATTACAATGTTAGGAAATTCCAATTCCAAAGCTTTTCATATGCTGTTTTAGGGAATATGTCAGAATATGATTGGAAAGCCTTTCAACAATTTCAAGTTATCCATCCTCAGTAAAGCAACATGATTGGCTAGGGAGGCCTCAGTCATGAGCCCAAAACAAATAGAAGGAGAGCATATATTACAATGTTAAAATGCTGGCTGCATTTTCCATGAAGCCAACAGCATAAATACATTTATTTTGTTTCTTATTTTTGTTAAAATGCTTAGTTGCTGAATATCTCCTTGGCTAATGCAGTGGTTGCAACACAGTAGATGAAAGAGGTAGAACTTGATTATGTAGAACTCCTGAAACATTTAAACTGACCCTGAATTCTGTAAGTGTAGAACCACAGGAACGTAATGTGATACATTTCCAAGTAGTTACTGAATTAAGTTGGAAGCTACCATTGGCAGCAATTAGCATTGTATAGTCTTGTCAGCAATTAGCATTGTATAGTCTTTGTATTTTATTTTATCTATAAGGTATGTCAGTATAATAAATTAAGGATATAATTAAGCTATAATTATGCCATATTGGACAGATGATTTGGTAACATGTAATGGTTTGCTGTCTTAACCAGGCATCTCTTTTACAAGAGGCTCTTATCTCAGATATTTCTTTACCTAGTTAAATAAAGATGTTAAAAATGTGCAATTTCCCTATGCAGCACAACAAAAACGTATCTGTTAGAGTTGTTCTCCACTGTAGAACATCTGTTGAATTTCGTGAGGAATTGCTCTAGATTTGGTAAAGTACTACTGACTGTTGTGGTTATGCTGTGGTTATTCCAGTCTGCAGGAATCCCAGGGGTTACATTTAGTCTGAGAGCTTGCAGGCTATTTGTTAAAAGGCTACCAAACATAAGATACATTCATAAAACCTTTTATTTCTGTGTACGGGAATAGTGGTGGGAAGGGGAGGAGGAAGGAAAGCTGTTGTTATAAGAACAATTAAAATATCCAGCACTGCTTTGTTACAATTTAGTTTTAACTCGAAGTCTGTCTAACTTGCTACTAATATTGTTTTCAAACTCCTAAGAGTGGATAGCCCAAATATTTATTTTAATACATATTTTTATTAAACTAGACAGCGTTATTACTGCCACACATTAAAGACCTGTAATGTGACTTTAATTTTGTTATTAGATGTTAATGTCTTAGGATAGTGCTCTGAAGATGAAATAGTTCTCATTTACTTTTCACTGTAATGAATACTAATGTGTCAAGGGACAGCAGACATCTTTGCCTTCTGTTCAGTTTGGCCAAATAGGAAAGACAAGAACGGAAGACAACAATTAGTCATCTGTGAGTGAATGCAATTGGAAGTTATGAGTAAAGCCAATCGAAATACAGGCATACAGATCTCCCTCTCATTTTTCTGCTTTGACTAAATAAAATGAGAACAGACAGTAAGTTGTCCAGTTTCCAAGATTTCTGGTGGGAGTTCTTCATAATAGATTTGTTATTTCTACTGTGGTTTACAATGCCGTTTCATCTCATTATTGGTGATGTTATGCTCTTCATATTATGAGTTCTTTCAGGAAGGGAAAACTAGCTCATTTCCTTGAGACAGGTTTGTTTTGTTTTGTTTTGGGTAGCTGTATGTAGAGACTAGGTATTTTTGTCCACAGAAGGAGCGCTTAATCTTCTGCATAAAATAAAACGAATGCTACCTTCAGTGAGGCTGAGTGACTGTATCAAACAGGATAGGTAGAACAAAATGTGCTTTTGTTCATTTGAGTTTTATGAAAGTACAAGCCTGTTTACCTGCAGTTGATAAAAATTGCTCAGTCATTTTTTCCTGGTTTACAAGGCTTCCTTCATTGGCCTTCAGCTAATCATGTCTAATTTTTCTTTCTTTTAAATCAATGACAGAATGCTTTACATTAAAAAAAAGTCAGTGATTTAATTAGGTACATGTAAACTTCATGTTTAGTGGCACTTCATTGTTTATTTTTCAGTGCAATGTGTTCTAAATGAAAATTGTATGATGTAGAAATGGGGCAGAACACATCCTCCAATATGAACACTGCTAATGTTTGGTGAAATTTTGATCTGAACTTTCATCCTGGCTTCTACCTTCACCTTAAATCTCATTATACTGCTGTTTTAGCCATCCTTAAAATATTTTGAAAATAAGTATTCTGTTGTTAATGACAATCTCTTGCATTCACATAGCACCTTTCATCCTGAAAGATCCCCAAGTGCTATTCAGCGAGAGGGAGAGAGAGTGTGTGTGTGTGTGTGTGTGTGTGTGGAGTCCGTCGGTTTGATGATGATGTTTTCATGCTATCTCTTTTTGTGGATTCTGGAGTGACTCTGAAGTCCAGAGTGTGACATGCATGCTCATGAGCATATCAGGCAGACAAAGTCGTTGGTGAACATCTTGGTAGCTATAGCAGAAGTATTACACTTTTCCCTGGCAGCTAACAATCGATTATTTCTGATATTGCTGCCTAGATAGGTAAAACTGTCAGCTTACTTTAGTTGAATAATACCCTTGTCTGCCAATCTAGTTTCAGTGAGCGCTGCAATGTCAGTGTCATACCGGGCTAGCTCTTCTGAAAGGAGAGCTGTTCTTCTTTCAAATCGAGAAGTATTGCCATTGTTTATCATAGCCCTGATGTTCCAAACAGCAGTCTTTAGTGCTTTTTCAGTTCTCTTTGGTTTTCGACCGCATTGAGGATGATCCACCAGCTGTGGTAAACTGGCCGGATTTAATTTGGGCAGGCAATGTTTGAGGCACCTTTTCTAGCCCCTTCCCTTACAAAGGGAGAGCAGTGCAATCCTAAAAAGGGCTGCTCTGTCACCTGGGGTGAGCTTCCCTGCTGCCCTTGGGTCAGGGATGGGCGACCAATGTCTCAGGTCGCCTGCATGCAGGCTTGTGGCTACGACTGCCAGGAATCATCTTCCCCTGTTGCTTTGCCACTCCCCCATCGCCACAGGACTTTTGTAGAGAGATGTGAATGAATGACGCGTGCGTGAGGTTGATTAAAGTGGGAGAGTCGTTGCACTGGGACAATCCCATTCTCTCGGCTGCTGAAGCTTGGCCCAGTGGCACAAAGGCTGTTACAACTGGAGGCTCCTTTAGCTGCAGTGCTGTAGTGCCCCATCATGCCTTTCACCTTCCACAATACGTTGCACACTGCTTTTCAAGCCGTTGGACCAAGATAAGGTCTCTTCCCCTTTGGCTATCAGAGCAGTCATCGTATGCTTGGGAAGGCAATCTATAAATCACTGTCTGTTTCCACTCTTCTGGTTACCCTCGCCGAGGCAGTTTATCGGGGTGTGGCTGCTGTCGCATACTTACAGCTACTTGGAGCCACAGGTGAGAGCTGGGTGTACAGTGAGGACCAGAGAGGAAAAGAACCACCAAGGAGTGTGGCAGTTTGAATCACTCAAAAGTACTATGTATCCCATACACCCCGTACACCTATATTCAAAGAATATACAGAATATATACAGGAAATGCTTCTCCCATCACTGAGATGAGGTCAGCTTTGTGGTGGAACACAACAGATGTTAAACAATACAAAGTGTTATCAAGCAATGCTACACAACAGTTTAACAGAAAGAGAAGAATGCTCCTCCCCTGCAGAAAAGGAGCAATCTTGAAGGGATTGCAGGGGATGTAGACAGAGCCGTGTGTGTGCTGAATGGGGAATAGTAGGCAGACACAAGCTCATGAGTGGCTGGGTGGGGGGAATGCCACTTTCAGTGTGGGTGTAAGTTGGGGGAGATGTGTCTCCTGGCTTCCCATTGTCTCGGGATGTGGGAATGGGGTTGCTGCTTGGCTCTTGTGCCCTTCCCCCATCTATTTAAACTCCCCCAGGCTTTTCAAAAGCCTCTTGTTCCAGCTAGCTACCCCTTCCCTCTCCCTTTACGTGTAGTGTTGGTGCTGTGTTCTTTAGGATGTTGCAGGTCTATTCAATCACCCATTTTGTGATCAGGAAGGTATTTTTCGTCGAATGTGTCTAGTGTGGATGAAAGAATCATAGAAGATTAGGGTTGGAAGAGACCTCAGGAGGTCATCTAGACCAACCCCCTGCTCAAAGCAGGACCAACCCCAACAAAATCATCCCAGTCAAGGCTTTGTCAAGCTGGGCTTTAAAAACCTGTAAGGATGGAGATTCCACCACCTCCCTAAGTAACCCATTCCAGTGCTTCACCACCCTCTTAGTGAAATAGTTTTTCCTAATATCTAGCCTAGACCTCCCCCGCTACAACTTGAGACCATTGCTCCTTGTTCTGTCATCTGCCACCGCCGAGAACAGCCTAGCTCCATCCTCTTTGGAACCCCTTTTCGGGTAATTAAAGGCTGCTATCAAATCCCCCCAACTCTTCTTTTCTGCAGACTAAATAAGCCCAGTTCCCTCAGCCTCTCCTCGTAAGTGATGTGCCCCAACCCCCTAATCATTTTCGTTGCCCTCTGCTGGACTCCCTCCAATTTGTCCATATCCTTTCTGTAGTGGGGGCCCCAAAACTGTGAGGACTTCAATAGCTGAGACATAGGTGAGAGGATTATTACAGGAGTGGGTGGGTGAGATTCTGTGGCCTGCATTGTGCAGGAGGTCAGACTAGATGATCATAATGGTCCCTTCTGACCTTAAAGTCTATGAGTCTATGTGGTCTCACCAGTGCTGAATAGAGGGGAATAATCACTTCCCTCGGTTTGCTGGCAATGCTCCTACAAATGCAGCCCAATATGTCATCAGCCTTCTTGGATAAGACTAAAGGAGACCAGATCTCAGAGGTAAATGAGACCCAGGATTTTGATGGTGGTTCTTTTGTCTATGGGAAAAAGGGGAGACTTGGAGTCTTCAGACTGAGGTCCTTCCTTGGCAAGCTTAACCCTCCCCCACACAGGGGCAGGTGGAGGGGATTCAGAAGCAAGCTCAGTCCTAGGAATAGGTGTAGGTGGGTCTACCCCAAGCTGTTGGTTGTATGGTGGAAGTCCTGAACACCACACAGGACCCCATTAAATGCCTTGTATCTGAGAGGGGGAAGTGGGAAATATAACACCCCTCCCTAGTGTTAAATAAAGTTGTGGCCTGCCACTTAAATCCATCCATGTATGTGTCATTCATTTGCCTGTGTGTCCTAGTCAATATTACATTCTTTTAAAGCTCCAGGGAGAGTTTCAGATAGACGTTTTGTAATTACCCAAATTGGAGTTTAGACATGATGCTAGGGCTTATGCCATACAATCAGCCCATGTTACCAGAACTTCAATTTCACATCCTGTATGCACATCTTTTTTTTCGGGGTTGCAATATCGCCGATGAAATTGTACTGTTTCTCCAACAAAATGTCTAAGGCCTGGTCCACCCTCGGGGGGGGCGGGGGGAATCGATCTAAGATACGCAACTTCAGCTACGTGAATACCGTAGCTGAAGTCGATGTATCTTAGATCAAATTAAAAAGTACTTACTGTGGGTCCACACGGCGCAGGCAGGTTCCCCCGTCGACTCCGCTTACTCCTCGCACCGAGCTGGAGTTCCGGAGTCGACGGGGAGCGCTTCTGGGATCGATCGCTACCTGCCGAATCGGGCGGGTAGTGTAGACATACCCTTAGACTCATTTCTTCACTAAAAGAAGAATTGTGGAATTTCTTCACTATGTCACAATAATAAATATTGAATTGCAGTCTGGGGAAGAGTGGAGAGAACTAAATATCAATATTTATTAGAAGATGTGGTAGATCCATGTAATTTTAGAAGGTGCTCAGGTATAATGTTTAAAACAATGGTTTATGCTCGGGAAAACATTTAAGTGATTATTCAGTTCTCATACCTTAAAGATGGCAAAGTCTACTTAAATGCTTCAAAGAGATTGTGAAGACAGTGGGAAATATCAATGAGTGGAGTCTAGTTGTGGTTATTTCCAAGACAGCAATGAGTGTTCGTTTAAGAAATAGCTTGGTAATATCATGTCTCATACCAACTTCATTTACCAATCTTCTTTATCTGAGTTCAAGGGACGTTAGATTTAATTGGTTAAATATTTAATTAGAAAATTGTTTCTGTTCTCTTAGGCACTTTGGTGCTGAGAAAATCATGAGAATAAAGTGTATATTTTTATCTTTTAAATTATGGCAGACCCTTGCAAACCATTCATATTTTGTTTTGATTTGGGGGGGGCCAAAAATCTCATATAAATATCTGTTGTCTTTTAATTTCCCACCCTACTTGGCCAAAAAAAGTACGGAAGTCCTGGACTATGTAGGTCCTGGCTAGGAAAGCAATTCTTCCACAATGAAACTTGATCAACTCTTTCCACAAGTCCTGGCATCTGGAAGCTCTAGACCCAGCATCCATAAAATCTGTTAGAGTGAAGTTCAACCGGTAGAGAACCTGCATAAGGTTTGGGGGGGAGGGATAGCTCAGTGGTTTGAGCATTGGTCTGTTAAACCCAGGGTTGTGAATTCAATCCTTGAGGGGGCCATTTAGGGATCTGGGGCAAAAAATGGGGATTGGTCCTGCTTTGAGCAGGGGGTTGGACTAGATGACCTCCTAAGGTCCCTTCCAACCCTGATATTCTATGATTCCATGTAACCTTTAGTCCCACTTAAGCCCTTAAAATAGCAATATAAACAATAAGCAACTAATAACATCAATGAAACTCTTCATTGAATAAATGTGGATTTCAGTTAGCTAACCCTTGCAGTCTTAGGGCTTGTTAATCAGAAATTGAAATTGTGAGGGGAAAAAGCATTCTTGGAGTCATATTAAATGTCTATATGTAAATAATGATTTTTGCTAGACTGTTTTATGTTCTGTACAACTTCACATTGTACAGAACTCTTCAATAAATAAGCAAAATACAGCAACAAACTGTTTGTCAGAATGTAAGAATGGCCATACTGGTCCATCTAGTCCAGTATTCTGTCTCTGACAGAGCCTCATACAAGAGCTTGAGGTGCAGTGTACAGAACAGGGCAGTTGGCATGGTCTACCATGTCTTCCCCTCCCAGATGCTAGCAGTCAGAAGTTTAGGGTTGCCCCAAGCATGGGGTGGTATCCATGACTTGGTTAATAGTCATTGATGCACCTATCCTCCATGAACTTACCTAGTTCTTTTTTTAATAGTTCCTAACATTCTGTTAGCCTTTTGACAACTGTTGCTCATTGAGCTGACATTTTCAGAGTACTATCCGTGATGACTCTAAGGGTATGTCTATACTTACTTCCTGGTTCGGTGGGAAGCAATCGATCTTCTGGGATCCATTTATCACGTCTTGTCTAGATGCGATAAATCGATCCCGGAAGTGCTCGCTGTCGACACCGGTACTCCTGCTCCGCAAGAGGAGTACGTGGAGTCGACGGGGGAGCCTGCCTGCTGCGTCTGGACCTGCGGTAAGTACCTTTTAGTTCGAACTAAGATACTTTGACTTCAGCTACGTTATTCACGTAGCTGAAGTTGCGTATCTTAGTTCGAACTGGGGGGTTAGTGTGGACCAGCCCTAAGATCTCTTTCACGAGTGGTAACAGCTAGTTTAGAACCCATCATTATATATGTGTAGTTGGAATTATTTTTTTTCAAAGTTTTGTTACTAATCTCCATGTTGTTTAGATAAGGACAATTTAAAATGATATTTTGCTCATGGAGCTAGTGAATTATCATATTTAATTTTAATTATTTATATGTGTGTGTTTGTTGTTCTAGCTAACACAAAGTACTCTTGTAGGAAGAATAATGTGTTTATCTTCAGTTTAAATACAGCAGCAGTACAGTACATCTCCATGTCTAGAATTTTCTATTACTACTGAGCAACATCATCCTTGCTGGCATAATAATATAGATGATTCCCAGCATTTCCTTTGAGAAGAGAGCTTACTAGAGCAGTTGGGTTTAGTTTCGTTCTTTTTGTTGTTGTTTCTTTTCCTTGGAAAATGTCCATATTTTAAAAGAAAACAATAAAACCTGTGTGTGATCATTTTGGTATCTGGCTGTTAGAGTCTTTTGAAGAAGGTACTATCATTGATGTCTACCAGATGGTGTGATCCCTTGATGCCCCCTATAAAATATAATATATAAGCATATGTATCAATAATTCCTAATCATGGCATAAATCAGTCATGTGGTCTCTTCCAGCAGATGGGACTGATCCTTGTATTTTCAGAGAAGACCTAATTCATAAAACATTATTTTGCTTATTTCTACATAATTCTTATGTACTTTATTTAGAAAACGTGCAGGGCTCACTTCTTTTTTTGTTTTTGTTTTTTGTGGGGTGGTTTTTTTCATAATTATAGTTCCATCTTTTAACAAACTCCTTTTCTTGCACAGACCCAGACATTAAGGATTATGAAACCAAAAGTCTGTTTGAGATACAGGAAACTTCTAGAACTTTGAAGTGATGAAGCAGAACACTTACAAAATCAGGCCTAAATAAAAAAACAACAACCCTGAATTATTCGCAATGCCATAAAAATCCAAGGGCTTAATCCTGTGCTGGTGTAACTGCGTGCAGCTCCTTTGCCTCCAATGTGTTTGCCTCTTATACCAGCAAAACATTGTGCCCTATTTCTAAGTAGATAGATTACTGTGGACAAAAATAACCTGAAATTTAAAAGAAAAAAAAAAGAGAGAGAGAGAACCCGAATTATTTCTTGGTGTAATGTACTGTATGTAGTGTCTGTAGAATCAGGTCCTTAGAATTCCTATTTGGTCACCTTATGCGCGCTGTTTCTTTCCCCCTCTACAGGCTTCCACACCCCAGCGCTGGGGAAGGAGGGGTTGTTTCTGCGGGGTGGGCGACGCTGGGCGAGGGGGTGGTGTTTCCGCGGGGCCGGGGGGTTTCGACCCTCAGCTGTTTTCTTTGGAGTAATATGGCCCTCGCCGCTTTACGAGTTGTGCAGGCCTGGTGTAGACTTTCAGGGTTGAGCTGGAGCCCAGGCTCTGAGGCCTAGTGAGTTCTTTTGGTTCTTTTCAGATGCATCTTGGTGATCATGTACATTCACCATATCATGTAATTTTGGTTTTTCTAAAGAGTAAACTTTGAAGACAGAGATTCCAATTTAATTTTGCCGTGTTTTTAGCATTTGGGCAGGAAACTAATATCTCGGCAGGAATATATAGCATCCTCTTAAATGCCTATAAAGGGACATTGATCCTGAGGACATGGAATTTTTAAATCCTCTTGGTGGAAATAATAACCATCTAATTTCGAATTGACAAATATCTGAGATAAAATTGCCAACTTCATAAGAATTAAATATTCCAGGGATGGGGGTGGTTCAGCCTTATAAATAGTCTAAAAAATAATGTTGAAAGCTAGTATCTAGATCAGGGGCGGGCAAACCTTTTGGCCTGAGGGCCACATCGGGTTTCCGAAATTGTATGGAGGGCTGGTTAGGGGAGGCTGTGCCTCCCCGACCATCCAGGCATACCCTGGCCCCGCCTCCTATCCGACCCCCCCTGCTTCTCGCTTCTGACAGCCCCCTGGGACTCTTGCCCCATCTGCCCCCCGCTCCCTGTCCCCTGGCTGCCCCCGGACTCCCTGCCCCTGACTGCCCCCCGCCACCCCATCCAACCCCCCCCTTTCCCGACTGCCCCCCGGCACCCTTGCTCCCATTCAACCCCCATTTCCTGCCCTCTGACTGCCCTGACCCCTATCCACACCCCCACCCCTGACCATCACCCCGAACTCCCCTGCCTTCTATCCAACTCCCCCTGCTTCCTGCCCCCTCATTGTGCAGCCTGGAGCATTGGTGGCTGACGGCGCTACAGCCGTGCCACCCAGAGCACCAGGACAGGCAGTCGTGCAACCCGGCTGGAGCCAGCCACGCCACCGTGCAGCACAGAGCATCAGGTCAGGCTGCGGCTCTGCATCTGCGCTGCCCGGAAGGAGCTCGCAGCGCTGCTGACCAGAGCATCGTGCCGGTGGCGCAGTGAGCTGAGGCTGAGGGGGAGAGGGAACAGCGGGGGAGGGGCTGGGGGCTAGTCTCCCAGGCTAGGAGCTCAGGGGCCGGGCAGGACGGTACTGTGGGCCGGATGTGGCCCCTGGGCCGTAGTTTGCCCATCTCTGATCTAGATAGCCACCTTGGAAGGATTTTCAACTTCATGTATTTTCAAATATTTATATTCTTTGAAATGCCACATGGAGAGAATGAAGCGGAATCGACTTGAATGATCTCTAAATATATACTCCTTGGTGTTAAAGCTGAAAGATAATCTAGAATTATATAGATAAAGAACGGATTTTGAGATTTTGATAGCCAGTTTGGTAAACTTCAATACGGACGGTTGTTTCAACGGTATGTATTCACAGGAAATCAAATATCTGTAAAATAAAGTGGCTTGTTATTTGTTACTTCATTGAATAACTTTCTGCTGTGGTTTAAATATCAATTCTCTTTGTATATTCTTTGTCTGAGGCTCTTGTCCTTCTAATCCTGTTTTAAGGCAGTTTTTTTCCATGTGTTGTATATGACCATATAGGTCAGCATGTACAGGCATTTTAAGGTTTGTAGAATAAGAGTGGGGGAGGCAACAATATGTCTGAATATGCCTCTTTGGTGGAGTGTAAATTGATACTGATTTGAAATGCTGAAGAGTGATAATTCAGAGAAGAGGTATATTTGTTACAGGTGTCTCCTAACTCACTCAGGATGATCCAGCAGGTTACACCAGTGCATAAAGGGTAATAAATCCTGACAGTATTTGAAGTTACATATTTAAAGTATTGATCAGTAAAATGAAGTTACACATCCTCTGCTCTCGTCAGGATCAGGTCTAAGTTTATTGGGGTTTTCTAGTATGTCTACAGATCTTAGGACTCCAAGCAGGCTCAGCAAATCTTGCAGATTGCCTAAGTAGCAAAAATAGAGTAGGTAAAACAATAAATTCTGTCTATGGAGGAATTGAATACTTTCCCCAAGAAGGAAATCTGAGATTTGCACGCTATAAAGGAGGAAGGAATGATATACTGCAATTTGTGGCTAGAGTTTGGGTAGCGGATGACTAGGAAGTTTCTGCCATATTTTGAATGATGCTCTTATGAGTGGAGGTGTGTGTAGGAAGTCATCCCTTTCTTCCCCAGATTACTTTTAGGATTTGTGGGCTGTGCCCACCTGTATAGTTTGTCTTCTGTTGTAAAGATGACAAATGCATGATTTTTGTTTATTTCTATGGAATTTCTTGTCTTTTGCAAGTCATCGTAATAAATAATAATTAATAAAAGAGTTTCATCCTACTCCAGGAAGATTAAGAGCACCTTCTGTGTGGATGAAAAGAACCTTAAATAATTTAATTATATTAGGTTCCCCCCTTTCCCCCCCGATGCTGTCAGCTGGTAGACCTACCAGGTGCTTAGCGCTTACAGTGCTTTTTAGTTTCATGAGCATTATGAGTTTTATGAGCATTAGCAAATTAACTGTCAGTACACACCTTTTGAAGTAGGTAAGTAAATTGTATCACCTCCATTTCACAGATGAGGACAAGTGATTTACCCAAGGCAACAGAAGGAGGAGTAGGTTTCGGATCTGGCATTAGCATGCAGGAGTTCCTGGTGCTCAGGACCATTCCCTCAGTGTCACTTTTTCAAAGATAAATGTCACCTTGTCCTAATGTCTTTTAAAGCTAGCTTTGCAACCAGGGGTGTGCCATGAGGTTACCAAAAATTTTGGTGGGAAACCACGCTTTGAAAGTATCATAAATTGCTAATTCTAATTAAAAGCTGAGCAGTCTTTTGAGTCGCCCTTCCTTGGACATACACCTTGCTTGTGGTATAAAATTAGGAGGGGATAATATTTTCATAACAATGGAAGCTTTTTAGAGAGGTAAATTATTATCTGGTGGGTAGAAATTGCCCTTTCCTAGAGAACAGAGTAGGTAGTCGGAAGTTTGAAAGTCAAATTGGAAACTACTTCCATTGTCATTATCATAATTTGCTGTACAATTTGATCCTAGGGCCTGATGACCATAAAAAGTTAATTATTACAATATAAAATGTATTGATATATTTATTTTTAACTGTATCTTACCATCTGTACATATTTCTAAATAGATGAGATAACAAGGAATCTGCCTCTCATATACAGCAACTCAGTAGTTTCAGAAGACAGTCAGTCCAGAATTCTCTTCTTTAGGGAAAGGAAACTACAAACACAAACCATACAGAATAAAACACCCATTAAGAATTTTTTTATTAGAATCTTACATTCCTGCTGTGTGAAAAGTGTTGAAGGTAACACTTGAGTCAGCATAATATTACATATTGAGCAAGTCAGTAAAATGACTTAATAGCTGCATTTGTTCAAAGGGTAGTATGTTTTAGCAGGTCTAGCTCAGAGAGGAGCATTAGATTCTATGGGAGCTGAAAAAGAATTGTTGTTAGCCCTTGGGAAGACATAAGTGGATGATAGATATAATTTTGCATTTACTAAGGAGGAGGTGATAAAGTTAAAGGGCATTTCCTCCCTCTTGAATGTGGGAGGCCTTATGAAAACTCTATTCTTTGTTCCTCCCTGAATGAGAAGCTTTCTCTCTCTCTTTCAGTGAGAAGTGGTCACTGAAGGATGGTGTAGGGTACTCATCGTGCTGTTTGGGAAGGGTTTGGAAGCCAGGAAAGATGGGCTCTCCCTGGGCTAGTGAACAGCACCCCATCGTTTGTTCGGGTCACTAGCTAACTGGTACATTTGGCCCCATAATAGGGTGTTTACCACACATACTATCTAAGAGTTTGATTCAGCAACCCTAATCATGTAGGGTAGCCATCACCTGATTACTCTCATTGACTTCAAAGGAGCTATTTCTATGCATAAATACTACCCAAAATGGGTGAAGGTTGCAGAATCAGGCTTGAAGGAGAAGGATACTGCTGATTGACTTGCTACTTGTAAGACAGTACTATTCTCTGGAAGCATTTGATATAGCAATTGCAGAAAGTTTCCACCCCAGTTTCCACCACTTGTTCCACTCTTTCATCCTCTGAAGTCTGAGTCTCCTCAAGCTCCTTCGCCCTACCTAACTGTCTGTTTTATAAATGGTTGTGAAAATATATGGTTCTGTACATATTAGTTTGGATATCCATAGAAAAAACTACTTGCTAACGGGAATTAGCCATTATTTTGTAAACACAATGTGTGCCAGTTTCTTCAGATTATGCTGTATTTTAAAATAAAAATATGTAGAGTACTTATGTTGCTAATCTGAGCATTATTTGAAGACTTAATCTTTCACAAAAATGAAGGAATTAAATCACTTGAAAGGTAGATATTAAGGAAATAGTTGCCAATTGACTAAAGAACTAGAGGGTGCATTATAAATTATTCCAGTGACATGTCTTTCAAAAATATATGACTTTACATTTACTTATTACTTTAAGATGTTATTTATTTTTAATTATATTTTAAGATTAAATACCATTTCAAAGTAAAAGTGATTTATTTCAGCCTATATCTTTAGCTGGGAAGAATTACTACATATCTGAAATATGTTGCTTTTAAATCACTGATTACCACGCATATGTTGTCATCTCCAAGTTACTCCTTATTGATATGAGAAAAAAATCACATAATTTGCTTTGAATATACTATTCCAACCTTGATTTGTTGCCACTATCAATAGCATTTATTAAAATGTATGAAATGATAGCTTAATTAAGCATACATGACAAAATCAATTTTTAATAGTATGACTCTATATGTCCTGCATAGTGGAGATGGGCTGTTACATTGTTTTAAACTGTTACTTACAAATCATTAAATAGTTTCAAACAATAATAATCATTTATAGAAGAACTTTAGTTCCAACTACTCCATTTTATTTTCTTTAATAATCCCAATTTTTGCTTAGAGAATTTTGACAAGTTTAGTATGTTTTTAAAATGAGATGGGAACTGTTATGAAAGGATTTGGAAGAACTAATTTAATATTGGTAGGATATTTCTCTTTAGAACTTGTTTATGTTCAGTCCTGGAAAGATATAAGGGTTTCCAAAGTGCCCGGTCTATAGTAGTTTTAAGAAGTAGCAGATTGTAATTGTGGAATAATTTAGTAAAATTGTCAGCTGTGTAATTTCCTTTATCTGAATACTGCCCTTCCTTGCTGCCTTCTCCTCCCCCCTGCAAAAAAGAATAAAACAATTAAAAACTCTAAATGAGAGTATCTGTGGTCCTGATTCTGCACTGTTGAAGTCAACAGGGACCTTAATCTTAAATTAGGGTTTAAATGGGATATAACTGGTGCATAAAATCTTGTGCTGGCATGCTGCACAATGGTGAATTTCACTCTGACCGCTTACCACTAGATTACTCTAAGTTTAAACATGGTCCAAATAGCTTAAAAAAAAAAGGGTATCATTATCATTCTAAATGCAATGAATACTATTCTGTTTCCTATGTTATATTTCTCTGAAGGCCAAATCCTGGTCTCAGTGAAGTCAGAACAGTACATAATTTACTAGCATCTTTAAAAAGGACATGTGCTTTGTAAATTATGTTACAATTCAAGCCAGGCTTTTTACATGCAGCATGTAACTTGCTCGCTTTTCAGTACTTTTGTTTACACATTCACAGTGTTGGCAATTATAGTGAGGGTTAACCTGACTGCATCCTATTAAAAAAAAATCTAGCCTAATAGTTAAGAAAGTAGGACAGTATTTTCCTAAACTTTGATACATATGAAACTATTACTAAGCTATTGAAACCTCAAGACTAAAGCCAATTCATTTTTCTCATGATATCACCTGAAACTGAAGTATTATATAAAAGCTAAACAATGCCAAAAGGATTTGGCTGAGATCAAAAGCCAAATCTATTTGTTCTCTTTCATCTTCAGTGTTCCATTTCCTAGCAGTATGACCTTAGTCAAACATCTATTAAAGTTAGCTTTTGATCTCACCCCCTTTTCTGAAAAAGGAAAAAAAGTCAATCTTTAAAATTTTCTTCCAGAGACAATCACACTATAGTGTTTTAATGTTCCAGTAGTGTGTGAGTAAATAGGATTCCCTGATATATGTGATAGAACACTGGTTAAATGGGACAATCATTTTTGTGTCAGAGACAAGAATCAAAAGGAAGCATTCTTCAGCGGCTGTTAACTGGAAAAATCCCCCCAGGTCAGTGGAAACATGTTAACTGGTCAATCTGCTGCTGTTTTTGGTTCTTTGATGAAAATGCCTTGTAATTTGATAACAGGTAGCTGTTCATTTGTAATACAATTTTCTCTTCACCAGTCAAAGCTGCCTAGTGATTAATCAGGAAAAAGATTAATTTTTTCTTAAGTATGAGAAGTTTAATGAGGTTTTTTGTTTTTAAAGTAGAAGCAAGTTGGACTGTGGGTATTGCATCCTTTACAAGGATGTTTTTTGGTCATCTGTGGGGTCTTGCAAATTGCAATGTCCTAACTGCCTCTGATTCACTTTTAATGTAGCTATCATAAGATAGCAATTGTATATTAAATATGTACCAATTGATTATTAAAACTATACAAAAGACTAAAACCACTGGATTTAGCTTTAACACAGCAGTTAGATTTGAATAATCAACTGTTAATTAACTCGTAATAACTATCCAACTAAACCTAACTCTTTAGATAAAATGTGACAGTTATGGCAATTTAAATACATGAACCTAGCCAATGATTGTCTAAAAACATTTAATTAGGAGAAATATGCATGGAAGAAACACTATTCATCTGTTTGCACAAACTATCAAATCTGGATGAATGTTATAATCAGCAGGTGGTTACTATACATTAATATATAATAATCAAATTAAATGCATACTGAAGAAGTGTTTATATATATATACACATACACACACATACATATCATACTCAGTATATCAATATGGAAAAACATCTTACAGCAGCCTTAAACCTCTCAGCTATGAAAAGATAACAAGAATCATTATCACTTATCACCAATGCTGGCCCTCCAAACTAATTTAAAATGTTTACAACTCTTCAGCACAGGGTATTACCAGAAATAATCCTTAATAGAATTTATTCTGGCTGTATTAATTTTAAAAGTGTGAGACTGTTTTACATTAGTGCAACAAAATTAAACATCAGGCCAAGAATATCCTACATATTATATGAACTTTCCTTTGATTAAAATTATAATACATTGGTGTCCTATATTCTCATTTGAAGTTTGTGTCTTTGAAATATGGTTCTTATAATGTGGTGCTCTTGAAATGGGATGTAACATGATGTCATCAACAAAGAAATTGTTCTCTGAGTTACCCACTCACTCTCTAAATCCACTCTGAAAAGTAAGACAGTGATTTACTCATTTGGCACGTTTGAAATCACATTTGCTGATTGTACAGTTTTGTTCTTGGTTTAATTTATAACAAGGACTTCAGTGTGATCTCAGATCCATATGAGTGCAGCAGCAAAGTATGGATGTATTTGAGCTATGTGCTTGAGGAGAAATAGCATATAGTACATTAGACTGTTGCAATCCTCCAAAAGTGCAATATATGTGCCATATCTGTGCTGAGAGATTCCTCCCAAACCAAAAGTGCATCTTGACCAAAAATTAGGAGTTTTTGGCCCAATGTTCCACTTATTTATAAGCTCCGGTCTGAAATGAGCATATTCTAGACATCTGACAGAAGGAAGACTGCACAGGAGTCTTTGTCAAATACATAGCCAACAGGGATTTTTCTGGGATTTTTCACATTTTACACATTTCTCTCCTAACTCAGGAGTCTAAATACAGAAGGACTTTATGTCCTTAGAACAAAGAATGGATTACATTCAATGCAACGTAGGTTTTTTTTTTCATTTGTGATAGATATAGTGTTCTTCATTTTTAAACCAATCCAAGTATAATTCAATACAAATTACTTCAAATGTTCTTTGTTTTACTTAACTGTTTCAGAAGATAATCTACAAGAGAGCATAATCCAATGGAAATGGTCTTTCCAGAATGTGAGAGTGGATTGCAATATTTCTTGCTCTGCTTTTCAGTTAAATGAAAGGTATGTCACATGGTCGGAGGCCTGCTATGGCCACAAAGCTGACTTGTGATATGTCTTTCAGTTCATTTAGATGCATGCCAAATGTTCTGAAATGCTGCAGCCTCTACCTGCAAAATGTTGCAATCCATGTGAGAGAGTATGGTACTAATGTGGAGAATAGGCTGAGAGCCACAAAGGATACTAGTCTGTATGTATTTTCACAGGAGCGCCTTCCACTTCAGCATTCTAATCCTCAGTGACTGAACCAATTACAGTAACTCCTCACTTAACGTTGTAGTTATGTTCCTGAAAAATGCAACTTTAAGTGAAATGATGTTAAGCGAATCCAATTTCCCCATAAGAATTAATGTAAATAGCGGGGGTTAGGTTCCAGGGAATTTTTTTTTTGCCAGACAAAAGGCATTATATATATTTTAAACAGTTTTAAACAAGCAATTTAATACTGGTATGCGTGGGGGGTGCAGGGGGATGGGTGTGAGGGGGGTGCAGGAGTCAGGGCAGGGGGCTGGGGAGGTGTGAGGGGGTGCAGGGGTCAGGGCAGAGGACTGGGGGTGTGGGCTGGGGTCATGGGGGTGCTCACGGCAGGGCGCTGGAGGGGATATGCCCCGATTCCAGCCGCTTCCCCAAGGCTCCACCCCCACCTCTTCTCCTCCTCCCCCTGAGCAGCAAGCGCACTGAGTCCTTGCTCCTCCCCCATCCCTCCTGCCCAGGGCAATCAGCTGGCTGGTGGCGTTTTGGAGCAGGAGGGACGGGAGAGGAGCGAGGACTCCGCATGCAGGCTCCCCCTCCCTCCCCTGCTTTCTCAACGCCACCAGCCAGCTGATTGTTGTGGGCGGGGGGGGGGTGAGACGCAGCCGATTCCTGACTCTCCCCTTCCCTCCTGTTCCAAAACGCTGCCAGCCAGCTGATTGCCGCGGGCAGGAGGCGGGGGGGAAGGACGGGGGAAGTCGCTGATCCTTGGGGTCTGCTGGCGGGCGTGCGGTGCTGTGGGGAGGAGGGGGGGTGTAGGGAGGCTGCCAGCTGTGGAGAAAGCAGGCAGCCAAACAACATAAGAGTGGAGCATTGCTCAACGTTAAATGAGCATATTCCCTAATTGATCGGCAACGTAACAACGAAACAACGTTAACCGGGACGACTTTAAGTGAGGAGTTACTATAATATTTTCTCTTTGGCTCTGACTCCCTCCCTCACTAGTTACTTTGGAAAGTACATCTTTCCACCTACAATCATTGTGCCCTCTGGCTAATTGAGTTTGAGTGTGCACCATTTTCCAGTTACATAAATCTCCTTCCTGGGCCATATATATTGGAGGGGGAAATTAAAAACATGTTAAATGGGAAGAAAATGATACAATTATACATTGAAACACTCATCTAAGTACCCGTTAAAATCAATGGCATTGGTTCCTATTGAGTTAGATGGGAACCTCCTGGCTGAAGTACCACTTTTAGCCTCTAGAATCAGGGTGGGGTAGAAATAATGCTGTTCTCCACCTCAAAGTGCAGCATAAGATAAAAGAGTTACCGCTTCTTTGAAGCACAAAATATTCCAGCACGCTTCCACCATCAAAGATGATGCCACACAGAATTATCTTGTCCCAATCTGCAGGATTTTACTGTTTGAGGGAAATGTGCAGATATACATTCCATACAAAAATGTAGTAAGATAACTTTATTGTTGAATAGTTAGCCTTTTTTACTTCTGGGTATTCTAACATTAAGATTGCAACCTTGCCTTTGTCCCATACGTATAAATATAGTTAGGTTTTGACCTGAGTTAAAAACAGATTCTGGAATTATGATTATTGGCAATCAGTGGAATTATGTTTTTCTAGGTACAATTCTTTTTCTCCTATTTTCCTCACAGCCAGTCAGCATTTGTTTATGTACTTTGACTTTTCTCCTTCTGCTTCTGTCTCCATAATCTCGTCTGTGTTCCTTTCTGCTTCCTCAGCTATATGTGACTCCTCCTTTCTCTTTTCTTTCCAGCTCCCTTGTCCCTCTCTCACCTCCCCGTTCTCTTCATAGCAGTGCTTGGTGGGTGGGCAGCAGGTGTGGCTACCTCATCATTAGGATTCAACAGCAGTGGGTAGAGTTATTTGCTGTTTTCAGGAGACCGTGCTGGATGCCATCATGTGGTCTATTTTCTCATCATTCTCTTTCCCTCTTCCTTCTGGTTAAAAATAGCACTTTTGGGGGGTATATGATTGTTTCCTAACCAATCACTTTTCAAGTAACAATCAAAGCATTTACTAAATAAATACAGTCATTTCTGAAATCTCACTCTTGAACTTTTTGGTCAGAGATATTAGCTAAGCTGTGTGGGGCATGCATTTTGGTTTCAGCCAGATACTGTTTACATTTGACATGATGCTAATTTTAGTGACCGTTATTTCTGATAAATAAGTGGCTAGGAGTTGATACTGCATAAGACTGCCAAAATAAGGTGCATGCAGGTGAGCACATGTAGATACAGAGACACACAAGGAATGACACCAACAAAAAATCAAAGAAAATAGCTGCCAGAAGATCTCTCTTACAGGCATCTATATAGAATAAGCTCTTACCATATTTGGCAGAAGCACAAAGCTGAAAAATGTATCTCCATCTAGATACACAGAAGTACTATCGAAAGCAGCAGAACAGTATATATGTCATGTATTTTGTTCTTATAAAGAGCAGAGATGCACCTCATCTTTAGTTCGTAAAAAGCACAGTGTAGCGTGGATCTGTAAGAATGACCTGTATTATTTTGGTCACATTCAGTGTAATAGTCAATATAGTACAGATCCATTATAACTATGGAATGCACATTGTATTTCAGTTAGTATTGTTGTAAATCAATTTTGCTAAATATTATCAAAAGAAAAGTCCATATTATCATATGGAATATTTAATAGTAAAATTAAATGTGCAAATACTTTTGAAAACAAGATTTCAGATGATTTTATTAATTTTTTTATATTGCAGAAGTTTGTGTTGATTTAGAAAAATGTCAGTGATATGATTCTCCTACATCTTGTCAAACTGTGGTAGTGTTATGAAGAAGTGGTTGTAATGGCAATATGCTTGGTAGTATATAGCCCCTTAATTATGTTATGCAGTTGAAAATACTGTAGGCTGAAGGTAGAAGAAACAGTATGAGAGAACTTGAGTTACTACAGTACATCTAGAGAAGAGTAGCACTTCAACTTTTTCAGTGTAGTTTCATCAGCAGTGCAGCTAGCACCTTTTGAAAGTCTGCACAGAAAACTACTCTTCAGTTATTGAATATACAAAGGATTTAGCCTGTATTTCTTCTATGCTTTCAATTTAAAAGTTGTACAAGAATAGTCACTAATTTTTTCTTCTTCTCTTTGAGTTCCAAATTAAATGAAATCATAATGGAGGACTTCTGTCATGAGTCTTTTGCAACTCAAATAATTTGGATGTCACAGACAAAAAAAAAGTCTTCTTTCATATAGCTTTCTCTGCAGTAGAGACTTAGACTACATCTACACTTGCTTATGTAGAGCGCCGTGAGTTAAACCAGCCTTCAGAGACAGCAGCAGAGAAAGCGCTACTGTGTGTTCACACTGTGCTCCTTGTGACTGTGGAGCATGTCCACATTAGCAGCTCTTGCAACGCCACAGAGAGCAGTGCATTGTGGTAGCTATCCCAGTGTGCAAGTGGTCACAGGGTGCTTTGGGAAGGGTTTGCAGTGCCTAATGGGGCAGGCACAGCGTCACATGATGCAGGTTTCCCAGTCCCATTGTTTCTACTAGATTGCCAGCTGCTTTTCAGATGGGGGGGGGTGGAGTGTGGCAGGGAGTGTGTTGTGTGTATATGAAGGGAGAGACAGTGTGTTTTGGGGGGCAGAGAGTGTGTCACCATGCTGTCTTGTAAATTCAGACAGCAGCAGGGGGAAGGGGGAAACCCCAACATCAACTCCCCCCCACCCCCCCGCCTCTCTCTCTCTCTCTCTCACACACACACCCCTGCCTCTGCAGCAGGAGCATTCCACAGTAATGGTTTGCTTTGTGTCCCAGAGCAGATAAGCAAGCCAGCTGTCAGAAACAGAGCTTTGAAAAGGGATAGCCACATGCCTGCAGCCGAGTTTAAAACAATGATGAGAGTGGCCACTTGACTTCAAGGGATTATAGGACATTTCCAGAGGCCAAGCACAGCAAGTAATGCAATACGTCTCGTCCACACTGACACCTCAGCACTTCAGCCCGGGAGCAGAAAGCTCTGCGCTTCTCGTGGAGGTGGATTACCAGGGCGCTCCAGCCGCGGAGTCCAGGCGCTCTAAGTGTGGACACCTCAGGAATTAGGGCACCCAGGGTTGATTTAATGCACTCTAACTTCCAAATGTAGACAAGGCCTTAGAATGTAAGCTCTTTGGGGAAAGGATCATATTTTCCTTTATTCAGTGCTGAACACAATAATGACAGTCAGTCAATGATTATACTAATGGAGGATGAACAGCCAACAACCAAGAAGTTATAATATAGTGTATAGGAGGACAACAAATTCTGGACAGCAATACTGGTGGGAAAAACCTGTCATACCTTGAAAATGCCCCTGTCTCAGTGTGAGGAGTTGTGGGTTGGACTGTCAGGGATGAGACAGTGCCTGGGACATGAGGCAAGAGTGGACCCTCCGCTTCCCATTGACCTGGTTTGGGAGCCTGGGGGAGGCTGATTGGCTCTCGTGTTCTTTTCCACTGTACCCCACCTCTCAGTTTATTTAAAGCTTTACCAGGCTTTTAAAGGGCCTCTTGGCCCTTTAGCCAGCCCACATTCCCTCCCGTTAGTTGTAGTAAAAGAGCTGTGTTTTTCATGGTGCTGCAGCTCTGAACAATTTCTTGTTTTGGGATTAGGAACTGATTTTTCCTATTCAGCCAAATTGGCCAAGGTCTGGTGGTTTTTCTTCATCTTCCTCACAGCATCATGGAGGCATAGCTGGGTTGAAAGGATTAGGACTTGAATATTGGGAAAGGTAAGATTGTTGAGTTCGTTGCAACTTGTTCCGTGTTGGATGATGGCTAAAAGAGCAGCATCCAGCATTAAGTGAGACCCAGCATTTCGCTGGTGGACCTTTTGCCTGTAGGAGAATGGGACACCTGAAGTCTTCAAGGATTGAGGTCCCTCCTTGGTCCCTTCTACATTCCCATGTGGGGAAGGCTAGTGGATTCCAAAGTGAGCTGAGCCCTAGGGGTAGTTTGAGGAGTATCTACCTCAAGTTATTGGTAATATGATGGGAGCCTTGTAACCACACTGGAACTAGTTGAATGCCTGTTAGGTGATAGTAGGGGGTGGGAGGGAAGGCATATAATGCGCCTCCCCAATATTAAATTAATAACATTGTGGCCTGTAATCCATCTCTGTGTCTATTCTTCATTTGCCTGTGTGTCCTGATCAAACCTTCTTGTTCCCTCACCAGTGATGAATGGGAAGTTTCACTTGGGCCCAGTTTCCAATAACCTTATGCTAACAAGCACCTAATCTCTACAAATAGTGCTATTGATTTACTGCTTATGGATTAAGTAACTACTCAACGTGAGTAACTTTAATGAGTATGGGTGCTTAGCCCATCAACTGCTGTAGTATTTAAACTTTTCATTTGAACAACAAAGTTGCTCTTAGCCTTTGTAGTATCAAAGGTAATCTTCACTGCAACATTGTCTTCCTGAGTCTGCAGAGAGGTAGAACCAATTCCTCTGTTCTGCTCATAGCTTTTCTAAGTAGCAGAGTGAAATTAATGTTTGCTCAGTTTCATCACTGCTATCTAGAGCAAACAGGGTGGTGAAATGGAGGCTGGGGAAGGAGTGAACATAGAGACTTCTTTCCCTAGGAAACTTTGGGGAAGAGAGAATGCCAATTGGAGCTTTAGGGTGGTATTCTCAAAAGCATTCACTGTTGGCCAAACTCTGTACCCATTGACGTCAATGTCAGTGCTCAGCACTTTTGAAAATCTAACCATTAATACCCATGCAGAGAAGGACCTTAGTTTTAAGATTTTATCTGAGATCTCTCACATTGGCTTCATGGAACTCAGTATTTACCTCACAAGAAGCACACGTGCAGGATTTTAAGCTGTGGCTTGAGAGACCTGATTCTTAGACAACGGAGCTATTCCATATATTGCAAAAAACTATCTTCACGGTATTTCCAGTCCAATTAGAAGCAGGAAATAACTTGAAATTTCACACAAACGTTTCAATATTCTCACAAGATTTCCAGCCTAATTAATTTTGCATACAGAAGAGGTTTGCGTCAACACCAGATAAACTTTCACACTTTTTGGTGCTTTACTGAAAAGGACCTCCAAAACTTTAGAGGTTTGTCCATCACTGTAGCTTACAGACAAGTGATTTAAAATCACAGACATGGATTTAATAGCAAAGGAATAAATGTGGAGGAAGGATTCACAACAGCTAAATCTAATCTCACATCCAAGAACATGCATGTCTCGCTTCCTTATAACAAACTATGTGATATCATAACGGGGTTCTAGACTGTAAAGGACAAATAAATTCAGAGTGGCTGGTCTTGTGAAATTTATTAATCACATAATTTGAAGTTTTCATTAATCAAAATTATTCTAAGAGGGACAAGTGAATCTTGACATCAAAAGCACAAACCAGTGACATACAGCTCCCATGAGAAAATTTTCTGATAGCAGAGTATATTGCAATAAAGCTGTTTTTAAGATTAACCTGACAAAGTCACAGACTGCACATTGGGAATGTTTTCCCAGTTCAGAATCTAATACTCTTGTCTGGGCACCAGTGCTTACGTCAAGGGACTTCCACCCTATTCATGTCTCACCATCTAGGATACGAGTCATTACTACTGATGCATCTTGTCATTGGATGTAAAGAGGGCTGTGGCAGTGATGTGCTTTCCTATTCGGAGGCTGGGAATTGTCATCTTTGTGCCCAGGAGTTAGCTTTTTTTCCTTATAATTGTAATTTTATTTTTGTGTATTTCCATCAAGGAGATGAGACTAAATTACCATGCTTTAATTATTTTTTTTTAAAAGTAGTCCCATGTCAAAGCATTTGTGAGCGGGGCCTTATTGCAGCTTTGTGAAGACCACCAGCTGTTAATCATAGAATTTTACTAATTGCATGCATTAGTGTAACTTGTTTCTTCTTTGCTGAAATCTGAATCCCAATTTACATCATGTTGTTTCAGACTTTTTACATGAAATTAGTATTGGTATTTTTGTGTTTTATATTAAGACTTTTAACAGGTTATATTTGCAATAAATATGTATACAATAGGTAATGAAAGAACTATATAAAATGAGCATGAGAGTTTCAACAATACATAATTTAATTGGCTGGCCAGTCTGTCTCTCTTCAGCTTACCTCTTCTGTAACCTGTAGAACAGTCTGTCAGTCATTCACATATATAGAATAAGGTAAAGATCACTGTAGTGCAGCATGCTAAAAGTATTAAGTCGTACAATCTTGACAAATCATTCTCATGGCATAGATTGTAGAAAGAACAGAAAATGTCACCAAATTAATCAATTCTCATGTGAGAGGCTAGAAGAGGGACAAAGGAAAAATACAATGTAATCCTCTTACCCTTCTTTGTAATTCTGATTTCTTAGTTTTCCTCTGATATTATAACCTGCACTTTTGATTGTAATAAGATATGGTCAGCCTTTAGGATGTGAAATTTTCTGTAAAAAATGTAGTTGGCTATTCGTCTGTAGAGTTTTAGCATCGTTTTTCATTTTAACATTAATCAAGGCCTTAAAAGTTTTATACATCATTACACATAATAAGCAGACAGTTGACAGTACATCAGGGATCAATGTTTCAATATAATTATAGTTCAAATTGAGTCCTTTTGGGTTTGGCTAATGCATCAGACCGACCCGCTACCTTTACTTCTTCCTGCAGGGGAGGGTTGTGAAATATCTCACTTGCAGCAGCTTTTGCATTGCATGGTACATCTACAAGAGAACTGAAAACAACATCAGATGCAGTAATGTTGGGTTACTGATTAAATTCCCAGAGAATGTTAGATGTGTTTATAATTTTCAGCAAGTAGGCTGTTTTTCACATTCTTAAAATTGTCTCACTTGTATTTTTAAAATTTCATTACATATACATACCTAGGGCTCTTTTTTTCCCTTCTGGGGTAAAACTTACTTTATTCTCATTTGTTTTTATTATTTCATTTATACAATTTCTGTAACATAACCGATAAAAGTATTTCCAAATTTGAAATTATTTTCCGCTATTTCTTAAAAAACAAAAACAAAATACATGCATTTTCACATTTAGACACAAGGGACCAAATTCTGGCCAAATTCTATGGAAGGTGCCATAACTCAATTCTAAATAAAATTATAACACATTATCAGTGGGGCTGGTAGAACTACTTATTATTAAGGTTGCCTGACATTTTCCATTATAAGAACCTGCTTTCAGTTACTCATAACTGGGCCAAAGTTTTACTGTTTGTGCTGAAATTTTCCCATAGTGATTGTCAACCTTATGCTGAGTATTTTTGGAAAATCTCAACCAAAACTGTTCCACTGTTTCCGAGGAGGAGGTTAGGAGGAAATATGTTGTACTTCTTATATTAAAAACTTCTGGTGACCTTTTCTTTGAAAAGCTCTCATGCTCGCATACTTTGGAGCAGAGAATTGAATTGGCAGGGAGATGGCCTTTATGTCAAGGATTGTCTTTTTCTATCCCTGTCAAAGCTGATTCCCTACTCTGGCACTTTGAGTGCAGAAGGTGGGGGCCCGCAAGGATTCTAAAAATTAATACTGGCCACTCCAGGCTTGTATTAAACTCCCAAGGTAACAGCTTTTCTCTTGCTGCCACCACTCAAGTGCAAAAAACGCCTTTTAGAACCCAGGAAGGCGCACTTGTAAATTCCTTCCTGTGGGGTACCCTTAAGCCCTTTCACACACACACCCCCGGGGAAGAGTTGAGAAAGAAAACAAAGGAAATCAGCTGTTGCCATCAGCAAATTAAACAACATATGCACAAACCTCTTAGGGACACAAAAATCCTGTTCTTAAAAAAAAAAAGTAAATTTTATTAAAACAAGAAGAAAGAAAATACATCTGGAATTTAGGCTTTTTGCTAGGTTTTAAAAAAAACAATTACAAAAATTAAGCATCAAGATAGCTCCCTTGAGGTCCAGCTTAAAGGTTATAAGCAAAACAAAAGCACCTGGGGTTAGCACAGAGGAGTACACAAGCCATAAAGAAATAAAAGAGATAAACCTAATAGTGTCTTCCGAGACATTTCCAGATCTACGTACATATCTAGGTTTTAAAATGAATAGTTCTAGGTATGATCTGATGATTTTCATACCTGGCACAAGCTTTTACAGCATAGTTCCAGCCCTGTCCCTGCTCTCTGGGAGAACAACACAGGCAGACAGAGGGAAAGTTCTTTTTCCCAATTTTAAAAAGTTCTAGCGTTCCCATTGGCTCTTTTGGTCAGCTGCACACTCCCTTCCTTTTACCTATGGAGTTTTTAATCCTTTACAGGTAAAGCAAGTAGAGAACAGCTACTAACAGGGATTTTATAGCTAACTGGCTGGTTGGGTGTCCATAAAAGGGAGCTTCTCCCCGCCACCTTCATTTACCACAATCCCCATGAAAACTTGTCCAAATTATAAGTGTTAGAATAAATTGCAGTTCAGACATGCTCTGTAGAGACTTTTTTATTTTAGCAGTCAGATTCCACAGAGGTTCTATCTGCACTGAGCATGCTTCAACCTGCAATTACAGCTCTGGATTGTTGCAGGCTGTGCCAGGTCTAGGAAGCAGAACAGATAGTACAGAGCCTGTCTGTCAATGATGGGGGAAGCTTACTTATTCAAATGCAGAGGGCGGAAGAGCCAGACCTGCAAGACTGGGGTGGAGGAGCAGGTTGGGACAAGAGCCTGAGGTTGGGAGCTCAAACTGGGACTAGAGGCTGGCAGGGGAAACTGGGAGTTTGGGTGGAGAGGAAATGGGACTGGCTGGGGAAGGAGACTGGAACTGGGAGCCAGGGTGGAGACAGCACCTGGAGCCCGTGTAGACTAGGATTGGCTGGGCAAAGAGACAAGTCCTGGTTGGGGGAAAAAGACAGGGCAGGAGGTGCCAGTAGTTGAAGGGGAGACTGAGATCAGATGGTCGGGGGAGAGGGGACTGGGTGAACAATGTGACTGGAACTGAGAACCAGTGGGGCTGGTGGGGAATGGAGGTAAAGGAGGAGTTGAGACAGATTTGACAAAGACCCAGATTAGGAGGGCAAAACTGGAATTGGCTGGGCAAAGAGACTGGGACAAGGAGCTGGGGTGTGGGGGTGGAGACACACACACACAGGGATACACACACACACACACATTGAGATTGGAGAGGAGCATGGGGAGAGAGCCTGGGACTGGGAGCCAGTGGGGGTCGGAAACATGGGTTAGGGGAACGCACTGGAAGCCAGGCTGGAGAAGAGAGAGATTGGATGAGGAGCCAAGCTGGGAGAAACTGGAACTTGCTGGGAAAGGAGACTGGGAAAGGAACTAGTAGATGGGAGGAAGTTTGGGGAACTGGGAGTCTGGAAGGGGTTACACAAGGACTTGATGCGCAAGGTGATGGGACTGGGATGAGAAGGCTGAGGAGTGGAGACTGGGACTGGAAGGTGGAGGATAATAGGAGTGGGATGAGGAACCAGCAGTAGGAAAGAGACAGGACTGGGATAGTGATATGTTGGAGGGTAGAGGGCAGAAAGGGTCATGCTTTGGGGAGAATAGGCAGAAGAATCTGTGCCCACTAAAGCACACTCCTCTCCAAAGCCTTCAATGGAATCCATGATTTCTGAGCCTCACTATTCCTTGGCTGTCAGGAAATATCTGTGAAACCCACCGGTAAAGTGTGTGTCTCATCCTCTTGTAGTGCTGGTCCACATAGAGGATGACAACTACTGCTATCAGCTCGAGTGACAGAGGTCTGTGTGATGAATCTAAAGGGTACTACCCCGCTGGTGCCTCATGTCATTGTCAATATGCCACATGATGGATTTTTTTCCCCAGTTTGTCTTTTTAAACCCATATAAAATTACACAAGGGTAGTACCTTTAGATTCATCACACAGACCTCTGTCACTCTGTTAATAGAACACTATTAAGGTTGCGAAGTCAAGCACTCAAAATTTAGGAAATATCAGAATTTCGTGTAAACGTTTTCACTTTTTCCTCTATAATAGTCAGAGAGTCGGTTTGGCTGTTGTTTGAGAGGATTTTTCTCCCAGCAAGATGAGAGAGAAACTTTTTTTTTAAAGTGTGGGTCTTAGGTCAAGTGGAACAACAGAAATGTATTTTTATTCATTTTTGTTGTTGAGCAAATTTCCATTTGATATTCATCCATGTTCTACTTGCACAATCCTCAAGTACTAACTCATTCTATCCCATCTTAGCCGTGGGCTTCACTACCCGCTGGATCGGCGGTTAGCAATCAATCTATCGGGGATCGATTTTTCGCGTCTCGTTAAGACGCGATTAATCGATCCCCAATCGCGCTCCCCGTCGGCTCCGGAAATCTACCCCATCAAAAGGCGGAAGCGGAGTCGACGTGGGAGCGCCAGCGATCGACTCGCCGCCGTCCTCATGGTCAGGTAAGTCGATTACGATACGCCGACTTCAGCTATGCTATTCACGTAGCTGAAGTTGCGTATCGTAGATCGACCCCCTCCCCTAGTGTAGTCCAGGGCTTAGAGAAGGAATGATTTGGATGACAAGTGTTGCATAGGGAGGATTGTTTGGGTCCAGGCACCTTTATTAGCATACCAGCTTTTATGTTCATGATAATGTAAATATGACTTATCTATCTTTTATGGAGGCTTTCAGAAGACAGCATTGACCAGTGACTACATCATAAGGCTGGGAGGGAAGAAACGTGGTTTCAGTTGCCAGCTCTGCTGCTGACTCTTTTTGTGACCTTGGCAAGTCTTAACCACATTTGTGAAGGACTTTGAGTTCTACAAGTGAAAGCTTTATTTTATGACATGTTTTCTGTGTCCTGGGGTCTCAGTGTACTTTACAGACACTGAGCTGAGCTTCACCGCATCCCTGTGAAATAAAAAATATACTTGTGGACCACACACACAAACCCATTCCACCATTGTTCAGAGTCAGCTTCATAAGTCTTCTGTACGTGTCTGTAGCTTTCTGGCAGAGGCATAACATGGAGCAGCCAACTTCTGCCAAGCGCTGCTGCTGCTGCATGCAGGTTTTCTGATGTTTGTATGCAAATTTCCGGCCAGAATTTGGCACCGGTATTTCAATTTTGTATTGAAAATGTTGTTTTATTTTATCATATATGAAATTTAGTATTTGAAAATAATGAGAAATTTTATTACGAAGAGATTGGTAATGAAGAGACAATACAGATGAAGAGACAGTGAATTAAATCTGTAGATTTACTCAAGAAGATTTGGGACCAAATTCTATTCTCGTTTGCATGGGTGTAAATGTGGAATAATTCCACTGACATTTATAAAAGGAAAACAATTAATGGGGCTAATTCTGCTCTCCTGTTAGTAGCATAAATCTAGAGAAACTTCCTTGGGTTTGCTGGTATAACACGAGTGGAATTAGGTCCTTTTATCTGTAGCTTATTCCATCTTTATTTTTCTCCTTTCCTAAAATCTGGAGTTTGACATATACTCTTATTCACTAAATTCCTTTACTATTCTTCACTTACGTAAAATCAGGCAAGCCTGTTTTGTTTCTGCAATTTGCTCTCTCTCATCTGTTTTCTCCCCCCAGTTAGTACTGTTAGCTGTCACTTTGCTTTCTCTTGTTACCTCTTCGTGATACATTCTGAGAGACACCAGATCATTCCAGATTCTCTTTAATTGATTCCTGTTGCTATTGACTTGCAAGTCCACAATGAACTGAGTTAATGGTTATGTTTCCCTACTGCTTTATCCTAGAGATAGGATTCTGTCCTTAGGTACTGATTGTCTTAGTAAATGAAGGTTGTGGCTGAGATTGTGCAAAATGTATTGTTTGCATAGCAAGAAGTCCCCTCCCCCATGACCAGTAATTGTTCACTAACTTCCACCTTTACACTCTCACAAGTTATTTTGCAGTGGTAGATTTTTTTTTTCTGTGGCCTGTCTGAAATGGTAGCCAGGATATTTTTGTGCCACCCTTGAGAAAAGAAGTCCCTAGCATATACTCTAGTGCCTAAAATTTTATTTATATTAGTTCCTAGTTTATTCAATTAACAGAGATAGGCAAAAGCTGCAATACAGGGACTTGGATTTAGACTACGAACCAAAATGTTCTAATGTTCTTATTTAGGGTTCTGGTTAAGCCTCATGCTAAGCAGTAACAGTTTTTTAATCATTAAGTAGGGGTTATATGTTTTAACAAAATGGAGGCCTCAACTTTATATTATTTAATGTGAAAATGAATTAGTAAATGTTTGTAGAGCACTTTGAAAATGTAAAGCACTGTGTAAGCATTGTTTTATTACTTATGGAAAAAGCTGAGCAAAGCCCGTCACCCCCAATCTTCAAAAGCATACTTTATAAGATGTTTCGGAACTGTTTTTACTGTTTGCAATATGGTATCTCATATTAACATTTCATACCACCAGATGTTTCATTATTCCTGTTTTAGCACATCACACTTGACCCATAGCAGCTTTGAACGCAAATAACAAACAAGCTGATACACAGTGCTTGACTGAAATAATATGGCAGGGCTAAACTGTCTTTCATTTTTTTTCTTTTGAATATTATTAATTGCAATGTGTTGACTGTTAATTTAATTAAATGTTTTGTTTTAATATAAGACCATACTGCAGTGCACTGACTCACCATTTCATTTAATTAATTGCAAACCTTAAGATTTGATTACTCATAGCTCCCCTTTCGTTAATTTCCTTGTTCACGGTTTTGACAGAAAAGCTTTCAGACTAATATGAAGAGATGGGCACAGTATAACTAATTAGGAAAGTGAAAAAATAGCTTTACTTAGAGCACAGGATTACTTAGATACATTCTATCACCTTGGAACTCTCTCTGTCGGAACTGACTTATTCCTCTGTCCTGTTAACTGTCTGAATCTGGTTTTCATTGACTGGATATGCGTTATATATGTGGAGGCAAATCTGCCTTCATTTGCACTTGAGCTACCTCATCTATGTCCGTGGCATTGCAAGGGTGTAACTGAACTTTGGTTCAGTATGTCTTCTTTTGCGTTCTTTCCAGCTGTGCCACTGGCCTATTGGGCGACATTGGGCAAGTCATGTTGCCACTCTGTGCCTCAGTTCCCTATCTGCAAAGTGGGGACAGTGATACTGACCTCCTTTGTAAAGCACTTTGAAATGTACGGGTGAAAAACACTATCTAAGAACTAGGTATTATTCTGTTAAGGGTATTTCATAAAGTCTAAATTATGGTATTTAGTCACAGGCCTGATACAAACTCTCTTGTAGTTCCCTGGTGTCCGAAGGGACGATGTGTATGTTGTATTGTCCCTCAAAAAGCCCTGTGTAGGCCAGTGCAGAAAGGCTGAGGATGGGGTGGGGTATTGCAGCCATAGTCTCTCCATCCCAGTTTGGTTGATATATCCTCTCTGGCTACCCAGAGGGAGCAGCCTCTGCACTCCCTGAAGGAGGGAATGGAATAGTCCCAGACTTTTATGCAGAATGTACAAGCGAAAGGATATGCCTTGTACCATCATCATGCTCAGGCAAGGGCCATAGAAAATCTGGCTTTAATATGATTGTATATGTAATCCATCCAGGGCCATGAAATAAACCATGCTATGTTGTGTTTTAATTCAGACTAAGAAAACCATTTCAAAATCTCATTTCATTGCATGCTGACAGTAGGATATACAGTATAGATCACTGTGTATTTGAAGGTTTAGTTCAAGAATGTATGACTATACGATATAATAGTAGTTATGTACACTGTCGAAGGGAGAGTATACAGTGTCCTGACAAAAATAAATCATGAAATGGAAATGAATGATGATTTGCCATTTTGTCAATGAATCAGCATAGGTGTATCTATATGAGCATATACCCTGACATTTCCAGTTATCCAATTGTAATCAAGATTCATATTTTTAGAGCTGTCTCAGAAAACAAAACTGTTTTGGATGCTCTGCATTAGTAATATTGTGGATCACTTTCTAAGTTCCCAGGAGTGTCTGTACTTATTTTATTTTGTGGCAGCTGCTGGCTCTGAGACAGGGAAATTGCCAGACTATGGCTTTCTAGTGAGCCTTGTCTTCTGAGTTGTAAATCAGAGGGGCAGCTGCATAATCTGGGGTGTTTTCCATATATGTATTTATTTTAAAGTGAGGCACTCGGATCTGGCTGTACTAAATAGGGTTCCTCTGCCTCTAACAATGCAACCAATAGCAAGGAAAATGCCTCCTAAATTCACCCTGAATCGTGGGCAAGTCAGATGGAGAAGAGCCCTTTTTGCCACAGCTAGCGAGAGTTGAATCAGCTGCAGCTATGAATTTTATGAATAGTTAGCTGGAACCACATTAAATGGGAACATCGGTTCATAGATCAGCTCTGCAATGCTGCTAGTTGAAGCCTGTGCAAATGGGTTATTTGTTGTACGCTGAGTTTTCCATCATTTCAATCTATGTCACTTGCTTGGAACCAGCAACTTGTGCTGCCTATGCCTTGTGTGTTGCTCCCAACTTTTTAACTCAGGAATGCTACAGAACTAAATACATTGTTTGTACAGCACCTAGCATAATGGTTTCCTGGTCCATCACTGAAGCTCCTAGGCACTACTGCAGTGCAGATAATAAATGATATAGAGTAGGGGATGACCAAGTGGGAGCCTAAGGACCTCAGTGATACGCTTTAACTTCAAAATGGTATGGGATGTGCTTGCTTCAACTCTTTAACTGTTAGCCAGGCTAACCACGCTTTTTAAGGCATAGTCTTTTTGCGCTAGGGCTAATTGTTTTTTATCCTTTACAGTTTGAACGCTGAAACTCCCAGATGCCCAACCTCCTTGCTTAGAGTGACACTTGTGTGGCAGATGTCACAACATAGATTTCTGCCATATTGTTGTTTTTGGCTTTTATCCTTATGGCATAAATGCCTAGTTAGGGAGTTGAAAAATGCCTGAAAGTAATGACATTGAATTTCTCCAGTGTCTGTTGGGGGTGGTTTTGGGATTGTACCAGTAATATTGTTCTGAGGATCTGTAGCAACAAAAGTGGTAGTATTTTGACTCTCTGACTCATATTTGAGTGATTAACATTCAGCATTTGCAAAAGTAGAACCAAAAAAAGTGTGTTTAACAGTTTTGCATTTAAAGTGAGATTGCATAGTAGTGGTCTAATGTGTATCGGGTTGGGAATTGTATTAAAATATTGAAATAAGGTTTCTGAGGCTGTTTTCTGAAATGAATTATATATAAATATTCTTATTTGTATTAAAAGAGCTCCCTATTAAAATACTGTTGGTGTTTTCGCATGTAAGTGACAGGATTATGAAACAAATGCCTCGCTAGTACAGGTGATGTTCAGTAGATTTTGGAATAGAGAAGTGAGTAAATGCAGTCCATACTTGGGAACACTGGAAGACTCTTAGGTAAGGAGAGAAGCAACTAACTATGGAGGAGAGTGGTTTATGAGTTTACATTCTGAACCCATAATTTATGCAAATCAGGAATAACTTCACTGAAGTCAGTTGAGCCATATCAGTGTAAAATGATTTGAAAAGAAAATCGGGAACAAAGAATTCAGTTTAATTTTATTGGGTGTTTGCTTACTTAAGCCAAACTACAAGAGTGAGAACTCTCGTGGAGCCTATATAAGGAACTAGTCTGAAAAGCACAACAACTAGTTAGGTATCAAGTTCATATACAGCAACTTTTAAAATAAAGTCATCTTTACTTTTGGTTTATGGACGTATGACAATAAAGTCTGTGATATATATTAGTGCAGTGAAGTCAGTGCCTAATGTCTTAATAAAGCATAATTTCCAGAAACAACAGAACATTTCATTCTTTTTTGGGTCATGTTTTCCCAGCTCATGATACAGCATTAGAACATAAAATAAAACATAAGAATGGTGATGCTGTCTCCCAATGGCCAGTGCCAGAGGCTTCAAAGGAAATGAACAGAACAAGGCAATTATCAAATGATCCATCCCCTATCATTCACTCTCAGCATCTGACAGTCAGAGGCTTAGGGTCATCCAGAGCATGGGATTGCATCCCTGACCATTTTAGCTAATAGCCGTTGATGGACTTATCCTTCATGAATTTATCTAATTCTTTTTTAAAGCCAGTTATAATTTTGGCCTTCACAGCATCTCCTGGCAGTGCATTCAGTAGGTTGACTGTGTGTTGTGTGAAGAAGTGCTTCCTTTTGTTTGTTTTAAACCTGCTACCTATTAATTTCATTGAGTGACTCATGGTTCTTGCATAATGTGAAGGGGTAAATAACACTTCCTTATTCACTTTCTCCACACCTTTTGTGATTTTATCGACCTGTGTCATATCCCCCCACCCCGTCTCTTTTTTCTAAAATGAACAATATCAGTCTTTTAAATCTCTCTTCATATGAAAGCTGTTCCATACCCTTAATAATTTTTGTTGCCCTTCTCTGTACCTTTTCCAGTTCTAATATATCTTTTTTGAGATAGGTGACCAGAACTGCACGCAGTATTTAAGGTGTGGACGTACCATGGATTTATATAGTAGCATTATGACATTTACTGTCTTATTATTTATCCCTTTCTTAATGGTTCCAAACATTGTTAGCTTTTTTGACTGTTGTTGCACATTGAGCATATGTTTTCAGAGAACTATCCTCAGTGACTCCAAGATCTCTTTCTTGAGTGGTAACAGCTAATTTAGACCCCATCATTTTGTATGGATAGTTGGGATTATGTTTTCCAATGTTGCGTTTATCAACAGTGAATTTCATCTTCCATTTTCTTGCCCAGTCACCCAATTTTAAGAGATCTCTTTGTAATTCTTCACAGTCTGCTTTGGACTTAACTATCTTGAGTAATTTTGTATCAGCTGCAAACTTTACCACCTCATTGTTCACCCCTTTTACCAGATCATTTTTGAAGATGTTGAACAGCACCAGTCCCAGTACAGACCCTTGAGGGACACTGCTATTCACCTCTCTCCATTCTGAAAACTGACCCTTTATTGCTACCCTTTGTTTCCTGTCTTTTAATCAGTTACAGGCCCATGAGAGGACCTTCCTTCTTATCCCATGACTGCTTAGTTTGCTAAAGAGCCTTTTGCTGAGGGACCTTGTCAAAGGCTTTCTTAAGGTCCAAGTACGCCTTATCCAGTGGATCACCCTTGTTCACATGTTTGTTGACCCCGTCAAAGAATTCTGATAGATTCCTGAGGCATGATTTCCCCTCATAAAAGCCATGTTGACTCTTTCCCAACAAATTGTGTTCATTTATGTGTCTGATAATTCTGTTCTTTACTATAGTTTCAACCAATTTGCCTGATACTGAAGTTAGGCATACCAACCTGTAATTACCAGGATTACCTCTGGAGCCTTTTTTAAAAATTTGGCTTCACATTAGCGATCCTCCAATCATCTGGCACAGAAGCTGATTTAAGTGATGGGTTACATTCCACAATTAGTAGTTCTGCAATTTCATATTTGAGTTCTTTCAGAACTCTTGGGTGAATACCATCTGGTCCTGGTGACCTACTGACACCTCAATCTGGGAGATCAGTCACCTAAAGAATGGCTCAGGTATGGGAATCTCTCTCACATCCTCTGCAGTGAAGACCAATGCAGAGAATTCATTTAGCTTCTCCATTGTGTTCTTGTCTTCCTTGAGTGTTCCTTTAGCACCTTGATCATTCATGGCCCCACTGATTGTATGGCGGGCTTCCTGCTTCTGATGTACTTAAAAATTTTTGCTGTTAGTTTTTAAGTCTTTTGCTAGTTGCTCTTCAAATTCTTTTTTGGCCTTTCTTTTGGCCTATACTTTTACACTTGACTTACCAGAGTTTATGCTCCTTTCCATTTTCTTCAGTGGGATTAGACTTCCAATTTTTAAGGGGTGCTTTTTTGCCTCTCACTGCTTCTTTTACACTGTTGTTTAGCCACAGCTAAACAACATTGGCATTTTTTGGTCCACTTACTATTTTTTTTTTAAATTGGGATATATATTTAATTTGAGCCTTTATTATGGTGTTTTTAAAAGTTTCCTCGCACCCTGAAGGCTTTTCACTCTTATGAAAGTATGAAAATAAAACCTCTTCCTAAAGTTTCTGATTTTCTAACTAACTACAACACTGCAACATCTTTACCCCCACCCCTTTTTTGTGTGCGTTTAAAGTAATTCAGTGATTTTGTGGAACAACTGTAACAACTTGTGAATAATGTCTGATTTAAAGCATCCCAGCCCACTGACACTGAAGTACAGTGGGACTGTGTAGAGTCATAGCAAATAGCACAGGACAAGTTGTACAATATTCTATTGAGAGGGAGCCAGTAAAACCCATTTAGAGTAGGAGTCTAAAAAACCTCTAAACAAACAACAAGAACTATACATTATATTTGTAGAGTTCTTTGGATTGTTAGTTTTCTCTTTCTTTACATTCCTGCTTGGGAGATAAACTGCTTCAGATAAAAAAATTCCAGTTCAACTTTGCAGGCATTAGGATTTTGGGTAATTTGGACATGGTCTAAAAGAGCATCTGACTTTCTGGATGCTGAGCTAAACCAAAATGCCAAAACTTCTACGGTTCTTCTCTACAAACAGTACCAGCGATGATAACCAATGCCCAGGACCTACTCCCATCTCCCTCCCCTCATTTCCATTTCTTTCAGATTATTTGGCAGAGAAAGTGGTTTCTGAGCCATTTCAAAATCTCCCATTCCTACTTGATTTATGCTGTATATTTTTATGGGTCTATTTAGCTAATAAGCACTGTAGAATCTTTCCTGAGCTTCTTGGAGGTCACGTTTATAGTTACCTGAACTCTTAATGGCATTGTCTCATTTCCAGTGTGACAGCAAAAATTTTGTTTGGATCAGATACACATATTGCTGACTGGAAAAATACCAAAATTGTGTTCTTCATGCTTTTTTTTTGGTGGTATTAATTGGCCACCTGCTTTTGAAATTAAGGACCTATATATATTCAGGAATTTCTTGCAGATCTATTAGCAGATTGTGATCAAAGCAACAGGAAATAATATTTAAAAATAAAAATCAGATCCAGTCCACAAATGCTGTAGAATGAAATGCTATAGTGGAATATCCCAAGTGATTCAGTTTCAGGACGATGTTCAAAATAACAGTATAGTAATTGGCAAAGAGATGTGAACTGTATTCATGTGTTTTATTCATATTGTAGAAATGAATGCTCCATTTTTATTTATTTAGTTATTTATTTACATTTGCTAGGTCTAACAGCAGCTGCCATGGCTGAGGCAATGAAGTTACAGAAGATGAAGCTTATGGCAATGAACAGCCTCCATGGAAGTGGAAGCCAAAATGGAACAGAATCAGAGAATGAAGAGCTCAATTCTAATGCAGGTAAATATTTTCTCCCGTATAATCCCCAAGAGGGCTCTGCCTCCTGTGGTTTGGGCATGAAAAGCAAAAATGAGAGGTTCTCTGGTATTGTCATGCTGTTGCTATTGTATTTAGTTATACACCCCCAGAACCAATTAAGAATCACCTCACACACTTCCCCAATGTTGCTCATAACAGTAATTTACACTAATTTTTCAGAAATGTTGCTTAAGATTGTTACAGCTTATGCAAAAATCATAAACATTCTAAATGCCTCTCTAAATACTTTTTATAGTAACAAAAGGCTTCTCTGTTGCCAAAAAATATTGAGTGTAGAGTTTTCCTGTAAATTATGGAAGGTTTCCAAAGCAATCCGATTTCTGGAATTCAGGATGAGTCACAAGTCATCGGAGAGAGAGGTAAATTACTACCTTAAACTCTGCAGGTCTGCCTTCCAGCACACTAGCCTTCCTATTTACAGCCCAGAGGTATGAATTAGAGACATAGCAGCTGCATGTTATATCATAGATAATTGAAGATATCCTTAAATGAAGACATTGAAACACACTAGTGAGGTAGTTAACCTATGAGTGTTATTGAGCATGTCTACCCTGTATAAATATTCACACAGCACTGAACTAAACTCCCAAAGTTCTGACTCAACAAGCACTGGGCTGAAGATAAAACCTGAGATGGATTCTTTGAAGAAAGTATGCTCTTTGGTTAGTCCAGAACCCTTGTCAGGAATATTGAGGGAGCATTCAAAGGAAGTATTCCCAGGACACCGCAAGCAACCTAGAATAAAATGAATCCATTTCTGATTCAGGGAAGTAGTGGAGATACTACAGGCTAGATTAGAATGTCTGCAGTCAGAAGGCCATGTTTCTTCAGGCCTATTACTTTCAACAAGAATTCTCCCCTTCCCAAATATTATTTTTCCACTTTAAAATATAATGCAGTTTTTATTTTCATCACTGATGTACTGATGTACTCAGAACTCTCCTTCACATCAGTCGAAGTCACAGGCATTTGTTGCTTGAATAGCATTTAGTGTATATGTGTTGTACCATCAAAATGTAATTGATTAGACAAACAAGGCAGCAGCTGGGATGTCTTAGGCTCATTTTCTAAAGGGATAACTTTGAACTCATAACAAATTATTCACAAAGCAGAGTTTCTCCCAAAGTGGCATTACCTTTTGCTATCTGTATTGTGTGTGCTCATCTGTATTGAAGAAATTGGGCTTTCAACTCATGCATTTAACTCCCCCTATTCCTCCCAGAAAAATCCATTATGCAGAATATTTACTTCTTATTCACATTTTCGAACCCATATCAATTAGTGCACACTGAATAATCATTTAAATTTGCGTCCTTCAGATACAGTCTCCACAGATTTCAAACCCAGTTGCATTTGTGAGGTTTCATGAGTATATACTGCTAAGAGGTATGATTGAAAACATAACTGATAAATAAAAATATTTCATCTCAGCCCTAATGGTTGAGCAGAAATTCTCCCATGGAAAAACCCCATGGTTAGTTTTATGGATTATTATAATTACAATGGTCAGTCACTTTATAAAAATTGTCTAATTTTACCTTAAATTACACACTAGGAACTATGTTAAAAGAACATATTCAGGTTGCAAAATCAAGCACTAAGAAGTTAGAAAATGCCAGATTTAAGGCTCCCTGCCTCATTCGGTGCACAGAATTGATAGTGCTCACTGTAATTAGCAGCAATTCTATATTTTGTTTTCTCTTTGTTTAATGTGTGGGCCCAGGCCTTCTTAACTGCACACTGTTCAAACTCTGCTCTGAAGACAGAATGATTAATTTCTTCATGAGCTTTTTTTATGTGCTCATCACTAGAGGGTCTGAGTGCTTCACAAAATATTAATGAATTTATTTTCACAAGACCCTGTGAGATGAGTATTTTCCCCATTTTACAAACAGGGAAGTGAAGCGCATAGAGATTAAGGCCCAAAGTATCCACTATTTTAGTAAAGCCCTGATTTTTTGAGTTGTTAGTATTATATAACTCTTCATCTATTCCAAGCATGCCTCTCATTGACTTCACTTGCAGCTCAGAGTGCTCAGCACTTCTATAGATCAGACTGAAGGGTCTTAAGTGGGGCACCCAAAAAAATGGGTACCACAATTAGTGACCACATGTGAAAAGTTTGGTTTAAGTGGCTTGGCTAGCATCACACGGAACTCTGTAGCAGAGGCACAGATAGAATTGAGTTCTTCAGGATGACATTCAATTATCTTAATTATGAGACCATCCTTTTTATTTATGCAGTCTCCTCCCATATTCAATATACACTTTCAAACTGCTGCAACAAATGAAGCAGAGGTACTACGAATAACAGCCTTTTTCACTACACAGCCTTGATTCATTGCCAGAGTAGGATAGAAAATGTAGTGTGTGATTATATAATTAAACACTGTATCATATCGCATGCACCCAAGAGGGCTGAATTAAGATTGTACAGGCAACCTTAAATCTGACATTCCTTAACTTTTGAGTGCTTGACTTTGAGACCTTAATAATGTCTTTTTAGTGTGGGGTTTTGTGTGTGTAATTTGCTAGTTTTGTTAAAAAAAAGAAAAGAAAACTGAAAAAACAAATGTCATGTAGCATCATATTGATACCCACTTGATTCATGAACAGGGTTGGAACCTTTAGATCCATTGTACAGACATCTTCCACTTGAGCTAACAGAGTAAATAGTAGCAGCAAAAGTTGTTATCCTGTATGTGGACTAAAACTGTGGGAGATGGGACACTCTCTAAAGCTGGTTGAAGGATTGGAAAATATGTTGTATAGTGATAGACTCATGGAGCTCAATCTATTTAGATTAATAAAGAGAAGTTAAGGCATGATTTATCATAGCCTATAAGTATTTACATGGGGTAAGTAGACTGACAAAGGTATAATGGCTGTAAGTTGAAGCTAGACAAATTCAGACTCCAAATAAGGTAAAACATTTTAACCGTGTTGGTAAGTAACAATTGGAACAATTTAGCAAGGATTATGGTGGATTCTCCATGAATGGCAATTTTAAAAGCAAGATCTGATGTTTTTCTAAAAGATATGCTTTAGTTCAAATAGGAGTTAATGGAGGGAAGTCCTATGGGCTGTGTTATAGGAGGTTAGATGAGCTATCACAATGGTCCCTTCTGGCCTTATAACCTATGAAATGTGGAATTTCCATTTTGTGGGAAATTTTGATGTTTCAAAAAAAATTCACTTCAGTTCAGAAAATCAAATTTTGACACTTCCTGCAAAATGGAAATCCTGAAAAAATTCTGTTTTGAAAAATTTCATTTGGAAAAAAATTGTAATTTAATTTCTGAAAAAAATAATTTTGAATTTTTTTCCTTGTGTAACCCTGGAATAATTTTTCTAGGGTATCGAAAACAGCTGTTCTTTTAATTAGACTACTGAGTTTTATCTTATCTTCTAGATCAAAGTGTTTGTGTCAGGAATATCAAGGAAGTATTCCCAGGACATCTGAAGAAACCTAGAATAAGATGAATCAATTTGTGTATTGGAACTTGTGGAGCTACAACACCACAAAAAGGAGACACTTTGGTCTAGAAAATAAGACGTTTCAGTCAGTCATAAGTAGCCCCTGCCCTTAGTGATTCTGAAATGAAATTTTTCATAAAGTTTTCTGAAATGAAACATTTGACATTTCAAACTTTTTTCTGCCAGAAATTTCATTAAAATCAATGCACTTTTGCCAAAAATAAAAAATAATAATAATACAAAAATCTGTTTTGTCAAAACAGCTTTTTTCTGTTTGGATGAAAAAAATTCTAACTGGTTTTAGGTTTCAAAAATATTTACTGGTAGTAAAGGAACCGTCAGACTCCAGTATCTCAGGTTCCATTTCAGGCTGTGGAAAGTGTTCCTTAGTGAGTACAGACTCTGCCCATTCTTCCCAAACTTGACCACTTCTACTCCATCCTCTTCAACCTGTCTCAGCCTCTGTCCTGTCTCTTTGCCACCACTGGCTCCTTGTCCCACTCCTATTCACCTTACCTTGCTAGTCCCGGTCTCCAGGCCTCAGGCTTCTGATCCCAGTCTCCGTTCCCAGGAAGTCCTAGCCTCCCTCCAATCTTCCACCCACTCCCAGTTTCATTGCCTACTCAGTCTCATTCCCTGATCTGTCTCCCTCAGCTGCCCTCCCCATCACATTATCCATCCCCACAGGCCCCAAGTCCCAGCCTCTCTCCCCAGTTTTCTCATCCAGTGTCCATATCCTTTCCTCTCCTAGATCCTTGTCACAGTTTCTTTGCCCCACCCATACCAGTTCCCCTACCCCACTAATTCCTCCTTGCCCTGCCAGTCCCACTCTGCCCCAGATCCTCATCCTATCTCAGTGTCCTCCCTACTCACTGGCTCCCAGTTTCCATCCCTAGGGAGTCCCCATGCCCAGCCACTCCAAGTGTCCATCCCCTGCCAGCCTCCAGTCCTAGTCTCTGCCACCCCAAGCTCCTTGTCTCAGTCTACTCTCCTGGCTCTCCACCACAACATTAAGGTCTCGCTGTTTTTGAATTGGGCATCTTCCTCCTCCAAACTGCCTGGGTGCTATCAGGAGTGTCAGGCTTCTTGCCCTCAGTTCCAACAGTCAGCCACACTGTAGCTGGAGGGAGCTATGGTAGGGAAAGTCTGGCTTCTCCCCTGTAGCACTGGCTGGAGCATGCTCAGTGACTCTGTAGAGATGGTACATATGCAGTCATGGGAGCCGCTGGGTGCTCCCCCAGCCCCGCCCCTTCCCCAAATCCCCGTCCCCTCCCCCAGGGAAAAATTGGTGGGTGCTGAGCACCCACCAGCAGCTCCCCGCCAGCCCCCCCCCCGCACGCTTGCCCGCCCGCCTAACTCATTCACCTTCCCTGCGCCGCCCTCCCCTGTGCTTTCCCCCACCCACTGTGTGCCGCCGGAGCCGGAGGGAGGAGCGTGCATGCAGCAGGGCGCCTGCCTGGGGAAGCAAGCCCAGGAGGAGGTGAGCAGCCGGGTGCGGGGAGCTGCAGGGCCCGGTGGGTTCTCTGCTGCTCTCCCCCCCACTCCGCTTGCAAGCCGGGTGGGGGGGGGGCAGCACGCCCGGGGCCAGGGGAGGAGGCGGGGCCAGGGGCGCGAGCACCCACCGGCAGCTTCCCGCCAGCCCGCGCCTGCCCGCCGAACTCACTCACCTTCCAGGCTCCCTGCGTGGCCAGAGGAGGCACCTCCCACTGAAGGCGCTTTTTTTAGCCACTGCTGCGGCTAAAAAAAGCGCCTTCGGCGGGAGGCACCTCCGACCGTGCAGGGAAGGTGAGTGAGTTGGGCGGGCAGGCGAGCGCGTGCGGCGCTGGTGGGGAGCTGCCGGTGGGTGCTCAGCACCCACCAATTTTTCCCCGTGGGTGCTCCAGCCCCGGAGCACCCACAGAGTCGGTGCCTATGTATACAGTTCTGTTACACATAAGAGCTGTGAAAGGATGGAGCATATTAAGTTGTCCTGTGGGGATGATGCATGCACAATCTGGTCAGCCCTAGGAGGTGTGAGAGGCTTGAGCATGCTCAGTGAGGATGTAATCTTCAGAGATTTTAGCTGTTAAACTCCAGCAAGTCTGTACTGAGCATGTGCAAACTCTGATTTTTCAAAGGTTTATAATTTGAACAATTTGTGACAGATTCATGGCAATGGCAAAACGCACACCTTTCTTGCTCAAAATGGCTCAACTGTTTTGACTGAACTTTTCCAAAAAAAGGTCGACCTGAGGTAGCCACCTGGCATGTAAAATTTCAGCCTGAGCAGTTAGTTTGGCAAAGCTATAAGCAACTGAAAACAGGACCTTACAATGGAAACTGTTAGGCAACCTTAATAATAGGCAGAGCTACCAACCGCGCATTTGCAATGTTGATATACTTACCATAGGAACACTAGGGAATATTTCAAGTACAGAGTTAACATTATTTTGGTTACCTAATGGTCAGGTTTTCTGGGCAACCATCATGTACGTATTCCCAAAGGATGCTGAGGATACTGTATGTATGAATGAGAGAGTCTCTGTATCATGTGAGATTCTCTGCATTCTGGAACTGATTCAGCACTCATTGAGATAATTGGAAAGATTTCCGTTGGCTTTTGCTGGTGATTGGGGCTTAGGTACATATGGTGAAAGGATTGTTTTTCTTGTCCTTGAATTTATTGCAAATTCAGTAATACCATTGTGTTTGCATAAAATCCCATCAAATGACAGAGAAAAGTAAAAGTGCAAACATTTTATTTATATCTCTAGTCTCACTGGGTAAAGTTGCTCAAGTGCATATTTGCAGGATTGGGCCCTAAAGTTGTTCCATGATGAAAAATAAAATGTCCATTGTTAAAACAAAACAAATACAATAAAAATCACATTTTTTATTTGTCCTAATCTCTGTAATATTCTTATTTGTATAAAGCCTGGCTGATCTTTCACTCTTTGAATGATTATTGTTAAAGGACAGGTTGTACAGAAAATAAATTTATATCTCAAATCAAGAGAAATATGTGTAGGAATATAGAACTTACCTAGAGGGCACCAGATCAGCAACTACTGATTTTACTGTACAAAGCAACAGACTACTCATCAAACTTTCAGCTTTTTATGCATGGAAACTCTAAACTTTCTTAAATGATCAGAGTAGGGGCTTAACAGTTGAAAAAAAGTTGGCATTTAGATCAGGAGTTAGTATACACTTTATAACTTTGATTCATTTATGGGTATTGTGAAACTATGAAATCACCTCATAATCATTCTATTTGCATGGGAAGCTTTTTCAAAAGTTTGTTTTCACCTAGACTGTTTCGGTTTAAATTACTACTAAAAAATAAAATGGTGATGCAGAATGAGAGAGAAAATTGGATTCTGAAAGTTTTCTTTACTAACAAAGTGGAAAAAAGAAGTCAAAAGCATCTTATGGGAGGAAAAACATTTTATTTTATTTTAGGAGACAGACCTACAGTTTCTTTGATTCAAGGTTGCGTTTAATAGCTTCTGTAATGGCTGCAACATGACTCTGCATCTAGATTTCAGCATGAATAACAACCTGTTCGTGTTTCATTTAGCTCCAAATGAGAAATCCTGTCTTTTATTGTTTTAGGAAATTAGTCCATGTACTATTGCTCCTGGAACTTTATAATTAATCACTAAAGGTTATGGCTGTGGAGAATTTGTGGGAAATAGATGCCTGAATGATTATAATTGTAGCTGTCAAATCAGAAATATAGTTATACAGCAGCTGAGGGTTTTTTTGTTTCCTTTGGGTTTTTTACTGTAACAAAGAGTTTGAGGGCTACATGTTTACTTGGAAACACAAATTTAGAGTTTTTTTATTGCATCTTTCTTCATCTTATTTTCCTCCTCCTCCTCAATTGTTCTATATAATCCTTGGAGATCAGTCAATTTAGCAGTCATTTGGGAACTGGCTAGATTCTGAAGAGTTAACATGACTAATGCTAGTAATGCTCCAAAGACTGTTTGGTAATAGGTGCAGTGTAAGTGCTATGGCCTTTCCTACTCCTCCCACTCCAGAGAATGAATAAGAGCCAAAGAGCAAGAGTGCACAGCTCACAGCTGAACCTAGCTGAGTGCAGATTGCCACAGCCAAGCCAAAAGACCCATTTTGCTTCCAACAGAAACAAGGCAAACAATATAAAACTTCTCTGGTTGGACAAAAGTGGTTATAAAATCATATATTTGATCATCATACAGTCCTAATATTAGACTGATGTGGATTATGGAAAACTAACATATCATTGACTAGGGGAACCTGAAACTGATTTGAATTATAGTAGTTTTCACAGTGAAACTGAAGTTCTTTTCTACAGGTGATCAAGAGCTAAAGTATATGGGACAGTAGATTAAGTGGAAAATATGAATGATAGGGTGCAAAAATACAGCACAGCTGGCATTATTCTGTTGTCCTTTAAGTATACTATGTACCACAGTGGCATAATCAAGAAATATCAGTGTAGAGTATCAGTGACAGTACCTGTTCGTACAAACCACTATGCAAAGGATAAACTAGTTGTTTTCCTTTTGCTGACTTTTGGAGTTAACACGCATACATGCTTTTTTTTGCTTTCCCAGGAGTGATATCAAACAGCACTAAGTGTTTCAGTGGTATTTCCTTAGGAAGTCCAAATGTTATTCTGAATGTAGACTCTGTTGTTGCTTAATTTCCAGAGAACAAAATAAATTAGGTAAGCAGAAAACTGAAAATTCTCCCCACACATCTCCTCCACATACCTTTTGGCATTTGAGGAGTCCGAGATAGGTGTGTTTGTGGGGGAGAAAGTGTTTCCTTTTTTTTCCTTTTTTTGCAGTACCTGCCATGCAGGTTTCTCATAAATGCAAACATCCTTCACAATCTGTTTAAAAAACCACAAATACATCACTCAGAGGAATATTTAAGGAACCATCAGGAGGGAAAAAACTCATTGGTTTAATGGAATGCTGTCAAGGAAAATCAGCATCACAAACGACACAGGGGTAGAATTGATATTTTTGCACTGACATGTTAAAAGAAAATCCCATGCATTATTTAGAAAACCCAGAAATCTGTCAGCTGTATGATTGCCGAGTTAGCAGAAGCAGGAGGATGCTGCTCAAGTTGAAAAGAAATGCGTAGGCACAGATCCATATTGTAACCTTTCATGTTCTACACCTACCATGAATACCCAGCTATTACACGGTCAGCATTTTTAGGCTTTCTCTTTTAAATTTTCAAGTGCTTGAAAAGTCAAAAGAGGGTAGGTTTTTTATTCTAAAAAGCAGGATGCCTAAGCTGTTATTTTATTGTAAGAGTAAAGATGACAAGACCAAAGAACAAAATTTGTTTTTATCTTTTTGAATGCCAAGCAGGTTGCATGAAGTCAGTTCTTTTCTGTTGTTAAATCAGGTATTTTTTACACATTCATATTATATGAACAAAGTGTCTTTATTTCAAAGGGGATAATTTTCTTTAAAAAAATCATGAATGTTTTTGAGATTGTTTTCTATGACCAGTCAGATATTGTATTGGTATTTTTAGGATCAGTTGTAAAGAGAACCAGGTATGAATTTAATTTGTATTAATTATCCTTAAGCCTAAAATAACTTCTGTACAGTCTTGAAATAAGAGAGTCTAAGCTACATCTCCACACCATCTTACCCAAGTTATACCTTTGTTTGACTCAGTAGTTTTCAAACTGTGGGTTGCGACCCAGTACTGGGTCACGGAATGTAAGGCACTGGGTCGCAGTGGCTCTGATCAGCACCGCTGTCTGGGCCATTAAAAGTCCCGTCGGCGGTGCTGCCTGGCTAAGGCAGTCTAGTACCTACCTGTTCTGACAGCGCTGCGCCCTGGAAGCAGCTAGCAGCAGGTCCAGGTCCTAGGTTGGGGGGGAGGGGGAGGCATGGGGCTCCGCGCACTGCCTGAGCCCCAAGCACTGGCTCTGCATGCCCATTGGACGGTTACCAGCCAATGGGAGCTGGGGGGATGGTGCCTGCAGGTCAGAGCCACGCGGAGCTGCTTGCATGCTTCCGCCTAGGAGCCGGACCCTCTGCCCCAGCCCTGAGTCCCTCCCACACCCCAAACTCCTCATCCCCAGCTCCATTGAATCATGGGCATCAACAATTTTCACACTCCTTCAACTTATATAAAATAAATGCATTAAACCTTTCTCCTAACTAATTGGAAAATCTATGCTGATTAATCAGAAACCAAAACTTGCATTGGTTTCAATGGCTAGTGAGGATATTTGCTTTTTTATACTCCAAACTGCTGGTAGAAGATAAAGAGCTTTGCACTGAGGCACTTCTAAGCAATGGCTAGAGAAATTGACCAAATGTATCAGATTGTCAGTTGGTTGGGTTTTCAGACGACTGACCCAACAATCCACAGCCTCCTAACAAAGGCAGACCAATTATGTGAACAGGCAGTTAAAGAATAAGTTGCCACTTTATAGAGGCACTTTGGATGCACCATCTTGTCCAAGCCTCCAGCTGAAGTTCTGTCCTGTGTATCAGTATCACATGATGGATGGGAGAGAGCACCAGAGGCTGCTGCTAAGCCTGGTGTCCTCTAGTTGTGCTGTCTTTGATTACTATAGAGATAAGACAACAGCTTTAGTGGGAGTGTGCTCACCTGTGGGAGGGAGGGATGAGGAGAGAGACAGCAGTTTGAGTGGACATTGCAGGGAGAAGTTTTATTCCTTATAGGGGTGACGACTGAGATAGAAAGTGTGACAGCTATGGCTATAATATGTAATAATGTTATGCATGATACTGTGTAATAGTTTTATGAACACTGTATGTGTCCTGGCCAGTTAGGGGAACTGATTATATATTGGGGGCAGTGGAAAGTTAATTTTATGCCTAAAATACTCAAATTCAGTGGATTCTGGGTATGAAGATGACACAGTGGCTTCTCAGGCTCAGAACACCCAAGCGTATACTTGAAAGACAGCAGGGCAAGCTGTTAACCTCAAGAATCGTGACTCCCGTTTCAAACAAGTTGCAAGCCTTATTTTGCCAAAGCTAAGAGTATGGAGATCAGAAGAATACTAAAGAGTTTGAAAAGCATTTCTCAGGGTAGAAAAAGAGTGTGTGTGGGGAGGTCACTGGTCAGAAACTTTTTTGTGAGACAGGCTGAACGAGAGATACTCTGTGCAGGGAGTCTAAGAAGCTGGGACTTTCCAGAGCCAGGGAATTGTAAGATTTAGGGGAAAGCTAGATATGCCTACTGTCTATTTTATTGTTTTTGTATGTTTCCTCTGAAATGCGTTTGTTCTAAATAAATAATACATTGCTTTAATGAGACTGACTGATTACTGATGACTACTGTCATTGCCCCAGGGGGAACAGAATTGCAGGGCCTAGTTATAAATCAGACCCGCTGAGGTAAGTCATGGTTGACGCCCAGTGGACTGCAACCAGGCCCTGGTTTGAGAGTAAGAGAAATACATGATTCAACCCCAAGAGGCAGGTAATGGTCCCAGGCTTGAGACCTAAACAGGGGTATACTAGGGGAGACCAGGAGGGCTCAGAGGTGCAATTTGCCCTGCAACTGTGACAGAAGGAATTGTGAAAGTGGGGGGCAGAACTTTTTGGGGAGTGAGGAATAGCTCAGGAGTGGGAGGACTGGAGGAATGTTGAGGAAGGAAGAACAGTGTTTAGAATTACTTGCTGGGAAAACAGGGGGATGAGAATTTGGGAGGAAGGAAAAATGAGGGAGTGCCTGGTAGATTGATCATCCTCCTGGAGGATCTACTAACAAATGTGGGTTCCAGTAAAAGGAACAGGTTTTTTGTATTGTATTCAATTTGTGATCCTGCATAGTAGGCATTTATATCACTGGCTTCATTGGTGTTCTCAGTCAGCCTGTGAGAGACCCCAGCGCTATTTGCGGAAACTTGAAACCTCAAGTCTAGCTTGCAAGGTGCAAATATGTTTATTTATTTTGCAAATAGGTTTATTCTCGGAATAAATATCAGTGGCCAGATTCTGCTCCATTCCCCCATTGATTTATATCAGTATAGCTATGAACAGAATTTGGCCCTAAGAATTTAATGAGTATGTAATCTGTAAAGCTGTGAAACATTACAGTGCTTTTATCCTTTTAGTCAACTCTGAACTATTTTGTGTGTCCATTAAGGCCCCAGTTCAGCAAGGTACTTAAGCACTTCAAGCGTGTGAGTAGATTTCTTGTTTTTAGTGGGAGTACTCTCTTTGTTAAAATTAGACGTGCTTAATTACTGTGCTGAATCAGAACCTAAAATATGGTTGGCACATCTTGTAATTCATAAGGTAATAGTATCTGACTAGATAACAATTCTGTATTTGGACCGACTGAGAAACAACTTCAAACAATATAAATAACTGACACTATAGTTTTAAAAATAACGAAGGAGATACAATTATGGACAAGGGTAAAACTGAAATTCTATTATACTGCAACCATTCTACAGCATCCCTTTCTTGGAGAGGAGAAAAAAAGCCCAAAGTTTCTGTTTGTTGGTTCTCATTTCACACATGCTAAAAATTATGTATATATCAACAGTTAACTAAAATAGATAACTTGGTATATATCTCAAAATTTAGGCAGCAAAATGTTGAGACTACCTGAGCCAGACTTTTGGCAACAAAAGTTGTCACTAAATAATGTGTAAGCATGTTTGTGTGCATACTTTATTCAACTGGCAATTCTAGGGGTATATTTTTTCACTGACGCATCACAATTAATGGTAGCTGAATGCACGCATTGAGGAGAGAGAATATATGCCTCTTAGTTTGTATGTCAGCCATTTAGACATATTTCATAATCTATTCACTTAATTTATCTAGTCTTACTTGGATTCTAAGAATCGATACTCATTTTTAATAGCAGATAATTTTTTTCCATCAAAATAAAATTACTTATAAGTAATCTTATGTTTTCATACCTACATTCTGCTGGAACAAATTTAGTTTTAAATAAGCAAAAAATGTTTATTTAAAAAGAACCCTGAACCCAAGTAAAATACCTTTAGGCGTCTCTGGGTTCTTGCTATATTTTCTATCAGAACTAAATGGAGCACAAGATAGACCAATGACAAAATGCAAATAGTATGGTTTAAACTGTTCAGAATTGAGAGCTTTCACATGTCTGTCACCTTTCCGATCCCTTACAAATTTATAATCTCAGAGTGCAGAGGTCTAAATCTTCAAAGCTTGAAAAACAGAGGTGCAGCATGAACTAATCTTCATTTTCCCCCCTATCTTCTTACAGCAGCACTAATGGAAATGTATTTTGTTTAATGACTCTGAAATCCTGTTTGTAATTAGATGTGGGAATTGGTCTTACTTTGTAACAGATGATACTGGAATAATAATATGAGAGATGCTACGCTGAGACCACTATCCTCCTAAATCTATATCATTTTTCATTTTATTGACAGGAAATGTGTTCAAGGAACAAAGGGATTGATTTTTAAAAGTAGGAATATAATATCTAATAAAACCCCCAATCAAAATATTTTAGCATTACTTTAAATATATTATAAGAGTACAGTAATGTTTTCAGTTTATTTTTAATTTTAGTAAACAACCTTTTATAATTGTTGCCTTGCCAGTGATATGATCTCTGAATTACTGCACCAAAAAGGTAGGAAACTTTAATTAATGACAGCGTGTATACAATTAAAATGCATACAATATTTCAGAAGGATTATTCAAAATAATTAATTTTGTCTGTTAAAACAGTTTTACAGTTGCAAATGAAGTAATTAAGAGTGGGGATAATACAAGGGAATGCAGGCTAAACTCAAAGAGCTACCCCTTCAGAACATTCGTCTTCTTACTAGTTTTTGATGTCATAAATCATACTGGCCACTGTAGATTCAGGGCTACATTTTTTCCTTGTTTATAATTTTCATATCTGTTAATAATAACAAGTATTAGTGTTTGGTACAAACCTACCAAAGGAAAGCAAGTTCTCCAAAATTGTAACTCATTAAGTCTAGTCTCTCTCCCCAAGACATGTGTGTAATTCCCATGGCATCAGAGAGAATTGTGCTTATGAAGAGGAGAATGAAGAAGACCAAATTCAGTACTTGCCCCAATATAAATCTAGTCACCATGGCAAATGAAAACAATACAGGACATACCTGAAATGACAAAATTTGCCCCTGTTTACTTTTGTGTAGTGACACTGAAAGCAAAGGGATTGCACAGGAAGTAGGTCAAATAAAGAAAGAATAGGCTCTAATTGTTTAAGACTAAATATATATTTTATAGCTGTACCCACACTTAATAATAATGGCATATAATAAAATGTAGTCCTAGGATGTGGACTGGCTTTGGGAGATTTTAAACAGAATGTTATTCCTGTGCAGCTGTGTATTTTTGAAGAGTTAATTAATATATGATTTATAATAACTTGCAAAGTATCTGGAAAAACATGTTTAATGTTACATCTGTGGAAAAAAACCCTACAAATTCTGGAGAAAACATTAAGGGTGGTACTCTGCTTTTTCTGGCTATGATGGAAGTCACTGGATGTGGTTTAATTAGGCTGCAACTTTATTCCTAAATGTCAGGGAGTATCCGGCTGATGAAAATGTACAGTGCAGGTAATTCCATAATCATTTACATATACCCAGCAGATGGGGGGCTGCTTTCAGCCCTCCTGCTTTACCCATCCTGGTCCCCAGCCAACCTGTTGCTGGGACCTCACCACCTTCCCCTCGAATGAGGATCAAGGGGGGGCTCACCCCACCCCCATTTCCACTCGTTTAAAGAATACCCCCTTTAAATCTTTTACCAGTCCATTTTATCTGATCACTGTATCCCTTCCCTATGGAATACCTGCACTGGACATCTGCCCCATGCGTCCATAATCAGTTGTGACATCATAGTCATGAGCTCCTCCAACACCTACAAAGGAACAACCTCAGAGTAGATGATGCACCAGCTAGTTCACAGTACCATTAACTCCCGAGGCATTCACAGAGGCCAGGGACCTTCTTACCCTACTGGTACCAGGATCCCCGGAGGGTCAAGACTCGGCACCATCGGTGCCATCAAGTGGCAGGGAGCCACTCCCTTAACTTCACCCAGTGCCGCGACCGCTGTCTAGGGGAAAGGCCACGTTTTCAGCCACAGGATTGCCTTTTAGACCATCTCCAACACCGAGCAGCATGGTACTGTCCTGGTTTCTGCACCACAGCTTGGAGTTCTTCGTCAGTCTCGGAGGTCAGGTCTTATTCCCCTCCTCAACATAGCTGACATCATAGCTCTCTGGGCCATTCATACCATACCACGGCCCCGTCTTCTGTGGTACTGCCAGGCGCATAGCCACACAGGGGTCCATGGGGTCCGCTGATGATACAGTGGCCCTTTTGGAAACCTTGGGGGTTTCCCCTTCAAGGTGCTCATACTCCATTGTTTGAGAGGTGATAGTGCCACCGGCACCACAGGGAGGCTCCGTATCCAGACTCCAGTATCGAGCATGGTACCGAGCATCGGGAGGAAGCCCATAGGTTGGGGGGAGGGATAGCTCAGTGGTTTGAGCATTGGCCTGCTAAACCCAGGTTTGTGAGTTCAATCCTTGAGGGGGCCATTTGGGGATCTGGGGCAGAAATTGGGGATTGGTCCTGCTTTGAGCAGGGGGTTGGACTAGATAACTTCCTAAGGTCCCTTCCAACCCTGATATTCTATGATTCTAGGTCCCCAGTGGATGTTGAGGAACCTATGGAAGCTCCACAGCCTGTCCTACCCTCCTCATCCTCCTCTTCAGATGAGGCACTAGTGACACTAGCAGTCTTCCCTCCGCAGGATGACCACAAGGCGTAACACAAGACTTGTTAAAGCGCGTAGCCTCAAACTTGGGTATCCAAATAGAGGCAGTCAGGAGGTCATGCATGGCCTCCTGGACATCTTATCCCCCATGGGACCCTCTAGAGTGGCCCTACCTCTGCATGATGCCATAGTGGAACTGATGAAAGCACTGTGTTAAACCCCTGCCTCTCTCCCTCCAACACCAAAGCGCACAGAGTGCGAGTATCTTGTATTGGCCAAGGAGTATGGATTTCTTTTTTCTCACCCTCCCTCCCCCAGGATCCCTGGTTGTTGCGGCTGCCAATGAGAGGGACTGCCAGGGACAGATGGTTCCTATGCCTAAGGCAAAAGAACCAAAGAAACTGTACCTATTTGGATGGAAGGCATATTCCACAGGGGGCCTTCAGCTCTGCATAGCGAACCAGCAAGCCTTGCTGGGTCATTATGATTTTATATGTGGGAGCCCATGATGAAATTCAAGACCTTCTCCCACAGGACTCTATGCAGGAGTTTTCCTCCCTTGTTAAGGAAGGGAAAACTCTGGCTTGTGTCTCCCTGCAGACGGCTCTGGATGCTGCTGATTCTGCAGCTAGATAATGGCCACTGCAGTGACAATGTGAAGGAGTTCATCGTGGCGGTCCTCAGGGCTACCTAGCAAGGTGCAACAAACAATTCAGGACCTCCTGTTTGAGAGAAAGTCACTCTTTTCAGAGCAAACGGACGGCAGGCTGTACGGCCTCAAGAACTCAAAAGCAACCATGAAGTCCCAGGGACTTTACATGCCAGCAGGGTCAAGAAAGCAGTACCCGCCACAACAGACAGGCCACTATTTCTATCACCCTCCTAGGCAGGATCAACAAAGAGGAAAAATAGGGGGTTTAGATTCAGACCTCCTCCCCCGTCCTTATTGATGGGTCCCACTCAACCCCGGACCCAGACATTTGGTGTTGTGACAAGATGCTTGAAGTCTGCACTGCTGTTTCCCCTGCATGAGATCCAGCTACCCCCTTATTTTCCAACCGCCTTTCCCGGTTGTTGGATTCCTGGACTCAGATCACATTGGACTGCTGGGTCCTCAACACAATGGAACTGAGTTACACCATCCAATTTCTATCCACCCCTCCTTCGACCCATTCTCCCCTTCAGGGACCCTTCTCACGAGCATCTGTTGGAATAAGAAGTCCAATCCCTCCTTTGGATGGAAGCAGAAGAGGTTCCAGTTCACATGAGAGGGAGGGGTTTTACTCCTGTTAATTCCTAATCCCAGAAGCAAAGGGTGGGCTCAGACCCATTTTAGACCTGTGCCGTCTCAGCCAGTTCCGCATGGTCTCCTTGGCCTCCATCATCCCCTCTCTGGATCCAGGGGACTGGTATGCCATCCTCGATCTAAAGGACACTTACTTCCACATCTCAATCTTCCATGGCCACAGATGCTTCCTAAGGTTTATAATGAACCAAGCACATTACCAGTTTGCGTTGCTCCTGTGCGGCCTGTCAGCTGCCCCACAAGTCTTCACCAAATGAACGGCAGTGGTAGCAGCTTTTCTCAGAAAAAAGGGAGTCCATGTCTTTCCATATCTAGATGACTGGTTAATCAAGGGCCACTCCAGAACTCAGATGGCAGCTGACATCCATCTCGTTCATCTGACACTCAATGCATTGGACCTTCTTCTGAACACTCAGAAGTCCACCTTATCCCAGTCCAAAGGATAGAGTTCATTGGCGCGGTTTTTGACTCTGTGCAAGCGAGAGCTCTATTCCCAGACGACCAGTTCAGCTCAATTACAGCCCTGATAATATCCTTACAAGCTCATCCATTTATGACTATGCGACAGTGTCTGAGTTTCCTGGGCCTCACGGCGTCATGCAGATACGTAGTGCAACATGCAAGGCTATGTCTCAGACCTCCCCAAGTGTGGCTAGCCACAGTATATTCCCCCACTTGCCATCACCTAGATTCAGTGTGCACAGTTCCGATCCACATCCTCAACTCAGTGACCTGGTGACTAGACAGCCACATGGTACGGGCAAGGTTTCCCTTCTCAAGTCCTTAACTGTCCCTGTCTCTAGTATCTGATGCATCAGGCCTCAGCAGGGAAGCCCACCTGGGTTTCTCAGGACCCAGGGCCTTTGGTCCCAAGAAGAACTCTCCCTCCATATCAATATCAGGGAGCTCAGGACAGTGCGCCTAGCCTGCCAGGTGGTTTTTTTCCTCGCGGACAATATGACAGCTATGTTCTACACACACAGACAGGGAGGTGCACGTTCTTCCTTCCTGTGCCAAGAAGCAATCCGCCTTAGGGAGCTCTGCATTTCTCATTCCATCATCTAGTGGCATTGTTCCTCCTGGCAACCCAGAATCTGCTAGCAGATCACCTCAGCAGGTTCTTCTCCTCTCATCACAAGTGGTCTCTCTGACCAGACACTGTGAGAGACACCTTCTAACAGTGGGGGTCTCCCCTCATAGACCTGTTAGTCACCCGCATCAACAGGAAATGTCATCAGTTCTCCTCCCTACGAGGCCACAGCCTGGGCTCCCTCACAGAGGTGTCCCTGTTGCCATGGACCAGTCACCTTTTCTACGCCTTTCCTACTATTCCATTGATTCACAGGGTTCTGGTGAAAATCAAACAAGACTGCGTGGGAGTCATTCTCATAGCATCGACATGGCCCAACAGCACTGGTTTGCCACTTTCCTCGGTATACCTGTGGAGGCGCCAATTCGGCTTCCATTGTCCCGGACTTGATCTCTCAGGACCATGGCCAGCTGCTACATCCGAATCTTGACTCTCCATTTCTGCCTTCCATCCCAAGATGGACAACCGATAAGACTTCTCCCACAAAATGGTCATCCGATTGCTCAAAGGCCTTGAAAGGGTGTACCCCACAGGTCAGAGATCCCACGCCCACCTGTGACTTGAATCTCGTCCTATCAAAGCTAATCCCTTAGCATCATGCTCATTGTTACACCTTTCCTGGAAAGTGATCTTCCTGGTGGCCATCACTTCAGCCAGAAGAGTCCCAGAGATCTGGGCCCTCACATCGGAGGACAAGGTACAGCTGCCTAAAGTTATCTCACAGTCAAGCTGCAGTCAAGCTATCTGTTTACTGGTATTCTACCCTAAATTGTATGCAAATAGAGAAGAACGTGTTTCCACTCGCTGGACATTCGGAGGACCTTAGCTTTCTACATTCAAAGGACCAAGCTGTTCTGCAAATCTTCTCAACTATTCATAGTGATAGCAGAACAAATGAAAGGTCTCCTCCTCTGTGCACAGAGACTGTCTTCATGGATCACCTTGTGTGTCCGGGCGTGTTATGAGTCCGCAAACATCCTGCTCCCAGCTGTCCTTATGACTCACTCTTCAAGGTCCCAAGCCTCCTCCGTGGCTTTCCTAGGGCAAGTTCTGATTCAGGACATCTGCAGGGCAGCGACCTGTTCATCCATTCACACATTCACAATGCACTGTATCATTGTTCAGCAGGCTAGAGAGGATGCTGGCTTTGGCTGGGCAGTTTTGCAGTCAGCCTGTCCTTGAACTCCAAACCCACCTCCTATACAACTGCTTGTGAGTCACCTCGGTGGTAATGGACATGTGCATTCTGAAGAAGAAAAAAGTTACTAGCCTTTCCATAACTGTTGTTCTTTGAGATGCGTTGCACATGACCATTCCAAGACTCTCTGTCCCTTTTTTGGAGGCGGTCGGTAAGAAGAAACTGAAGAGGAACGGGGTTAGCAGGGCCATTTATGTGCACATGGCACCAGAGAGCTCAAGAGCCAACCCTATGGCTATCAAGAAGCAAAAAATTTCTGGCATCTGTACTTGGGGCACACACACACCTACATGGGAATGGACATATAGAACAACAGTTACGGAAAGGTTAGTAGCCGTTTTTCCCTCTAACTTATCCGTGTTAAGTTAAAAAAAACCTGCCCATTTGCTCAGCATCACTTTCTCAAAGTTCAGGTGGTTAGGGAAAAGATGTTTTTGAGTCAAAGTGACATTTCTGAACTTCCAGCTGATGGTAGCTACCATATTGTCATGAAAAGTGACAGTATTTGTGATACTGTCATTATAGTAGTCCAGAGTCAAAGTTAGTGAGTTAGTTCCATCTCACTTTAATGGTATTTTAGCAATCAGAAAAAAATACTTTAATATTTAAATACAATTTTAAAGTTTGAAACATTCTCCTGCTTGTTAAGTCACTTATACATTAGGATGGAAATTGGCACACTATCTTACATGCTGAGCCCACATGTTGAGAGTGTTACTGTCGCAATACAGCTGCTAAGAGCAGGAATGTCATAAATGCCAATTGTAATCAGAAATGTTTAAAAAAAATTACAATTGATGTGCATACATAGAAAGAAATACCTCTTATCATGTGCACATTCAGAATGCTGTGTGCTTTTTCACACAACGGCACAGCAACCATCCAAGTTTTTACTCTTAACTGTGAATTTCTTTGTGTATACAGGTTATTAGAGATTCAGTGCCTGATTTTTACAAAGAGCCTTTTATGAGTGTCTTTGCAGCTACAGTTTTATAGGAGCAAATAACTTTGAGTACAACTTTGCTTGCAGCTATACATAGGGGTGCAGTTGATGTTGTTTGGGTGTCTACCTCATGTGTGGACTTGGTGAGACAGTTAGATATCTAAGTGACATCAGCTGAGTTTGCCTTTACTTGGATCCATAAAATGAGAGGCCAATTTTAAAATTCAGGCCCTTAGTTTCCTAGGTAGGTATAAGTGTACATATAAATGCACATACAGGTAAGGGCTTAGAAGCAACAATGAAATATGCCTAGAAATACCTACGTTAAATAGATAACTTTTGAGCCTTATTTAGTTTTATAGAATTTGGGTAGCTTAGCTGAGTAATAACATTTCATTCTGGTTTCTCTCTTTAAGGTGTTGATTCACAAAATTAGGTGGAGCCTGCATTCATTCCATGAATTTACAAGAGAGCTTACACCTTTTAATCTGTATTTTATATATAATTTTTAAAAAATTAGTTCCTTAAGTGACATGGTGGTAGAATTTTGGCACGGTGGTTCCATACCAAATTCAAATGGGTGCAGGTGGGTGTTCCATGTTTTTGTTCAATAAAAGACCTGGCTGTATATTCACAGCAGCAGTTTGCCAGATCAATATTTGCTAAGATTGAAAAAGAGCTGTCATGTTTCCTCCAGCCAAGGACAAATGTGCCCATAGCAAATTATTGCCATGTTAAACACCTTTTATTTCTAACTCCACAACTGCTTCTATTTTTATAAAAATAATCATTTTATATTTATAAGAACCAAAAATATTTTTTAAAATGAACAAGTAAATCACGTTGGCAGCGTATATTGGAAACTATTAATTTGTCCATAAAATAAAGTGAAAATACCAAGAATATTTTATTACGTTTTGAGTGTGTTGCTCTGAGAAGGTGTTTATTATTCTAGAGGTAGCATGAATATTATTTGATTATATTATTGATGAATGAGTTTACAATAACTGGCTAGTACATATATATTTTAAGGAAGCCAATTTGTACATTAGCTTTTCCAGGTCTAGGCCCCAACTCAGGAAAGCATATAACCACCTGCTTAAGTATACTCCAGATTAGAGATGTTATCCTGAATTGGGGCCATAGTGTGTGTGAATATAAGGAGAAACACCAAAGTTACCTGTTACCAGTTCTTATTGGTCAAGTTGAGACCATAACGTAACCTATTAGCTGTGTTTTAATCTTAAATAGAATTGCAAATTTAATTTGTGTATGTCATGGGCGTATGCCTCCATTTCACTGACTTTGCTCCCTTCTGGGTTCCAGCATCTTCAGTTTGCTTAATAGCAGAGGGTTGCTAAAAGAGATGTCTTAGACTATTAAAATAGTAAACTTCATTTACATCACAGGGATATGTTAAAAATTAACTAGGTAATGTTTACACAATGCTTTGAACAGACTTGGGCCAGGCTACGGGGAGGCACCTTAAGTCTTAGAAACATCTCAACACCCATCTGAGCAACCACAGATCAAGAACAACAGATGTCACTGATCTGAGTTCCGGCTGGTTGGGTGTCCAGGACCTAATATAACTTAGTTCCATTGATTCGTGTTGAGGCTTAGGTTGGGCAGCAGAGGAGAGGAATGGAGCCTGGAGTCATACGACGGGGAGGGGCTTGAAAGAAAGCTGTCTTCGCTGGCCTCTGTTGCCTCTTGAGTTTGAATTTAGGATGTAGCTGTGTTTATGTATATTAGGGTGTGGCTGATCATGCCCCATGTAATACCAAGATAAATTCAAACAAAGATGGCAACAAACAGTAGGAGACAGAACACATGGCAGGCCAGTCAGTGATGCAGTTGGGCCCACCAGAGAATCACAACATGAAGCAATGACAGCAACTCTTTCAACTCCCCCATTTGAAGTGGGAGGAAAGGCCAGTCCCCATTCCTTTGAGACCTTGTGGTAGTAGAGCTGGTAGTAAATGAATCTCTACTCTCCAGACCAGACCAATCCCAGACGTTTCTCTCCTCTTGTTCTACTAGAGGCCCTTGCCTCCCCAGTCAGATGTTGGTGCTAATGTTTGAAAAATGCTATCTGAATTTTAGTTATTTATTGGTATTGATTATGACCTTCGACTCAAACTTGAGCCATATTTCTGCAGAAACTCTAAAACTTTCAGTTAACTTTTAAAAAAAATTTTTTTTTATACTTCCTGGATTTAATCAGAAATGGAAGCATTGGAATACTGTAAGTAAGGCTACTATATGGTATTTGTGATCTGTCTGGAGCCAGAAATTACTAGCTATTTCATTAGAAAGCCCCATTCTTGTGAATTTTTCAACTTGAATTCTTCAAGTATCATATCTTCATGTCCACAGTTATTCAGGTAAGTTTTGATAAAGATCCAGAATTCTGGATGCTTATCTGAATTGAAACTTTTGAGGTTTGTCCATCACTAGCTGCCAGTTGAATGTTCTATAGCAGTGTTTTCCAAACTTGGGACGCCGCTTGTTCAGGGAAAGCCCCTGGCGCGCCTGGCCAGTTTGTTTACCTGCGGAAAGCAGCGGCCAGTACGTCCCTCAGCCTGCGCTGCTTCCTGCAGCCCCCATTGGCCGGGCACAGCGAACTGCAGCCAGTGGGAGCCACGATCAGCCGAACCTGCGGACGCGGCAGGTAAACAAACCGGCCGGGCGCACCAGGGGCTTTCCCTGAACAAGCGGCGTCCCAAGTTTGGGAAACACTGTACTATAGGTATTTGTTGAATACTAAAAATATGCAGTATACTTGGCAGCAGAGTATTCTGCAACTTTATTTGAGTGCACTCTACTGAAATGGCATATAAATGGTGTCTAAGGTGAAGGCTATGCTAAAAGTGTTTACCGGTATAGGAATACTAGTATACTAAACCATCAAAGCACTCCCAGTGTTGATACAGCTGGACTGGCAAAGCTGTGCTTTGCACTGATAAAGTAATACCACTCCCCATGAGTGAAACAAGCTATACTGGTAAAGGCCCAGCTGTGCCAGAATAGCTGCAACTACACTAAAGGGCTTCTGCCATGACCGTGTAGCTGTGTCGCTCAGAGATCACACCTCTTCACACTCTGACCAACATAGCTGTGTTGGCAGAAGTCTGTAGCATAGACCTGGCCTAACAGAAGTACCTAACAGAGGTAGTTCTGTTAGGCTAGGTTTATGCTACAGACTTCTGCCAGCATATATAAGGGTACTGTCCCAATCACTCCTTCCCATCTTCTTACCTGCTGCTCCCTCCTACTCCTCACTTTGTGCCCTGATTCATACAGCTCCCTGAGCATGGAATAGCATCCTTCTTCTCTGTCCCCAAATGCCCTCGCTTTTCTCCACTTTTGTCCTTTATATCCACTTTTTCAGTCTTTCACCACCTTGCCATCCCCCTACTTGCCGTATCTTCTCTCCCATGAACTGTTGTCAAAATGCACCTGGGCTTGTGAGCTTGATTCATCCCCGGAGGCATAGTGGTGGGATGGGATTATGTGTGCAGTTTGCAAACCTCAGCCCCAGTGGGCATAGGTGTGCTAGAAGAGGCATTCATTACCAGAGGAAGGCACTGATGTCCGTCAAAAGTTCTGGCAGGGGTGGGAATTTTTAATTTGTCTCTGAGGCTCCTACAGAAGCACCACCAACTGAGACTGCTCCCGGATATGTATTGAATCAGTGCATCTTCTGGGTATCTTGACCATACTCCTTCCCTAGCCAGCATGAAACACTACAGGGGCTGCAATAACTGTCTCTAGTCCCCCTGACATTCTCGGAGTCATGTGTGGCTTGTGCTGCTATGAGACCTCCCTTCCAAAAAGACTTTCTGCTGTTCCAGGCCCTGCCATAATCCATCTGTGAAGTGAGACCCTTATCTTTGTTTGTCTTGTATATCTGGCAGCAGACTATACATTCTTCGGAGCAGGGAGTGTTTTTTAGTATAGGTTTGTAAAGTTCGCAGTAAATGTCTTGTGCTATAATATTGTCAGTCTGATTTCTCAGCTCATCTGCTTTGGAAATTAATGCAGTAGTTTAAGAATGGTTGCTTAGCAAAAGTGCAAAACTGGAAGTTGAATTTATAGTTATTGCCAAGACAAACATCACAGAGCAGCTTAGTGCACCCTATATGTCTAATAAAAAGTGTTGTTTGAACTGAAGAATACAAATTAGGTGTCGAATAATTTCTATGGTTTCTCCTACAATATATTATCAAGAAATGGTGACCAAAATCCTTAAAATATGAGAAATTATTATTGTAATCTCCTAGTAGCCTTGTTTAATACTCCTGGCATGATTTGATTGCATGTTCTTGTACAGTGTATGCTGCCTCTGCTGTACCTACCGTTTATACTATAACTTTAGGTTACATCTGTACTGCAAAGTAGAGGTGTGATTCCCGGCTCACATATGCATACTCATGCTAACTTCATGAGGGTTAGCCCTGGACTAAATAGTAGTATAGCTGTGGTAGCACAGGCAGTGGCAGCATGCCCAGTACAAACCTGCCTGAGCCCTGTGGTATGTACTTGGCTAGGCTAGGCCCTGCTGCTGCTTCCCGTGCTACCCTGGCTATGCTACTATTTATACTGCCACTAGCTCTCATCACGTTAGCATGAGTCTATATATGTGAGCTGGGAATCCCGCCCCTAGCTTGTAGTGTAGACTTAGCCTTACTTGCTATATAGACTGCATCTCTACACTTGAATTTGAAACATTTCACTCAGCAGAGCTTGGTTGTATTATAGTGAGTAATATTAGCGTGGTTCAGCCTGAATGAAATCTTAAAGCAACTTATAATTGATAGTTGACAGTGAGAATAAACATTTCCTCTACACGTTGTGTGAATTTTTTTACTGTACAAAGCTTTCAGCAATTAGTGTTCTTTGTTGTATATCTTCTATATCTACAGTATATTTGACAATAAAAACCTTTTTTGACATTTAATCAGTAGTAGAGTTGTTCCATTCTCATTATATATTCATGAACTTTATCACCAAGACAAGACATAAATGTTAAACTTGCCTTTTAGATCAGACATGCATTGATATTTAAAACTTGGGAAATCGAGAGACTTGTTTTATTGTGGCTATTCTGCATTTGTGAGATTGAAGAAAATGCAAATATGTATATATACATTATATATGTATAATTTTTAAGAGACACACATCATGTTATTGTACTGACTGTGTGGGTGGGAAACTTCTGATATATACAGATTCCGAATAGAGTATAAACCATTAATAATCCAGTGGTAGATGAGTGATTGTATATCCCTTTTACCCATATGAGATAGTCAATATCAGTTGAGCTGTTCTTGCTTTCTGTTCTGAAGTTCTAACTGACTGAGGGACAGGGGTTGGCTTTCTTAGATCAAAGTCAATACCTATGGAACTCTTTCCTGGGATTATTAGCTAATGTCTCTTTGTGATTATCTCAAAGGTTTGGTGTGAAGCGATTTTATTTGAGTCCGTTCATTTTTGTCAATATTTTCCATTATTTTACAACAGATCTTCTATTGTTGTACTTTGATTAAAGTGGCTAGTTTGGGGGGACATTCAATCCTGTTTTAAATTTTTTTTTAATTGTACAGGATCTCAGATTCCTGGACATGAGTGCTTTAGAAAATAGCCAAAGCAAATAGGTTGGCCAGAGCAAAGCAAACGATTCTTCCCCCTCCCCCCCATAAATTCCAAATTTAATCTAAGTATAGACTATAGATTTCAAATAATATGTTATCTCTATCAGTGCAAATCCTACAATATTACAGTATATTGATAGAGGGAATAGCTTCATGAACTCTGTTGTTTGGTTGTTGAAGTATGCAAACATGGCATTGCTTTATTTTCTTCGTCTTTTTTTCTTATTCTGTAATAGGAACATTCATAGGACAAGAATATGCTCACAAGAAAAGGTTGTTCCAGTTATGCAATGCTTTTCCTTCAGAATTTAACCATCTGCAAATGCCATGTATTTACTTATATGTTCCTTCCTCTTTAAAACATCACACACACACAAATTCTTTTTTCCCCCTGCTTTTGTTCATCCATTTTGAATGTGGATATTGTATTTTTCCTTTTCCTCTATATACATTTTTGATATGTAGTCTGGAGTTGTATTCTGACAAATGACTTTAAAAATGGCATCATGCGCTTCTGTGTTCATTTAGTTTGATAACTTCCCTATGAAAAGTGTTCGTTTATAAATAAAACGGATCCTTTTTTTCTAACTGCTTCATTGCAAACTCATCCTAGAATCTAAGTCGAGCTGTTTTTTTCCTTTCTCAGACAGATTCTCAGATCTAGTTTCATTCCCTTTGTACTGCATGTAATCTAGGCATGACTGACCAGTTAAGGAGGAGGAGAAATCTGAACTGCTGAGAATCCAGCAGAGCTGATTCCTGCGCTAATCAATCTGTCCGCTCCCACCCATTCAGCATAGGAAGTATACTGGGGGAAGGAGAAGACATGGCGAGGTGGTGTTCTGCTCCCCTACAGCAGTTCCCATCTGGCATATGTCCCCTAGAGTAATGGCAGCTTGAGATCTGCTAAAACCTACCCTGCTTCTCCTGAATTTGAGCATATCTTGATGCAGGAGAGTATCTGACCCACAAATCTTCAAGCGTGAAGGTTTTGAAGGCCAAATTATTCCTTGTTTTCTTCATTGATGCACATCACTTTGTAGGGCTCAGAATTATCAACTTTTTCAAGTGGAAAATTCACAGTTAATAGTAATTCTAAGGTAGACATCATAGTATTGGCACCAATATTTGTGCAGCCCCATCCTTTTTCTCCCTTTTATATGGTTTGTAACTGAATGTGTTTTGAATTCATTGATTGAATTTGACTTTCTAAGCACACTTTTGCTGTGATATAGCGCACGCAGCATGTGATGATGGGCATGGGATGGACAGGATAGAACTGGAACTGGATACAATTACTTTATAGCACCAGTCTTCAGTTGTCTTAATTGTGTACATGTGATACCTTCTAATTCAATTAAGACTAGCCATATTCCACATTAGCCTGTCTGTTAACATCCATGCAGTGTACTATAAAAAAGTCATTAATTAAGTAATATCAATTTAACTAGTTTTAGCTCATTAACCTTGACACCAGCAGTGCTAGAGAGAAGAACCTTTTGATATTTTTGTTCTCAGTCTGATACCATGAGCCCTAAAAGCCTCTTGAAATCCATGGCCATTATCAGTAATAGCTATCTGTCATTGGTTCATTCTTACAAATAGAAGAATAGGCCACAAATTACTTCTTCTCAAGTCACCTTCATGGATATGGTCAGCATCTATTCAGAATAACATTTTTTTCCACAGGGACATTTGTTCTCTGATTATAAGAAGAAGAAATCTGTATTCTTTGTGCTGTGCTCTGATGTAATTATAAGCCATACCCCTTCGAAGACACACAAAACAGCAATGCCATTGCCAACAGGTTCACCTTAAGCTCAGCAGTTAAATATTTGTGAACTGGTTCAAGGGAACTGGGTGAAACATGCATTGCGAAAATTCTTTATCCATGACTCTTTTGCTTTCAGGTTCCCAAAACCTTTGTGAAATCCCATCTGTTTTGTTCTTAATACTTTGCCCTTACTTATAACTTTACAGAAGTTATTACTAAGGCCACAGGCATCACTGTGACACAGGTAAATGATGGTACCTGTATTCAAAAAGAGGAAAAATGAGGTATAGGGAAGTTAAGTAAATGTTCCTAGTAGTCAAAGTAGTTAATCTTTGTTGAGCCTTTATTTATATATGTAACACTGACCCAAACAGAGGCATTGGTAGCAGGGACCTCTGGAGTTAAATGCATGAACCTTTACTGCCTGAGCTAAAAGACACCTGTCTTTTAGCCAAGGCTGTAGCAGGCTCACCAATCTCTAGCTGGCCTAGCCACCACTAGAGGGAGACAGAGTGCCATGCCACGCAGGCAGGGGTTATGTATATCTATAATATGTGAGAAGTATAGTTATGAGTTGTTCTAAAAGGAGGTGGAGTAAAATTCATGGTTAACTTCACAGCATTCTCTAGTGTAATGACAAACATATTTCTTACATTGTGTTATCAATGAGGTCATTTGAAAGGTACTGATAAGGGATCATATGAAAACACAGAAAAGCTGCTTTTTCATTAACGGCATGATCCAAAGCCCATTGAAGTTAATGGGAGTCTTTCCCATTTACTGGGTTTGTATCAGGGCCTATATATTATGATTGCAAAATTTAAGTGTAAATAGAATAGCGCCCGTCTACAAAACATTTCCTTTGTGAGGCAGGGAAAGGAGTGAGAAAGTAACAGTATACAAGGAGCTTATTACATGCACATTATTACTGTGATGGAGGAGAAGGGAGCAGAGAGGATAACAAGTGTGAGGAGGAGGCTGCAGTTTTTCGGTTTCCAGCTCTGTCACTGACTTGCCGTCTGACCTGGGGTAATTTACTTCCCCTCTCTGTGCCTCTGTTTCCCTTCCTGCCTTTTGCCCATCTTCAGACAGGGACTGTCTCTCACTGTCTATTTATGTAGGGCATAGTACAGTGGATCCTTGATCTTGATTGGGGCTCCTAGGTATTATTGTAATATAAATTATATTGTTATAACTGTGCGTAAAATACCAAGGTATGGCCAAGGTGTGGGGATATGTCACCTGAGATAAGGCTTGAACGGATATGCTAACTGTAGAAAAATTGGGAAAGAGGTAAATGGTGGTTCCAAGCTGTGCATAGTGACTACAGCCGTGTTGTTGCATCTCAAGAGCACCCACAAATACGTGCATTTGGCCTTATTTGGGAGTGCTCAGCCCTTTGTTATTTTAAGAGGTGGAGGCTGCCAACACATGTCAGTAAGTGTGTGCATCTGTGCTGCAGGTGTGAGAAGCAAAGGCAGAGCTAGGCAGAGCTGCTGGCCTGCTCTGATACGAGGACACCTTCTGACTCTAATGAAAAGCCAAAGCATTACTGAATGTGACTGGCGCAGGCTGTGCACTGCGTGCTGTCAGTCACAGGACTGAAGATTAGCTTAGAAAAGTTTAATAAAATAATATCAGGAAGTAGAAACAGTAGCAGCAAATCAACTTGCCTTCACCACAGCAGGATACTAAAGAGGATTTTCATAATAGACCACAGGTATAAAATGTAAAATTAAAGTAATGGAGACCAATAGGAAAATGTGGCCATTCGCACACATTCATATAGAAATCATTTTTACATTTAAAGGAATAGCCAAATACCAGATAATTTTCAGGTACATAAAAACTAGAATTTGAATATAGAATATTTTTACATTTTCCAAGTTTCCCCTCCTGATTTGCAACTCCCAAACTAAAATAATACTCTCCTGAAATACCGTGTCTTCAGCCATATGATGCAATCCAATCATCCCAGCTCAAACCACAACAATACAACACAAAAAGCTGCACTGAAATTTGTATTGACTTCCAGATAGTTGGAAAGAATGTAGCGCTGAGTATTGAGGAAAGTTTTGCTGATGCAAAAAATTAGCAGGAAACATAATATTTTTGCAGAAACCCCAGAATTAGGAAAGGGGCTAACTCAAGTGTTTTAAAGTTCACTGCAAATATTCCAGAAAGCTATTTTCATAAATAGTGTAAAATGCAGATTCTGAAAGAAATTAATCCAGATTACATTAGTGCAGGACTTTATTATATTTTCTCTCATAATTTGCCACCACCACCAATTCCTTTAATGCTTAATAGCTCAGTACCTGGCTTATGTTCTATCCAAAATATAGTACTTTTAGCAGCACTGTGACCACTAATATTATGCTTGGAAATTGATTAAGTCAATACTGATAAGGGAAAAATGTATGATTCAGAGGTCTGCCATCCAAGAACTGATTCAGCTGGACACTACTTAGGGTAATAGATCTGAAGAGATGTTTGCGTTCTTCAATTAGTGAAAACATCTTTCTAGGTCAAAATGCCCTTTGACCCACTGATCTTCTTTCTAAGTAGCATTTTTGTTGTTTCTTTAATGCAAAAATTCACCATTTGTTCCTAAACCTTCTGCAAAACTAACACAGCTGACTTTGTGACAAAAAAACCCCACAGGTTACTTTTAAAAAATGTGAGCTGGTATTTTAAAGAAGAATTTCAATGTGATGTTGATTTAGGTCGTACGTCTAGTTCTGAGCCTTCTCAAATGGAGGTCTGAATTGCAATCTTGTTAATTTTAGATTTAAGTTACTGTTCAGTAGGTATGACTACTTTATGCCTACCTGAACATGACAATTTAAAAAGTGGAACTAATTACCTGGACAACTATCTTTTTGATTTGTTCACAGCTAAAAGACCATCACCTATAATCCCTTTCTAACTTTCAAGTGTTTACTTTAGAGATCTCCCTTGAGGTGTACTGACCAATACTTTTAAAAACAGGAACATTATATAAAGAGGCTCCAGCTGCAGAATTTGGACCTGGAATTCAAACATCCCAAATTTCGGCGGTGTTAGGATCAAGGCTTTTTTTGGGAGTGTGGGGGGAGGTGTCTTTTTTAAAATGTGGATTTTAATTTGGTTTGTGAATAACCCCAAACTTCAGGAATGTTCAGGGCCATCTGCAGAATTTAGGTGAATAGTGGCCTTCATGCCCTCCGTCAAAGCCAGTGTACAAGCAACAAATGTACTGTCATTATCAAATAAAGGACAACTATGAACAATAGTAGATATGCATAGTAGGAGTGGTGGTATAAAACGCATTACTCTTTTAGCAATCTCTGCAGAAAGTGTTCATTTTTCATTGAAAACTACATAGGATCTCAAAAGTGAAAATCATATCTTCAAGTTTTCCAAACTAAAGAGCTTTGGTGAGTGTGTATTTGTCATTATGTTTAATTTGCACATACCTCACCAAAGAAAAGGCCAGGGGAGCTAGGCCCAGAACACAGCTGTACAGGCGGCTCAACTAATTGCCTCTCCATCCTCAACCTCATTTATCTTCATTTCTTCCCAATTATACCAAATTATCAATAGTCTCTGTTGCATCAGAGTCTTAATCCCCTTTATTCAGGCAGCATTAGATAGTGGCAGATGAATTCTTGGAGGGAGTCGGGGTAAACAGCCATGAAATGCCACCTCTGGCAGATGGCATTGCTCACAAGAAATGTGACAAAACATTTGGAATTTGTTACTAGGCATTGGTATGAGAATGCAAGCTGTCAATATTTTTTTTAATCAAGGTGGTGCATACTTACTTCGTGAGCAGAAGTGAAACCCACCCAGAAAACCTAAAAGTTTAGTTTGAGTCTAGGCTGGCACAATGCCGTTATACACTGCTGCTAAAACTCTTTCTTTTCTTGAGAGTCTTTCAGTTAGGCAGTACTTTCCCTCTATCAAATGTCTCTACCAATATTTTAATTATGTCTTCTCTTATTGTAGCTAAGCTTGAGATTTTTGTGTGGCTAAAGGCAGAGTATCCTTTTGAAAATCTAAAATACATTTTACACCACAACAAGGATTGGATTTGTCAATAACCTGAATATTTTCCTTACAACTGCTGGATATCTTTAAGGTCTTAATCCTTCTCCCATTCAAGTCAGTGGCAAAGCTCCCATGGAGAGCTATGGAGAGAACTAGACCCCTCAAAGTTTATGATGGTCCTGATGGTTAGGTTTGATATGCTAGAAAGGTGACCTGAAAATCCAGCCTCAACTGAAATGAAAAAATCAGTAAAATAGGATGACTGAAGGTTTAGACAACTTCCCTTAATGTTTTACAATTCCGTACAGTTCAGTTTTAAATCTCTATTCAGTTGTTAGAAACAGTAATAGAAAAAAAGTTAAGCATATACATATTTTTAAAAGCAGAATAAAAAAAGAAGTATAAAGTATGCTGGCTGTTGGCAGAGTCAAGGTTTTTACATATTTACATGTTTATTTTTAAACTGACATTAACTGAAGCACTGTGGATTTCACTGCTGACCTTTATTGGGTGAGTTAAGCATACTGACAAGCTTTCATGGTTTTGGCAGGGACTCCAGATTTTGGGGGAGTTGATGAAAGTATATTGCCATGTAGGAAATACCACGTATAAAACAGTTCTGCAACATTAGAACTAGCACATACCCTACAAATATCCCCCACACTGGAATAGTTGGTGGGACTTTGTAAGAATAAGAGACTGCATTTGTTGATCCCTTTCCAAGACTGGCTTATGACAGTCAGTTTACTTGGAGAGCACCTAAACTCATTCAGCTTGAATGTAAAATGATGATAGTTAAGCAGCACTTTTGCAGTCCCTCATTCTCTAATGACATCTCCTATGGCATTCAACTTTGTGTGCATTAGTGTCAGATTGACAAAGTTTGGAACGTTGTCCAAATACGTAAGTATGAGCGGCTCCAACCAGATTGAAAGGCAAACCACTATTCTTTTCATGTGGGCCTCTTTTCCCTGTTAGGAATTTCTGAAGAGATGATAAATACATCATTTCTTGTATGCTGCTACAGTTTAACTCATTAGATTACAATCCGTAATTTCTTCTGTTTGTTAGTGATATTTAAAAGAAATACTAAATTATAAACGGTTGAAACTTTAATGGCCTGATTTTCACAAATACTGAGCACCTGCAATTCTGGGAGCTGCAAATATTCAAAGCCTTTGAAAACCAGACCATCCAAATATACACACATTACAAATGCACAATATATTTATCTCATTGGCTATTTCAGTTCATTTGTCAACTATGGGAAACAATGTTTTTTTATTTCTTCATAAAGTACTTGTTTTATGAATGCGAAGAGTGGCAGATTCAGTTTCTAAACAATTTCTGGGAATTAAAGTTCATTTTTCTGTGTATTTTAAAATGTAGTTCTACTATTATAAGTGTCTTTTGTAAAAATGTTATGATCTCAGTGACTTGCAGATCTAAACTGAGAAAATCCGAAGTAAAAAGATGTTTTATGCTAACTGCCAACCCTGCAGACTCAGATCTGAAAATCAAGCTGTTTTATTTCTGGTTTGTGTATCATCAACATTAATAAAGACATCTCATGCCAAATTTTACCATTAGTCGCACCTGGGAAAATCCATTGTCTTCAGAGGATTTGTGCAAGTATTATGGAGGGCAGAATTTGGCCCTGCAGATGGAATTTAGTTCACAGTTCTGTTGGTGGTGCTAAATCAGAATAGAATCTAGTTCATGCTCCCACAGCATTGTTAGCTCTTCATTAACAACAGGAGTATAAAGTAGTAAAATATTATATTGGTTACTAAAAATGTCAACAGTTATGACTCTGGATACACATGGGAAGCAGACCGGTTGTGTAACAAAGCACTATTTTCACATGATCACATTTCAGACTAGAGTTGTACTATAACCTTATCCTCTCTGCTGAGCTTGCCTGCAAGGTGGCATTTGGGATAATGATATGTGCCATGGACAGATTTTTTGAAGCCCAGCTTTGTCACAACCATTTCTCTACATGCAGTTAGGATCTCCTTGACTCAGTCACCTGTCACAACCGAATACACACACACTTTGAAAGATGAACTGCAATGGCCCAATCATGCCCAGGTCCCAAAACCCCTTGGTCCCAGCATAGCTGATAACTCTTCTAAACGCTTCAAGCAATCCTAACACACCCAGTTGTCAAATCATTCTTCCTGAGATATGCTAAGGGTTTATGGATATCTGCCTGAAGCCTCAGACATCTTGCTTTGCATGGGACTGACCCTGTTGAGTTTATGATGGATTTGGTTCTCTTAACTTTTTTGTTTTGTCATATGGAGATAAGGACACTTGTATGTTTTGTACTAGTTCACTTTTATGAAGACTGTATTTCCTTAAATTTAATGTTTGGGATTTGGGCTGTTTCAACCATTTAGTTTAGTACCTTGGTTTACAGCAATCTTAGTCCTTGCATTAGATTCAGTCCTTCAAATGAGGTTTTTAGCTCTTGATTTTCTTTTGGAGGGAGGTTAGCACTGTCCTCTCTTGGCCCCATGAGCCCTTGGTATCCAGTCTTTAGGATATTGGCTTTTTTCTCCTTTCTCCTCAGGGAATTATAAACTGACCTAGCATCACTGAAAAGTGTTATTTTAGAAAGAGTGGGGAAGGTCAATCCCAACTGTAAACCTTTTGGCTCTGCCAGGGATTGAATTAGTCCCACTGTGTTTAGTTAAAATGTCGGGGGGTTAACATACTCAAATGCGCTGTATTTTCAGAGGGTTTCTTGTTGGCCTGTTAACCCAGTGGAATGTTGCCCAAGTTGGTCACAGATAGAACCATAGAATCATAGGACTGTAAGGGACCTCGAGAGATCATCTAGTCCAGTCCCCTGCACTCGTTGCAGGACTAAGTATTATCTAGACCATCCCTGACAGGTGTTTATCTAACCTGTGATGGAGATTCCACAACCTCCCTAGGCAATTTATTCCAGTGCTTAACCACCCTGACCGTTAGGAAGTTTTTCCTAATGTCCAACCTAAACCTCCCTTACTGCAATTTAAGCCCATTGCTTCTTGTCCTATCCTCAGAGATTAAGAAGAGAAAATTTTCTCTCTCATCCTCATAACAACCTTTTATGTACTTGAAAACTATCATGTCCCCTCTCAGTCTTCTCTTCTTCAGACTAAACAAACCCAATTTTTTCAATCTTCCCTCATAGGTCATCTTTTCTAGACCTTCAATCATTTTTGTTGCTCTTCTCTGGACTTTCTTCAATTTGTCCACATCTTTCCTGAAATGTGGCACCCAGGACTGGACACAATACTCCAATTGAGGCCTAATCAGCGCAGAGTAGAGCGGAAGAATTACTTCTCATGTCTTGCTTGCAACACTCCTGCTAATACAGTAGATAGATAATACATAGATAGTACTATGTAACATCAGCTTTTTCCTTGTTATATACATTTTTATTTGTCATATGAGAGGGAATTCCCCAGTAATTTGTGCTGTCAGTATCCTTAAAATCACTTCTTTGGTTGAATTTGTTTCCTGTGAAGACTTTTGTTTCTGCTTGATAGTTGTAGTTCTAAATAAAACATAAAAGATGAAGTTAGGGAGAGGGAGAGTCCATGCGGTTTTTTTGGCTGGCAAGACTATTCCCTCTCTTACCCAATCGCTCCTTCTTATGTTTCATTTTCTTTCATAGGAGATTTGAATTCTTCAGTCAAAACAGCCAGAAAGGGTCCTGCCTTTTCTCTCATTGTGAGAAAGGTACCAGCTGTCAGAAGGATCTTGTTTGAAATGGCAGTACAGTTATACCCAAGCTTATAATGATTTACTGAGGATGTCCAGCTAGTTTTTGACATATAGTAAATAGGGGCCAATTGGGATCATGCAAGAACTGACCTTCAACCTTAAGTCAAAACTTTATTTGAATTCGAACCAGTTTTTCAGATTTGAATAAGTTCGGCTAATTCTTTATTAAAGTTATTTTTACCTTACGTCTGCCATTTCCCTTCACTCATAGACTAGAAGCAGAAATGCTCAAGTATTTGCATTTAAAGGCGAAGTAAGAAGTACCAAAAATCTCAGTCAAAAGCCGGTTTTCATGAGATGCTCAGCCAGTTCTGCAAATTCATTATTTTTGTGTGGCTCATGTAAGCATCCAGTGTTCTGAATGCAATCTCTGAACATTTAGAGTTCACTCGCATCAGTACTGTACTAGTATGCTAAACAATGGGATCAGTTCAACAGCTCTATTATTCCAAATAATTAAAAATAAAAAAATACTTAATTATAGGACAATGCTATTTCTATACAAGCAAGAAAATTAATTGTTAAGGATTAAACCTTTGGAGATCGGATAGCTGGTGCAAAATGGAACCTTTCCCCTCTAATAGGTCAGTGGTTTGAATGTAGAGGTTGATTCTCCTTCAGATAGATCAGATTATGTTGTGCTGACCTCCATAGACAAAGTGCTAAAGTCAATGGGAGCACAGCTCATTTACTACCACCCAGAATAGGACTCCGTTTGCACACACTCTTGACATTTTTAATTCTGCAATTCATTTGTATCAGGCGAATTTACCTCTAGATCCTAGAAGAACAGAATCTATATTTTATATAGCCCATCATTCTGGCAGCCATTGTTCCTGTGTTTACTGCATCCCTCCCTGTTCAAGTATTGCACCTACGCTCCAGTTAGAAAGGCAGGAATGAAGTGTCCGATTGCTGATGTTAAAATTTAGAAGATATTTTTTTAATCATCTTTTTTAATCATCTTAATTCCACACAGACTGAACTATAAAGATTTAGTACTAACAATTTCATTTGTCAATTGTTCAAAATTTTTATCAGTCTTGTCACTTTCCTAAATAGCTAGGAAGAAGCATATGTTTTGTTTAATATAAAATATGTGTGCAAACCTAGCAAAATAAATTAGGAGGATGGAGTTTGGTTGGGGCACTTTTGAAAAGTGTGTATGAATATTTACCATATTTTTTGTGTGTTTTATTGTGCTATTTTTGCATCAAACTTTCTATAAAATAATAATTTTACTAGCTGGGTGAAATTTTTAGTGGGTTTCCTTAAAAGAGCCTGCATGCAAATTAAGTAATTGTTAACTATTAATTTGTACATATTAAACCCTGCGTTTTTATAGACAAACAAATATATCCAAAAGTATTGCTGGCATAGCTAGCAGATCCATTAAAGATCATGCCCACCTTTCCCCCTTTGTGTTTTTATTTATCTTTCCTTTATTTCATTCCACCCTTTCTTTCCTTTTACTATTTCCCTCACTATTTCCAGTGTGTTTTCCTCTTTTTTAAAATTTGGGGCTCTTTTGGGAAGAGACTGTTTCTTGGACGTTATCTACAATGGGTAGTTTTTTTGTTTGTTTTTGCTAAAACATTTCCAACTACTGCAACCACTGGTTCATTTCCAATAGTGGTAGGGTTAGTCGGAGCACAAGTCTAGACAATATTTTAGTGGTCACCAGTATTTTTAACTGGATGTAATTTAGACCTGCTTGAGCAGGGACACATGAGCCACTAGTAAGAATGCTATATAAATAGTGATAGGAATAATCTGTGATAGGAATAATTTAGGAATTTTTAAAATGTTACATGTATATTTTTTTCTTTAAAATCATTGTTCTTTGACCCTCTGCTTATTTTCCTTTCTCTACTCCATGGGGGAAGGATACCTTTTGGGCAGGTACACTTAGTTCCCTATACAGCCTCTAGGTCAGGCACATTTCCCCTCTAGAAAGTCACTGTCTAGTTATGATTGTGGTGTTCTCCTTAATGTGTATGAGTTTAAAAAACTAATATTAGTCACAAGCATTGAAAACTCTGACATGTCCATGATTGTCTTCAGCATTTCCTTTGCTTTGAAAGAAACTTTCATTTTGCTGTCATTAGACTTTTCATAAAGTTTTGAAATTATATTCAGATTTTCAAATGAGTTTTTATTGTATAATTATCAATAGATTACTTCACCTAAGTTGTGACAGACATATTTTTTAAGTATGACTGACTGATGGACAGATTGGGAATTGCTGAATTAATGGGCACATTTCAAAACCTTGGCATGGCTAAGCAGTAATTACATCTGCTGAACCACTTGATAAGTTTTTGGAAGTAACCCAGTAAAGCCATCACTAGATTTCTCCATTTTTAATACCTTACTTTCCCCAATTTATGGCTTATTTCTAGAGCACAGTCCAGTATACGATACAGCCAAATACACATGCAGCTACACTGATCAATACATTCAAGACTAAAATGCCTTTGTACATCTTTAATTTAGCTTTTGAGAGTCTTATAGGTCTCATTATTTTGGAGACTGCTTTGTCCAAAATAGATTTTCATCATAGACTCATTGAAATAAATATGCTTACTTTAAAAAAAATCAATTTCTAGTTGACAGTTTGCCAGCAATTTAACAAGAACGGGACTGTGTCACCCTCACTGGAAAGACATTCCAGTGTAAAGTTTACCAGATATGACTCTCATCTACATTTTGGTTGGTAGATAGCCTGGTTAAGCTGAACTGTCTTCATTTGGTTGCTCATGTGAGTTCATCCTAAAACGTGGAAATTTCTGCTTATTTGGTTGATCAAAGTAATTTGATTCAGACGTGTGTGTGAGTGAGAGAGAGAGAGAGAGAGAGAGAGAGCGCAGGATAATATGTTGAGTGCCAACCAGTTTAGCTTACAGAGGTTTGGAAGACTCAGGATCCCTGGCACAATCTATGTTTTGGATTCTTGTCCTTCCTGACTGCTGAATGCCCATGGATAAATACTGGGCTGTTTACTGGTGGAAATTGTTAGTGCCTCCTTTCTGAATGGCAGGGTGCCAACTGCTGTAAAAGAACTATGTGTTTGGCCTCTTCTTAAAAAGCCATATCTTGATGCTGACTAGCCAGATATTGACCCGAAAATCTTTCTAGCTGTTGACTGATATGTAGTTTTCCATTTTTGGTTAGTATATTATGGAAAAGGTTATGATGAGATGACTCTCACAATATGCTGATGACTCAGCCTTCTTTGAGCATTGGCAATTAGTGTTCTGACCTGGATGCTGCACAGAAACTACATTTGTCACATTGGCAGATGATCTCCTGTTGATGGATGAAAATCATACCTCTGTGCTAATACTATTAGAGCTCTGTGCTGCCTTTTAATACCATGGAGATTATCACATTTATGGTCCCTGGTCTCTTCGGTGATATTGTTCTTTTCTCAGTGAGAGATCAGAGCTTTCACAGGGTATTGTTGAACAATTATTCTTCTAACCTGATAGTCTCCTGCTGTGAGGTACTTCAGATCTTTGCTGTTATCCCACTAATATAGTATGTTTATGAGGCTGTCTGAAGAGTTAGTGAGGAGATATAAGCTGAAGTGTTTTCAGTATGCTGATGATACTCAGCTTTATACACTCAGCTTTATGCACAGCCCAGAGACTGTGATTGTCTTTCCCAGTATCTAGGTGAGATGGAGCATGGGCTGGGACAACTGAGAACACTGAGGTGATTATGGTGGGCTAAGGAAAGTAAGTGGATGAGTTTATATCAGCTCTCCTGAATGAGGATGTTCACCCATTCTTTATAACCAAAGTTTGAAACTCGGTACTCTGGTTAGAGTCCCAGATGCTTTTATATGATCAAATAGTAGCAATCAGCTGTGCTACTTTTTCCATTTTTGCCTGGCCAAGAGGTTGTGAACCTTCCTCCCAGATGCAGACCTTACTTCCATGATTCCTGCCTTTGTTTATTTTAGCCTGGACTACTGCATTATGCACTACATGGAGTTACACCTTAAATCCATTCTAACTGCAACTAGTGCTGAATACTACAGCTTGCTTGTTAGGTGGAGTAACTAGTCATGAGCACTGGACACTAGTGCTGCACTTAGAACCTAACACCAGAGTGCTGCGTTCCTATATTGTAGACATCTGTTAAAATCTAATGATTAGGCTTTAAAATACTGTATATGTTATTTTAAGGCTAAATTGATATTTCACTAACATATGAAAACTGCCTCATGAAACTAATGGGTGTATGTTTAGGTCACTTGATTTAGAATTTTACCAGATTTTGAGAAAAAAAAGTGTACTTACGTTATTTGGGGCAAATTCTGCTCTCACATACCTGTTGGTGTCAATGGACACTGCACATAAGCATCCAAGGGCAGAATTTGTAACCTCATTTTCATAGTGCTAAGCAACCACAAATCCCAAGGAAGTCTCTAGGAATTGTGGGTAATCAGCATCTTTGCAAATCAGACGATTGGTGATAAGTGTTCTGGATTAACAGTGCTGAAACAACATATAGATACTTTCAGGGAGGTGCTGAAAGTATACTTGTGGGTTTAAAAATGCTTGACATTAAAACTGAGCATGAAAGACATTTTCAAAATTTGAGTTACATTTTTTCTGAAATATATAACAAAAAATAAAATGACAGACGTACATTGAAACCGCATGATTGTTCAATTCAAAGATACCCATGACAGTGTGAATTTCATTTAGGCCGAGCACACAGTTTTGAGGCTGATAGCTTGACCTCAAATCGAAATAAGAGGGTACTGCCACTGAATTGAACTTAGATTACTTTTTGAAAATCTTTCAACACATAAAACTAAGAAGGTAATTTAATCTTCACAAAGATATGTTCATCAAAAAAGTTCTTAGATTCTGGTTTTAGAAGCAAAGTACATTAGCTGGAGCTTGACTTCTTTTAATTCAACTTCAGCAGTGATGTTATAATTATAAAAAATAAAAAATATGTGAGCAGCAGCATCTACAGAGGAATGAAGACATGTTTTTCATCTGGAAGGAGAAAGCAATGGAAGGAAAACATCCTTTTCTTACTGTAGGTAGATAAAACCTAAACAGAGGCCCTTCAATTACATAACTCTCATCAATTGTGAATACCCACATTTGAAAGCTTATCACAAAACTGTAAATACCCAGTACATCATCTAATGAAAATGTGTGTGTATTGCTTAGATTGACTTCACATGTTTTCATTTGTTACGTGCAATTTAATTCCCTGTGCATCTGAACTAATCTTAGGAACTCAATAACAGCAACGCACAGACTTTAGCCACTGTGCCATAAAGTGGTACTAGGGGAATACTTACATCTCACAGCATTTAATTTAGAAGTGAATGTACTGGGACTTGCTATTTTAGTTTTACCTTTGCTTACTTGAACATGCCAGTCTAATTCCTGGGTTGATATATGAGTTATGTCAAACACTCTTCTGTTAAGCCTATGATAAATACTTAGTTTTAATTAATAAATAAGATTTTTCTCACTAAATCCATTTAGCTCTTGGGCTTTACTTATTGTAGCATGTACCAGTGCTTTCCCACACACAGGCTTACATTTGTATCTTAGCTGCTATATTTTTACATTTCAGACTTAGAATCTCATATAGCTGCTATATAGTAGGCACACAATAAAAATGAGCTCTGTGTTTGGGCCAAATTTTAACATTTAGCTGATAGCTTGAGGTAGTAATTGTGGTTTATTGAGGACTGTGTTGAAATTGTGAGTGATCACGTTAAGAGCCCGGGGCTGGGGGGGGGGGGAGAGCGGAGGGGACTGTTTCCGGAACCTTCTTGCCAGCTACAGGGCTCTGTTGCAAAAGCGCGCAGCAGGCAGTCTGCAGATAGCCTGGGTGGAGAGTTGTTCCTCTCCGTTTTAGGGAGCTGCCTGCTCTCTTTCTCTCTCTCTCTTTTTCTCTGGTTCTTGTGTGTTATTGTTCTGAATTCTCAGAAATAAAGTAGTATCACGTTGCAATCTTCCAGTAGGAGTACTTAGATTTTTATCTACTTTTTCTTTGTGTATGCTGAAACACAGCATTAATGATAGGGGTAATGTGCAACAACACCACTCCAGGGGGAGTTCAGGACAGGATTGTGCCCTCTTCTCCCCCACCCCACCTCATGGGTGACCTGGGGCACAGGGGCAGTGTGTAGGCTGCACCCTCTTTTACCCTCCTCCACTGCAACCAACACACTCTACACTGCAGGCTGCTGTGAAGGCAGGTAGACAGGACCTGACCCTACCATCCTTCTGTTCCCTTTGTGGTCACCATGTGTACTGAGGTAGCAGTCATAGAATCATAGAATATTAGGGTTGGAAGAGACCTCAGAAGGTCATCTAGTTCAATCCCCTGCTCAAAGCAGGACCAACATCAACTAAATCATCCCAGCCAAGGCTTTGTCAAGCCGGGCCTTAAAAACCTCTAAGGATGGAGATTCCACCACTTCCCTAGGTAACCCATTCCAGTGTTTCACCACCCTCCTAGTGAAATAGTGTTTCCTAATATCCAACCTAGACCTCCCCCACTGCAAGTTGAGACCATTGCTTCTTGTTCTGTCATCTGCCACCACTGAGAACAACCTAGCTCCATCCTCTTTGGAACCCCCCTTCAGGTAGTTGAAGGCTGCTATCAAATCCCCCTCACTCTTCTCTTCTGCAGACTTAATAACCCCAGTTCCCTCAGCCTCTCCTCGTAAGTCATGTGCCTCAGCCCCCTAATCATTTTCGTTGCCCTCCGCAGGACTCTCCAATTTGTCCACATCCCTTCTGTAGTGGGGGGACCAAAATTGGACACAATACTCCAGGTGTGGCCTCACCAGAACCGAATAGAGGGGAATAATCACTTCCCTCAATCTGCTGGCAATGCTCCTACTAATACAGCCCAATATGCTGTTGGCCTTCTTGGCAACAAGGGCACACTGCTGACTCATATCCAGCTTCTCATCCCCAGGTCCTTTTCTGCAGAACTGCTGCTTTGCCAGTCGGTCCCCAGCCTGTAGCGGTGCATGGGATTCTTCCTTCCTAAGTGCAGGACTCTGCACTTGTCCTTGTTGAACCTCATCAGATTTCTTTTGGCCTAATCCTCCAATTTGTCTAGGTCACTCTGGACCCTATCCCTAACCTCCAGCGTATCTACTTCTCCCCCACAGCTTGGGAGGAATGGAAGCAAGATAGGAGAAAGTTACTTTTATGTGTTTTCTTTTGTTTGAGGGGGAGAGGGTTGTATGTGCAGAGGTGACAGTTTTAAATGTGAAGCTCTTTGCTCATTAGTAATGTTCAGAAATGCATTTCTTTGCATTTTGACAAATAAATATACTTAAAAAGAACCTAATAGTAATTTTATGACACTTAAGAATCTGTTTAATTTTTTATACTTTTATATGGAAATATGAAATCTTTTCTGCCTAAAAATGAATAATAAATTAAGTTCCTTTGTATATAACCTGTAAGCCAGCTCACATCACTGTTGTATTGTAAGAGACTTTTGCCTCATTTCCCTAAATGATACTGCCTGTTGGTTTTCTTGTCTCTCTTTTTTTTTTTTTTTTTTCTTCTCTCCTGTTCAGCATCTATCATAGAGACATTATTTGGCATGCATCCAGGCATGGATCATTGTCTTAATTTACACTCCACATCCGCTATTTAGTAAGAATGTGGGTCTTCGACAGCTTAATTATGACAGAAAATATGTTGTGTTTTTCCAAAGGCTACACTTTTTGGATTGAGCAAAAGACAGATTTATCTGCCTGTTTAAATATACCTACTCCTCCATGTATGAGAGGCACCGATTTGCCTTTTACCATATGTTGCACCTTGCACATGATGAAGACCACAGGCCTAATTTTGCTTTCAGTTATGCCCCTGTAAACTATTGTATCCCAAGGCAGGATTTGATATCATGTGTTTGTTTTGTATTATAAGGGACAATTAAATTTGCCATATTGATGATGCATATTCTCCCTGCACAAAATATGGGAACAGTTAAAAAAAAAATCTAATGAAAAATTGTATCTGGATCTGATTTTCAAATTTTAGAACTGATTTAGTTGCTGTAGGTACTGACCTCTAATTATGATAATAATCAGCAATTTGAGAATATGTATACTGTTCATGTGATGGGCTTACAATTCTATTCTTATACAGAAAATAACTGTACATTACATTATGCTTTTAGCATTCGGTGTGAATGTGTGAGTGCGTGTGTGTGTATGCGCACACATATTTCTGTGGAATTTAGAAGAAGTGTCTGAACTTAGAAGAGTATGAGTAAGTTTTGGACCCTTTGCACTAAGCATATTTAACTTATAAAATGAGCCATTTGCTTTGTTATTGAAGTCAAAATTACTTAATTGCTGTCTTTATACAATTAGCTCCTAAGAACGATTGTATAAAAAGTAGAGATTGGAATGGATTTAAACTGGGTCTTTAGGCTTTTGCCTATTATTAAATTTACACTTAAATTTTTCATATTGTATCAAGCACATGAAGAAAGAGAGAATTATTTTCAGGCAAGGATAAAATCCATCTTTTAAGATTCATGTCCTAACTGCTCAGTGACAATTCTATTAACAAGTTCTTTAACATAGTGCGTATAGTGTCAGGGAAAAGGTTTTCTGGACAACAGAGCACTACCGAAGCCTCAGGAGACCTGAGTTCTAGTTCCAGCTATGCCACTGGCCTGCAGATAACCTTGGCAAGTCACTTCAGTGCTCAGTGCCTCCATCTGTAAAATGGGGATAATGATGCTTACCTCGTTTGCAAAGTGTTTTGCCAGCTATTGATGAAAAATGCTATGTAAGAGCTAGGTGTTATTATTCATAATAGTTTTCTCTTTCAATGAATTACTCACCATGTAACTTAATTATGGAAACTCTCTGTCTGTCTTTAACACAGCAGGGTGTGGTGATATCTATGTAAATTTCAGATCCTATGATTAAATTTCACTTAGCATTCAACTTTGATTGTTTCATTAGACTTCCCTGTGAGCCGGACTTTTTTTCTCAAGGGAGAAGTGGGTGTTGGGGAAGGAAACTTGAATACAAGAGCAGATATCTGAGTGGAATGTGTCAGGGGAGAAGGGTGAGGGGGGAGGGAGAGATTGTATTAGAACTTGAGCCCATGGTGAGGTATTGAAGGAAGGAGAAACTGTTAGGAGTTGGTAATTGAGTTTGGAGCTCTGGACACTGGTAGGCCAGGAGGGAAGAGAGCACAGCTGGTAAGGGTGTGCTTTCAGGCAAGGACTGTGATTTTTCCCCCCTCCTTTTTGAAAAATCACTGTGACAAACTTCCTTAGCAATCAGTTTACATGTTGAAGGCAGTGGGCCAGATCTTCGGTCAGTTAAAATGGGCAGAGCTCCATTTAAGTCCATGACTCTGACTTCACAAGGAAAAAGACATGAAAATGTCTGGGGTCCTGAATAGGGTGACCAGATGTCCCGATTTTATAGGGACAATCCCAATTTTTGTGTCTTTTTCTTATATGGACTCCTATTACCCCCCACCCCCATCCCGATTTTTTCACACTTGCTGTCTGGCCACTCTAGTCCTGAACAACAAACACTTAATATACATAGAGATGGTTATAGCGGGGCTAATCATGTGTAACGTCAAGCTTGTTTGTAAATATTTGCAGGAGTGGACCTTCTGCTTTATAAAATAAAAGTTTATGGTCCAAGGACTGTTGAGATATTTCTACTTGATAAATTAATACCCCACAAACATGTACGTGTATAAATTTTTTACATCATTTTGAAAGTCTACTTTTAAATATTTAAGTGCCAGTGAAAGTTTAGGTCATTAAGTACATACAAGCTGTACTTTGAACAATAATGCTTTAAAAAAAAATTAAATGTTAGACTAAAATATTGAAAAAACATCTGAAAAATGGTAGAAATCATTTAGCAAATCAGTTCTTAAAAAGTGTTCTTAGAAAATCATTTTCCTCACTTGTTTAACTCAAGGAATATTTTATCAAATGTTAACACCTATGTTTCAGAATAGTTCCATGTCAATAAGTGAAGTTTCAGTTCAATGTGATTTGAAACAGCCAGTATACAGTATATTCAATTTATAATGGAAATGCTGATACAACCTTAACAGTGGCAGTGCTACTGAGCATTGCTGTAATTATGCCATATTATATTATATCATATGGTATAATTTAGTGCTGTATAAATGTATCTTTCTTTGTCAATGTGTTGCTCATCATTTTACAAATTACAAATCTGTAATGGTAAGGTAATTCATGGCTTGGACATGATATTAAAATGATGGAGTGATTCCCATTTTGCACAATCATTGATCTTTCAGTCTTTTACATTTGGTAGTATTAATCATGTTTATTAGCTGAGTGTTACCATAAAGAATGTTGAATGTTTCTATGTGGTTACTTTCATCTTCAATTAAAATACATTTTTTTGCTTGCTGCCTCTGTCCATTACATCACAACAGTGTATTACTGATTCTAATTGCAATTCAAGTTAATAAATTCTAGACAATATCAATACTACCGACACACAGTTTCTTATCATTCTTTAATCTAATCTAAAACATCCGTGATGGAAGGAAAAAGAATGTACCTAGGTTAACCTTCTGGCCTCTTTGTGTTCAACTTTTACAAATAGTTCTTTAAAGGCATTATTTTGTGGACCAGACTCATTGCAAAATTCTTATTCCATTCTACCTCACTGTGATTTAATAAGAGGACCATGTGATTATTCACATGCATAACTGTCTCACATAGGAATTGCCATGAAACCAATACACAATAAGATCTCTCCAGAAGAAGAAACAGATTAGTATTACATCTCTCTTAGACATCAATTACCGTGAACAAAATTTACACCTGAATGCTACATATGAATGCCTCAAAGCTGACTATCTACAAGCTCAGTCTTTGAATCTCTCAATTACATTCAGAATTTAGCATTTAAGAAGAGCGTGGTCTGATGCTCTGAGCACAGGACTGGAATCCAGGAGCTACTAAATTCTAATCCTGATGCTAAAATTGACCCATTCGGTGGCCCTAGGCAAATCATTTAAATTCTCTGCACATGTTTCCCCATCTATTGCTATATTAGTGCTAGCTGGTATTATTAATTTTTATTATTTTATTATTTAGCAACTCCTTGAAAAAAACTCATACTGGGTATTGTCCATGGTGAGGTCCTGTGTGTGGATTACAAAAGAAGAGTTCCTGTTTAGTTATCACAACTAGTTGTGAGTCCTTCCTGCTTGTGTCATTTTATCCCTAAACATCTAGCTTTCTCTGTTTCCAGAAGGAGTACACGGTGTTCTAGTTATGTTATTTGGCCTGGTTTACAATTATTAAATTATTCATTTATTTCAGGTACAGCACCTACGTGCCTTTTTGGTGCTGAGTAATCAATAAACTATGACATATTCCAAAACAAAAACTGAGTAATTTAGGATAATTAAAAAATTTGCAGTAAAGCTAGCAAAATCTCTTCAAGGGAAGAATATAGTATTTACAGTATCTTTGTACACTGTTTTTCAGGTGGGAGTGAATCCTCCTGGGATAAAGAGAAACTTCAGTCTCCTATTACAACGGGATCACAGCATGGTGTTGGTCACGCCACGCTATCAGGGCAATCCAGCCTTGGGAGTGCACATCCCCTCAGTCCTCTCCAGCAAAATCACCTGCTCACCAACAGTACGTTTACTGTCCTTATAAATAGTAAGAAGACACTCTAAGATACAGACACCTTCAGTCTTATACTGTTTGTCTGTAAAGAAGGAAAGATATACAAGAAGTTGGTAACTTATAAATAGCATATGAGAAAATAATGTGCTGGAAGAATTTAGCGCACACACACGTCGGTAAATGCGGAGAGTGCAACTTGATTAAACTATTAACCAATGAGGAACCACTCCCCGAACTAACTGGCAGAGCCATTCCATTGCAGAATAGCCCTGGTTTCTACAAACCTGAGGGTGATGGATATGAGGGCAGCGCCCAGGCTATATCAAACTTGCGACAGATGTAATGTAAATCCCTAAAACAGAGCTCCAGGATGCTGGTTGGAAGGTGAAAAAACCCACACAGTCATTTGCCAATTTTGCCAAATGGGAAAAATCTCTTCCACACACCAAATATAATTTTGACTATAAGCATAGAATCATAGAATATCAGGGTTGGAAGGGACCTTAGGAGGTCATCTAGTCCAACCCCCTGCTCAAAGCAGGACCAATCCCCAATTTTTGCCCCAGATCCCCAAATGGCCCCCTCAAGGATTGAACTCACAATCCTGGGTTTAGCAGGCCAATGCTCAAACCACTGAGCTATCCCTCACCCCCCCTGCATAGTCCACAGCATCCTACAAGATCCAGCATATCATATAAAGGTGGCAATGAATGGGACTAGAACAAAGCCAAAATGGCAGCGAGCCAGCAATTGGTAGAAACAACTCCTTCCTCTCCCTACCTCTTCAAGGAGAGTACCAGTCAGTCAGTCTGACATAACCTCAGTAATCCAGTGATAGCAGGAATGACTGGGACAGGTCAGAGCACACACTGTTAGAACCATCACATGCTACCCCTCAGAGTGGGAGGAGCAATCAGCAGGTGCCTGACTTCCTTCTCCCTCCACCCAACATGGTGTTATGTATGACTGGACCACTCCCATACTTACCATTTACACACCCCAGTTAGTACGGTTTGACATTAGGCCTGCCTAACTAAGTCTTTTGCATTTATCTTTTGCAGAGCAGCTAATGATTTGATTTAACATTAATGTAGGTATATCAGACAGTGAAATAAACAACCAAGCTATAAATACCACTTCAAGATTAATTCACTGTTTAGACACACTATCATAATAGTTTTACTAATGAATTGAATGGCTCTCTTTTATTGCTAATTCTAACTCCTTAAAAAATAAAGCTTGTGTTATTTCATACAATCAATATACTTTTTATATATCCTAGTTTCGTTGTTTTCAAATCAATAAAAGTTTTCCTGAAACTTAATGAGCTCTATTAAGAGCCCTGCATCACAAACAGTGGCAAGTTTTCTAGATGAAAGCATTTATATAAAGGTAACTGGCATTCATTTTGGTAAATGTGTACCCACATGGTGGTGGTGAATTTTGCTCTTTTTCTAAAATCTCTCCCGTTTCCTGAATTAGGTACTGTAAAAATCCTCTCCAAATCTTGGAGTCTAAAAGGGTCAAGTTCTCTACTTCCATAACTTTACTGAGGTCGATGGAGTTACTCCAGCAAAAAATTTGGCCCCAAAGGTTTTGTAGTGTATAGAATTTATTGTCCAGGCCAAAATGAAAATAGAATCAGTGTTACAGGAACAGGTGGGACATGATAATTGGATAAAAGATTACAGTGGGATGAAGTAATGGAAACTGCTAAAGTTTGAAAAATCCTCATTGTTCATGTATGTATCTTTGTTCTGAGAGTTTTACAAATTGATTTCAAGGACTTACTTTTCACAAGTGTATGAAATGTCTTATTCATCAGAAATACCTTATTTTTAGGACCAAATACCTTGATCGCTATCTATGTAGTGTCACTGAATCTGGTGGAGAAGCCGAGACCATTTAAATGTTTCTTACTATAGATGCTTTTCCCCTTTCATGCACAGTTAGGGTCTGTCATCTGATTAAGTGGAGCAGACTACAGGACTCTTGCGTACTGTAGATGATTCTTTAATTTTATGTTCCTTATCTGGGGAATATGCACTTACATAATTCAGTATCTGAACGTGTTTTACATATGAGGCTATTATATTCTTCCCTGTTTTTGTATTCTTTCAAGATATTTTTCAGTATTTTTTATTCTAAGTAGTTGTCTAAAGGCTATTAAAAGGTTTATTGAATATCCAACGTTGTCTGATGATTTGCAAGTGTAAGATGTATTTCCTTTATAGTCCTCAGAAATGCTTGACGGATTGTGTCTTAAAACTGGTGATGTGCTGTTATATTCTGTTTGTAGTTTGCATGTCAATTGAACTTTAAGTAGACATACAACTCAAAGTGGACAGATGGTGTCTGGGAGTTTTGGAACTCTATGGAGTATGAGGAAAGATTATTAGGCTGCTACGGGAAATATACAAGGGAACAAAAGCTTATGTATATAAGTGCTGAAGGGGATTGTCAGTAGGGTTTGAAGTAAATGGAGATGTCCATGGACTCTGTCTTGTTACTATCTTGATTAACAATGACATGGACCATCTCATAAACAGAGTAATGTGAAGCATAATACACCACAATGAATAGATATAGTAGTGTTTGGCTGATGGCTGACCAGGGTTAGTAAGGGTGTTAAGTTTTCAGATGATTCTGCCCTTTGTGGGCAGGTGGTGGTTTTTGTGGGTGTTTCTGGTGTCTGGTGTACCAAGAAATTGTGTTTTGAATGAAAAAAATGATGTAAGCAAGATCAGCTCATGGCACTCTTACTATAGGAATATAATATAAGAATACAATGATTTACCCTGTAATATGATAATGATTAAGGTAGAACCATGGTAATAAACGCAGAGCAATATCTACGATAAAGAGGCACATGGTTTACAATTATGACAGGCTACACAATTATGTTGTTTTCATATTTTGCCAGAGAATAGTGATGATCATTTCTAATCTGCCTAAATTTCCTTTGCAGAAATTATTGTGCCATTTTGACTCTGTATAGTGGCAGAATTTGGTCCTGTTTGTGTTGAGAAAGTCAGGTAATGCTCATAGGTAAATGGGATCAAGAAGTCTCTCCTGAGAAGTCTTAAGAATTAGGTGTTACTCGAAGTCATAGCAGTTAAAAAGGTTTCTCAGTAGTTTAGTCTGTTTGTGCCACCTAAGTGTTGTGATCATCATTGAAAACTATGTGGTCTATTGTAAGACAAGTGATGCAGTATATATACATGTTAAGGGAACATATGGTACTAGAATCTGATTCTCATTTACACCAGGACTACTTTACACCATGCTGGCAGTGTCAAAGAGCTTTAATGTGGACGTACATATAATGCACTCCTTTTCCAGACCCCTTTATACTGCCATAGCAGTGTGAAATGGCTTGAGGGTAAATGAGATTAGGTACCTAGCCTTATGTGGAAATATTTTTTATCTTAAACTGGAACACTGCACATCTCAATTCACAAACTTAGCTACCATCTTGTATTCAGTCCTTACCGGTATAATCGTATTCAATAACACCTGAAAATCTGGTCTCAAATTGCTGCATATGTGTAATACTCAATAATGTTAATGGGAGTTAAGTGTATACACTGATGACAGAATAGACTATATTAATTAACTTACCCCTTGATCTGTTTTAATATAATTGTAAGAATCTCTGCATGTCCCATGGATTTTTACATTGCTGATTAAAGGAGTCGTTGAGCTTGCAGATTGTGGCATACCTGTTTTGTTAGTATTGCCTGTTTGTTGCTAGATTTGTCTTTCATTAATGCAGTACATATAGTCCTCTTATGGAATGCAAATACCATTAGCATGAGGCATTCTCTCTGACTTTTTAATTATTTTAAATGGCAATGTTGTATTAGTTATATAAATTTCAAACTCATAATAATGACAACCTAGACTACTTACTCTTTCTGTAGTATGATAGCTACACTCTTGAACTAAAGTGTTGGATTATGAAATGAGAGACTAACAAACCATCATGCCCACCATCTCTTTTAGGGATAGATCTGCCATTTATGATGATGCCCCATCCTCTCCTCCCAGTCAGCCTACCTCCTGCTTCAGTTGCAATGGCAATGAATCAGATGAACCACCTCAATACTATAGCTAACATGGCTGCTGCAGCCCAGATGCATAGTCCTCTTTCCAGAGCAGGGGCCTCTGTTATTAAGGTAAGAGTGCAATATTTGATTTAGAAAATAATGATTTATGGATAAAAAACACACTCCCAGTGGCATTATATTGATGCCCTGGGAACATAAGTGAACAGCTATGTGTTTGTACAGCAGCTAGCACACTGGGTCCAGGTTCCTGGAGGGAGTTTCTAGGTGCTATTACAGTATAAATAAATATTGATAACAATCACTAAGCAAATTTAAAAAAGCAGCTCTGTTACTGATGCAAGTATGTAATATTATTAAAAACAGATTCTAACATGGACCAAAGGTTGGGAGGGTAGCTAGTGTTGCACCTAATAATGACACAAAAGCTATTTTAAAATATACTGTAAAAATATACTTTCATTTTGTACTTAAAGGAAAGTGCTACAGGTGATCCCAGGAATTCTAGTGCGTCAAGCCTTACTTCAGTATCTGAGAAAAAGTTCAGAAAATCATTAAAAGGACTTTAATGACTATAATACGAGATAGGACTCCTGCTTCTTTAAATGATGCATAAAATGTACTTAGACTTTCAAAAGACTTTTGATAAAGACTCTTGCAAGTAGGCTATTAGGAAAATTTGGTAACCACCTTGAAAGAGCAAGTCCGGTCATGGATTAAAAATATGTTAAGAGACAGGCATACATTCTCAGAGGAAAGAGATTAGAAATGGGAGTGTGAAGGATCAGGACTGATGGATTATATGGAAGAGCAGGTAGCTACAATGTGAAAGTTTTTTGTAAAATTTCAGAAAAATGGCTTCTATCACCTTTTTATATGCACAAAAAAATAAAAAGGGCTTTTGTCAGTTTTAATATTTGAGCATGTGTATTTCTCTAGCAATTTTAAAAAATAAAAAAAAAGTTTAGAAATTGTAACACTATTATGGAGTAATTATATTCCCATTTTTTTGTCTCTGGGTTTGTGTGTGTGTGTGTGTTAAAATATTATTTTAAATGTTAGGATTATTAGGTCCTATTCTCTGTAGCTTTGCCCCTTGTGTAGTCATTTCACTTGCACAAAGTAGGTGTTAAATGCTACCATTTTGGCACACAGCTTCCCTTACCACCAGTGGGGTGGGTAGTGTAATACCTCTGGAGCAGCAATAGGTCCTGGAGTCATTCTATCCAGAATTACTCCTGTCTGATGTAGGGGATATGCAATGAGTGGCCACTGCCACAGCCTTTCACAGGATACAACATGCATCCTTTGCTAAGTCGGTCTGTTTGGGGGTGTTTAGTGATGCCTTCCTCTCCTTTGTGTTCTGACTGCACAATGACTAAGACTGTGGCTGCCCCTTGTGTAAGTGTTCAAGGGAAGATGAAAGACTCCCTGTGTTCTGTCCTTGCTTCGTGCACCTCAGTCTGGTCCTGAATGACTGTAAAGTGCAATGGGATTCTAAGTTTAAATTAACTATATACAAGCAAAGGATTGTTTTTGCAATTATTCATTATTCTGTTATATCACACCGGCTTGATACTCTTTAAATCCATGTAATACGAGTGCATAAAACTGACCATGTTTTTAGATATATTCTAAGTATGACATGATACAGCTACTTAAAATGTAAAACTGAATTGAATATACTGTTTACCTAATTCCATAATTAGACATCTAAAATACCATTTAGCCCGTTTCCTATTAGTTTGTGAATGGGCTGCTTTAAAAAGGATTTGAATGAAGTCATCATGCTTTTTATATCATATTTGCCATTTAGAAATAAGCTGTCCTACCAAAATATGCATGATCAGCAAAGTTAACATTTAGTGCTCCAGAAAGAAATGTCATAACTATGAAATTTGATTTCTTCTTGACAGGAACACTATAAATTAGGCAGTCACAATGGCCAGACTTACAAAGCCTTCTTTGCCATCTATAATATAATCTAATGTGATCACAGTGGCACCTGCTAACGCTGCTATAGTTAAGGGTCTGTCAGTGTCTTCCATTATAAATCCCTACTTTCAGGGATTTACAGCTCAGCTTAAAAATTTGCTCCAACTGAAACTTGGCTAAAAAATTTCAGAATTATTCTGTTCAGTTAAGTTACGAGAGTACAAAATAAATGAAGTAGTATGCTGTGATCCAATACTGTTTTGGTGTGTCTGTAACTTAAAAAAAATTCTATTCATTGACATTATTTTCAGATCTCTAGACCATACGGTTGAATAGGTCCTTTATACATAAACTAAAACTTTTTTTCTTCTGAATTTTATGGAGCAGTTCTACACCAAGGCTATAAGTACTTTTCAGTAAAATTGTTATTATACAATGGATCCATAATATGCAAATACATATGACTATTAATATGCATTCACACAATATAATACACATAAAAGAGTTGTTAAGGTTTATGCTGAGAATACATATTCAAAATATGGCTAAATCTTTTCATGACCATTAAAACGATATTGGGTGCAAAGGAGCTGAGCCTTCACAGTATATAAATGGATGCCAAGTGCCACTCATTCAGTGTCACAACACAGTGAGCATACAACTCAAGGTCTGTGTTAAAGATTTCCAACCCTTAACTGTTAACAGATTTTGAACCTTTTACCCAGACCAGGGTCTTCATCCTAATCATTCCCATGGGTGGAATCAGGCCTGCAGGATCGCAGGGTGCCCTCCACCTATATCCAGCAATGAGGTCTGGACGCTCCAGTGGTGTCACCAAATCAGAATAGGCCTTCAGCCCCCCAGTTTATACAACCCAAGCTCAGATAGGCTACAAAAATTAACTATAAGGATCCAATTCTTTTCTGCACCAAGGTCCACTGAGCACAGGAGAACTGGGAAGAAGCCCATCAGGGAGCCAGTTATAGCTCCCTGTTTCTCAAGCTCCAGCTACTCCACTGCTAGCCCTGCTGTAAGTTAGAGCAACCTTGGGCCCTAACTTACTCCAGCTGGCGATGGTCTCCAGAGCACATACTCAAACTGCGACTTTGGCAGAGCAGAATTGTGGCCTGCAGATCCTGGACATATACTTTACACTAGGGTGAATGTTTGGGTGTGGGATGTGGGATCTAGCTTCACTGGATTTACACCAGTCGAGTGGTAATTCTCAGCAGGCAGCTGCAGCCAGATTCTGGCTCCTTTGCTTACACAGCACAAAGAAGCCAGAATGGGGAGGGGGGGGGGAGGGGGGGAAATCTGGTCCTAAATCTGTATAGATATCATCACAGGAACTGTTTCCCCTCCTAGCTTACTAGGTAAATTAGGAGCCTGCTTATCCAGAAATTGCTTAATGACATTTATGGCCAGAAGGGTACTGGGATCACGTAATTAAAGACTGTATCATAATGCATACACACAAAGTGGCAGAATGAAGATTGCTTGGAAAGTCTTCATTCTAGTATTTCTTAGCTTTTGATTGCTTTACTTTACAACCTTCATAATGTTCTTTTTATGTAGGGGTTTTAATGTAATTTCCTATGTTTTAAAAAACTTAAATATTGACAAAACAAAAATGCCATCGTCTGGAATCATACTGAGCCCACATCAATAAGGCTGGGATCTTTAGATCCTCAGCACAGTCCTCTGTTGTTTGAGCCAAGTAACTGGTGGCAGGTATGTATTGTTTAACATTGGGAACTTCATGTTTCCAACATAAAGGGGAACCTGTGAATGCTTGCATTGATTCTGAAGGTGGAAAAGACATTATAAGTTGCAAACACAATTGCTTTTTTTCTCCAAAGTTAGCATGGTAATATTGTTAGGCCAAACACGTAGCCTTTAGTTCTGGCTCAGATCCTTTTAGCATTGGCTCAGTCATTAGCATTTGTAGTTAGTAGCTAATATAGTTATTGCATAACTATAATATAGCTATAACATTAGGCCTGGGAGTGTCCTTTCTTCATTCAGTTATAGCACTGGACATGGCAGAATTCAAAGAACCAAGGATATGTATGATGATTCATCTGCACAACAGCCAGTCCATTATTAGTCAGTTTGACACCTTTGAACATTGACAGTACAGTACTGATAAACAAATTTAATGGCAACTTTGTAATATATGAGTGAAAGCTGCCATAGTTTTCCTTCTGATTACTAATTTAAGAAACACCAAAGTGGGAAGCTCTTGTTTGGCTGTTTACCAATACCATCTGATTAGCTATGATTTTTTTTTGGTTGGCTGAGCAGCTGGCAATTAATGAATTGATAGGAAATAGTCACAGGGTGGTGGAATTAGCAAGTGAACATCTGGTATTAAAAATTAGTAAACACAGAAGAGGTTTTTTCATGATTTCTTAAATTCAGTAGGAAAATAAATACTAGTTGACTACTACTTAAATGTTTGGTGCACACACTTAAAAATATTACTGCACTGTACATGGAATAAGTATATTGTATGTGAGTTCATTTCAGATAAGAGTCGGAGCAGAAGATAGTAGGATCCAGCTAACTATTTGGCAGGCATCCAGCCACATCTCAGTCATTCTTTTTCCTTATTTAAAATGTGATCCCCAGTTCTTGTCTGAATTATATTCCTCACAACTCTAGCTTTGGAGACCAAGGGGGATACACTGAGTCTGCCGATCTCTTTGCCTATTCCCCTCACCCAGATCAAGGTCTTCCAAGTTTTGAGCCTGGTGTCTACTAACCCAAGAAACACAAGTCCAGAGGTTTCTCCTGAGCTATCATCTCTCTAAGGGATTGGTGTGCAGTACAGTTATACATTGATCTCGCATGATTTCTGCTTTAGACTGAGCCAGAATTATTATCTGTGTTGTAAAAGTGGAAATGCACGTTGTGCTTTACCTCCAGCTACAATGCGTTCGTTTAGGACCATAAACTTTAGAACAAGTATTAAACATTTTTCATAGAAACTAAAATAACCATAATGCTAAATTAAAGTCCAACTGGAAAAGAAATATGAATCATGATATTAGCTGTTATCAGATGATAACAATTACATTATTTGATAATTAAAACAGTAGTGTTTGTATATTTCCTATTAATTTTGGGTAAATTCAGCCAGGAATGTAAAGGCAATGGTAGGCCTTCAAAGTAGAAAAACTGTCAGATCTGTTCAAGAGATGGATAGCAGGCATCCAAGCTGACACTCCATCCCCGCCCCTTCATATCTCTGCATTGCGTATACCACTTTTGAAGAGACATTTGAGGGTGGGGAAGTGGTTGCAGGATTTGTTGCCCCTCTTTCTGTCCTGATGCTGTTATAGCAGCCACAGAGTGAGCTTCTGAGCTGTCCTGTGTCCTGCATATGGGTTCTGCAACTTCACTCTTTGTGTTGTTTGACACACAAAGCCCATTTATTTGGTGATTGTGGAGGTTTGGGGTGAACTTCTCCTTAACTGTTTTGAGAGTATGAATGATGGTTAAGCTGGCCTTGAGGAAGGCAAGTATAATACTGTAGAAACCCTAATTGGGACTAGTGCACAAATAAGTAAAAAAGTTATTCCTTGAGGATCTACGAATTACGGTTCTTCCAATAAATTCGTCAGCTCCAAGTTTATTCTCAGATGAGTGGCAAATACTTATCTGGAACTTAAAACCAACAGCCTACCACATTTTTCCCTGCCCCCATTTTCATTAGCAAAGTCTGTTAAATTCCAAGCTGTCTTGCCATTATAGAGCCCTGTAGAATACAGAAGGCGCACATCAGTTAAATATGAAATATCAAGACAAATGTATGAATAAAATATCCAGCATTCAGACAAATGTCCAAAACATGCTTGTCAGCAATGAAATGCCATTAAATCCTTTAGGAGCTCATTAATAGATTAACATTTGGAAGAGTAATTACAGCTACATTGGAACTGAAAAATAAATAAAAATAAAAAGGCAAATCCAACAGCATAGCTTTTCTAAAACTCTTGACATATAAAATGAGAATCAACACTATAAAATATTAGAGATAAGGAATTAAAGTTAAAGTGATTATGTAAAAAATTGGCAAGCCGTTCATATATACTTCTAATACAATTATTGTGGATGTAACTGTTATGTTAGTGCTTCACATTTCTTGTGTGGAATAGCACCTCACAAGGGATGCAAACGGGATACTGAGGTGAAAGCAAGGATGTCCCTGAAAATTGGAAGAGCTGATGTCTTTAGTGCCATTAACCTAAATCATAACTAAAAGTAACTATGTCAAGCTTTGTAGCTACATTTTCTGAGCCAAAGCAACATGCTGTCCTTTAGTAAGACAGAAATATATCGTCCTTCAAAAGGATTTAATACTGCAAAAGTCTTTTTTGAGAATTTATGGTACAGCTCTGTAAAGAGAAGAGAAAGATAAGATATATAAAGTAGGTATTGCAGATAGACAAATCATTGAGATCTTCAGGCATGTTTTAATTCTTTCATCAAATTTCCAAATCTGTAAATTATCTCTCTAATTCAGTACGTTATAACCTGGTTTATGAATTTTGAAAAACGTACAAAATGTGAAAACAAGTTGAATTTAGGTAATATGGCATTATTTTAGAAGTAATATTCTTCTGATACTATAAATATAATGACTGCAGAAGTAGGCTGGACTGCAGCCTGTAGTGGAAATACAGCTGTTTTTAATAGAAAAAAATAAAATATATAAACAGTAACAGGCTTGTAAAATTCATAAATGACATAAAATGAAGTCATAATTGTGTAAAAAATATTAAGATTTTAGATTTGCAATTTTCCCATTTAAATTCCCTCTTTGATTTGTTACAAATACTGTTAACCCTGTGTTTAGAAAATGGTGAGGACATTATCACTTGTGTTCTCATTTGTAATAAAATAGATTAACTTGCTGTGAAATTTTAACTAGGCTGAGACACAACAGTAGCTGCCTAATGAACCAGAGCACATTGCTGTTAAGTAGCTAAATAGATGCATACTGATTACAGGACTGAAAAATGGATCTGTTTACTTGCAAAGAAGAAACTGTTCATAGTGCTATTCATTATGGTAGGAGAAACTCATACACCTCCAAACAAACACTTAGAAATAGACCATTTCTCAATCAATATCTAGGCTCAGGTGATATTGTTCTATCCTCATTTATAGTACATATGATGTAGAGAAAATTCCAGCTCTTCTGTTTGTGGCAAATTGCCGGCACTACTATGATGGGTCCCGCACTTTCTCTTCTTGTGGGGGGGTTTCAGGGTGCCATTTCTTGCCCCTGAACTGGGGTAACAGCTATCCTACTAGTATCCCAGGGAAGGGGAGTGGAGAGGGAGGGACCCAGGCCCGCCCTCTACTCTGGGTCCCAGCCCAGGGGCCCTATGATAGTAGGTGAACCACTTGTACCAGTGATTCTTTCCCCTGGGCTACTTCCCTCTCCTGACCTTCAGCTTGTGGGGCTTCCTGCCTTCCCTCTGCACAAGCCAGGTGTCCCTTTACCTAGGACCTTGGTCTTCTTAGCCCGCTGCAGCACTTCTCAAAACTCTCCTCCACTTTCCTTCCAACTGCTCTTTGTTCCGCCACCAATTTACTCTGCTTCACTCCTCCAAACTGCTCTCTGCTCCACCACCAAACCACTCTGCTCCAGCTCCTCCTCTGGCTGATTGAAGCAGGGGGATTTTATCAGGTGACTGGCTTCAGGTGCTCTAATTGGTTTCAGGTGCTTTTAATTAATCTACAGCGAATAAGGCTTCTCCTCACCCTAGATCACTCTCCTGCTGCCTTCTGGCCATGCTGTATCACATGTTGTCTACAGGGAAAACGGTATCTTCCCAGTATATGTTAATTCTGGTAGGCAGTAAGATGTTAGATGACATAATCAATGAATTCTTTCATAAAATGATTCACTGTGTAATTAAGCATGACATTATTATTTGACACATTTATTTCTACCTGAACAATGTAAATCCAACATAGTATGAGTTTTAAGGCAGATTATTTTAAGTAGATCGCTTTATAGTGGTAGACAATGTAGGTGCTGCAACCTTCATGAAGCGGGGTGGGGGATCTTTGTCCCACTAGCTGGAAGAAAAGTGGCACTGCCCTTTTAAGGGCTTCCTTACAACGGATGCAGAGAAGGGGGAAGGTTTACAGGGAAGGGCGGGAAGCAGTTAGGGAAAGTCAGGAGAAGGTCACTGCACTGTCCTTCCTGCTGGCCAGAAGCAAGGGCATGGTATTTATATGCCATGAAGCTCTAAGGAGGCCCTCTTTTACCTGCATTGGGCTGACAGCATTCACTCACCCACCCATGAACAAAAGGACCAAGTTCCCTCCTGATCCGCTGGGGGAATTACGCTAGTTGCCCTTTTTGTTGGGGGTTGGGAAGGAGTTTTCCCCTGACTCCCAGATTGGGTGTTTTTTTCCACCTGCCCCACAGGATCTGTGGGACCCTGTGGTGTGGAGTAGGAGGTTCGATTATAATGTTGCAATGTAGTATGTAAAATTTGTGGCAGATGTCCAGTGCAGGTACTCATTATGGAAGGGATACAGTTATCAGATGAAATGGATTGCAAGAGGATGTAAAGGAATCCATCCCATACTGGAGCAATAAAGGGAGTTTCAGGCTCCTACATCTTGTACAGTGGGGATCCAACCCCCCTCCTTTTCCTAGTCTCTTTTAAAGGACTTGAGAAAGGGGGTTTGGGGCACTTATGCATGGAACAGCGGGGAACTGACCCCTTTCCTTTTATAATGGAATGGTCAGGACCTGGTTTCAGATTATTTGGAAATGATTAAGGAAGCGATGATGGCCAGACAATGAGAAAATGCAGTTATCAGAGAGAGCTGGAATCCTCTGTTTTTCCAAATCATCAACTTCTGAATTACTCAAATAATTTTCATTTAAGGATGGCATACACTGCTGTTCTGAGTGTTAATGTACAATAATTTGGTTTGTTCAGATCTTTTTTGTAGAGAAGTTGGCAAATTCTTTCCTTGACTGTTCACATGCTTATTATAGGTACGTATTTTTGTGGCTAATTAATCATTTGAACATTCTGAGTTGAAACAATGTTAGAGACCCTTTTAGGTACACAAGACTGGGCCTAATGTCAAGTAGGCCATGACAAATAAAAGGAGGCAATTAAAGATAAAGTCACAATTTTGTTCACTTGGGTCCCAATCCTAAAGCTGCTACTTGATCAAATTTGATAGAAGGTCCATGCACAAAGAACCAACAAGATCAGGCCTGTATGTGTAAAATTCATTGATTAGTAAAGATACCTCTAGGGGGATGGATGGAAGCCTTCTAATCAGGGCTGGCACTAGCACTAGGCGACCCTAGGCGGTTGCCTAGGGCGCCAGGATTTGGGGGGCGGCGGGCGGCTGTCTCCTGCCTTCCGGCCTGAGCGTGGAGCCGGAAGGCAGCCGCGGCGAGCCGCCCCCCCTGTCTCCCCACTCAGTGGCTGAGCATGGAGCCAGGAGGCAGCCGCGGCGAGCCGCCCCCCCTGTCTCCCCACTCAGCGGCTGAGCATGGAGCCGGGAGGCAGCCGCGGCGAGCCGCCCACCCTGTCTTCCCACTCAGCTGCTGAGCGTGGAGCCGGGAGGCAGCCGCGGCGAGCCGCCTCCCCGCTCAGCTGCTGAGCGTGGAGCCGTGAGGCAGCCGCGGCGAGCCGCCCCCCTGCCTCCTGGCTCAGCTCCCGGGGGGGGGGGGGGGGGCTGAGCTTGTGCAGCCCGCTGGGGGGCTGGCTGGGGAGAGTTGCATTAGCTGTGGGGGGGGGGCGTGCAGGGCTGGTGCAAGGAAGTTTCGCCTAGGGCGCAAAACTTCCTTGCACCGGCCCTGCTTCTGATATGACACAATAGAGGGAATGTCAAGACAGAAAGCCAGGGCACAAAGGGCTCCCTCCTGGCTCCACAGGCTCCTCAGCAGCAACTAATTCCCAAGTCCTTTTCAGGGCTTTTCAGAGCATAGACGAGGAAGGCCAATAGGCCAATAGCTTTGACGTTGTACTGATTTGCTGTAAGGTTTGGAATCGTTTGATATTACTTGCTGAAAACAGTTGATTTTTTCAAAACTTAAAGCTACTGAGGTTTGACATCCCTATAATAGATTCATATCTATTAAAACTTAATAAACATCTTTAATTAGCATACCAAGACTACTGCAATTAAAAGTCTCTCTTTAGGTTTTATTAGTTATTGTATGTTCATTAAATAACAGATAATTAGTGAGAACATATCCATTGAGAATTAACAGCTATGTAATAGATATGCATCTGTTACATGATTCCCAAGCTCAGTTGTTATTTAATGTATAATAACTATCCTATTAAAAACACATTCAAGGCTACATTTTCAGTGTGGTGTGACTGGAATAGACAAACACCACCCATTATTGTTAAGGGGAGATACTCTTTAATTCCCTGTGTGGCATGCTACAATGTATCCCTAAATATAAAGTTGAGTGTATTGTGGAGATGTGGTTTTAATGGGTAACAGAATATTTTTAACACGCTAACCAGACTGCCATTGGTATTAATGAGTTACAGCAGTAGATAATGAACAGAAACTATTAAGTTAATCATTAGTAATGGAGAGACGTTTAGAATCTACAGATCTGCTTTTAAAGGTATTTTATTGATTTGTCATGTTCTCTACCCCAACCTCGGGGGCGGGGAAATTAAGTCACTGTTGAGCTTCTTAGCACATGGTCAGAAGGGGCCAGATCACACCATTTCACTGAAAAATCTTTGGGAATGTACCAGGAAGGGTGGAAAACTGAAAAGTTATCCTTGGCGCTTCCCCAGATTATACTGTGCGGAGGTGGGGAATTTGTCCTTCTCACAGAAGAGGCAAAGAATTTAGCTCCCAGAACTCATGGATATCAGGATGCTGCCAGAGGCCAGGACTGTCCACAAATTCAGGAGCTCCCTAATCCCATCCACCTTCCTCGTAGCATTGCTTCATTGCAACCATACTGCCAGGGACTCTCCCTTCAATACTACCTTTGAAGTGTTATACGTAGTCTACCTCTTGGAAGGAGCCACAGAGAATAAGGTCCAGAAAAAGTACAGTCTCAGCCTGTAATATGTGCCTTTTAGTGGATTTTCATTGGTTATAGGATGTGGGAATAGATGGGAGGGGACAAATGATGAAAATGTGTGTTACAGCTATAATTGTGAAAGCTCTAGGAAAAACAATGCATATAACTTTGTTATTACAGGTGGACAAAGTGGGAGAATTTCATTTTGGGTAAAATTTTGGAAAAGTTTGCCATTTTTTGTTTTACTCCTTTTTCTCTACCCAAAGTATCAGATATATTTGAACTGGGGACCACATTTTAAAAGTTGTGTGTGCAAACATGCAGATGCATATGTTAGGTTTTGCACATTCTTATATTTACTTCTAAAAATGTTAATGTGGAGTTAACGTTATCTAGAGCTGGCAAATCCTCTGATCTGTTAAACTTAAACCTCTGAAAAATCAGCATGTGCAGTGTTAAATTAGTCTAACTCTTTATTTTCAGGACAATCTCTAGATACATGTGGATTTTACAGCCTTTTGAAAATTAAAAGCAGGTCTTTTTTTGGGGGGAGGGGTGTCTTTTGGGAACCTTTTGACCAGGTGACAACAAATTTGCATCAGAAAGTCAGCCCCAACTCATGATGTGGCACACCAATATTCAAGGCAATTTGATTCCTCCTGTGACTTTTAGAGCACATTTTTAGAGTTTTAGAGAAAGTTTGTCTTTACACTGAAATGTTGTGCACTTTTGCATGCATGGCTTTGGAAATCTGGCTGATGTAGCTTTAATAGAGACTAATGAAAGTTATTCGGGTAGAGCAATGATTGTTTTTATGAATTTGCAATTGTGTAGCATTAGTATTTATTTGAATCTGAAATTGCCAGTTTAATCTGAATTTGGTATTTGAAATTTGACTCTTCTCTTTCGTTTATAGATACAGATAAAACTAGTAATGTACTGAGGAGGAATATGCATTTTTGTATTAATATGGGTGAAAATGTTACAAAATAAAAAGTACCCCAAGTAATTGAATAGCTTAAAAAAATAAGTGAGCAAGCCACACAGTAGCTGCTATGTCATGATGATAAGGGTGTCATAGCTATGTGGTTACATGGTGCCCAGATATTATATGTATCAAGACTGTACTGGGTCTTTGAATGTGAGTTCACAAAGGAGCCAAATTAATTTACTTAGCAAAGGAGATTTGCTATTTTAGATAAGTCTTAAGTACATTAAAGAGACAAGGTGGATGAAGTAATATCTTTTATTGGACTAACTCCTGTTGGTGAGAGAGACAAGCTCTCAAATAGATATTGCCTCACCTACCTTGTCTCTCTAATATTCTGGAACTAACATGGCTACAACAACACTGCGTACATAAAGTAAATTAAAACAAACTGCACAGTTCAACAGACATTATTTTGTTTTCTGTTTTTAAGGAGAGAATTCAAGACAGCCCTTCTCCTGCTCCATCTCTGGAAGATAGTCAGAGGCCTGGGAGTCATGCTTCTTCACATCAGAGCAGTAGTGTGTCCAGTTCTCCTTCCCAACTTGACAACACACCAGATAGAATTGGTTGGTACTTTATTATTCCCAGCCTCCCCTCACTCAGATAACTACTCTGTGGATTTGAGAAGTGTGCTGTGAAAAATACTTCACTAAAGGAAAATTGACAGTTTAGTTTTAAAAATGGCTCTGTGAAGCAGTCATTTATCATTCAAAAAAATTAGAGAGGCATTAGAATACAGGATATAAAGCTGCCTGTTCTTCTCATACTTGCTCATTACTGCAGAAAGCCTGACCAATCAGATGACTACGCATCATGCACACATCGACTCAGTGTCACAGTATATTGCCCCTACTATGATATAACATACACATCTCATGGCGTCCTTCTAAATGTACATTTGTTGTATTTACCTCAAACTCAGTAAATGATATCATGACTATAATAAAGGAACCCCCCCCACACACTTTTTTCCATTGTCATAAGAGTTTTTTATTTTCACCATACACATCAGGGCCTGTGCATTATTTAGATGAAGGATGGCCTTGTGCATGAAAAACACAGTTCTGGGATCAGGCTCTCCCACAGACAGCCTGTTTGACCATGGGCGAATCGCTGAATCCCTCTGCATGTCAGTTTCCTTATTTGCAAAACAGGATAATATTTCCTCGTTTTACATATTGTTGACAATTAATTCGTGCTTGTAAAACTCTCCAGTGCAGGCGATGTCTCTTCATCTGTTTGTACAACACCCAGCACAATGGGTTCTTGATCCAGACTGTGGCCTTTGGATGCTATTGTTCTATACATGATTATTAATAATAATACATTTGGAGATCCTCTGTGCTCCGGCAGTGTTAGGTAATATTAACTACGGTACTGTTGCCAAAAAAAAAAAAAAAAAAATCTTCGAGGCAGCACTTAAATTTATGCTGAACCAAAATATTTGTCTATGTCTAATAGTGATGTTTGCCCATATTGTGCTGGTTTTAGAAGGATGTATAAATATTTTTTAACTTTTGCTATTTCCAATTAAACACCGTCTAAAGAATTAACATAACGTTCTTAGCTATTCTCCTGATCTGGAGTGACTTCAAATTCTATAATCAGTTAATTGCGGAGAGGGTAAAGTTTTAATCAAATAAGAACAAAGAAAGTAAGCATCCTGAAATCATAAACTTAACATGTCTCACTGATTTTCCAGGTGGTAAGTAAAGAATTGCTCTCTCAACATCAAAAAGGATTGTCTTTTAGTTGTCATCCATCAATTTGGGTTGCTAACCATCTATCTGTCTGTATTTCTTTCTTAAGCTAGCTGCATTATAGATAATTACTGATTCTTTAAATCCTCTAATCTATTAAACATGTTTTTCCCCAAAATGACTTCTGTGAAGCACTTTTGTAATTAGTTAATTTGAGCATTTTATAGGAAATTGCATTCATTCCAGTGGTAATTTTTGTTCTGTTCTGGTGTCTTTGTGTAATCAACTTAAGCAAATTTGCTTCTTCTGTTTATGTTAATACTTTGCTGTAAATGTTGGAGATTTGGAATTTAGTAGATGGCAATAAATGGCCCACTACTTAAGAACTCGCTGTATAAGAATGCAAAATGTCTAGAATATTGGCAGAAAAAAATGTCATTTAATATTTTCATTCAGTATTTTGGCAATATTTTTCACTGGCAGTGTTACAGAGCTGTGCACTCTGATTTTTTTAGCTATCCTGACCAACACCAGAGAAGGAGAACTCATTGATCAAGATACTGGGACCAATCTAAAAAAGCTCCAAAAGGAGAAAGGTAGAATCATTTATTGTTTTTTATACTGCGTGTGTAAGGAAATTAATAATGCACTTTACATGCATTGCCCACATTCTATATATCCAGTAGCATAGCATGTTATATTTATAGAGCTGAACACATAATTTGCAATGAACAAGGTATCCAATGAATGTAGCCTGTATTTCTGCTTAGGGAGTATAAACAATAAGATCTGTATTGCCTTGTATTTATTCATTATTGGAGAAATATTTGGCAAATCTTTTAAATTTTATTAATTGATTATGAATAATTCCCTGCAAATATTTGGTTAGCTACTTGGTACTGTTTTTGTTCCTTTACTGGGTGAGTGTGGAAGCACTTTCAGTGTTAATACTTGTGCATGTGAATTTAATTTCTGTGAATGCTATTTAGGCAGTATGTTTGTTTTCTGCAAAAAATCCTACCAGTTAACTCGGTTGCTCAAGTTTGGGGCGACATTGTTGGCAAATGTTAACTAGGTTCCCCTGCTGCTAATGTCTACAAAGATTTGAGGCTTCTGCAGCTTCCAGTCTTACTCTGGGAGCCTCGCTGGGCCAAGGCAGGCAGGGAGAAGAGGTTCTTTAGACCCCTGACCTCTTCTACCCTGAGGGAGAGAATGCATGTTCTTATCTTTACTGTTCTGTGTCTCTAGTGGTCACTGCACTTTCCTCTTCCTCACCCATTTTCTGATGTTTCTCTAGTCATTGCAGTTCTTCCTCAAGGAACCCAATGATGGGCCCTATTGAGTTCATTTGAGAACTCATAATGAGTTCATGGAATACCTTGAGTTCATTTGCACCTGGGCCCTTATGCTTAAGTCCTTCCCTGTTGTCCCCTGTTGTTTCCCCTAACAGTTTGCATTTGTTTAGGCAGTGTTAACAAACCAACACCAGGAGCCAAATAGTAGTTACCCACTACACCAGAGGTTCTCAGCCATTTTCTTTCTGAGGCCCCCCACAACATGCTATAAAAACTCCAGGGACCAGCTTGGCAGGGGAGACTCAGGGCTGCGGGCCAGGGGGGTAGCAACCCTTGGGCATAGGTATAGTTTGACTTCTATTTTGGGTGGGACAGTGGGCCTCGAGCCAGCTCCACACAGCGGAGTCCGGGGAGGGAGCGCCACTCCACCCCCTGACTCAGCCTGCCTGGGTTGTGCGGGGGGTGGGGCGCAACCAAAAATTATAACTCAAAGGTGGGGGGCTCACCTCAAAAAGTTTGAAAACAGCTTATGGTGCTGGGGTATCTAGGGGCTGTGTGCAGGCAGGGGGGTAGCTCAGGGTGCAGGGAGGAGGGTGTCTAGGGGCTGTGTGCAGGCAGGGGGGTAGCTCAGGGTGCAGGGAGGAGGGTAGCTAGGGGCTGTGTGCAGGCAGGGGGGTAGCTCAGGGTGCAGGGAGGAGGGTAGCTAGGGGCTGTGTGCTGGGAGGGGGGTAGCTCAGGGTGCAGGGAGGAGGGTAGCTAGGGGCTGTGTGCAGGCAGGGGGGTAGCTCAGGGTGCAGGGAGGAGGGTGTCTAGGGGCTGTGTGCAGGCAGGGGGGTAGCTCAGGGTGCAGGGAAGAGGGTAGCTAGGGGCTGTGTGCAGGCAGGGGGGTAGCTCAGGGTGCAGGGAGGAGGGTAGCTAGGGGCTGTGTGCAGGCAGGGGGGTAGCTCAGGGTGCAGGGAGGAGGGTAGCTAGGGGCTGTGTGCAGGCAGGGGGGTAGCTCAGGGTGCAGGGAGGAGGGTAGCTAGGGGCTGTGTGCTGGGAGGGCTCCCCTGTGGTCCCTGTTCCCTGGGGCCTTTTCCAGCCACAGAGCCGGGTCCCCTGCCTAGGCAGCTCTTACCGACTGCGTGAGTAAAAAGGGGGCTGGGAACTGAGGAGCAGCTTCAACCCCCTGCAGCAGCAGGAGATGAGGGAACGCCAGAGCTGCCTGCTCCATGGCACCTGCCAGAGCAGCAGCTGTCCTGCACTGCCCAGTTCCCCTCCTCCAACCTGGCCGGGGGCAGGGAGAGAAGGAGGTGGAAGGGGAGGGGTGTGGAGCTGCCCTGGGACTGCCCTGTTCTTGCACTGGAGTTTCGTAGTGAGGGGCGGAGGGGAAAACATCCCCCGCCTCTGTCCATAGGATCAGGGCTTCAACCCCACGGCTTCTGGCTTCAGCCTCGCAGGAGGGTCTCGGGCTCTGGGTTTTAGCCACGGGGCCCCATGGACCCTCTGAAAGGGTTCATGGTCCCCCAGAGTGCCATGGACCCCCTGTTGAGAATGCTGCACTACACCTTCCTTCTGAAAATAACAAACGGCCTTCAGTAATTACAGAGATGAGTATTTTAGTCTGAATCTGTAAGTGTGGCTGATTTTAATTTTGTTGAAGCATGCATGGTTTCCTGCCACATGTTTAGTCATTTTTCCGTGAAACAATATGCCCTATGGGGCTCCAAGATGCAAATCATATTTTTGACTGATAGCAGTTGTCTGTCACTCAAGGCAGAGCACATCCTATATAGTTTAATGAACTACAAAAAAGTCAACCCAAAAACCCAAAACCCATATAAAATTCATTTTAAGAGCTTAAACTCAAATCTGGACTTTCTGTAGTCATTTAATATCGCTTGTAACTTTTTGCATGAACAGGCGTATTAATACCAATGTCCTAGCCAACTTCCCCTAAAGTTTCAATTTATATAGTAATCTTCATTTCTTGTCCTACATTTTTATGTAGTGTTGCTTTGTTTCACCCACTAAGTGCCATAAATATACACATATATCATATACAAGTGCCTGAAGGATGTTTAGGATGAAATTGCTGTTTAGAGATTGGTGCAAACACAAATTCCAGATCACTACTGTCTACCCAACCCATTCAAAAATCTTGAATCAGGCCTCCCCAAAATGCATGAGTTTGGCTCAAAAATTATGAGATTTTTTTTAAAAAGGGGTGAGAGGTTATTTTTATTTGCCTTTTCATTTTCCAGCCTTTATGGTGCACTTGGGTCACATTTTCAAGCTTTTCTCGGAAATCATGAGGTATAGAAACTTCTTTTAAACAAAATTAAAACCCTCCTGTAATCCCATGACTCCAGGAGCTGGGACTTTATGAAAAATACTAAATATAATGAGACTCAGGATAAAATTATGAATGTAGGCAATACTGTATATCCAAATAATTCCAAACTTAATTCACATCTAGCATGGTGACTGGCTTCCATGTTTATTTTACAGTTCCTGGTAAAACCTCCATTGAGTGGAGGTTTCTATTTTACTTTAGCTATAGTGATCCAACGGTTGCCCCATGGTGATTGACTTTTGAAAGCCCCTAAACTTTCTAGCCTAGGCCTTTCTCTTGTGCTATGTAAATGTCACAATATTATTCCTCACTTAAAGTATCTCATCCTTAACATGAACTTTATTCCCAAAGGTTAGGTTCTTCCACACAGACAGCACATTGCCACATAACATGAAAAATGAACTGCAGAATTTCTGCATCTGCAAATTAGCTGGTTTTAGAAGTTACACAGTAAATTTGTACCAACATATTTGAGAGCAGCATGTCACCTCTCTCTATGAAATCATGGTTTTAGCACATATGGGTGTGGCAATAATAGAAAAGGGTGATATATGTTGAACTGCTCAGTAAATACTATAGATATCATTTGTATAAGCAGTGAGCTTCATTTTTCAAACACTGCCACTGTTTAGCAAGGCAAAATATATTTACCAGAGAAAAGATTAGGAAGGAATGTAGTTAAATAAAAGTATCAACATTTATTAAGTATGACAAGTAAGCACTTTATACAACCATGGCAAACATATGTTTTCACATCTGTTTTGAGTAATATCATCATGATTTTAAAATGATTTATAGCTGTGCACGCCATAAAATGCCAGCTTTGCTGTAACTTGGAAATTTTCAGACAATGAAGAAATTATTATTGAAGACATGTATAGAATTTTTTTTTGGTGACATACACCTTTTTATAACTTATACAAATCTGAGCATTCTGACACAATTAGGGATGAAAATTGACTAACTTTCTAAAATGAAAATTAACTAAAATTCAGTGGCTGGAGTTACTAATGTAAAATCTCAGCACAAGAAACAATAAGAGCTTATCTTAGTTGTTATCAGTGAATGCTGTAATACACTTTAAAATAAGGCATTTTCTAGTCCCATCATATAGAATGATGTCAGAAATAGACAAAATATATGCTTTAATTAAAATAATTTTGATTTAGTTAGTCTTGAAGAGAAAAATAGCTTTTAAATACATGTAGAGCAGTTGTTGTTATGATATGGCAATCTGTATATACAGATCTGTATAATATAGGTTACAGATTATCATTTTATGTTCATAAAAATACCACAGAGGTGTCAGGACACCAGATGGCACAGAGGATTAGTGATAGGTTACAGAGATTTTCACCTTCATGCTGGCAATTCACATTTAGTAGGGTCAGTAGTGAGTAATAAAACTGCGGCTGCTGGCATATAGTTCCTGATTCTTCAGGGTATTTAAGCGTGTGCATACCTTTTAGCTTGCTAAAGGAGAAACAGCATGAACTCTCAATTATAGTGGGGCTTTTAATCCTCGAATTGAACAGTTCCCTTTGGTGGATGACTGTTGTGCTTATAGATACTAGCCAGTATATTACATGTGGCTGAAAACCATATTTAAGGGTTGTTTTGTAGTTTATTTGAAATTATTTGGTGGGCTCTTACAAAGGAAACTAGTTGAGCTGCGCAAATTTAGCAGAAATTTTTTCCACAAATATTTGCAGATATTAAAGTGAACTTTGAGCTCAAATGGAGATGGTATCTTTTGTGTGGGACAAGACAGTGCTCAACCCAGCAGAGAACAGGCTTCCCAAACTCTTCCTCAGATCCCTATCACTGAGACAATTAAATAAGCTAGACAAGAATATTTGGCCATTACTTTCTCAACTAAGATCGTGCATGAGCCTGCAGTTACTATGTGTGACTATATGAAGAGAAAAATTAATTTAAACTCTACACCCAGGGAAGTTTATTAAAAGCCAAAGCCTACCTCTGTTCCTAATGAAGTCATTGGGAATAAAGTTAGGTCAATGATAAGCATTTTGAAAAATCCCACCCCAGGTAATAAAGCCAACCAATAAAGATTCCTGTGCTCTCCTAGAAAAGTTTTAAAATTTTATTTAGTACCCTAGTCCTGTTCCCTATCTTTGTCAAAACTGCTCCTTTCCCCTGAGAGGTTCAAAGCCCCAGCAACTATTTCCTGACTGAGTTAAATAGAAACAATACTGTATCTTTTGGCCAGTCAACTAACCATCACAGCACAAATTTGGAATATCGAGTATCAGATATTCTCGGTGAACTATTCACAACTGAACAACAAAGTAAAAATCTTTCAAGAAAAAGTTGTTGTATAAATGTGAATAATGGAATTGGGGGATAGTTCGACAAGCTTATGATCATACTTGGAGCTGAAAAAAAGACTAAGTTTGTTGAAAAAAAATGATTTGCTCTGAATTAATTGCCCAGTACTGGAAACTGTTCTCTAGTAGTTTTCTAGGCACTTAGGCAAAGCCCTTTGGGATATGTTCTAGTTTGTCTACAGAGTGTTTTGGTCTCCAGAGCTGTGTATCTGGTACCTATTACTTTCCTTTTTCTTTTTCTTTTTTTGAAAAAATACTCTTCCCTTATTCAGAGGGAACTGGGGATTTTGCATCGTTTCTGTAAGCCGAGGCATCTATAGAAGTTCTACTGAAAGTGACAGAAATATTTACAGTTGGCTGGAAGCTTGAGGCAACTGAAAAATTAGCTGTTTTGTTTAACACATTTCATTAGATGACAACAGATTTTTATACAGTTTGAATTAATCATTGCCAAAGGAGGAGTGGGTTGTTTAAGTGTGAGGAGAAGAGTAAAAACAGGTGCAGACCACCTGAAACAGCAACTAGCACCATGCTATATGGAGGATGTGCTCTCTTGAGACCGAACTTTTCCAACAATTAAACTGAAAGCATCCAGATGTAGTGTACAAAGAATAAGCAAAGAACTAAAGGGCATGAAGCTGAAATACACAGTATGTGTGAAATACAGAAAGTGCACAGTGTATGTCAACACCTATTCAAAATTTTCATGATGGTATATCTTAATTCACTCACTGGCTGTGTTGTCAACATACCAGTATTTCACAACAAGTTCAAGACATTCTGTGAAACAAGAAATATTTAATTTTTATTTCTTGTGAATGTTCCTCTTGAGAAATATTGAAGACTTCCAAATTAAAAATATTGTCATGTTCCTTTTGATATCTCTCACCAGGCACACACTACAGACTCTTGGGTCATTTCATAACAGTTGAAAGAAATAATATATTAGGGTTAAAAGAAAGTCATGGGGTTTCATTTCACCAGATCCTGTGCCATCCAGGTGTTCAGATAGAGCTTTGACCCCTGTTCAGATTTCAGGTCCATCTTTGGATTAGAGGAGGACTTTTACTTTGGTGGCTGATGTACGCCGTTCTGCTTCCAAGCATTTCTCAGATTTGAATAAGAAACAGATGACCTCAAGGAAGAGACAAGCTTTGAGGGCTGCATCACCTTCACCTGAAAAAAGGAGATGGGAGATTATTAGTTTTTCTCTGGATCCGTCTGTATCTCTTCCTCCTCCTAATTTTCCTACAGGGTCTCCATGAAGAGCTTTCTCTCCATTTATTTCTCTCCATCTTCCGGGTCCATTGCTGGTTCTGGTGCAATCCATCATGGATCTGAGGCTGGATCCATTTCCAGAGTAGGATAGAGGAAGAATAAAGAGACCTCTTTCCCCTTGTTTCATGCTGCCTTTTGGTCCTCTTCCTACAGGTATGTTCCCAAATACCAGTTGCTGAGGAGAGAGGCAGTCCTGGCTTGTTGGCCTTATTGGCGGTCACAGTGGGAATCTTTCAGTTGTCCTCCTGATGTTTCATCTGTAAAGGAGCTGACGGAGGAGAAAGCCTCAGCTCCACTTCTACTAGACAGGGGTGCCACATACTCGGTCTGAGGAAGAAGATGACATATTTTTTTGAACACAGACGATCTTGATTTGTCACCAGACGAGCTTCTGCCTCTTTCCCTTCTGTGGATGCTCTGCAGTTTCATGACCTGGTGGATTACATGGCATCCACATTGAACTTCCTTTCAGTACCTATGGGGGAAACCTCTCATTCAGTACTACCTCCAAGAGTAGGATGTAATTACCAATTCTCAGTGGTCAGCTGCAGCCCACTAAGATTGCTTGCTCCACCCCTGCCTCTTGCCAGCCTATTTCCAAATGGGCAGAAAATTATAACAGATATCTTGGAGGGCTTTTCATATTTTCACATACATCCTGTACCTAATTCACTGGCTGTGGCTGCAGCCAGTAGTAGACTGAGGTCTGGACAAGCACTTTCCACTCCTGCTGACAGAGAAGGGAAAAGGATTGATTCCCTAGCGAAAAAGGTGTTCTCCCTGTCATAGTATTAAGGTGGCAAATTACCAAGCAGTTATGGCCCACTATCAGTTCCACCTGTGGGAAAACATGGTACTGTTTGTGCAGGATTTGCAGGAAGACAAAAGGAGAATGGCAGGTGTGAATATAATGGAAGGCCAAAATGTGGCAAAGCACGCTTCCAGGGCTCCATTTGATGCCTCAGACTCTTCTGCTAAAGCATTGACTTCTGTAGTTATTCTGAGGAGACAGTCCTCTGCTTTTGCTTTGGAATCAGTAGAACCTCAGAGTTACAAACACCTTGGGAATGGAGGTTGTTCGTAACTCTGAAATGTTTAGTAACTGTGAACAAAACATTATAGCTGTTCTTTCAAAAGTTTACAACTGAACATTGACTTAATACAGCTTTGAAACTTTACTATGAGGAAGAAATATGCTACTTTCCCTTTATATTTTTAGTAGTTTATGTTTAACACGGTACTATACTGTATTTGCACTTTTATTTTTGTCCCTGCTACTGCCTGATTGTGTACTTCTGGTTCCAAATGAGGTGTGTGATTGACTGGTCAGTTCGTAACTTTGGTGTGTGTAACTCTGAGGTTCTACTATACTGGAATTAAAGTGGAGGATCTCCCCTTTGAAGAGGTCTTTTCAGTGAAAAGATGGATGAGTGGCTGAAAAAGGTGAAGGACACAAGATGGATGTCCTGCTCTTTGGGCTTGATTTCTTCTAGGAGGAGACCTTCTTCTCTTTTCTTCTCTTATCAGAGACAGCATTATCTGCCATCTTCCTCAGCTTATTTTTCATCAAATCAAAGATGTCTACAACATCACACCAGGCTACATCTTTTCAGAGCCAACACAGAGAGAAGTCTTTTATATCAAGGTTTAAATCTAAGCAAACTGCTCTCTCCCTTTCATCTTGGTTGAACAGCAAGCCTTAGAGTTGATATGAGGATCAAGAGTAAAAAACCAGTCAGCAAAGCCCCTTCCCGTCTTCTGTTTTGAGGCTGGTTAGCCCATTTTATCAGCAAATGGAGGCTTCTTACACTGGACAAATGGGTCCTAGGAATTATAGAGAAGGGCTATGTCATTAAGTTCAAGAAACCATGCTCTTTAATTTCCTCCTAACCTTGCCTTCTCAGGGAACCTTCTATGAAGCTGTTCTACATTCAGAAGTGCAGAAGTTGTTTCTGATAGGGGCTGACAAAGAGGTATCTGGGCACCTGGGGAAGCTTTAGATACTTTCTGGTGCAGAAAAAGGAGGGGGAAGTTCCTCCAATTTTAGATTTAAGAAACCTGAACATTTGGAAGTTTGTTTCATGTTCACCCTGCCCTCCATAATCCCTTTGCTTTCAACTAGGGAATGGTTTGTGACTCCCGGTTTAAAGGATGGATATTTTCATATCTCTATTTGACACAGTCATCAAAAGTATTTTCATTCTGTGGTGATACGATGCCATTTCCATTACAAGATGCTTCCATTTCGCCTGTCCAAAGCACCAAGAGTTTTTATGAAGTGCCTTTCTGGGGTAGTGGCTCATATTTGGATGACTGACTGTTTAAGGCCATTGTTCACATGGATCTGTTAAGCCACATTGCTTTTACAACTTTTTTTAGACCTGGGATTACTTATGAATGTGAGAAAGTAAACCTCTGTTTGAACTCAGCGAATTTTATTCATGGGCTCCATATGGGACTTAGTAGAAGGGAAAGCCTTTTCTACCAGATGACAGATTTTTTTAAAATTGTTCAATATGTTTTAAACATTCAAATATATCAAACTCAGAATGTAATTTTCTTTCTGGATCTCATGGGTGTCATGACAGCTGCTACTTATGTGGCTATGTCTGCATGTCTCAGAATGAGGCCAATGTAGCATTGGATGTCTCAGGTTTACGGACCAAATGTGGACAATTTGCAGATGTTAGTCAGCATGTCTTGAAATATTCTGGATTAATTGACATGGTAGTTAGTCAGAGCATATGTTCTCAGAGATGTCCAGTTCAGTCCCCCTTCACCATCAGTGAGGGGTAACTTCCGATGTGTCAGTGGAAACACATCTGAGTCATCATACAGTTTGAGGTCACTGGACTTCTCAGGAGAGAGGCTTGCACATCAGTGTGTTGGAGTTAAGCGCTATTAGTCTGGCCTTCAGATCATTCCTCCTTTCCTCAAATACTAATGGACTTTGATCAGGGGGTTGGACTAGATGACCTCCTGAGGTCCCTTCCAACCCTGATATTCTATGATTCTGTGACAATACATCTGCTATGCATTATGTCAACACACGGCGGGGGAGAGGGTGCTCACTGTGCTCAGCTCTGTACAGAGGCAATCAGATTATGGGACTGGTGTATTCTCCATGACATTTATCCAGTGGCCCTGAATTTAGCAGGTGAAAACAACGTGGTTATAGATCATCTCAGCAGGGACAGCTGTCAGATGCACGAATGGTCCCTGAAGGATCAGTTGAATCAGGGCATCTTTTCCAGTTGGGGTCAGCCAGACGTGGACCTATTTGCTACGAGGTTCCACAGAAAGTGTTGCTGTTTCCACTCAAGAGTGGGAAGGGATAGTCAATCCATCTTGAGTGCTTTCATTCTCCACTGGGGAAGGGGCCTTCTCTATGCTTTCCTCCCTTTCCATTAATCCAGAAGTTGGTAAGGAAGATGTGTCAGAACAGGGCAAAGATAATTCTGATTGCCCTGGTGTGGCTGTGTCAGGAGTGGTTGACAATTCTGTTTCAACTGTCCAGCTGCATCTTCCATGTCGTCCTCTGTCTCCAGACCTTCTTCATCAGTAACAGGATGCTTCATCTGGATCCTGATGGCTTGGGCAATCAGACTTTGACTCTGCCTACTCTTGAACAGTCACATTCCTTGTCAGTGCAAACTGTAGTGCTTAATTCTAGAAAGCTCTCTACCAGAAAGTGTTATTTGAAATGGTCCAGATTCGGGGCTTGGATGCAGGGAAAATCTGATTCTCCTGTCTCAGCTTCCATATCTTGTGCTTTGGAATATTTAATGCACTTAAAAACAGAGGGGTTATCTAACTCACCTGTGAAAGTTCATTTGGCAGCTATATAAGTTTACCATATTTTGGTTGATTGTAGATTGCTGTATGTGCATAATACAGTTAAGAAGTTTATGAAGGAGCTGTCTAATGTGTATCCTCCTTTAAGAAATCCTCTACTCCCTTGGGATCTTTATTTGGTTTTACCTACCTTCATGAAACCATATTTTGAACCCTTGGCATAGAGTTCTCTGTATATGTCTCTCTTAAGGCATTCATTATTGCCATAACATCAGCCAGAAAGGTGATTGAATTAAATGTATTGATGGTTGATCCACCATTTATATCTTTTTGTAACGATAAGGTGGTTCTTAGATCTGATCCCAGGTTTTCCCAAAAGTGGTTTTTGAATTTCACTTTAATCAGACAATTAATATGCCAGTATTATTTTCCCCAAAACACATTCTAATAAGGGGAAATCTGTTTTACATACAGTGGTGCAAGAAGAGCTCTCACATATTACTTAAATAAATCTAAAAGTTTTCAGATATTCATCTAGATTATTTGTGTTTTATGCTAAGAATCACCATGGGTTATACTGTGTCTTCCCAGACTGTTTCTAGATAGATTAAAAAATGTATTCAATGTTACACATTAGCAGAAATTCCTGTACTTACAGTGGTACAATCTTGTTCCACCAAAGCTTTGTCAGTGTCTTTTACTTGCTTTGAGCAAACCCTGGTTACTGAAATTTGCAGAGCTGCAACCTGGAGTTCTATACACATTTTTACCAAACATGCTTTTGATTTGGCTTCAAGGGCTGATGCTAGATTTGGCAGAGAATTTTGCAGAGAATTTCTTATTGTCTCCATTACTGTATCTTCAAAATCTTGTAGAATTTTGTCCCTTCTAAGAAGGTGCGTATGTGTATGCCTGTGTGTATGAGCATGCACATGCTGCTCAGGCATGCATGCTGAGAAAGATTAGTTTCTGATATGATGTATTCATCAATATGAGTTGACCTGGTCTGGATTTAGACTATCCCTCTTCGAAAGTTTGGCTTCCCCTAACAGCACATTTTATTGGAAAAACTGCTGATGTCAGGAAGGACAATGAAGACTGAGGTCAAACATCATTCTTCATTGGAAAACTTTTAGAAGCTAGCAATTTCTGCTTCTAAGGAAGGTGTATACTATCAGCAAAGACATTTTTGGTAGTTTTCATGGCATCTGATTTGAGGTCAAGGTAAAAGAATAATATTAAATAAATAATAATAATAAAGTAATTTTTCCCAAATGTCTGCAGTACCTGGGAAAATCTCAAAGAAATCTATGGCAGTTGCACTTTTTTAACCCTACAATATGTTTGCAACGGTTATGTTCTGAGTTAAGTATGAAGTCTTCCATGATACTCATAGATAGGTGTGAATGTCCCAATTAAACTTCACTAAAATCTTGATTAACACACTATAACTGGCAGTATATTTTTATTTTAAAAGTGCAGATTCTGACAACACATTCATATGAGTTATATATCATAGAGAAATGGTGATTAGATGACTCACGGTGTTGGTAATGGGATGTGGAACTCTTTCAGGTATCTGTTCTGAACCCAGAAAAGTGCTGGAGCAATGAAAATATTTCCTGTCTGATGAGTGTTTAGTAACTAATATATAATGAGTCTTGGTGGTCTGTCCATTTCCAGTCACAGAGGAGAGACCACGTGTTGAATAAACATGATGACTGACCAAACTGACCAATCCAAGAGGGTGGTCTCTTTAGGTAAGGTTTAGGTAAGGCAGAGCAATGTGGAGAAACTTGCACTGATGCTTTCCATGTTGTAACTGCTACATGGACAATTAGAGAACTTCAGTTTCTAGAGCTGCAAATCCTTTACAAGCACTAAATTAAGAATAGTGAAATATAGTAAAGTGTGTTCATTGTTCAGAGAATCGTTATAGTAATTGGATTGTAGAGTTTAGAGACTGATTCTTGACCCCCTGCTTTGTCTCCTTTGCATCACTCCTGTGGCACAAAAGGTCAGAAAGTCACCTTAAAATGGCTGCTGAGAATTCCTATTGCTTAGTGGAAAATGTGGCTGATGTGGTACCAATGGATCTGGCCCCATATGAACCTTTCCTGACCCCACACCCAGAGCAGACGGCATTCGTGGGGCATAGAAAGGGGTCATGGCCAGAGTGCCTTTCTTGGGTAACGGCTCATATTTGAATGACACCTGGAAAACCTTCTGAGACATTTCTGACCGAACGCTTGTCCCTGACCAGCTGTGGGGAAGGCAAAAAATACCCACCAACCTGGCCAGTGTGGTGGAGTGGGAAAAATTCCTTCCGACACCAAAGGAACAGGGCAACTAGTATAATGTCCCCAGGTGATCATATGGTGAGTGGGGCAGTGTTATTGGCTTGAGGTAGAAGGAGAGAGATTCTGCCATGATGTACAAATACCTCCCTTCCCTGGACACGTTAGGTTAGCGTTTCCCCATCCCTTGTCCTGCCACTTCCCTTTCCCCCTGCCTCCCTACCCCAGCACTGTTCAGTTGAGTATCCCATTCCCCCTCACAATTCCTTTGAATGCAGTTCTGTAAAGAACCCCCAGTTTCTTTCTCTAACCAGCCAAAGACTCACTGCATCCAGTTGCAGTGAACACATTTTCTCTCTCTCTTTCTCTCTCTCTCTCATTAATAATAGCCCTTTGAGTATTTTTTAAGAAACACCTACCCTCCCCCCGCCCCTCCTTTAGGGCCTATGTCTCATCTTACATAAAAGCAGAATAAGCACCTTGTAAACATGATCTCTCTCCCCCCATCTTATTTGTAAAGTATCCATTGCTGTAGTATCAGGGTCCACAGATCTGTTTCCTGTTGATGACTAGAGGGTTTGAGAACACAAACACATCCTTTACTTGTATCTCCAAAATATTTGTGTTCCTACCCTACTAGGATATAATTTCCTGACATAGAAAGTAGTAAACACTTCTGCAGATATTTAAGAAAGTGAACATACCTCTCATTGGTAGTTATCTATGGCTGAAATTGATAGGAAGGCATGAATCTAGAATAAGTGTGCTCTTCATTATATTTCAGGCATTGCATTGGGTTACATCTATTAGGATGCATGATATCTTGTTAGCAGAGCTGATATGACCTGTGCACTGACCTTAAAAACCACTGGGGCTGCAGAACATAAGGAGGTCCGGACTATAGCCAGCTCAGATTACGATTTCAAGGGAATTAGGTTTCATGTTGGGGTAGTGGGCAGGGGACTTCACTACTGGCTTACTGTACTAAGTACCTGTTCATAGTAGCCATTTTTCTTTTTGGTGATGAATAGTTTTATTAGTAACATTTTAGTATTAGTCCATGTAAACATATTTGAAATAGTGTGTCCTTTACCTGGAAGACTAGAATAGGTGCCTGGAAGCAATGTAAATCTCTCCCCTAAAAATATTTGGGGAAAATATGCAAAATGGTTGAGAACATTTGACTTTTCCAAACTGGTTCATTCCCCCATATTCCGCTCCTTCTCCAATACCTACCCCAACCCTACAATGAATTAGTTATACCCCCCAAAAAACCCATGACTTATCAGATTACACCAATAGGCTGTACATGAGAGTGGTGTGATCTGACAAGTTACAATGAAAGGGAATGTGAAAGACAGGAAATTTAAGCATTGCTAGACTAGCATTTTCAATAGCCCTCATGGCAGTGAGAATCAGTTTGTATATATTTTTCCCATCTCCAAAGTTTGTCTTTAGAAACACATACACAAATCAGGCTATGTGTCTGAGAAAACTGACAAGTGGAGAGGGAATATCAGAAAGAAAAGACACATCAACTTCTACTGTTTTTGGCCGTGAAAAAGATACAAACTGAAAACTAGTGAATTCAGAAGCTAAAGTGTGAATTATTATTCAAGTATGTTAATCCTTAACATGCTCCTTTTATCAAGCTTGTTCTCTGTATGTGGTTTTGAAAACACCACCTAGTTTATTTTCTCCTTTTGCTGTTCTAGTTTAGTCTACATAGGTTTCTAAAGCAGATTTTTTTCTAATTGAAAAATGGACTTTCCCAAAGAATACAGTATGTAGTTTAATGAATAAAATTCTGCTTCTAGGTGCATTTCAAGATATTGTTTCCAAACTATAAAACTTTTTATATGGTTTTGCACCTGTCTATTTTAGGTCTTGCCTGTATTGCTGTGCAAAATTATGATATCTAGAATCAACTCATGTGAATTTGCTGGAAATCCCTAGATATGTATGGCTGGGGATTAGAAACGGGCATTTTCAGGGACCAAAACAGTTCACTAGAGTTATTTTTAAAAAAATAATTTTCAATGCTGACAGTGAGGATGCTGGCAAAAGTGTTAAACTAGGATTATTATTATTTATTTATTATTATTAATTTTTAAAGGTGGAGCGTGATCACAGTGTTGCTGGTTTTTTCTCCGTTGTGCTATCCAGGCAAAAGAGTGAAGGAAATGTACAGAGTAAAGGATGCCAGCTGCTGTTCGACTTTTGATATTGTTGTCATGTAGCTTTAGGCGTTACAGACAGAAAGGGATTCAAATGGAAAGGAGAGATGAAAAATTACTTTTTTAGAAGGAGTGTATTTTCTTTGTGTTTTCCACAAATTTACATGTTTTATAGAAAACAAAATACTGTCATAAAATTAAAACAAAGTTAATAATAAATATGTGGAAGAGCAGTGGGAGGGACTTACAGTGATGGGCACCAGTACAAAACCTTTTGATAGAAGCTAAAGCTATTCAATGTTTATAAGTTAATAAAGTGAGCTAGTAAAAGGCAGTTTTATTTTTACAAGAATATTCATTACTAGTGTGTCTCTGAAAAATACAGTATATTGAAATGTAATCAAAGAATTAGTTGGGGCATATTTTCTAAAGTGTATTAATATATGTATATGTTGTTTTCTTAGTGTTTTGACCAGTGAGTTCTGACTACATGGATGTATGGGCTAACAAATTGTTGTGCTGGGCAAACATCTAAAGTTTCAGAGATTTGATTTGTGTAACTTTCTCTCTCCAGCATCCAGCAGGCTCCTTGATCCCTGTCAACTTCCTTTCTTGACCTTGTCCCCTATCTAATTTTCCACAACCATCAACAAGCCTGTTACTTTTGGAGATATCACACTGGGGGATTATTTCAGCTATGGTGCTCTTTCTGCTGGGCTTCGTTTGGTTGCTCTATCCAGATTGCTTACATAAATATTTCCCTGGCTCAGAGGCATCCCACAATGTGTTGCTGGTTTTAATCTCTGGAAAGTTTAAAAACTCTGAATCTCTGGGGTCTGACTCTCCACTCACTTAAAAGTTCATTGATTTAAATGGAATTACTCCAGATTTTTACATGCATAAATGAAAGCTGTTGGGGGACCAGTTTTTCATCCTCACCTGCAAGGCTCTGTATATCTGCCTGTCACTCTCTTCCCATTTCCTACTCCTCTACTGCCTGAAGTCTACTTCTTAAATACCACCACTACTTCACGTCACTTCCTGCACTGCTGTTTTCCACTTGGAATGCTTTTCTGCACAAATTAACCTCCTTACCATGAATACACACTTCTGCCACAAAGAATGGGCACCTAGAGTCAATAATATAATTTGTTTAAAAACAAAATAAACAGCTGGCCTTCTATGGATCCTCTATGTGTATAAATCCCTGAGGCTGTGTCAGGTTTGGGGCAGGCATTTATGGGCTGTTCCTGTCCCCCACCCCCTCAACGGAATGATGGATTAAGGGCAATTTGAGGGCATCTTTTCGGGGATTCCCTCCACTTCATCTTTCTCCTAGATCCTTTCCAACAAAAAAGGGATAATTTGGCTATTGTAGGTATCTAATCCATTAATCTGATTCTCTCTCTCAGAGAGAGAGAGAGAGAGAAAGAGAGAGATCCTTAACCCAAATAAGCAAAAACTAGAGCATATATACCAATGTCATGAGCTTGGTTATCTCAGAATAAAGATTAAAGAGATACAATGAATCCAAGAGACAAAAATAAATACAAAGATGAGAAAAACAAAGAGAAAAATAAAGATTAAACCTTTTCCCCCAAAATCCCTGGAGTCAACTTATAGTGTTACATAAGCAGCCAAGAAGGTAACTGCACCTGGTAGCAATGAATGTTCCCTTTTCTATGTTACCAAATTAGCTATGGGGAAATGATTAGAAATGGAGTATAATGATTTTTGATAGAACTGTGTAACACAACATGGGCTTTGAGATAAGAACTTGACAAATGTGTAAAATAGATGCAAAACTGTTTTTGAAAAGGGGAGAGATTACCATTTTCTATGTTGTGTGCCAAAATTTGTGCATTTCAACTGTTAGCAGTTGGCTTCTTTTCAAAACTGATAAATAATGATGTTTGCTGAGGAAACAATTATCCTAAAAATAATTTAAAAGGACTGTATCGCTTTTTGTTTGCTTATAAAGACCACATTCAGTTTATTGAAAGTGTATTATATATGGACAGAAAGAGCTCTACTTGCATCTATAAAACAGTTCTTAAATCATTCTAAATTATTGATGTGCACAAAGAGCTCTTTCCGCTTTTGTTTGAAGTTTTATTTCTGCGGCGTTGTGCTTTCTAATTGTACTTTCAACTACTATGACATCTGTTATAGTTGTTTCAAAAACTTTGCAATACTTTTCTTTTTTAATGATAGACAGATTTTTTCAAAGACAGACTGTTTTCATTCTGAGCAAGAAAAAATAATTAGTTGAAGAAAGATCACTGATTTGGCCGAGGAACTCACCATTTAACTTTTTTTTGCAAATGGCTGTTTTATATGATTCCAGAACCTACTCAACAGAATGCTGTCCAAGAAAAATTCATCTCTGCGGCAACTCAGTAGCTGTAGAGCATCAGCATATGTCCTTTGCTTCCCATGAGGCAATCCAGGACTTTATTCTCCTAAAATGAGTACCAAGAAAGTACTTCACAAACTGATACTGTCTAGGTGACTAGCAGATGGAAAGCAAGCTAATATTCTAAGCTGCTATGCCTAACAATATGTGAAACAAGCTAAGTAGGATGGAGATGAGTTTAGTCTTTTAAAGATCTATGCTGAAATCCTTCTTAATATGACAAGTGATATGAGTGCGTGGTGGAGTAGTTAACTTACTTCTAATAGATCTGTTGCATAACTGTAATCTTGTCTTTGGCACAGAAGTTACAGCAGATGTAGAAGTATCCCGTGGTTTAGTAAGTACAGTAGAAAGACATTTTCTTGTCCTGTTCCAAGAGAGAATGCTTTCTCCCCCTTTAAATAGAATCAACCTGCAGTTTCAAAAATATTTGAGTGAGAATAAGTCTAGTACTCAAGCCCAGCTACAATATACCATAACTAACCTTTGAATGAGAAGATGCTCCTACAATTCCTGTAACAGTTAATTCAGAGTTAAGGGACTTAATTGACCAAAATATTAAATTATTAGGGGAAAATATCATCCTAATTGAGGCTTGAACCTCTACCCTTTATCTACTGTGTGCCTGCTCTGCTACTTGAGATGCGAATTGGGGGTTAATTGACTGGCTAGAAATCCCAAGCAGCAATTATTTCCTGTAAGGGTGCTAACACATACTGTAGCAAAGGCATTTTTAATAGCATCCTTTTTTTCTGGTTTTAGAAAGATGTCACAAGGACAGCAATGAAGGGCACGGGGTGTGATAGGGAGGAGGGGAAGAGGGAATATAAATAAAAAAGTATTCAAGGTCCCCTTTCAAGTTCTAACTGGAAAACATCAAGAAACAGAGTGAGTATTGATGTAGATTCACAGATACAATAGTATCTCTCTAATTTGCACATTGCTAATCTTCACATCCTGTAATGCACACTCAAAATCCAGCAAAATTCTTCCACCTTCTCTGCAAAGAATTAATAATATTGACCTGTAATAAGGTCTCATATTAATCAGATTTCATTACCATTACAGAATGTACCTCAGAACATTTACTAGTATACTATCAAATATTGTCATTAGGGATGGCCAAGCCTCATGAGTTTGAGGTTTTTGAACCACACTAAAGACATTTTGGCTTTGAGGATTGCTGATGAAACTAGTGTGTGAAACTTTTTTTTGTATCACAGCTAGATCCTTGCCCTGCTCTGTCCCGCCTCAGGGGATGGATTGTGGGCTTGAACAGCCAGGAGAGTCCCCAGGTGGCATGAAAATAGCATAGCAGCTCTGTACCACCTGCTCTTGGCAACTTTGGTAGGGGGCAGATTCAAAGCAGTAGGGGATGTGGCTGGAAGGCTGTGTGCTCTGGCAATCCTTGACCAGTAGGACTGGTGCTAGAGGGCTGTTACCAGTCAGCATAATTGAAAGCAGCCCTGAGGATGTTCTAAGTGGTTCTCAGGACTAAACCAGCTCTCAGTTGCTGCAGGGTATCCTTGAGTCCTGTATCAACCATAGTTCCACCAGACCTGAGGATTAGGATCCTAGTTTTTTCCGCCAAATGTGATGCAATTAAAATAACTGTTTTTGCCTAGAGAGAGCTTGTGCTATGTATAAGGGTGGAATGAGTACCCCATATATAATGCTGGTATAAGTGGTATCCACAGTGTATGTGATGAATACTCAGTATCTATTTTTTCATAAGATTTTGTCTGTCACTCTCATAGTCTCATTGTATGTATTTTACACTATTCCGTTCTCAGCCCCCTTTTTCAGTATTCTTCGCTGATTTTTAAACTTTGTTTCTTTCTTCACAGTTTTTTTTCACGACATGGAGAATATGAACTCATCAATTTATGTTCAAGTTTAAATAAAAACTAAGCAGAATTAATTCTCCTATCCCAAACTGTCGTAAATAATTGGAAATAAACTATTATCAAATGTATAAACATGATGAGTTTTGATGCATGTGGCTTGTTTTCTAATTTGTTTACTTTCTAATTCATAAAATTCAGTATTTCCAATGAACTTTTCTTGTTCATTAGTGGAAATTTGCAAACTCTACTGTGTTTAATATTCTCCTCCAAGGAATAAATAATAGAGACAATATCAAAACTAAGTGAAGAGTTAGGCCCAGTTAGGATTATTATTTTAATATAGTAATATACTATTAGTCTTCCCAAGGTTATGATAAAATGTTTTCTTTATCAATGTCTTAAATTGAATTTATCACCAGTCTCTCACCAGGAGATGAATTTAAGATAACCCTTTGCAGCGTAGCATTTGAGTCAGAGATGCAAGCAAATTCAGAAAAGTTTAGCTACTTAACCTTACATTTTCTAAGCAATAAAAATGAATGTTAACTACATAAATCTAAAGAAATTGCAGGGCTATCAGCATACATAAATCTGAAAACCATCAACTAATAATTCAAAAAATCTAAACGGTTTTACACTTTGTATAATTGTACAAATGTTGGTTTATGAAAATTATTTGAAAAACAATAAAATGTCTGTCTCATGTCTAAATGATATGCAGTCAGTGTGTACTCACCTAGAAGTTTAAGCACCTGGTTGGCATGACTACATTGCAATTAGACACCCACAGCTGGCCTGTGCCAGCTGATTCAGGCTCGCAGGGTAAGGGGCTATTTAATTGTGGCGTAGACATTTGGGCTTGGGCTGCAGCCTGAGCTCTGGGACCCTTCCACCTTGCAGATTCCGTGAGCCCGGACTCCCAGCCTGAGCCCCAACGTCTACACCGCAATTATAAACAACCCCTGAGCCCAAGCTCCGTGAACCTGAGTCAGCTGGCACATGCCAGTTGCGGGTTTTTAATAGCAGTGTAGACATACCTGGTGAGAGCTAAACAAAGGGGGCAGCACCTTATAGGACCAGTCCCATAGTCCTTGTCTAAAGTAGGAAAAAACTGTTTAAAAAATGTCAGCAGACATGTTTCAATGAAGTGCTGTTTAGAAACAGTTAATACCTAGTTTAGGCAAAGATTATCACCCTTTAAAATGTTAGCTGGTGGTGGACAATCCATGCTCCAGTTTACTCTATATTTAGGTCTGAATTCTGGGCAACACGAGTACGAGGCTGTATGCTGCTCCGCCCCATGTGGGGTTTGTGGAGCCAAGAAATGCTATGGGGAGTGTAGCAGGGGAAAGAGGAGGATCTCTGTAGTGTGCAGGTGGTCCTAACGCAGCTGAGTTTCACACCAGCAGTTTCACACCTCTATGTCCCTAACGCAGCTGAGTTTCACACCTCTATGTCCCCAGAATCCTGCCCCTACCCTTGCACATTTAAGCTGCACAGGTTCTGCTGCTAGAGGCATCTCTGTAGCCACAAAAGCTAGGGCAGGATTTGCTTCTACAGTGGGCTTTGTTGCTGTGTGGTGTATGTATTTAGCAGTGTAGTTTTTGCTTTTCCTTATCAAAAAGAAGACTATTGCTGCTCGTATTTGAAACTCGTGTTCATACACACAGCAGGTTAAACCCTGGCCATGTGCCAATGTGTGATCAGATTTTTAGTTTTCTACTACATACAGTGCAGGCGATGCACTCATTCAACTAAGCAGTGGATCCTTGGGAAATAAAGACACAAGCATGGAAGCATGGTACAGAAAGTCAGAGTGAATCCATTATGCATTAATGTGAACATTTTGTTCTTTTATAAATGACCTACAAAAGGATACACTAAAAAACACTTCTGCCCTATTTTGCTTCTAAAGAAGAACTGCTTGTTTTTAACCACAGATATATCAGGAATATCAATTCTTGGATTTTGAATTCCCTGTTTTTGCTAGAGAATTCCTTGAATTTGAAAGAGTAGAGAATTGGCATAGGTGTTTTCTCCATGCTCAGTTAAAGGAACAGAGTGCTTCAAACTTCAACAAAGAAAGCTTTTCTCTCCCTTGTTTATAAGGGGGTTGAGATGAATAGATGTTAACAACAAATAACAGTATTCACCTCTCACTTCAGTCACTTGTCTCTTGTAATGCCCCTCTTTTTCTATTGATCAATAGAGTCCTAGAGAAATAACATGGTAAACTAGACCTGATAATGCTGAATGTAAAAAACAAGCATGAAAATATTTTAAAATGTAATCCTTGTCTGTAACCCATAAATACAGACACCAGAGAGATCATATTTTCAACGTTAAGAGCTGGGACATGGTGATCAGGTAAAGGGGACGTTTTGCTGAGGGATAAAGGTGGGCTGATGAGGAAGTGGAAAGTATGAGGTCCCCTACCCCTTTCTCCCACCTGTCCCTCTTCCAGAATCCCGGGTGCTGGAACAATTTTTATAGTGGGGTGCTGATGATGGAAACCATGTATTTGGTGTTTGTTATTACTGCTTCAAGCCGGGAGGTACTACCAGCTCTAGTTCCAGTACCATGGTCCAGAAGGAAAAAAGTAAGACACTTTTACAGAAAAAGGAGGATGGCAAAAACTCCATTTTTTATCATTTATCATTGTATTTATCATTGTATCAAGTATTTATCATTGTGTATGTGACTCCTTTATAGTTCTCAAGTAGTCCCAATTTCTCCCCTTCAAATGTAATTGTACCCCACAATCTCCACCTCCTACAAACTCCCACATGCTACCTGTTTGACCACACCCTCATTGGTCTTGACTTTCCCCCTGTGTTGAACCTTGCCAACCTAACTTCCTTCCCCTCCTGTCTCAGAAACTCCCCACGTCCTCTCAGCTCCCAACAGCCCAATTCCCATCTGCTTAGAAACGCTCTCTTCGTCCTCAGCCTGAGAACCTGCCCCCCTTCCGCCCACCTAATCTCTCTGCAGTTTCTACCAAAGCTCTCTCTGTCTCAAGCTTAAAATGAATCCATGTGCGCGGACACAACTCTCCAGGCTCAAAAACCTATGTGCACATACATCTGGGTATATATATTTTAAAATGAGCAAACAGAAGAAAAAATGTAACTACAGGAGGTAATTCTCCAAAATAATTTACACTAGTGTGGTTCATCTTTTATTATCCCTACTAGTAGCTGGGTCTGAAAAAACAGTAGCAGAGGTAGCATGGACCATGTGCGTGTCTGAAATCACTCCACAGAAGCTGAATACACCTCACTTTGCCTGTTCTGTTTGCCTTCTTCGTCCCTTGCTTTCAGCCTCCAGAATGGAGGCTACAGAGTACATACGTAGACTGCCGCATAGTTCCCCTCTGTGGGGAAAAACTGAAGTAGCCAAACAGAAAGCTTTATTCCCTACTACATGGCTCCTCCTTCTGCACCTGCAGACTGTGATGAAAAGACCTCCAGTGACAGCCAGATATACTGCAGCCTCCCAGGGACGGAAAAGTTCTAGCCTCGCTAGTTCAAGGTGATACGTGGTGCACCTATGGGACGTCAGCCAGGCTACACAGGTGGGATTTGATTGGTGGGGCTTAGCCCCACCTGGCCAGCCACGCCTGCATAAAGTAGAAAAAAAGGTTACAGGTACATTTTTTCTCCTTGTTAATCATCTTTAAGAATGATTCTTCTTATTTTAATGGCAAATACTATTACCAATAACAGACAGCCTTTTGAATTCTTTGGGTAGCTATGTGGATTTAGGATTTGATTCTGGAATGTGCTACGCAGAAGAGAGGTGAAAAGCACTCGCCACGCATACTACAGTCTGTGGGATAAATTATATTCTTAGGTGCACTCATGTAAATCTGAAATAAATGTTTGAAGTAAATGGAGTTCCTCCAGGTTTACTCCTGTGTAACTAAGATCAGAATCTATACATATGGGAATTGAGTATACCTCAGAGGATAATCTCTAATTAAATTGCAATTTAACCTATATTAATTTCCCCTTTAGAAAGTGCTATCTATTCTTTGAGACTGTGCATGGCAGGTGAGCTTTTCACTCAGTTAAAAAACAAAACTAAAATCCCAGTTCCCATTAAATGGTCTGTTTTGAAGACCATGGAGAGTTTGTGCACAACACTGTCATTTGGCTTCAGACATGAGGCTTCATCTTTCTTTTCTATCACTTGAAGAAATAACTGATAGTGATCAGCATGATTATTTCCTATACATAGAACATTTGGGTTTTTATTATCATATTACCAGGACATATGTTTGCGGAAAGAAGATATAAACATGTTTAGCCTCTGAATATAAGCTGTGTAGAAATGTTATATTACCTTATATTACCTGCTTGAAACTGAAAATGTAGGTGACATAATGTTCAGGAATTGGGCCCAGCTTTGCTTACAAATCAGCTTGATGATGAGGTTGCAAAAGTTATATAGTTTCACTGCTTTCACAGACTGAATTTATTAGCTTCTTGAAATTGATTTTGGATGCCTTTCATTTGCCATTGGGCTAACGTCAGAAGCAAAACGATGATATACCACATTTTGCTCTCTCTTCTTTTTATTGCTTAACTATTGTTATTGAATAAAAGACATTCAATATATTTCAAGGAGGCAGAGAGCATGCTTCATTTTCTTTTTAATTGACATAAGTTTAACTGAATGCAAGTCCTACTATTCACAGCTAGCAATTGCGGGGGAGGAGGGGAAGGGAGTGTGTCGGGGGGTATCAGTTTATATCGGCTGAAACTGGAACCCAGAAGGACTGCCAAATTTTGTAGTGTTCTATTTACTGGGAAAGAATGGTGCAAAAGTAATATCAATGCAGCACTCTGAAAGCGTTCAAGTAGTTATCTTTGGGAAGATAATGTGAACTCAGCAGTATCATTGCTCTGATCTTTGGTTAAAGTCTTACAAAACTAGATTGTTGTTTGATTGACAACCTTGTCAGAGAGAGAATGAAGACTGACACTCTAATATTGAAAATGCAGCGTTTACAAAACTTAAAGCCTAAGTTTTCTCATGACACTGCTTCTTTTGTGGAAGAGTGAATTTCACATTTATTTTTAAATAAGTATACCTTGCTGGGTGCAGCTAAAACTTATGATTTTAGTCTATTGGCTTACAAAAGTCACTTACTGAAATATTTGATACAGATGTTTTCATAGGAGCAATATGGCCAAATTGTATTAGTGACACTAGGACTTATCATTTGAAAGCTTAAGTGGTCTGGTAGTTATCACAGGTCAATACCAAATTATGATTCTATTCCTCAACAGAAAAGTCTTTCCTTTCAAGCTTTTGCAAGCAACATAGCAGATTTTACTAAGGCTTTGTCTACACTGGACTTTTGTCGGTAAAACTTTTTCATTCAGGGATGTGAAAAAAGCACCCCCCGAACGACAAAAGTTTTACTGACAAAAAGCACCGGTGTGAATGGTGCTTTGTCGGCAGGAGAGCTCTCCTTCCAACGAAGCTACCACTGCTCATTGGGGGTGGAATTTTTTTGTCATCAGGAAGAGCGACTACACTGCGCACCTTTTAGCGGCACAGCTGTGTCACAAAACGGTGTGTAGTATAGACATAGCCTAAGAGTCAAGGTCTGATTCTGGTCCCACTGAAATGAATCTCAAAACTTTACATAACTTCATTAATGCTGAATCAAGCATGTTGAATTAGGGCGTTAGTGCCAATGTCCAGTAGGGGCCCCAGGGTTTTTGCCACCCTAGGCAGCAGTGCTTCTCCACCATAATCGGCGGTGCTTCGGTGGCAGCTCCTTTGAAGCTGTGTTCTCAGCGGCGTTTCGGTGGCTGCTTTTCTTGCTGCCGAATCGCCGCCGGGAAATGAGTCGCTGCTCAAATGCCGCCCCCCAAATCCTGCCACCCTAGGCGACCACTTAGGGTCGCCTACTGGAAGCACTTGCCCTGTCAATGTCACTGAGGGGCTTTGTCATTTTTTCAGTTACTGTATGAGCCTGTATTTCCAGCATGCTCTCATGCATATTGCAATATTCTTCAGGGGAGTGAAGGTGTTTGTTTTAAATATACATACAAATACAATATTCATCAAAATTCAACTAAATTAACTTGATATTCAAAAGATGTTGTCCAGATGTTTTGGTTTATTAAAAATAATTTATCCCTACTGTTTTTTCCTACTGATTTTTTTTAAAATTTTGACTAATACTTTTTATGTTCATCTGTTTAAAAAAAAATCTGAAATGACCAAAACATTACTGATGTAGTTAAAATGTAACTATGAACTGGGTTTTGTCAGTTTCCATATCAAAATCTGGGGAACATGGAAATGTCCAGGTCCCTCCCAAAACTTATCTTCTCCTACCCTCAGACTTTCCCTCCTCTGACTCTTCACCTACTCCAGGCTTACCTTCAAATCCAGTTTTTTTCCTTACCTCTGATACATTCAGAGGTGTGTGTGTGTGTGTATATGTCTATTTATGTATATATGTGTGTATATAAAATACACTATCACCACTTTATCTACCCAAATATCTTAGGGGGCTTTAATATGAAAAAAAAGAACGTATGAGAGAAATCACCCATTTAAAGATCTCAACTGAATGAATGGCTAATTTGAGAAAGCATATGCAGCGAAGTATAAAGAAAGGAAATTATTTTCAAAACCTCATTTATATCAAAGTATATTTAATAATGAGCAATATTTGAGTCCTCTGCACAGAAATCAGAATCTCATTTTTATTTTAAAAATTCTTTAAATATGTGTCTGAAATTCCTCTGGGAATCAATGTTTCTTGGAAGCCAAAGACAACATTTTCTAAGCAGAGTCCCAAATTGTGCCTACAGCACTAACATACACAAAAATCCCTGTATGTTAAAATGTATTTCATGTTTACAAAGAGTTTAATATTCTTAATTTGACAAGATTTTCTCAAGGTGACAATTTCTAATGAACTGAAATAGCATTAGTTTAAATTTCCATATTTCTAATGTCTTAGTCTCTTGCCTTCCTCACTTAACATTAAAAAAATATATTTACAGAGACACCCATTGGTAGCAAAGGGAATCACTACACTAGACTCCCCTCCCTCCCTTTTCATTCTTCTCTCTCACACTGCATTTGTATAGAAGTCACCAGATCCAAACACATTAAAGTATTTAACTTCTGATACAGTTTACCTTTCCAAAGTATATAATTTTTTATTTTATTTACCAGTCATCTGATAAAACTTAAAAGAAGCCTACCTATCTTATTTTTGGTCTCAGTAAGTCACAGTACTGTAATGTGTTCCTAGGTGTCATCATAATAGACAACACCTTGTAAACTAGACATTTAGAAACCATTACATTGCTGTTTTTTTCAGTAAAGTATTTCTGAGGCTTGTCACATGTTGACTAAAGATTTAAAGCTCTTTCTTACACCTCAGTCTCATGTTTAAAAGACAAAAGAGAGAAAAACATGAAAAGATTAACATCTCCACGGTGCCTTCAGCTAATGACATTTCCTTAAAACAGATATGTTACTGCACCCCTCTTAAACCAGAAGCCTTAATTTACTGTTTCCTTTCATCTGTTGAAATAATTACTTTATTTTTTTTTTGCCTTCAATAGTTTGTTCTGGTCATTAACATTTCTGTAAAATGAAGTTTGAAAGGTGCTTTTAATGCTTAGATAGACTACAGTGCACATTTGGCTGTTAAAATCAACCTACTTAAGGCAGAACTAATGTTTAACACTCTCAGCTATTTGAAGTAGTTCACTGCCCAGTTTAATGGTGTTGCCAAGGGCAATGAGCGCATTACTTGCTATTATATTTTGGGGTGGGGGTTGTTATTTCAGCAATAAAGACAATATATGATATTTCTGAAAACACTGGCTTAAATCGTAAACATAGCATTTTCCCACTAACAAGTTGTAAACTATAATTTCTTGGGGAATGGCAGACAAGACACTCAACCTTGTTCCTAGCTGCAGTTGCACATTTCAGTCTTTGAGCTGAATGATTTTTCATGTGAGTTCTGTTGAGAAAGACATAATCAATCAAAATGCAGTAAAACCCTAATGTAATGCATCTTCACTATAAACGGTGGTCTCCTATAACCAGAACTTCAGTTCACACATTATCGTGCATCAAGACAATTTGTCTCCCATTCTGAATAGAGTTTCCCTATAGCTAGGATTACTTTAAGACATTCTACTGGACTCTTCTTTGTGTGTTTGTGAATACATGTAATATGTTTGTAAACAGATTATTCATGGGAAAGTTAGTGTACACTACTTCCATTAAAGAAAATGAAACCAATTTTTTGCCCAGGAAAGTCAATGGAAACCTTTGCACTAGTCTTCAGTGGGAACTGTGCATGTACACTGAATGCAGAATTTGACCCCAACTGAGTGGATGTAGCATATCCATTATTTCTGTTCCTATCTCTGGTCCTGACTGCCTAGCAGCATATCTGCTGTCTTGCCTGATGAAGAATAGCTGAGAAAGAATTAAAGATAAAGTAATACGTGTTTTCAGCTTTATTTGGAATAGTGAGCTGAATTTTTCTCTTAGTTATTCTGGTGCAAATTCACTGACTTCAGTGGAGCTGAATAGATGTAACTGAGAAGAGAATTTGGCTCATTGATTTTATATAACTTTTAACAAAGGTACCTGCGGAAAAAAGGCAATTGTTCATACAAAGTGAGTAATAAACATCCAGTTTATATCAACTATGTATTTTAGAGGAAAGAATTTGAAGTAGAACTTGAGTTTTATACCATATAAATTTTTGGTACTTGCATGCAAAAATTTGCGCTTTTTAAAAAGCAAAATAAATATTGATTCACTGGATAGACCAGAAACAATGTGAGACATAAGAAGTGACATTTCCTGCTCCAAAGTACATCATTGTAATGGACCATGTTATTTTAGACTGAGTATAAATTAATTTGTTTTTACAAGTATCCTGTAACAGTTCTTGAGACACAGTTCTGCACATAACATTATTTGTAATTATAGCAGTTTGCCATTTTCATCTGCTCCATGCTTATTTCTTTTCTGACTGATAATCCATGTTTTTCAAGCTAATGAGGGTTCTTCATACTGCCACTTAATAGAGATTATCAGTTCCTATTGCCTACATTTCAGGAACAATCTAGGTTGTTGGGTTTTTTTTGAGAAAGAAAAATGAGAATTAAATCTAGTTACCTGCACCATGCATTTTTCACACGAGTAATTCCAATGGTGTCACTGAGAGTATGTCTACATGGGGATAAAAACCGCGGCTGGCTCGGGTAAGCCGACTTGGATTTGCAGAACTCGGGCTCCAGGACTGAAAGATTGTTGTGTAGATGTTTGGGCTCAGGCAGACGTCCGAGCTTTGGGACCCTGTGAGGGTGGAGGGTCCCAGAGCTCAGGCTCCAGCCCGAGCCCAAATGTCTACACCACAATTTCTAGTTCCATAGCCCAAGCCCCGCAAACCTGAGTCAGCTGACCTGGGCCAGCCGTGGCTGTGCCGTAAGTCTTTTATAGCCATGTAAACGTATCCTTAGGTCCCACTGACCTAATGAAATCAATGGGACTTTCTCATAGGAATAAGGTGATCACAATTTCATTGAATCATAGAATCATAGAATCTCAGGGTTGGAAGGGACCTCAGGAGGTCATCTAGTCCAACCCCTGCTCAAAGCAGGACCAACCCCAACTAGATCATCCCAGCCAGGGCTTTGTCAAGCCTGACCTTAAAAACTTCTAAGGAAGGAGATTCCACCACCTCCCTAGGTAACCCATTCCAGTGCTTCACCACCCTACTAGTGAAAAAGTTTTTCCTAATATCCAACCTAAACCTCCCCCTCTGCAACTTGAGACCATTACTCCTTGTTCTGTCATCTTCTACCACTGAGAACAGTCTAGATCCATCCTCTTTGGAACCCCCTTTTAGGTAGTTGAAAGCAGCTATCAAATCCCCCCTCACTCTTCTCTTCTGCAGGCTAAACAATCCCAGTTCCCTCAGCCTCTCCTCATAAGTCATGTGCTCCAGCCATCTAATCATTTTTGTTGCCCTCCGTTGGACTCTTTCCAATTTATCCACATCCTTCTTGTAGTGTGGGGCCCAAAACTGGACACAGTACTCTAAATGAGGCCTCACCAGTGCCGAATAGAGGGGAATAATCACGTCCCTCGATCTGCTGGAAATGCCCCTACTTATACAGCCCAAAATGCCGTTAGCCTTCTTGGCAACAAGGGCACACTGTTGACTCATATTCAGCTTTTCGTCCACTGTAACCCCTAGGTCCTTTTCTGCAGAACTGCTGCCCAGCCATTCGGTCCCTAGTCTGTAGCAGTGCATGGGATTCTTCCGTCCTAAGTGCAGGACTCTGCACTTGTCCTTGTTGAACCTCATCAGATTTCTTTTGGCCCAATCCTCTAATTTGTCTAGGTCCCTCTGTATCCTGTCCCTACCCTCCAGCGTATCAACCACTCCTCCCAGTTTAGCGTCATCTGCAAACTTGCTAAGGGTGCAGTCCACACCATCCTCCAGATCGTTGATGAAGATATTGAACAAAACCGGCCCCAGCACCGACCCTTGGGGCACTCCACTTGATACCGGCTGCCAACTAGACATGGAGCCATTGATCACTACCCGTTGAGCACGACCATCCAGCCAGTTTTCTATCCACCTTACCGTCCATTCATCCAGCCCATACTTCTTTAACTTGCTGGCAAGAACACTGTGGGAGACTGTATCAAAAGCTTTGCTAAAGTCAAGAAATAGCACATCCACTGCTTTCCCCTCATCCACAGAGCCAGTTATCTCATCATAGAAGGCAATTAGGTGAATCCATGCTGACTGTTCCTGATCACTTTCCCCTCCTTTAAGAGGTTCAGAATTGATTCCTTGAGGACCTGTTCCATGATTTTTCCAGGGACTGAGGTGAGACTGACTGGCCTGGCCTGTAGTTCCCCGGATCTTCCTTCTTCCCTTTTTTAAAGATGGGCACTACATTAGCTTTTTTCCAGTCATCCGGGACCTCCCCCGATTGCCATGATTTGTCAAAGATAATGGCCAATGGCTCTGCAATCACATCGGCCAACTCCTTTAGCACCCTCGGATGCAGTGCATCCGGCCCCATGGACTTGTGTTCGTCCAGCTTTTCTAAATAGTCCCGAACTACTTCTTTCTCCACAGAGGGCTGGTCACCTCCTCCCCATACCGTGCTGCGGAGTGCAGCCGCCTGGGAGCTGACCTTGTCTGTGAAGACAGAGGCAAAAAAACCACTGAGTACACTAGCTTTCTCCACATCCTCTGTCACTAGGTTCCCTCCCTCATTCAGCAAGGGGCCCACACTTTCCTTGACTTTATTCTTGTTGCTCACATACCTGAAGAAACCCTTCTTGTTACTCCTAACGTCTCCGGCTAGCTGCAACTCCAAGTGTGATTTGGCCTTCCTAATTTCACTCCTGCATGCCTGAACAATATTTTTATACTCCTCCCTGGTCATTTGTCTAATCTTCCACTTCTTGTAAGCTGCTTTTTTGTGTTTAAGACGAGCAAGGATTTCACTGTTAAGCCAAGCTGGTCGCCTGCCATATTTACTTTTCTTTCTACACATCGGGATGGTTTGTTCCTGCAACCTCAACAAGGATTCTTTAAAATACAGCCAGCTTTCCTCGACTCCTTTCCCCCTCATGTTATTCTCCCAGGGGACCTTGCCCATCAGTTCCCTGAGGGAGTCAAAGTCTGCTTTTCTGAAGTCCAGGTTCTGTATTCTACTGCTCTCCTTTCTTCCTTGTGTCAGGATCCTGAACTCGACCATCTCATGGTCACTGCCTCCCAGGTTCCCATCCACTATTGCTTCCTCTACTATTTCCTCCCTGTTTGTGAGCAGCAGGTCAAGAAGAGCTTTTCCCCTAGTTGGTTCCTCCAGCAATTGCACCAGGAAATTGTCCCCTACACTTTCCAAAAACTTCCTGGATTGTCTGTGGACCGCTGTATTGCTCTCCCAGCAGATGTCGGGGTGATTAAAGTCACCCATGAGAACCAGGGCCTGTGATCTAGTAACTTCTGTTAGTTGCTGGAAGAAAGCCTCGTCCACCTCATCCCCCTGGTCTGGTGGTCTGTAGCAGACTCCCACCACGACATTACCCTTGTTGCTCACACTTCTAAATTTAATCCAGAGACTCTTAGGTTTTTCTGCAGTTTCATACTGGAGCTCTGAGCAGTCATACTGCTCTCTTACATACAACGCAACTCCCCCACCTTTTCTGCCCTGCCCAATGGATTTGGCCCAATGGACTTGATTCCAGTTTAATCATTTATATCATTTGTGTCTTGTAAGGTGCTGAGTGCCTAAAATCCAATCGGTTGCACTTTGCACCCATGCAGCCGATACTTAGGTTGGACCCAAAATGATTTTGATTGCTGCTTCCTTTATTTTTTTTCCACATTAGTTTTTCTGGACAGTCTTATTTTTTAAAGGTTTTCTTTGGGCAAAGGGTCAAATATTTATCAGTGCACGTAAATTATAGGAAGAGCTCCTTAATTCTTTTAGCTCCAGACTGAGTGATCAATTTACATGGGAAATTTTGTCAGAAATAGTACAACTTTCATTTTCAGTCAGTAGTTTTTATTAAAGCATATTAACCCAAACAAGATAGGTCATGAAATTAAGGACTTTTGTTGTTGTTTGAGAACAGTTGTTTGAGAGGTTACATGCTACTTCATTAATCTGAACGGTGAATGGCCCCTGATTTATTTTTTTCACTTTTTGTAACAAATGTTTAAAAACTCCTTTATAGGTAATAATCAAGATTGATAAACTTTCTGATCCAGTACTTAATGATTGCTTGGGGACTGAGTGACTACTGACTTGCATGTCTGCAAAAGCTTCACAGCTACTTTTCGTTATGCTGGGTTGCAACAACCTTTGTAAAACCATTGCCGCTCAAGAGGCAATGTGGACAGCATCAAGACGTTTCAGAATTTAAAAAAACCTGATGATGCTGATTTCAAATAGTACTTTCAGTATAGAAAACACAGCCCTGCCTTTTTAATAATCGTCAATTAAAAAGTTACATTTTGTTGTGTTTGCTTGAGTGTGTAAGAACTGTTTGACATATTTTACACTCTAAATAGCAACACACAGCTGTAACCCATCCTGTATCATCCAAATGAGTTTTCACAAGAAATAAAAGATTGCCATCTGAGCAACACGGAAGGGAGACAAGAGCAGACAAAAGGCAGTTAAACATTACAAAAAATAAAAGGTCCTTTCAAGAGAGAAATTTCTGAGCAAATGCTTAAATTTTACAGGGGAAACTGTAAGATGGCATACACATGGATACAATACGCTACTATTGGGTGGGATTCATTAACCTTCATTTTCCTGCACTATCATGAACAGATGTCAGCCATTCACCCGAGTGGTGTGCAGTGTCAAAGCAGGGGAGTATAATACTTCTGAAATGAGCAAGTCAGTTTACAAAGGATTGGTTATTAAAACCCATGAGGAGTAGTAGTGTTAAAAAAACCCTGAAAATTAAACGGATGTTTGCATTTATTCACCAAATAGAAAAATTAATACGGCTTACAAATATCAAACAATATTACTTGAGCTAACATACTCCCCACCTTACTGGGAAATGTCCCACTAAAGGATCACTTGTATCAGTGTGCCACAATTTCTGTATTTTTGAAAGATGCATGTCTGCATGAGTAGTTATTTTTTAAAATTATATTTCCCTGTTAATCTTAGAATCCAGGCAAGAACTCATTTTAAACAAGAATGTAAAGGTTTCCATTTAGTAAGAAATGTCTCTCGTGTGTTTTTTTAACTTCCCTTGAGAAATAATACCCTACCTTAATGGGAAAGTAGTTCATGAAACTTGAAAAAGATTAGCAAAACTCAGACTCCACTAAACTCCCCTATTGTATAGCTGTTTTAAAAGTAACACCAAACCAGTGACAGAAAATATGTGAGCATTTCATCATTATAAATGTTTTTGAACAAAATAGTTAATACTATTCATCCTTCATTTACCTCTCAAGACCAGAGCTCAGGTGTTTGTGTTTTGCATGCAGCAGATGTTGGCACATTATTAACAGAATTTACATGTGGGGCTGAGCTTTACTGCCAAACATTAGCATAAGCATCCCACAGAAAGAAGTCTGTTTTTCCTCATGTTGGCTTGCAGTTTGAGGCCTAGGGCATAGCTAATTGGGCACAGAGGCCCATATGGGCCTTTAGGGCCTACAGAGAGAGAAAAATGGTAGGGAGTCAGGGCCTACCAGGTAACTAACTTTTGTTCTGAAACTTAATAAACATTGTTTTGATCAACCCCTAGAAATTCAGTTCCCTGCACTCTTCAAATTGTTTAGACCATCAAATGTTACAGGAAAAGCCTAGGATCCTTGATCTTAGCTATTAGCATGTAAAATATCTTTTAATTTGTTATTAGTTAAGGGATGTTCCAGCTGATACACTTTTTGATGTACAGGGAATCGCTCCAATGACCTATTCAGATAAAATGTTGTATACTTGCCATTCACTGTGTGGTGTACAGTGTTTACAATGACCCTATCAGGGTGATGCCAGGAGGAAGTAGGTAGACTTCTCCCTCCCCATAGCTAAACCCATCCTGACTTCCTGTTTCACCTGTGGATATAACAGATAGAGGTCAAGGTGTGTGTATGGGGGAAAGGGGGAAGTGTACCTTCTTCCTGCTCAGGTTTTTTTTTCTACTCGCCTTCCCTCACTCTGGTGACTGGTAGGTGCTAACCTTCTTGAAGAGCATGGAATGAGTTGGGAAACAGTAGCCTGAGCAGTTACTGGATTCTAAAGCAGTAAGTTTTGAACGTTTGACTCTTACTCACTTTCATATTGGTTTTATTGATACAGTATGCTGATGCCATTGACCACTTGAGTCAGGAAGCAATTTTCCATTTTGGCAGATTAGTTGAGAGTTAGGAAGAGTTTGCCTTTCTCTGGAGTATCACGTGAGGATTGCTTGGTGAGAGAGTTCTGCCCTTTGTTATAAACATCGGAAGCTCTTGGTAACTGGAAGCTGTTGTAGTGCTGACATATTTGAGCCCACTAGTCATCCTGTTACTGAGATTTAATGTCAAAGCTTTAAGAATAGGGCAGCCTTGTGGTAGGAGAGCCTATGGTTTAGAGCAGGGATCGGCAACCTTTGACACGCGGCAGGGGGTAAGTCCCCTAGCAGGCTGGGCCGGTTTGTTTACCTGCCACATCCACAGGTTCGGCCGATCGCAGCTCCCACTGGCCGCGGTTCATCGCTCCAGGCCAATGGGGGCTGCGGGAAGCGGTGTGGGCTGAGGGATATGCTGGCTGCTGCTTCCCGCAGCCCCCATTGGCCTGGAGCAATGAACTGCGGCCAGTGGGAGCTGCAATCGGCCGAACCTGCGGTTGCGGCAGGTAAACAAACCGGCCCGGCCCCCTGGAGGGCTGACCCTGGCGGGCCGCGTGCCAAAGGTTGCTGATCCCTGGTTTAGAGTATTAATCCAAACTCAAGCATTGTGGACTGGAGGAGGGAGGGGCTGTCACAGTTCTGGGATAACTGCACCTCTGACCCCTTTGTGGCCTCCTTGAGAGCATCCCTTCCCCTCCTCCCCCTTCACATTTCAGGCCTGGAGCTGTCACATTTCTCCAGGCAGGAACTTTCTTTGCTCTCTTTCCAGATTGGGAATTAGGTGGTAAGTGCCTCCTGCAGCTCACTGTGATCACTTTAGCAAGTCGAAATTTAGCTCAGCAATTGTTGTCCTGCTGTCTCCATGGGCTGTGACAGGGTTAGCCAGTGACCAGCCACCCATCACAAAACACAGTATTTATTGAGAACAAAAGCATTACAGAGAAAACAAATCTTGAAGACAGTAACCCTATACACACACCTATTTTACCAGCTGTCATCAGTCTTCCACATGGAAACCCTGGTAGGTTTCAAAGTCCTTCAAACCCTTCCAGCAGGATTTGTTGCTCTTGGTTAAAGTATCATATGAGTTCTTGGATCCAATGAGGATGACCCCGCCTCTATAGCAGGCTGCCCACTTTATACAGTTTCTGGTCTTTTGTCTGCTGGGTCTCTTGAACCTGGTCAAAACCTGTATATGCAACTTCCCCCAGGAGTGGTACTTCTGCAAATTTGTTTACCTGTTTGGAGATTTGCAGTAATTACCTCCTAGTGATGTTAGTTATTGATAGCCCATTCATACTAAGTGACTTCTCATCAGTTATTGATTTGCTCGTCTTAAAGAAAGAAGTTAACCCTTTGCTTCCTTTATTACCTGGAGAGTAATAGTACAAAGTGAGAGGGGAAACCGAGTCACACATATTTCTTTATAAAAATAAATTGGAAATTTCACAGAGCTCCACTGTGATTAAAGCATAATTGTGACCAGGCACTAGCATAAGTCGCCCACCATAGGTGAACGAGAGCCTGCTCCCAGGAAAAAGGCCAGGTTGGATACTTACAGTGTTAGGGTCCAGATGACTAGACTCCCATAGGCCTTAGTAGTCTACAGCAGATAAAGAGTCTGTAGGGATTGAAGAGCTGGTAGGTAATTTAAGTTTTACTCTGAAGTTTAATAAAATGTAAACTTTTAATAAGGTTGCAGACAGAGGTCTTTCTATGTCAGGCATGCTATTGGCAGTGTCCATGACATAGCATCTCTACTTTACCTATTAAATTAAAGATGATAGCAGGTAAACTCAGAAGGAAATAATGCTTCATGTTTCATGTCTGTGAATGTATGTTAAATCAATGCATGACTAAGATAGAGTATATTAAAATGCTGGAATATATGAACAGAATGCTATTCTCCTTTTTGGCCATGTTTAGAATTCCTTCCCTGCGTTACGGCAAGGAAACTGTGGAGAGATCATTCTTACTGTGTGTATGTACACTTCTAAATAAAGCCAAAAGTAGAGTCCAGATCATATTATAAAGGATTTTCTACTAATCACCTTTGAGACTTGCTTGATTTTAAAAATGTAATAATCATGCTGGTGAATTTCCCCCTATTTCCACTAATAATTATTTCCTGATTAAAAATGCCCTGGCCTGACAGCACCAGGGAAATTAATAGGAGAAGCTCTCTATGAGTTTTAGAAGATAAGCAAAGACATATTCCATGTCTTAAAATTATTTAAGCAGGTGCTGTGGGAAGCCATTGCTTTTATAAGGCTCTTCAGATGTTTACAGCAAAACATTTTTTCCCAGTGATTGAATTTTTCAAAGTACTAAAATACCACAGAGAAATATGTTTCCCACCAGTTTTATGGCTCCCTGGATGCATTCTCTACAAACCTTCTATCTGCTTGGACACAAACACTCTATTGCAAAAAGATATCTTGCTATTTTAACAGGCTATACTGCTTTGAAAGGATACAGTTGCAGCACCAATGGGAATGTCAGTACCTTAAGAATAATACTGCTTTAAGGGTACTATTTTATTAAAGCAGACCTGAGTAATTTGTTCCTGACTGTTATACACCCCTATTTTATTAAGGGTATTTTACATCAGTGGAGGAGATTACTACTACTCTTATTTTCTCCACTGCTTGGCTTTAATGTATGGTGTGGGATATAATATTTATTAAGCCTAAGCAGCGGAGGACATAATAGCAGAATTGTTCTTTATAACCTATTTCATACAGTTGTAAAATAAACCTTAATAAAACAGAAATAATTACCAAGTAGTAGGAAATGCAGTCTTCAGACTGCTTCAGATATTTTGAAGGATTCTGAAAGTTTAACTGCTGTTTATGCACCTACATTAAAAAGAGAACTTAACAATAATAATAATTAATAGTAGTAGGATGCCATTTTAAGAGATGTGAGATATCAAGTGTGTTATCATAAACTATCTAATGTAAAGTGTTTATATATGAAACAAATCTATTGCAAATAATGCTTACACTTGTTGCCTAGAAGGGAATTTTTTTGTGAGGCTTGTGATTACTATTTATTATTTATATTCTGGTTGCAACTAGAGGCACCAACTGGTGGTTATCTTGCTAACACTGCTGTAAAAATAGCCGTGTAGACAGTATTTTAAAGTTGCAATTTGGGCTGGAGGTTGGGCTCTGAAGTCCACTCCCCCCCTCTGCTTCAGAGCTCTACCTGTGAGTTTCACTAACCTGAGTCTGTCAACCACGACTGTGTAGGCATATCCAGTCTCCATGTTTTGAGGTCAAGGAATGATGATGTTCCTTATCATTCTAAGAATAATATCACAGCCTGTTAGAATTCCCTATGGCAGATTTGATGACTTCTGAACCCTGGAAAATACCATCTTGATTCCAGTCTGTTTTTAACAGAGATTAGTAGCATAAACTTCACAGGAGCCAATGAAGGACTGTTTTCAGCACACAACCACGTGCGCATACAAAGCTGGGATTTGTATGGACACTTGGCTAGGTAGACAACTTGTGATACGTTTATTTAGCTAGTTGTGTGTCCAAATCCCCAACATTTCAGGTGAAGCTGTGTGGGTGCCAAGTAGGAGTGTAAACATGTATGCAATATTGGGTTAAAATTAGGCCCTGGCTGGCATGGGGATCAGGAAGGATGCATACAGTAGATTTGGTTTTGTAAATAAGAAAAATAATGAAATTTTCCCAACTTGATTTTTAGTTTTAAATGCTTAAAGTCTTGTTACTCTTAAAAGGTTACTGCTGCATTATCTAAAATATTGCAGCCTTGCTTCTGTTTGATAACGTTGCCATAGATACTATGGAAGAAAGGGCTAAAGAGAAAGAATATGGTGGGGAAATGGAAAACCTATACAAAAATATGTTGTTTATATGTGGTAAACAGTCAAATTATTATTAGAGTGAATGAGATGTTAATGAATAGCCATATCACTGCCATTTTTGGTTCGGGATGGGGAAAGGGAATTGCTTTACATTTTATCCCCTGACATTTTCTTAGAACCTTCTGATTACACCACAGCAGGCAACTTCTCTGAAAGAAAGACTTCAAAGTCTCAAACACTTATGTCTCCTGGATGATCCGTGTTGCCTCTTGGCCTGCTTTGGTTCCCTGTCAGCATGGCTCCTGGTATGGCTTCCACCACTGGCTGTAGCCCCTAGAACATCTCTTAAAGGCATGGAGGGGACAGTGTCCACTAAGGAGCTAATATAGCTTTGCACTATATTAATTTCTGAGCAGATTTTCCAACAGGGTTGAAGGAACGATGCATGTAGTTCTCCATCCTCCCTGATCTTTACCGCCTGTTGTACTACTCCCCTCTGTGTATAGATAAGGCCTGAAGTTATTATACTAATTATGTAAACTGACGTTCTTACAGTATGTGAGAGGACAGGGCAGTGAGCAAAGAGAGGCACTTAAAAACACCCACAGTATGACAACAAGTAGTAGAGTAATTGCTGAAAAAGAAGTCTTTTCTGCCATGCCTTCCCTTCAACATCTGTTGCTCCATATGGAGTCATAAATATTTGCAACAAAATAGTTGAAGAAATAATCTCAACATTAATAGAAAAAGGCTGAATCTGCCAAGAAAATTTAAGGGTTTTTTTTTCTTGGCAAATGTTACCCACCCAATCTCATCTGAGAGTTTAAATCTCGGTGGAAGAAGAAGGAGAGTCTGACAGGAGTGAAACCTAAACCTTACCATGAGAAGCACATGTCAATTTGAATAGGAAAGAGTTAATTCAGAAAGATTTTGTATACACCATAGTTCCCCCCCCGCCCCTTGCTTTGCATCCCTCTGATCCACAATGGGGAGATCTTTGGAAAGCTTTGTAATAAATGTGTTCGTGGCTTTTACAGCATCGTTCAAATCCTTGCTTTTGTAGTTGGCCACTAGAAATAATAATTGTATATTTGTGTGGGGGAATGGCAAGGTTATTATTACTAGTGGGTGCCTGTTATTTTAATAATGCTTCCAAAAGTTGTCATATGGCAAATAAAATTTGATAGTACTTGAGTTTTCATGTAAGGTTAAGAACTGCTTTGTAAAGGTCCGTTAAGGCAACATCAGTTCAAAACTCAGCATCCAAATACAAAAGCTGCATAACTCCTATTAGAACCTAAATATGAGACTAAAATAACCAAACTACAAATTGTAATTAGTAGGATATTATTTAATATATTGTTTGGTAAATATTTTATAGGAAGTGGCTATTGTATGAATAGAATTTTTTTGTACTTAAGAGTTTTGTTAAAGAACAGGACTGGACCCAGGTGGTGATGGGATTTTTTTGAAGTTTATTTTTATTAAACCCTGCATGTCGAGTTTTACACTCAAGCTATTTGTAAAGCACCTCGCAAGACCATTTCCCAGGTTTGACACCAGCAAACTATGCATTGTTCCTCAGTTTCTTATTCAATATTGCAAAATAAATCTCATCTAACTTTGATTCTTTGCTTGTTAAGGTTTAAATTAATAAAAACCCCTCATTTTTATTGTAAGTGCCGAGTATATTTTAAATATGTGCAACTATAAATAGATATAATTTTCAGTGTTACTAATGAGAGCCCATTGATGTAAATGTCAAATCTGTATAATTATCCATGTGTCCCTTGTTAAAGAGAGTACAGCTAAAGACAAACTGCAAATTGTTATTTCAACCTATTCTAGTCAAGTTTTCCATTCCAGGGCTATCTCTGACTCGTCTTTCCATTGAAATACTTCCTAAGTGCCTACTTTATAAAATCCTCCTGGTAAATGTACCCTCATAACTCCTGAAAACAGCTCTATAGAAAGGGCAGTATATGCATTGCTTACACTATTTTCTCTCTTTTATTTACTACTGCAAATAGTCTGCTTTTCTTAAGCCTTCACATTGCTTCAAGTGTTATAGAAGTGATCTACGTTTTCCCCTGGATGTGTTGAAAACAATTACAAGGTTTTATTCAACACTCCTTCAAAACAAAATAAATTGATTTTTAGAGTGAGTGGATGAAAAGCACAAGGGAACTGAATAAGGTGATGTGGAGGATAGCTGGCTTTACTGTTTTATGCTAGCTTCCAAAGCTTTTAGGGCACGCTGAAAATTCATACATAATGGTTAAGTTTTATGGTTAAAGTGAGGGGTTTTTTTATTGTAAAGTGCACTAGTGAAAAACACTAGTGTGACATAAAGTGATATAGAGCCCTTTTTTAAATGGACCAAAGTTCGATTTAAAGCTGGTGTACTGGAATAATCAGCTGCTCCCCAATTGCCCTCATTGTCCTTCTGCATTCAGGGAGTGTAATTAAGAAAAAAAAAGGAGTTACTTTAAATTTGGCACCTGAATCACATGCTTAAAGCAATAAATTTCTCTGACTTGCGCTAGGTTAGGAAACGGGATCACTTTTCTCATTGATGAAAAGAACTGCTCACCTCCTGGCAGAGAAGCAATGAGGGTGTGCAGAGTGGTTAAGTCATTGCAGACAGATAACAACTGTCTTTGCAGACTTCATATATATTACATATATGTTTGAAATAAACACATCTTCTTTACTATCTGTCCCACTATAGTGGAAACTGATCCCGCGACTTACTAAGGACACATTGGAGCTGCCAAGTTTTAAAAAAAAAGTAAACAAAATCTTCATTTTGATAAACAGCCTTGCATGAGTTTGAGGGCCTGAGCCTACATGAGGATCGACAAGTGTCAGCTCTTAGCTTGATGAGAATCCTACTAAAATAAATAGTCAAGAGTTCCACTGACTTTCAGTCATAAGTATCCTTGTGGGTGTATGCCTTTGGAGGGTCAGGGCCTAAATGTGTGTACAGGGAGACTAGATATTTTTGAAACCGTAGTACTAGTCAGCAGTTTCCATTGACTTCAATTATAGTTGTAGATGTTCAGTTCTTCTAAAAGGTAGGTGCACAGCATCTCCTGTGTTTTACACCTCCTGCTATATACAACTGAGGCATCTTTTCTTAAATAGGTACAGGAGAGAATACACTGCTGCAGAATATTTTTCTTTTAATGATACATATGGGATCTGATCCTAAAATAGGGGCAATATGATTTAAAAAAAATGTTGAAGGGGAATAATGTTTTCAGTAGTGAACAGACATTTTAATCTATCCCAGTAAGTTGGTGCAGAGAAAAATAAATATTTGTAACTATATCTTCAATCCCTTCCCCCATTCAAAGAACACCACAACTGTCTACAGCTTTCCCGTAAGGATGTAGGTTTCCACTACTTCATCACTTGGAGAGAAAAAATACAAAGGGTTATCACTATCAAGCTTATTCTTAATTTCTTCCTGACAACCTTTGAGAAGTCTTTGTCCATCACAAGCAGGGCACATTGCCTACATAGCACTGAGATGGTTTATTAATAAAGACCAGATATTTACGTGATACTAAGCAAGAGAAAAAGAGACTGGTATGGTTACAAACCAAACAAAAAAAACCCGCTAGCGACTAAAACTTAAGTCTAGGAAGTTATATCTTTGCCTACAACAGTTTCTCACTTAAGCTAGTTACCAGCTGCTCCTTCCTTTCAGGTCAAGAGGTTCCAACTTTCACAGACTCATAAGGTGCTGCGCCCTACATGATGGATAATTACAAAAAGGCTTTTTTTCCTCCCCTTATGTTACCCACACTCCATTGTCGCCACTGTGAGAGCCAGGAAGATATCCTGAGGTGCAGACTCTGTCCCCTGGCATGTTTACTAAGGGTATGTCTACAGTACGAAATTAGGTTTAATTTATAGAAGTCGATTTTTCTGAAGAGATTTTATACAGTCATTTGTGTGTGTCCCCACTAAGTGCGTTAAATTGGCAGAGTGCGTCCACAGTACCATGGCTAGTATCGACTCGCGGAGTGGTGCACTGTGGGTAGCTATCCCACAGTTCCTGCAGTCTCCGCTGCCCCTTGGCATTCCATTTTTTAGAATGGAGTTCTGCCTGCACAGATTTTCACCCCATACTGCGATCAGATCCAGTACCTCCCATTCTGAGCTCTTTTGCGATTCGGTCACTGCAGGAAATGAAATGCAAAAGTTCCTGGGGCTTTTCCTGATTACCTGGCTAGTGCATCTCAGTTGAAAGTGCTGTCCAGAGCGGTCACAATGGAGCATTCTGGGCTACCTCCTGGAGGCCAATACCATCGAATTGCGTCCACAGTACCTCAGATCTGGAACAGCGATGTCGATTTTAGCACTACTCCCCTTGCCGAGGTGGAGTACAGAAACCGGTTTTAATAGCCTTCTAAGTTGAAAACGGGGTTGGTTGTGTTGATGGATTTAGTTTTAATTCGATATAACGCGGCTAATTCCAATATAATCGCGTACTGTAGACCAGGCCTAAGTTGTCTCCTCCGCTTGTTTGCTTGATGGCATTGGTTACCTTATATGTATGTAAATATACTTTCATTGTCCTCTGTCTGTAATCAAGCTGGTCAGACAAGAAATCCACATTGCTTTGTCAGGCTTCTTGCATGCTCTGCCTCCCAAACAGTTTTTTGTAAGGCCATATTTACAGCACACATATTTTAAAAAAAACCTCTCGCTACACCACGCATACATACATCACACAATGATTTGTCAGCCCCGGTGTGTCACCAGTTTATGCAGGATCCCTTATATGGCTGCTTTTAGATAAATATTATGACAACTATGTGTTGTGCGTGTCAGACCCGATATGAGTTCATGTATGGTGGGCCCTCTGCCACTTGGCATTGAAGGGGTGTTTATGGTCACACATAGTCTTATGGGCTAGTGCAGCTGTGTCAGCCCGTGTTGCTGGCAGAGTTTCCCAACTGATTATATTTGTGCTAGTTCTGACAACCTAGGGCTAAGCCCTACACAAGTAATTTTTTTACACTGCCTCCCCAACCCAGAACCACATTTGTCACCCCTCCTCAGTTGTAAACCCTTTGAGGTTATCACTGTAGCTGCTTGGGTTAGGGTGATAAGGTAACAAAATTAATCAGATGCGTGTAGAAGTTAGCCAATCAGGAGCAATGGGTCACAACTTGGTGGGCTTATAAATAACATTTTAGGATGTGAATAGATGGGAACTAGATTGTTTTCATGCTCATGGTCTATCAAGTGTGTGAGGTGCATATCACGTAGAGTTAAAAGAATGTGCTTAACTAGCAGGTTTCTTCTTTAATAAAAATACTGACTAGCCTATTGGTAGTGCGCTGCACTGTCAGGTTGGAGACTAGTCACATAGCATCTATTCCCAGTCCTGATTTTTAGTCCATAGGCTGGAGTTTCACTTCCCAATCAGGACCGGGCAAGAGACTGGTGAGCCAGAAGATGAACTACAGTGGTCTATTAGATCTACAGAAAATTTTTTAGCCATCTAAAATGTAATTTTCAGGAGTAGCATTCAATTCATTCTTGGTATTTCATAGAATATCAGGGTTGGAAGAAACCTTAGTAGGTCATCTAGTCCAACCCCCTGCTCAAAGCAGGACCAATCCCAATTTTTTGCCCCAGATCCCCAAATGGCCCCCTCAAGGATTGAACTCACGACCCTGGGTTTAGCAGGCCAATGCTCAAACCACTGAGCTATCCCTCCCCTCTGACTTAGAGCATAGTGGTGAGGATGTGGCGCTCGGTGCTGGGGTTCCCGGCTTGCAGAGACGAGGAATATGGAGCCACCATGAGGTGCCAATATTTACTGTATATTTCTTTTCTGCAAATATAATTCTTGCCTTCCTTTATGTCTAGTCAGCACAGCCCCAAGCTAGAAATTAAAATAAAAAGACTTGCCCTCTAAATGGACTCCTGAACGCTATTACAAAGTGTGCCAGGTTTAACAAACAGGCTCAATAAAAGCAGGCTTCACTTTGCCTCAATAAATGGAAAGGTTGTTTGTGTCCTTGGTTAGATAGTAGTTGTCCCAGCTGTATTTCTTGTTTATTCTATTGTTTTATATGTATGAATGCTGCTTTTAATATGTACAGTTCTAGTGGATTTTAAATTCAAAATGTTTCAGTCAAAACCTTTTCTCCTTTTACTATAAAAAGATGTACTTATTTAACCCACAAAATATGCTTCCAGCACTTGCCCACTTTTTAATTACTTTGTCAATTAGGATTTCCCAAGCTTCGCTAATAAATTTCTGCCATTGTGTGCACTTATTCAGACTCTGGACAAAATGTAGACACCAGTCAGATGTGAAGACCTATTACAAGATTGAAATAGATTTCTAATGCATTTATCATTCATCTTTGCAGCGTGTGATTTCAATCAGAAAAAAATGATGAATGGTTTGACAGTTTCCACCCATATACGCTAAAACATAATATGCTTCTACTAGTTTTCAGCTATTACAGACTTTAACATGCAATGTGACCTTGGTCTGCAAAGCATGTTTGGTTAGCACAAAAACTTAATCATAAGGAGTCATAAGTAGAATCCTTCTTCTTTACTGCCCTTTTTCTGGGACTAGGAAATTTATTGCTTGTGGGACAGGTAGGATATGAACAATGGGCCAAATAGAGTCCAGGGTTATCTCATCTGTGTGAAAACTGCTGCTGAAAATCGATGTGACCTCTGCTACACTGTCATCCCAATTCCCACCCTCTGTGTCCTATTTGTCTTTTGGTAGAAGCTTAGATCTGTGTGCTGTCTCTATGTGTCTCTCTTGGGCCAGATTATCAAAATGAATCATTGCCTGCATACCTCTTATATTTCTATTTATTTTCCTGGTGTTGACTAGGTCTGATGAAATATGATTCTTTTTGCATTTGATCCTCACTGCAGCAAGCAGCACCTAATTTAGCTGTGTCTATCTCTTTAAAGAAGAGTAATACTATTTTGAAACTTCAATCTACTGTATAGCAACATTACAAACCATAGACCATGAAACCTGTCTTCACAGTCAATAGTAATTTTCCTTTCAGCCAATTTAATAGTATTACTTTCATCTCCAAGTAGGAGAGATTTCTAGATATTTTAAAGCTGTTACAGTTTTCTGTTATGCATACTTTATGTATTGCTCTCCTTTTGAGATGCCACTTTTGTTTAGTCTGCCTTAACTCTGTAGCATAAATGTCATTTCTGTGTAATATCATATGCAACAGCTAATCAATTAATTTTAAGAATTCTACTTCTTATATAAAATATTTAAACTGGAGAAATGGTACATAGTCTTTGAATCAGTAAGAATGCAGTGGTCTAAATATGTAACCACAGTTGTTTAAAAATAGATAATTTATATGACATAAATCCAGATTCTAAAATGTTAGCTACATAGATGTGAATATGATGTAGGCTTTTGTTATTATTAATACTAGAGGCATCATTGTGAAGATGTTCTATTTAATGCTCTCACACAGTGAAGACAAAATACTCCCTAACATAGATTTCAACAAATACAGGAAAACTTCTAGCACTCCTGGGTTAGTTGTCGGCAAATGTATTTCAGAAACATAACACAGTAGCTTGTTGAAGAGATGCCTAAGGAATTTGTTTTTCAAGCTATATAATATTACCAATGTAAAGACCTGCAGTTTAATTTCTGTCATAGTATTTGTAACTGATGTACTGATTCCCTCTGGAATTATTTTTAAATGGTGGGGGGAAAGCCCTGTAAAATGTGATGTGATCTAATTGTAAATCTTAGAATTAATATGACCAAGGCACTTGACAAATGAAACTATCAGGATTGGTTGTGCAATTGCCTTTAGAAAACACATGCATCATGAATTTATGATCAATATATTAGTTTCAAGCTTTACTAAAAAGCAATTGCTGTGAAAATGTTCTTCATAACTTCTGCAACTGCCAAAGGAACTAAAAGGATGTTTCATGGATTCCACAGGAACACTACAAAGATATATTTCTAAACATTTCAGATTCAAAGAATGTACAACACAACACCTGATGTAAAATAACTGACAAGATTTTTGTTCTATAGGTTTCAGCAGTAAGCTTGATACTCAAAGCCATTATGTGAAGAGGAGGGTTTAAAAAGACGTGATATGTCAGTTATTGCTCTGCAGGAGTGGTTTTCAAATGTTATTGATTTGTGGATTCCTAAAAAAGTTTGAATGGCGGTGCAGACCCCTTTGGAAATCTTAGACATAGGCTGTGGACCCTGAGAGGTCTATGGACCACAAATTGAAAACTACTGCTCTACAATATTCATTAGTGACAGTGTTAATTCATAAAAAAAAGTTTGGGGCTCAGACAGGTTGGTGAAAAACATTTTAAAATGATGTTGCTTCTTTGGAGATTAACTTTTTACATCATGGAGGGGCAATGTGTTGCCTGTCAAATAGGGAATACTATATTGGGCCAGGATCCTGCAATTTATAAAAGGCACACCAGTTTGGCTACATATTGTAAATTGCAGGAGCAAGGGATCCCCCTACTCTACCATGTTACTGCTCCCTTTCCAGTGCCTGACTTACTTCAGAATACACCCTTTCTCTTTTTACCCTAGATGAAACAACTCACCTAAAATACTCAAAGCATGTTTAGCTAATGCTGAACACTAGAAAGGATGACAATAGCAAGATACTCTGTAGGAAAATCTGCACTGACATTTCACCTACAACTGAGACTCAGTGTCATCAAGGCAAGAGGGAATAACTGAATTGATTATACTGTTGACTCTGGGAGGAGAAAATTAAAGGGAAGGAAAAATGATAAATTCCCTGACTATAGAGGATTTTTTTGGTTGTAACAGAAAAACCCTACTTTTCATTATTCTCTGATAAACAATTCAGATCTTATCACCTGAGTAACATAGCTATAATTCTGTAATATACTGACATTTGGGGTATAACACAATATTTGTTCACCTCCTCCAGGCTGCTCAGCATGATTTTTCTTTAACTTATACTATTTTTCAGCCTTACCATAATCACAATCCTTGTTGTCATAAGACAAACAATGCCAATTTTCCTATAATAGTTATGAATTGAGTTCAAGGTGAATTAAGTCCTGGCCTTTAAACATTTCAGTCACCTGCCTGTATAAGAAGGTTGCCATTGCCAATATGTTAACTTTCTGATGTTGCTTTCTAATATGTCTTTACAGAAGAGGTCCAAATTGCTATTCCAGTAATGAAACCAACCTTAGATAAAGTCCAACTGGCTGGACAGACCTTGCCTCCTGGATTCCCTGCACCATTTCTTTTTGCTGATGGTTTATCATCTGTAGAAACTCTATTAACCAACATTCAGGTAAATTATCGGGACCAGAGCTACATAATGATAAATTAACTAATAAAGAATGAACGTGCAGCATTCCCATTTATTTAGTAATTCATACATTCTACAAAATCATATTCCTATGGATTCAGAGTAATCAGTAAAATCAGATCTATTTTAATGAGATTTTTGAAGCAAACTGAAGAATGCTAGCTACACTTGATAGTTTGTTTAAAATGCAGTGCAAAAGTTAAACTTTTCAGAACAGCATTAATATGTCTCTCTTCGGGGGGGGTTTTCACCTGATTGTACAGAACATGCCTATACATATATGCATTTTCTCTCTGTTTGTTTCTCTTGAGTCCTTACATGTCTTTTACTTAAGTTTCATTTTTGTGTGATAAAAAACCTCAACAGGATGAATTTGGAAAAGTTATTTTGAATGAGTCCACACCCCAAAGTTTCTCATAGAATATATAATATGATATAGCTGCCTAATCTCCTCAGTTGTATGCAAAGGTCTACACGTTTCCTGTCATAATTTTTTCTATTCTCTCTCACAGATAATAAGATCAAATGATGATGCTTTATGCTACCATTGAGATTAAATGTCATTTTTCACAAGGCTGATGTATGTGTGTGCTTTTAGGGTCTACTGAAAGTAGCTGTGGACAACGCACGAGTCCAGGAAAAACAAATACAGCAGGAAAAGAAAGAGTTAAAGATGGAGCTTTGTAGAGAGAGAGAACTGAGAGAGAGCTTAGAAAGGCAACTTACAGCTGAGCTGCAAAGCAGAGGTAAGTGAATGAAGAATGGAATTTAGATATATTTTGGCTGTTCTGAGCTGCTGGTGACTTGGGCTTGGTGAGCAATCATAGATTAGCATAATGCAGTAGTGGACAAACACTGTTAAAGAAAGATTTAAGTTTTTATGTAAAACAAGTTTTTCTTCAGGCAGATAGGGAAAAAACTGATTGTAGGACTGTTTCCTAAAGGATAACTGGCCACAAAATATTTTGGCAGCTTCCTTAGTTGAGAGCTGATTCAGTTCCATGGCTTTCACATGTATTATTACCAGTCCATCTGTGGGTTCTTAACTTGAATTCTTGATTTGGCAGCTTTAATTTATTCTGTGTTTCCAACTATTATCTTCATCAGTGAAGAACAGTCTTATTTTGCAAAAGATTCACAAGGAAAGTACATTTCTAAAATGTGTTTACACCAGAATTTCTTTCATCATCTTCCCTCTGAGCTAGCCCATCCTTTTGGGGGTAATTATTAAACTAATGGCGAGGCTAGTCAGTTAGCTTCATTTGCAGATGACTCCAGTGCCACACCACGGATCAGTTGGGAGGAAAAGATGCTTATCCAAAACTGTCCTTCCCTGAGATCAGAAGCAAATAAACCTTACTAATTCTCCGGTCATACCACGGAGAGAAACACGATATAGCTCTTAAACTGGGTCTTGTAAGGCTGTAACATGAAGCATAATCACAACAGAACCATGATTGTGTTAGTTTTATAATATGGAGTCTGAAGTGTAACATTTTTCACTGTGGTATTGCAAAGAGAGCAGACTTGTCCAAAGTTCAGCATCTACATTAAAGGTCAATATGAAATGAGTAGAAGTTATAGTGAACATGCTAAAATACCATCCATATATTATATCAAAATTCTACCCTTATATGCAGCTTCTACTGAAGTTGAGACTGAACTATGGGGACAACTCCTGTTCTCAGTGCCAAACCCGAGTAGATGGGCTTGGCCTGGGGAACTCTGGGAGTCCGAAGTGAATGAAGAGAAAACTCCCCAGAGATACTTAAGTTGCAGAGGATCCCCAATTTGTTGTGCCACCACACTCCAAAGAAAAGAAAGCCTGGTATAGTCTCATAAGGTGAAATTCACCCCTATGTAAAGGTCCAGCACAAAATCGGTGCATCACTTAAGGTTCATTTAAACCACCACAATCCTTGCATGAGACTCAAGTGATGTATAGACTTTGGTGGCCTCCAGCACAGGACTGAGTTTCACCAACAATCACTGATGCATCAGCCTTGGTTTTGTTCCTCTCCCAGACCATCTCCATCAGTGCAGAAAGAGTTTCCACGGACTTGGACTTTGTTGCACAAAAGAGTGCACAGAGATTGCTGAAATTCCCAGCATCCTCCCCACATTGTAGTGGAACTGCAGCACTTTTGCTGCAGGCAGGAATGGCTGAATGGGGTAAGAAGGCAGGATTTGCTCCTATGTGCATATTGAAAGATTGAAACTGAATCAGGCTTTGGTAGTCTCAAGATGCTGCTGTATCTGAAAATAAACAGAATTAAATATCTTCATACAGATGCCACAGTTTTACAGTCTACCTGATAATAGAACCACTCCCTCTACACTTTAAGGAAGTGTTTTGAGTACATTTTAAAATATTAAAAAACACTATAGTCCTTCCATTGCAGCCTTAGACCAGATAGATGGAGATTGGCAATATATCATCTGAGATGATCTGAACTATAACTTCAATACATAACTTCAGTTTTAAATGTAGTATAAAATTAGTTGAAAGGTCTTTTCAATGCAGTCTGGGATGCTTGACTTTGAGTACACAGTTATTTCAGTGGAGACTACTTGAGCACGTAAAGAAGATGGTTTTGGCTGTCCTCTAACTAGATCACTAGAGAGAGCTGGGTAAAGTACTTGCAGTGAACAATTGATATGAACATGGAAACAGTGAGCCACAGACACCATAATATGGTTAAATGTAGAGGCCATGACTTTATTACCTGAATGGGGTAACCATCCCAAACTACCTGGTAGGGTTGTCCAGTATGAACCAATGGACACCAGTGGCCCTGATGTACTGTAAATCTGGGATGAGTGTGAAAGCCATGCACCCTCAGTTCTAGGATCCTCACCCACCTTCATGCTGGAGGTAAGAGAGATGAGGGGAGCCAAAATATGCAGCAAACATTGAGGTATACCCCCTTTGCCATACCATGTGTGTCCAAAACTAATGGCCAAGCAACTCACTGGATTTAGCGCCCTCAGTTAGACCCTTCTGAACCCATCAAAGTTATGATAATTGTAATTCAACATCCTCCACCCCCAAACAGACCTCCTGAAAACATGAAAAACCCATACAGCTTTGTGTTAATTTCACCATATGGGAAAAGTCACTTCCAGACCCAGCTGAAGCATACGACACCCCAATTTCCCTTTCTTTACAGTCTGCAGAAGGTGGAGAAGGAAAGGGGTTGGGACAATGAATCGTAGAAACGTAGGGTGGGAAGGGGCCTCAAGAAGTCATCAAGTCCAGCCTCCTGTGCTGAAGCAGGACTCTACCTTGACCATTCCTGACAGGTGGGTTGTCCAATCTGTTCTTAAAAACCTACAATTATGGGGATTCCATTGGAAGCCCATTCCAATGTTTAACTACCTTTATAGCTAGAACATTTTTCCTACATTTCCCTTGCTGCAGATTAAGCCCATTACTTCTTGTCCTACCTTCAGTGGACCTGGTGAACATCACCGTCCTCTTTCTAACAGCCCTTAACATATTTATACACTTAACAGGTTCTCGTCTCAATACTGAACATGCCCAGGTTTTTTAACCTTTGCTCAGGTTTTCTAAACTTTTTATAATTTTTGTTGCTCTCCTCTGGACTCGCTCCAGTTTGTCCTCATCTTTCCTAAAGTGTGGCGCCAAGCATTGGACACAGTACTACCAGTGCTGAGTAGAGTGAGATGACAACTTCCTGTGTCTTACATATGACACTCCTTTTAATGCACCCCAGAATATTAGCCTTTTTCACAACTGCATCACACTGTTGACTCATATTCAATTTGTGATAACCCCCAGATTCTTTTCAGCAGTACTACCACCTAACCAGTTATTCCCCATTTTGAAGTTGTGCATTTGATTTTTCCTTCCTACAGCACTTTTCTTTACTGACATTTTTGCCAAGGTCATTTTGAGGTCATTAAAGGTCACCTGAGGAAGCCATATTGAACTCTTACTTACTATTCTTCACATCGGGACAGTTTTCAGATGTGCCTTTAATATCTCCTTAAGAAAATGCCAGTCCTCCTGAACTCCTTTTCCCCTTAGATTTCCTTCCCATGGAACCTAACCTATCAGTTCTCCGAATTTGTTAACGTCTATTTTTTGAAGTCCATTGTCCTTATTCTCCTGCTCTCACTTCTTCCTTTCCTTAGAGTCATGAAATTTATCATTTCAGAGTCACTGTCACCCAAATTGCCCTCCATCTTCATATTTGCTCCCAATTTCTCCCTGCTGCTCAGACTCAAGCCTAAAATGGCTGTCCCTCTGGTTACTTCCTCCACTTTCTGAAACAAAAAGTTCCCCCAATACCTTCCACGAACTTATTGCAAATGTTGTGTTTTGCCATATTTCTTTCCCAACTGATGTCTGGGTAGTTAAAGTCCACCATTACTATCAGGTCTTGTGTTTTGTGTTTGTGTTCATACTTCTGTTATTCCTTATCCAACACGTTCCTGACTGGATAGTCCACAGTAGACCCATACTGTGACTTTACCCCTATTTTTTTTTATCCCTTCTAGCTTTACCAAGAGACCTTCAATTGATCTGTCTCTTACCTATTGCTGGACCTCAAAAAAAGTATATATAGTCTCAATATATAAAATAGCATCCCCTCCTCCATCCTGCCTGTCTTTCCTGAACAAGCTATACCCCTCTATATAAATAGTCCAGTCACAACACTGATCCCACCATGTCTCTTTGATGCCAGTGAAATCATAAATTAGCTTTTGGATTAATATTTCAAGTGCTTCCTGTTTATTCCCCATACTCCTTTCATTTGTGTATAGGCATCTAAGCTGTTGAGATGATTCCCTCACTGATTTCCTGCTTATTGCTCCTATGACCCTAATGTAATTTTCCTTGTCCCCCCAACATCTAGCCCTCTGTTTATCTTTCCTTTTTTATACTTATCTGTGGGCTTTTGTTCTCATTTAATGCTCTCAGTGAATATTTGAGGGACTGATTCACCCTTCCTCAAGGCATGTAGCACTGTTCTTTACAAGCAGTCCCCCCAATGAAACAATAGGATGGCATGCAGAGTAAGGCTGAACTCATCTTAAAGCAGGGCGCTGAATCTAGGTCTTAATCTTCCCAACTTTTGTAAAGGGCACTGAAGCAGTTTCAGGAAAAGCATTTTCTTTTTTTGAGCTCTTCAAAGAAAATGGCATTCCAATGGATAGTGCACTCTCCTGGGGCTCATGAGACCTTAGGCTCTGCCACTGATCTTCTGGGTGACCTTGGGCAAGTCACTGCACTTCTTTGTGCCTCGGTTTCCCCATCTGTTCAACGGGGATAACAATACATAATCCTTTGTAAAGTGCTTTGAGATCTACTGATGAAAAAGCCGTATTTAAGAGCTATGTATTATTCTTATAATACTTTTACCTATTTTGACTCGAGTGTTTGACCAAAATTCTGGGTCTGGTGGGTTGTTTCTGTTAGGAGGAGAAATTGATGACAGAATCAGATATTTCTTAGATGCAATCCTGATTTGTTTTGTTATTTAAACACAAATAATGTACAAAGGCCTGTTTTCCTGAACACAGTAAGAATCAAACAGCAGGAGGTAGTCTCTTTGCTGACAGATCCAAGCCTCTTTCCTGTTAACACTGTGGCCAAAAAGCTTGCTCTCTCTGGGCTTTCTCTCAGAAGGACGCTCCTGCTACTGTTCTGATTGTCTCCTTGCTTTCTCCTTCTCTGCTTATCTTGGGCTGCTTCTCCTCACAAATACAGACACCTCCACCAGACAATACCCAACCCCCTGCATTTGCATTCAGTCCCCAGTGCAATACCTCCACCCACAAGCTCAGCTTTTGACTGGCCTTGCAAGTGTCCATGGATCCTGCAGTTTCAGCCATATTACTCCAAAATGAGTCTGACTGCTTCTTACATTTATCGTGAATGAAGGACGCTATCGTGCCCACCAGCTTCAATGAGGTTTCACCCCAACTGCATAATAGTATTCATATTATTATTGATCATTCCAGATTTTATGGTACCTGGGAATTCAAACATAGCAAATTCCATTTCCTTTTAATATTAAAAAATACCACTGGATGTCAAAGTAGTAAATAACGGCTCTGGTATATCTATGTGAATATCACTGGTCCCATCATCTGACACATGCTTTGCAGAGATTACTAATATAACACTGCTCTACAGCCAAAATGCTTCTGAAATAAATGTAGTCAAACTTTACTAATTCTGGGTCACTGAGAACGAAAATGATGCTTAAAATTGTTGATTGGCTTTAGTTTTCAAGACATGCTATTGGGTCAGTATATACGACCCTTGACTTGGCAATGGCGGAGGATAAGTGAGTTATAAAGGGAAGGGATCTCAATTTAAACCAGAAATGACTAAAATACATCCTTGACTGGATCTATGAATAAATCTATGACTGGGTTTGGACAGTACTTGCATTTTAGGCAAAACCATGAATGATGCAATCTGAAGCTGGTATTGCGCCATACATCATAAGAATTGCATCATGTTATTCCTAGAAGTCATGGATGATGCAATCATAACGAAGCTTACATCACTCTGCTGAACAAATTGCCCTATATCAGCTCTAGAAATCAGAGAGTGTCGTGCTCTCTTATTTGTCAGTGTTTGATTTTGCAAAGGGACACATTTCTGTTTAGCCAAAGTGAGCAGAGATGCCTCGTACTTGTGTGAACAGTGCAGATAACTTCTGCTATGTTTGTGGTGAAGTGACTTTTGCATCACAAAAGCGCAGTATAACCACTATGGTTAAGAAAGCCTATCATCTTTATTTTGGCTGCAAAATTGGAGATCAGGACAAGATGTGGGCCCCACACATATGCTGTGGAACACTTGTGCAACAAATCTTCGCCAGTGGTTGAACAGGAAAAGGAAATATATGCCTTCTGCAGTGCCAATGATTTGGAGAGAGCCAACAGATCATACCAGCAATTGTTATTTCTGCATGGTGCCTCCAGTTGGGAAAGGTGTGTCAAAGAAGAAAAAGTGGACTGTGCATTATCCAAACATTCCATCAGCTATACGCCCAGTACCCCACGGAGAAGGACTGCCGGTTCCTGATGCACCAGAATCATTCTCACTTGAGTCAGACGAGGAAGAGGATGAAACTTCTGGTCCTGAACCATCAATGTCACAGGACCCACATTTTCTCCCATCCTCCTCCTCTGAACCACACCTCAACACAAGGTGAACTGAATGACCTTGTCAGGGATTTGGAACTACCCAAGAGTAAGGCAGAGCTTTTGGGCTCCAGACTACAGCAGTGGAATCTCCTGGCAGGTCATGTTAGGGTTTCCATGTTCCGTGACCGTCAAAAGGATCTTGTCCCATTCTTCTTCATGGAAGGTGATCTTGTAGCCTGCAACAACATCGATGGTGTGATGGCACCCTCAACATCGTTCACGATCCAGATGAGTGGAGACTGTTCATTGATTCATCGAAGACGAGTCTTAAAGCTGTTTTACTGCATAATGGCAATGTTTTGCCATCAATTCCAGTTGGTCATGCAGTCCATATGAAGGAAACCTATGACAACATGAAACAACTTTTGAGGTGCATAAACTATGACCAACATCAGTAGCAGCTTTGTGGAGATTTGAAGGTTGTTGCTCTCTTGCTTGGTCTGCAGACTGGATACACAAAGTACTGCTGTTTTCTCTGCGAATGGGATAGCTGTGCAAGAGATTCCCACTACATCAAGAAAGATTGGCCACTCCGACAGTCATTGGAGCCTGGGAGGAAAAGTGTTCAGCATCCACCACTTGTTGAATCAAGGAAGATTTTGTTACCACCGTTACACATCAAGCTGGGTCTGATGAAGAACTTTGTCAAGGCCATTGACAAAACACAAGCAGCTTTCAAGTACCTCCGTGGAAAATTTCCAAGGTTAAGTGAAGCTAAGATAAAGGAAGGTGTCTTTGTTGGTCCTCAGATTCATGAACTTCTTCGAGATGATGCATTTGACCATGCACTGCGTGGCAAGGAAAAAAAGGCATGGAAAGCCTTCCAGTTAGAGGCAATAAATTTTCTCGGAAACAACAAGGCAGACAACTACAGGTTGTTGGTGGAAAACCTCCTCAAGGCATACAAAAGCCTTGGTTGCAACATGTCACTAAAGATACATTTTTTGCACGCTCATCTAGATTTTTTTCCACCGAACTGCGGAGCAGTGAGCGACGAGCACGGTGAGCGATTTCACCAGGACATTGCAACAATGGAGAAATGCTATCAGGGCAAATGGAGCCCATCAATGCTTGCAGACTATTGCTGGACAGTGACAAGAGATGCTCCATTTCATGAATACAAGAGACAAGCCAAGAAGCGCTGAGTAGACACTGAATAGGACTAAACTATGTACAGAATAGTTTTTTGCCTTTTGTTTCATAATAAATTTTATTTCTATAACCCCTTTGCTGATTTTTAAAGTGTTACATAAACAGGACAGGTGAAATAGTATCATGTAAAGCAACCATAAACACATGAAAAGACCTAGGTTTACAATTTATGATTAAAACTCTACTATCTACACAATATACATAGACATAAAATGTAAAAACTTAAATATCTTAGAAACAGTAGCCAATCAGTTGTTTTAATTGTCATATTTGAATTCAGCACATCAAAATACATACTAAATAGCACATTTTATCTCTGAAGCAGACGACTTCTCAAAAATTGTAGACCAGTGAGTTGTATGTAGAAAGAAAACAGTAATTGGGGAAGATGGGTCTGATATTCTCAATGATGAAGGGAAGAGTTGGAATGGAAGACTAGATACTTAAGTCATTTTTGAGGAAATTACATTTTTATTAGAATGGGTGTAAAACAAAACTCCAAGTCCAAACTCCCTCAAACTTTGTGAAATGCAAATCCAAAACTAGTCCAAATTTCATTGCTGATCCCCTCAGCCTGATTCTGCCTACACTGAGTGGTATACTGCCATCAGTGGGACTGCTCACTCTCATTGAGGATAGCGGGATCAGGACATTTAAAATTTTATGATCCAAACATTTTCACATTTTGGATATGGATCTATAATTTTTGTAACAGACCCATTTCTGATATTTTCCTCTCCTGGCTCTACAGAGCTTGAATGTCAGCTGATAAGTATCTTTGTTATTTATAGCTTACTTGGAACTATTTAATGAAGTCTTTACACTACGTTTATTTTCCAGCAACAATTCAAAAGCGCTTGAAGAAAGAGAAAAAAGCAAAGAGAAAATTGCAGGAAGCCCTGGAGTTTGAATCAAAGAGGAGAGAACAAGTGGAACAGGCACTTAAACAGGCTACATCGGGTGATGGTCTCAGGATGTTAAATGGTAATGTTTTAGTTGGACTTTGACAATTAAGTTAGAATTATGTTTATCAGTTCTAATTAGCTGGAAAATATAAAATAGCACTGGAGATGCAAAAAAAGTCTAGATCTAGAAAGAGAGAGGAGGGCAGACATACAAATAATGGAGGAATGCCAAGAAATATTACACATTATTACCCTAGAAACCTGTTACAGTGATGGCTGGGGCTAGGTGAAACTTGTTGGTTTCCGTTTGCATGAGGTTCTGTGACTTTCCCATCTGTACAGATTCAGTTTCATAACTATTGAATTTCATTCTAAAAGTTCAATTTGTTCAAACCCATTATGAACTTGTTCAAACTGAAGACTTATTAAGCTTACTATGGGCTTGTCTACACTGGCAACGTTAAAGCGCTGCCGCGGCAGCACTTTAACATGGCTTGTGTGGTCATAGCACAGAGATCTCTCCCAACACTCTAAAAAACCCACCTCCATGAGGGGTGTGGCTCCCAGCGCTGGTGCACAGTCTATACTGGCACGTTACAGCGTTGAAATGTGCAGCGCTCAGGGGGGTGTTTGTTCACACCCCGAGGGAGAAAGTTGCAGCGCTGTAAAGTGCCAGTGTAGACAAGCCCTATATTGTGTAAATCTTTGTGACTGTTTAGGTTCACAGCCATCTCAAGTATTGTAAAACAAAACCACACAACTTAATTTCCAGAAATGTGTGAATAACCAAGGACAACAAGTTCTATCAAGTGATATTAAAAAATATTGAGTCTAAAGAGATGTAAACAAAAATTAGCACTTCTGTTTCTATGTTTGAAACTGAACCTAGCTAGCTTTCACTTGGTTTCAGGTTCTGTAGCAAAAGGTTTACACAGCCAGTCAGCTGATGACTGTGTTGGAGTAAATTGAATCTTGATATAACCTAAGATCCATTTGCTTGATTTTTTTCAGAAGTGCCAAGAATCTGCAGCTCCCATTGACTTCACTAGAATTTGTAGATGCTCAGCATTTCTGAAAATCATGTCAGGGTTGTCAGTACTGCACTCACTTTATCAGCATATAGTTAAATCTACAATTAATTGTGCTCCTTTAGACATTTAGACAACTTCTTAATTTGCAATCAGGTAGATGTCTATATGTTAACACCTGCAAGAAGCACAAATGCTGGTATTTAGATATTAATCTGATTTCACTGGCAAATCAGGTAGCTCGTTAGTACCCATCACCACAATTTAATTGCAGGTACAATTTTATACCCATAAAATTTGAAGTGTGATTGTGAGGAATTTTTTTTTTTAATTAACTCTGATGGTCTGTCCCTGTAACAGATACTAGTGTTAGTTACTAGTGATTTTGCTGTTCTATGAACATACAGCATTATTTTAAAAGGTTAATAAAACCCTTTAGAAATATGTGCTGAATGCCCCAGATAATTAGGAAAGGAGGACATTCACGTTATTGCTAGTTTAAAACACAGCCTTTGTTCTTATTTATTCCTTCAGATACATGACATTCAGACCCAGTGACTCTCTCTCTGTGCGATACACCAGCATGCACTCTGCTGGTGACATCGAACCCATACAAATACCAGTATGGGTAAGAAAAGCCCATTTGGCTACAGTCATTTGTGATTTTTTTGTAAATATTATTCTATATATATGATAAATATATTAAAATCTTTGCAAGTATGGAATTTACCTTCTTCTGTAGACCTGCACTGGTCCCTAGTGAGGGTTTAGTGGTGGTTGTGATGTGACCAGCTGAGTGCATGCTGGTCCATAATACCAAACAAGTACTGGCAAGTCTGGATGTCACAGACCTAAAGGAGGAAAAAATAAAGGTAAGTTTTAAACTAGCAGAATAGTTATTGGGGCATTTAGCACAAAATTCTAAAGTTGTATGACTCCTTAAACTATATTTACAGGTCCCTTTTAAATGGGCTCTGCCAAAATTTCTAAGTGCTGTATTATAAAGGGAAAGCAGATGTTTCCACAGGATGGGGGAGGGCATGAATTCAAATCACATACTCCTCATGTTAATCCTTGATGGCATTGAGTGGTATAGTGGCATCTGTTATCCCAACACTCCTGGGTGTTTGAGCCCCAAAGCACCCACAAACACTGCCTACAAAGACATTATCAGCATTAAACTATGGTTCCGACGTGTATATGTGTGTGTGTTACATCGTTAGAACATCGCTCCTAACTTGGGAATAAGAGCACAATCAGTTTGGTGGGAGTTTCCTTTCAGAGATTTGGAAGTGCTTCACATTTCAAATTATTAAATATATATAGTTTTGCTTTGGGACATAAAACATTCTTAGAAAAGACTTGGAAAGAAATCTTGTACAATTTCTGCTTAAAGTGTGTGTGTGTGTATACACACACACACACACACACGCAGTAGAGGTTAACACAAGCTTGAGAAAAAAACATTTAAATAACTATAACATATATACTGCTAGTCTTCTGTAGGGGGATATTTTAAAGACATTATCATGACATAAAATTAGGGCAAGGTGGTAACAGTTTACAATGGCTTCAAATCATACCATTTGACACTCAACAGCATTGGCTGTCCTATCTAATATTTTGCTTTGCAAGTATGCTGCTAGGATGGGGCAATTTAGTTTAGTATTTTCCACATCTTAATTTCCACTTTTTTCATGCGAGAGATGGCACCAGTATTCCAAAAGAGAATTTCACTGACGTAATAATAATGTGCTGATTACTATCTTATCACCAGAGAATGTGTGAAATATATTAAAAATAATTCACTAAGATTGGCAATACTTTTTCACATTTGGTAAACAATTTACTACTGGAAATTCTGTGAAATGCCAATGTTTTATGCAGGACTAGTGTAAGTTAAAGATCGTCCTGGTTTGCAATAAGTATTCTTCTAAAGCTGCATCAAGGAAGGACAAAGACATTAATCTTAAGTGTCACATTTTTCAGATGCTGGAATCCCAGACATGGAAATAGAACACAATGGAACTCAACATGACAGTGCAGCAATGCAAGGTGCAGTATACTTCACGCTGTTGTTTAAAAATCTATAATTTGTGGTATTCCAGAGACATGAGATGCTATGCAGCATCAGCTTGGTCTAATTTTTCATGCCTGATGACAAATGCAGAAATTGCAGAACAGTTTGTTAGTTCATTTTTTGTTTAATCTAGAAAACAATTTAAAAAACAGTAAATTTAGATGTGCAGGTATTAAATTATTTTAATACAGTGTAAGCAAATCTCATACTTAACTGCCAAACTAGCACATATGTAGGTTTAATCCAAGAGGTGTAATGTCCTTGTGATTTTACATGCCTTTTAGAATTGCACATCTTTTGAAATAGTCTCTCTGTTTACCCGCATGTCAAAATCAGAGGGTTGTGTGTATATACATTATGTACACAAATATACACATACTGTATATATTTAAAATCATCATTAGAAGTGCAAATATAGCTAAGCACAAATGCCAAAATTATTACACATAATAGGGTCTATACATATTTTATATGTACACCCATATTTGTTTACACACACACTGTGTTTTCCCTCTCATGGTATGTTTACATTGCAGCTGGGACCATTCTTCTGAACCTGGGTAGACAGATACATGCCAGCTCTGCTCAAGTTAGAGTGCTAAAAATAATAGCATGGATGTTGTGGCCCTGTCTTAGTCACCTGAGCTTAGACAGGCTTGTACACAACATCTACACTGCTGTTCTTAGCATATCAGAGCAGAACTAGACAGTGTCTTTTACCTGAGCTGGGAGGCACACTCCCAGATGCAGTGTAGACATACCCTCAGTTTCTCTCTCTCTCACTCTCATTAGTCCGTTTCTGAACCCATGGCATATCCCTGATGCATCCCCTGTAAAGTATCAGAATTCTAGAGCTATTCACATAAAAGGTTACTCAAATAATAGGCAAAACAATGCATTTTTCCTAGCCTTGCTCTTGGAAATGGTGTAACGATTTTGGGTGACATTTTCTCAAACACATTCTGAGGCAAACATCCAGCATGGAAAATTTCAGCTGAAACAGTTTAAACTTGGCAAAGGTGTAAGCAACCTTATCTGGGTCTTCTAATGGAAAGCGTCATGCAACCTGAATAATAGCCAGTGCTACCAGTTCTGCCTAAAATATTCTTTAAAAGGATTTCATTTTGATTACTAGTTTTGTATTTCTGATGACAATTTCAGTAACCTACTAAATGTGGAAAAATCATAATTACGCATAAATAATTACAGTTTTCCTGTAAGTATTGAAATTTGGAAGTTAGATAAAGTAATATTCAGAAATAAACAAATAGTTGGACTCTTCCCACTCAAATTTGGCAAACTAAAAATATACTTAAATCGTCTTTACAAAGCCCCAAAGCACTGACATCATTGTTGTTCACACAATGGAGGTATGAACCAAAGGTGTGATTGAATCCTATCAGAAAAGGAAGTAAATTTCTATCTTTAATTGAAGAAAAAGCAAACATTTTCAAACGGAAGAGGCAAGTACACTTTGGAGCAGGCCCTAAATCAGGAGTGCACAAACTACGGCCCGCGGGCCACATCTGGCCCTCAGCTCCTGCCGAGGAGCAGGGTTGGGGGCTTGCCCTGCTCTGTGTGTCTCCCAGGAAGCAGCTGGCATGACACCCCTCTGTCTCCTACGTAGTATGTGGAAGCGTGGCCAAGCGGCTCCACATGCTGCCCCGTCCTCAAGTGCCATCCCCACAGGTCCCATTGGCCGCATTTCCTGGCCAATGGGAGCTGCAGGTGTGGTGCCTGTGGACAGGGCAGCATGCAGAGCCACCTGGCCGTGCCTCCTCATAGGAGCTGGAAGGGGGACATGCTTTCAGGAGCTGCTTGTGGTAAGCACCGCCCGGAGCCTGCACCCCTGAGCCCCCACCTGCGCCCCAGTCCCCTGTCCTGATCCCCCTCCCACCCTCCAAACCCCCGTGATCCCAGCCCAGAGCCCGCTCTTGTGCCCCCAAACCCCTCATCCCCAGCTCAGAGCCCTCACATCCCCTGATGCTTCAGCAGCCTGCCCCAGTCCTGATCCCCCTCCTGCCCTCTGAACCCCTTGGTCCCAGCCTGGAGCCCCCTCCTGCACCCTGAACTCCTAATTTCTGGCCGCACCCCTCAGCCAGAGCCTGCACCCTTCCCCCTAATTTTGTGAGCATTCATGGCCCACCATACAATTTCCAAACCCCAATGTGGCCCTCAGGCCAAAAAGTTTGTGCACCCCAGCCCTAAATGATCAAATTTGAGAGAGGGAGTCTGGTTGTTCAGGGGCTAGGTTGAGAATTTCCCAGTTTGGTGCTCCCCTATAAATATAAAAATGACTGCATAAAATAGGACTCTGTATATTTTAGTTGTAAATCTGTCAGAAACTCTTAACTGGGCAAATCACTGTCTTCATTTGATATTGGTCAGGTTAATGTTCTCTTATTATTTAAAATGGGTCCACAAAATTATGTAAAATGCCATTCTTCATAAGCATAGTGGTTAACATTGATGAAGCTAAATGTCCTGCTAGAATTATTTTGGAATTTTGCAAATGCTAGAGTCCAAGAACCTTTTTGTATGTTGGTGCACACAATGTCTAGTATTAAGAGCACCACAGAATCACAATTTCAGCTCTAACAGAAGGTTAGGTCCAAGCACAAAAAAAGGTTTTCTTTCCCTCATGCAGCAAAATAAGAGTAGAAATATTATCAGAACTCATCTTAAACATAGTATATCACCAGTAACAAACGACTGCCATAGAGCCTTTCCAGACAATTCTGTTCATACTTAAAAGTGCTGTGAGCTTAGATAGTACTCTTACAAATCCACAATGAGCTTGTAAAATGGCTATTACGAAGCCCTCTCTAGCTAATACAGTATTAAGGTTTGTTTTGGCTTTCACTGCAATTCTGCTATGTAGCTCTGTGTCCCATATCCTTTTACTCTGTGTTGATACTGTATTATCTTTTTCCATTTTCTTTTGATTACAGTTTTACAAAACTTGGCAGCTAAAACTGCCCTTTAGTCTTTAACAATTTAAATATATTCTCCATCACCATCTTCATTTTCTTGCTTTGTTTGTAGGGGTAACAATTCATGCATCCCTAATACAAAGCTATTTCCAAAATATATCTACAGCTCATAGCAAAAATCTCTGGCATCAGTGACGACTTTTCTTTTTCTGTTGTCAATAGCTCTGTTGGACAGAAATCTATCATTCACATGGTGCCTTTCCTTTGAAATTCAATTAGTTCCACTGCCATTATCTCCTTAAGAAGGTTTAAAGGAGAATTACAAAAATATTGCATGACCACCTTTCACAGTAATTAAGTTGCATCATATTTTATGCTCATTTCTTAAAATGATTTTATTAATGCAAGCTGTTCTTGTACTAGGATTCTGATATGCATTATAAATCTTTTCAGTTTAGTTGGTTCCTTTTCTGTATATTAATTGATAATGTAATTTTGTCCCGATAGTCCGACCTGTATATGTAACTTTCTCAATAATTATACCCACAGTCCTCCTAAATGTTTACTCTATCAGCTGAGTATTGCTTAAGACGGATACATCTTTTCAGCTGACAACATAAAAAATTAATAGTCGCTCTTGTGGTGACGTCCACTGCGTAAGTGAATGGTGAAGGAAAGGGCAATACACGCACACAAATACCGTTCCATTCCTCTTTCCAGAACTTACTTGTGGACCAGAAAGATAGCACGTCAACCTTTTTATCAACCAATCTCCGTTTCACATAAAATAAACATACTGGGTGTCATTAAGTGCACCTTCAGATCAATGATTTTTGCAAATGACATTCAAGTACCATTTGAGTAGTGCATTTTTGCTGATAAAAGCAAATTAAATTAGCACAACTACAAGTGTGCTGATAAAAACTAAAACTGAACAGCAGCACCATTAGCTAACAAAGTAATATTTTCTCTTTACTGCTTTCTGCCATTTAGTTATTATCCTATTGGAAATCTAATTATAATCCTTTTACTCCCTAGTCAAACTTCACAGTTTTTGCAAGCTTAGCACTGACAAGTGATTTCATTACATTTGATTGCCCGCACCCAGATTGACTTAACTTCACTCAGAGACCTAAAAGCCCTCTCAGTTTCTCAGATTCCCTGTTTGCACATTACAGCAACAGCTCCCTTTAATTAATTAGCATGAACAGCAGTAACATGAACTGCTGAACAGAAAATAACATGATTTTATGATCGCAGGGAGACTTCTCCTTTTGCATGTTTATACCTTAGTTAACTTTTGTATGACTGTATTTCATTGTTGGGGGATATTGATACAATCATCAAAGCACATTATCTTAGTTTTTTAAAAACAGATTAATACCAGGTGAACCAACACAAAAAGTATGAAGGCCCTAAATTTCAGTAAACAGATGACACTATTGGGGGACTGACCTTTCTGTAATTTAATAAAATATATTGAGAAATACATCATAAAGTACAAAGGCAAGGTGACACAATGCTACTGTAATTTTTGTTTTTGAAAAAGCCAGGAATACATTTAACAAGAGGACTGTCAATAAACATCAATAACTTTTTGCTTCTTTACATACTTGGCAAAGATAAAGACTATTTAACTTTAGAATTTATTTTGCCGTCTAGTATTTATTCATAAATCTGCTGGAACCCAACAGTTACTTTTTTAGTATCCCAGTGTACCAAAGACAATTGTAAAATCCAGCCCAGTTAAAAAAAAAAAATCCGTTTAGTCCACCACTTTATCATGGCACCGAATTCTGCCTCCAGGTGCATCCTACACTCCCACTGAAACCAGTTGCATTCAGTAGTGGGATAGCTCAGTGGTTTGAGCTTTGGCCTGCTAAACCCAGGGTTGTGAGTTCAATCCTTGAGGAGGCCACTTAGGGAATCTGGGGCTAAAAAAAAAAAAAAAAATCTGTCAGGGGACAGTACTTGGTCCTGCTAGTGAAGGCAGGGGACTGGACTTGATGACCTTTCAAGGTCGTTCTAGGAGATTGGCATATCTCCATTTATTTTCTAGTGGTTGAGGATACCCAGTATCTCATAAGAGAAAAGTTCAACACCTTGCAGGACTGAGTCCCATGGTCCTACTCCCACTGAAGTCAATGCCAGAGCTTCAGTAAGAACAGGCCCAGCCCTGTGAAAGTGTGTGTGGGAGGCAGGGGGAAATGAGGGAATCAGATCCGGCACTTTGAGACTGCCACCTTGCCTCTTCATTTAATACAGCCCTAATATTTCTCCTGCTGCCCAGCAGGCTTTCAAATATCTTCCCCCTCCTGCCCAAGCCTCATTTTATCTCTTCTATATGTATCCTGCCTTGTCTCATTCATGCCTGTTCCCATAAAGCAGTCTTCTCACTCAGGTTGCATTGGTAGTTTCTGCAGGGTTCCTTAAACTGTGAGTAGAGTTAAAAAAAATTAGTGTGTCTGTCACTTCCTTTGTGTTCAACAGAACTTTTTGTTTTGTGAGACCTCTACATAGTGTTAGCTTCCCCAGGCAGACACATGACACCCTTCTGTTCTGCTAAATTAGTCCAACCACCTCCCCCTACGCCAAGAATTCCTTTTAGAAAGTCAGTGGATCCACTGGTGCTTTCAGCCCTGGTTATCATGGATGAGTAAGGAGTCCAGTGGTTAATTTGTACTACTTAATTTTGTAATGTTACAAGAATAATTGTTCTGAAAAAATACTGTAATGGTTCAAGTATTAAAGTGTCAGATGATCTCTTCCATGTATTGTAACAAAAGCATCAGAAACTAAGCCTTCGCTTGATATAAGGATAGCAAAAGCTATATGCATCTCATGAGACTTCTAAACCAAAGCAGCTTGTTTGCTAGTCACCAGCTAGGAGCTTACAATTCTCATACATTATTAAAGAGCTCTTTTGAGTAAAACAATAATACAGTGGTTTTAAAATAACTATACCACTACTCTTAACCTGCATGTTAATTGGACATTTCATATGGAACATTTTTGGGGTGCGGGTGAAAGACAGAGTTAGTTTTGTTTTGTTTTGTTTACTTTATGGAGCATTAGGGAAAGAAAATGATTTTTTTCAGCAAAAAGGCTTCCCCATCCACAATATTCTATGTAACCCTCTTCGGTTCTTAGGAAGGAGATGTGAACATTTTAATCAGAGATGAAGATCAGTAGGCTTGAATCTTGCCTCAGTGCTAACTACAACACTGTCTTGCTGTGTGTTCAAATGGGCATTTGTAGTCCAACACCTGCATATCTTGTATTCAATGTATGGTTGACTTGCCCTTGACTTCTGTAACTCATTAAAAAAATCGCATTTTAGGTACAGGTTGCCAGCCCTTTCCACAAAGATGTGCAAATCACAATGGGGTGGGGTTAGGGAAAAAGAAAAGGGACACGTCCTATGTTAACAAGCAAAATACAGTTATTCATGAAAAAACTGCAGAGAAAAGTGTTTGACAGGAAGGTGATCTGTGCTTGTTTGCAGGGGCGGCTCTTACAATTTTGCCGCCCCAAGGAGGGGCGGCGGCCCCGCCCCCGACGCAGCCAGTCCGCAGCGGCAAGGGAAGGGCGGCGGACCTGCTGCCCCATTGCCGCCGCAGCAGGCGAGAATGGGGCGGCAGTCCGAGTCCCGCGGCGGCAATTCGGTGGCGGGAAGAGTGGACCTGCCGCCGAATTGCCACCACAGGACTCGGACTGCCACCCCATGCTCGCCTGCCGCCCCAAGCGCCAGCTTGGAAAGCTGGTGCCTGGAGCCGGCCCTGCTTGTTTGCCTCCCTCATTTTTCTTAAAGGAGCACTGTCAAGAATAGTAGGCTGAAAATGTCAGACTTCGCCCACTTGTTTGGGAGTGGGGAAAGGAGAAGGACCAGAAGAAATGGGCTTGCAGAATAAAAGGGATAAATTAAGTATGAAATGTGAATATATATGGAAATGGTAACTACTGCTTGTAGATTTTGTTCTTTTTAATATAAATTAAGCTTTCAAAATAATTAAACAATTACGTTGTGGAAAAAAGAGAGATACACATACCTTGAAATGACCACTCTGTTAGGAAAGAAAACATAATCTTCCAGGAAAATTACAATAATTAATATAGGATATGGTTCACATAGAAACTGAGATCTTTACTTATGTTATACATTGCAGGAGATGGGGGGAAGGTTTCTAAAGGTCTTGCTTATTAAGCGAGTCATGCATTTCACTGTAGGTTGTAAAACAGTATAACATGCACAGGGGGCTCATAAGCATTTTTCAGTGTTAGGGAATATCATTTATGCACTTTTTATATTGTCAATATTACCCCTAGAGAATGAGATTAAGCTTTAAACTACTGTAAATCTACAGATTTGCTCACCTTTGTATAATTTCATTTTTTAATAGAATGAAGCCCACATAAATGAATATTTGATTAAGGGATAAACCTAATAAAATAATACATTTATTGCACACAGATTTATTCAAATCTTGACTATATAATACCATAAAATGCTATAAAAGGATATGTCGGTTGCAGTTGGCTACTGGGAAGAGATACTGAATATTCTTCAGTACTATGAATTTTTGTCCGTATCTCATTGCCTTTCTCCTACAAACCGCATCAAGGATGCTTTTTAAACATAAACTTCTTGTAGGTGGGGGTCATGTGGAATTAGAGAATGCCATACAGTGAAGTTTAATAGCACAACTAGTAATACAGAATTGTTTCTGATGTCTGATAAGTGCTCTTAAAACAAGAAATATTTAAATTACTCATTATCTGTATATTGCCAAACAGAACCTTGTAGACACAGGATGGCCATAATATGCCAGAGCCTCCATATTCAGATTCACATTTATAAGCACTAAGCTTCACCAAAGTCATTAAGGGAATGCCAATTCTGAATGAAGTGTTGGTATTTGAACATAAACTCCACATACCTATTAGTGGTATACTTGCAAACATGCTAGAACAGGGATTCTCAACCTTGTATGGTAAATAGAGCTGAAACGTGTACAAACTAAACCAAAAAAACCTGACATCCCCAGGTCTAGAATGACTGGAAATGAGGTCTAATTCTAGTCCTCGCTGTTTGTCTTTAAGAGCACACTCTGTGAATACTACTTCATTTTGCCTCAGAATACTCCTGTGAAGTGAAGTGATGGCATTGCTTCCATTTAACAGATTGGAAAACTGAAGCTTAGAGAAGTTAGTGCCAAAATTTAAATAGCAAGCCAGTTTCAGCATTAAAATCCAGACCACGTTGCCCTCATTCAAGTTACTTAATCATTGCTGACCCTCAGATTTTAAATATTTATAATAGAGTTATTAACATTTGCCAAGAATAAAATCAAGACATATACTGCATTTAAGATGTCCACAAACTAGGCCTCAACAGAAGTGCTTTAGGTAGAACACCTTAAACTAGTGAAGTGGAATTAGTCTCACCACTGAGCGGCAGTTGGTACTACAGCTTCCCTAAAAGATGAGCTGAAAAAAGCAGGTTTTCCAGTTAAATGTGTCCAGATTAAGCAAAGTGTATATTTAGCACTTTGCTATTGCCTTTTGCCACAGAATCTCTCAGGGTGAAATTCAACACTGCAAAGGGCCAATACAAGGCCTATGTTTCACTTAAGTGCCACTGAAACCACACAATAACGTTTAAGTGGAACTTAAAGAGTGCATAGCCCCTGTACTAGCCCTTTGCATAGGGTGAATTTCACCCAGCATGCACAGCAGAGGAGCATCAAGTTAGTACAGCTGGGTAATTGCATCCTGACTAATAATTTGGAGTGCTTTTACACACAGCCTCTCTCGTTCCCTATGTGTAAGTGAGGAGAACTAGCTGAACTGTTCACAGCAACAAGGTTTTCATCCAAGTGTACCCGTTTTTCAAATTTACGAAACATTTGCAAAATTGGAGCTAGTTTAAGACATTTTAAAACAAAATTCTATTATTTTTCCAGATGGCTATATAAAAATTGGAGCTATTTTTCACATTTTTAAACCAAATTTCCTAACTGGGTTGGTTTAGTGCATCATTATTCCAGTTACTGACTAGCTGACCAAAAGGCATTTCAGTCCATTTTGTATAAGTCACTGTTGAAAGGCTTATGAAACGATAAAAAACAGCCACAAAAATCTCTTTGAAATGTTTGCGTATTTGTAAAAGTACATGAATCCTTAGATACCCTTCAACCTGTCTCTTGTCACAACAAAGGCTTTCTCTTTAATTTGTTTATAGTGAGAAGAAGGAACTCTTTCATGAGATCTTTCATATCCTTCCCCCTCAACAAAGTAACTTTTGCCCTGAGGCAGGGTCTCAGACTGAATTACTATTCTTTAGCCACATAAACATTTTAAACAATTTTTTTTAAAAAGGCAAAAACCAAAAGAAAACATTTTGGTTCAGGTCAAATAAAATGTTTTGTTTGACCTGAAACTAGTGAACTTAAAATAAAAATTAAACATTTTATTCTCGGGTCCACCCAAAATGCATTATTATTTTTATTTTTTGGAATTGTGAGTTAACTGAAAAGCCAGTATTCAGCCAGCTCTCCATATAAACCCAATCCCGTGAATGTGCTCTCTGAATGCTATGTACACTTGCGGACAGATAAACAAAAGGTATTCAGGGGCCTAAAGCTGCAGATCGGTGTCTGGTGGGATTTTTCAAGAGTGCCTAAGAACAGGTCTTACTGCTATCACTATACAGTACCCGCAAAGTACTCCCAGTGTGGACGGATATCAGCAAACCATCCACCATGAGACAAACATACTAGACCGGAAAAAGCACAGGTTTGCTGGTGTAATTGCAACTACACTAGGGCTTTCTGCTGGCACAGGTATGTTAGTCAGGGCTCACACGTCTTCTTACCCTGACTGACATACAGATAGCTGTAGAGTAGCCCTACACTAAAGTGAGTTAGGTGTCTAACTCAAATGAAAGTCAATGAGCATTAGGCACCAAATTCCTAGTGGAATTTACAAAAGTGCCTATTTGCATCTTTAGGCACCTACATACCTTTGAAAATCTTGCTTCTGGGGACTAGGAAGGAAGCCACTTCCTTACGGATTATGGAGCTTTTGTGTTACTGAATCAGGTCTCCCACAAATACACTATGAGCTAAACCCTTGGGACTAACTAGGGCCCCTTTTGAAGGCATTTTTATGATTTTCAAGGCAAATCAATATCTGCTATGTCAGTAGGTCCAGATGAGTACCGATCCATTAGTTAAACATACAACATTAACATAGGAGACAATCTACCGCCTGCTGTGTGAGGAACTCTTGTGAATCTGCTTTTAAAAAAAAACACAAGATGTGTATGTCTACTGACCCACTCCCCAAACTTTCTGCTATAAATCTTAAAATACTAAATGTTATCAGTCACAGATCCCCCAAAATCATTTCTCTAACGTTTGCTAAGGTTCCCTGGCTCTCAGACATTCCTTGAGAGATGTTTTTCCTTCGCTCTTCTTGATTTTTATTCTTGTTTACATCCAAAATATATATTAGATCATCTCTGCTTGGAGGGTAGCAGCCCTCTTAAAAACATGAAACATTCAATTACTAATTAGCTGTTTCCCATTCCTAATGAAGTGAGCATGTCAGATTTGGATTAAAATTCAGCTACTGCTCTCCTCTGTTTATGGTTCCAGATGTTTTTGTTTTATCTAGGAGCTTACTTTGACAGCTACTGCTAAATGATAAATCACTCATATTATAGCTGAAATGCATTTTGAAATTGAAATGTGGCAAACTTTGAGATTGCTCCAAGGATCTGTGTCAGTTAGCAGGTCAATACTGGTTCTTTCCTTATGAGTATTCAGTATTGGCATATGTAAAACAGTAATGGGATAGATGTCAACATTATACAGAATGCTACGCAAGATTATCATTTTGCTACCATCTTTAGAATCAGAACTAGTAGGTTTAGCTGTATGAATTGTTGATTCAGTGTTTATTGGATAGGAATATGGATTCATATTACTTTGGCTTTCTGTGGGTATTTTAACATTTATTTGTCTTTCGGCTTAAAGCTGCTGAATGTGAAAATCACACATGATAGGCTCTGTACCCAAGCAAATTTTTTATGATGTGTGTGGGCGGATTTCTGTTTGTCTCTTCGAATAAAGACAATAATTAAATGAGTAGTGTGTGGGAAGGGGGGTGTTCTGAGTGAAACACCATTTTTCTAAGGAACACACATTGATTTACTGCTGTTACCATGTTGATTTTCACTGTAGTTTTATTCTTCAATAGCACTGCTTTGCAGAAGGCTTTGTTGGGTCTGTAATAGCCACATTTTACTCTGCACAACATAAACTACATTAATTTCTGTAGAAGCAACAAAGGGTCCTGTGGCACCTTATAGACCAACAGAGGTATTGGAGCATAAGCGGTCGTGGGTGAATACCCACTTCTTCGGATGCATCCGAAGAAGTGGGTATTCACCCACGAAAGCTTATGTCGCTTCTACAGATCCTGATTCCCTTTGTCGCTTCTACAGATCCAGACTAACACAGCTACCCCTCTGATTAATTTCTGTGGTGCTCTGCACACTGCATTAAGTACATCATGGTTCTACCCTCTGAAACAGAAGTTAATTTTTTTTAAACAGGTTGTGGCAGGAGGAAAAACTGTCATTTAAGTTTTAAGGATTTTATACATAAGGGAACAGTGGCTTCTCTCTTCTTTGCTGTAACCATATTTGATCTCACTAGAAGCATACCATGTGGCTGATTTTAATGGATTTACAAAGCAGCCAGACTGCTGTAGTGCAGAGATAAGAATCTGTCCCATTAGTGTGAGGTACAAAGAGGGGGTAAGTCAGTCAGGAATTGGAAGGGAAGAGGAACATTGTTCTCAATTCTCCATTTTTTTAAAATGTGTAGGATCAAAATCTGCCTTGCAGCTCCCTTGCAGTACAGTGCCGTCAGACTGTCAGTGTGGAATTTGGCCATGGAGTGGACTTTCAAGTTTAGAACTAAAACTATTCTCCCTTTGGTTTAAAAATTGTCCTACAGGGGGTAAAAATCAGAGATATGATTAAATCCAGCTTTTTGGGATTTGTCAAGTCTTTGATAGTGGCTACCAATTTTCAGGGGATGCACAAGCCAAACCCAGATACACACAGCTGCCATGAAGAGGGTGTTACGCTGTAGGGGGAGAAGGGATCATGACTCTAGGATCGGGGCTGGGTTTGACTGAACGGGGTCATAAGTGGAATTTAGCAAGTGAGGGTATTCTGGGGATGTGGTAGAAGAAGCTGAGGGTGGGGTGAGTCTGGGGCTATGATAGGGTTGTGGGAGGGAGCTGGTTTGAGACTAAAGCTGAGGTTGGAGAGAATGGCAGACGTTAGATGAGGCAGCAGATGGCAACAGGAGCTGAGGTGATACATGGCAGGGGATATTTTAAATATTTAATGTCCAGCCTCTACTGTGTTTGTTTATAATGAGAGATTGGTTTACAAATGCTTGTAATCCCAGCAATTTGAAAGTCTACAACTCATACCATATATAGGAGGATAGTCAATGCACCAAATAGGTGGATCTGCTTGGATACTAAGCTTATTTCCAACTGTGACATACACAAGAGTCTATCTTTCTAGTTCCTTATAAGGCCCCAATCACCAAAGTACATGGGTACCTGTTTCCCAGAGGTAAAAGACACTCACTTGACCCAAGAGCTGTCACTTACAGATCAAATAATTTAAACTGCATGGTTAAAGAACCCTAAATGTTTCATTTATAAAATATATAAATCACTATGTAACCAACTTTTTATTTTTTTCAGAAAACAGAACATACGTCAAACCTACTATTATGTACTGAAGGAAACTATTGTTGAAAAATATTAATGATCACTATTTGAAGACTATATAGTACATGAAAGACATCCCTTCCAACCTTTGATGCCTTCAGTATTGTGTGAAGGATTTGTAGCATGAAACTTGAAGGACAATTTCAAGCAATTTACTGTTGCTGCATCGAAAACTGCCGTATTGTCATTAAGATATACTGAGACTTTTTACAAGCTTACCATACCAAACCAAGCCTGTTGCAACTGATCATTTTTAGGTCCCAGAAGATAGAAAGAAGTTGTAGTATTTTTAAGCACATAAAGGAATTATTCCCCAAAAGAACTAACTTTTTTTTTAAAGGAGGTAGTGATTACTGTATAGCAATGGCACAATGATTTTATTAAGCCGCAAATGTCCTCACTGGCTGTACATCATACAAGTCCAGTTTATCACTGAAACCGTTCAACATAGAGCTGTTTCAATTGTGTTTATAAATTAAGCTTTGTTTACTGAAGCTGATACTCAATATATTACGTTTTAAAGAAAAATGTGTGTACATTTTTTAAAACAATGATGTAAAAATTGTCCTTTCATTAGACGACCAATTCAAGAGTGTGAGCTAAACCCTAATAGCTGACGTAATATGAGGATTATAATTGATGCTTTTTTATGCTCAGTTCAGCTTGGCTTTTGGTCTTTTAAGATAAAAAATGAATATGCAGTAGAGTGTTAGATAATGGAAACTTTTAAGTATGGTTTCTCTGTTGTACCATATTAAGTTAAAGTACACATTCTTTGTTAAAATGTTCTTGCTAAGAATACAGTATTAAAAACTTTTTGTTTGACTTTGGAAATCTTTTTTTGTTTTTTTGGACATGGATTCCCACAATTTTTATGCTAATTCAAAACTGATATTTTGCACTGATACATATTTTGATAACTGAATTATAAAGAGTGGGGTTGGTATTAAACAGTTTTCTTAATTATTATATGTCACAGATTCCACACCTACTTGAAAACTGACCAGAGTCATTCCTTTGCTAAAACAGGTGATTGAAAGATTCATTGGTTAGGTGGAACCAATCAGTTTAGTTTCTACTCCCTCATTCACAGATGTTTTATGCAATTATTAGATAAATACCAACTGTATAAGATTTTTCAAAGGAACAAGATAAGGATTGGCTATGAATAATTTATTAGTTGTATTCTGCACGACCAATATGGGAAGCCTCAGTTTCTATGCCCAGACTGGTCTTTGCTCCCATTGTGGAGGCAAGATGCCGCTCAGCCTTTGCTATGCTGAGAGGTTCCCCTGCTGTTAGTAATTCAACAGAAGCCCCTTCAACTGATTATGTAATAGTTTGATAGATTTTGAAGGGAGTTCCACTGAAGATTCTGGCGCCAATCCTCAGCTGATGAAAATCAGCATAGCTCCATGGATGTCAGTGCAACTAAACTGATTTATGGCAGCTCAGAATTTGTGCCTCTGACTGTAATTCATCACTGGCACAGCAGGCATAAGTTTACAGACTTACACTAGTGGTGAATTTGCTGGCTGATCAAAATCTAGGTCGCCATTTCCTTGCAGTGGTCCTTGTTCGGAAGTATTAAAACAGGGGATCTGTGATTCTTTATTATGAACATGAAGAATGGCAACTATTCCACAGAACATGGAGTGAAAAACTAAAAATAAAGTACACAATGCTGTGCATCCCAATTGCCAGAAAAGAATAAAATAAGGAACAAAGTGCATGCAATATACATTTCTCACGTAGTTCGACTGATTAAATGTCAGATCCCACTTCCTTTACTCACATGAGTTCAATGGCACTACTACTCTTACGTATGTGCATACACACACACACACACTTCAATGGGACTAGTATGAAATGTGGAGTGTCTTCTAGTAGAGTGAAGTCGGGTGTTGCAAGTGAGGGCTGACTTTGGACCTCTGTATATGAATATGCATTTAACAAGTCAAAATTAGTTAGTCAGGAGCATATACAATTGAAATTAATAGTCCCTTAAATTGTTTTAAACTGTAGATATTTCATATATATTTATGGAAGTAATATCTGTGCTCTGCATCCAAAGATGATTAAAGGGCTTTCAGTTGTATTAACTGTACAAAAAGTGATGGTATCGCAGGTGCTCAGCATTTCAGCACATGTAAACTAGGAAATAACTGCAGTCTCTCTCATACTGACATATGTAATTCTTGGAAAATGTTGGCTTTTTCAATGGCAACCACTGTATTGGTTCTCATGTACCCTAATATGCCTGAATAATCGTATGACGTGATCCTTTTAATGTGCTGAAAAAAATTAAACTGGCAATGTTAAATGTCTCAACTGTATGTTTTAGAAATGTAAGAATGTAGAACTCAAATTTTGGTTAATTTTATCTTTGTAGGATATTTTTTTTAATATGAGGATAAACTTCTGCAAACTTTGTCTCTGAACTACAGTAATAAATACAAGCAGAAAAAACAGGACATGCCATAATTTAAACATCCCAAATATTCCTTTTTATATTATTGCTTTGCTTGCTCTAAAACAGTCAGGACACTTACAGTCCAGTATCTGCAACAAACATATTTCCATATGATTAAACAAAATGCATTTAACTACATCAAAAGCAAGGGCACATGGAGTTAAGACTACTACTCACCCTTATTGTGCCTGTGCCTAAGCGCTGAAGTATATGAACTGTAATTCTATGGTTAGTTATTTACAATTAGATGGTAGTACTGTATTACAAGTGATCCTCAAAATTAGGCCAGTACGAATCCGTGTTAGTGACTGAGATAGTTTCCTTGTTCTGTGCAACGCTGGCAATTTAAAACACGACAGTCTAGGATCATGCTTCAATGCCAGAGTCAGGGTGGATTTGCTAGTAAATGTAGGGTTTTTTGACAGCCTAAAGTTCTTTTCAGGCTAGAGTCTACTCTCATTAACTTCTTTGGGATGAGGATTAGGGCCCTCGTTCTAAAAATGATTTTAAAAAGAAAGTTTTTAAACAAAGCTTTTAAAGTGTCCATAGTGAATTGCTATTAATTAAAACGGTTTTGGGAAATTAAAAAAAAATCTGGAAATGCTTAGCAACTATTGATACAAGATTATTAAGACTGGAAGATAAAAAGGAAAACTACTTACCAGTAATTTTCTTTGTCATAGTCTCCTTCCGCTGTCCTGCAACAGAAAGAGTTGGGACAGTTGGTAAATATAGCTATTTTTGAATCCAGTCAAGATGTTTTGCAATAAGCAGAAATGATTGTTCAGACATCTTCTAGTGGTCATCTAGTGAAGGGCTTCCGTACAGGAATAGGTCAATGATGTGGAAGTCCTTCAGCTTCTAATCAGGCAGTCTGCAACCTTTTGAAGAGAGACTCAGCTATGAAACAGCTCTTTTCAATTTCCTGGCACTTAATTTTAGGTGGGGAGGTTAAAACAGAGTCTAAGCTTGGTTCACCAAAGAATCATGGGTGGCAAAGACACCAAGGAGCCAACAATCCCAAACAAACAATTTCCTTGTCATCATCAGGAGAAGGGATAGTGAGAGAAGCAGTGTCTTCTGTTCACAGGGCTTTGCCTTTAAGGGGAGAATAAGGTGTAGAATGGGATATTCCATCTCTTCTGATCTCTCCCTCTGCTCTTGGATCCTGAAGACAAGACTGCTGTCTTGGTTCTTTCCATCTCCTCTGTCTGCCTCTTGACAGGTGTAAAAGAGAAGGAAATAAGAGAATTAGAAAGTAGAGTGGAGGAAGCTGATAAGAGTGGAGAACTGCAGTGAGGATGCCATACTTCTTGGTCAAGGAGATAAAAGAATTGAAGAGGGGCAAACTGGAACTCTTTTCAGTGTAGTTTTTGCATTGAATGGATGCCCTTTTGTTTAGAGTTTGCATAAGGCCAAAATATAAGTAAAAATAAACTAATAATTTTAATTCTTTTTCAAAAAAAAATTATTTTCCTCTTGACTGTACAATAACATTAAAAATTCTAGTAACTTCTAATTTCTAAGACCAAAGAGTTTACCAACCATTCCCATTCTCACACACCAATTGCGAGTGTCATATCCAGAGCCATCTTTACATATCTTCAGACAAGCCAATCTTAACTGATTTGGAAATGGAAAAAAGGTATCTAGATGTCCAAATGACCTTAACTGTGGGTACAAATGGGTGCAAGTACAAACTTGCACCCACAATTACTGCGCCTTCAGTTCATGGGGACAAAAACAGAGGCCAGCTTTTGGAAATCTTTCCCCAAATGATGTTTGCAGAAGTGAAAGAATTTTCAGTGAGGGGTGTTCAGAAGCTTGTGGGCCCCTTTTGTGCACAGCAAACATGCAAATGCATTCATTTTCTGCAAACGTTCATTTTGGTTGGTAACAAGGATTTGGTTCCTGCCATTTGCCCACCCTCCCAACTCCCATTAAAATGGAATAGGAAGCTTGGCTCACAGGACATACAACGTGCAAGTTTCAGTCTTTCTGACCTTTCTGCGCAATGCATGGTCACGAGAACAGCATTAGAAGCTGTCTGTGCATCTTTGAGTATCTAGACCCTGATGAAGGAGGTTACAGCATTGGGACTGCAGATGAGCGAACACTGGGATGTTATTTCCAAAAAATGTGGATTCTGGAGAGACCACTCTTTGAGTACTAGCATATGCCCAGAAGCTGTATGTGAAGCTTTTTCTCACTGTAGCAGACATAATTTCAGTCATCAGAAAGGCTAATCATTAGCATTACCATTCTATTATCGCCTGCTTAGCTCAAACTTTCAGCTAGTTTAATATGGAGATCCAAATGTAAAGTTTAATGCTGGAGTATTAAGGAAGAACTTTGAAATCTTAACATCTGTGCATTTTCTTTACCCTCCATAAAGACAATCAGCATTTTTCCTCAAAGACTGATCTACATTTCTTCATACTGCATTGATATTAGGTTCGTGAGCACTTCATTGATTTCTGATTTGCCCTTCCAAGAATAGTTTTAAATGTCAAAGTACTGGCAAATGAGATTTAGGGAAATGCTAAGCTTCAGAGAAGGAATCTGTTGTTAAGTCCTTATTATCTAACGACTCCTGATAAATATTGACAAACTAAGATACAGAGCTTTTATGTCTCAACCCAACCTAGTAAGCCACACATTCTTTTGCAGAAAAGTAATATATTGAAGTAGTGAATAAATATAAAGGCCATTTGCAATAGTTTATTTTATATACAAATGCAGATTCCAAATTTTTACATTTTATAGCTATCGTCTGTCACTCCTTTGTTAACAATATTGTTCCACCAAGTGACAAATACACTTATTTAGCTGCTTTGGAAGTTATCTTTTCACCGTGATTGTCATTTGCCACGAAGACGAACAAACTACAATGATGGATACCCTTGAAAGACTGAAAGGTGGGTTTGTGAATGAAGCCTAGTGAGATTAATTGTAAAAAGCCTTACGGTTCAAGAGCCATGTTGCATTCCACTAAGCTATAACATGCATGTCATTCACATTACAAATTTAATATTTGAAAATATATGCTTGGAACACCTGATAAAAATATTGTTTGAATGTTCCTTCGTGTGTCTTTTTACTTACCTTAAGTTTTTAGGTGAATCCTATTTACAACTATTTAAATAACAAGCATACTGAAAAATGGTGTCTCAACAGTAGAGCAAGTTGCATTGTCTCTGGTGACCTATGCATGTCTGCAGACGGGCATACCAGTATCGTCCTATAAGACATGTAGGTATGCTACTGACCAGTATATACCCACATGTTAAAGCAACATCCTGTGCATATTTTCCTGTCATCCATGGAGGTTTTAGTCACTGTGACAGCACTGTTTTCCCATTAAGTGTTGCCTTCCTTAAATTGGCCATGCACAGGATCTTGGTTTGGAGCAGGTAGGTTAATGCACAGCATATTTCTATTAGTAATGTAATGAATTTATATTTCTCGTGTAATGTAACAATCATAACAAAAGAATCAATAGTGAACACTCTCCATTTAAAATCTATAGCTATGCACAGCACAAACACTTTTCTTTAGAAAAGCATGGGTGTACACAAGCTGCTAGAATAAGGAAATGCTACTCAAAAATGGTGAATAAACATATTTACATATAATGTCGTTTGTTAAACTCCCCAGAAAATTTACAAACCTGATTGGTTTCAAACTCCCTCCCCACACAAACAATGAGTCAAATATCAAGACAATATAGGCCACTAAGAATGTATTACATATACTTTGTGCATTTTGGAAATTGACAATGATTCCTTTATGCGAGCACAGGCATGTGTGGCAACACAACACAGGCATCTGTGCTTGAAACCTTGACCATTATAAAAAGTCTATACACTGGTATCAATGGGCGCTGCTGTGGAACCTAAGTCAATAATGCCCTAATTTTAGCAGCTACTCCTGCTCAATGTTTGCAAATACAGAGGGCGCTCAGAGAGAAACTGGTGAGCTTCTGCTATACAACAGATGTGAGCCACTCAGAGGGTGTGCATCCCTTGCAAGACACACAGCCCAGCTGTATAGGGGCTGTCTGCAGCAGAATACTTCTGTCTTCCCCCTAACTCCCAGGGAAAGTGCTCCCGAAGATAATGGAGTAGGCTCCTCCTCTGCTGTTCCAAGGCTTTGTAATGGAGAAGCTTTTCCCTCCTTCCTCTTCATTTTTCAGCCCACCTACTAGGGCCTGGTGCAGGATTTGGGTCTCAGAACATTAAAAGTGATCATCAATGAAAAATTATTTTCAACCTCCCGGTGTTATAATCAGATCCATTTATTTCTTAGTGAAATTTGTTTTCAGTCTTTTTATCCATGATAAGGAATAATATTTACCCACTGAAATGTAACTCACGTAATGTTTGTCTGGGACCTCGCGTTTGAAAAAAGTGGCTGTAGCTCTGTCGGCAGAAGTCTGTCTTAGGCCATTGTGGGGAAAAAATGAAATGCAGGATTTAAAAAAAAAATTGCCTAATTATGAAACATGACATTTTATATTCTCATCTCAGTGAAAGCAATGAACATAAGAAAAACCCTTATATTTAGTACACGCAACTGGATTGCTAGTTGCTGTTTGCATCAAAACCCAAACTACTTCTGATTGTGTTGGACAATTGGCATAGGCATCTTACCCATCCATTCTTTATGTGGAGAGTGGAGGTAGGAGGCATACAGGAAATAAATTATGTTCTCTGATAAAGGATAAAAGTCCTCTTCAGGGCTCATTATCAATAAAAAGGACCTTACTACTTTGAGTCGCAATTGGAAATATAATGAGGTATTAATATATCTTCCAATCAGTAGCGTAGCCAGGGGGGAGCAGGGGGAGCGGCCGCTCCCGCTGTGAGCAGACGTGGTGGAAGCAGCGCCTTTTTTTAGCAGCACTAAAAAAAGGCGCTGCTTCTTTTTAAGCGCTGCTTCTTGCACTCACCCGGCGGCGTTCCGGGTCTTTGGTGGCATTTCAGCGGCGGATACCACCGAAGACCCGGAGTGAGGCCCCGCCGCCGAAGTGCCACCGAAGACCCGGAGCGCCGCCGGGTGAGGCGCCTTTTTATAGCGCCGCTCCCCCTGCGCTCCGGACCTGGCTGTGCTACTGCTTCCAATATGTGCTGTTGTCTAAGTCACTGATGATAACTGATATTTATGCACTAAAATTTCTCCATTCTAGAGTTGGTCTCTTGTGATTTTTGGAGAATTTTTTTCAGACATTTGGCTCCAGCAATATGCCTGAAGATATATGCACTGTTTTTGTAAGACCTTTAAGCTTGGGCCAAAATAAAACTGAAGCTTGTAGCGTCTGGTTAATAGAGCTTTTTTAAGCCATCTCCTTCCTTTGGCTTTCAGCCAGTGCTTCAGTTTTGGGGAAATGAAGAGTTTGTTGGCCTTAAAGCTAATTGCTGTCTTTTCCTCTCCCCCACTCTCACACAAACTTATAAGGACTTTCTGGCTTTCCTATAAGTCCTCCATGATTATGATTATAGTATACCTGCCAGCCTAATATGCAGTTTTTGCCCTACTAGAAATACACTAGAATCTGCCTATATAGATGGACCATCCTTTGTATTTAAATCCAAAATCCCTGAAATCTCTATATTTCCCACAAAATGATACTAAATCTGAGGCCTATGTCTCTATTGCTAATACAGATGCACAATATTCTGTTATGAATCTGGTTTGCTAGAACAGTCAGAGAAGGAACCAAAACTCAAGAACAAACCCTCTCACTCCCCCCAAGATGGGGAACTTCAAAACTGAAATTGACAGGTCAAGGCCATCTATACTAGCAATCAACCTTTAATTGAACTGAGAGTGTTGTATACTTATTTATCTCATCCGTCATACTTCTCATTCTTTATCAGAGTGGAAGAGCAGGGAGGTTAGAAGATGGACTTTCCCTGGGTATTGAGCACTGTATTGTTCAATAGCTCCAGCAATTCTATGAGAACTTTTAGTTAACAAATGAGACAATTCCAGAGATTTAGGCCAGTGGTGGACATAAAAATTCCTGTATCTTGGTGCTGCTCACCTTATGGGAACCTTGTTTGGTTGGTTAGTTTGTTTCTGGCATGGAGACGTGCCCTGTGTTTTCACAGCATTCTGATGGTATAGAGAAGGCATCGGCAACCTTCGGTACGCGACTTGCCAGGGTAAGCCCCCTGGTGGGCTGGGCTGGTTTGTTTACTTGCCGTGTCCGCCGGTTTGGCCAGTCACGGCTCCCACTGGCCGCAGTTCGCTGTCCCTGGCCAATGTGGGAAGCGGCATGCTGGCCGCCGTTTCCCGCAGCCCCCATTGGCCAGGGACAGCAAACTGTGGCCAGTGGGAGCCACGATCGGCCGAACCGGCGGACACGGCAAATAAACAAACCGGCCCGGCCCACCAGGGGGCTTACCCCGGCGAGCCGCGTGCCGAAGGTTGCCGATGCCTGTTACAGAGCATCAAGAGCCCTAGCCTTGCTCCAGTTCCATGCACATGTATCCAAATGAAATTGGCCCTTTAACATGTTAAGAGTAAAATGTGTTTATTTTATCTCTGCCTGTCTTGTGCTCTAGGCACCACATAAAAGGCAGTAACTGATACCAGTGCAGAGGAACACCAAACTTCCTAAGATAGTCAGTAGTGTGCCAGTTGTACCATGACTTGGAGGCAAGCATGGAAGGCGCATCAGCAGCTAGGAGCTATAATCCTGAGGAGGCCCAATAAAGCATTCAGGAACATTGCTGAAGTGAAGAGATATTTTACTAGGGATAGCAGAAAAGGGGAAGGTTGAAAACACGTTCCTATAGCTGGAGCAGTGGTATTCCCAAGGTAGACATCAAAATTCCTAGCTTGGCCTGAGGGTCAAGTCCAAAGGAGGCTTAGGACACAGGTCCAGTACCTGGTATACCCTTTCCTGCAGGTTTCCTGGCCGGGATCAATCCACTCTCTCTCTCACTAGGGCGCCATCTACATTGACCAACTACTGCTGCTTTATGGCGCCTGCTAGCAGACCGCTACAACTGCAGTAGCTATTAGGCTAGAAGGCCTTCCACAGTGTCTGGTTATATATTATTACCCTGTATAATGACAGTAACATGTTTTGTAGGGCCCAACAGCCTCTCAGAGCGCACTGATAGCCTTCCTCAGGCGCCTATCCTTTTAAGGGCTGGTGCTGGCTGGTGGCTGTGAATCCCTTCAGAAGTCCTCTGACGGTATGGCCCCTGCTCAAGTCTCTGCTCTTTCTCTCAAGTTCTGCACTGACTGCTTTCTTCAACGACTGCCACTCACAGTCTGCACTGCGCTCAGCTCCTGCTCCCATGAGTGACTTTCCTACCCACTATGCAACGCCTCAGGTTCCCGGCAGCCAGCTCTACATCCAGCTAGCCAGGTTAATGCATGGAGAGAGACAATCAGCAAAAGATAGGGCCACGTCTTCAGACAGACTTTCAGATTTTCCACCCACTGCCCCACTGGCTAAGGGGACTCGGTCTGCATTTCCCCTTTGGAAGGTCATAGGTCTGTGGGGAGGGAGCTGATGGGAATAGTAGTTTCCTGTTTAGTACATGCATCACAATACACACATTGACCAAATCGAAAGTAATCAACAAAACAAAAAGACAACCCCCACCCAGCCACCTCAGTCATAACCCTAGTTTCTGCTAAATGATAAAGAACTCCTTCATCGCATGCTAGGTCTACCCTGACCAGAATACATTTCATGGGAAAGTTTGAAACTGAAAAAATGCATGGCAACACCAGTTTTGCCACCTGCTGCTATTTTTACCATGGCGCTAGTGATTTGGGCTTGCTTTTTTAATCTTTCATGATGAAAGGCTGCCGATTCATGAATTTTCCCTTATTCAAAGGGAAGCCACATTTTCCTACTGGTCATCTGCAAGTGGAAGTGAGGCTGCCTTTAATAAAGCTGGTAGCCACCTTCCATTGTTTTCAATGAGACTGAAGCCATAATCTAGTCTCATTAGGAAAAGAGCACTTTCTTGGTATACTTCCCCTTCCCAAATTAGAATTCTTTGTTTCCGCCAAAGTTTATGAAGCTCTACTAAATTTTAATTTGGCACAACAAACAAAAACAAGGTGGGTGAACTCTCATGCCAGGCAAAGCATATTCAAAGGACCGAGGCAGGGGGTGAAAGTAAAATTGAGCTCTTACCGGTATGGGGGCTGGCTCTGGACCCACCCAGAAGGGGCGGGGCCTCTGGCAGAAGGGGTGGGGCTGAGGGTCAGCGACCCCCCCAGCCAGCCCATCTGCGCTGCCTGGCCCATGCTGCCCGTGGCTCCAGCAGCAATTTAAAAGGGCCCGGGGCTCCGGCCGCCACTGCCTTGGTAGCAGCAGTGGCAGCAGGATCCATGGGCCCTTTTAAATTCTGACCCTGGGCCAGCTACTTCTTTCCTCCCTTCTCCTTCCATTGGTGGCTGGGAGGGGGGCAAAAGTGGCAACGACATTAAAGCGCTTTAACGTCGCTGCCCCTTTTGCGCCCCCGCCCCATCGGCGGCCCTGCAGGTAGGGACCCCCACAGGGCCACCAATAGGGGGTGGGAGGCGCAAGGGCAGTGATTTTAAAGCCAGCGGTACGGGCCGGTACCAGTGGCCACTTTTTGTGAGAAGCTGCTGTTGTAATGAAAACATTGCAGGACTGAGATTTCTGATGTGTAGTACAACTGGTTGAAAACTTTTTGTTCAACCATTTGATGGAAAATTGTTTTTCAGCTAAATGGAAATTTTTACAAAAATCTATTTTCACTGAAAAATAGTTTAAGTTTTTACACACACACACACACATCCACCCCCTCTCTTACATTAAAGGGTTTGCTTTCCTGACCAGCTCTAATTCACAGATTTAATGTAATATGTGTAACCCTTCTGCCAGGTGGACCCAGCAGTAACAAGGGCTGGGTTCAGTATCCAGGGGTTCCTTGTCAACAATACAACACAAAACCAGCACGAGCCCCCACCCAGTGACCTGGGACAATTACACACCACCCCCTGGGTACCTCTAAGAGGCAATACTTCCCCTCTTGCAAGCAGAGAGTGTAGCAAAAACTTTTAATAACAGGCGGGAAGTAACTCAGCATTAATTTGGGAAAACACCACAACTAGGGTTCATAAACATAAACCATGAGCAAAAAAGCCACCCCCAAGTAAGTTGGGCAGTGTCCTTTTCCGCTCAGGGTCTTAAGTCCAGCAACCCAAAACTCCCTTTAATCTGTCCGTCCCTTCTCTGAACCCCACTCACAGTTGCTGTCCTTTGCCAGTGCAGCCCCAGAGTTCAGAGGTTCATCCACAGAGTTCACCTCCCACCCTGTGTGGAGGGGGGCAGTAAGGAGGCACCTTACACGTTCCACTGCTCAGGCACTCATTCAACATCCCAATGGCCGATGGCTGCCTCTCTCTGCAGGGCTCTGCTCTGGCCCTCTCCACCAGCCAGTGGAGACCACCTGCTGGCCACTCGCCAAGATGTCTTCAGGGCCCCCCACACTTAGCACAGCTCTCAGTGATTTCAGCTCTTAGTGGGGAAGCCTCACTGTTGGTGTACAGTGGCTAGTCTCTTGCAATAGAGACACTGTCCCGAAGCAGGTCTAATACTTAGGCCTAGGTATCAATGATTTCAGCTCTGCAGCATGTAACAAGACTCTCAACTGAGTCTAAATTAGCTCTTTTGTTATACGATGAACAGAGGGTCAAATGGTGTCAAAGACCCTTAAACAGGGCCCACACTACCAGGTACAAGTACCTGTCCCCACCCTCTCTAAACTCACTGGGCTTTGGAACGCATATCCCTTGCCTAGTAAGTGCCATTGAGTTGAGGGTGAGTCCCTCCATCGGGGTATGCCAGGTATAGTTTTGCTGCCCTCAGTTCACACAACAAGGATAACAACACTTTACTACTCCTGCCCCAATAACAAGGAGACTGGGGATACAACACCAGCCACAAGTGATCATTTGGGCAAGCAATCTCATCAGGGTGGGTGTGTCCATGCAAACAAGATCCACTCCTGAAGTCTTTTTCCACAGCTCACCGCTAGATGTCAGGGGAGAGCTCATTCCGACTGCTTACATCTGGATTGATTCGTATTAGTTGCAAGTGCATATGTGCATGCACGCTGTCTGGGACGAAGAGGTGTCACAAACTCAGGACTTGTTTGAAGTTGGTGAAATCATGGGTTACAGAAATATTCAAAAAATTGCCTCATAAGGCAAAGAAAAGCAGACAATGTCACAGACTTGCATAAAACACAGTAGATCTGAGACCAGTGTAAAAACTTACTTAGAAAATTAAGTCCAATTGAAAAATGGTGCTAGTCATATGAAACCATGGATACATAGTATAAATCTGAATTTATATTATACAGTCTGTATTGCATTATGTGGTTACTATTCATAAATTTACTGTCCACATTAAAGTATGCAATGTATTAGTGCAAATAACAAAGCCATTTCCCCCATCAAGTGACACCACAATTTTCGCTAGAAAAGCCTCTCTGACTTCACATAACTTAGTAGCTTTCCCAGCTAAAATAATGTGGTGAGCTAGCATAGCATGAAGAAGTTAAGTATCTGTGAAGTTCATGGACTGGTGAAGAGGGAGGACCAATTTGCCAGCATCTGAATTACTGACAGACTGAATGACCCATGTCTAGGCTTGTCATGTTATTTTACATTACAAATTGTAACATGATCCAATGGAACATAACTTGACATAGCCTAAAAAAAAATTACTTCTGTAGTAGATTGAGAGATTTTTCAAGGTTACAAGTGTCTGATTGATCTGCAAAAGCTGAACAGCAACAACTATAGTGACCTTTAGCTGGCGCTTATTGGTAAGGCTAAGAAGTCAACCATTAGCCTTAACATCACTCAGCATTAAGTTTTCTGATACTTACCAGTGCAGCTACATCTCCCAGTCTACCCAAATTATAAATCTTAGTTCTTACTGTGACAACACTTTCCCATATTCACTATGTTTCCAATTTCCATTCCAGTTCCATTAGTTTTGTGTCACACTTATTCAGTGTGCATGGAGGGAGGGAGCCTTAAATACAAGACAAGGACAACAATGTTATTTAATTTTTTTAGAAAAAAGAAATGTAGACATTTTTCCCCCTGGGAAATCCCTCTGCATTTTACTTGGACCCCAGAAAATACTTTTTTTTTTTTTGCTTTGCACTCTTTTCCTGGGTTGGATTGGAGAAATAAGAATGTTAGTTTAGGCAGGCACAGAGGGGAGCACAGGCTTCCAAGGCCAATGCTATACATTCATCAGATCCCAGCATATTTTGGAGGACTTATTAAACCACTTACAATTTAAAAACTGAAAATGGACCAGCAGTTACTCTTAATGTGGCCTAATTACTTGGCTGTTTGGAAAATTAAAACCCAGCTGAGCTGATGAAGTTTAAAGTCAGCTGTTGTGCCTGGGTTACGTATTTTTTCACCTTAAGTTTCATTAGAAGTTTCACCACATGACTTAAAGGTCTTTCCCTTCTTGATAAATACATACAAAACCATTAGTGGCATGCATGTATGGCAGGGAGAACAGGTCTTTTAGTTATACATGTCTACCAGACACTGGCATCCTAGATTATTGAGTCAATGATCTGCAAAGATTTATAATATATATTAGATTAATGTAAATGCTATTTTAAAAGAGAGTAACAAAACGCACATTAACTTAATAGACTTTGGAGCATTTACGCCCTTATGTCTAAATTACAGCCTAAGGGAAAAAAAGACTAAAATAATGCATATGAATAAATATGCATTTACTCATTCCTAACACACATGGTTTAGTCTATCATTTACCATTCAGTGTTGTTGTAGCCATATCGGTCCCAGAATATTAAACACACAAGGCAGGTGAGGTAATAGCTTTTATTGGCCCAGCTTCTGTTGGTAAGAGAGACAAGTTTCTGAGCTTACACAGAGCACTTCTTCAGTTCCTGAAGAAAAGACTTGAAGAAGACTCTGCTTCAGGACCTAAGGAAGAGCTCTGTGTAATCTTGAAAGCTTGTTTCTCTCATGAACAGCAGTTGGTCCAAGAAAAAATATTGCCTCATCCACCTTGTCTATCTACCATACAGACATTTTCGTCCATCACTTTTCCTTTCATACACCTATTATATAAAAGGAAATTAACATAAAATAACGTTTAAATTAGGAATGTGATTTTAAAAAATGTTAAATTGGACTACCATTTTACCCCAACTCACTGTTTTCACACAATTATTTTAATGCGTGGTTTATATATATCAATGTGTGCACAAGTGTGCATATAGTCTATAAAAATAAGTTTACCTCAGGCTTGTTGCTGACAGAGTTTTGTTGTAAAAACTTTTGATGAATAGACAGCATCTAATTCCTGAGCAATAAAAAAAAAACTAAGTTACTTGCAATCATTATTCCAAATGGAAAAATTAATTGTAAATAACTGGAAGTCAATTAAGGCTGGGTTCTGCTGGGTAATGCAAATCTTTTATAGTTTTGTTTCAGTTAACTGCCTCATTAATGATTTATAGATGTGTATACAGCTGTGGGAACCATAGCATTATCTAATGCACTCAGAGAATAATTACATATGAAAAGAACTACACAGCTCAAGGGAAAATCTCTGAAATTGCTTACTGCCTTAACTTCAACCATATTAAAATGCAAAGCATTTAGAAATAGACTGTGATGTTTTATCATGTTTTTTAGTCATAAGGTTGCCAGTTTTTAAAAGGAAATTAGAATTTTTTCCCTATAAGAAAATGTTTGCATACTTCTCTAATACACAGTATGCAAAAACATCAAGGTTTAACAAAGAAAGTAAGCACTTTAAAAGCCCAATTCATAAAATATTTCCATTCCCTCTGTTCATCTGTTATGTGAAAGAATGAGAAATTTATGCAATAACACATTTTATAAGGTATAACCATACATACTTTTGATTTATGTGCATCCACAGGTAATTTTGGAAAGAATGGAAGCCAGGAAATGCACCCATGTCTGTAGTCATTTTTTGAAGACTATGTTAGTATACTGTAACATATTCTTTTTGCTCCAAATTTTTTTTCCATTTCTTACAGGACAATAGGCTAGGCAGTTGCATTTTGTCTGTGATGTGTGTAGGCAGCAACAGGGTACACCAGAAAAATTGCTGTGCCTGCAGCACCAAATGGACACTCCCTGTGCCTGATTTTCCTCTCACACCAGTGGAAATCAGGCTTTTCTGGTTTTCAAAAATTATCACAGTTCAGACAGACAGACACCATTGCATGAAGGGTCTTGCTCCACATGGCCAACTAGAGATCTGAGTTCTACCCCTAGCTCTGTCAGTGACCTGTTGTGATCTTAGGCAATTACCTTACTCCCTTCTGCCTCATTTTCCTCTTCTTTAAAATGGGGGTGATGGTTTTTATCCTCATTTGTAAGTCATTTTGAGATCTGTGGATGAAGAATGCTACAGAATAGCTTGGCATTATTATTATGGTAGTGAAGTCACAGGATTTAGTCAGACACAAATCTCTGGAGACCCGTACTCCTTGTCTTTTGTGGCATATATTACCTCTCTCAACTCTTCTGAATTGTGTATGCCCCCAATTAGTCCACCTCTGACTCCCTTCCCTTTAGCACAAAGAAGAGGATTTCACTAATGAGAAAATCTGAAACATAAGTGTCTTGGGTCTTAATTTTGCTTTTTTGTGGATGTGCTAGAGAAAAAATAAAGAATACACATAAACCTAAACAGAGAAGCATCTTGTGACAGGAAAAATACTGAAATACTCCAAAGTACTCTGTATCTTTTTTGTTAGGGGTAATTGTTTTGTTTGCAGAGCAACACCACACTTTTCAGTGAAACCTGTTTCTCCAGTGCACAGAAATGCCTGAATGACTGGGAGTAACAATCAGATAAGGTGGCTAATGCTGGACAAGATCACCCAAGAAGATAAGGATGAAATGGGAATTAAATTTGTCCATGTGAGGCTGGGATTTTAAATTGAAAGTGAATGAGACCCACAATAGAATTCCCCTCGGTTATTTCAATACAAACATGGCACCTATTAAAACCAATTTGCTTATATTGCAATAGCAGGCAGATAGAAAAGATGTATTGGTCATCTAACGCTAATTTTTGTAGCTCATCTTTTCCATTGGAAATGCCACAGCCTGTCAAAATTAAATCACAAGATCCATTATGGTAAATGGCAACGGTCACAACTTTTATTAATTAATTATATGATAACATATAATCAGCATAATACATGTACCCCAACCAGAGCTGAACACACTGATGGCTCTCATAATAATAAAATAATCAAGGATGGACTCTAATCAGAATCATCAACGCAAATACTTACACATTTTGGAAAGGAATTAAAAAGCCAGGCCTGAACCCAAGCTTGAATTGAAAAATTAGATTCTCTCTCCATAAGTTTCAATCAGGACCACATATCTGACTTCCCCACCTCTCCAAAATAACTATACTAATTACCTCATCTGTGTTACTCCCGGTTGTCTCAGATTTCCATTTGGGTATCCCCAGAAATTCACAGCTGTAGGTAAACCATTTTCGGGTGTGCTATAAAACAAACAATGCTTAGTTACTTATCCTGCAGTGTAAATGGATAGTAGGATCAGATGGAGTACAGGCCTTGCAACGCCTAACTTGCATGGCTCCCCTACTGGGCTCCAGCTGTCACTGGATCTCGTCTCCTGCTTCTGTGTAGGGAAGTGTTTTGGGGAGACAGTCTCCACTGCTTCTATGGCAATAAAGAAAATACATTATGGTGATATTCATCATAAGTGGGTTGGGTCTGTGTCCTTTTGTCAGTGTTTTAGTGAAGACTGATAACTGTGGAAAATTTGAAATATTTATATACTTCAGTTACAGGGGATCCAAGAAAAATGAAAGAGGGATTTTATAGTGTTTTGAAAATAAAAACTGTTGGCAAACCTGGTGAAATAATTATCTAGAAACTCAAATTGAACCGTTCAGTTGGTTAAAAATGTGGTAATATAATGTGAGTTCTACAGATTTATATAGTTTTAAGTGTAAAAGTAACAACACAACCTTAACTAGGTAGGTAATAGGGCATCTCCTTTACATGAAAATTGTATACGCAGAATTGTACATATTGAAAAGGAGCACACTGCGTGTAGAAAACATATAAGCACTACATTAGCAGCATGACTTTGCAATCTGTACACAAGCAGCTAGGTTTTTAGGATTATGCCACTCAAGAACTTTTGTCAATATTAAACATTAAATTAAAGTAGGTGTGCACTGCGGGGCCACCTGCTATTTTCCCATTTAATTAAAATGGAAAAAGCATGGGTACTTTAAACTGCGTCTCCGTCTTTCTTCAGTACTATGACACTAACAGCAGGCTAGCCCTATGTAAGAATACAAGAAAATATAAAAGATAGATGCTTCTTAACCTTTCACAGAATGAACATACATCTCTAAACAAATTATCTGTAGTCTAACGCATGTTTATCATCATGTAATTACGTCTTTTAGTGCAGCAAGTCATAGCTTTTCCTGTGATAGCTGCTATTATATAATGGGAGGGAGTTGAGAGTACTGCTGTGAAAAATTACTAATTTTCATCTTGTACACCAAAAGTGAGGTTTTTTTCCTTTTTCACGTATTGTTCTATTTTCTACCAGTGAACAGGGATTTTTGTGACCAAAAGTCAGCAACTTTCTGTCTCCCCTCTTGATCTTGAATTTTCATGAATTTCCTGATATGATTTTCAGAAGGGAAAGGACCAATTTTGAAGGAAACCCCACCCCCTTGCAAGTTTTCATGAAATTGTCATTTTCTATTTGCAGAAATGGCCTTTGACTTTGTGAAATTTTTAAGGAACAAAATGTTCATTTTTTTCACACAAAACCTTAACTATCTAAGGTTTCCTCACCAATATATATCTTCAGGAGTCTACACTAGTGATCTGATGTGAAATTACATTGAAGTCAAAAGCGCAATCTATTGAGACATTTTGTTTCCAAAAAATGAAATGCTCCCTTTGTGCTCTGCCTCATCGAAAGGTACATCATCAACCATGTTTTGAACATTGTTGGGGTCCCCAAATAGTGTAACCGCAATTTCCACCACATCACAATGGGAGTTGCCATGGATCTTGATATCTTATCAGCTGCATTGACTGTGGCTTGTAAAGTGGTTTTGGCCACTACTTTGCCCGCATCAATAAGGGCTTGAACTTGAGCCCTGTCTTTCTGGGACAATTCTAAGTTCAGAAATTTAGAATAGTTCAGGAAATCTTATTTGGTGAGAAGGGCCTGATAATCTGATATCCTAAATTGAAGGCTTATAGGTGTAAAGACATTTTTCTGTGTATTGGCTCTTGGGTATGATTGCTTGGATCTGTCTACGGCCACCTAGACCACCAAGGAGTTTGGGGCAGGGTGGGGTAAACAAGAACGCTGCTCCCTTATCTGGGACAACGGATCACTTCTCTGCCCTCTCAGGGATAGGGGCATAGGTAGCCAGTGTATATCACTCAGTCCTTGCTTGTTTAGTATGGCTTTGTTTACCCCCCGAGCAACCCAACTGAAGCCCGTAGGCTGCAGGATATCCAGGAGCTTATGTTGAGGGTCCTTGGCCTCCTCTAAGGAGATCTGCAGCTCTTCTGACTCTCTCCATAGCAGCTGCTGAATCTGTGCATGATTGTTCAGGGGAGATGGAGAGGCTGGAGCGATAACCTCATCAGGTGATGGAGGACTATACCCATGGGAACCAGCAGTACTGGTGGATCCAGTTCATCTTCCTTCCTTCTTCTGTGGGCTCAGAGGGTTCAGATTGACCCCTTGAAGGAGTGGAGTGCTAAGATTCTTTGTTGGAATGGATTGATTCCAAGCTAGTATCAAAGTAGTCTTAATCCCATGAGTCTTTTGAACATGCCCATGCAGGTTAGGTGGACATAACTCCTTATGGATTGGGTGTGAAGGCTCATCAGACTTGAACGGAGTTAGGGAAGGATTTCTCCTTTTAGAAGATTTGTTTTTGTGTTTGTGAGAGTGCCCTTTACTCTGATGAGAGTAAGGACCCTTCCTTCTGCCCTTCTCCATTCTGGAGGCAGACATAGAAGTAGAGGGTACACACCTTGCTGACTCTGGCTGATGTACGGGGTGAGATATGTGCTGCCCCAAGACAGCAGAGGCAGTGCCAGTGGTTAACACTGACCAAAAAGGAGCAGGAAATTCAGTTTTTGAAGCCTGGAATCCTGAGCATAATCTAAGTCCTGTGCCAGGAGACCAGAACGTTTCCCCAGGTTGGGAATTTTAACACTAACTAATTAGAATGATCAAAACATTAATAACAAAACTAAGAATAATATCAAAACTTTGAATATTTACAGGAAGAAGAGAAAGGAGAAGCCCCAGATGCTGGAGGATTCTGACTCAGGCCATGCGGTGATAAGAAGGAATGGGAGAGGCTGCCTTATATCCTTGGTTCAGAAACTGAGGAAAACAGAGGTGCGGGTACAGACTAATGGACACTACTTGCAAGAATTCTCATCTCAGGCATATGGAGCATATCAAACCCGACAATGCAATACACATAGGGACCAGCACTTCAAGAAGAATCATTAAATATTCTGAAACATTTTCTCAGAATGAAAGCCACAAATATTTCCACTAAGCTTTCCTGAATGACAGACAGAATTTTTTTATTATCATTTCATTAAATACCCATGAAGAATATGGTAGGGAAAAATATGTTGGCATAGTTGGCATCTCTGATTTACTGTATTTTGCCAGGAACTTAACTGTAAATTGAGTAAGAGTTGAATAAATTCTGTATGCTGTTTTTAGCTATAAAGCCCACATATTTCCATACACTATATCAAAGAATAAAAATGGAAATGCAAAACACTATGGGTTTTAGTATGGAAAAGGCCTTACCAAATCAATATCCACAGTCTGTAAAAAGATCTGTCAGATTTTTATGTTTCTCAAAGATGCTTGATCAGAGGCAAAATATACACAACAAAATTAGAAAATATGAATTCTTACTCTTTTTAGAAAAAGCATAAAACATTGAATTACAAAGTAGGAGATACGTAGACAATCCCAGCAGGTTGCAGTCTTGTAGAAGTTGAGAACAAGACTGTAATGGTGAGGAAATGTCCAATGTGCAGAAGACATTATACTTCTAGAAAATATATAGAGATGAGCTTGAAGGAGGTAGAGTATGAGGCTGACCATGAATGAAGTTGGAAGATGTAATTCTGAGGGATCTGAAAAACCTAACCCTCCCACCCTTACTCTTGCCAAAAGAAGAAGACTTGCAAGGGATCGTTCAAGATGGAAATTCACTATGTGTGCTATCAGGCTGCATCATAGCTATGTGAATTTGCTTCTGTTGCTTCAACAAAGCAGGAGTAATATTTTACTGCAAATAACTTTGCCAACTTTAAACACACCTCATGGAGACACAATAGCCATGCACAGCAGCTATGCCACGCAGCATTTTTCATTTATGAAGTTTGATGTTAAGGGTTTGTAAATCAGACATAAAAAGGGGATACAAGTCCCTAAAAGAAGTTCAAATTACTGGTGTGTTGGGGAGGGTGAGTGTGTGGCCTATTAGCGCCTAGCTCTCCTCTGGCTGGCCAACGAGAGGCGGAGAGCCGAGGGATGAGGAAAAATCATTCTCCCTTCTTTCCAAGCTATTTATTCCACTTCTGTTCTAATCAATAGCCTCACCCTATGAGATGGGGACATTTTCCTTTGATTAAGTTTGACATTAAGGGTGTGTAAATCAGATGTAAAAAGCTATTCACACTAAATTGAAGTTTGACACTACAAAATTTCAGCCTGAAAATCTATTTACATTTACTAGTTTTAAACAGTAGTTATTATCATACTACACAATTCTTAAGACAGGCATTTTTAAACCTGGTGTAACTCATGCCTTTGATTATATGGCCACAGGCTGTTGGCATTTTGGAACAAATTACAACAAAATCACCACTCCACGATCATGGCTGAAACATTCAGTTAAAAAAATCTGCCAGCATACACAGTAATTGAATGAACTGTAATGAAGTTACTATACCTAAACCAAATTTCTTCAAATTTGCCAAAGGCATTTGATTCTCAAGTCTAAAATTTAAAAAATAAGGCATTTTTGAGTTACCCAAATTTTACAGTATGCTGAAAAAATACTCATGACTAGTGACTAACCCCCACTCATTCATGTTCAGCAATCTCAGAATTGGAGGAGTGGGATGTTACCAAACTTTAAAATAATAATAAAAGAAATCAAATTAATTCACCCTTGGTTTATAAATAAACATGACGACGTGACAAATTGTTAGTTATATCAGAAAATATTGTGTTGGAAAGTTAGAGATTATCTGAACCAAACTCCAGATCTCAAGGGCAAACTTTGGCAGTCACTTTGAAAAGTGAACTCCAATCAAATTTTCTCAAAAGGCTATTATCAGTTTGTGACTTATTGAGGCCACTGATGCGCAGCATCCTGTGCTGCTGGTTCCTTCTACTGCTGCAGCCAAAACTGCAGGAGTTTTCCAGCTGGATCACTGCACTCAATAAGAATGTTGACTCTCTGAAGATAGCTCCTGCTGGGCTAGGTTGGCTGTGCTTCCTGAACACCCTGGACAGACTAAGCCAGTGAGGTATGCAGGAGAAATACCATACCATTTCCACCAGGTGACTTATCTAATGTATTCCATTCCAATGAACCAAGTCTATACTTGGAACAGACAGTGAACACAGCTTCAATTGTTTTGCAGGAAGCCAGAGCACAAAAATGCAGAGAATACAGTACTTCTGCTGACAATATTCTGTCAGACTATTGTATTTGTGGCTCCCAGACACAGTTCAAACTCCAAGCATAGCTGCTTTCAAGTTTTATTATGATTCAAGTGGAGAAGTCTGCCAACCAGTTGCAAGTACCCCTTTCAGTCATGTCTGCAATTCACAAGTGTCAACATTTTAACAGAGAAAACAAAATGTAAATCTGATGTAAGTTAGAAAAGAAAGAGTATCTAGGAAAGGTCACACAAAGGACTGGAGTAGTCTGAAATTGCTAAAAGGCTCTACAAAAGGAACAGGAGTGGGGATTGAAAGGAGAAGTAGGCCATAGAAAAAGGAGAGGCAAGGAAAAAGGTGTGTGGCAATAAAGAAAGTCTTTACTGTCTAGCAATTAAACAGAGCACAAAGACAAAATGTTTTCAATTGCAATTTTTGCATGTACATATTGTCTCCAACTCCCTACCCAGCATTTAAAGTGCCCTGTGAAAAACACATGTAAAGACTAATATTAATCCTCACATAGATCCTAGGACAAGTTTCAATATGAAGAATTTGTGAACTATGGCAATATTTAACTTGCTATCTCTTAGGGCAGGGATCGGCAACCTTTGGCACGTGGCCCATCAGGGAAATCTGCCAGCGGGCCGGGCTGGTTTGTTTACCAGTAGCGTCCACAGCCTTGGCCGATCGCAGCTCCCACTGGCCACGGTTCGCCATTCCAGGCCAAAGGGGGCTGCAGGAAGTGGTGGCCAGCACATCCCTTGGCCAGCGGTGGCCAGTGGGAGCTGCGATCGGCCGAACCAGCGGATGCTGCAGGTAAACAAACTGGCCCTGCCCGCCAGCAGATTTCCCTGATGGGCCACGTGCCAAAGGTTGCCGATCTCTGCCCTAAGAGATAGTAAGTCAAAATATTGCCATAGTTCACAAATTCTTCATATTGAAACTGCCAATGAATAAGGTACGCTAGTCTCAACTCAAAAAAGAGTTTTCTTTGCTGAACAGAACTAAGCACTCACCTAATCTGTCCCCATATCAGTACATGTTCACACAACCCTGCTGATTGCATTTGTACAACTTGAAATCCACGAATATTGTAACATCAGTAGCAGAGGTTTTAAGCTATGCAGTGACTACTACTACTTGTGATCTTACATACTGTAGTCGGTTCTGAAAAAAGCAATTTCCCTTTAATGATGCCTGCAGAAACATCTTTTCAGTGCTGCTAATATATGTACTAACAGTGTAACATAGAGAGGCATAATTAGTTAAACAGCAGCAACAACAATGTATTTGTCAAGAGTAAGCATTCGGTAATATCTGATTTTTAAGTTACTGCTTGAGCCATGTAGATCTCATAGCTGGTACTTAAATTGAAAATTAAAATAACAAAGTATATAGGAACAGACAGTACATTAACACAAGGTACAGAAGGTATACAGCTGGGCAAGGCATGCATATTCCTTTGGCTGTTTTAACAACTTTGTTTTCTCCAGAACAACTACAATTTCTCAGAAATTTTGCCTACTCAAAATTTGCAAATATTGTCTGAAAAATGTCATGCTGAAGATTTTGGACAGTATTATAAACTAGCTTTTGTACTTGCTCTCTCCACATTCAAGTACTTCCTCAAAACACATTTCTGTCTCACTACCTATCAAGGACTGTACACCATGCAGGGGGCCTCAGTTATGCTGATTAGAAATCAAAAGGTATAAATCATGTAATGTGCCTATAGCCATGTTGATACCCAACCAATATATGTGCCTAGTATACACATGACATTGATTTGACTATGAAATGTGTGTTTTACTTAGGGCTGGTCCACACTAACCCCCCCAGTTCGAACTAAGATACGCAACTTCAGCTACGTGAATAACGTAGCTGAAGTCGAAGTATCTTAGTTCGAACTGATACCCGACTAAACAGTTTTTAGAATCTGAATTCAAATAACTGGAGTTTACAAAATGTAACAAACTACTGGTACATACAGATTGCAATTTATTGTACACTCAGCTTTTAGATAACCAGCCCAAGACACACCAAGTACACATTAACTAGACTTCTAATGTGTTCCCCAAGCTCTCCTGCATGCAATAGTTTGGAATTTACTTTAGAGAGTTAATCCTGTAATGAAGAGTCTGAAAGTACTCTAGGTACACTCGGGTATAGGCTTTCTCTAGGCACATAGGCTGCCATATAAGACAGCAAATGTGGAGCAGGAGGGTAGAATGGGGAAACAGTTATGTTTAGAATTTGCTTCATTGTTTTAGCATTTAACTTGGGGTTACATTATTATAACAGCTTACTAGGAAATAATTACACCAGGTTCTCTCTCGATGCAGGTAAACTCTCTCCAAGTGTTTGTGCTGGTTCTGATACTGTCAACTCCACCTGGTATTGGGCTAATTAACCAGCTGTAGGGGGTTAATGCAGCATCACTGGAGGCTTCTTAATGCAAGTCTAAGAAGTTAGTGAAGGGAAAGCATCCTCTTCTTGAGCAGTTCAGCTCCAGCTCAGCAAAGCCACAGAACATGAAGATTTAGCATGTTAATAGCTTCATTTCTTTTATTTATTTAGCCTCAGATGCCCATGATGACAGCTTGTAAATAATATTACAAAACTGAAGAGTATTTACTGTACATGTCATTTCCATATGGACTTTATAAGAAATAAAGTTTTACAATTTCTGTTTATACAATATATTAAAAATGAAGTGCCCTTGAGTGTTCAGCATATTGCTAAAGTCAGAGAGGAGACTCACCTGGTTCTATAAATCCATGCTAGAAAGTAGTTTTCAGTAAGGTCTGCGCTGAATCAGGAGTGCAGCTCCCCATGCCATCAACTATTATTCTGAGAGTAGCAGGACTGGGACTATAACAATTCCACCGCTTTTCTATCCCTTGTCCACTTTTGGCACTGAGTGAGTTTAGGTGCCTATAGGGTTAGGTGGCAGCTATGTGGGGGGTTTGTGGATGACAGTAGTGCCTAATGGTGGGACTTAGGCTTCTAAATCTGGGTTTAGGTGCATAAGTCCCTTTGTGGAGCTGGACTTTCACCACAGCCTCCAGCCCACATGAGTGTCCACCTTAAGTTTGCTTATTATTGTTCCCCATCAATTAATTACCTGGGACATGAACTTTTCAATATCTCCTTTTTGAGGCTGGCTGCTTAAAGAACATCTTTGTTGGGAAGTTCTAGCCCTAGCTCCTTGCTTTCCCACTGCCCCCGTGACAGAAATTTAGCACTTTTTTACCCCACTATTGCAGTGAAGTGCCCTCAGAGACTCTGATCTTATAAACTCTTAAATATGCACATCAGTCTTTGCCGGACTGCGGCCTAAGCTGCAAGAAGGGAGCATATCTCTCAGATTTGTTCTAGAAAGAGAACAGGGTATTTACTCTTTCTTATAGAGGTCTTGCATGACTCAGTTTAAGCCTTGCAAATGTGCCCAGATGCCATGGTGATGAACATCAAATAAATACTAGCACTAATGCTAAGCATAACAAATCAGCAACAATTGCGTTCACCTGGTTTTTACTAACATGCTCAGGGTCTAACTGATCACCATATGTACAATCAGGAAGGAATTTTCCCCAGGTCAGCCTGGCAGTGAACTTGGGTCTTCTTTGCCTTCCTCTGCAATTATCTGGAAATATGTCACTTAACCATTTCCCTGCCATTGCGGGGTCGTCAAGTGCTGGTACACCTCGATCCCTCCTATTCTCTGCTTGACATATACTAGCCTAGTCTAGTCTCCTGAGGGTTGTAATACTTTGGTCTAATTTTGGTTGTTGGGTTTAGTGCTTGGATGCTGGGTGGTGTTGGTGGCCTGTAATATTCAGGAGGTCAGAGTAGATGATCTGATGGTCCCTTCTGGCCTCAAACTCTAGGACAGGGATCGTCAACCTTTAGCACACGGCCCATCAGGGAAATCCACTGGCGGGCGGGGCTGGTTTGATTACTTGCAGCGTCTGCAGGTTTGGCTGATTGCAGCTCTCACTGGCCGAGGTTAGCCGTTCCAGGCCAATGGGGGCTGCAGGAAGCGGCAGCCAGCACATCCCTCAGCCCACGCCACTTCCCTTCATTAGGGTTGCCAACCTTCTGGATTGGCCAGGAGTCTCCTGGAACTGGCCTCTATCTCCTGGTGGCTATTAAAGACAATCCAGGAGATTTTAATAGGCCAAAGTCCAGGCAGCAGCGCAGCGGGGTAAGGCAGTCTCTCTACCTGCCCTGGCTCCATGCAACTCCCAGAAGCAGCTGGCATGTCTGGCTCCTAGGTGCAGGGGCAGCCACCCCCTCCCGCACTCCAACCACCTGTCCCAGCCGGGGGGGAACGAGCAACAGAGGGAGGGGGGATGGAGTGAGCGGGGGGCAGGGCCTCTGAGAAGGGGCGGGGCAGAGCAAGGGTGTTTGGGTTTGTGTGATTAGACAGTTGGCAACCCTAACCTTCATCCAATATTTTTGCAAATTGTTTACCCACTGTAGCATATTCAATATAAAATTTATAGACGAGGCTAAAGTGGTGATAGAAGGGTTGACAGATAAATCTCTCTGTTGAAGTTATCAAGAAGAAGAAGAAAAAAATCTTTCAGGAGCACAGAGAATTACAGAAGCATTGATAGTAACTCCATAATTAAGTGCACTTTTCTAGACGATCAATAAGATCCTGCAATTAGATCTGTATCAGGGTCCACCCCTGTAGTTCTAGTTGCAGGATCAGATCTTAAATCCATTTAGTAATCTGAAACAGTTAAATGTGACTTTTTTTATTTTAGGGGTGATTTTAAATATTTTTCTGACATATACACTACTTATTTTTATTTCAACACTTGAAACTGTATGTAGATCTAAACAAAGTCTTGTGCATAAACTAGTTTTTAGTTAAAAGAAACATAATTAGCATTTTTAATCATTAATGTTTCTCTTTATACCATCTTCTTCCAGAGGGGTTGTGAGTTGAGACTCAACCACCTGACTTCCTGCTTAAGTCCAGAGTTCATGAACACCCCAATGGAGAAGAGGTGACACACTGTTGATTTTTTTTTTAAATCAGGTAATCTTGCCAACATCCTCTCATATCTGCAGTCTGAGTCCTATCATTAGCTAGCCATAGGTATGCTAGCCAAGGACCAGTACATGTGGGACCCTAAAATACATGAAGGAACTACTACAGCTGCATTGGGGTTAAACTAGGAAAAGGGAGGGGGATATACATATTTTAGTCTCTCTTGAGCTACTATCTTGTGCCTCAGAATCTAAGCCTTCAGCATAAAAATTAAGTCTCTAGTACAGGTTGATGAAATCTTTCAGACAAATTTTTTGCTGAAACATACATATGCACATCAACCAAAACTTTTTGATTATCAAATTCATCAAATTGTTTCAGACAAAAGTTCTAAAAAAATTGCAGTGTTTTGATTTTTTGATACAAAATGACTTTGTTTTGAATTTTGCTTTAATTTTATTAAAATAAATGTTAAAACCCATCAAACATGAAACATAATATTTAGTTATTGGTCAAGCAAAATGACTTGCTCAACCTTTTTGTTTTGCTGAAAAATTCAAAACAAAATTCAATTTGAGTAGACCCAAAATGATTTCTCCCTGATTTTTCTGTTCCACCACCAAACTGGCCATTCTGCCTTGAATGGTTCCTTACAATATGTGCTAACTACTTATGCTAAACAATCTGTACCAACTTGCATTTTTCAGTGACACTGGGAGTACCTTCCCCAGACCTGAAGAAGAGCTCTGTGTGGCTCAAAAGCTTCTCTCTCTCACCAACTGAAGTTAGTCCAATAAAAGATATTACCTCCCTCACCTTGTCTTACCAAACCAATAAGTCTGTTATTTACACAGCTCTAGTATCTAGCCTTATGGTTGTGAAGAAAATCTTCAAAATATTTAAGAATATAACCAATGCAGAGATGTCTCACTGACCACGCAGAAAGCTTGAAACAATATTTCTGAGATGTAGGCACCGCCTCATTCATCTCAAGTCTTCTGAGACTTCCTGACTGAACCATCATAAACCTTTATTAATCTGTAGCTAATTAACTGCCACTCAGCCACCTAGGCAATTAACTACTCATAGGTGGATCTGGTTTGGCTCATTCTCCTTACCAGAGCTTGTCACAAGTAGGTTGACTCCACACATGCAGAAAGGTCTCTCTAGCCCTACCAAAGTGCTTTACTAGCCACCAGTCCTTTCACATCATACACTCCGCTGGCTAGGCACCTTTCCTACTTCTTAGAGAAAGCTGCAGTGCTGTAGGACTGAACCCACAACTGTCACTGAAATCAAGTTTTCCTGCTTGACTGTGCAACTTTCTTCTCTGATTTTGCTCAAATATAGAAATAGACAAGGGGAGGTAGGAAAATATGCCTTGAAGAAAGATGATGTTGGCGAGCGCTGGCATTGCTTAACACCTCTGAAAATCAGACTCCATGTTATTAATTTGCAATGATATTAGTACAGTACAGTGTATACAATTTATATTCATACTGCACTCTTCATGCTTTTAAGGATCTTTCTCAGGCCAGGTCTCTACTATAAACTTACATCAATATAATTATGTCGCTCAGAGGTGTGAAAAATCCATACCCCCTATGCAGCACAGTTATACCAACCTAGCCCCTGGTGCAGACAGTGCTATGTTAACAGGAGGTTCATAGTTAACTCCTCTAGCAGAGGTGGACAGACTATGCCGATGGGAGAAGCTCTTTTGTCAGTGTAGTAGCATCTTCACTGAAGCCCTACAGAGGTTCAGTTGCCCTGCTGTAAAGTTGTAAGCATAGACCTGCCTTAAGACTCATGGAGTAGGGAATCTGTAAATAGTAAGCCAGGATCCAATTAGTATTGGATACAATAAAAAATCCTATTATGAATAATTGTATACCTTGAATTTGGGAACAAAAGCTAACAGTGTGCTGTAGTTTTACTTTATAAACAAGCAATAAAACCTCTCTCTCTCTCTCTCTCTCTCTCTCTCTCTCTAGGTGAGAGCCATTACAATGAGTCTGTCAGGGGTCTGTCCCAATTAGAGCAGCTGCTTTAGATGTTACATGGAAAGCACACTTTACACAAGTCCAGCCCTTCCAGTAGAAGCATCCCAATGTCAGTCTAGCAATGACAGGCTCTCAGCTCTCTAGCCATGGCCTTCTGACTACATCTTCCCCTTTCAGTGTTCCAAGCCAAACAAACAAACAATCCAAGCTCTGCAAAAGAAAGTGAACAAAAGGGGAAAGGCAAAGCGGGAAAACAACAAACAAAACCAAAACCATATAAAGAGAAGGTGGGTGAGGTAATATCTTTTATTGGCCCAACTTCTATTGGTGAGAGAGACCAGCTTTCAAGCTTACACAACCTCCTCTTTGCTTTGTACCTAGCTGTGACACAGATCCGAAGAAGAGCTCTGTGTAAGCTTGAAAGCTGGTCTTCCTCACCAACAGAAGTTGGGCCAATAAAAGATATTGCCTCACCCACTTTGTCTCTCCAGTATCCTGGAACTGACATGGCTACAACAACACTGCATACAACAAAAAGAGTAGACAGTTCTAGCCAGGATACTGGATAAGCTACAGTCCACTCCAACATCCATTGATCCTCCAGGACAAGTTATAGGATACAGTCTCTTCTCCCTTTTAGCAGAGGAGATCTTGGTGAGGGCAGAGGCTGCTCACTACTGAGTGACACTTTCTCCTTTTAAACTCCTCCTCCATTCCTAGAATGACATGCAGGTACAGCGGTATGAGGCTACTTCAGCCTAAAGCAGCTCTTTAACCCCTTCCATTCTGGTGCAAGGTTTATACACCTGTCACAGAGTGTATTGTCTCTCTAATATCCTGGGAGTGACACAACTACAACACTGCATACATTTTTATTTGTTCAGTTAAAATGTATCACTTGTAAGTTGAGACAAACTATGACAGATACATAATTGATGTACTAATTTGTCTGTAAAATATATTTTCTTACACTTGTGTGCAAGCTGTTAAGTAGAACAGTTATGAAAATTGAATTTATTTGTATATTTAAACTTTAGGAAACAGCATGGTAGCATATTATCATTTTTTATCATTCCACTAATCTCCAGCCTCCACTTAGATGGAGCCACTTATCTAGGCTTCTATCCTGAAAAAACAAATAGAGCTAAGAGAAATTTCTCCCCCCAAATTTTTTTTCAGCAAAAAGTGCAGATTCATTGACACAAACATTGCAAGAATTTGTGTAGATTTTGCGGAATTGTGTAGAGATTGCAGAAAAAATCTGGAAAAATCAAATTGTCTCATTTTGACATTTTCTAAACATTTAATTTCAGTTTCTCAAGTTAACATGAATTTTTGAAATGTCCTTTAATTTTATTTAAAAAAAAATAAAAACAGGAAAAAAATGGCCAAAATCTAAACAAATATTTTCTATTTTGATTACCTAGAAATTTTGAAAATTTCATTTTCAGGTGAATTCCAAATGCATTTTTAATAGATTTTTTTCAGAATTGCCAGCAAACCAAAAAACTTATTATTTCCCCAGTTCTAGTGCAGACTTCTGCAGCTGTGTAGAGTCCCATTGACTTTAGTGGAAATCTATGTGAATGTAGGGATCCATGCTAATGTCTTTCTTTTCAGAATTAAGGACTTAATATATTTAGTTTCTTCTAAGGGAGACTTGATTTCAAAAGTTTGGCTTCCTTGGAGTTAATAGCCCACTTCCGTGGGGTTGTGCACTGTGGGGAGTGTTTCAGTTTAGTTTTAGTCTAATGCTGTCACTATGTGGACAACCAGTGAGCACTACATAAACAGCTTTAATATTTTACTGAAAGCAAGTAGCCAAAAAACATCCAATCTATTTGATATCTATTTTTCAGTGCTTTAAAACAACACCCAGGTTGCCTAGAAGTCTGTTTGCTAAGGCTTTTGAAAGTAAATAGAAAAAGCAGCTCTGAGAGCTGGGTATTTGAGTGGCCAGTTCAATGATGTGATCTACTTCTCTGGTCCTTGTTTGGTGAAGGCAGTTTTGAGTGTGTTAAGGGGTGTATCCTGGACTTTCTCCTCAGAGCATATTCTGTGGTATCTGAGTGCCTGGCTATAGATAACGTATTTCTTGGTGTGTTTGGGATGGTTACTGGATCTTTGAAGGTAGGTGTGTTGATCCGTGGCATTCTTGTATATAGTTGTCCGCGGGGTTCCATTGTTGAAGCTGATCGTGGTATCCAGGAAGTTGATGCTAATGTGGGAGTGTTCCAGAGAGAGTTATCAGATGGGTGGTGGTTGTGGATGAACACTTTTCACACAGAGTGATTGCTTTATCTGATCTATAAGTCCTCATTGTCAAAGGAAACTTGCACAACACTTTCAAAAGACAAGCCTGGTAGCTTAAATTCATAACTTTGCTAGACACTAAAAATCATGGACTGAATAGAGACACTGGATTTATGGCTTATTACAACAATCTAAATCCCACTAGCAACCCCCTTGATATCTTTCCTCTTCCCTTCCTTCCCCCCTTATGACTGGAGGGGTGTTAATGGGCCACTTCACCTTGAATGGTCCCTTGAAATATGAGTTAACTATTTATGCCAAAAAATCTGTTTCACCTTGTATATAGCTGTGACACTTTGAGTGTGTTTCCCAGACCTGAAGCAGAGCTCTGAGTAAGCTCAAAAGCTTGTCTCTCTCACCAACAGAAGTTGGTCCAATAAAAGATATTTCCTCACTTCACCAACCTTGTTTCAAACAAAAATGTGTTAGTTATCAGGTAGAGCAGTGTGACCTAGTGTCCTAGTTCACTATACCTTTGGAAAACAACAGGAAATGCTTACTACACTGTATCTGTCAAACTTCCAGGGCCCATAGGCTAGAAGGAAAAAATTATTAAGATATTTTAAAATGCTTCAAATCCCCTGTGACTAGCTCCTGTATTTAATAAGCAAAAACACCTTCTGTGCATCCAATATAAGTTGTTCTTCTTATGAAGATTTATACCACATTACACATTGACATTCAGTGTACAACGATCCCCTTGGGTACTCAGTTGTCAGAATAATATTCTTTGACTGTCTGATCAACTTATATTTTATGTCAACAACACAGCATTTAATAACACATGGTTGCAGTGTAAAATAATACATTTATCACAATGCAGGTTTCTATGTGGTTATGGAGACTATGCCAGAGTGTACGCAGGTATTGCTAATATACTTTGTATATAAGGCAGTGTCAGTATTTTATGGTAGTATGAGAAGTAATAGAGCATATAAGCAAATAATTAATTAGTTGGTCGGTTATGACTGTTGGCTAGGTTTTGTTTTGGCATTTTCCTGAAACACACGCAAAAACTGGAGAAAGTATAATGAAATGGGCAGATTTCTTTATGTATGGATAACTTGTCCAAAAATTAAGACAATTGGAAAAAGGCTGTAGACTCCATTAAGGAGATGATGGGTTGCCAACTAACCCACAAGTTTTTGTTGAATTTTCCTGAAAATTCTGTTCTGTATAAATGCTACAAAGATCTGACTACGCGTTTATTAGTTGCAGCAAGAATCACAATTGCATGGTGGCAGATGAGACATGACTTCCCTAAATTGACTGGTTTCAAAAAGTATGGGAAATATTAGTACTAGAAAAGGTGACCCATCCATTCAGAGTTCTACAGGAAAGAAGGAAAAAAGATACTTACTGGAAACTTTGTGGAATTTCCTTGAATTCACTGGGAAAAAATCATCCTCCACCATGAAACCTGAAAGACTGAGGACTGTCTTTGAATATGGAGGCTGGGAGACGTTGTTAAACTGCTACCTTACTAATCGGCCACCATTCTAGCATTACCAACTTCTGAAGCCCAGTTTATGTACCAGAATTTGTGTCTGCACCGGACCTATTCTTTGTGGAATTGTAAAGCTAGTGCTGCAAAAATGTTTCAATAACAATTTATTGGATCTTCTAATAAATAAAATAAAAAAACAAAGAAAATCCATCTTTATAAACTAACAGACACAAGGTTATTGAAATATAATATAGTTGCATATACAAAACATATTTCTCAACTGCAGACCCAAGAATAAGTCCACAGTTTAGCATAAACTGAGTGCTTGTTGAAGGGGAAAAAACCTGCCTGTTTCACGGGAATTTGCTTGCACAATGCATATTTGGAGTTTGCCTTTCTTACATTAGTTACATCATTACAAGAGCTATATATTTTGCTTTCAAACCATTTCTCACACAAATTCCAGATTATATTGCCACAGAAAAAGAATGTCAATAGCAAATTACTCAGTCCCAACAATAGCCCAGGCAGCTCACAGCTAGATGACCTGAAACTACCTCACAGAACCAGGAAAGAGGAACAATATACAAGGAAAAAGAAAATAAGAAAGAAAGAAATACTTGTGGCACCTTAGAGACTAACAAATTTATTTCAGCATAAGCTTTCGTGGGTTAGAACCCACTTCATCGGATGCATGGAATGGAACATACACTGGACAGATATTTATACAGTCAGAGAAACTGTTTCTCTGACTGTATAAATATCTGTCCAGTGTATGTTCCATTCCATGCATCCGATGAACTGGGTTCTAACCCACGAAAGCTTATGCTGAAATAAATTTGTTAGTCTCTAAGGTGCCACAAGTATTTCTTTCTTTCTTATTTTCTTTTTGCTGACACAGACTAACATGGCTACTACACTGTAATATACAAGGAAAGTCACAACAGAGAACACAGAGAACTTTTATACCTATCAGGCAGATTCTCAACTGGTGTAAATAAATGCAGGTCTATGAAGCTATGCTGATTTGCACCAGCTGAGAAGGTGGCCCATAGAGTCTATTCTATTGAAACTGAAATCTTAGAAGAATATTCTGAGCACCAGCGTCAGAGCCTGTAAATCAAACAGTGAGTCAGTGACATAGATTAATGACATACCTGCCACAAAATCCAGCAACGGATGTGATCTCTTTTTATTGGCAATACAAAGAAATATGAACTGGAAATCTACCATTGGAATAATCTGATATCAAGTGAACATCTTTGGAACTAGTGTCTAGCAGTGACTCACTACAGTGAACTGTAAGGATAATCAAATGTTGTGATGCAATTTAAATTAATTTTTTATCATTATTACATACTGTCAGCAAGAGAGCAGAGTACATACACAAACAAGATTTGAGATTAGAGGCAAATATCATAATGAATACTTCCTAGGAGAATACATGTCATTCTCCTGTAACTATACTTACCCAAATATACTTTTGCTTAGTTGCAACTTGGTTTATTTACATTTGGATCATTTAAAAAGATATCCAAAACAACTATAATTTGGCATTGAAAATCCTACTATAATTTTGCATATAAAAAGAGGATGGGTCCAGTTAAAATTCTTTCCAGGCACTATTCTGAAATTTCCAACATTTATCTTGGAATATACAGCAGACAGAAATGTCTGCATGCTGAAAATGTGTAGCACATGAAAACAAGCACTTGTTTAACCAGAACACTAAATTGAGGCACATCAGTGTGGGTGTCACGTATAGTCCTGGGAAGATTTAAATATGTAGCAGTTACTATAAAATATCACCTGGAACTGTTGCTCTCTCTCAGGTGGTTCCAGTCCTGTTCTTGTGGCAAAATGGAGATGACTGTACTTTACAGTTAATAGGTGTAATTAGATGGGCCTGAACTAAGTATGGGATTGTTTGGATTAAGATCCAAACTTTGTGGTTGATTTTATATGTAAAGGCTTTAAAACAATGTATAGTACGACTTAAAGTAGACCTGCTTAAAAACTGACACTAGAATAATAAGTGGGATTTGAAAAACTGAACGATGTGAAAAAGAATTCCTCAGCATAAACAAAATAGTATATATTATAGACTTCAACCAAGCAAATATTTTATTATATTCATTCATTGAAAGAAAGACCAAAAAAGTCCTCTTCCTTGTAAACATGCTGTATATCAATCAGGTAATGTGTTTTTATAATCATTCCTTCTGTCTTTTCTAAATTTAAAAATGTACAGGTATGATTTATGCTTTTGAGGGCCGCATACTAGAATTTGACATTTTCCAACTGAGGTGTGGCCTAGTTCCAGCTCCATGCTTCATTACATCGCACTCCCTTTGAGAGGATTAAGAGAGTAAAAATAGCCAGGTTGTTTAAAATGTAAACAGGCATAAATGAATTCTCACCAGATGTCCTGTTCAATTGTCATTTTCATAAACTTATGGTTGATAAACATTTGCTCACTGTAAATCACTAGAAAGTAATACATGCTAGGTAAACTTTGTATCCTGAAGGATGTTCTAATCCTATTTACGTCCTTGTCTCGGATTGTGGGGTTTTTCCAGTAATTTAAAACAAACTGTGGTGTGATATACATTTCTTGTTTAAAATTGTGTGGTGGAACTATTCTCAACCAGATTTAGGTGTATAGTTCAGGAAACGTGCCAGGTACAAGTGTATGCATGAAGGAAGACGTGTGAGTATGGGTACATGCAAACATTTTAAAGGATCACAGAATACATCTACTTCTGGGGAAATTCTGTGCCACTGTACATGCTCAGAATTTGTGGCTCCCCACAGATTTTTTTTCCCTGCAGAATATACATTCCGCCAGAGAGGCACTTCAGTTATGCCTTTCGCCCACTAAGGGCTGCTGTGGTGCTAGAACAGAGGGCAGCCAGCTCACTGTAGCAGCCAGCTACCAATAGGGAGAGAGCAGAAGCTGCTTGTCTCATAGTGACATGCCTGTGGAGCCAGGTGAGGGGGGATGTGGTATAGGGGGATTATCAGAGTGGGGCACATGGGGCTGCTGGGGGGGTTACATAGATTGGGGTCCAGAAGGTCGAGTGGGAGGCACAGACTGGGGAAGGGGCTGAATGGGAGTGGGGGTGCAGGACCACATGGGGCTGGGAAACTGGGGTGTGTGGCTGAGTGGGGGTGCAGGGCCACATGGGGACAGGGGCAGATGTGCCTGAGTGAATGGGAGAAGCTAGGGGTCAGCTAGGGTCTGCATGGGGGAGGCGCCCCAACTCCCTAGCAATCCCTCCCCTGCAAAAAACCTGTTGGGTACTTCTCTCACCCACACCCAAGAACCCTCCAGGTTCACTCCCAGGCTCCTTCCCAGCAATTACTTCCCTCTCCCTCAGCTCCTCTGTTACCCTTGACTCTCCCAAGCCTTTGCACTGTAGTTTAAATTAATTATTACGCAGAGTTCTGTATTAATGTGCCTAGTAAGGAATCTATTTGTCAAAAAACATTTCCTGAATCTTTTTTGTTGTCTGTATTATTACAAACATAGTTGCTGATATGTATTTTGAAATAAATCACTAAAATAATTGAAACTGGCGTGATTATATTGTGTTATTTTGACAAATCAAATGTGCAGAATTTTGCAGTTTTAAAATATTAATTTATTTTTTTGGTGCAGTTTCCCCCAGGAGTAAACATCTAACTGAGCAAGCTGCATTCTTCTCCTTTTAAAACTGTTCAGCTATTTTGGAAAATGTGGGTGTAAAATGTAAAAGTGGCCCAGGTGTAGCTGATCACCCCAGGTTTCACTGAGTGACAGTATAATATAAGTCATGAAGCACTTGAGCCTTTTCCTGCCCTTCATTATTAGGATCAAATCTATTATGTCACCTGCCTGCAGTGACAAGCTGTTTTGAAAAGTTTCTCCTACGTGTGTGGCGTAAGAGAGGGATAAGTGAAGGAAGCATGTTGCAGTCACCACCGAGATAGAGCCAAGGGATGGAGCCAGCTCCTAGCAGTAATTGCAAATCTGGGCCACTAGGAGCACTTTTGTATCTTTCCCTGCTCTACAGTCTGAGGCTACATCTACACTTGGAACAGGGGTGTGATTCCCGGTTTGGTAGATGTACCCACGCTAGCTGTCATTAGACTGGTGTGTTAAAATAGTGGTGTAGCTGTGCTAGCACAGTCAGCTGAGCGCAGCGGCTGAGTACATACCCGCGGGGTCCAGTTGGGTGTGTATTCGGGCGGTTAGCCCATGCCACTGCTGGCAGTCCTACTGCAGTTACATTACTGTTTTTAATAATAGTGCTAATTTTTAGTGCTAGTTCAATGAGAGAGAAAGTACAAGTGTGATGGTTCTTGGGGCACCCAGGATGGAGTCATTTTGTTCTCCCCTGCCTGCAGCGTGAGGGATTCTTGCATGTGCTTAGCTGGGTGTCATCTCCCTAACACCACCAGCCTTTCAGCCACTCAAGCACTCTCCTCCGGCTGTGCCAATCCTCTCTTTGCACGGCAGGTTAACAATAGGTGCACCACAGTCCCTGAGTCCTTTAGAAGCATTCTCCTGTGATATCCAGCCCCTGAAATTGGATACTCACAGAAATCCCCCAAAGGAGCAGTATATTCCAATTTACCATTTTACCTTAACCCCCCACCCCCGCTCCTGTATTGCACACAGCACTTGTAATAAAACAAAAGGTTTATTGAAGAAAGGACAAAGATTCTACTAAAAACAAGAGAGAGTAACGGAAACAAATTATTACAATGCAAAACAAAATATTTAAACCTGAACCTGGGTCTACATTTACTAATAGTTACCTTTTCTATCGAATAAAGTAGGTTTCCCCCCCAAAGTTCAATCTGTTGCAGGGCTGGCTGGCTGCATGGGAAACAGGATCCAATTTTTCTTGAAAACATCCCTGCTCCCCTGAGATGCCTCCTCAGTAAAACAATGCAGAAGGTCTTCCCCCATCCCACCTGTATACTGAATCAGTCTTTTGTCTTTATTCACAGATAGAGTGATTCTCTGTCTGTTGCGATCTTTCTTTTTAACCTCCAAGCGGGTTTTGACTGCTGTTGTCTCTGATGGCTTTCCTTTGATAGTCTTGGGATGGAGCAAGGCTAGACAATTGAGCCTTGCATTACATCACCGGCTAAAAAGGTGTAGGTGAGACATATTGTGCCCCTGCTGACTAACTTTAATTCCAAGGCCATAAAGGTTTCAACATAGTTTCATATTTCCATCATAGTCACATTATTCCTTAAATATTTCCCATACATCTCACAATCATTATGAAGCTGGAAAAGTTACAAGCTGTCTGTACATACCTTGTATATTACTCTTTGTGGATAAATATCCTGTGAGAAACGTGTTTGGTGTAGGAGTTTGTCAGGTCTGAGGTGAGAGTTGTTTGTAAAGAAGAGAGGACCAATTGCCAAAGACCCTGTGTGTTACAGCAAGTATGTCTACTTGAGGTGAGAATCACTCCCCTAGTTCCAAGTGTTGATACACCCTTAGTGTATGCCGATGTAGAAGTCAGTGGCTATCTGGCCAGTCAGCACTCACATTTGCACATCTCTCCTCTCTACTCTTCCCTTCCTTATACATGGATGTAAACAACTGGAGTTTTGGGAGGCCTTTAGCCCCTCAAAATTTAGGGATTGCATTATTAGAGAAAGAAAACACTGAGTTTGGAACAGAAGTCAGCCTCCCTCCCAATAAAAAAGTACCCTGTGCCCCCAGTAGTTAACTGGTTCCCTCCCAATCTAGATCTTCACAGGAGAATGCATAGGGAAGCCATTCCTTTACTAATAGACATCCCAGCCTTTCCCCTGTGAGGACCCTACCTACATTAGCTCTGCTTGGGCTTCGGCCATGGGCCCCAGCAAGTCTAACGCCAGCCCTGGTGACCCCATTAAATGGGGGTTGCAACCCACTTTGGGGTCCTGACCCACAGTTCGAGAACCACTGATCTAAAGGTTCTAAACCTGCTGGTGATCCATGAGGGTGTTAACATGATGAAACATAGTGGAATTTTGGGGGTTTTTTTAGTTTGATTTTTTAAAAAAACCTGTGCACTAATAAGGCAGGGGTCCTATTGAAAAAACAGTGTCTGGTCATGTAACTAAAGACTGAATTATAATGCACAAGGGAGCTGAATTAAGGTTGCACAGGGAACCTTAATTCTGTCATTTTTGAGTATTTGAGTTGGCAACCTTAATAATGTTCTTTTAATGTAGTTTTTTGTGTGTAATTTAACATAGGCTGGGTTACCCACACTGATCTAGTTGTGATGACATGATGGATAATGTATCTGAGACTTGTAGATGAGAAGTATCATTGCTTTAAGCTGTATGATAATACAATAACACTGCATAGATTTAACATCAATGCTGGTCACTGCACTTGGCAGCAGGAAATAAAATAGTGCTGACACATAATGATTCATAACTACAAACATACAGACAGCATGATTATCAGCAAGTAGCCTCAGGAAGAGAACTCATGAGAATTTGAGCTCTAGAAAGACAGACATCCGTGAAAGTGAGCTAAAGAAGAAGCTGAACCATGTCAATTAACAAAGGAACTGAAATATGTATCAAATTGGATGTTAAGACACATGGCTGGTAAGTCAAAGGTAGCTGGAAAACTATGGAAGTTAACCAGATGAGTTTGCCAGCAGAGGAAGGCAGGGAGGTAGTTTTCTCTTCTACTTGTAGTAGTTTGCAAGGAAGAACCCACCATAAGGGAAAACAGCACACTGTCAACATCACTGCTAGCCCTTCATCTGCTCAGAGTGTGAGAGGTGTCTCAGGAAGCAGGTAGCAGAGCTGCAGGAGAAGGTGGATGCTACGCAGATAAGCCAAGAGTACAAGGACTTCATTGACAGGATGCACTTGGAGACATCTTGGATGTAGGGTGACAGTCATGTAGAGGAGACTTCGGTGGCACCAGAGGGGGAAGGAGAACTGGCTGCTCTGGAGACTGGTTACTTGCTACTGGGAAAGCAGACAGTGTTCCCCACCCCCAGTCCCTTGTCCATCATGGTCAAGAACCAGTATGCTATACTGGCAACAGGAGGACAGGAACAGATTCCAATAGTTGGGGAAGAGGAGCAACTTGCCCCTGAAGTTGGGAGGCTTATGGCTAGTGTATGCAAGACAGGGAGATAAAGGGGGGTGGAGGTTGGGGACATCCTTCCGAGAGGGACAGAGTCATCCATGTGCCCATGTGACCTGACATTCCAGCAGGTGTGCTGCCTGCCTAGAGCCCACATCTAAGACATTAAGAAAAGTTTGTCAAGGTTCATCCATCCCTCTGACTCCTACCCCATGCTGCTCTTCCATGTGGGCACTAATGACACTGCCAGATATGACAGAGCAGATCAGTAGTGATAACAGAGATCTGAGAACAAGAGAGAGGGAGTTGTGGGTTGTGTTCTTACCCATGCATCTGTTTGAGAATAAAGGTCCAGACAGGGACAGCCAAATCCTGGAGATGAATGCAAGGCTATGCAGATGGTGCCAATGGGAGGACTTTGGCTCCCTCAATCATGGGAGTCTGTTCAGTGAAGACAGACTTCTGGGAAGAGATGGGATCCATCTGACGGAGGGGAAGAGTGTCTTGGGACACCGATTTGCCAACCTAGTGAGGAGGGCTTTAATTTAGGTTCAAAGGGGGCAGATGACAAAAGCCAGGTAATTATATAAAAAAAGATGACCTTGACAGAGGGGTGGACATTGGGGGGTGGGATTTAAAATTACAATAGGGTCATAGTAGCAACAAGGGGAAAAACAATAACGGAATGTGCTCAACATCTTAGATGTCTATACACAAATGCAAAGAGTATGGGAAAGAAACAGAAATAACTGCAAATATTACTAGATAGGCAAAAATATTACACAACTTGCATCACAAAGACTTGGTGGGATAAATCTCGTGACTGGAATATTGGTTTCGAGGGGAATAGCTTGTTCAGGAAGGGTAGATAGGGGGGAAAAGGGAGGAGGTGTTGCACTGTTCATCAAGATTGTATACACTTGTTCTGAGGTTCAGACCAACTGAAATTCTCTGGGTGAACATAAAAGGGGAAAAGAACACAGATGACAACATAGTAGAGGTCTTCCAATAACTGCCAAATCAGGAAGAGGTGATGGACGAGGCATTTCTATAAATAACAGAAATATCAAAACACAAGACCTGTTAGTAATGGTGGACTTTAACTACTCGGACATCTTTTGGAAAAGTAACACAGCAAAACACAAAATGTCCAATAAGTTCTTGGAATGTATTGGGTGGGACAGCTTTTTGTTCCAGTGGATGGAGGAATTAACCAGGGAGACCACCATTTATGCTTAATTCTCATTAACAGGGAGGAATTAGTTGTGAATCTGAAGGTGGAAAGTGATAATGAAATAAAGATATCATGATTCTAAGGTAAGGAAGGAATGAAAGCAACAATGGACAATGGACTTCAAAAAAGCAGACTATCAAACTCAGAGAACTGGTAGGTAAGGTTCCACGAGAAGAAAATGTAAAGGAAATGTAGTTCAGAAGAGTTGGCAGTTTCTCAAAGAAACAATATTAAAGGCACAATAGCAAAGTGACCCAATGCAAAGGAAAGACGTAAAAGTTAGACTAGTTAGAGACCAATATGGCTCCATCACGAGCTCTTTAATAACTTCAAAATAAAAAAGGAATCCTATAAAAAGGGAAAACATGGACAAATTGCTAAGAAGCAGTACAAAAGAATGGCACAAACAGGAACAAAATCAGAAATGCTAAAGCACAGAATCAGATACAGCTAGCAAGAGTCATAAAAGGCAACAAGAAGAGGGGCTATAAATACATTACATGCAAGGGAGAGATGAAGGAAAGTGTGGGTCCACGACTTAGCAATGAAGGTGCACTAATAATGGATGACACCAAGAAGGCTGAGGTGTTGAATGCCTATTTTGCTTCAGTCTTCACTAAAAAGTTAATTGTGACCAGGTGCTTAACACAATTAAGATTGGGACAAATACACAATAGGGAAAGAACAGGTTAATGAATATTTAGACAAGTTGAATGTAATCAATTCAGCAGGGTCTGACAAAATTCACTATAGGATAATTAAAGAACTAACAGAAGCAATCTTGGAACCATTAGTGATCATTTTTGAGAATGCATGGAGGACAGGTGAGGACGGGAGAAGGAGAAACCTGATCTATGAAGAAAGATTAAATAGAGGGTACATTTAGTCTTGAGAAAAGAAGACTGAGGACTGATCAATTGTTCTCCATGTCCACCGGAGGTAGGACAAGAAGTAATTAGCTTAATCTGCAGCAAGGGAGATTTAGACTAGATATTAGAAAAAACTTTGTAACTATAAGGGTAGTTACGTAGTAGAATAGGTTACCAAAAGAATCCTCATCATTGGAGATTTTTTAAGAACATGTTAGACATACACCTATGAGGGATGGTCTAGGTATATTTGATTCTTTCTCAGCCCTGTCACAGGGATAATCTTCATACGAGGGAAACAGATATTCAGGGTTTATGACACAGTCTGCCAACACAACTCTAATCAAGGAGATGCAAATAATTTGATCCTTACCCTCTGCATGTTCTCTTTGTTAAATTCCACTGTTATGCAAAAATAAAAGTGACAGTCATATAGGGGCTTAACTTAAACGTACAAAAGCAAGAGAATGTAATTAAGACCCAAAAGTTTTCCTTCACTAATCATGCTCTATCTAGCCATTAGAATTTCCAAACTAGTGAATGATTTTACTTAGCATAACCTATGTACTTTAGAATGTTTTGCTACAGTACTTAAGCAAATGGAGGGACTTAAGGACATTGAGCCAACATGGAGTTTCAGCTTTACCTGTTAATCTTACAAAGATGAGGAAACTAATAATACTAAGAATAAACAGCACATTTCATCTTCATGACAATAAGCTCTTTGGGGGTAGGGACCATGTTTTTGTTCTGTGTTGGTTCAGTGGGTATCTTGGTGAATGACTGGGGCTGGTAAGTGCTATCACAATACAAATAACAATAATTGTATACAAACATCCAATCAGTCTTCACATCACCAATGTGAGGTCGGTAGTAATATAATCCTCATTTTAGATAGGGAAACTGAGTCCAGGGGGTATTAAGCTGGACCATTGTTACTTTATCATAGCAGTTGTGGGTTTCTTTTAAAACATTCTCGTTTAACCTTCATTTTAAGACTTTATTGTGAGTGAGATGAATGCCAATGTTTTGCATAAGATGCTGTAAACAGTAATTATTTCAATTGGACAAAAATGCATACATTTTCAATTATTTTTAATTTAAAAGATACAAAGGAAAAACACACATCCTTGAAAATTTCTCTATTAAAAGCAGAGCCTCTCTTTTCATGGGTGAGAGCTTTCACGCAGGGAGAATAAAGGCAGACATAGAACAGAAACAAAATTAATCCCAAAAATTTCACTCTGGAAAGTATTACTGAAAAATCATTCTCTGAAAAGGGAATTATGTCTTTCCTGGAAATGGCAGGGGCCTCAGTAAAGACATTATAATGTGGCATTTGATGTTCTAGAGGGATTTCAACAAGTTTTGCATGGTCAAATTCCATTAATAAGTTGGCCTTTTCCCAAGTCTGTGTGTGTCCCTCTCATCTGCATAGTGCTTTGATGGTAAAGAAACCTCATCTCACCTGCTCAATCACAGCTCAACGTTTTTAATTGCTTTTTTCTTGCTCCTTATGGGACCAAACAGATTTAGAAAAATCCAGGTATCCTGCAATGCAGACGATGTGAGTGAGGAGGTAGAAAAAGAAGGGTTCTGAGTAGGACATCAACTATATTGATAGTGGTGCTGGGGGATGAGAGAGAAGGCTTGCGGGTAATGCCATGGTTATGCTGATGGCGGTGAGGAGGGAATGAGCGAGGTCAATAGAATTTGGCCTCACATCTATTCCGAAGACTTGCCGCCATAAGCACTGTCACAACTACGGTTAACAACCTCACTCCACTATTCCTAAGCCTTTACTACATAACACAATTACAAACACATTTTTTACTGAACTTTGCACATGGCAAAGAATTGCATGTGCAAACAGGTTATGGCATAATCTAAGCAAGTCTGATACACAATTTTATAGCAGATGATCTTTAATTAGTGTGAAGATATTCTATCCATATCATATTCGTTCACTTGTCTTACTGTGCATTAGATGGCTGCTGTGAAGCATAGAAGGTTTTCTTTTTGTCCTAATCCCTGTGATGTGACATGATTAATGAGATGAAATTCCCATTTGGAGTTTCCTACCAATCAATAGGCAGATGGGCAGTAGTGGATGTCGAACAACAAGACAGCAGGAGATACTTAAGCTCTTGCTACTTTCAGAGAAAAAATATCTAGAAAGATAATTTAAAGAAACAGACTGTGCATTTTTTACATTCCTACTCTCCTTCAATAATCAAATGCTTCCCCTTTTTAAATGTGCAGTGGGTAAAGTGAAAAAGGCCATCTTGGGTTCACATATCTGAATAAGTTAAAAAGGTACCCCGCTAAACCTTACAAATGTAACTTGTACCGAGCGTATAAAACGCTACTGTACTGGAAAAGCACTCTATAATATGCATAAGGCAAACAACCTGATTTTCCTCTCAGCTATACTGATGGAGACAGAAACTGTTGTGAAGCTAATGGGAGTAGTAATACACTGCTGTAAAAACAGTATGGGGGGAGAAGCAGGCTCAGTGTGCTAAAACTCATGCCTGTTGCATTCATGTTTTCACATTCATAGTTGTTCTTCTTCAGTGTAAATCACAACACATTTTGCACATCTTGAGAAATATTCTTTTATTCAGAAACTTCAGCATCCTCTTTTATTTTCCCCAAAAGGCAAATATCACTACAAAAAATTTCTACTCCATGATACCTACTAAGTGGCACACAAAAAGAATAAAGCAAGGCTAATTTGCTACATACTATCTCTGAAGAGGACCCCCAAAGTCTTGGAAATGTCTTTATAAATGCACTATAGAGTGTGGCAAATGATACTGAACCATCTTACTTTAAAGACTCACCATGAACATTCTGAGATACTGTGGAAAATAAGACTCCTATAATTTAGAAGGCTCCCCTTTCCACTTAGAGAATCAGTAAAGGCGATAAAGGGAACTAGCAGTCAAGTTCCATATGGAAGTGGCTTTATAACTGTTGTTCCAACTTTAAAGACAACTAAAGGGCACACAGTACCTTTCATCACTAAAGCAGGTACAACAAACGTACTTTCAGAGTCAGCCTTAGTATACTGGCAGAATAACTACCTGCAATTTTTATTTTGCTCCTTAAAGACTGGCTTATAGCTGAGATTTTTCTTCATAAAAAGGCAGCAGTCACAAGGTCCCAATTCAGCAGTCCATCCCTATTCAGCAAAGCAATTCAGCACATGCATGTGCTTAAATGTTTACTGAATTAGGGACCTTGAGCTTTTTCTCCTTGAATCTTTTGCACAACACAGTACTGCAAGCTGTCTTCCAAGATCCGAATCCTTCGATTCAGAGCAAGTATGTGCACAACTTCACAAAGTGTTTCTTCCACAAGACCTGCATCATCAATATAACCAATGCCTATGAGGCAGAAGTTTTACGCTTCAATGCAGTGACTCACAATTGGCTCCCTTTTCCCATTCTTACTTGGAGCCAGGGTAGGCTTTTCCCCCCTGCTTCAGGATTCCCCACAGCATTTTACAGAGTACAAGGCACTGTTTCCAAATCATTTCTTGTGATGCAGATAATACTCCACTGTAACTTTACTACAGTAGAATTGTTATTGCATTAAGTACTGATAAGTTTGACTAATGACTTAAGACAGTTCTGTAAGAAGCAATTGTCTGTAGCAGAGCAAATGAGCAGATGTTACTTATTGAGGTTTTATCTAAATTGAGGAGTAAGATTTCTCAGACACTTTCAAACCTCATGCATTTTCGACCAAAGTAGCTGAATTAACAAAAGATTTGGAAAGTTAAGTGTAACTCCAGTTGCAAAATATCTATCAAAAAGGCAGCTTCCTGGCCAAGCCCATCTGCTGAGAGTGTGTGCCCATCTTTATTTTAAAGAGGAGCTCTGTGAGCAAAGTGGAGCTCAAAAGCACAAGGTCGAATATTAATGGAAGTGCCTCAGGTTAAGATGAATATTTATCGCAGACTCCTTTTGAGGAAAGAGAACACTCTAAGCCACATCTTCTGGGTTTTTTACATAGAGAAGGGTGAAGACATTAAATGTTTTAAGCTGTTGTTAAGAGGGTGATCTGAGAAGGTCATGGAAGGCCTGTAGGGGGTATATGTGGCTATCAATAGCGAAATCTCTGTCAAGGAACATTTGAACTTACCGTACAAAGACGGATGTTAACTTTTCAGCCCTTCTCAGCCTTTTGGCTAAGATCAAGGGATAGATGCTGGTTTTTTGAGGCCAGAAGCGTGTTGGAGGGAGTGTGGATGGGCTGTGCGGCAAGAGCAGAACCCAGGCAGAATTCTGAGTCAGAATTTCCACTGGAGTTTGCCAGGGAGCAGCAGCTCTGCCACCTGGCAGCAGGGACAGCTCTTATACCAGGGCTACACTAGGGGAGGGGGTCGATCTACGATATGCAACTTCAGCTACGTGAATAGCGTAGCTGAAGTTGGCGTATCGTAATCGACTTACCTGGCCATGAGGACGGCGGCGAGTCGATCGCTGCCACTCCCCCGTCGACTCCGCTTCCGCCTTTCGATGAGGTGGATTGCCGGAGCCGACGGGGAGCGCGATCGGGGATCGATTAATCGCGTCTTAACGAGACGCGAAAAATCGATCCCCGATAGATCAATTGCTACCCGCCGATCCGGCGGGTAGTGAAGACCTGCCCTTAGTGACTAGCTGGCTGGTGTCAAAAAAGCAGAGCAGTTCACTGTGTATCTCCACACTCCCTTTTTGGCTAGCTAGTGCCAGCAGCAATGCTACCATTAAGCAGGGCCTGTGCTTCTTAACGGGATATATCTGGCTTCTGGGTAGGGGCACAATGGAACTGGGAGGCTCTTTCCCCCCTCTCCCTTCCCAACAAAGGGCTACGGAGAATCTTGCTCCAAGTGTAGTATCAGTTTAATATCACATGACTTCTACAAGTCAGATAAAAAGCCCACTGAAGTCAAAGGAAAGGCTCCTGCTGTTTTTGCTGGGCTTTTGATCAGGCCCTGATACCTGAACTCACAGAATTGAATAGTAGGGTTTCCAGTTCACCTTCAGTTGCTTGACAATCAGTATTTAAAAAGGAAAACAAACATTGCCACAAAAAAGATACATATTTTTAAAGCTGGAGAAATATGGATTTTGTTTTCATATACCGACAATATATTTGCTGTCTAAGTCTTTCATTTTACGATTTAAACATGGTGCATCAATCTTTAATATTACAATTTTGTGTTAGTACTGAAGCCACAGTTTTTAAAAATGAAGGCCTAAAGTAAGGCTCCTACATGCACATTCAGGTGCCTAAATAAATGGCCTGACTGTCAAATGAGCGGAGCACCCAGCAGCTACCAATAAAGTAAATAGAAGATAGTGGGTAATCAGCACTTTGAAAATCAAGCAACTTTAGGTGGTTAAATATGGACTTAGGAGTCTAACACTAGGCTCCAATTTTAGGACACTTGGCCTGAATTTTATCACATTATTAAACATTTATAAATCTCCCAGAGGCTTCATTGTGCGATGCACTAACACGGCTGCTACTCTGAAACCTATCCCTACTATGTACGAGAAGGCATAGTCTGCCTTGAAAAGCTTACAGTCTACATTCATGATCCTGCAATGATCTCTGGTGGGTGAACCCTGGTGGAGTTCCATTACAGGACTGAGGCCTAAGTGAGCATTCTTTCCCTGCATGGTCCCACAGTTACTGTTAGTTTAAAAATAATAATAAACCCCCCTACAGCAGTAGTATAAAATACCAGCTTTCGTTCAGTTAATTTGTTAAACAGGTTCTTGAAGTCCTTGAGAATAGAATAGTAGGAGAGCACAGTTAAATCTCCTTCCCCACCCCATGTCACAGGGGGAGAGATGTTTGAGGAGACCAGCAAAGGAATGACAATGCTTGAAGTCCTAAGAGGATGGGGAAAAGAGAGTGGCTGGCACAGCCGCTCTGGGGCCTTGTCTATTTCCCCACTTTCCTACTTCTGTCCAGAACACATGTAGAGATCATGCCTGAGGGTGGGAGACGGGCAGGGGAGGAAAAGAGATTTCTCTGTCTCTCCTTGCTGCCATTGGCTAGGCTGTGGGAAGGGAAAGGAAGAGCGGATTGTTTCTTGTGCCACTCTTTTTTTGTATGTGAAGCCTCCAGGGCATGTAGCAGCTGTCCTACTACACTTACTACCCTGCCCTTCCTAGTCTATAATGGAGGTATAGTTTAAAATAAAAAAAATAAAATAAATGGAGATTTGCCCATCTCCTAGAACTGGAAGGACCTTGAAAGGTTATCAAGTCCAGTCCCCTGCCTTCACTAGCAGGATCAAGTACTGTCCCCTGACAGATTTTTGCCCTAGATCCCTAAGTGGCCCCCTCAAGGATTGAACTCACAACCCTGGGTTTTGCAGGCCCATGCTCAAACCACTGAGCTATCCCTCCTCCCATGAGGTTGGAACTGCATTTCCAAGACACTCAGTGCAATAGCACAATTCTTTCAAATTTCCGTTCTAAAAGAGAAAGAAAAGCTACATTAATTATAACATTTTAAAAAATGCTTATGTGACAGGAAATGTGGGTACGGAAATGCAGAAATATCGTAATTGGCCTAAGAGATCTACAGTAATATATTGCTGGAATAGGCCAAAGTTTTCCAAAGTGTGTGCACCTTTGTTGTGCCTCCACAATTCTTGATATATGTTCAAGTTAAGAAGTTCTGCACAGGGTAAAAGTATGTGTACACTTAAGAAAGAGTTAGCCCTTATATTATACATGCTCTCTCCTAGAAAATATCATTTGTTTTCTTAAATGATCAACATCTGGGCTGGGGGTGCAGACTCTGCGGTGGGGCTGGGGAGGAGGGCTTTGGGGTACAGGAGCGGCTCTGGGTTTGGGGGGAGCTCAGGGCTAGGGTAAGGGGTTGTGGGCTGGGAATACAGGCTCTGGGGTGGGGCCAGGGATGATGGGTTTGGGGTGCAGGAAGGGGTTCTGGGTTGGGGCAGGGGATTGGGGTGCAGGGTTGGGATGTGAACTTACCTCCGGTGGCTCCCGGTCAGCGACGCAGCTGAGGTGCAGAGGCAGGCTTCCCGCCTATCCTGGCACCGTGAACTGCGGAAGCGGCCAGCAGCAGGTCCGGCTCCTACACAGTGATCGGGGCGGGGGCAGCGTGCAGAGATCCATGGCCCCCCTGCCTAGAAGCCGGACCCACTGCTGGCCACTTTCAGGGCGCAGCATGGTGTCGGAACAGGTAGGCACTAGCTTGCCGTAGCTGGGCAGCACCACCAACGGGACTTTTAATGTCCCAGTCAGCAAAGCGACCCGATGCCTTACATTCTGTGACCTACTACTGGGTCACGACCCGAACTTTGAAAAATGCTGTTCTAGATCAGAGATACTCAGACTGAGGCTCGCGAGCCGCAAGTGGCCTGTTAATGTGTCTCCTATGGCTCTTTGCAGCACATATTAAAACAGTGGTTAATAATTAAATCACACAATCTAAATGATTAACCAATCAGGATGCTTTTACTATGTAGTTGATAAAATAATAATAATACTGGGTCAGTCATTTTTCTGTGAGAATGAATTAATATGTATGGATATATATGGTTTTAACTAAACTTGTGAGGTTACCTTTTGAGCTCCTGGCAAAGCATTCCTTATTTTATTTATGTATTATCTATTAATTTCTTTATCTTGAACAGTGATACTCAGGCCTCAGTGGTTCAAATTAGGAATCAACTATATGTATGTATATACAGAGAGAGAGAGAGTGAGTAAATGAAACAATGAATTTAATGTGGCTCTTTTGGGTAATGTTGATTCCTAATTTGGATCCTGAACCACTGATGTCTGAGTATCACTGTTCAAGATAAAGATATTAATAAGATAATACATAAATAAAATAAGGAATGCTTTGTCAGGGGTTCAAAAGGTGACCTCACAAGCATAGATAAAACCAGATTAAGATCTCTTAAAGGAGGATACATGTCAGATAACACCTTCATAAACCTTTTACAAGAATCATGTACAAACATTGATCTACCATCAACCACACAGTAGTAAACTGAAATAGCTGCCAGGTGAACTTTTAAAGTACAATTATAACCCTTCAGATTTTAAGTATACCAAATATTCCAAAATACCGGGCATGGAAGCTGAAACTGGAAAATCAGATTTTCACTGTATCCAATCAACAAATTAGCCCATTTTAAATAGCAACACTTTCTAGTAGACAGTTTTCTAGAATTAAGCAATACATTCTGTACCAAGACTAGTCAAAGTCTGATTCCAGCCAAGGATCAGCCAAAGCCCAAGGCCATGGGACCCAGACACACCGCAACCCAGGCAGACATTAGGGTACCCACAGAGGCCCCACAGAGTCTGGAGTCGCCAGGGACAATGCAGACCAGGGAACCCACACCCAGACCGCAGCAGCGGAAACCAAATAGAAAGCCGCCCAGGGGAATTAGATAGTGGCCCGGTTAGTGAACCAGAATTTTGAGTCAGCGTGTTTTGGTTGGAAACTGCCCATCCCTGACTCAGTTGCACGCACTGCTGCCACTACCAGGGCCCTGGGCTGGGGCCCGGTGGAGAAGGAGGGCCTGGGCCTCCCTACCCAGGCTGCCACCCCCCTTTTTGTGCGTGGCGCCCCCCTTCTCCGACTGAAGCCACTTGGCCATAGGCCTTACTGCCCTACAGACAGGGACAAACATATTGACTGTGGCCACTAGGCCTCACTGCCCTGCGGACTGGGGCACATCTTTTGACTTTGGCCATTGGGCTGCACTGCCCTGCTAATAGGGTGAATACATTGACTTTGGTCATTGGGCCTCATTGCCCTGCTAACAGGGGCGAGTATATTGACTCTGGCTACGAAGGCAGAGATGGAGGTCACGTACGTCCTGCCCCTACACCCTAAGGGAGATGGGGCGTACTCACTCTGCACTGGACGGGGTCCCCCCAAACCTGTCACAGGCTATCATTATTACAATAACATGGGTAATTTAATAAATAAGTTTCTTTTCTGACAATCACAAACAAATACTGTTATCAGAGACGGTGAACTATAAAGGTTATCTGCTTTTGAAACAAAAGGAACATCAAGTAATATTATATTTGTCAGTATCCAATAATAAGCAGATATATGAACACTTCCATTCACAATGCTGAGGAGATATTGGTATCTCTAAAGATGAAAAGAGAAATCATAGCAAGTTTGCCTGATTTTTGCTTTACTAATTGTCAAACTGTATTTAAATTCTAGGGGAACAAGTTTAAAATGTAATCACCATATTGGCCAGTAAAACCAAACCCAAACCTCACTCTAGAAATTATACAATTTGCATATGTTTATTCCGTGACAAATTAATTCTGTCTCTTTTTTAGCTTAAACCATACTGTAAGTTAGATATAGTGGCAGCCCATCTTTTGAGAGTAAGAATCTATAAACATTACTTATTAAAACCAAAAATTTGTCCAAATTGTCTTTATATTTTACTTACAACTAAGGATAACTATCTGAGATAATCAAGTGTTAAAATAAAGATGACAACGACAAAAAGTCAACTGTGACCAACACTAGAATTAGTATTATTTCTCCCAAATAATATATCTAGTGACAAGAAAAATCAAGAACCTGTTAGATCAATAGACAGACCAAAGGCAAAATTTGTCTAAGGAAAATTATGACTTCAAGCATGTTAATCTGATCTAAATTAGCTGTTGCCACTCAAGAAAGAGATCTTGGAGTTATTGAGGAAAGTTGCTGAAAACGTCTGCTCAATGTGCAATGGCAGTCAAAAACGCCTACAGAATGTTCGGACCCATTAGAACAGGAGTAGATAAGAAGACAGAAAATACCATAATGCCACTATATAAATCCCTGGTATGCCCACACCTTGAATACTGCATGCCGTTCTAGTCACCCCATCTCAAAAAAGATATATTAGTATTGGAAAAGGTACAGAGAAGTGCAACAAAAATGATTAAGGGTATGAAACAGCTTACATTTAAGGAGAGATTAAAAAGACTGGGACTTTTCAGCTTGGAAAAGAGACGACTAAGAGGGGATATAATAGAGATCTATAACATCATGAATGGGATGGAGAAAGTGAATAAGAAAGTATTATTTACTCTTTCACATAACACAAGAACCAGGAATCACCCAATGAAATTAATAGGCAGCAGGTTTAAAGGAAACGAAAGGAAGTACTTCTTCATACAATACACAGTGAACCTTGGAACTCATTGCCAGGGGATGCCATGAAAGTCAACACTATAACTGGGATCAAAAAAGAATTTGATAAGTTCATGCAGGATAGATCCATCAATGGCTATTAGCCAATATGGTCAGGGATGCAACCCCATGCTCTGGATGTCCCTAGACTCTAATTACCAGAAGCTGGGAGTGGATGACATGGGATGGATCACTCATTGATTCCCTGTTCTGGTTACTTGCTCTAAAGCATCTGGCATTGTCCATTATCAGAAGACAGGATATTGGGATAGATGGACCATTGGTCTGACCCAGTATGGCTGTTCTTACGTTACTTTGTGAAATGCACCTAAGTAATTACATGCAGAAAGATAATGAATGTATATGCCTTTGCTGAATTGAAGAAAAAAAGCGTTCATATGAAGGAGACCTTATTGGAAAGCAGTCAAACTTGTCTTTAACAAACATTTTTACCCTGGTTATAGGTGCTGTATAAAAGCCTAATGACAGATTATAGTCATTGCTGGTCTCTCAAACCTTCACAGTCCTTTGCATGACAATAGAAACATTTCTTACCCCAAATATGCCATGACTAGTACAAGTGATTAATCAAATCCTTAAAATAAGTCTAAGTGTTTTAAATGAAGAAGATGACCCAATTAAAAAAAAATGTTGGGTCAAGTGGCTCTTGAAAGATATTCAGGATTGGTAACACCTCATTAAAAACCATTTCAACTGCCCTACTGCATGATGTTAATGTACAATAATTGTTTACTCCAGAGTGAATCTTATTGCCAGAGTTACATGAATAATGCAAATAACTAAACAGTCTTGCTTATATCTTTAACAGATTAATTATGACTTCAGAATTATGTAAATACTAATATTAGCGTATTTTATGCTGTTACAATTTTGCAAAAATGTGACAGCACGAACAAAACTGAAGAATTATAGCCTTTTTTTTTGCTACTGTACCCTTCCTTTGAATTATATTCAGAAAGGGAAGTCAGAAAAGTGTGAAATCATAGTATATTTGATTACTCTTAACTTTACTTAGTGATGTAAATGTCAAGGAATTGGTACTTTTACTCTATCCTAATTGTTGTTGCTCTTCCAAAAAAACTAGTAAACAAATAATCTGACCCTTCAAAGTGATGCAGCAACATAGTAAAATGTATTCAACTTGTGCATGGAAAGTATTTGCACCTCTACCATTTTAACAAGCAAAGTCACTGTATAAACAACAAAACAAAACGGGTTAAGGCTCTGGGATCAGTTCATAATTTGACAAATACTTCCACATTCACAGTAGGACTTCACTTGTATATCTCAGTATTTCTCACACACAAAGAAATTCATGCACTACTAGTCTGAACTAAATGATGCTAATGTTGCTTTCAGACTGATATTCTACTTCATATTGATTGGTTCAATCTTAAAAGTATGCTGTGTTCCAGTATGCTGATCCTGATTCCAACATAGGGAAAATAAAGCAAATCCTGGATTTGACTGGAACCTGGAAGTTTCTTGAAGATACTAAATGTGAACATAAAATAGAGTTAGAACTGAAAGGTGTCTGGAACTGCTCCCGGGAGAGTTCCCTAGAGCTGTTTTAGGGAATAAAATTAGGCCAATAGAGTTTCATCAAAGATGAGGTTAGTCTATTGTGCAACAGCATAACTATTTTGAGAGACTGTTGGTACATCTTGTGGGCAGGTTGGTGGAGGTGGGGAATTGTTCAATGCACAGATTTAAAACTATTAGTTCCACCAATTGCTTCATTCTTACATTTCTACTGACATTTCTAAATATTGGTTTCAGTTTTTGAATGAGAATAGGAGAACATTTGGAAAGGTTGGAGTTTAATGAAATAATCAAATTTTTAAAAATAGATATTTTGCAAAATGTTTTATAAATATACTGTGGACTAACATACAATTAAGTCATATTTGTCCAACTAAATAGTTTACAACTTGTGGCCTAGAACAATTACAATTTACAGCCCCTTAGCTAAGGAAATCCCACAAGAATGCCTTCGGCCTTGGCCCTTTGATTTTATGGTATACAATTTCTACATTCAAAATCTTGGTATAAGTCTAAGCTACAACTAAATGGAGTATTCCAGAAAACTACTGTTATGTATGAAGTAGGGCTGTCAAGGGATTACAAAAATTAATTGTGATTAATCGTGCAATTAATCGCACTGTTAAACAATAACAGAATACCATTTATTTAAATATTTGTGGATGTTTTCTACATTTTCAAATATATTGATTTCAATTACAACAAAGAATACAAAGTGTACAGTGTTCACTTTATATTTATTTTTGATTAAAAGTATTTGCACTGTAAAAAAACAAAAGAAATAGTATTTTTCAATTCAACTAATACAAGTACTGTAGTGCAATCTCTTTATCATGACAGTTGAACTTACAAATGCATAATTATGTACAAAAAACCTACATTCAAAAATAAAAACAATGTAAAATTTTAGAGCCTGCAAGTCCACTCGGTCCTACTTCTTGTTCAGCCAATCGCTCAGACAAATAAGTCTGTTTACATTTGCAGGAGATAATGCTGCCCTCTTTTTGTTTACAATGTCACCTGAAAGTGAGAACAGGCATTGGCATGCCACTGTTGTAGCCGACGTTGCAAGATATTTATGTGCCAGATGTGCTAAAGAATCTTTAGCATGCTTCAACCACCATTCCAGGGGACATGCGTCCATGCTGATGATGGGTTCTGCTCAATAACAATCCAATGCAGTGCAGACCGACGCATGTTCATTTTCATTATCTGAGTCAGATGCCTCCAGCAGAAGGTTGATTTTCTTTTTTTGTGGTTCGGGTTCTGTAGTTTCTCTTTTAAGACTTCTCTTTTAAGTCTTCTTTAAGACTTGCTCTTTTAAGACTTCTGAAAACATGCTCCACACCTCGTCCCGATCAGATTTTGGAACGCACTTCAGACTCTTAAACCTTGGGTTGCATGGTGTAGCTATCTTTAAAAATCTCACATTGGTACCTTCTTTGCGTTTTGTCAATTCTGCAGTGAAAGTATTGTTAAAATGAACAGCATGTGCTGGGTCATCATCCAAGACTGCTATAACATGAAATATATGGCAGAATTCAGGTAAAACAGATGGGGACATACAATTCTCCCCCAAGGAGTTCAATCACAAATTTAATTAACACGTTATTTTTGTAATGAGCGTCATCAGCATGGAAGCATGTCCTCTGGAATGGTGGCCGAAGCATGACGGGGCATACGAATGTTTAGCATATCTTGTACGTAAATACCTTACAATGCCAGCTACAAAAGTGCCATGCAAATGCCTGTTCTCACTTTCTGGTGACACTGTAAATAAGAAGAGGGCAGCATTATCTCCCATAAATGTAAACAAATGTGTTTGTCTTAGTGTTTGGCTGAACAAGAAGTAGGACTGAGTGGACTTGTAGGCTCTAAAGTTTTACATTGTTTTGGTTCTGAATGCAGTTATGTAACAAAAAAATTCTACATTTGTAAGTTGCACTTTCATGACAAAGAGATTGCACTACAGTACTTGTATGAGGTGAATAGAAAAATACTGTTTTTCATTTTTACAGTGCAAATATTTGTAATAAAAAAAATATACACTTTGATTTCAGTTACAACACAGAATATACAATATATATGAAAATATAGAAAAACATCCAAAATATTTAATATATTTCAATTGGTAGTCTATTGTTTAACAGTGCACTTAAAACTGCGATTAATCACGATTAATTTTTAAAATCACGATTAATTTTTTTGAGTTAATCACACGAGTTAACTGTGATTAATTGACAGCCCTAGTATGAGGTAGTTACTTTAGCTGTGTTTGTTGTATTCATAGATGTTAAATGCGAGAAACAACACTGTTCTTTAAAAGTCAGTCAGTGATATACCTGGCCAAGCAAGAATGTTTGATCACTGGATTGAACATCGAAACAAATGTGGTGAGAAAAATATGACTTTTCAAAACTGTGTATGGCAGCGATGTTGTTGGTGGGAGAACGTAAAGCCAAAAGTGTTGTCATCACTGTATACACTGTTACATCATTCCCAAAAGTACTGTCTTCCTACCAGTAGTCTAGGAGTTCCGAATTAGGTTGAATTTCCTAGTAATTTCTGGTATTCTAACTCCTGCCCATCTTTACTAGTTCAGATTAAATAGCACATAAATATATGCTTTATAGGTGCTTTAATAATTGCTATTTTTCTCCAATAAAGAGTCTTTTGCATTCGGGAAAGATATATGCTCCTCTAGCAACATGCAGCATCTCAAATAGTATGTGTATTTAGTAACAAGTAGGCACACGTCAGAAATCCATAAAAGAACAGTAGGGGTTTTTGTATATTTCTTCTGTTAGCAAACTACTGCTGTTGCTCATAGTTGCAGGCCTTAAGCCAGATTCCTCACTATGTATATTTTAAGTCTTTGATATAATCAAAGTAGGCTGGGAAAAGCAGCAGGAGGAGAAAGCAAGAATGTTTGAATCACCAAATGAAAGTGGGATCCACAAGAATGGCGTGTTGAGGGCAAATGGTCTTTTGGTAAAATAAGTGATAAAAAGGATAACTACAGCATCTCCAGAATTTGGTGACTCAGATTTTTCAGGGTACTAGTTTATCTTAATACAAAATCTTAAGTAGGCTTGGCTGAATTTTATGATCTGGAGCAAAATGACACTGACAGGAAGAAAAAGAACAGACTAACAGATTCCGTGCTGCCATAAACAATCATGACATCAATTTAATTTGGTAAGTCACCACTTCCAAAATAGACAAACAATGGAACATATCTCCATGTCTTTATCTGACATATAGTGAAGTCAAGGATTCATCACTTCTGTTTAATCTGAGTATTTTGCTATCCTGCCATCTACAGGTGAAAAAGCTAACAGATGGTAGCTGATAGAAGCAAACACACTGCTCCTACATCTTGCTTTAATGTAGCAAAGATGTGTCAATCATTGGCTGCATTCATATGTCCCACACACCGCTAGTGTTTTTCAGTCCTGCAAATCTTTCAACAAGTAGCTGTCTCCACCTATACATCATCTAATGCCTTCCAACACACTAGCCTGCACTTTACCTCATTCAGGAACAGAATCATAGAAATGTAGGGCTGGAAGGGTCCTGAAGAAGTCATCAAGTTCAGCCGCTTATGCTGTGGCAGGACCAAGTAAACTTAGACCATCCCTGAGAAGTGTTTGTCCAACATGTTTTTAAAAACACTTGAACATGAGGATTTCACAACCTCTCTTGGAAGTCTGTTCTAGATCTTAACTACCCTTATGGTTAGAAATATCTAACCTAAATCTTCCTTCCTGTAGATTAAGCCATTACTGATTGTATTCCCCTAACAGGACATGGACATGGAGAACAAAATATTCTTTAACTGTTCCTTCCCTATTTTGGCTTCCATTCCTTCCCCCTTGTTAATTTAATTGTGTTGAGTATCTGGTCATCATTAACCTTTTCAGTGAAGACTGAAGCAAAATAGGCTTTAAATACCTCGGCTTTCTTGATGTCATCAGTTATTAGCTCTCCTTCCCTTGTAAGTAGAGGACATACACTTTCCTTTGTCTCTCTTTTGCTTTGAATGTATTTAAAGAACCTCTTCTTATTTCCTTTTATGTCCCTTGCTAGGTGTAAGTCATTTTGTGCCTTAGCCTTTCTGATTTTGTTCCTACATGCTTGTGCTATTCTTTTGCACTCCTTAGCAATATCTTCACTTGCATCCAAGAATTCATGCTCCATAGAGGCAATAATCACCAGGATTTATGCTAGATTTTAGGTTTTCACAGTAATTCAGCAGAGAACAGTACATGCAGTCATCATAAGCAGAGTTAATTTTCACAGATTTTACCTTCATCTCCAAAGCATCACTCAGATTACGTGTATCAAATACTCCAATCTCTTTCCAGTTGCCACTGGCTAATGTCATCAATCACTCTCCATCTAAACCATCACAGTCACATCTTGCCCTAAACTTTTATGAAATTCTGCTGTGTTGATTCAGACCCATCTCTTTGACCAAACTTCTTGTTTCAAGACAGATTGATACATTTATGGAGAGGCTGATATGACGAGATTGCCTGCAATGACATATGGCCCATCTGTGACCGCTATTAGCAAATATCTCCAATGACCGGAAATGGGACACTAGATGGGGAGGGCTCTGAGTTGCTACAGATAAATCTTTCCCAGCTGTCTAGCTCGTGGGTCTCACCCACATTCTCAGGGTTTATTTCCCCCCAGGTCAGATTGGCAAACACTGTGGTGAGTTTTCACCTTCTGCAGTATGGGGCATGAGTCACTTGCTGGCTGGAACTAGATAAGGGGTGAAGTCTCTGTAACTTGAAGTCTTTAAATTATTATGTGCTCCTTTTTGAGCATACAACTGGCCACTTGCGCCAGCACAGATTTTTCAAACCATTGACATCAGTGCCTGTCAATGATGCCATACTGATAGCCCTGCAGATTGAAGCCCTCTGCACAAGTATTTAGGAGCAGCAGTTGTGCACTCTTCTCTGTCAGTGTGTGCTTTGACCTTCAGCTAGAGGGACCACTTCTAGGCAAGCTAGGTTAATTTACTCCTTGTGCCTATTCTAGCCTTGGCCTTCCTGCTGAGATTACCAACAAGGGTGCCAGTTTCATACCTCTTGCCTCATGCCCTCTCTCCATGTGATATCTAACCTACACTGTGAACCCCTTGGGGCAGAAACAATGTATTTTACTTGTCTGTAAAACAAAATGTGCACATATGGTAATGAACAAATAACAATGATTATAGCCAATATGAGATTAGGCTTTGTTTATCTTTTCTCCTTTTAGTTTTTCCTCTCTGACTTACTACAGTAAATTTCCTTTCAACACTTTGAGTGCATACCATGAACATTTATTCAAACCATTGTTATTTTCCAGGATTATATGGTTACAGAAACATCTGTAGCTCTACTTGTCATCAAAAATGTAGAAAAGGTTGAAATGATACCCTTGATTGTATTGACAACATTTTAATACCAGCCCTATGGGTAAAAAAATGTTCTTTTAATGGTATCTGAGGTTTGAAAGCTAAAGTTAGGAGCTTTAATCCTTTGTTTACAATAATGTATATCGAATGTGACAGGTGTTACCTGATTTGAAGAGAACTGGAGAAAGTCCAACTGTAGGATTTTTTGTTTTACTGAAAGCAATGCCAATTTTTCAACTTTTCAAACTTTTCTTATTCTTTTCACTTGAAATATAACACAGAATAGCTGCATATGGTCTACAACTCATTACTGAGAATTGCTAATCTGCGAATAGGGACATGGTAAGAATTATGTTACTCAGCAGTATGCTAATCACCTGACCATGGCAGTTAAAAAATGTCCTCACCAGAAGCAAAATATTCATTGCTAGCAAGCTATCACGTGGTGAGTTTTGCCAGTCTACATCCAACTGATTGAAGAAACCAGAAATGCTAGTGTTGCATCTTGAAAATAATTTAAACAAGCAAGGTGTTTCAGCCAAAATGACAATAATCTGAAATAAAGCGGGTGAAAAGCTAAAATCAGCTACCAAATTTGAGTACCCTCTGCTCTAAGCATGAAACATGCACACAACTGCAGTGTTAGAGCAGCAAGCCAGCTTTTCACCATAGTTGGAACAGCAGTAAAACATTATTTGGATTCAAAAGCTGTGTTAGATAGCACAACATTGTCGTTATGACTCATTTTTGTCTGACTGGATTCAAAACTTATACTAACAAATTTGACATTTCATACTGCTCTGCAGAAAGCATGTAAAATGAGTCCATGTTTTAAAACAGCAGGGAAGCTTCCAGTGCTACAATTAACTGGTAACATATGCCACTGATGCCAAGAGGATTTTTAATCCCTTTAAACATTAATGTAGCATTTTTGCTTCTGTCGCAATAAGGCTGCCATCTGTGTTTGAACCTGCTGGGAAACGGGGGATATGTTTAGAGAGAGAGAGAAATAGAGGGAGGGAGGTAGACGGGCATGTTTCTAGATCCAACATCAAAAATAACTATTCAAACCTTCTAAAACTATTATTAAGGAATCAGATGGTTATGAACGTTGTTTAAATGCTCAAACCGCTCAATTTAAGTCAGTGTGAAATTGTTAAAAAAAACCAACCCCCCCACAAAACAAAACAAATATACTGCTCTTCTAAGAAGATACACACGTTTTTGCATATTTTTCCACATTACATTTAGTTTCTAACTAAATTCTTTCTTTTCCAGAAAAATCCTATTCCAGCATCTTTCAAACAGTGATACACCTTATACAACATTAAACGATCACCAAAATAAAAAGTTATGTTGATTTTATATTTGAGCAATGTTTTGCCTCACAGTGTTATTTGATACCAGTTTTGTTTGAAGCTGTCATTCTTTCTTTTTGAACAATTAAAAACTTTTAAATGTAAAGTGAATTTAGTTGTTATGAAAAACTGTCCTGTCCCTGGAGATGAAAACCTCTGTCTTTATCCAGCAAACAGGCATAGTCGATTCAGTTGCATTTCTAAACTACCCTGTCAATCTTCCGTTTGCGGAATCCCTTACTAGGTGTGAATCGCCACAATGCTTCCATTCAGTCCATCCGCACTCTGCTAACACAGGTTCTAACTACTGCTGATTGTCGAGCTGCTTTTTTGAGTGGGGACAAGTCCACTAAGAATGACAGGAACACAACAGGCCTGCAAGTCCCTCTACTTGGAAAATCAGTTGTTTTTTTTCTTTGAAAGTTTCAGTCTATAAAATGATACAAGCCAATCGGTAGGTAGGAAAGCTTGTGACTGATTTTTCCCAAAGATCACAGAGTATTCACAAGTTACGTACCACCTAAAGCCAGATTTTGGAGTCAAGAAAAAACATAACCTTCGATCCCTTGATTTCTGGGAATATCTCAGCCCAGGGCTACACTAGGGGAGGGGGTCGATCTACGATACGCAACTTCAGCTACGGGAATAGCGTAGCTGAAGTCGGCGTATCGTAATCGGCTTACCTGGGGATGAGGACGGTGGCGAGTCGATCGCTGCAGCTCCCCCGTCGACTCCGCTTCCGCCTTTCGATGCGGTGGATTGCCGGCGCCGACGGGGAGCGCGATCGGGGATCGATTAATCGCGTCTTAATGAGACGCGAAAAATCGATCCCCGATAGATCGATTGCTACCCGCCGATCCGGCGGGTAGTGAAGACCTGCCCTCAGAGTAATTCACAGCTCTTTTAGTGCTGCTCAGGCTGCCACTAATAGCAGCACAAGTGCTGCAAGCTCTCTAGCAGCCATCAGCTGGATAGCAGCAAAAAACAGCTCTCCTGCTGAGCAACCAGTATGACATTTGGTTATAGCAGGGGCTGCTCAATAGCATGAGAGGCAGCATGGTATACTGAACTAAGAAATGGACAGAGCAAGGGATTATTCCCAGCTCTTACACTGACTTCTGTGGTATTTGTCAGGTCGCATGGACCAACATTTTCAAATTTGGGGGTCTACCTACATTTAGGGACTAAATTCAGAGGTGCTCAGTATTTGCAGCTTTCAGTGACTTCAGTGGGAGCTGCAGGTCCTCAGCACCTCTGCAAATCAGACCACATTTATTTAGGCCCATTGTTTTTCCTGGCTATGAGAGAATGTGATGGCTCTGGTGAGAGAGCTTATAGGTCTTAAATACATTTTTAGCTGCTGGGTTAGTGCTGATTGCTGTGGATATACTGGCTAATGGTTGAAGAGGAGATACAGGAGTGGTCCATTTCAAGACTGTATTTAAGAATGGTCAAGCAGCACTTACAGCAAAGATAGATGATCCTTTTAAATAGATATGTGCATAAGTCAGACTATATAAACATGGATTTAGACACAAATTTATATACCAGTGATTGAAAATTTAGTAACTAACGTTTACAAAATGCTATATACTTGCAGAACACGTACAAAACCCTGCAAACATCTGGAAACCTAATGGCCCCCTGATTTAAGACAGGACTTAAAGATTCAAACTTAGATTTTGAATAATGTACTATTGTTGTTTTTAATATATAATTTGTATTGTGGTAGCACCCACAGTTGCTAGGAAGCATCCAAACATATAGAAAGCACGGCCCCACGTACTCTGTGACTAACTGGACCTAAAGTCTCCAACAGGAGTGCTGCAGTACTTTGATTCAGTAAACTGGGAATTCTGTGACAGCCTAACTTTAATAAAGAAATGAAGCTTTTAATGAATAAAATATTAAACAGAATAGGCATTATTTATTTTAATATTAAATTAAGTGTTCTATTCTGTCCCCACATTTTCATTTGGCAGAGTTCTGCACTGACAATGCCTAATTGCATTCTAGACCTTATCAGAGTAAAGCTGGAGGTTTTGGCAATTGGCTTGTGGACAGTTGTGATACCAGTCAGCTCTCTGTTCTGGGGAACCAGGGCGCAGTTTCAGCCTATCTGACTCATGAAGGACATCCCCCACCCCCAGCCTCTGCTTGAACCAAAACCAATCAGAGAAAAGACTTGCAGAGAGCAGTGAAAGGCAGTGGGAGACACACCTAGACCCCCCCGACAAGAGTGAAAGGATTAAGGAAACTCCCCTAGCCTCCTCTGTTTCAAAGATGGGACAGGGAGGCATCTCCATTAGCATATACAATGGAGAACAGAGATTCCAAGGCAAGAATTGCACTGAACTCTGGGACCAGAAAAGCAGGGAAGCACTGCATCCTGGGGGATCTCTGCTCCAGATGTTAATGAACCTACGCCTGCACACACCCAGCTCAGCAGCTATCAGACCAATTCTAGTAATGAATCCTTGATTGATAGCCAATATACTGAAGCTGCCTAATTGCAGTGTGAAAGGAACACCACCCATAGGCAAGAGTGATCAGCTCCTATTGTCTAGCCTAAAGAAAACCCTTGACTCATCAGTTTACCCATAAACAAATCTAGTATTCTCCCTTGAACCATTGTTGTTTCCCTACAAAAAAACCTACCCACGCTCATGTAAGTGTTCTGATGCATGGATCCAAACTCTGCATCAGTTCCACTTCTGACTGATCATGCTGGGGGCTTTGCCTGTCTCCACTCAGGACCTTGAGCTACCACCATCACCTGGGAACCCTAACCAGTTTCATGGAGTGGTGAGATCCCTCTCTCTCTCTCTCTCTCTGTTTCCTTTTCTACCTCTGGTATAACTTTCTAATCCTGACTTGTTTGATCAGGTATAGTTTTCTTTTAATAATGTAACTGTTATGACGATTTAGGGTCTCCTTGCGTAGTTATCACTATTCTTCAATAAATAACTTCTATGATTAAGCTTGTTGCTTTTCTCTCTCTCTCTGAACTTTACTCTTTTGTGTTTTTAGCTTTCCCATTTACTCTGCAGCAACACTTCTCTTACCTAAGCTAAGGATTCCTGTAACGCCCAAAAATACTGTGGGGTTTGCTCATCAAGTGGGTTACTACCAGTACAATTGTAACGTGAATGTAGGGATAGGGACTTGCTGAACATGTGACATACGAGGGTGGCAGCTTGGAAGTGCTGCTTGACCCAGTCCGCTGAGTTCAGGGGCACATAAGGGTGGCAGCTTGAAAGTGCTGTTTGACCCAGCCTGCTCAGGCTTACTCCATTCCGGTGCGGTATCTGTTGCACATAAGGGTTGCAGCTTGAAAGTGCTGCTTGACCCAGCCTGTTGAGCCCAAGGGCATATAAGGGGTCAGCTTGAAAGTGCTGAGTGACCGAGTCCACTCAGACTTGCTCTGTTTGTGTGTGTGTGTGTGTGTGTGTCTTCATCTGGTTCTGGGGCTGGAGGAACCCAGCCCTGGGGAACCTAGGTCCCGCAGGATAGCTCCATTGGGAGGGGACTTGCAGAAGGGAGAAGTAGAGCTCCATATGAAAACACAAGTGACACAAGCAGTACATTGATAGAATTACAGAATCCCTGCCCCCCCTCAGAAGAGTAACCTTAATAAATGAGTGTATGGGCAAATCTGGTAACAGTTGCTATCTGCAGACTCAGAAAGACAACACTGAATTACTTTACACTTGGGTTCATATTTTCATGGTTTTCTTTGGAATCAAAAGGGCAAGAACCTCTTTTTAAATATATAAATGAAATCTCAGATTCCAGAACACAATTCAAGGAGTGGATTCCATGGCAAATTACCAAGCCATGGAATAAATGGAGGACTGGTAGTAACACAGAGTCCCTGAAACAAATAATTCACAATATAGAAAGGCAAGAAACAAACAAAAGATCGGGAGAGATGCATAAATATACAATCAACATTTCCTACTATATAAATGAGAACTATCCCCAACTGACACTTGAACTAGCCATTAGTTGACTTCATAGCAGAAGTCTCATTGTGTTTAGTCAGAAATAAACCCTGAGGATTTGTGATATTAGTAGAGCTGACTGGGGACTGGATTTTTCGTTTTGTGGGAGAATCTGCAAATTTGAATTTTTTCCCATTCTAAACTAAACTAAACAAAACAAACAAACGAAAATCAACATTTCCATAAAACAAAAACATTCAGAAAAACTCATCATTTTAGGTTGCTTGAAAGGTTTGTTTTCACACTAAATCAAAACTTTTATTCATTTTATGTTATTTTAAAGAGAAATCAAAATGTTTGGTTATTACACAATAATTTCTTTTCATTTTTTCTTTCTAAATGAATGTTGAAATCAACATTTTTGTGAAATGTTTGACTTCTGACAAACTGGAATTTTCCAATGGAAAAACTTTCTGATTGAAAATTTCTGACCAACTCTAGATATCAATAGAACTTATAAATCAAGAAACTTTAAGTTAGTGGTATGAAAAATGAATTCCTGTGCAAAAATCAGAAAGCTCCCTCTAAGCATTGTTTACAATAATGTAATAGTGTGTGTTATTTAGTCATTAAAAACAAAAATTGACAGGATGTGATGTGGTGTAATCCCCACACTGGCTCGGAGAGGGCTGAATTAGGCCAGGTGGGCCCAATCATCCAATTAAGCAGCAAATGACAGATATTGGCTGTGTGGAGAGCCTAATTAGAGGGAAGATAACCTGAGCAGAAGAGGCTTGGGCTATTGTAAACCCAGGAAGCTGGCAGAGGTGAGGGGCTGCTGTGAGGAAGTTTGCGGTCACTGTCTGTTTAGTTGAGATTGAAAGAGGGAACCCAGGGAAAGAGTAGGATCCTGGAGGCCCGGCCCTGGCCCTCAAGGAAGGGCATACCCTGAAGAGAGCAGGGTGCAGAAGAGAGCCTGTGGGACCCAGAGTAGGAAGAAGCCCATGGAATAAGCAGCAAAGATGGGGATTGAACAGACCCTGACTGTATGTTGTAGAGTATCTGGGCTGGAATCTTGAGTAGAGCATGGGCCTGGGTTCCCCTACCTGCCCCTGGGGAAGTGGTGCCCCAGACAGGGGCAGTGAACTGGAAGACTGCCTGACATTGCGGATGGAAAGAGTCTTAGAAAGACTACCCCAGAAGGAGGAAATGCTGAGTGACCTGGAAACACAGCAGCTCCTGGAGTGAGAGAGAGCCTGCAACCCAGAAAAAGCATGCAATTGCAGGAAGGGGTGCCAGTCATGCAAAACTAATCCCCAGAACAGCCAGGAGAAGGTGCCATCCTAGTGGTGAGTAGAGGACCCTGTGACATACAGTAACCAGTTTCTTAAGTGAAAAACCAAGATACTTTTCCTTGGGGAAAAGGGCTCATATGGAATAGTTTTAAAGGGATTAGGGTTTAGAAGAGGCATTGGCAGGTGGATGGGCAGGGAAAATCTTCTCCCACACAAGCAGTAGTATTTAATTTTAGAGTAGGGTGAGCAAGATTTAGCTGTGTAACCCATTATCAATCTCCTCAACCATCCAGTCCATCTAGCTACCTTTTGTAACATTATCACCATAGTTCTAAATGATAAGAAAAATTCAAAAGTTTGAAATCTCTAGGTTTACCTTTTCTAGTTCACAGTATCAATTAAAACAACGAGGAATCTGGTGGCACCTTAAAGACTAACAGATTTATTTGTGCGTAAGCTTTCGTGGGTAAAAAACCCACTTCTTCAGATGCATGGATTGAAAATTACAGATACAGGCATAAATATATATTGGCACACGAAGAGAAGGGAGTAACCTTACAAGTGGAGAACCAGTGTTGAAGGCCAATTTAGTCAGGGTGGATGTGATCCACTCCCAATAACTGATGAGGAGGTGTCAATACCAAGAAAGGGAGAATTGCTTTTGTAGTGAGCCAGCCACTCCCAGTCCCTATTCAAGCCCAAATTGATAGTGTTAAGTTTGAAAATGAATTGTAGTTCTGCAGTTTCTCTTTAAAGTCTGTTTTTGAAGTTTTTTTGTTGAAGAATGGCTACTTTTAAATCTGTTATTCAGTGTCCAAGGAAATTGAAGTGTTCTCCTACTGGCTTTGGTATGTTACCATTCCTGATGTCTGATTTGTGTCCATTTATCCTTTTACATAGAGACTGTCCGGTTTGGCCAATGTATATGGCAGAGGGGCATTGCTGGCACATGATGGCATATATCAGATTAGTAGATGTGCAGGTGAATGAGCCTCTGATGGTGTGGCTGGAGTGGTTGGGTCCTATGATGGTGTCTCTAGAGTAGATATGGGGACAGAGAAGGCAGTGGGGTTTGTTAGGAACATAAGAATGGCCATACTGGGTCAGCCCAAAGGTCCATCCAGCCCAGTATCCTGTGTACCAACAGTGGCAAATGCCAGGTGCCCCAGAGGGAGTGAACCTAACAGGTAAGGATCAAGTGATCTCTCTCCTGCCATCCATCTCCACCCTCTGACATACAGAGGCTAAGGACACTATTCCTTACCCATCCTGGCTAATAGCCATTAATGGACTTAACCTCTATGAATCTAGTTCTCTTTTAAACCCTGTTATAGTTCTAGCCTTCACAACCTCCTCAGGCAAGGAGTTCCACATATTGACTGTGCACTGTGTGAAGAAGAACTTCCTTTTATTTGTTTTAAACCTGCTGCCCATTAATTTCATTTGGTGGCCCCTAGTTCTTATATTATGGGAACAAGTAAATAACTTTTCCTTATTCTCTTTCTTTACACCACTCATGATTTTATATACCTCTATCATATCCCCCCTTAGTCTCCTCTTTTCCAAGATGAAAAGTCCTAGCCTCTTTAATCTCTCTTCATATGGGACCCGTTCCAAACCCCTAATCATTGTAGTTGCCCTTCTCTGAACCTTTTCTAATGCCAGTATATCTTTTCTGAGATGAGGAAACCACATCTGCAAGCAGTATTCAAGATGTGGTTGTATCATGGATTTATATAAGGGAAATAAGCTATTCTCCATCTTATTCTCTATCCTTTTTTTAATTATTCCTAACATTCTGTTTGGTTTTTTGACTGCCCTTTTGTTACAGGATTGGTTCCCGGGTTAGTGTTTCTGTGGTGTGTAGTTGCTGGTGAGTATTTGCTTCAGGTTGGGGGGCTGTCTGTAAGCGAGGATTGGCCTGCCTCCCAAGGCCTGTGAGAGTGGGGGATCATTTTCCAGGATAGGTTGTAGATCGTTGATGGTGCGCTGGAGAGGTTTTAGCTGGGGGCTGTACGTGATGGCCAATGGTGTTCTGTTATTTTCATTGTTGGGCCTGTCCTAGAGTAGGTGACTTCTGGGTTCCCATCTCACTCTGTCAATCTGTTTCCTCACTTCCCCAGGTGGGTATTGTAGTTTTAAGAATGCTTGATAGAGATCTTGTAGGTGTTTGTCTCTGTCTGGGGGATTGGAGCAAATGCGGTTGTATCTTAGGGCTTAGCTGTAGACAATGTGATGTGTTATGGATGGAAGCTGGAGGCATGTAGGTAAGTATAGTGGTCAGTAGGTTTCCTGTAATGGGTGGTGTTTATGTGACCATCACTTATTTGCACTGTAGTGTCCAGGAAGTGGATCTCTTGTGTGGACTGGTCCAGGCTGAGGTTGATGTTGGGGTGGAAATTGTTGAAATCCAGGTGGAATTCTTCAAAAACCTCCTTCCCATGGATCCATATGATGAAGATGTCATCAATGTAGTGTAAGTAGAGAAGGGACGCTAGGGGATGAGAGCTGAGGAAGAGTTGTTCTAAGTCCACCATAAAAAGTTGGCATACTGTTGGGCCATGTGGGTACCCATAGCAGTGCCGCTGACTTGAAGGTATAAGTTGTCCCCAAATCTGAAATGGTTGTGGGCAAGGACAAAGTCACAAAGCTCAGCCACCAGGTGTGCTGTAGCTTCATCAGGGATATTGTTCCTGACAGCTTGTAGTCCATCCTCGTGTGGAATATTGGTATTAAGAGCTTCTACATCCATGGTGGCCAGCATGATGTTTTCAGGAAGATTACCAATGCATTGTAGTCTCCTCAGGAAGTCGGTGGTATCTCGAAGAGAGCTAGGAGTGCTGGTAGCATAGTGTCTGAGGAGAGAGTCCAAACAGCCAGATAATCCTGCTGTAAGAGTGCCAATGCCTGAGATGATGGGGCATCTGGGATTTCTAGGTTTATGGATCTTGGGTAGCTGATAAAATACCCCTGGTTGGGGCTCTAAGGGTGTGTCTGTGTAGATTTGTTCCCATGCTGTAGCAGGGAGTTTCTTGAGCAGATGGTGGAGTATCAAAAGAAACTACTCAGTGGGATCGGAGGATAGTGGCCTGTAGAATGTGGTATTGGAGAGTTGTCTGGTAGCCTCTTGTTCATAATACGACCTGTTCATGATGACGACAGCACCTCCTTTGTCAGCCCTTTTGATTATAATGTCAGAGTTGTTCCTGAGGTTGTGGATGGTGTTGCATCCAGCTGAGGTTATGGGGCAAGTGATGCTGTTTGTTCACAATTTCAGCCTGTGCACGTCAGCAGAAGCACTCTATGTAGAAGTCCAGTCTGTCATTTGGACCATCAGGAGGAGTCCATGCAGAATTCTTCTTCTTGTAGTGTTGGTAGGAGGGTCCCTGTAGGTCAGTGCTCTGTTCAGTGGTGTGTTGAAAATGTTCCTCGAGTCAGAGATGGCAAAAGTAGGCTTCCAGATCACTGCAGAACTGTATCATGTGCATGGGGGTGGAAAGACAGAAAGAGAGTCCCCGAGATAGGACAGACTCTTCTGCCGCGCTAAGTGTGTGGTTGGATAGATTAACAATATTGTTGGGTGGGTGAGTTAAGGGTACCACTGTCGTAGCCCCTTGTGGCATGTATGAATTTAGATAGTTTACTGTCCCTTTTCCTCTGTAGAGAAGTGAAATTTGCGTTGTACACGGCTGGTCTTGTTTTTGTAAAGTCCAGCCATATGGAAGTTTGTGTGGAAGGTTGGTTTTGCATGAGAGTCTCCAGTTTTGAGAGCTCATACTTGATCTTCTCCTGTTTGCTGTACAGGATGCTGATCAGGTGGTTCCTCAGTTTCTTTGAGAGTGTGTGGCACAATCTCTCACCATAGTCAGTGTAGTATGTCAATTGCAATGAATTTTTTACCTTCAGTCCATTCGGTATGATGTCCATCTGTTTTCACTTGGAGAGGAAGATGTCTGTCTGTATCTGTGCGAGTTTTTTCATGAAGTTGATGGATTTGTTGTTCTTGTGGATACAGACTAACATGGCTACCCCTTTGATACTTAGTATCAATTAGATATTCTCTAGTGAAAAATAATCCTGCAAAATTGAGAGAACACAATCCCTGAACCAAATAATACAAATCGTATTGTACCACAGAGGGTTTTCTTTCCTTTGATCAACAGGTCAACAGCATACCACTCTCATAAAAATATCTGTCATCACAGATATTTTGCCAAACTACTGTAGACATATTTTCCTTTTTTTAAAAAATTGTGGTAGCAGAGTGGAGCTACTGTCTATACAATCAACATTGTCTTCCAAGATTACTACTCTGTGGTAAAGAAAACATTTAAAGACCTGGTCCTACAAATGATTACACACATGCTTAACTTTAAGCATGTGAATATTTCCATAGGGCTACTGGGGTGCCTAAAGTTAAATGCATGTAAGTTTTATTTGTATCAAGGCTGAAGAAAATTGCACTTTTTATTTGGCTTTTCAAATACTGCATCTTTTCTACACATCTATCTCACTATTTTTCCTCATTATGCATGAATAACAAATATCAAAGGTTTGTGATAGATTAATTAAGAGTCCCCAAAAAAGTGACTCATCAGAACAACAGAAAAAGTTCTGGAAATAAGCAACAGCAGCAAGAAATCTCCGAATGATATTATGAAATTCCATAGTCATCAATACTGCTCAAGGAAGTAATGACAACAACAACAGATGAACTCAAAATTAAAACCAGACTAACAAAATCATCCTATAATAGATATATTTGATATTGATTCATTTAAATATAATTAAATTTAGATCTAAGTATTTGAGCGATCTACATCATATCTGAGCATCTTCAAAATATCTTTTAAAAAGAAAAAATTTCTCTTTTTATTCCTTCCTAGTCTTCAGAATAGCTTAATTATCTGTATCTTTTTTTGCTTGATATATTTAAATGACTGTGTGAAAGAGAGACAGAATGAGTGTGTGTGCCTGTGAAGAAGTTACCGAGGGAGAGAAGTTGAAGTGAGATTTGCATTTAGCTATGAAAGTACTGAAGTCTGTGGTAATTTGTATCTTTTGCAGGAGTACCATAGTAAAAGGTGAGAAATTCTATCTCCTGCACACATGCACTTTCTCTCCTTGATTGACAGCTTCATAGTACTAGTGGAATGTAACTTGTGGGAGGACATAAGGGCAAAAGAAGAGAGAATCTCTCAAGTAGCTAGTGCTAAATTAGACCCATTTCTAGTCCTCAGCCTAAACAAGAAATGTGAGGGTTCAGATACAACGGGACCTAAATCAAAAGCTTCCTAACTTTGTTTGGATGTTTAAGAAAAGTGTATTTGCTGCTCATGAAAGGTTCCACAGATACGACCATAGAGATTTAAGTCTTCTGTTTATCTTTAGAAATGTGTGTCATGGGCTGTGGCTTTTCTTTGAGCAGAAGTGTCATTCTGGGATTTAACATACACACATAATTGTCTAGCATGGAAAACCCATGTGATACATCTTACACATAGGAAACACCCTGGTATGTTCTATGGCCACTAGCAGTGAAAGTGACATAAGGTCACAAACATGTTCCAGCTGCCAAAATTAAAGGATACCATCATCTTTCATCCACAACTAGTACAGGAAACTAAGATCAGTATTTCCTAACAGAGTATCCTACAGTCTGTTCTAAACATGAAAACAAATCTTTATGAAAAAAAAAACCACCTTTCAGGTGCCAGTGAATATTGTCAAATATAAACAGGCACAATGGTTGGCAGCATATCAAACTTTCGCAAGATATTTTTTTTTTCATTATTTTCAGCCTTGACTAACCTGACCTTCCTTTAGTTTGGAATGTCAACAGAAATGTTAAATAAATCAGTACTTCATCTTTCTTAAAGATGTAAAAATAAATGCAAACCTAAAATTTGGAGTCAACAACTTGTTAGCAAGAACTCAAAATGACCTTTCGGTGGAAAAAATTATTGCTAGTGTTTTGCTACCACAGTCCATACAAACTACTGTGTAGCCAGACTCACATAACAGGCATCAAGGATGCCTTTCACTTGTTTATCTCGGTTTATTCTGTACACAATTATTTGGCTATAATTTGTCAAACTTTTTATTATTTTCATTTTTAGCAGGTTTTTTTCATTTTCATTCATGGACAATTGTTTTATTCAGTACAGGTTCATTTTTTTAAGTAAAGGATTATAAACTGATATTGGATCCTATTTGCCACTTTGATGTCAAAACTCCTAATGACTTCAATGAGAGCAAGACCAGGCTATTATTCTACTTGTATGCTATACTGCTGGAAAGTTGAATCCCCAAAATACAGCTCTCAGTCCCATTGTATTTATATTGAGAGTTTAATGTTTTAAAATTGCTATTACATTCAATTTGATTGGAAAAAAGGCATATATGCATTAATAAAATGGTTATAACAGAAGAAAGTGCCGCAAAGAGCAAGGGAAAAAAATCTTTAAAAGCTCACAGTAGGAAACAAAGATATAAAAGGCTAGCTTTATACCCAGGAGTCGGTCTCACACACTGCTTCTAAGCACATTGCCAGCAAGCCATGGGACAACTGAAAACATGAGGTGTGTGATGAATGTTCACTTGCTGATAATGAAATAAATCAAAGGTGCATTTGTGCATCTGGTATATATAATATTTATTTGTCTTTTACCAATAGCCTTAGGGAGATTTAAATAGTTGAACATGATAACCTGCAAGCCTGTATCTGAAGGGCAGTGAGTGTACAGTCATGAAGGGCACCAAATATATGGGGAATGAGATGTGCTTACCACAATTAAAACACAAGAAACATGATTCAAGTATGGACAATATATTTTAATATATTTTATGTATATTTGTGTGTATCTAAAAATAACTAACTTACTCATGCGCTAATATCTATTTGCCAGTAATTCCATTCTTTTTACCAAACTGTTCAGCATATCTCTACATCACATAAAATATATTCCGTTTTCTTTCTTCCTTTCTTACCAAAATCAAAGTCCTCTCTAGAGACTATATTAAAACTACTCTTCCTCATGTTATTTCAGTCAATTAGAAACAAAGGCCCATGTTGTATTTGACGCCAGCTCTTGTAGGTGAAATCAGCTAAACTGGCCATTGTTCTGCTGTTGCCAGCTCTGATTTTTTTTTAACCGAAAAGCAAAATCTGAAAATTGATCCATAGTGAAGCATATTTTAAGTATGGACTTTTGATTCTTAACTCTAGCCCTCTGAAAACTCCATGTTGATGAAATTGTGAGATGCTTGCTTGAGAGAAAACTAAATCAGGCAACGTCATTTTCCTGTGTGGAACTGTCTTTTTGAATGTGAGAGACCTCTTCTCTTTTTTGCCTTTTTGGAGCAGACTACAGAAGTGAGAAAGGAATGCTAAGCATTGAATCAATGGAGTTCAGAGGGAAAGCCATACAATACCTAAACTGGCATGATACAAAGAACCATCATACCAGTTGTGAGAAGAGCTAGGCGGTTTAAAATCCAGAGGAGATGTCCACAATTTTACCACAACACTGCATTCCTATTGGAATGTTTTAGTGATTTCAGCCTCTGGTATAAAATACCAAGATTCACTTTTATAATGGGTTCAAATCCCATCACGGCCAATTCAATACTACATATTTTCTCAGTAAGTAATTTGATTACTATTTGATTTTTCTGTGTGTGTATGTTAAAAATCTGAAGCCTTGCCTGCCCTACATGGATAGAAAAGTCCCCATGGCACTTTTCATAAAATAAGGGTTTTCCCTTGATGTTTTTGACCCAATATCCCATCTCTCTACTATGCCACATTGTGCTGAATGCTATTTGCTGACAGCCATCCTTGAATCAAAGCTTTGATCACCACCATTGCCAATGTTTTCACTTTGTGTAGAAGAACAGGCAGTGTTAGCAGGGGCTTAACTATGACATTCCCAAGTAAAAGATATTTGTTAATGTGCACGTATGGAGACATGAATACACAACTAAGACTAAAACAGTTCAAGACAGAAATAGAGACAACTCCTCAATCCCAAGATTTTTAAATCTTGGAAATTACACAGGGCTGAAATACATTCAGATAGGATATGAAATACATTCAGGGGGCTGGACTCGATGACCTCTCGAGGTCCCTTCCAGCCCTAGAATCTATGAATCTATGATGTGTTCCTTCTATTACTGTCTTTTTGAAGAAGGCTGCTATATTAATCTGTGAACACATCACATACGATTTTAAGCTAGAAGAAATGCACCAAGTTCATATTAGCACAGATTTGTACAATCAACTAATAAATTTTATGTCTGCAACAGCACAGAAAGCAATTTTTCGTTCAGATTTTTCAGTCTCCCATAGCTCACAAAAATATTGACAAAAATTCATCAGTCTGTGCTAGAGATTTAGTGCAGCAGTATTGAGACCTGTAAACTAGTGAACAAGCTCTAATATAGCTTATATAGTTCAGCTAGACATGGGCCAAAACAGTAGCGTAGCCAAGGGGGGAGTAGTGGGAGCGGTCGCTCCCCCTGTGAGCAGAAGCGGCACCTTAAAAAGGAAGCAGGGCCTTTTTTTAGCAGAGCTTCTTTTTAAGCGCTGCTTCTTGCACTCACCCGGCGGCGCTCCGGGTCTTCGGTGGCATTTCGGTGGCGGGTACCACCGAAGACCCGGCGCGAGTGAGGACTCACCGCTGAAGTGCCACCGAAGACCCGGAGTGCCGCCGGAGGCGCCGCCGGGTGAGTACAGGGGGAGCCTGGGGAGGCGCCTTTTTATAGCGCCGCTCCCCCTGTGCTCCGGACCTGCCTACGCTACTGGGCCAAAACCCAAATCATGTAGTCAGGTTAAGACAGAACAGCAGGAAAAGAAGACTATATTTGATTTTCAACAGGAAAAATGGTAGCCACGGAGGCCACTAAAAGGCAATTACAATAGTAACCAGATAAGAAAAAAGCATGGGATGTACAAGAGTGCTAGCATGGGAGGGGAAAGTTTTAAAAATATTATAACAGGAAAAGGGAGAATGAGGATGTGAGGAGAAGAGGAAAGAGAGGAGTCAAAGATAATCTAAAGGTTGTGACCTTGAGCAACCAGTGGTACAGTGGAATGGCCAGTGGCCAGGGAAAAAGGGCAGTGAGGGAAGAAGGTTTAGAAGGAATGAGGAGAAGTTCTAGATCTATTGGCAGGACATCCAAGAGGAAAAATCATGAGGACAGTAAGTGATGCAAGCCTTGACAAAGTGGGAGAGACCAGGGAGGAGTGATAAAGTCATTACCATGCAAGAAAGGTGTTAAAAGAGACTATAAGAATAGATGAAGTTACCCCCTATAAAGGGTCCAACGTGCGCTCTGTGATCTCCTCTGCTTTTGTCTTCAATAGGCTACTTTTAGTCTCTTTTCTTTTCTCATACTGAAGAGAAGAAAGGACTCAAAAAAAGTGAAAGCAACCCCTAACTCTCTAAATAGCTATGATGCCATTGCCAGGAATTAGTTTTGGTAATAAGACAGTACTCAGATTTTTGACATTACTGAAAAGGACAATCAAGACCTAGCCATTTTTTATAATTTTTTTGTCCACTGACCTCATGTTTTAAATCATGATCTATCACAGCACATTTACACTGAAAATAAAAATGTAATGGCAACAAGTCTTGTGGTGGGAGTAAAGTCCTTTTAATTTCTGACAAAATGAAAAGTCAGACATATCCACCCTTATCAAAATTTGCTTCTCTCAACTTGACTTGTCTGTCATCGATTACTTACTAAGAATGTGTATTTACTGCTGCAGGCAGCATGACTACCAACAAAAGCTCTGTGAGCAAAATGTTGAACAGTTCACAGTTCTTCAAATTAAGTTTTAAAATGTCAAAAATTATCCAGGCCATACTTTTAAAAATAACAGTTGAGCATGACCTGTAGTAACTTCATTTGTTCTATACATGATGCACATTTTCTTTGATGTCCAAAGTATGTGCCTCAGATATCCCATTCACATAGGCCAAGAAGTCAGAAAGTGCATCTAGTACAAAGAAAGTCTAGAGTAGCACATGTGAGGGTATCTATTCTAAAAGAATTGCTTTCCATGAGTACGGTGTGTGTGTGTCAGAGCAGGGATTTCCAAACTTCTTCATAATGAAGTCCACCAGTTAGTAGTGAGGCCCTCTCATGGTCCCTTCTCCTTTTCTGCCTCCACCATGCAGGACTTACCTCTACTGCCACCAATCTGGGACCACAACCCTCAGTCAAAAAACCAAGCGCCCTCACCACTTCCAAATCAGTCCCCCCATTATCAATTCCACACCATCATCACAATTTGATTTTTCTCCCACCTGTTGGTTCAATTTGCTTCCACATTAAAAAAAAAATCTGTTAATCTGTCCTTCACAGTCAAAGTCAAAGTTCTCCACACCTTGACATGTGTAGGGTCCTACCAAATTCACAGCAATGAAACACACATCACAGACTGTGAAATCTGGTCTTCTCCCATGAAATCTGGTCTTTTGTGTGCTTTTAGCCTATACTATACAGATTTAATAGGGGAGACCGGTGCTTCTCAAATTGGGGGTCCTGACCCAAAAGTGAGTTGCAGGGGGGTCACAAGGTTATTTTAAAGGGTATTGACAACCTTATTTTTACACTGTCTTCAGAGCTGGGCGGCAGGAGAGCGGTGGCTGTTGGCCAGATGCCCAGTTCTGAAGGCAACGCTCCGCGAGCAGCAGCGCAGAAGTAAGCATGGCGATACCATACCATGCCACCCTTACTTCTGCGTTGCTGCCTTCAGAGCTGAGCAGCCAGAGAGTGGCGGCTGCTGACTGAGGGCCCAGCTCTCCAGGCAGCAGCGCAGAAGTAAGGGTGGCAATATCATACCATACCATTCCATCCTTACTTCTGTTGGCGGTGGCTTTGCCTTCAGAGGTGGGCTCCTGGCCAGCAGCCGCCGTTCTCCAGCGGCCCAGGTCTGAAGGCAGCACTGCCACCAGCAGAAGCACAGAAGTAAGGGTAGTAGTACTGCAACACCCGCCACTACAATAGCCTTGTGACCCCACCACAACTCCTTTTTGGGGGTCAGGATCCCTACAATTACAACACTGAAATTTCAGATTTAAATAGCTGAAATAATGAAATGTATGATTTTAAAAATCCTATGATCATGAAATTAACCAAAATGGACTGTGAATTTGGTAAGGCTCTAGACTTCTGTTATCAATCCCCTCCCTCTGCAACTCAAAACTACTTACTGCCAATACCCTTAAAATTAATTCAACCCACAATCAGGTTTTCACAGATCAATTTCCCTCGCCCCCAGACAAATCGAAATTAATCTCCACATACATGTGCGCAAGATCAATTTATTCTCCCCAGTCAAAACCAGTTCTCCCCCCACTGAATCTCATTCTCCTCCCTGCATATACTTGCAATCACAACCCTTCCCCTTGAAACACATTTCTACTCATGGAAGCCCCTTCCAAGTTCTCACTCCAGCTTCATCCTTTTTACCCTGTCTTCTCAGAGGGCAGCAGTCCTGGCACATCTTTGTCTTTTTCTTTGTCTCCTCCTCCCACTCCTCCGTGCAGGAGTCCCTACATCCTGGTTTCGCTGCACTTCTTTCTCCAATGAAATTGTTCTCCTTCAGTGTGACTTTTCAGATTCCCATTAAGGATCCCTCAGTTCTCATTTTCCCACTATGTGTTAACAGCTGGTCCTTGTCAAGCCCGAGGGGTTCCTGGGCATTGGGTTCCAGTCAGCAGTGGCAGCTGTTCTGGCTCCCAGTCTGCTGGTAGGGGGCCTGTCACCTTCACCCTGCCCCCATGAGTTAGAGGGAAAAGAGCAGTTTCAGCAGCAGACACTAGCGGCAGTTCGAGCTTTATGTTTGAGACATCCTGGCCATACCTGCACCTAGGGGGCTGGGACTGACTGCACAGTGTGGCTTCCCAGTTTCCTATGGACCTCAAGGAAGAGTTCTATGGACCACAATATGGAAAGCAGACACAAACCTTCCAAAACCTAACGCAAAATATTTTCCTTATGGTGTTGTATTCCATGTATGTATGTTTCTATTTACTGTCCAAGATGTGTGTGAGGTTGAATGGAAGAAGATGTAACTAAAGATTTGTTCATTATTCAGTTTGAATAGCTTAGTTTTAAACAGCTTTGCAGTTGCTGTTAAACGGACATGTGCTGCACTCAGGAATAGAATCTTATCTAATATAGCATAGAGTATATTTAAAAAGAGGTTCGCCTTCAGTGACTCTTACTCTTAGCAAATAACTCAACAACCCCCTGTATATCAGTCCAAATACCAACACTAGACATTACCTTCTGCAAATGCTTACATTTGGATGATCTCTACACACATTTATTATATCACTATTTGATTTTCATTTGCTACTTATGATTCCTAAAATGTAAAGCAGAAGGATCTTTGTGTCCCCAAACTGGTTTCTTTTTTAAATGCTGCTCATTATTATCTTAATTTGAATTTCCTCTCCTACATGTGATGTGATGTCAAAATAAAGGGTAATGAAACAAAAAAGCATATGTCACTGGATTGTGTTCCAAGGTTTTTCCAGCCAACTCTTGTTAAAGATTCCATTTTTTAGTTTAAAAATGTCCTCCATATTGAGCCAAATTCTTGTTTCAAAAGCACGAGTAGTCCATTTATTTAATTAAGTACATGTTTAAGCATTTTACTGGATCAGGGAATTAATCCTCCGTATACTTTCTTCTTATTGTTTGTTGGCCAAAGACACCAGTGCAATCCTTACAGAAAGTTAAATCTGCTGATATTTCAATCTGCAGTTCTAAGGAGCAGATTCTCAATTGTTGTAAATTGACATAGCTCCATTACACCAACTGAGGATCTGCCCCAAATGTTTTAAACCTAATCTTCAGACCTGAATCTATCCACTCCAACAAATATTTGTAGGGTGTTATATTTAAAACGATCTACAGATGGATCATGAACAAAACCCACCCACTCATCATCTGTCTATAATGGAGGACTTGCCTGTAGTTTTCCTGTACCTTTTTATGTATTTTCTTCTAGTTTTATATATGCTATGTGAATATGTATCAATAAAATAAAGTAAAAATCAAAGGAAGAAAAAAGGAAAATGTGGGCAAATATTGTTAATAACACCCAAACACTGGGGTTTTAACATAATTCAATTCTTGAATAACATCCCAGCTAGCAGGTTGGTAGATGGAGGCACCTACAGAAAATAATAAGATCAGTAGAATTATGTTTTCTAATGTAGTTTTAAATGTTTCTCAGAATGTTGCTTCCACCAAGATGCACTGTGTGCAGAATTTGTACCACTAATTCAACTTTCTAGTCTAATGTTGCTCAATTCCTGAAGTGAATTCACTGTGATTACTGCCATGAGTGAAATACACAGGATTTGGCTTTCTGCAGTGGTTAGACTATGCGGAATATACTTTCTTAATTTTTTTAACATGGCATATAATATTATGCTCATATCTTTATTACTTCCACAATATTAATCTATGTGGTAGATATATCTAATTAAAATAAGCACTTTGGATCTCTCTAACAGTGTAGACAAAGGGCTGTTTTTGCTTACTTTATTTTTCCCAAAATGCAAAATCTCCATGTGTTTAAGAAAAACATATTTCCACAAATATACAACTTTCCCTCCCACTACACACCAACATTTTAAAATTTAAAACTATTTACATTTTCTGTTTGTTTTTAAATTCCTACTGTGACTGAAGGAGAAAGTTTTTAACGTTTGCTGCTCTGCATGTACTGTAGGTATAAAGAAAAAACATCTCTTCTGGGTTGAAGCAACTCACAGCCAGTTTTTTCCTGGAAACCTTGTAGATGACGGTTCCATTCCATCTTCTTTATTAATTTATTTATTAGAATCTATTGTTTTACCACCAGGTGTGTGTTTGTATAGAAAATGTTTTCTCTTTGAAGGCCAAAGAAAAAAGCCAAGAGACCTAAACTGGAAAATAACCTCATCCAAGCTCCTCTACAGGGAATCCAACAGCCTCAGCTGTATGATTCCATTGAATAAAGGCATGCACCGAAGCTGTGAGACGCCTTGTTACTACACTATAAGGTGATAAAGGACAATGCTTACTCAGGCAAACTCCTACTGACTGAATAGAAGAGGTTTGGGAGTAAAATTTGCTCCTCTGCAAAGAGCCGGCACAAATGCTGTGAATCTCTAGTTCAGTGGTTGTTAAACTTTTTAGGCTGCGTACCCCTTTCCAAATAACGCAGTCTACCGCGTACCCCCATCTGAGATAGGGTCATAATATATCTATAAAAACAGAGGGAGGGGGGAAAGGTCTGTAAGGAATAAGCCCACCATTACAGGATTTTTCTCGCATATCCCCCTAGAGGTACGTGTACCCCAGTTTGAAAACCATTGTTCTAGTTTGAAGATTTAATTGAGATGTAAGTGGTGTGCAGGCCTCTGCACCAGGGGTGAATTTTACACTTTGTGCTACATGGGTTTCTTAGAGTTCCCACCTACCCATTCCACAGCAAAGGAAGTTGGAAGTCACTTGACTCTGCCACAAGCGTCTCCTTGGTGGAATTTCCACCCATTCTCTTCTATGCCATCAGAAGCCAATAAATCTAATCCACTAGCCATCGTTCACAATGATAGTTAGGTAATGTCAGTGTTTTCTATTGTGCAGTGTGATTTCAAATATATATTGCATTTTTATGTTAAATAAATTGCATATGTATCTACCCAACTAGTTTCTTTTTGATGTAGGTGCATTCTCGTAGCATCTGAGGTTTTACTAAAGTTTGCTTATGGCATAAATGTATAGTATTCATTGCTGAGATAAAATGCTGCAAGCTAAATATATTTAACTAGAGTATTTATTCTACCACACTGTCCATTGTATGCCTAGTAATACAATAGGAGGAAAAATGCAATTCTTGTAGCCATTAAACGATTTAGAGCATGTTCACAGTGGAAAATTATACAATGCTGTATTTTTGATATTTTCCTATTTCCATTGATTTACTGAGGAATTGCACAGCTAAAACTGCTGTACCATTTTTTAAAAATAGTGGCAAATTTGTAACAAGAACTAGATGAAAATTATTACTTTAAAAATGTTTTACTTAATAGTATTGATAATACTTTGCATTTCTGTAACAACCTGGATTCAAGGATTTCAAATTCTTAAAGTTCTTATTCAATTAATCCTCATAGATATTTAATTATCATTCTTGTTTTCAAAGAGAAACTGAGGCACACAGAGGTTAAGTAGTACAAAGACTGTGATATAGCCAGAAATAGAAACCCAATTCTCCAGCAACCTGTCCTATGCCTTAAATCTAAGCCCATATTTCCTCATTTTTAAAAGACTGGTTTAGTGTCAGCAAATTTTTAAAGCTTTGTAGACAAAAGTAAAAAGTTAGCATTAGCACATATCTAGTTAGATGTGGACATAAATTTGCTATAGTAAAGTATTTGTATTTATTTAATAAATTCTAATTTAAAATCCCCAAAAGAGTAAGGGTCCATTAGACCTCTCCCCTCTATAGTTCAACATTACTCACTTAGAAGTTGCCCTGAAGGATCAGATCCTACTTCCTTGGATGTTAATTGGAATTGTACTACTGAATTCAGTAGAAACATAAATGGTCCCTGTAGCGGGGACACCATTCACCCCCCTCACTCTTGTGGCCACAGGTGTTTCCACAGTGCCCTCCATCTGCATCCTCTCCTTGAGGCTTCTTAGGAGAGCCATACGGTCTCTCTTAGGGCAATCATCAGCCCTCCTCTGAAACTGGGTCAGCAGCCAAAAGTAATTCAAGACAGTCCTCAGTGTCCCAAACGCAAGGTCTACCATAGCAACCCCAGAGTTTGCACCCATCTCTGATGCTCCTGCTGACCACAGAGACTTTATTTTAGCAGAAATTTAGACTTCTGGTTCAGCCTTTTTTCCTCTGTCAGTGCGCACCCTGTTCTGAGAGGGAAGGTGGCATACAATATATCTTTAGGAGAGCTCCTCTCAGTTGGCCAGAAGAGAAGGGAGTTCTGCCCCCGACCCACACTACAAGGCTTCTGATCCCAGGCCCTTAAAGTAACTGTGTCCTGAGTTCTTTTCATCCTACTGCTAACTTCCTGGGACAACCACCTCTCTTCCAGTTTTGGCTGGTTACTCTGCCTCTGTGCTCACACCAACATCCCTGGGATGTTCTGGCCCCTCAGGTTTAAAAGGCCAGTACACCCCTTTACAGTACTCAAGTTGATGACAACTCTTATAATGAGTATTCCCTCCTAACTTCTTTACAGTTAGCAAAATCAAGGACAGTTCCATATACGTATGTGCACAAGTGAAGATGGATGGAATGTGTTACATGAGCACAAAAAGTTTCTCTCACTTACCCTTTTGGTACATTAAGATTTTGCCAGATAAATACATCAGAGTGCATTCCTCACAGTGAACTTTGTATACTTCTGAAAGTACAAGGCCTGTTTAGACCATAATCAAGTTAAAAATGTCTCCAATCCTTATTAATATTATGCTACTGATGTATTGTTATAAATGCTGATTTATAATTCCTGCTTTATACAGGAGAGAAAAACAATTATATTAACCCAGGCACAGGAAACCAGATATTTTGGTGTGTGGGCTGGCAAGATGGACAGTGATTACAGATTAAGACATGGTGTAGAGCCAAAAGTGCCTCTGGCTCTCCCTTTCTCTGATCTGTGCCTCCTTCTTTTCCTGTTTTGGGCTTTACTTTCATTTTATCTTGCAGTCTTCAAAGGTTTCACTTGTTTTGTTTGACCTGAAACAAAATTTTTCTCTGATTTTTTTTGGAACGGCCAACAAATAAAAAAAATCAGTTGTTTGCACTGCCCCAGTCACGGACTCTTTTTTTTCTTTTACCGACTCACTATGTTCTGAATCTCTCTATTACTTATGTCAGAGTGAGCAAAATAATTTAATAGTTTTCAAATATATTCTCTTTATCTCTTGAATTCTTGTACTATTAAATTGTTAACCTGCTCTTGCTTTAGAAAGGAAGCTACTTTCTCCTAATTTGGGACTATAACCTGGTTAATGTACGTCATTTTCAATGATTTTCAGCATTTTTCTCTAAAAATGTGTGTTTTCAGGTTGTTGTCTTTTTTTCCACAGCCTGAGTAAGTCCGGAAATTTCATATTCCTTTCAGTAGTTTCTCACGAGATATGAAAAAAGTATTCATAGAAAGCAGTTGTATTTGGTTTTAACATTGTTAGCATTTCCTCTCATGAGGGATATTAAATAATTTCATGCACAACTGCTCAAAATATTTTTTAAACTTCTGTAAACACAAGATTGCCAAAATCTAACATATGTTATGTGGTATTTAATCCTCAAGAGGAACTAAAGGAACAAAACACTTCTGTTAAAGTAATTAATAAGCACCAATACAGATACTATACCTAGAATCTGTTCCATGAAAATGAATCATATCCTCCTACAACTCAGACCTAATATTAACATTTTAAAATGTTCAATACACAGCAATATTGGTTAAACTGAACATTGAAGTCTTATATTTATAGATCTAATTATTAAACCTATGCACACCTTCTGGAGCCCTTGAATTGGAATAAAAATAGGGAAGAGGTTTGTGGAAAATTAATTTTGTCTATGAGAAATCCTTTTTGGCAGGGCACATGAATTCAATGTGGGATTAGCCATTAAGGTGAAAAGTGTACACTAACAAATTATTCAAAATCAATTAAAAACAGAGATAGTTCCCATCTCTCTGACCTTTTCAAAGGTATTTTTAGTTACCAGTTTTCACTAGTAGAATTCACAGGTAAGTCTCACACCAGTTTTTTGTTTTGTTTTATCTTATTATCTGGTGAATGGTCTGTCAATGCCAGGGACCAAAAAAGAACAAGGTCCAAAAAAGAACAAGGTGAAAAAATACTTTTCTTTTAGTATTCCATATACTTTTATCTAAATATTTCTAAACTTAGAAACAGTGAAACCCATAGTAAAATGGGCAAAATTCAGGTGACATGTAAGATGGTATAAGTTAGATCCCTTTTATTACTTTTAGACTCCTTTAGACCTATTATAACAAAATGCAGAACTCTTCTGTTGAGTGGTAAGACTGAGTGATTACTGCTGAGTCATTCTAGGTGCAATTACCTCCCATCAGGATTATTGTAGCATCTGCACTCTGATACTATGGTGATGGACAGCAATACAAAATCCTAAAATATAAATGAAGATGGGAGTGTCTGTTTGCTCCAGAGGAATCTTGAAGGAGCCCCATGAAAACCCAAGCTCAGGGTAGAAACTTAGGCTGAAGTTTTTGTTATTGTTTCTGAGGTACCAATTCAGCCAGACCCCAGGAAGGGGGTTAAGTTTGGGCACCAAATTATAGTCTTTTGTTCTCTGAGGATAGGGTAGAGACCTAGTATGGTCACACCTAATTATATCCACATTGCTGATATATAGGGAATTTATGTTGATGTCACACTCTAGAAGATGAAAGAAGGTGTAAATTACTGTAGACCCCACCCTTCTTTTGCTTAGAGCTTCTTATAGTTATTCAGGGTAGACTTCCTTACACATCAGTAGAGTGGGTTTGAGAAGGCCTGTGGGTTTATGGAGTCTGAGTTTGACAGGGCCTACTGAAGTCTAATTCACAGCACCTTACACATCACCTATTTAAACTGGCCCCTTCACATTTATTCACTGACAATCTAAACCAACCAACCATCCCAAACCCTTGCCAGGGATTTTACAGTATTAAATTATTTGTATTAGGTGACCACTGGAAGAGAGCACACCAGTTTAACACACCTGAGGATCTGCCCTTGTACTGCTGAAGCAACAAGTGACTGCCCAGAACTGATTCCAGATACAGCTGAACCACTTTGGACTGCAAAGTCTGGAAAGTATACACGGCATATGAACAGGCAATGATGCACTTTACAAAGTTTTGTGAATTGCTTTAAGTTTTATACTGAAACACCAGACAGCAGTTAAATTTAAAACATAATAAATTTGTATTTTACTTATGTCTGGGGTAATTGGTGGAGAGAGCAATGTTTCTGCTTCAAACAACATTTTAAATACATAAAAACCTGTCTGTGTATTAAGCTTGCATTTCAATTATTCTATAAAAGCAAAAGTGTTTGTATTTTCAGTATTTTATAAAACAATGGAATAATTTTGGTATCATATAATATAATTTAATCTTTTATGAGACTATGTTCAGTTTTTCAAGTGAATTTCATAGCAACCTTCGTTGACTCATCTCCCTCAAGAGACTACTTTTTTGTTGGTCCTTTGGGTAGTCTCTTTGGCATAATACTTTATATATGGGAGCTTGGATGGTTATGGGCATTGAATACAGAAACCAACTTCCTGGTCACCAGTTCAAATATTACTAGATAAGTATCTATCTTGTGAAAGTTGTTACAATCCAATCACACTATTTAGTGGCCTACAATAAATGAGTTGGTGGTCTCAATTCAGGTCAAAGAGAACAGGTGTACACATCACAATTGACACTATTTGGCCCCAGTGTTCGCAGCCAGAACAAAGATGGAATTGGCATAGAAATGGAACAGTTCTTCCAGACCTAGAGGTGCTCCCTCCAGTTCAGTGTTGAGGCAAATTAGACGAACAATATAAATAAGTCTGCACTACTGTTGCTCATGCAATATCTCTGCTGTGGATAAACTAAATACATGTTTATAGAAGTAATACGTTAATCAAAATATGCACCAATGGGGTAGCCTCATTATATTTCTATACAGTTCTATCCACAACAATCAATGTATACATATGGAGCCAAATTCAGCCTTGGAATAGGTAGGAGTTTACCTGCTTACTCCAAGATAGAATTTAGCTCACAGCATAGACCTTAATAGACTGGGTTTATTTGTATTGGTAGTGTAAGAGTTTTTATACCTCAAAAGAGAATACAGAGGTACATTCAAAGGCAATGAAGTTTGGCTCATCACCAGGTCAAGTATACCTCGTTCCAAGCTGCCAGGCTGTTGAGCAAACAGAAGCTTAATTAAATCAATGGGAAATTTTGAAGTGCTGATTAAAGAATAGAGAACAGAACACAAGGTTGCTCCTCCTCCCAACACAGGATTCATAAAACAACTGGTAAGTGGTGTGTTCAGCAGAGAGGTGATTTGCATATCTGGCATACAGGATTTGTTCCAGAAAGGTGTTGGACTGAAATTCTTGTGGACTAAAGTACTTTATTCACAGAATAGGTATACCGTAAGTGTCAGTAGTATAAGCTACCTTACACTATTTCACTAACCCGCCTCTCCTTTGAACAGTGTGGAGCTTTTATTGTTACTTTATAACTATCTAGCTCTGACACAAAAAAAGCAGTGTATTGGGTCCCCATGATGGCAGGCTTCTTGCTCTAGCATGGCAAGACTTCTCTTGTATTGGATGATTCTGTCAGCATATCTGAGTGTGCAACATTGCTTAGAATGAACTGACTTTTGGGCATAATGCCAGAATTCGGCCTTCAGTGTACTGTAGAGGAAACAATGTTTTTTTTTTCTTGTACATATTCTGCAGTGAACCACAAGAGAAATACTTGTAATCCACTGCAGCATGAGAGATAACCTTATTAAGCTTAGACAAAAAGGTGTCTAAGGCTTTTGTTAACCTAACAACATTAGGAATAATTCTGAGAACTAAATCTAGAATGAGTTGTTCATATTGTTCTCCCCCACTAGAGATTTTTTTTCCTTCGTACATTAATACTTAAAGTTTTGAGTAGGCTGCATGATGTCAACATTTTGTTCTGCTACCTTATATTTCAGTTTTATGTAGCCCACTTATAAAACTGTATTTGATGGCTCTTCAAAGTGATCTTTCAGTGGATTCATATTATTTTTATCCACATTATTTGTTCAATGAAATGATAGAGCTTGAGTTAAATACTCAAGAAGGAAACTGTTTGGAACAAATATGAAAGGGGCAATGGAAATGAAATTGTAGGAGGATAGACCTGATCCAGTTTCCAGTGCAGTAAATTAGTTTTGCAACCTACTTCATTAAGAGCAGCATCATGTTCCATAGGAGGGAAATAAGGGAACAAGGGCAGTATATACAGTCTTCTGAAAGGTTTTTCCATGACCCAATTTCTTTGTTTTTCCACTTAGTGTACACAGAAAACATTCTATTTTGTTGCATTTAGAAAGAATCCAAAATTCTGATACTACGAATCACAGCTGTCTTTGGAACCTGCTGCAAGTAGTTACCCACAACTGCCAGAGTTGTGTCCACTTTTGTTGACATTGTCAGTGATGCTGTTGCACAAAAACATGAACTCAACAAAACTGATCCATGTTTGCTTCTGCTCCACTGGATATTCAGGGGCACAATCCTTCCTTCTCTCCCACTCCAAGGAATTCAAATAGTAACCCCAATGGTTATTTGGATTAAGCAGTTGTTGGGACTGATCTCCCTGATGAAAAGGGGGGCTGTTAACTTCATCTACAGAGAAGATGACTCTCTTATGTAGACGAGTCTTCCCTTTGTTTCTCCCTTTCTTTCACACATACCTACACCATTGCTATGATGACAAAAGAAGCTATTTTAAAAAATGCATATCTATTAGGTTAATAATTAGATATTATCAATAAAAATACTGGTTTTAAAAGCAATGCTCCAAAATGAGTTTTGTAGGTGAAAGATAGCAATTGACAAGGACAGCTGGCCTTGATATACAGATGTGATGCTTCGCTGGTATATTTAAAAATGTTCCATTTTATTACTTTATTTAAACAAACCACCTGATTCAGACATAGGTGCAGACTTTTGTCGGCACCGCTGGGTGCTCCTCCCCGGCCCCGCCCCAACCCCACCCCAGCCCTGCCCCACCCCCAGCCCCGCCCCAACTCCACCCCCTAGCCCCACCACTTTCCCAATTACTGCCATGAATAATGGGCAGGGCTTTGTGGTGAGACAATGCCTCTTTCTCCACCAATCAGCCCACCAGCATGAGCCCATCCCACGCGCTGCTTGTGAATGAATGAGTTGAGGAAACAGAAGTAGCAGACACAGGCAAAATAATTAAGAACAAGCACCAATACCTAGAGGGTTGGCGGGAGACTTCTCAATGGGCCAGAGGTCATGCCCACGGGGAGTAAGAAAAAGGATATGTGGGTACAGGGAAGCTATAAGACTGGAGGGTATAGGACTTGTGTGGATGGACAGGAGGTTACAGGGACTTGGGAGGATATGGGATTTGGGGAAGACAGAGGTTTAAGGGTTTGGATTTTGAGGGATAATAGAGAGGGACCAGGGGATTGAAAGTGCCTGGAGATGATATAGGGGGATTGATGCAGGGTTGAGGTGATGGGATACTGATGAGAGAAAGTGGATGGGGAACTGGGGACTGGTACGATGGGAGTGTAGGGAAGAGCACGGTGATGGGAGTTAGGAATTATATAGTGCATGACATGGAGTTGGGAGGGTTGGGGACAGCAATGATGGGAATGGGAGATAACATTGGTCTGCAGGTGATGGAGGGATTATGAAGGGGTATGACCAAAGATTATAGGGTGTTTGGGAGATAAGGGATGCAGAGGAGTTGGGGTGGGCTATAGGGAATGACAAGGATGTGGAGGTGAAAAAGGATTGGGGAGAAGATGATGGGGGACTGGGGAAGAGAGTAGGAGACACCCAGAATGGATGATGGGGGATGGTGATATAGAATGATGGAGCATTACGAATGCTAAGGGGGTTGGAGATACCTGGGGTTATGATTGGGGGTGAAAGAGGATGGAGGGATTAGAAGACGATGGGGCTGGGGATGCCCAGGGGGAGTAAGAATGCCTAGGGTAACTGCCTATGAGCAGGGAGCCTGGGGAAGGATGATGGGGAGCCTAGGAAGAGTCCCGGGGATGCCGTAGGGTTCAGCAGAAGGTTGGGGGGTCCTGGGAGTCCAGTAGGGAATGCTTGGGGGTGGCTGGGGGTCTGAGGGTGCCAGGGGACAGATGAGAGATTGGGGTTCTGGGGGTCCAGTTGGGGATGTGCAGGAGTAAGGTGGAAGGCTGGAGGTTGGCTGGGGGTCCTGGAGTGTAGATTTGAGGGTCTGGGGGTGAAGCCCAGAGATCCAGAATGGAGGCTGGGTGGGACAGGGGGTCCCAGGTGCCAGTTGTGGGTCTGGGAATCCCAGAGGAAGGCTGTGGGTGCCCGGGGCCCCAAGCTTGGGGGATCCAGGGTAGGTTGGAGGCCCACGAGAAGGCTGGGGCAGGGGCTGGGGTTCCAAGGTTGAGGGAGGCCTGGGGAGATTGGGGGACCTGGGAGAGGTTGGGGGGGCAGGAGAAGACTGGGGGGTGCCCGGGGAGGTTGGGGGGCCCAGGAGGAGGTTGGGGGGTGCTCGGGCTCCTGAGCCTGGGGGGGCCTGAGTGGTGGTTGGAGGGCCTGGGAGAAGGCTGGGGGGTGCCCAGTGAGAAGGCTGGGGGGGCCTGGGGGAGGTTGGGGGGCCTGGAAAGAAGTCTGTGGGGGGGGGCAGGAAGGTGAGGGAGTCCAGGGGGCCCTGCCCCCGCTTACTGGAGACATTGAGGCGGCCGCCCAGGAACCAGCAGACGCAGTCCGGGCCTAGCTGGCTGTCGCAGGTCGTCCCAGGCCAGCGCCCCCCAGAAGGCGGCGGGCTCCTGGGCCGCCTGCTCCCGCAGCTCTGAGTAGCCCGCGGCCAGTAGGGTGGCGCCAGCCCGCTCTCAGGGCCCACCGCCGGCCGGGCGCGCAAGGGGCTGCCTCAGGGGGGCGCTGCCTCGGCCCCAGGGGCTTCACCGGCTGAGGGTGTGCAGCGCCCGGCCCCATGCTGTGGCTGCTGTCTCGTCCGCAGCTCCTCCCACCCGCCGAAAGCTGCTAGGCCCGCTCCGGGGCAGGGAGCCTCGCCCGGCACCGCCCCCAGTGCCCGCCCCGCACGGGGCCCAACGGCCCTGCCTGCTGGCATCGTGGGACTGGGTTGCTGCTAGCGCCGTCCGTGTTGGACCCCCGCCGCGCGGGGAACCCGGAAGGTAAGTTGGGTGGGTGAGCGCGTGCAGGGGGGGTGGGTGGGGGGAAGCTGCCAGTGGGTGCTCTGCACCCACCAATTTTTCTCCATGGGTGCTCCTGCCCTGGAGCACCCACGGAGTCGGCGCCTATGGATTCAGACCTGATTGAGTCATTTGTTTGCTTACCTGAAAGCCTACACTTCATTACGCTGTCTTTACATTATGATATTCTTGTCCTTTCTCTCAGCCCACCTCTTTGGCAATAGTTGTAACTAGCAGCATCGAAGAGGTCCATAAATAATGTTTCATTCATGTAGTTATGACAACTGATGAAGTCCTTTTGACCATTTATTTATACAGAAAAAAAAATCCTAACTATACCTCAGTTGGCTGTTCAAACTACTATGTGAAACAAGTCTCCTAAAAGAGAATTTTTTTTCTATTACTTACTTCAGAAATAAGCCATTTATTAAGCAAAATCACCATTCTGCTTACACATAATAATCCACACTGATGTCTATAGGTCTTTCAAATGTGAACTTCCAGTAATAATATTACACTAAAGTAGAAACAAAGCTTTGACTGAAAATAAATGCTTCCTTTTTATTCCTAATGCCAGGAGTCAACTATTTATTAGCTAACCATATATTTTTTTACACCATACTATGTGTGTAAATATTAACTCAGAACACCTGGAACACATGACCACTGGCCTTTCAAGTTGCAACATCAAATGGATGCTACCCAGCTAGCTATTCAGACTACAGTAGGAAACAATTTATGAATGTCAAAACTTTCTTCCATTTCTTGCACAATAAATTGGGTATTGGAATTTATTAATTGAGAAACTATTTCTACTGCTTTTATATGTGAAGATTGAAAACATTATCCCAGTAAGGGATAATATATGAAAGCTAGACATTGCCTTTTGTATGTAAAAAATATGCAACTACCAGCAATTGACTTTATTTTTTAAACACTTTGGAACAAAAAACATACAGAGAAAGGTAAACCAGCATGATTTCTGTTTTTTCTATTTCTTCAAGATTTAAGGAGTTAGCCAAACTCACATTTACTTGGTATATGGTTTAGTTTGAGATTTATATCTAGCAGCTATGGTGATTAGCCTTTAACTATTGTAAGAAATACTCATGCTCACACTGTAATAATAATTTCTTTTAAAATATATCACAAGAAAATTAAACGTACTTCTCAGACCTGCAATAATTTATCCTTTGCTGTTATTCCATTTTCCTCTGGATCTGATCACTTTTCATTATAGCAACCCCAGGATACCATTTGTAACTGAGAATAGCTGCAAAGTCCACTGAAAAAACAAATGGCTTGATCCAACTCATCTGATCTGTAGAATATGTGTATTCATCATCAATAGATATAAAAAAAGCAAGTATACTATTACACTGAGTTACTAACAGCATAGATCATCAATAACTGCAATGCTTTAATACACTTTGGGCCAAATTTACCATTGATTTAAATAGGTACAAATATTATTTTCAAGGTTTGAAAACTCCACAAGGGAGCCAAGTGTCAGAGTTTATATACTCCTGGGGATTATACTCTCTCATAGTTTATGCCAGAGAGACCGTTAGGCTGAAGACCCTTTGCAACTTATAAGATGAATAGGAGCAGAAAGAGCCTCAGGAGTGAAAAGGCTTGCTGGCATGAAGAAGCCTGAAGAATTTACTAAGTTCCATAGGACGAGAAAGAGACCCAGAGAACCAAGGCCTACAAGCTCACACACTCTGCAGTGGCTGGTGCTTATAAATTCTACAGAAATTCCCAGCCTGGGGTGGTGTTAACATACACATCATAAGCTCTTCAGGAGAAAAGACAGCCTCCATGACTAAAGAACATGCGGAATTGTTAAGCTCTTCAAAATTGGAGATGCTGTCTAATGGCATGATTTAATTTTGCAGAAATAGAGCTGTTCCCCAGTAGCTTGACCTCACCTATGACATTTCCTACTACTCCCCCAACCCTGGCTCACTTAATATAAAGAGCTTGTTGAAATTATTTGAACTAAATTATTGTTCATTAAAAATATCCGTTTCAACTCAATCAAAATATTTTGTAAAAATGGTTCAATTTCAAAGTTTTCAATTCTTCGATGAAAACATTGGCTTGGTTGAAACCAAATATGAAAAGCCTCAGACTAAAAGGTAATTTGTTCAGTAAATTTTAAGACAAGAAATGGTCTTGTGGTTAAGTAATTAATTTGGTGATCAGGATTTTGTTCCCACCTATTCAACTGACTTTTGTAGGAAAGTCACTCAACCTCTGAATGCCTCAGCTCCGCATCTGTGAACAAGGGATAATATTTCCTAAAGCAGAGGGGTACTGAGGACTAAATTCCCTAACGTTATGTAACCATGGTAATGAATATAACAGAAAAACTGATACATAAATTGTCAAAATTTAGAAGTATCAATACAGTATCAATACCATGAAAATAAAATGTGGCAGCTGCCAAGTCAGCATTAGCAACTGTTACCACACAACAGTGTCTGAGACTACTAGTTTTCTCCTAATCTTGGAATAGGTGGTAACTCTGAGCTGTATTAGCAAATGATAGTTTTAATGGTAGCAGCAAAGTCAAGAGTATGATTGTTAATACAGTAATGAGTTAACACAAATTCAACTACCATCTTGATGCTGACAACTCATAGCTCTACTTCTCTTCATACCTGTCTGCTTCTGTCCAAACTAGAATCTCAACCTTTCTCTCAGACATTTCCTCATGGATGTCTAGCCATCAGCTCAAATTTAACATGGCTAAATCTGAGCTCTTAATCTTTCCCCCCAAGCCCTTCCCCCCCGCACCTCCTTTCTTGATCACCGTGAACACCACCACCATCCTGCCTGTCACTCAGGCATCATCTTTGACTTGAACCTCTCTCTACAGACTCACATCCAGATGGTGTCTAAACTTTGCAGATTCTTTCTGAGTAACATCTCTGAGATATAGCCTTTCCTATCCATCCACACAGCTAAAACTCTTGTCCAGGCTTCCATCATCTCACGTCTTGATTACTGCAACATCCGTTTCTCAGGCATTGAGAAATGCAGTCTTGCCAGGCTCATTTCCATTCAGAGTGCTGCTGTACTCTTTGCATCACCTAGGCTATCACTTTGATCATATCACCCCCCTCACTCCTTTGCATCCCTCCACTACCACCTCCTTCTCTGTCATATTAAAGGCAAGTTGCTTGTCTTCACTTTCAAGGCCCTTCATACCTATCCCCACTTTTATTATTGAAATGTCGACTCCTGCCCCTGATCAGCCAGTGATGTCTGTGCCAGGGAACTATCAGCAGCACTCTGATCACTGACATTGCTGCAGGCTGAAGAAGGCTGCAGGCCATTATACAGTTTCTGTTGGGGCATTGTGAGCCTGGGTGGTAATCACTGAGCTAATGAGGTAATCGGGAGAATATAAGTGGAAGGAACAAGAAGCAAAGGCAGCTCAGAAGGAAGTTCAGAAGGTGAGTCTGGGCTGAGGTAGGCATTTTAATATGAGCACCTACAAAAGAGCCAACAGCATGTGCCCAGTAAAGGGTGATTGTTTTATTAAGCGGTTTCTCTATGTGCAGAATGTAAATGGATTCTTAAATTGCCGGGTATAATTATCGCCAATAAATCCTGAGGAGCCCTTGCCTCAGTCCTTATGCAGTGAATGAGGTAAGGACTCTACCCCCACCTTACTGACCATGTAAGCTTAAAGGTGCATAATTAATGCAGCCAGGTGATCTCTAAAGATGAAATTCATCCCTGAGTAGAGGGCCAGTACAAGGGCTATAGACCACTTAAATCTCAGTGAAGTCCTCAAAAAAAACCCCAGACTTAGGTATAACTTAATAGGTACATTGCATTTGTGCTGGTGCTTTGGGGTTGAATTTCACGTTCAATTTTACTATTAGCAAAACCCCACCATACTGGAGATAGTCCTCCAAATCTGAGTTGAGACTCATTGTGAGGCAAATAGTGTGGGGATACTTCTGCAATATCTAGTTATTCAACCTCCTGGACTCTGAATCTGCCACCATTTCCTTGTATGGTTATGCTGAGTCAAACTGTCTTTTAAAAATGTTAGGGAAGATACGGTGTAATTAGAAAATGAATGTGGTCGGTGATAGCCATTCCTTAGTCTTCTAGGTAAATTATCTGCTTACCCAAACTAATGTCAGTAACATACAAGCCATGCTACAAGTCAGACTTGGCAGAAAAAAATACTCATTTACAACTAGATTGCATACATTACGTAGGAAGTTCTAAAATTTTTAGAAAGGACACATAAGTGTGAACATCAGAGTTGTGAGAAACTTTCATAATGAAAACTGAAACCAGGCAAAACTGTCCTAGGTTGGTGTTTCATTACACACCCAAAACACAGAACAAATCATACCTTTTCGGGTATGCCTACATTCCAACTAAACACCTGCAGATGGCCTGTGCCAGCTAACTCAGGCTTCTGGGGCTTGGTCTTAAGGGGCGGGCAGAGGAGTGTAGACATTCAGGCTTGGGCTGAAGCCCAGGATCTGGGACCTTCCCCTCTCACAGGGTTCCAGAGCCCAGGCTCCAGCCTGAGTCTGAATGTCTACAGCACAATTAAACCAGTAGCATAGCCGGGGCGGAGCAGGGGGAGCGGCTGTTCCTCTTGTGAGGAGAAGTGGCGCTAAGGCGCCGCCCGAGCCCGGCTGCCGGAGCTGGGCTGGGGGGGTGCTTTAAAAGGCCGGTGGCTCCTGCCACTGCGGGGAGCCACTGGCCCTTTAAAGTGCCCCCCCACCAGCCCCGCTGCTGGAGCTGGACTGGGGGGGGCGCGCTTTAAAAGGCCGGCGGCTCCTGCCGCTGCGGGGAGCCGTGGGCCTTTTAAAGTGCCCCCCCAAGCCCCGCTGCCGGAGCCGGGCTCGGGCGGGGATTTAAAAGGCCCAGGGCTCTGCAGCGGCTGGAGCCTCAGGCCCTTTAAAGCGCCACCGGGTGAGTACAGGGGGAGCGGGGAGGCGCCTTTTTATAGTGCCGCTGCTCCCCCTGTGCTCTAAACCTGGCTACGCCACTGAATTAAACACCCCCTTAGCTCAAGTGAGCTGGCACGGGCCAGCTGTGGGTTTTTAATTGCAGTATAGACATACCCTTAGTGAACCTGAACCAAGTGTTGAGTGAATCCAGACTGATTCATGTTTTCATGAATGTGAAACAATGATGATTTCAAATGGTTTCAGCTTGAAATCAGACAGAACTCAGTGGTTATAGGTAAATATCTTTTTGCGTTTTCTATTCCATGGAAACATGAAGCAAAATGCAAAACTCAGAAGGAGCACACATGCAAACGGAAAGGGGAAAATGATTCACGCAAACCTCTTGGAAATGCTGAACTTTACAGTTTTAAGTAAACCTGTAGTATCCCTCTCTTCATTCACAGTAACAAAACCAAAACATCACCATCCCAACAAAAAAAAACACAAAAAACCCAGGGTACTTACCTATAGTATAACTATTGTTTTTCAAGATGTGGGTGTAGACATGTATTCCACTCAGGTGTGTGCATGCCCAGAGCACCAAAGCTAGAGAACTTGGCTTAGCAGTATGCATTAGAGCGATTCGTGTGTCCTCTGACCCTCATAGCCTTTCCTGTGGCTATGTAAGTGTGGTGCCGCCCTGGCCCGCCTCAGTACCTTCAGACTCACTAATTTAAGACTAACGACACTACTACTAACTATAACTATTAACTACATACACAAAACAAAAGAGAAAACTCTGAGCTAACAACAAAACGGTAAGTACTGCAAAGAATGTTCCAATGCAAGCCGCAGGTGGTGAGAAGGAACTGAGGGGGGTTATGGTGGTGCTACCCTTAAATAGCCATGGGAGGGACTATGATGGCCAAAGTTTGTGTACGCCAACCTGATGGGTACAGATAAGCAAAGTTTTATGGCTTCAGTGCACTGGATGTGCACGCGAGTGGAATTCTGGAATTGAATGGCTGAAAAACAGGCCATTTTATATAGACGTCTCTCTCTTTAGCAGAAGCAGCATATCCCAGAATGCGTCACAGGAATTAATTTTTAGTTAAAATTAGCTTGGTGAATCAGATGCTGTTTTGGAATTACATTTTCTAACTCCAGTTAAAAAACAAGAAAGAAAAGATTTTAAGACTCATTGTGAATCCCACTGTAGGTGCTATAGTCTTCTAAAAGGACAAGGGTGTGGGGGGAAGGGCCATAAAAATGTTTTCTCCTTTGATAAAGAGAGAAAATTGTCCAGTTTCCAATTCTGAAGTTGACTATGGTGATAAGAAATCTGCTGTTAATGAAACATTTGAAGATAATTAATTTAGTAGTAAAAAAGAGTGATTGTCTTTTAATTTGATGCCAAGATTTACCCTTTCTATTGGTTTTTAATGAAAAAGTCAGTTTCCCTTGAAAAATCCCCACAGGCAAGAGTTTTAAAGTCTATACTTTAAAAAGTAAAAGGGAAAAAAGGTTTGGCAGGACACTAATATGAGAAAAAAACTTAAGGGGTTTATGCCAAAAGATCTAGCAAATGTTTATGATCTTTAGAAACTCTATGCTAACACACTATGGGAAAGTTACATTTCTTGGTAGTGCACTGAACTCTAGTTTTTGAGTTTCTACCTATAGGTATCATTTAAGGTATTTTTGTAACAGTTCCTGTTCATTGCTTAATCTATACCTGCAGTATATGCTGACAGCTCATAATACTATGTTACATTTTCTATAGTGCCTTCTATTTGTGTACACTTCACAAGCATTAATGGACTTAATGTTTCTTAGACGTAGATTGCTATTAGCCCCAATTTAAAGATGTGGTAACTAAAGCATACAGTGGTTTAATGGCTTGCCCTGTCATATGAAGTCTGCAGCAGACTTGGGAATAGGACCCAACTCCCCTAACTTGGAGTAAATTATAACATTGCTATTAGCAGTGCTCTTTTACTGATAAAGAAGAAGAAACTCAGAAGAAACCACCACCAGGGCCGGCTCCAGGCACCAGCTTTCCAAGCTGGTGCTTGGGGCAGCATTGAGAATAGGGCGGCAGTTCGAGTCCCGCGGCGGCAATTTGGCGGCAGGTCCGCCGCTCTTCCCGCCGCATAATTGCCACCACGGGACTCGGACTGCCGCCCCATTCTCGCCCGCTGCCGTGGCAATTCGGCGGCAGGTCCGCCGCTCTTCCCACCACGGAATTGCCGCCGCAGGACTCGGACTGCCGCCCCATTCTCGCCCACCGCGGTGGCAATTCGGCGGCGACTGCTTGGGGCGGCAAAATTGTTAGAGCCACCCCTGACCACCACCACCATCAATAAGGCCATGCCCACACTAGATAACTGAACCATTTCAAATTAACCAGATGAGACTACATCAGTTTAAGCACCACTGGTTCAATGTGTTCACATGCTGTTTCATTTTCTGACCTATTGTAGTGTTGACCCATATTCATGCCAGTGTGCTCATCTCAATAATTTCATTTGCAATGGCCTCTAGTGTCCACACAGAAGCATTGGATTCTGGGAGATTTCAAAATGCCACCAGTGCACTTTGGGACAGTAGCAGGAGGACTCTCTAAACAATTTCAGTGTGAACTGTATTTATGCTGTTAACATAGGCACTATAAATTTTGGGGGTTAAGTACAGTAATGATTTTTTTTTAAGAAGAATTGTTATAAAGTCTTTTGAGGTTTAATTAATAAATGATAGTAAAATGCTTTACAAAAAACGCAGGATGCAAGGTAATAGGAAAAGGTAAAATAGATGTATTTATTATTGTGTTCTGTGTGCTAAATATTCTAGTATTACATCCTAGGAATCCCACAGCTCCGAAGCAAAGTACTCTGAAGCAGCATGAAATAGCAATGGATTTGAATTTGGAATAGAATTTGCAGTTATATTCTGTGAAAGGAAACTAATTATGATCTGGAGTTGGTGAGTGACCTTGTAATATCTGTGTGTTATAAGAATATTATATTCTTAAAATGTGCAGTGTGATTTTGTACCTAATAGAAAAGAGTTAAATATACATAACTAGCCAAAAACATTAACCAGAGTGGAGTTAAGGCTGCTTTGATGAATCTTTAAATTACAAAGTGTTTAAATTATGCCAGCTCCCCACAATTATTTACTCCGCTAATGAAATAAGAAGATAGGTGTAACCATAACAACTTTCAAATTATACATTATTTAGTAAAAAACTGATAGTTACTATGACAACTACCACATAACATGGTTGTCATGCTACTTCTAAGGTGTGTTGAAGAAGAAAACTCCTCATAAATCACATATGCTCTATTGTAATCTTTCAATTTTGCTACAACACACTGGAAGGCTGAATTACAGTAGAACAATCTTTGTCTATAGGAAACCACAATTTTCTTCTTCACATCCTGTTTTACTTCCCATGGTAATTTACATTGGGCCTTTTGTCAACACAGTTTTGTAGCCTATATAATTCTTAACACTACATTAGTTGTTGCAAAAGACAGAACAAAAATGAAAATTTCAAAACAAAATATGAACATATCTAATTCAATTGTATTTTAAAAAGAAGAATATTGTTGATATTACTACAGTGCTGTAGTGTCAGGGTAGGCTGAAATATAAAAAAGTAGTAACAAATATACACTTCCTTTTAAATAAGTCTGCAGGTGTATCATGGAAAAATTTTGACAGCAAAACCCAACCTGACAAAGTTCATGCAGTTGTGAGTTCGCTTATGGATTTCAGTCATTGGTTCATTGTTGTAGTTTATGCTTGTGCAATTTCATGAGACATGGCCATATCAGTTGCCGACTGCGACGTTATGGTAGTTTCCTTACTTAGCACTTTCTTGGAATCTGGAGTGATTAGCCCAAACACAATATGGCATCTTACCATTTTCTCACTAATGTCATAAGAAGTAATCCTTTCCAAGGAAGTTAAGTTCAGTCACAGACTATGACTCTGAGAAATACTGTATTTTTCACTATATTTGTAACTTGAGAACACTGGATTAACTTTAATAGCATATAAGGCTTTCATATGTTTGAAGAACCAGAGTTTCTCTTTCATTAAGCAACCATATATTAAATATTACTCCAAATTTTTAATCTTATCAACAGTCATACATATTAATTAGCTGTCCTTCATTAAAATAGTAAGTTAATGAGTACTAAAATCTGAAGAGAACATCAAATCATGATGTTTGGTGTACTGAGAGAGAAAAGGCATTATGACATAGCAAGTAAGAGCCATGTCATCTTCAATTATACACTTACTGAACTTAATTTCTGCATACTGATACAGTTTTCAGCATGGAGTATAGCCAGGAGAGTCAAAAATATGAGGAAATCCTTTATTAATGCCAGCAGAGCTTATAGAAAAATATTAGGAAAAGTAGCACATAACTGAAAACGGTCCAAAGATGCCAAAGCATTTCCAAACCACACTGATATCTAGTGCTTGGTCCAAACTTTTGGCTTTAAAAACTTAAAATGGTAAATCACCAGATTTCCAGTACATCAAAAATTCTTCATAATCAGAAATACAAAAAATAAAAACCTTTTTGTCATTGATAACACCAATATTTAAATATTTAATTGTAGTGTAAATGTTTTACAATGTTTGGAATACTGAGAACCAATTAAAATTACTTAATTAAAACCACAAGCCCCATCCTGTTAAGTAAGGGATACTGACCAGACCCTAATTTTGCCTATGTACTGTTGAAATTCAGCACCATTACTAATATGTCCCAGTGAAATTTTAGAAAGATTCTAATTTTTTTGTTATTACCATGGCTATACATCTTTATTTAAATTATTAATTCCATATATTCACTTTCAGCCTCGGAATTTGAGGGAGTGATAAAATATATAAATTGATGGAAAAGGTCTTATTTTGGTACAAATCCGCCTACCACCAGAAAAAATTCTATTGAGCAATATATTAATTATTTGTGGGAATGCCAATGTTTTCTGACAAAAATAATGGGAGTTCAGAATTGAATTCTTGACTTTTTTTCAAAATTCTTATTTTAAAAGTAAAAATGCCATATCTCCTAATTATGTTCCCATAGTTTACAGTGAGACAGAACCCTACCTCATTCTCTTCACATCCTGTAGGAGAAGTGTGAACCAAGTCACCTGCACTCTATTTATTTATTTAGATATCTAGTACTGATATCACTGAAAGGTGCTTAGTATAGGAAATAGCACAACAAATTTAAATACAATTAGAGTACTATCTACATGGAGTAATCCTTCATGGAATAACCTTTCTGATCATCTGTTGATACTATGCTCTTTAAGCATAAATAGAAGGATGTGTTAAAAACTTTATGCCTAGTTAGCAAAGTTTATCAGTGTACTTCTCGTACAAAAAATGCTATGGAGCTTTTTGTATTTCTGATCTCAGAATTAACCTCCCACTCTGACATGTGCTTTTCCATTTGGATTTATTTGAAAAAATTGCTTATTTACAATGGTTTCCACTAAATAAATAAAAACATTTACTATGTAAAGGTATTTAAATTTATTGTGCTCTTTCCTATACTTAAAATGTGAAATAGTGCAACTACCACGGTAAATAAGATCGTTTAGTGATGATCCACTATAGAATAATTATGCCCATGAATCTGCATCCAGTGAAATGAATGGGAGATTTCTCATTTGGTTCAAGGGGTCCAAGGTAGTGCCCTATTTATTAATCTTTTGGTAAGGCCTTTGGGCATAGGCACATAGAAATGAATACATATTATTATCATCATCAAATGTATTAAATCTAGTCCCAGATATTGAGCTACCTATTGGCTGATCACTGACCAAATGTGGAACTGCAAATACGTCCCTCAGGCAAAAAATTCTGGAACTTTTCAGTTCTCAAAGTCCAACCTTAGGCCTTTATCCTGCTAAGAGAACTGCTCAAGTGAGTGAAGAGCACAAATGACTTCAATGGGTGTCCATGCAGGACAGGGGTCCTTCTGCGTGGTTCTCTTTGGAGGGTTGGGGTCACAGATGTTTTATAGTTCCAATAGGCACATTGAAAGTAATGCTCTTAGTATAGCTGGATATCTGTCCAAATGGAATATTTCCTCCAAAAGTTGCCTAATCTGAAAGTAATGTTAACAGATATGCTGAATAGTAGTAGTAAATCGCTGCCATAAAAGATGAGAGACATATTGATGGTTATAACTCTTTTTACTGTTGACACATCAATCTGTCATTCAAGTCAGAAATGAATCCATAACAAATGTATTTCAAAAGGCAAATAGATTTTGATTTTAATCTAATTCAAACTTATTTTTATAAATAATTTTGCCTTGCATAAATTACTTTTACAAGATACAAAGTTTTAGTTTAGGAGATGAAAATAGACTTTACACGGAATGGGACCAATTATTGATGCTGCTAAATTAGATTTTTCAGTGCTATCATTCCTGAAAAAGTGCATGCTGGGCCATGTAAGATAAGATTGTTAGGAGAGCATTTTTTTTCAATAGACAAATGTAAGAGTTGCACTTATTTAGGAGAGTAGAGATATGTCAGAAATTAAAAACTGACCAGAACCCTTCAAACAGAAACAAACGACATGTTTTAAGTTAAAAACCTTCATGTAATTTTTTTGTTTCTACCTTTCACATGCCTCTGCTTGGCTGAATGAATATCTTAAGTTTGAGGAGGCCTAATTCAGTCACAATCAGTGGAACTGCCCCATGAGCTCTAGCTGTGAGTGGAAATAGTAAAACTCTGAGACAGGCTATTTGAGCAAATGTCCTAACCCAGATGAAACCAGGAGTACCGGAAATTTCATAAAGAAGCTTATTTTTCTCAGGTTTGCATCTTGATTCTCAGACCAAATTGATTCAGATAAGCATCAGAATGATCAATAGTTTGAAATAAACCTGTGAAGAGGGTCAGATTGGTGAGATCAGTCCACATTTTTGAGTGGTGCAAATTCAGGATTCCCTGCAAAGCAATTTGGTTAGGGCCCATGAATATTTACACCTGTAATGAAAATCTGGTACAATACTGTATATATGTTTTTAACATTTTGTCATTAAAGTCCCTATGAAAGTGACTTCCTGTGTCTCTCTTACTTTGCTCCTTTTCCCCTCCCCACTGTTCAGCCAGCCCAGGAGCAACTTCAGCCAGCAAAACCCCATCACCCTCAAGTACTGGCAGCTGCAGAAGCTCAGGCTCCTCTCTCTACATGTAACAGTGAGGCTCTCCTTCCCACTGCAGTGAGTGCTGAGAGCCCTCCCTCTTCCCAGCTGCAGCAGTGGCTGATCTCAACTCATCCCTTGGCTGACAGTCTCTCCAGGAGCTTACATGGTAGGGCATGGTCAGATGGTGAGGGTTTCAGAATCACATGATGGTGTGGCATGATCTTGAGTTTGGACCTCTAGCCATGAGCTTAATGTGCCTTTTGGTTAATCCAGTCCTGAACCATAGAGCCAATCTGTGCATGAAAATAAGATTTGCTACTCAAAATCTCAGCACAAGCCTCTTAATTCCACTTCTCCTGCAACAGGACACAAAGAAGGGGCCTGAAGATTCCTCAAGCCTGTCTTATATATACATTTTTATAGAACTTACTACCACTGGGGTAGCCAGGTTTAGAGCACAGGGGGAGCGGCGGCGCTATAAAAAGGCGCCTCCCCGCTCCCCCTGTACTCACCCGGCAGCACTTTAAAGGGCCTGGGGCTCCAGCCGCTGCAGAGCCCCCGGGCCTTTTAAATTCCCGCCCGAGCCCGGCTCCGGCAGCGGGGCTGTGGGGGAGGGGGCGCTTTAAAGGGCCAGTGGCTCCCCCCAGTGGCAGGAGCTGCCGGCCTTTTAAAGCACTCCCTCCCCCAGCCCGGCAGCGGGGCTGGGGGGGGGGGGGGGCGCTTTAAAGGACCAGCGGTTCCCCGCAGCGGCAGGAGCTGTCGGCCTTTTAAAGTGCCCCCCCCAGCCCCGCTGCCAGAGCTGGGCTGGGGAGGGCGCTTTAAAAGGCCGGCGGCTCCTGCCACTGCGGGGAGCCGCTGGCCCTTTAAAGCGCCCCCCGAGCCCGGCTCCCGCAGCCAGGCTCGGGCGGCGCCTTAACACCGCTTCTCCTTACGGGGGAGCAGCCGCTCCCTCTGCTCCCCCCGTGGCTACGCTACTGCTTACTACATTTGAGGGCACTTCCAAGATTCACAGCCTTATCCATGATGATATGATCAGTATTCAAGCATGTGAATATTACTCCATATGCTTGTCCCAATACAGCACAGGTGACAGCTTGTTACCTGTTAGTCAAGTGAACAAATCTGAGACTAGATAAATTGGTTGTGTCTCCATCCTGTGAATCAGTGGAAGTCCTTCTGCACCCATTCTGCACAAACATGGCTTCCCAGATGTGGGGAGCATGCTTGGATAGCAGATTAGAGCTGGTGAGTAGTAGCTACTCTTTACGACATTTTCCTCTCAACAGTTGACAGATTACATAGTTGATGCTGCTGAGACAGGCATTACCTTATCCATGTACCTACTGTGCCCTTGGAATGGGAGTAAGGGAGAGGCCTAGATTAGGAAGATACCCCTAGGGTGGAATTTGCCTTGCTGAGATACCCATAGCAGAGTTAATGCATTTTAATAGCGATTTCAATTCCCTGTACTTATTGTGGCAAAGCAACTCTTAAGAAGCCTTAGTAGTAACAGAACTGTACTGCTGGGAAATGTGGAGAGCTAGGAGCAGCTCAGACATACACAGATGGAGCCTGGAATCTGCTCTGAATTTAGCGCTCTGCAGAGTCTCCAGTCTACACCTCTTGCATGATTTGGAAGCCTTTTCCCCCTTGAAAGGCGCATGCAGAGCACACTGCATAAGGTGACCTCAGCGAGTTTAAGGTGGGTTCCCCCCTGAAATGGAAACATGCCCCTACTGAAGTATGTCTTTATCTGAATTTTGTACTTGGGATCTTTATAATTTTAACCTAATATTATCCTTTTGGAGATAATTCTGGTATCCTGTATAGTGCAAAGTATTTTGTTTTTCTCTAGCTGAACAGCTACACAAAAATACACCTCCTTAATGGATTCCATATGGCTGATCTGAGGAGAAAACTAACTTAATAAGCTAATGTAATTGTTCACAGCCTTTTGAATCTTTTCATTAAGCACAAGCCCAAAAAAAAAAAAAAGGAATGAATATTCACAAACTAACAGCAGCATTATGGGCTGCAGAAACAAAATAGACATTCGATTTTCCACGAATTGCATCATTCAGAAATCCCTATAATTACTAGCATGGATGGACTCTCAGTGCATCAAAGAATCAAATAATATAATGCCTGATTAGTAGAATTTAGTATTTTGTACCGAATATTATTCCTTAGAGAGCTTCTTTGAAACATTACAAAAGCCATCTCTCTTAGAGGAACATCCTGTGTATTTTGTGGAAAACCCATATATAGATAATTTGTGGAAAGGATACAGGGATGCATAAATAAATAGGTAAACAGTGGCATAGATGTTTTTATTATAAAGGGGAAAAGCCATCAATTACAAATAGGAGACCATAGAGTATAACTTGGTTCTTTAATGTTTTAGCGTTTTATATATACATTGGCACAGCACCCTAAGGTGTTTGTATAAAAAGCACTTTAGAAATGAAAATTGTATTGAGTCAATGATTGATGCACAGATTATTGTTACATATCCTTATGTAAAACACTAGAAGGAGCTTTACATACGTATATACATCACTAAATGGAATATGATTTTTGAGGCTCACACTAGGAGCTTGGATTTAGCAAGTCATATCTGTTCAAGGCCTGTGATCTATTTTTACCTCACCCTATACTTTTACCTTTCAGTAAATGACCTCTCATACCATGTGGAGGAATTGCCCAGCTTTGTGATATTTTTAAGACCTCTAGTTTGTATTGAGAGGTATATTTTAGATACTATTCAGTACAGAACGCCTGACCTGAATATTTAGATCTCATCGTTCCCATGGCAGGCAGTCAAGATAGAAATTCAGAATGTATATTTGTTCCTTCTTTTAACCTACATGTGACCTACCACTGGAATGCAGACTTTTCCCCCCTTTGCTATCATTATTCTGTAAAAACATATTTAAAATACTATGACATGCAGCTTTTTCAAAAATAACATGAAAATAGTGGAGTTACATTATAATTTACAGGTCATATATAAAAAATCCAACCAATAAGAAAGCTAACCATATATTTTGATTTTTGGACTATTACTGAAAAAACATGAAAAGAGGGTTACTGTTCTATTACAGCCCAGAGATGGACACAAACCAAACAGATAGCTAAGAACTCACAGTGTACCCGACACCACTGCATGCCCCCATCCCCAAAAGGAAATTAATCAAACCCTATAAAAACATGTATGATGTCACAAATAAAGTTTTTGGACTGTGGAAACTTGGAGAGACTTGAAAATCATCCAGCCTAGATCCTTCAGCCATTAGTTCCAATAATCCTATTAGTTGCTGGATCAGGTCCCAAGTTTACATGGAATAGATGAACTCATTCAAATACATATCCACGCTATCCTCAAAATTGTCTAGAAAACTTTTTCCCCATTACTTTTCATTTTGGGTTACTTCTGCAATTCCTGGTTCTGGCAGGATAATTTCATGAGAAACTCTGCTCTTGTGAGATTCCCAACCAAATTTTGCAGAATCAAGATATCTGGATATGTTTTGCATAAGAATCCTGATTGCTCTATTCTTATGCCAACCAGATTGAACCTCAGAATGTTTGATTTATACCTATCACTAGTCAAAAAACCAATTCACCTGTAAAACAGGACATCTGTTTCATACAGATCAAAACAGCTATTTTAGAAGGCAGTGGGTTAATAAGAAAATATTGGCGCCTTGATACAGCTTAAATAAGCAAGGCATGAGTTGCAATAAGTAATAGGGAGTAGTCTTGCATTGACCTTTCATGTAACAACGAGCCAGTGTCAATTCATGTTGCTCCCATCTATTTGAGGTTTTGGCTGATTGTTTTTCTGTATTCATAAAAACAATCATGAAACCTTTCATTGTCCTTATGTACAGCATAGAAAAAAGGTGGAGGTGAGCGCAGCTCTCATATAATGCAAGAAATTTATGGCCATGCTACTGAAATGGCAAAACATTTATAGTGGATAAGGTAGGCATACACACAAATCCATACATTCTAATAATTGGGGTTGTTTCATTAACAGCATTTCCAAAGACTTATTTAATAATTTCCAATTGCCTGCAGCTTAATGAGATGTTAAAAGTGGCACCAAAATAGGCGACTTATTTTTCAGAGGTTTTAATCAGTGGAAGTTAGTGTACTTAGCATCTTTAAAATATCAGACCACTGATTTTGAAGTCTAACATCAAGGCAGTCAAGTTTGAAAATTTTGGCAGTTTTTTTAAAAATGGGAACATTAATTTATATTTGTGATAGAGAGAAGTCTTTAAAGGAATTTAAATTGCATAAAGGCATTCTAGGTGAGAGACTAATACAAATGCTATTGGAAAAAAAAATTGTTCAAACATAGTACGTCTTTAATGTTCTATATTTAATATATACTGACACAGACACCATTTTAACTTCACAGAAGTATCTCACTTTCTGGTTAATCATATTTTAATAAGAGAAAAAAGATCTCTGTGATGAGTTTGTTTTATACTGTAATTTAGGAATAGGAATTTATTTTAAAACAGGGGAGGGACACTTTTTAGTTTGGAATTTAATTACAAATTTCAGTAAACTCCTGTTTAATTAAACAAAACAATTTTTAGTGTTTAAGTTTCCCACAAATGATTTAGCATTCTACAAAGCACCTTTCTAAACATCAACCCATTCTGCTGTGTTCTTCGACTTTTGTAAACAGATTGCAGAGAATGAGCCAGTGCAGATCTGGACATCTTGTATGTCATCGGACACAGATTTTTAGTTTTTTATTGCATAAGGGATGGACCTGACAACACATTTTAAAAATTGCTTCTTATCCAACAAATGACAAGGCAAGAAAATCATTGATGGAGAATAATAATATGTTCAAAATGTGGAATTCAGCCTCCTCTATTCATAACACCTGAGTAAATTGGCTGTGCATGTGGAACTCTATAAGAGTTGTGGGGGACAAAATGTACCCACAACTATAACTTAGGTGCAGGGCAGCTCCACAGATATATGTGGCTTCTACGCCAGCCCTGAGACTGGCAGAAGAACAGTGACATTTCAGTTCCACAACTATAAGTTTGTGACTACTGCTACTCACATATAAGAATAAGTCTAGATAAGTCTAGGCCCTTTAGCTGACCCATTCTGTCAGTAGGTGCAAGAACCCTACATAAAACTACTGAAATTCTGTTGCCTAATTGTGCAAGTATTGTTTATTTAGATTTTCATATTTAATATATTTAAAAATGGGGGGGGGGGTGAGCAGTGAGTTAACGAAATTGGTAGATGACAAAAAGTTATTTAAGTTAATCAAGTCCAGACATGAAACCTCAGAGTGCTTAACCAAGGTAGGTGAATGGGTTAAAATACAAAGGCAAATGAAGTTCAATGATGATAAATGCAAGTAATTTATATTGTAGGAAAAAATACTGTACTGCTCATACATCTTAGAGGATTCTAAATTAACTGTATAAACTTGAGAAAGGAACCTGGATATCACTGTGGGCCAAAAAAGACCTTCTCTCAATATGCAATTGTAACCAAAAAAAGCAAAGATTTAGGAAAGATTTAGGACAGATGGAAAGATAAAGAATATGTAAAAATTATATTGACACTATATATATTGATGGGTCCCTCCTATTTTCAGTACTGGTCTCAAAATGTTAATGCAGAAGTACGGGGGGTTAAGAGAAGGGCAATGAGAAGGATTAGGGGCCTGCAAAAACTCTCATATGAAGAGAGATTGCAAAGATTGAGATTGCTTACTTCAGAAAGTTGATGAAAAAGAGGGGATATAATAAAAATATATCAAATGATGAAAGGCATGAAGAAATGAGATCAGATGCTCCTGCTCCCATGCTGGTGAGCACCACTGAAGAATATCCTGGGATCAAGTTGTATCCACTATAAAGCTGGTATCTACTGCATCCACTCCATCAAACAGCTCTATTTTCCTCCAGAAGGGTAACTTCCATGTATATGCCCTTTACACCTCCTCTACTTAAAGCTCTTTACTCAAATTCTTTTCCACTCAAACTCTGCCCAGGCAATTTCTGCAAGTATAAAACAAATGCAATTCAATGAGAGCTCTCACTCCCTCTTAGCCTAGGTCTACACTGGGGGAGGGGGGAATCGACCTAAGATACGCAACTTCAGCTATGGGAATAGTGTAGCTGAAGTCGACATATCTTAGGTCGACTTACCTTGGCGTTCTCATGATGGAGAGTCGACTGCCGCCGCTCCCCCGTTGACTCCGCTTACTCCTCTTGCGGCGGTGGAGTTCCGGAGTCGACGGGGAGAGCGCTTGGGGATCGATTTATCGCGTCTAGACTAGATGCGATAAATCGACCCCCCGAGAAATCGATTGCTACCCGCTGATCTGTGGGTAGTGTAGACCTGCCCTCACACTTGCCGCCCAACCCTCTTCACTGCTCTTTATAACAGAAGTGGCCCTGCAGCAATTTACCTCTAATCTTTCATCCTTCCGCTGAAGCCCCATTTCCTTCTTCTTCTTTCGGTGTCCCACCTCTTCTCCCCCATCCTCAGCTAAATCCTATTTTCTAGCACATTCACTACTCTCTTCATTACTCCAGTTATTTAAAAATAATAATACATTTCTCTGCTATACCTGCCTCTCCATTGCCCTTCTCCCCTTTATCGGCAAACACCTTTGTTTGGTATGTGTTCTGAGAACACTGTCTTGACTTCCTCTCCTCTGGTTTTCTCTTGAACTTCCTTAAGTTTGGGTTCCAGCCCCTCTACACAACTGGAACCTGCTTTTAGTATGATCACCAATGACTAAATCCTGGCCAAACCATAGGGCCTCTCTTGTGTACTAATCCACCATGATATCTCTCTTGCATTTAGCACAGATGATCACCATGCTTCCTAATCTCCTTGTCTTCCATGTGCTCCCACTATTCATTGCTCTCCTAGTTCTCTTTTACCTCTCCAACTCACTCCAATGTTTCTCTCACTTGCTTTTCCTTCTCCTTTCTCTAGCACTATGCTGGAGTCCTCCAGGGCTTTGTAGTTGGTGCCCTCCGATACTTAATATTGTTCCCATTATATTAGAGCCATCACATTAAAGTCTACTTTTTTCTTCCTTTTTCCCCCTTCTAAAAATACTAAATTTTCACCTGTTAAAAATAAATAATTATCACCTGTCCAATAAAAGAACTTGAGTCACACAGTGGAAAAAAATAATTACCAAGTGCCAGAGGTATATCTGTTATAATTCATGTCAAACCGAGGGATAAGACAAAATGAACTATTTCTTCAGAACACTACTTAGCTTTCAGTCCCATTATTAGTTGAAAAGTTTAGGGCTATGAGATCTTAATTTTCCCAGTCCATAGGGAATAGTGCAAAACAGTATAGAAAAAAACAGTTATTCTGGCTTTATTTAAAACAAAATTAACTGTGTCAACATCTTTCTGCAGAGATTTACAAAGTAATATGGAAACACACCAAAATGAAGAGTGTTGCCTGCTAATAGAATAAGTTCAACTAGGAAACTTGAGCACATGGATGCTAACCAAAGAATAGCTGTAATCATTTAGTAAAAATAAATATGATTGATTCAACCAAAGAAATAGCTACACTATTGAAAAAAATCTTAACATATTAGGGTATGGAAATGCATAATTAAGGTATCAAAAAACAAAAACAAAAAAACCCAATCTCCCCTCCAATCCTTAACTCTGCTAGTGAGGCCATGCAATATTGATACAATTATGATTAATGCCTGTTGTTGTTTCGATTCTCACAGTAGATTAAACTATTTTTTAAAGAGAGAGGGTATTTTTTTTCAGATTTTTTCCTCGTGATATCGGGTACAGTTGGGAATCTTGACTATGCATTTCCATATTTTCTTTTGAATTTAACTCTGAATTCTTGGGTTTGTAATGTTTGTTGGTGTCAGTTACAACTTCTCTGTAATGTTTTTTCCCCTTTACCTGCTATATGTGTATTGTCAGCTTTCACAGCATTTTAAAATAGCCTTTGGGGGTATTTTTTTCAACTATGCCTAAGAGCTAAATTCACAAAAGGATGTAGGTGCCTAAGTCCAGTGTTTAGGCGCAACTGAGATCCTCAAAACCCAGCATTCAGCTGCTGCCTAACTCTGAAGGCGCGTCCATTTCTTCTGTTAAAGCCCCTTTGCTCCCACATTTCTGCAAGTGAATGTGGGCACAGCCACCTCAGTCTAGCACCTGGGTGCCTACCTCATGCTTAAGCCCTGTCAGGACCCTCAGATTAGGCATTCCCCTACCTATCTCATGTGTTGGGCCCAAGCCAAGAGGAGTTCTCTGAGCACACCTAAACCCTCACAAAACAGGAGAAGGTTGTGGCGCCCTCCTTATAATTTTTAGCCATGTGGCTAGATCACTCACACAGGATGTGGGAGACCCGGGTTTAACTGTCCCCTCTGCCTGATGTGGAGAAGGGATTTGAACTTGGTCTCCCCTGCTCCGAGGGGAGTGCACCAAACTCTGGGCTAAGTCAGTATCCCAGCAGTTTCTAAACTTTCTGCCAACATGACCCCATTTTAATGAATTATTTCTTCCCGGGACCCCAGAAAGCATACAGGATACCACTTTGAAGAGTGACAAGGCATCCTCCACATGTGACCTTGCACACACTGTACATGTGAGGTCACGCCACATGGAGGACACCTTTTTGTAGAGCAAAATTACATCTTCCTTGCATCATGGCCTTGCAGATGTCATGCTGTCAGGAGCAAAATGGCATCCTCAGCACACTCAGGATCTCTGCAGCCCTTTCTGGGGATGGCGTGAGCCCTCTAAGGAACAGCTACATTATCTTCTCTTCCTTTAAATGCCCCTGAGAACTTATTTCTTCTGCAGTGCCCATAGTGAGTCAAGACAATTTCCTAATTTCTTTTTTTTTAAAAAGCAGAAAACCAAACAACCAAAACAAATAAACACCTGGATCACCTGGATCGATCGGACTTCAGCTGTCATTAAGACTGCGCCGATCACAACACGTCTGCCATTCTTCTCACACTCTTGCCTTTCTTCTCCACGTTCGTCCGAAACGTTTAACGATGTCATCTTCCCATCTTCTTGGAGGCTGACCGGGGGGTCTTTTCTGTTCTCGCGGGTACCACCCAGCAATGATTGCAGTCCACCTGTTATCCGTGAGCTGTGCTGTGTGGCCCGCCCATCGCATCTTGTTATGTCTGCTTTCCACAACAATATCTTTCACACCGCTGCGTTCTCTGATGATTTCATTTGGTATACGATCCAGAAGGGAGATTCCCAACATAGCTCGTTCCATTGCCCTTTCAGCTACCAACAGCCGTTGCTCTTCTCTCTTCGTCAGTGCCCACGTTTCACTGCCATACAGCATACACAAATAAACAAAACTCTTAAATTAATCATTATGACATGGAGATGCCTAAACTGAGTTATAAGTATCATACTGATGTAAACTTTGATCTTCTTTGCCCCACTAGCTCATTTGTCACTGCAGTTCCTTATGTCATATCTAAATTTAGAATCTAAATTCTTTGGGCATGGACCAAATGAAATGGTACCTAGAACATTTTTGTTGGTATAAATGAGATATTATACTAATAACTGGTGGCAGAGGTACACAAAAAGGGGGGTGGGATCTAAGGAAGAAGACGGAGTGGAGGATAAGTGGAAGAGGGGATTGAAAGAGAAACAGGATAACAGGAAGAGAACAACAAAAAAGACAAGATGGAGAGAAGATAAAAGTGAGGGATGCAAAGGCACAAACTGGGGAAGGAAGAAATGGAAGGAAAAGACAAATAGAAATGGAAAAATCAGCAAGAACACCTACACACACACACACGTGCGCATCCCCCCACCCTCAAATTTAAAGTTAAAAAAATTGTTGTTTGTTTTATTAATTTCAATGGAAGATATGTGCCCCAAAAGCCAAGGGTATTAACATCATCCTGTAATTGTCCAACATTAAACAGTTTTAAACAAAGTTTGGGGGTTGGTATACAGAGACCTCAGCCTGCTTAGCACCATGGCAAACACACCATTATAAATCCTTTCAACCTTTTTATTAAAGATTAATAAAAAGGAAAAACAGTTAAAGTATTAAAAAGGCTTTCATTTTTAACATACGCCTTGTTCCCTTTCCCTTTAGCTGCAGAGAGTTTCTACACATTTTTACAGTCTCAAATAGTATCAAAGATGGTAATAACTGTCCTTATAAGGGAAAAGTAAAGAAGTCAATTGAAATGGGTTAGAGCTGTTGTTATTGCTGCTGCTGTTGTTAAACTCTGATCCCGTTTCCTAAGAGACAGGGAAGACAAACAAACACAAAAGGAAAAGAAGAGAACAGCAAAGATAGAAAATGCAGCTTTTGTCTCTGGTGTTGACTTTCACTTGCAACCTGGGGGGCATGGATCAGTGTTCATGTCGCACTACCCCTCAGTATGCGCCCCACGCCTGGGATGCTAATGATCCAACCAGAGGACCAAATTTGGTCATGAATTCTGGTCACGTGCCACCAGAGGCACATTGCACATATGCTAAGACGACATGCAACCTTACTGCTGGAAAAGCACAAGCACAGCGCACAGTCTTATAAGCCACTCTGAAACTTGGCAAATGTGCAGCGTTGGGCTAGTTAGGGCACTGGCTTTCAGCAGCCTCTTCTAGTCACAGGCTTAGAGCAGCATTGCAAAATATACAGTCTTTGACAGCTAAGCCAGACTCTTATTAAACAGAAAGCAAAAGAAGAGGAAGAGGGAAGAGAAGAAGTAAGGTATGGAGGGAAATGGACACATGGGGTGGGTAATGAAGTCTCATCCCAGATGGTATTTAGGATTTCACCCAGGGTTCCTTTCTCTGGCCCAGACTGGTCAGGACATCTCAGGATAAGGACAGTAAAGTCGCAGCAGTGTCACAGTGGATCCCAGGATTCCAGAAGACAGTGTGGGTGGCAGCCATTATGGTGAAGCTTGCCCCTTCCTGTTCTCCCATATTTCAGTCAGCCAGCACTTATGTTTGCATCTGCTAATTTTCTCCCCAAAGTCTTTTTTGACAACCCAAAAGGGGAGTGTGTGATGGAATAGCACATCCCCTCATTATTTTGTCCACCAATTAGGCCTAATTTCCAACACACCAATTTTGATTCACTGATTTCCGGTCTCATACTGTTCTTATTTATCAAGCATAATCTTAACACAGACTGAGTTATAGCAGTAAACTTTTTTGTTTAGACTAATTTAGTCTGTTTCTCTCCCTTTTACACCATTTCCCATCAACATCCATTGTTATAGGTTATTGTAACACTATGAATTTTTACCTATTTCCCCCCAATTAGGCTCATAACTGGGGTAGGTCTACCAGGTATTAATTAACACTATACATTTTGTTGTATTGCCCAGGCAGAAAACAGGGAGAAAGTAGTCCAATTTAAATTTAAATCTGTTCAGGGGAGGGTTGCCAACTTGGTAATATTTAAAAACTGGACACTCCGGCAGGAGTGCTGGAACTGCCCCTGCTTTACCTCTTCCCCCCCAGACCCTGCCCCTGCCTCTCCCCCTCCTTTTCCCCCCATCCACTCCTCGTCCCTTCTCCCCCATCAGTTGCTGCTTTTCCCCTTCCCTCTCCCCCTGCAGGTCAGAAGGGACTCACCTGCGGAGCTGCAGCCACTCCACGCAGGTAGGAGGTGGCTCTGGCTGAGCAGAGGATGGCACGGGTGATGACCCGGCGCCTCCCGCCTACCCCACCCGCAGTAACCAGACTTTGGGTGTTCAGTCAGTAGATCTGACACTGTCAGGTCCCCTTTCCCCAAGAAAACTGCAAAAATCAAAACTGATAATACAAAAATATTATGTATTATAAAAATAATAATTGATTTTGCATGTTCATTCACACCTGTTCACCATCATAATCTACTTTGCTAAATATGAACATATGAACCTAGCTTCTAATCTTTGTAAGTGAATACAATGTATTCTTTTAAAACAGAGGGCAACAAAGCTACTGAACTTTTTTTTAAAATATGTGCTATTAGAAACAAACTTTGGCTGGTACCTGCATTCTTAGAGTTGTTAGGCCTGAGCAAACCCAGACAATGGTTAGGACTAAAGATGTTACTGTCTGATTTGCTGATCATGTGGATTCTTGTTTTCCTTCAGAGTGTCCATATGATTTAATATACTTTCCCATAACAATGGACCCAAGTTGTTATTTTACTGCTACAAGAACCTGCCACTTCTTGATACCTTGAGATCAAATCTTGTTTTCCCAAATTGCAAACCAGCCTGTGGTGGCAGAGGACCAGTAGAGGGCTTGAATAAGCAAAGTAGACACAAAAGACTTCGATTCTGCATCAGTCCAACAGTGAGGATCACAATGCAGAATCAGAAGCTAAATATGTAGTTAGCTCCAGGCCCTGATTTTCAGGAAGGCTGAGCATCTGCACTTCCTATTGACTTTAATGAAGTGCATAGGAGTGAGTAAACTATGCCAACTGTATCTGATTTTTAAATGTAGTATTATCATTTAATATTACCCTCTGGGAAACAAGCCCCAATACACTGTGAAATATTTCCTTTTTTAACTTTGACAAAGCTGCCTATCCATGTATGTGTATGCAGATAACCCAGTCCCTTCAATTATCTGTTGTGGTCTGTTGTCTGTCTGGCTGAGAGCAAAGAGAGGAGAAAGGGATACTCAGTCCCTCATAAACAATTAAAGCAAGTAGTCATTGTCTTATATTTTCCCCTTGTGTTCATGCCAATTTATAGAAATATGAAAATGTTACTTGAAAAGACCACAAGAAACCAAGAGTGGGATGCTAATTTGTTTGGAGCAATTATCTCCTCTGCTTTGGTACAGAGCACTGGTAATGTCCAGTTTATGCCTCATGGTCTCTGACCCCTGATCCTCCTATCCTCCCTCCGAGGTTTTCTTAGCCTTGGTCTACACTGCGGGGGGGGGGGGGGGGGGGTCGACCTACGATACGGAACTTCAGCTACGTGAATAGCGTAGCTGAAGTCGGCGTATCGTAGATCGACTTACCTGGCCGTGAGGACGGCGGCGAGTTGATTGCTGCCACTCCCCCATCGACTCCACTTCTGCCTCTCACCGAGGTGGATTTCCGGAGTCGACGGGGAGCGCATTCGGGGATCAATTTATCACATCTAGACGAGAAGCGATAAATCGATCCCCGATAGATCGATTGCTACCCGCCGGGTAGCGGGTAGTGAAGACATACCCTTAGACATCACAGTTTAAATGTTGGAGTATAATAATTTTAACATTGAACTGGATCAAGATTTCCTGTCTTGGAAACATGTGTAGGATGTGGATATTTTTTTCTCTAGTTTCTAACCCTTGCAGATCTATATCAGTGGTCTGCAAACTGTGCAGTGCACCCCCTAAAGGGACATGGAGAAACGTTTGGAGGGGGCACACGGCAGGCCCCAGGCCAGCCCTCATGTGGGGTGGGGAGTGAGCGCCACACAGCCTTGCTCTGCCCTGCGGCCAGTTCCTGCCCCAGCCCCAGCTCCGTTCCACCCCCTGCTCTGCTCCCAGCTCAGCTCTGCTCCAGCCTCAGCCGCAGCTTCACTTGGCCCCCTGCTCTAGCCCCCAGCCTTTCTCTGGCCCCAGATGCAACTCCACTCCGCCCCCAGCACAGCTCCGTTCCCAGCCACAGTTCCAGCCCCACCTACAGCTCCATTCCACCCCTGCTCTACTCCGCCCTCATTCCCTCTCCGCCTCCAGGCAACTCCGTGTGTAGCCCCAGCTCCTCCCCCATCCCCAGTTCTGCCTCCGCTATCAGCCCAAGCTCCTCTGCTGACTCAACTATGCAGTACTGGTGGCATGGACAGGTTCCATTACTGGTGTGGGTGGGAGGGGGCACGACAGGAAAAGTTTGGGCACCACTGATCTAGATAGTTCTTCTAAGTTGGTTTTCCAGCATAACAGCTGCTCAAGTAATTAATCAGGCAGTGCTTATAACAACATTTCTAAAACCCTTCAATTTGTCAACATTTTCTATCTATGGACTGTATTTATACAGCCCGTTACCATGGTATCTCAGTGCCTCACAATGCCCTTGTAAGGTTCCTTTTTATAGATAGGGAACTGAGGCGGAGAGGAGACTAAATCGCTTGCCAAAGGTCACACAGGAAGTTTGTTGTAGAGCAGGGAACTGCACCTAGGTCTTTGAAGTCCTGGGCTAGCACCTTAAGCACTGGTCCACTCTTCCTCACACTTTCAGTATGGTTTCCTGTTGATCAAAGCATTTTACAGAATGCTCTACCTGCCCATATATATGACTATTTTTTTTTATGACTGGTGGAGATCAAAATAGAAGCAATGCATTCTATTGTGAAGTTCATTTTTGGGTGTGTACAATCCATCGATTCTCAGGTCTGCTGCACACGTGTTTTAATGCTATTGTTATTACTTTTCTCCAGCCCATTTATTCTGCTTTTAAGCTGGCTACAGTGTGGGGAGAGGGGGAGTATTTTCACCCCCCACTCTCCCCTGGCTCAGACCAGATATAGGTGATACTTACAGATCCACCAATCTGTTTATTCTAATAGACAACACCCTTTGTTGTCTATTAGACTTTGTTGAGTCTCATACTTTATTTTTAAAAACCACCTTCTTTGAATGATGTTAAAAATAAAAATTGTTATTAAACACTCGATGGCAAATAAGATGGTAACACAACATATGTCTGATGTTTCTTTACCTTCATAACTTATTTTTTCTTGAATTTAAACTGAGATGATAAATATTTAGGAAGCCCAGCTGTAAAAATCCATCTTGCCAATTGCTCAATCAGGTGTTATCAATTCAACTAACTGACAGCAGGTTTAATACATTTCTTCTTTGCAGATGAAATCACTGTTAAAACAAGTAAACTAACCTTGGAAAGATCTTTGACTTAAGGGGGAAAAGGGGAAAGAGACTTGCAAATATCTTCCCTGATTTCTAAAACAGGATCTTCAAAAGACTAAACTACAACTCTGGAAAGGGAATCCAGTGATGAAAGAACACAGTCACAGACTATAGCAATTTATGCTTTCCATACTAAGGATCTATTAGGAAAATGAAAACATTTTAGTTGAATGACAGTAGTACTGTGCAAGTTACTCTTGCTTATAATTATATTACTTTGCACTTTTTTTTGCTGCCTTTCATTTGAGGAATTTAAGCACTTAAAAAATATTAACGCTGTGCAAAGAAACTATTTATTGTACGCATATACTGACGAAGAAACTTGCATGCAGAAATTCAGACAACTTCACAGTGAGGCAGAGGACGAGCGAGAAAAGGAACTATGGAGGCTTGACTTTCTGACATCTACCCTTACCATTAAACTGCACTCTTCTTCAAGGCCATGTCACCATGTGACTCAAATATTTTTCCATTACATCACACTGCTTAAAAATGACATCATATGGCTCCATGTTTATTGCCTCTCAGTGCTATCCAGATTATGTGCAAATAAAACATTTTTTTCTAACTGCCAGCCCTGTAGGCTCAAACCTGGGCTCTGAAAGTGAAGCTGGGCTCTTTCCTTCTCTTACATCATTGCCAATTATAAAAAGAATTGTGCAGGCTAAAATTCATCCTAAATGACATCTGGGCAATTCCACTATTTGAACTGAAGTTCTCTTCAGTCTGATGTAACCGAGACAGAATTCAACCTTCAAAAATCAAAACTTTAAAATATATCCAGCTTAACCATTAAGTAGTGTTGCCAACTCTTGTAATTTTATTGTTAGTCTTGCAATATTTGGTGTTTTTCATAAAGACCCAGCTTCTGTAGTCAGGGGATTAAGTGAGAATCTCATTTTAGATTTAATTTTAAAGTCAGTTTCTAGCCCCATGAAGAAATAAAAAGAACCCTTTTTTAAAGAAAAAATCATGTTCTTCCTCATGATTTTTGAAAGCTTGAGGTTGGCAATAGTACCAGGGCCGGCTCTAGCTTTTTTGCCCCCCTTCAAAAAAACCCAACAACAACAAAAACCGGCCCTTGAAATGAGGAGGGAGCCCTGGGGACAGCTCTAGGTTGGAGAAGCACGTTTCCTGGAGCACTTCGTGTGCTCTGCTACACTCATTTCTGGGATGCAGCACACTCAGCAGGACTTTTGGGGAATGCCCTCAGGATCCCGCTTCATTCCCCCTCCTCATCCTCTGAGGCCCCAGAACTCAGGGAGCTTGTTTCCGGCAAGGAGGCGCTCAACTCCGTCCCCTCACCAGAGTGGCTGACACTCATCTGACAGCCTGGATATGACTCATTCAGCCTGACTCTATCTCCTGCCCTGTGAGTCACGTCTGTTGTAAACCAGTGTGTAAAATGTCAGCTCCTCTGGTCCTGCCAGCAGCGTCCAGCCCTGCTGCGGGTGGGTGTCCCTGGGCACAGGCTCCAGCGTCTCGCTCCTTGACAAGTTAGAAGAGGCCCTGCTAATAACATGTTAGATGCTGCGAATTCAAGCCCCGCAGCCAGACACGACCATGGCTTTGTAACAGGCTGGATGGCTTCCCCTGCCCTGCAGCGAGGCCAAGGAGGTTGCTGATAGCACTAAGCTGGAACAGCAGCTCCCGCTACCTTGCAAACCACCATAGCGCTGCACATGTCTTTTTTTAATCTGAGCATGCAAGACGCAAAAAAACCTGAGTGCCGCCCTGCTAGTAGAATATTCCTTTAAATAAAATGTTTACTCAATAAACCTGTAACTATGATATTAGTTATATTTTTATGTTAGTGTTCTGATATGATGTTATTTGTAAGTATAATTCTGCAATAAAAGGAAAACAAAGATTGATACTGAAAGAGAATGAACTTTCAGAATTTGCTATGAAATTAGTCTAATATTTCACATGAAAAGCATAAAAAAGTGCAATTACTCCATTTACAGGTAGAAAAAGGAAAATGGTGATTGCATTAATAAAAATAATAAAAAAGCTTTACTGCTATAGTAGAAAGCTAATAAATACCAAATTGATAGTGAGGCTCCTTTACAAACAAAAGGGTTAATCTTAATTGTTCATCAGTTTTCTTTTTGCTTAAAACAATGCAGCACACATTCTTTATTTTAATGCCAGAGAACCTCTTTCTTTAATCAGTATGCCTTTCTGCATAATGTAGGTGTTATGTGAGACATAGTACACGGGACCTTACATATAAGTCAGAATGCAAACGCCAATTCTTCTGAGCCTTGGAAAGCTAAAGCTCATCTAATATTTTTCTTTTCGGAACCATTTTCACAAAGAATCCATTGCTACCACATGATGAGGCAATTGATGAATGCAACAGATTTCACAATTTATCAAATATACATGGAACCATTGACACCATATGCCACACAAGTATCAATGAAAGGAAGCTGACAAGACATGTTAGGGCATGGATATTGTTATAAACTGGACTTCAGTATAAAAGGCCATGAAAACAAAGAACATTAGAGGTTAAGAGGCTGGGGCAGGAGGGAGAAGGAGCAACTACGATTACCAATTTATCATAGCATGTCTGCTGACAGCTTTGGGAAACTCATGGGCTAGAATTACTTTTTCTTTGGCAAACACATAATAGTTGAACATTTCATGAGAATGTAACAAAAATATATGCCACGTGAAAAAATCTGCAGTGCACTGTACTAGTGGTACTTTGAGCTTTAAGCATTTTCCTTGTCATGAAAAAATTAAGACCATAAGATTGGCCATATTGAGTCAGACCAGTGGTCCATCTAGCCCAGTATCCTGTCTTCTAAAAGTGGCCAGTGCCAGGTTCTTCAGAGGGAATGAACAGAACAGGCAATCATCGAGTGATCCATTTCCTGTTGTCCATTCCAGGCTTCTGGCAGGCAGTTGTTTAGAAATTCCCAGAACATGGGGTGTGTCCCTGATCATCTTGGCCAATAGCCATTGATGGGCCTATCCTCCATGAACTTATTCATTCTTTTTTGAACCCAATTAGAGTTTTAAGGAAGCATTTATTGTATTACTAGGCAAGGAAGCAAAACCATCTGCCATTTTACTTTGTTACCCTCAAAGGACTAAGAGAAAGTCTCTGTGTCACAAATATCCACAGAAAAGGCTGTAATAAAGGAAACTAGCAAACCAGGCTATATAGAAAGTTTCCTCTGTAAAGAAATGAAATTAAAGTGACATTCCTGAGTAATGTTAACTTCTGAGTCAGAGCTCTCCTCTGGTACAGTATGTTGCAGTCTCCAGAGGCATACACTTACGATAAGAAGTAACTATAGATACTAAATATCCTGAAATGTACCATGTTGCCTAGAGAAGTTACCTACAACATTTCTTAGGGGGAATGTACATGAAGATAAAATCAGTTCTGCTCTCAAAAATTTTTTTACCTACTTGCCACACAACTGAACAATTTGCATCAAAAGTGAGAATTATAGGTCATTTACAACAGGCAACCACTTCAACACCCTGCAAACTGGAAAAATGCTGGGGGGGATGATCTTCATTCCTTAATAATAGTAATTAAAAACCTCTACATACACATATGAAAGAAAGGAATGGATAATCTTTAATTATAGTGTAAGTAATGCAAATAGCAGATTGATATCCCTTGGCACAGGAATACTCTACTAAATATTTGAAGACAAGCTGTGACTTCAGATATGGTATCCAACTGCAACTTAAAAAAAAAAAAGCTTTGCAGAAAAAGTAACTGAGGAAGATATCGCTCACTTAAAACTTATTTACCATCATAACAGATGGCGAAGACAAGGGAGAATATAAATGAAAAATATGGGGGCCCAATAAATGTCAAGGCTACCAATTTGGTTTGTAAAATTAAAAAAAAGCTGCATTTATGCAAGATACAAAAACATATCAGAATATACTTAGCATTTTAACACCCTGGAAATAACTTTTTTCTCCACAAAACCAGAGATTAAAATGCACCCAGAAACTACAATGATGGGCACCACTAGAAAGGCATGTAATAGTAAGTACTAACACAGAGACAACTCTTCATGTGGTCTTTAAATTATGTTAAACTCTTTTTAATGAATCTATCCACAAACCTACATGTTATAACTGGGATTATAATCAATTCTCAGAGGCAGGGTGGTCAAAATTAATAAGAAATGCACTTAATAATCTACATGACATTCTCTGGTGTGTTTAAGACAAAGGTAAAGGCAAAGAGAAAGCTCTGGATTTTGAATAGGGTTGTTTAGAAGCCTTGGGAAAAGGCCATTGGAAAATAAAAAGAGTAAAGGCATTAACATGAAAGGGAATGTAAAGGATCAGAACAATAAAATGATATAGCTGTGCTTCCTTGTCTATATTATTCCAACATAGGACTGGAGGGGCATATCCTCAGTTGATGTCAATTGTCACAGCTCCATTGAAGTCAATGAGAGGGGCTGAACAATCTTTCAGTGCTGCAGAAAAAAAATCATTGCAATCCCAGAGAAACTAAAATTAACAGTGAGAGTCCTTGAACTATCCTGCAGTTCTGCAGTGAGCACTGTGTATCTGCAGGACTATTCCAAAGCTTTCCCTGTAGTATATCTTCTCTTGCCAGTATGCCTGAGGGTCATCCATCTGCACTAGTTTTGGGTAAAGAGTATCTTTAGGGAAAAAAAGAGGCTATGGTCCTACAAACATATGGGACAAATTTTCACTTGCCTCAATGTGTACCTGTAAGTTTTGTGCTAAAACCTACTTTTGTGCACACAAATGGGATAGGCAGACATTTAACTCCTTTGTTTCCATGTTTGAATGCCCATTTGTGAATGACAAACTGGCAGCATTGCAGAGGCGGTTTTAAAAATCTTCCCCAGTCTTACTGTTAAAATTTTTATGATACTCCTACTCTTAGCCCTGGTCTACACTACGAGTTTAGGTCGAATTTATTAGCGTTATTTCGATTGATCCGTGCACCCGTCCACACGACGAAGCCCTTAACATCGACTTCTAGGGCTCTTAAAATCGATCTCGCCACTCCACCCCCAACGAGGGGATTAGCGCTTAAATCAATATTGCCGAATCGATGTAGGCTTAATGAGGACGCAATTCGACGGTATTGGCCTCCTGGATCTATCCCACAGTGCAACATTTGACTGCTCTGGACAGCAGTCTGAGCTCCAATGCTCCGCCCAGGTAGACAGGAAAAGCCCCGTGAACTTTTGAATTTCATTTCCTGTTTGGCCAGCGTGGTGAGCTGCAGGTGAGCGCAGATCTCATCAGCAGAGGTGACCATGATGGAGTCCCAGAACCGAAGACGAGCTCCAGCATGGACCGATGGTGAAGTACGCGATCTGATCGCTGTATGGGGAGACGAAACTGTGCTAGCAGAGCTACGGTCCAAAAGAAGAAACGCCAATACATATGCCAAAGTCTCCAAGGGCATGCAGGAGAGAGGCTACAACAGGGACGCGCAACAGTGCCGCGTGAAAATTAAGGAGCTCAGGCAAGCCTACCAAAAAACCAGAGATGCAAACAAACGCTCTGGGTCAGAGCCCCAGACATGCCGCTTCTATGATGAGCTGCATGCCATTCTAGGAGGTGCAGCCAGCACTGACCCACCCATGTGGTATGACTCCGTATGTGGATCATCAGAAACCACAGAGGAGCATGATGATGATAATGATGCTGAAAATAGCGCCCAGACACAGCAAGGAAGTGGAGAAGCCCTTTTCCCCGACAGCCAGGAACTCTTTGTCACCCTGGAGCCAGTACCCTACGAACCCACCCAAGGCGTGCTCGATGCAGGAGAAGGGACCTCTGGTGCCTCTGGTGAGTGTACCTCTGTTAATTAATACATGTTTTATAAGCAAGCGTGTTTAATGATCAATTCGCGGCCAGTACAGCTACAGCTACTGGAAAAGTCTGTTAACATGTTCGGGGATGGAGCAGAAATCCTCCGGGGACATCTCCAGAAAGATCTCCTGGATGTACTCCCAAAGCCTGTGCAAAAGGTTTCTGGGGAGGGCAGCCTTATCCTGTGCTCCGTGGTAACACACTCTACCATGCCAGGCCAGTAGCACGTAGTCTGGAATCATTGCTTTGCAAAGCATGGCGGCGTATGGTCCCGGTGTTTGCTGGCATTCAAGCAACATCCGTTCTTTATCTGTCTGTGTTATCCTCAGAAGAGTGATATCATTCATGGTCACCTGGTTGAAATAGGGGAATTTTATTAAGGGGGTATTCAGAGGGGCTCCGTCCCTGCTGGGCTGTTTGCCTGTGGCTGAACAGAAATCTTCCCCGCTGTGACCCACGCGGTGGGGGGAGGGGGAACAGCGAACATCTTGGATGTGTGTCTGTGTGTGTGGGGGGGTGTCGATTAGGTTCGCGCTGCACGTTAACCCAAAAACCGCCGCCCCTCCCTTTTCAATTGCCAACCAGTTTTAAATTGCCAGCCCAAAGGCTGTTTGTTATGGGAAATGAGGGGGTTGCTGTTTGAAAACATTCCCACGTTATGAAGGTTAAAGAAGCCTATAGACTGTGGCTTACCATGGCTGTGTGCAAGCCGAATTCTGTTGCCCGCCGGACCTGCTTGTGTGATCTCTCACACCAAACCGGCAGACCCTCAATATAACAGGCAAAGTGCAACCTTGGACCAAATGCACATGTGATATGTAATGTTTGGAGCATTGTTCTCTAATATGTGTCTTTTAAACTACTCCTCTCCCGTTTGTTTCCTCCCGCAGCTGCAAATGTTTCAACGCCACCCCCTTCATCACCGTCCCAGAGGCTAGCGAAGATTAGAAGTAAAAAAAAAAGGAATCGAGATGAAATGTTCTCAGAACGCATGGAATCCTCCCACACTGAAGCTGCCCAGCAGAATGCGTGGAGGCAGACACTGTCGGAGTCCAGGAAGGCAGATTTTGATCGCGCGGACAGGTGGCGTGATGAAGAGAGTAGGTGGCGTCAGCGTGCAGAGAGAAGGCAGGATGCAATTCTGAGGCTACTGGAGGATCAAACGGAAATCCTCCGGCTTATGGCTGAGGAAAGGCGTACGGTTCAGGAAAGGCCGCCTGAGCCCAGACCGCCGCTACAGCCCCTGTGTAACCAACAGCCCTCCTTCCCGAGTCCCATAACCTCATCCCCGAGACGCCCAAGAACGCGTTTGGGCGGCCTCCGTGCACCCAACCACTCAAGTCAAGAGAACAGTCCAAGCAAGAAAGGGCTGGCATTCAATAAGTTTTAAAGTGCTGTGTGTCCTTGTCCTTCCCTCATCCCCTCCTCCACCACCCATCCTGGTGCTTCCCTTCCTCCACCAGCTATCCCGGGAGACTGTGGCAGTTAGCCCCATAGTTCCCCCTCTTTGTTTTACGAATTAATAAGGAATGCATGATTTTTAAGCAACAATGACTTTATTTCCTCTGCGAGCGGTGATCGAGGGGGGGAGGGCAGGGCGGTTTGGGTAAAGGGAAGTAGAGTGAATGAAGGGGCGGGGCTTTTCATTACAGGGGAAAAACAGAACTTTCACACAGCATCCTGGCCATTCATGAAACTGGTTTTCAAAGCTTCCCTGATGCGCAACGCACCCTGCTGTACTCTTGTAATAGCCCTGGTGTCTGGCTGCGCATAACCAGTGGCCAGGCGATTTGCCTCAACCTCCCACCCCACCATAAACGTCTCCCCCTTACTCTCACAGATATTGTGGAGCGCACAGCAAGCAGTAATAATAATGGGAATATTGTTTTCGCTGAGATCTAACCTAGTCAATAAACTTCGCCAGCGAGCTTTTAAACGACCAAATGCACATTCCACCACCATTCTGCACTTGCTCAGCCTATAGTTGAAAAGGTCCTGACTACTGTCCAGGCTACCTGTGTATGGCTTCATGAGCCATGGCATTAAGGGGTAGGCTGGGTCCCCAAGGATAACTATAGGCATCTCAACATCCCCAACGGTTATTTTCTGGTCTGGGAAGAAAGTCCCTTGCTGCAGCAGCCGAAAGAGACCAGAGTTCCTGAAGATGCGAGCGTCATGTACCTTTCCCGGCCATCCCACGTTGATGTTGGTGAAACGTCCCTTGTGATCCACCAGTGCTTGCAGCACTATTGAAAAGTAACCCTTTCGGTTTATGTACTCGCTGGCTTGGTGGTCCGGTGCCAAGATAGGGATATGGGTTCCGTCTATCGCCCCACCACAGTTCGGGAACCCCATTGCTGCAAAGCCATCCAGTATGAGCTGCACATTTCCCAGACTCACAACCCTTGGTACCAGCAGCTTGGTGATCGCCCTGGCTACTTCCATCACAACAGCCCCCACTGTAGATTTTCCCACTCCGAATTGATTCGCGACTGACTGGTAGCTGTCTGGTGTTGCAAGCTTCCACAGGGCTATCGCTAGTCGCTTCTGTACTGTGAGGGCTGCTCTCATCTTGGTGTTCTTGCGCTTCAGGGCAGGGGAAAGCAACTCACAAAGTTCCATGAAAGTGCCCTTACGCATGCGAAAGTTTCGCAGCCACTGGGATTCATCCCAGACCTGCAGCACTATGTGGTCCCACCAGTCTCTGCTTGTTTCCCGGGCCCAGAATCGGCGTTCCACTGTATCAACAAGCCCCATTAACACCATGATGTCCACCTTGCGGGGGGGGCCTTTTTTGAGAGAGGTCTGTGTCCATGTCCTCATCACTGTCCTCAGGGCGCTGCTGTCGCCTCCTCGCCTGCTGTAGCTCTAGCAGCTCCTGGTTCTCGTTCTCCATATACTCCTGGACAATGCGCGTGGTGTTCATAACGGCGAGAACAGCAGCGGTGATCTGATCGTGCTCCATGCTTTCCCTGGTATGCTGTTTGCAGGACAGCAGAGTGGCAGCAGAAGCAGCGGGTGGATAACAATGGAGTCAGCAATATGGCGCCCATATGAAACAAGGCGCGAAAGGATTTTTTGCTCCCCCCTCAGTTGCTTTCACGGAGGGAGGGGGGAGCAAGGGTTAGGCTCATTTCCTTCTAGCTGCAGATGGTACAATATGCGGTGAGCAAGGGTTAGGCGCCTTCCCTTCTAGCAGCAGATGGTACAATATGCGGTGAGCAAGGGTTAGGCGCCTTCCCTTCTAGCAGCAGATGGTACAATATGCTTGATATCCATCATCATCTCCTGGCCCCCTCAAGGATTGAACTCGCAACCCCGGGTTTAGCGGGCCAACACTCAGACCGCTGAGCTATCCCTCCGCCCGTGTTCCAGGCAGTACTGAATCTCCCTTAAACAAAACGTAAAAAAGAGAATGACCAGAGTCACTCTGGTCACTCCCATTTATGTCCAAGCGCCCCCGGCCAGCCACACCATAGGCCGCCGGCCAGGAGCACACGAATACCAATCATATTGTACAATCTGCTGCGAGAAGGCAAGGGGCTTCTGCTGTATGGTCCCACGACCACAACCATTTATGGCATATTGCACCATCTGCAGCTAGAAGGCAAGGAGCTTCTGCTGTGTAGTCCCGCGACTACCAGCCTCAGGCGGAATGGCCCCCTCAAGGATTGAACTCGCAACCCCGGGTTTAGCGGGCCAACGCTCAGAACGCTGAGCTATCCCTCTGCCCGTATTATAGTGTGACTGAATCCCCACTAGACCTAATGTCCAGGCGTACGCTGGAGATGTACGGTAATTGTGAGCTGAGCAGGCTTCCGTAGCAAACACGGAAACCCCGGAAAAAAGGCGCGAAAAATATTGCTTTCACGGAGGGAGGGAGGGAGGAAGGGATGACATGTACCCAGAACCACCAGCGACAATGTTTTCTGCCCCATCAGGCTTTGGGATCGCAACCCAGAATTCCAATGGGCGGCGGAGACTGCGGGAACTGTGGGATAGCTAACCGCAATGCAATGCTCCGAAAGTCGATGCTAGCCCCGCTACTGTGGACACAGTCAATTGACCTCATGGTCTTAACGCTCTTTTATGGAATCGATTGTGTGTGTCCCCACTAATTCGGGTTTTAAAATATCGACTTCTATAAATTCGACCTAATTCTGTAGTTTAGACGTACCCTTAGTATGTGGGGAAACCTAAATTATTTTTTTCTAGTAAATGGAGTGATTCTGTGCTGCTGAGTGAAGAACTAACAGCAATGGCTAATACCAAGCACAAATATTCCCACTATAAATTTGTCAATATATTTCACTCTTGATCTAATGAAACCTTATATTGGTTATTTGAATTCTGGTAGTGTCTAGGAATCTCAATCACAGATCAGTATTCCATTGTGTTAGGTACTGTAAAGACACAAAAAGATAGACCCTGTTCCAAAGAGCACATTATCACAATACTGGGATGGGGTTCTCTTGAGGGGAGAGTGCCAAATCTGAAGTGGTTTGAGGGGTGATTATGATTACATGGGAGATAAAGATGAAAACAAACTCAACTTTCATTTGTAATTTAGGACAGGATCCATAGAGTTTTCCTAGAGGTGACAGAACAGTACATTAATCCACTCTACCAGATTCCAAAGCATGTTCTATCTGGAAATTATGGTTTATCAGCACCATGTTCACAGCCAAACTCTCTGACAACAGACGCTTTTCTTGAAGAATCAACAAAAGCCATATATGAAAAATCATTTCTGATTATATGCAATTTTAAGATGAATCAAATCAGATATTTACCTTCTGGAGGAACACATTCTTCAGACTTTACTTAGGGCACTACTCTGTGGGGTGTTGACTGTCCCCTGGAAGATTCTGACTTGAGCTGGTCAGAGAAATTATGATGACACAGTTTTTCATATGAATTTATCAATTTACCTAAATTAAAAGATTTCACAGAGGCTTTTTGAATTCAGCAGGGTTCTATGCAGACGGCCTGGTGACCCAGGCCTTCCATGTTCTGTGGCTCTAGGAGAGCCAGCCAGGCAGACTGCTCTGGAGTTGCAGACCCCAAGGCTTTCCCTTTCAAAAAGAATTTCAAAATGTTGGTGTTTTGTTCCTCATCTGAACATAACCACATTTTGAAATATTAATATCCTTAGGGAAACATAATTACCTTTCTCTGCACAGCTCTAGTTCTGACGTCCCTTAGGTCAATTTTCTCTTCACTTCACTGGGAGTTGAGAACACTCAGGACTCACTTCAAGTCAATCAGCACCTAACAAGATCAGGCCCTTATCCTTATTCAGACACAATTCCCAAGAGGTTTTTTACTGTACGGCAGTACATTAAGATAATTTTTAGTAAATTCAAACTAAACAAAGTGCAACTGATTTACTAAATAGTTTGAATAGGATTTTTGTGTGGCATTACACCTCATCCTTTACTTTCTAAGGTATGCATGTGAAATAGGACGGAGTGAAGAATGAATCACATGGGGTTATTTATGCAAGCAAATGGAGCATTTACATTCTGTTCCTGAAGTCAGCGTTATCTTAGCAGTGCTTCCAGAGCAAAAACCAAACAAACAATAATTATGACAGAATGAAAACAAAATGAAAATTACATTGACAAAAATGTGAAATGAAGTGTAAATTACCCTACAAAATAAAAATGAGGTTGAACAGTATGTACAGAGAGTGAGTGCATTTGAAAGATATTCATATAAAAATATACAAACATTAACTATGCAGTTCACTTAATTATATAAACGAACAGCAAAAGACGTGGAACCTATACTATATTTTGTGTTGAAGTTTCTCTTTTGTGTTTTACATCACTTCTATGACTGGAAAATACACCAAAATAAAGCAGTCTCTCATCTATCAAAATCTCTCATTCAAAATAAAAAATCAGTTTTATTAAATCTCATAATGAATTTCAAGACATTATAAAAAGAATGGGGAGTACTGGACATCCTGATAAAGCTACATAAAAGTAAGCAGTATTCTGTATTTTTATAATCCCTCTTAATGAAAAACATGATGTATACAAAGCTGTTGTATTTTTCACTTTTATATTTTCTATGCATTGTATTCTAACTCTATCCTCTTGATTTTATTCTCTGAAACAATTGTTTGAAGTACGATACTTTATTTTAATAAGTGGAACAAAGCTTTGAATGGCTGGGTTCAAAAAACAGTTTTAAATTAAAGGAACTGTTGCTAAGCACAGGGATCCTTGCCAAATACTTTTAAAAAGGTTTATTGTGCCCTAGCAATCCTGAGATTAAAAACATCTCTTGAATTACAATGACATATCAAAAAATAAAATGAATGTGGGGGTTTACATTTCAAGAATTGAGACTGTTATTCTTTCCATTTGATAAGAAACAAACATACTATGGTACTTTGTACAGTGAGGGATATAGTGTGATGTTGTACATTTGAATCAGTGAGGGATATAGTGTGATGTACATTTGCCTAACAACTTGTTCTGAGAGCAAAAAACAAATTCATTTATTAATTTACCCCAATGCTGTGGGCTCTTGGAATAGATTGTATATTTTCACATTTTCTGTACTTCATGCAATCAATTTTTAGAATCTGCTTAACTCTTCAACACAGTCAGAGGATCTCATAGCCCCACATGACTACCTTATGAATAACAGAATTCCCTCTCTTTAATAAACAATTTAATTTTCCATGGTGTTTACTATTGTTTTGCGAGGGCTTTATGCTGCAACTCTTCTGGGCAGGTAGATCTTTTAGTCAATGGGAGACATGAATGCAGAGGGCCAGATGCCTTCACTTTGTACAACTGGAAAAACAAACGTAAAACTTTGAACTTCTATGGCATTTTCTATTTAAATGAAGGTGCCTAGAAATTGTACTGAATTAAGCCTCGCAACTCACAAATTATCTTCATTTTACAAATGGGAAAAAAGGAAGCACTAAGACACCAAGGCCTACGTTTTCATAAAGTATCCACTAATTTGGAATACATTTCTTGAAACACCAATGTCTGTTTACTATTTTAATTGACATCAATGGCTGCAGATGTGGAGCACATCTGAAAATATAGCCTTACATCATGTTGCAAGTTGAGTACTCAAAAACAGAAGCACCCCACATTAGTGGACCTATGTATCTTGCCCAAGGGCACACAGGAAGTCTGTGAAAGAGCCAACATAGAACACAGTTATCCTTGAGTCCCTTTGTGCTTTTAGCTATAAGAACATCCTTTTCCTCAATTATTATTTTCAAGAAAGAGATCGACAGTCAATCATAGACAAACGTTTCTGTAGAGTTACTGACAATCACAAAAGAAAACTAGGTAAATTACCAAAAAAAAATCAGTAAAACTAAACTTGGTAAAATATCATATACAAACATATTATTATTAAAGTCCTGCTCCTGCAGACACTTGCGAATGTGAGTAACTCAAGGGCCTGCTCACATGTGTAAAGTTACTCATATACATAAGTGTTTGCAACTTTGGGGTCTATATATAAACGCATCTAATTCCAAAAGAATCACAGTGCAAGAAAGAAATGGTTACTTATGCTGTGCAGTAACTGTGGCTCTTTGAGATGTGTCCCTCTATGGTTGCTCCACTCTAGTGCCTCCTGCACTTTTGATTGGAGATTTCTCATAGCAGTATCCGTTTGGCCCATGCATGTGTGTTACTCATTCTTGTGCTCTGTGTTGTTTTTATATAGCACTGCACAGGTGAACCATCTTTAGTTCCTTCTCTACTGTGAAGCTATATAGCGGAGAACTTTGAAGCAGAGAAGGAGGAGGGCAGGTAGTGGAGCACCTATAGGGGGAGACATCTTGAAGGACCACAGTTGCTGCACAGGGTGAGTAACCATTTCTTCTTCTCCGAGTAGTGTCCTGATGGATGCTTCACTCTAGGTGACTACTGAGCAGTTCCCTTTAAGGAGGAGGGGGCTTTGGAGTCAAGTCCAGTATTGAAGAAAGTATAGCTGAGCCAAAGGCAGCACTGGAAGCTGAACTGTGAGTTATTGCATAGTGCTCAAGGAAGGTATGTACAGAGGCCCAAGTCGCAGTTCTATGTATTTCAATGATGGGAACATTTTTGAGAACGTTTGTAGAAGTGGAAATAGATCTCATAGAATGAGTTCATATGTATGAGGGTGCTTGGAGATTGCAAGATTGTTAGCAACAGCTAATTCAGTTGGGTATCCACTTGGAGAGTCTTTGTTTAGAGATTACAAACCCTTTTGATCTGTCTATGATCAAGATAAAAAATTGGGAGTCTTTCTGAATGGTTTAGTCCTGTCAAGATACAAGGCTAGGGCTCTCCTGACAACAAGTGTGTGTAACAATGCCTCCTCTTTTTCTAAGTGAGGTTTACGGTGGAAAATAGGGAGGTGACTGGGTTGATTAATATGAAATCGGAAGATATTTTTGGTAAAAGCTTGGGGTGTGATCGTAATGTTACCTTGTCTTTGAAAATATTGTGAAAGGGGGGTATGCCAGAAGGGCCCCTATCTCCCCAATTCATTGAGCTGACGTGATGGCTACTAGAAATGCTATTTTCATCAACAAATGGAGGAGTGAGCTGGTAGACATCGGTTCAAATGGAGATCTTATAAAGACATTTAAGAACCAGATTGAGGTCCCAAACTGGAGGAGGACATTTGACTGGTGGAAACAGTTTTCCAAGCCCCCTGAGGAACCTCACTGTCATTGGATGGGCAAATATAGAATAACCTTCTATTGAAGAATGGAAAGCCATGATTGCTGCCAGAGGTCTCTAATGGAACTCAGAAACAGCACTCAGTGTTTTAGTTCTATAATGTAGTCCAGTATGTCTGACAGTGATGAAGTTGTCAGTGGAATGTGTTTGAGGTCACACCGGCAAGCAAATCTTGTCCATTTTTGTAAGTAAGTGTAGCAGGTAGATGGTTTCTCTTTTCAACTGGTTAACAGGTTGTTTCTAATCCTGTTAACCATTGACCAGCCATGTTTTGAGACAAAGAACCCCAAGATTAGGGTGAAGGAACTTCGTGCATTCCTGGAAGAGACAATGAGGAGCTACCTGGAGAGTGATCAGTGAATGAACAATGTCAGGTAAGGAAGCAATGTTTGGCTAGGCCAGGTTGGGACTATTAAAATAACTTTGTCTTTGTCCTTTCTTATTTTGAGTATGGCTTTGGATATTAGAGGAGTTGGGGTGAATTCGTATATTAGACCCGAAGACCATTGAAGGTGAAATGCATCCCCCAAGGGTCAATTACTTAGCCTGCCTCTGGAGCAGAACTGGGAGCATTTCTTGTTTACCACTGTGGCGAACAGGTCTCTTTGAGGGGTGCCCCATTGCCAGAATATGTGCTGAAGTATGATGGAATCTATCTCTCACTCATGGTCCCACCAATTCCAAAGTTTGACAGCTGGGAGGGGGATCTTGCCCCTCATTGCCAGTTGATAAAGAACATGCATGACACATTATCTGTCATGACCTTTATATGTTTGTCCCTGATTAGTGGTAGAAAATGGAGACAGGCGTAGCTGACTGTTCTGATTTACAGGAGGTTGATGTGCAGAGTGGTTTCTTGAGGTGTCCACCTGCCCTGGGTCATGAGTGTGTCTAGATGAACTTCCCACCCTAGGAGGGATACATCTGTTGTTATGGTAACTGCTAGGTGAGGGCAGGTGAAAGGGACTCCTGCACAAATGTTGTGAGGGTATTTCCACCAATTGAGAGATTTCTTCATGAAGGTGGGTATTGAAATTAGTGTAGTTAGACTGTGTCTGTTCAGTGAATAAACAATCTTGATTCACTCTTGAAGGCATCACATTCACAGTGTTGTATGGACTATAATGAAAGTACCAGCTGCCATAGGCCCCAGCAGCTGGAGACAGGTCTTGACCAGGGTTTTAGGATTGTGTTGATTGTGTGGATTGTGTTGACTATGTTGGATAGGGCCTTCAGAATCGGGTTCTATGACCAGACCCATCCAATGCTGAGCAGAATGCACAGTTCCATAGAGTATAATGACAGAACAAACCATTGTGATCATCTGTTCTGACCTGTGTAACAAGTGTCCCAGACTGGGTCAGACTCCTTCTACTGGTGGCTTGCCAGATTGCTGTGAGGAGAATCCAGCCTCTGGATCCCCAAGTGTTTTAAATCTCTGGACTGCCCCAGTCATAGGGTCCTTAGACACACTCACAGTGCGGGACCAAATTTGTATGAATGGAGTTGTGACTTGGCTCATGGGATTGCAGTGCTGCTCATTCAAATTTGGCCTGCCCAGCTCCTGTCATCATGACGGCTGGACCAGACTAGATGGCTCGGACCCAGACGTTGCAGTGCCTGGATCAGGGAGACAAGCCCAGTCAGCCCTGTGGGACAGGAGCTGTCACACAACCCTGTCAAACATTCTGAAGACCCAATTTTGGGTCCTGACCCACAGATTGAGAAACCCTGGTCTAAACCAACAACCATCATTCTGTTTATGTATGTTATATTCCTTTCCCCTACCGTTTGTCTGTCTTTTCTATTGAGATTGTTCAATGTAGGGACTGTCTATTACTCTATGTTTACACAGTGCATAGCACAATGATCTTGTCTGGGCCACAGGCACTACTCTAATAAACATTATAAATAATAATAGCGACATTAGACTGGGTGAAAATCAAAGACATTTATTCTTTGTTTCTTCCCCCCATAGTGTATATTTTCAACCCCTTACCTGTGTTGTGTTTCACACCTCCGAAGTACTTCTTGTGTGAGTGAGCTTATCATCCAGAAGTCTTTCTGGAACTGGGGGTCAGACTGTAACCTCTTCAGGGCTGGTAACTGTCTCTTAAAATGTTTATTTCTAAAGTGCTATGCAATCCACTGTTCAGTTTCCTTATCCAAAGCTTGAATCTGTGCCTATTGAAATCAATAGTAAATCCCCTATTGATGTCAGTGGGGAAAGATTGGACTGCATTCTCTACTTCTCAGGCCTACACATCCTGAGAGTTCTACTGAGGCAATGCACTCTGTCTGTAGTGGTAGGTGGAAGAGCTGCCTCATATAACTGCATTTGACTCATCTGTCCCACTGACTGAGGATCAGCAATGAAGGCTTCTAGGGTGAGTCTTAAACAGCCATCCCCTGCTGAAGGAAGCTTGCCTCAATCTGCAGTTTCTAAAAGCAAATAGGAAATGTAAAGGAGAGTGAAATAAATAAGATTTTCACACACAACCCTTCCAGAAAGACAAATATGTTTGTTTTTATCATTTTCTCTTCCTAACATTATGTAAACAGGTCAACTGCATATTTATAACAGAAAGGAAATTACTGTAGGCTCCTGTGGACAACATCCCTGGAGTCGAACAGAAGAACAGGATAGCAGATTTTAATGTTTTTGTTCAAGAATATTCTGTTATAAATATTGATTATTCTTACAAATCCAACTCTGCCCAAAACAAAAGATAATATTACTTATGCAAATATAAAAGAAACTGTAATAATATATGCTGAAGGAAGAGGGAGTATACTTCAGTACCACATATTCAACATAACAACACTGGTTAACAGAAGTAATTGATGTACAGTAGTTTTCAAAATTACTGTAGAAATAACCCTTGAGCACAGGACGGAGTTTGATAGGCTATAGCCCTTTTAGAGTACATTCATATACCTAATTTGGGGCAATCTATTCAGTACAAAGTAAATTACTCTGTGCTGCCCACTCACAAATCTGGTAAACAATCTTAACTATACTAGGGCCCAGTTCTTTCCATACCCCACCCCGCTCTACTTACTTCAACAAAAGTAGGACTGGACCCTGCAGTCACTGTACTGTAGTCTTCAACATGATGAAATACATTGTTCTAGACTTCATGCAAATTATTGAATATTTTCACGTGAGTTTAGCCTTCATATCAGGTTTGACACTCCTTATTACAAACACCACTTCAAAATCTCCCTCGGCAACAAAAGAGAAACACATGCTACTTCAAGAGAGTAGTTAATCAAAAAAAATGCACAAGAATTACAATGATTATAGCAAAGAACTTTATGAGTAGCACAAATAATGCTTAATATAAAAAATCAAATGTAGGGTGAAATTGGAGAAAATAACTTTGTGCCACTAAACAGTTGCTCAAATATAGCAAGTGGACCATCTTCAGTTATTTACCAGGAAAAAGTTGATTTAAGATGACAAAACAAAAGTTTTACTGAGCTTAACCTTATGGTTTTCTTTTAAAAAAGCAGAAATAAAAATAATGGAAAAGAAGGTTTAAAAAAAGTGCTAAAATATTACAGGCCAAGTGCCTGAAAACAACCTACTTATTAGCCAGGGCTTTCCATGTAGCTTGTTTTTATTCCTAGTATAGGTTTCATTTTATCCTCTCAAACGATTCAACAGTATCACATTAAGTTGTCTGGTTCAGGACTTATATTTGAAATGAAATTTTGGTTGTTATAAATTCATACATAAGTTAAAGAGAAATATTACAAATGCTGATACTGAACAGTAGCTTTTAGTTGAAGATGATATTATTGCAGTGAACAACTGTTATAAGTTCAAGTTTTTATGTTTCTCTAATAAACAGCTCTTTTAGTTAATTGAAATGAGTACTATAGAGAGATTTTCCTTTTTTGGCAGTTGCTTTTTTTTAACTAACATTCTACTAAAAATAAACATACTTTAGGCATTAGAACCTACTTAAGCCTTTTTGTAAACCAAATGCTACAATCTCAAAATTAACAATAAATTGAATTAGTTTTCAAAGCATTCTTTATATTTTAGTTAATAAAATATTTGAACAGAATAAATAAAGTGCACATGGACAAGTCCACTATGATGTGTGTGCGTGTACGCGCACACACACATCCCCCTTGCTCATAGGGATTCTCTATCGATAGAAAGAGCATGAACAAACCTTAGCCCATATTTAAAAATTAAGCCACTGTATCAGTAACACACACAGCTTCACTTTTTGGGCAAAAATTAAAAACAATATTGAGTATTTTAAAAAGTATTGTATGATTTTATTGGTCATATTGCAGGACTCAAAGTACTCAGGGAAGTAGGCAGAATAAGCTATCATCATCTTAAAACAACTGAAAAAACCTTTTGGGGATTGAAGGGATCTATGTAGAAAGGATAATTTTAAGGTCATAAAGCTTGAGGCTAAAGCCTTTAAACAGGTAAAATTCTCACTAACTTCAAGAACTATTCCCTTAACAAGATTTTGAAAGAATAAACAACAAGCAACACAATTAGAAAAAAAATTAAATGTGCAGTGTCTTCCATTAAAAACCAGCATTAGTTATAGTTAGTACCAAGTAGTATCTGTGACAGCACTTCCCCCACCCCCCTATTCATAAAATAGGATATAACTCTGATACATGTGCGATATCATTTGGTAGAACTGTACAGGAATTCCTCACTTAAAGTCGCCTCGGTTAACATTGTTTCGATGTCAAGTTGCTGATCAATTAGGGAACATATTTGTTTAAAGTTGTGCAGTGCTCCCTTATAAAGTCGTTTGGCAGCAGCCTGCTTTGTCCACTGCTTGCAGGAAGAGCAGCCCGTTGGAGCTAGCTGATGGGGGCTTGGAACCAGGGTGGACCGGCAGCCCTCCTATCAGCTGCCCACTCCCCTAAGTTCCCTGTGTGGCAACCACCCAGCAGGTTATCAACTGCCGGAAGTTCAGCTGTCCCTCCTCCCACTGCATGCACTGCTCCTGCCCTCTGCCTTGGAGCTGCTCCCGGGATCCTCCTGCTTGCTGGGGTGGGGGAGGGGAGGAGAAAAAGGGAGGGACTAATGTCAGGGTGTCTCCCCTTGCTCCTGCACCCCGCTTACCTCTTTTCCATATAGAGCAGGGTGGGGACACGGACTGAGAGAGACAGAGAGAGCTTGGGGAAGCAGCTGCGGTCTCAACTTCCTGATCCACTTAAAAAGACAATGTACTTAAGAGTGGGGTCAGCATACTTAAAGGGGCAATGCGCATCTCTCTCTCTCACACACACGGTGTGTGTCTCTGTCCGCCATGCTGCCTTTTAGAATGTGAGGTTACATTAACAACATGTTAATCCTTGACGGCTCAGCCAAAAGCTAGTTCATCATTTATCAGTAAGGTATTCCCTGGGAAATATCACTCCCTCTAAATTCACCACCTCAACCAAGCTTCACAGTCATCATTGCTGTGTACAGTATTAAATTGTTTGTTTAAAACGTATACAGTGTGTGTGTATATATAGTTTTTTTGTCTGGTGAAAAAAATGTCCCTGGAACCTAACCCCCACTATTTACATTAATTCTTATGGAGAAATTGGATTTGCTTAACATTGTTTCGCTTAAAGTCGCATTTTTCAGGAACATAACTACAACGTTAAGCGAGGAGTTCCTGTATTACTCATCCCACTAATGTGGCTGGGGTGGGGACAATTTGTACCCCAGGGTGTAAGAAAGGACAAATATTTGTGCAGGAAACTGGTGTAGGCACTGAACACCTTGGCTGTGATCCTTCCTATCAGAGCCAAACACTTCTGGGCCTACTTTGGCTGATTCTGTGACTCCTGCTACAACAAGGGCTGTGGTTTGTCGAACACGTTTTCTGCTACGAGGCCTGTAGCACAGTTCCACGGATGGAGTGAAAGAAAAGTCACTGCCCAAGAAGACGACCTTTCCAAGAACTTCATGCAATAGCATGCTGAATAGAGTAACTATAGTGCTTTGTGATTCTAGTAGATAGTTGCCAAGAGATTCTAGTAGATAGTTGCCAAGAGTTTAGCAGTTATAGAAGTTTCAGATAAAATCATCTAGATGGATTTTAGCTTAGATTCAGAACCTCTGGAAAGGAACTAGATAGAACTCATAGCAGATACTATGGTCATTATATCTCTCTCTCATTTTTGTTTTATTTCTACATTTTTATTATGCTTGAATATTCACTTAATGTCATATCAGCAGCCAATGAAATAGACTCCATTAATATTTGAGTATTGAGCCAAATTAATCCCTAGTGTAACTCTACTGAAGAATACACCAGGGATGAATGTGACCCATTAAGATAGGAATGACTCTGTATAGTTTAATAGTTACACTTGAAAATATATTTAACCTCTAGATAATTTTCTCATTCTTTAAAACTATTTATTCTAGTTATTCCAGTACAGTAGTAGAGGTATAAACTAAGTGCTATGTAAAGGACTTTTAAAATAAATTCTTTATTTCCTGTCTTTTTCACAATTTAAACTAGTGCTTAGTGTGTGGCCAATAGTTTATATAATCTCGTAATACTTTCTTCGGAATTATTTTCAAGGGAAGTACATATCGTTTATTTAACCTTTTAAATAAATGATATTTTATTCACTCAGTCTGTTCTGATTTCCCTCTGATATGCCAAGTAGAATTTTACAATATTATTTTCTGAAATGGTGACTGGAACTAGGTAGTTCTCAGATAAAAGACTATGATACTATAGCAGCAGCGATGACCAGAAGTGCTCAAGCTACTAGTCTCCTGATTATAGTGAAGAGTCCTTGAGTTTGGAATTTATGGTTCTGATACTGTGTAATATTTTTGTGGACTGTAGGGAAAGCAAGACTCCACTATTCCTCCCCTCTAGACAGGGATTTTAGCTGGGCTTCTGCCATTTCATGAACATCTTGCATCAGACACAATCCTTCTTGAGGAAAGTGTCTAGGCCATAGTGGGTGCTGCCATAAATGTAATAACAAACAACATTTACTCTGGGATTTCTTGGGGCTTGTACTTTGTAATGCCATTTCTTGCTTGCAAACATTTGGTTACCTTTTGAGGGTCACATATTCATAACCCTGCTGTAATATGACCTCTACTCTTTTTTTCCTATTTAGTTGACTTATTTGCCATATTTCACACATCAGCATGCAACACCATTTTTCTTCCTCATCTCTGGGATTTGAGGCCTCTTGAAAATGAGCTATATGTGGTGCTTGAATTTTTTCCAGTTAGAAAGGTTCATACTTTCCCAGTTCATCCTGTGCCACCAGACTCCAGCAAACCATTTTTGTTTATTTGAATGGATATAATATGTAGGAAGACGCTCAGCACCTAAGAAATTACTGTAGTCAGATTCAGTCAGGGAACCAGTTTTACTGGTCTCTGTATAGTTTCTAGAAAGAACTGTACTACAACTAACAGCCAGCATGTCAACCAGACCTAATTGCTTATATAGTCAGTCAAAAAGAATTTGGAGAACTACCTAGAAAAATGCCATCTGGGGATTCCCAATAATATTACAAGAATTTGGCCCAACAGAGCCTGAATTTGTCAACATAGATTGAAGATCTATCAATTTTTTCAGTGTCATTTTGTGGAATCAAATTTGAAGAGGAAAAGTTGAAGTTCATGTGTCTTGAGAGGACATTAATGGTGATACTGTTTCAAACACTACTTTTTGTACTTATGTTTTAAAAACCAGACTGTATGTGCCCCTAAAGCTTTAGACAGCTGATTTTATATAAACTGAAATAGAATATGCTAGAAGTATTTTCCTTAACATTGCATTTTATTTTTGTAGTTATCCACCAGTCTTTTGTAGGCTTTTCATATATTCTTAGCAGTTCCTGATTTTAGTTAGTCTCTAGCCACATTACTTGATATACCTCTACAGCAGTGGTTTTCAAACTGCGGTTCGCGACCCAGTACTAGGTGGTGGAATGTAAGGTATTGGGTCGCAGTGGCCCTTTGGCGGTGCTGCCCGGCTAATGCAGGCTAGTCTCTACCTGTTCTGACACTGTGCTGCACCCCGGAAGTGGCCAAAAGCAGGTCTGGCTCCTAGGCGGGGCATGGGGCTCCACGCGCTGCCCCCATCCCAAGCATCAGCTCCGCAATCCCATTGGCTGGGAACCAGCCAATAGGAGCTGGGGGGGCAATGCCTGTGGGCGAGAGCCACACGGAACCAGTTACGCACCTCCGCCTAGGAGCCAGACCTGCTGCTGGCTGCTTCCGGGGCACAGTGTGGTCCGTGGTGCCCGACAGGCAGGAAGCCTGCCTTGGCACCCCCGCTGCGCCGCTGACAGGGAGCTGCCTGAGGTAAGCCCGCACCCCAACCCTCTGCCCCAGACCTGAGCCCCCCCATACCAGAGCTCCTTCCTGCACCCCAAACCCCTCATCCCCAGCCCCACCCCAGAGCCTGTATTCCCAGCCCAGAGCCCTGACCCCCTGCCACACCCCAACTCTCTGCCCCAGCCCTGAGCACTCCCAAACCCGGAGTCCTCTCCTTCACCCCAAACTCTTCATCCCCAGCCCAGAGCCTGCACCTCCAGACCAGAGCTCTGACCCCCTCCTGCACCCAAACCCCTGCCCCAGCCCAGAGCCCCCTCACACATACTGAACCCCCTATTTCCGGCCCACCCCACAGCCCTCACCTCCGCACCACAAACCTCTGCCCCAGTCCTGAGACCCTCCCACACCCCAAACCCCTCATCCCCAGTTCCGCTGGGTCGCGGAAATCAACAATTTTCTTTAACTGGGTCGCCAGAAAAATAGTTTGAAAGCCACTGCTCTACAGTACATATAATTGTGAAAACTGTTTCTCTGTCCATATTCCTAATCTGTGCAAATCTTTTTGAATTGGTTGTGTAGCCTCCTACTTTTCATTGACTGCCACTCCCTTGCAACAATGAAACTGAAGACTATTATACCATCTGATTGCATGTTCATTTTTTCCAGACCATTGGTTTACAAAATGAACAAAATTGGTCCCAATACTTATCCTAGTGGCACTCCATTAAACACTTCCCTCCTTTCCAAACCACAACCCACTCACAAATACCCTCTTATATCTAAGAAGGTAGTTTGTCTAAACACAGACCTCAACCACAATTACAGACCTTGGAGATTAGTCTTTTCTGTTCTTCTCTATCAAAAGATTTCCTAAAGACCAGGAAAATTGTATCTGTCTCAATTCAGGGAAACTGCACCTGAATTCCCACTTTATGAACCAGCAAGGGCACCAACTCTTAGGTTTCTAACTCCCTAGCTGTCATCTCTCTTGGGCAGAGACATGCATCTCTCTCCCTTCTGTCCACAGCATTTCCAGGCTGCACAGTGAGACTGCCTAAGCAGACCTGCCTTACTTTTCTCCTTAGAAACAGTAAATACCGTGATTGCCATAGTTAAGTTACTACACAGCTCTTTCTAAGCAAGTAAATCTGTTCTTAAGATAAAAGCATTAGAGAAAATGTATTAAATACAATAAAAACCTAGACGCCTGATAATAAGCTTACCAGTGAACACTGTAACTCCAGCCAGGGCTCTGGCTAGTGAACAGTTCCTCAAACCCCACCCGGGTTTTTTTCTGTGGTTGGAGTAGAAGATGGCGCAGTGGAGCGAATGACGGCACGACAAATGACAGCAGTGGAGTGAACAATGGCGCCGTGGCTACAGCCCGCAGCGATCCAAAGTGAATGGCAGCAACTATGAGCCAGCTGCAGCGGCAGCAACAGCAGTGGAGGCATTGCTCGACATTTCCTCCCGCCCGTCCCGGGGTGGGAGGTGAAGTCGCATGAACGCACCTCTGAACTCTGAGTCTTTGCTGACCAACGACAGCAGCTGTGAGAAGAGAGGGGAGTGGTGTGTTAAAGGCACATTTGTTTGTTGGACTTTCACACCAGAAATGCTCTGGTCCACGTACTCTGGGATGGGTGTTTTGCTCATGGTCAGATGCATTTGAATTGTGGTTGTGGTGCTTTCCCAAATTAATGCTGAGTTATTTTCCCCTTTTAATAAAAAGTTCTTTTGCAGACTTAGTGCTTGCGAGTGGGAAAGTACTGCCTAAGAGAGGTGCCCATGGGTGGTCTTTAATTTCCCCAGATTACGGGGTGGGGGCTCGAGCTGGTTCTGTGTTGTACTTTTAAGAGGGACCCCTGCTTATTGAACCCAACCCTTGTTGCTGCTGACTCCACCTGGCAGAAGAGTTACACTTACAATGAAAAGATTTCATTGTGTGCTTCCTTATTCTGTTTTTACTTCTAGTGTTCCCCCATTTTCCAAAACAACCTATAGATTTCCAGGATCCTTAGCGCACTAAGCACCCAACTGTTTCACCTTCAGTAGAACCTTACTCCATGAGTTCTCTCTCTGACTTCCATGAGACCATTCACTAAGAGTAATGGTGTCAGAACTGGGCCTTTAGGCATTAGGCCATCCCTAGATTATTTTGTATTGCAGTAGACTATCCTGTTTATAGTAAAAATAATTACCTATCTATTGAATAAACAAGTATCCTTTCCGATGAATGTATAATGGATATAGAACAGACCTTATATGTGATTGCATTTTTTACTTGTTTACACAGGGCCAGATTTTTAGTAGGTTGTGTCAACCTCTGCCCAATCTTTGGATTTCTCAGGTGAGATTATATATACATAGTAGATAAAAAATGTTTAGACCTCCAATCTAACAGGTCACCTGAGGCATGACAATCTGAACAAGGCACACATGCTTTTGTGCCTTATTTATTAATTACTTGATGTAGTATGGGCGTAAGAGTATATCGGAATGCTTTATTGAATTGCTGTAACAACTGTGAATCATGAATGAAAATAAATATTCCTAATAGTGAGCAAAGAATGTTGACAGAAAGGCTGTACTTTCTCTGTGCTGTTGACCTCTATCAGATACAAAACAAAATGAAGCTTAAAGAAAAATAAAAGTTCTGCTGTATATTTACCCTGTGCCCACAAAAGTCTTTCCTTCTTTCCTTGACTGGTCAGAGACATAAAAATTCTATTACAACAAAATAATTTGTTCCAGGCCCCATCAAACTTCAGCAGTGTTCTGATAGCCAAGTGCCAACACAAGATAAAGATTAATAATAGTGGCAGCAACCGATCCCAATGGCTGGCTTCTACAATGAGCAGAGAATACCAATCCTAGACACACATACACACACACACACACACTCAGTTCTCTGCCTGCTACCTTTTTATTTATAATAATTTGGACCCTTATGATCTGATACCACATAGCGAAGACTGCACCCAACCCGAACTACAAAGTAATCGAGTTTTTTTTTAATTCTAAAGAGATTTCTAAAGATTTCCTATTTCAAAAATCATACCACATAGCCAGTTTCCTTATTCTCGTTAATTAAAACCAAATGAACACTTTTTTTTTTCAACAAGTAATCCTTGGGTCATATGACTGATCACATGAGGAAGGTAGGAAATAAGAGGCAGGGTCTGTTACTCAGTCAAGGAGAGACCAGGGTCTGGAAAAGGGCTGGCGTAAGTAAGTCTTCTCCACAGAGACTGGCAGGAGGACTGCCCACGGAGTAGCAGTGGCCAAGGGTTCAGAAGCTTCATGGGAGGCCTTGCTAAGGAACTGGGGTGAAGCCCTGGAAGGGCCAAATGAGCAAAGGGCTGAATACCTTTTGTTTAATAAAATAAGCTAGATAAATAAGCTAAATCACAGAAGGGGAGATTTAAATTTTGAACTTAAAGTTGTGTTGCAGGGCAGAAAAGGAGGGGAAAATGGGTTAGTGGTGCTCTTGATGAGGGTCCAGGTAAGGTAACAATGGGACAGGTATATCTCGCTTCTTTTATTATGAGAATAAATCCTCTACACCTCAACAGAATTTACACTAGCACAGAGAAGACTATTTAGCTGAAGCCAGATTGTGGCTGGCCTAAGCAGGGGCTACCCACAAATCATATCACTGCACTCCTTAGAGCTTCTTCACTAGCACTGAGATACAAACCCCACCGAAAAGAGTTGTGGTCCTGAGGGGCCCACAGGGACTCAGTCATCAACTGGTGGTGTTACCTGACCAAGGAAGGAGACTGCAGCCCCTCAGTATAATCGGCTGGTGGGCCGCCAGACAGTTTGTTTACATTTGCACGGCCACCTGCAGCTCCCAGTGGCCACGGTTCACCCTTACCAGCCAATGGGAGCTGCGAGAAGCAGCATGGGCCACAGGGACATGCTGGCCACTGCTTCCCACAGCTCCCATTGTCCGGGAAGCGCTAACTGCAGCCACTGGGAGCTGCGGGCAGCAATGCAAATGAAAGAAACTGTCTGGCAGCCTGCCAGCAGATTGCCCTGACAGGCCACGTGCAGCCCATGGGCGTCAGGTTGCCCACCACTGATTTAGAGGATGAAAAGTAGGGTTAAGAAGGCAAATTTAGACCTGATGTAAGAGGTTACTTCCCAAGTGACCTCAAGTAAGCTATAAAAATGTACACCATGTCTAAGTTTAGCCTAGTTGAGTGGAAATGCTAATTTTAAAAATATATTCTTCTGGAGTGCTGACAATGGGTTATTACTCTGGGTATGTTTTGACCAATTAGTTACAGCAGGATATTAGCTAGAAATGAAGGATATTAAATTATATTTGATATTATAGAGGTTGTCTCCTCATTAGATCAGTTTTATTTGCAGTTCTTTGTCTTTTCTACCATTCCATTAATAGCCATCAGTTGAACTTAATAGCTTGTTAACTGTTGTTTTTAGTGCTCCTTTATGAATATTTCTGATTAATTTAATTTACAAAAAGGTATACCTAGAGATATTAACCCTTTGGGGCTCAAAATGTATGCTACATTATTTAATCATCATTAGGATGGAATGTATAAATATCTATTTTAATCTATTAACAAGAAAAGCCTGGTTTATGTAAGACTTCTGCATACCCGTGTTTTCTCTTTCTAGTTCTGTTAGTAGCACTAATCTAATTAGCAGTGTTCCCAGATTTGTTGTTTATGGAGGAAAGTGAGTGTGTATGTGTGGGTATATAATGTATTTCTTGCACTGTTATATTACCAATGATAGTGGTTGCACAAACAAGGACGTAAATAAAGAGAGTTGTGTTAATTTCAAGCTCCATTAGAAACAAGACAACAAATCAATGTTTATCAAATGGAAACAGGACAAAATTGGTAGGGTGCATGTTAAAGCTTCTAAAATGGTATTTGAGAGAGAAAGAGAGATAGATAGATAAAAGGTTATTTGGCAATATCCTTTTAATAAAATCACAACACAAGGCACAACCATATACCATAGCAGACAACAGCACCTATTGGTTTATCAGTGGTGCAGTACATGCTCCACTGTGTCCAGCCTTTAATGTACTTGTAGCAAAGGCCATGGAAATTACTATAAGCATAATCCTGGTAAGGCAGCAGTAGAGGCAGGCACTGAATCTTATTGTTTCACTACGTTACAGTCAATGGGGCAGTGGATTATGTCTGAATAAAGATGGTTCTTATTATCTTCAAGAGTCCATTACCACAAGCATCAGAAAGTTAACAGACAATCCAACCGATGATTTTTTTTCACAGATTTTGAGAAGCTGAGCTTTGAGTCTACAGAAGTATGGAGACAATTCATTGTGGAAACAAATATGGAAATTTGGCCCATTACCCAAACCACCTTACCATTTTACCCAGCACCAGACATTGATAGGATCAATTTGCATTTATTCATTCACCCTTATCTTTTCTCTTAGCAAATAATTTTTAAAGTTAACAGAGATCTGGGTTTTCCCAGGGACCATTTTCAAATCAAGAACAGAGTCTCCCAAGAATGGAATTTATCTTTCTTTGTTTTGCATGATAGGAAGCAGAGGACTCCTACTTTCACATTTCTAAGGATTTAAATTAAAGTTTGGAGGGGTATTCTCACTGGAAAATCAATTGAAACTGAATCTCCTAACTTGTATCAGTTAGTTGGTCAATAAATGTGGGCATTTTATTAACTCTAATACATGCGGTAAGATAAACACAAGAAGGTCTTTAAGTCCCTTATCTGTTAACAAAAAGAGCAAGATAAGTTTAAACCTTTTGCTGTTGTTTTTTACTATTATCTCCTCTACATATCATTCTGTAACATATACATATATATTATCGTCTCAAAACATATGTAACCCCATGGGTTAATGGAAGCTATTGTATGTGTGTGATCGATACCTCATTGGACTTATTGGTCTATAACAGGATATGTACAGTACATGGGACATTTATTACATATTCACCAAATAAAAATTTATATTTTAAACAATGAATTTAAAGATACACTGCCTGAGACTATAAAAATGTAAGCATTCCTTGGAGATTCAAAAACTTAGCAGTATGATTTACTTCTACAGAGGGACTCAACGTGGTGCAATAAAATGTTTATTTAATACCACCACTTTACTTGATAAATCCTTGACACAACTAGTACTTATAGAAAAGTGCATTGGTAACTTTTAGAATGACAAATACATCACCATTACATGTGGCACTACTTTTCAAATTCCCTGCCTGTAACTCAGAAAACAAAAAAGCATGTACATTAGCAACACAGCTAATCACACCCATAATGTTTACTCAGATTTCTCAGCAGGACAAAAGAAGTTAGACTATGCTAAGAGGCACATCTGATAACTGCAGCTAATTGGTATAAATCAACGCTCATCTATGTTTCTCTACCCTTTCCTTTTTTAATATTTATAGCTGATTTTTTAGTCTTTATTTCTTCCTCTATCAGTCCCTGTCTTCCCTGTTTGCTCCTTTTTAGATGAAGACAAACCAATGAAGAGTTGATCTAAATGTCTGGCTGTGACAGTGTGTGCATGAATGATGATAAGACGAGTAACAGCCATGCTACTGTAATGAAAATATTCTACTATAAATTCCTGTTGGTGATTATATATATCGCTGGGCAAAAATAAACACAATCTTTTTCTTTCACCCATCAGCCCCTTTTTGAGCTATATTTCATAACCAGAGGCCTCTCTTTCCTTCAAGGGATTTGCTTCCTTTCCGGCATAAGCAAGCCCTAATGTTCTCTAGTACATTTATCTCACTCTTTCAACCAATACCTCCCAGGTACACAGTTTGGTTCTTGCTTGGGATAGTGCAAGGTAAGCTTTATATTCACTTTTAGCAAATATAGTTGAGGCCCCAATTCTCTAGCAGCACCTGTGTCAAACTTTCATTGAACTAAGTAAGACCTAGTATAGAATAATTTCTAGGATCCATAAATATATATATTTATATATATTTTCAGCAGACCAAGGACTGTTTTTTTTTCTCAAATGCAGGGGGCAACAATGAGTCATGTTTTAGAATGATATTTGCTGTTCCTGAGTACATTTTTAATAATACAGATACAGGGCAAGTTAAATTTTTTTATTATTGATCAGTATAGTAGCCTGTAGCTTTCTGATTTTTTTATATTTAAAGATGCGCAGACTCTTCTACAACAATAATGATAAAAATCTACACTATAAATGGTGGTTTAGTTAGAATGTATAATACACTATTAAGATATCAGAGCTACCTTTGAACATATCAAACCATGCAGAAAAGTCTAACACTCACAAAAATTACTACAATTGTTTAATTCCCATCTGAGGTAAGCATATAGAGAGAGGCCCTTCAATTACAACATTGAAGTGTTTGCTGATAGACAATATTAGTGTAATCAACTCACTTGTATGCCATTTCTTTGTTATCGAATGCTTTGAGGGTTGTTTTTCCAGCTCTTAAATAGCCTATAACATGCAGAATTAAGAAAACTAGTGTCTATTGTTAACATACCCATATATGACAACAGAATTATTCTATAACAATCTCCAGAAAACACAGTGTGATTATCAAAAAAGGTAGCATTTGCCAATAGATACCTCCGTTTTTCCTCATGTGTGGCAACTGTATGATATCTGTTGGTATTTTAAAGGTGACTACTGTATAGAGAGAAGTCTATCAAAACATTAATGTTATGTAACTTCCTGAGCTTCATTCATATTCCTTTATCCTGAATACAACTCAAATCAGACTATGATTGCATTATTTGAAATCATAGGGGAACACACTTTAGTATAATTATATATTACAAACACACACACACACACACACACACACAGAGATATGTTTATTATGTAGCACAATATTCCAAGATATCTGTCATTAGCAGAATTTCTGGAATTTTGAAGATACATTTCAATAGGCTAAATGGACCTAGGTTGGCAATTTAGTTGACCCTGGAAAAGAGCACCTTATGTTCATCCTGTGCAAGCTGTCCACTAACAGATGTACGCCATTAAGATGTAAAGTGAGGTAGAGGAGGAGGAGGAGGAGGAACAGCAGGAGAAGAATGAGTCCATTTAGCAAAAGAAGCATGAGTTACAATAGGCCAGGATAAATGAGAATCACAAGCACAGAGATGTTTAAATTATTTGAAACCTGTTTTGAATCAATTGATTATACACAAATGATTATGTTCTTAAAGACAGAACATTCACTTCATGTTCAAGTATACTTAAATCTTAAGCTTCTCTATTGTCAACATCTCTTGACAAAGAGGGTAGGGCAGAGAGTATGTGGAAGGGATTAGTTTTGAAAAGGAGCTACATCATTGATGAAGGAATGTAGTACACTAGACTAGCATAATAAGGTGTGTGTGCATCATATGGAAAGGTTTTCTTTTGATAACATGGAACTAGGTTGCTGGGAATGTGGAGATTGTTTAATGCTTTCCTCAGCCTACAGGTGGTAAACTTTGCTAGATTAGCAGTTTGTACTGATAATTTGCTCAGTTGTTTGATTGAATTCTCCATAGCAACAGACACAACCTGTCACATTATTAACGCATTTTCCTTATAGCTGGAAGCCAGTGACAACGTCTAGGAAGAACTTTGCTGGAGTTAAGTAACTTGGTTTTCGCAAGATCCTCTTACCTGTGTACCTTCAGCTGCTACAGAAATGTGTGAAAACAAACAAGAGGCACACTTCATAAAAAAAATCCTTCGTAACTACCATTTAAAAATGGTACCCTAGCACTAACAAATAATCATATTTGCCTTCATCAAATTTTGATAAAAATATTTAAAGCAGGCATGACAACTAAATCAGATTTCAGTCTTAATGCAGTTCACAATTACACACGGTTCCCATCTTAACCCTTGTTTTCCCTCTCTTCATAAAGAGATTTTTTTGTTTTGTTTATTGATACATATAATAATTTCAACAATAAGTTATGTTAAACTTTGCAATGCCAACATTCATTAACACACACAAACACTTCTTTTAGTGTCTAAGTGACAGTTTGGAAGAAAAAAAGACAAGCTTCATGCAGGCTAGGTTTTCAAAGTTATTAACACAGTACAGAAAACATTACCACAGCTTTCACTAGCATGCACCTTTGTTGTCACTGCAGAGGGGCCATCAACTGAATGTGTATAAAGACTGAATTGCTCCTAAATGTGATCTCCTTCTGGACAGGCAGAGGCAGCCGGGTGGGGAATGATTGCAAAGCTTGCATCTCCCCTGCCTGTGATATACATTACCTGCTCTGTGAATAGAGGATGTCAGTTTTCAGGGGTGTCCAACACCTTGTATGGTGTTTATAAGCATCCTCTTTTTAAACAGAACAAACTATAACTATTTAGCTGCACTTATGGAAATATTTGGAGATGCTGTATAGTTAGAAATCTCCAGAATTAAAAAAATCCTATAATATAGGCATAAATATTGCTAATCAGGCAATTAAAATAACAGCAATTAACAATGCTTATTCACTAGATATTCATTTGGATGTCCTCTACAAAAAAAAAAAAAGGTGTTTCTCTCTAGCCAGTAACATGTAGCTTTGGGAGCTTAGATACTGTTTTCAGCTGAGCAAAAGGAAATGTCAAGGATAATTTTGATAAATGTGAGCTATCCCATATTTTCTGTTAACAAGTGCTTTGTGTGTCTAATAAGATGCACCTGTGATGCTGAAATGGGTTTTTTCTTCTTGTGACCCCAAAGGACTAAGAAAGGCTGTACCTTATCCCATAGGTCAATAGCTTTGATGAAGAGATTTTCATTATGTGGAGCTAAATTAGGACTTTAAGAAAAAACTCACTTACTGTTCCTCTTACTCTGGCTACATGCTTCTTATTTATACTGGTTAGTTCTGAAGTACAGAACTGAATCTATAAGCCTATGCTGCAACTATCAGAAATACGCTAACACAGAATGATCATTAGACATGTCTCAATAACAACCATTAGTGGCAAGTGCAAAATCTTTAAATTAGTGTATACTGTACCTCTAAGCAGGTCTGAAAATAAAAGTCCCACTTTCTTTTAATTCACACTATACTGAGATAAACTAATGTAAAAATCAACAGTACCACCTCTCTACTAAGAGGTTAGTACTTTTACAGCAAACAAACATTTATATAAAGTTGTCCAATATTTTTGCTTACTGTGCCAATTCTTCAACTCATTATCCTTTGTAATTAGCTTCTTATGATTACATTAGAGACCCTTGATCATGGAAACCGAGAATCAGCCTATAAAATAAGGAGAATGTGAATTTAATAAAGTTTTAATGGATTCTGGTCAAGCTGACAAATATAAAAACCACACTGTCTAGTATAGTATGAGTATGAAAGTAATAGTCAGCTTTGGTTCCAGAAGATACATTTTATAATCCAAATGGTAGAGTTCCACTTGATAAGTCTTTTCTTCTACTCAAATTATAGAATATATGACTTTTACTACTACCACACTGTTTTAAAACTAAGTCTTTAAAGATCTATTAAATATTTACACATATTTACAGGAAGCATCTATAGCTAGAATATATTATCCTACACCAAACCTAATAAAGGTAAGTACTTTACAGTTAAAATGAGTGTCATGTAAACTGCACTGATCCCCATAATGGATACAGGAAGGACTTGTTACTTATGCTACTATTTTCATATGCATGAAGGAGGAGGAATTTGGGGCAGGATCCCTGAGTATGCATTTATGCTCTGAGAAGGCGCAAGAGCTTAAGTCTTGAAGGACAGAGCCATAGTTTGGGATCCTACATAGATTTTGGTTGAATAGAGGTCTGTTCTTTTAATTGGCGTGGCTTGGATTCCTATTTACAGTGTATCCTTGAAGAACCTTAATAACGACAGGCTAAATACATGCTCTTAAAAGAAAATCTATTACTTAAGTCATATATTATGAAGGAGGACATAAACAACTAGAAATACTCTACCAGGACTTGTTGTCTATTTTTTGGCTACTAGTTCACACATTTTTTGCATGCTCTTGCCTTGTTACAATACAATTATATACACTCTTCTCCATTGCCCTCTCCTCTGGTATGATATAGTTATAGTAGAAGGCTTGGATAACATAGGTGGTGTTGGAATGAACACATTTAAAGAGTAACTGTTTAAACTTTTAATTCGTGCTTTGTCAAAAGAGGACAAAAATAAAGAAAATTGCCTTTGTTTTCACTGTAGCTACCCTACTGCTTAGCAATCAAGAATCCTGGGATCCAGTCCACAATGAAACTTCATTAGAGTCTGTCCCACATGCTGGATTTAAACATTATCCAGCTAGGTTACTTTTTCTTATGAAGAAAATGTCACTGTCATCTGCATCACTCACTCTCCATCTCCCCTGAGCAGGTGACGTATAGTTTATAGCCCACACTTACAGATGCATTTGATTTAGGTGCTGTACTAAAGTGGAAGTGTCAAGGTGATTCATCTGTCTACCACTGCTGACAGCTGTGTTACACAAAGTGCACTGTATAGCAAGCACTGATTGGATCAAAGTAGTAGGAATTCCATATCGAGGGGAGGGGGTATTTTTCCTCTTCTAATTCCAACATAAGCACTATCTTTTGACCACTAGGATAGAACAAAATTTGGATTATATAGTATCTTGTACATTCTAAATATCTCATTGGTCTAAGACCCAAGACCAGGAACTTTTACCAGTTTAACACTCTCCCCCAGGAAAGTTGTGTGCAAAAAATTTGTACCACCATAAAATAAAACAGATAATTACATTGTTAGCACTTTCACAAAATCAAAACTTCGGGATTAAACTTCAGAGCTATCACTTTTTCTCCAAATGGCAAACAGGATTAGGCTGAACCATTTAAAAAAAAAAGTTTTTCTGCAAACTTTGCAAAACCTCTATGTAAGAATCTTTAAATTTCCCCTCGGAGTGCATTTGTGAGGTTTCACTATTTGTTCTTTGACATTATTAATATTTTCATAGCAAAATTAATATTTTCACATATGAATGATGATTTTTCACTACTGACCTAATTTGCAAGTTTTTACAAAATTCTTCGCTCTGTGAATGTTAATATGCAAAAACTAAGTTTATTCATAGTTAGTTTCACACTATCTTTGCACTGGTAAAACATTCACTGCATACTAGTGCACTGTGATCTAAATCTTAGTGTGACTTGATCCCGTCTTCTGGTGAAAAGTGAACCATGTTGGCTGAATCTAATGGTAGGTATACGTAGACAGAACACTTTTCTTTGTGTGTGCATGCATGCGCGCAATCTGAGGTGTCATTTGCTCAAGAATGAACTATTAAAACAGTAAATGGTCTCAACTTGTGATAGCCAGTACTCTTTCAACATACCCATCATAAACCCTGTTTTTGTAGTTTAAAAATAATTCAATGCTCAAAAGTTATCTGAAACTCTGTGCATCAGCTGTCATCCCAGGTGCACATAGCATAACATTAAGTCATATTTCGTTACAATATAAAAACTAGTAAGTCTCTTTAGTAGTTTCCTACCCTTTAGATAAATACTAGCCTTAATTTTAAATGTTACTTTCAGTTTTATGCGGACTAAGGTGCCTGGTGGTATTTTAAAAGAAAAAAGATTTTGGAACTTCTAATATACTGATTTTGGGAGTGGAGGGTGCAGGGTGGAGCATCAGAACAAGTTGTATTTTGCTACACAAAATACTAGCATGAAAGTGCAGACATTTTAGATTATAACATACACTTTTATAAGAGGGATATAACTGATGATAATACTAGCTCTGAGTTGAAATGTGGCATGGGAGATATTAAAAGGAAACTTTTTTATAAACATTTAATCACTTTAGAAATGGAGGAGTCCCAAGAGAGAATAGTTCAACTATTTTAAGATTATTTTCTGCACTTCAAGTTACTTAAAATAGCTTTGTTTTAAAAAGATTTTGAGATGAAAGATGATAAATCCATCACCAGCCTCCCTTCCTAGTCCCTGAAACCCAAAAAACAAATATTTAGAAAAATAAAATAAATGGAGTATTATGAGAGGCCATTTGTTGTTTGAGCATGGGGCAGGGAGACAAGACTTCTTTAATTCTCTAAAGTTGACTCTGTATCCTTAGGCAAGTCATTTTGATCCACTGCCTGTGACTCCATAGTTAAGGTTGCAGCTATGTTTCCATTACAAGCTTAATTTTGCCCTTCAACCCAACCAAAATCCATAAACAAAGGAGTATCAGTCTCAAATTTTGCAGGTTAAGTATTCAGACAGTTATTGACTATGCTATTATAATTATGGAACTATTTGCCAGAGTCCAGAAAGCTGTCTAATATTGTACTTAGCTTACTGCACTGATACAGTTGGGTTCAAATATAGTATACAGACTTGTCAATCAAGCTACTTTTATAAGTTAATATTTTAAGTACTAATGTGAGAATAGCACACCAGATCTGGGAGAGTTAAATAGCATTTAAACTATTTCTAACCCTTTTCTTTGCAGAGAGAAGCCTCTAAACATGGTCTGACGGAAGTGGATGGCTGAGCTGGTTAGAGAGGGAACAGGGAAGCATGGGGTACAGCAGAACAGGGGGCATTCCAGTTCTCACATATACTAATTGGGAGGCCTCCTGTGGGCCTTAGGACCCTGCAAACCTTATTAGGTCCACTGAAGTCCACTCCAGTTTCCCTCTCACACTTCCCATAAGCGTTAGTAGGCTTTTCAAGGGACTCAAAACTAACCCCGTAAACCCAGGAGTCTGAGTTTCTGACTCTGTCCTGGTATTGCTAAGAGGATCAATTTTAAGACTGTATGAGTGACTAAAATATTAATTTCCTTACTTTCAAAAGATTGGGATTCTTGTAAATATAACTTTAATTCTGAATCAGATGGCTTTTTAATGATTGTTCTTGTAAGGATCTCTGCCCTTAAGTTATTGATCTATACTCTCAACTTTAATGTCAATTGAAAGGTTTTTTTTAGAATTTTTATTAGTATTATGTAGAAAACCAAACACATAATCTCCCCCAAAATCAATCAGAAGTAGAGTTTCGTTGTGAAATTTCGTGCACAGCAATGGTTCCTCTGGCTTGGGAAAAGACCTTTTAAATACTGAGCCTTATGTATGCACTCTCTCCCTCTCTGAGTATGTCCATCAGAATGCCTCATTTGTTTAATGTTACACAGTCTTTTTATTTGCAGCAGTTCATTTTTGACCATTTTATCCTCCCTTTTTATTTTCTCTTGCTCTGTGTGTGTCTCAATATTCTCTAGCTCTGTGTATGTGTAGACTGGTTGATTATTAATTATTATTATTGCTGTTGAGACTATCGCTAGTTATAGAAGTGTAGGGCTGGAAGGGACCTCAAGAGGTCATATTGTCCAGCCCCCTGCGCTGACAGGACCACGTCAACCTAGATCACCTCTGACAGACATTTGTCGAACCTATTCTTAAAACAAAATAAATCCTATGACAAGGATTCCACTACTTCCCCTGTTTTAATATGAACAGTGATCTAGACTTTCAAAGAGAAGCTTGGTCAATGAAAGATTATGGATCAGAATAAAAATGTCTCTGGTCGTTCCCACGATTTGTACAATGGCTAGTTAAGGAATTAAATCCAAAAGCCTCATGTACAGAAATAATGTGTATAGACATCTCTGATACGATCTTTAATTTAAGAAGCTTCTAGTCTGACCATCATCTATCATGTTCCATGACTACCATGGGACTTCACAGGAATGGCTTTACTTTATAAGATGTATTCCTGGATCTAGATCGAGATGCAAAAAGGCCCAGAAAGAAAAACAAGGGGTTGGGTAGGCAATCTTAGAATACCTTGTTGTGACTTATTCATAACAACACCCCCCACATTGTAGGGCAAATTGAGACCTTAGGTAAAATCCTGGTTTCATTGAAATCAGTGGCAATGGAGTCAAGATTTTACCCATCATGGAAATACTAGTGAGAGTGAATTTTGAATTTTTTACCTGAATAATTTTAAAGTGCTATTAAAACGTGTCACCAATTATAGTTGGTGTACAGTACCAATTTTATTTCAGTGTACAGATTTTACAGTGAAAATGTACATGAACACGAGTGAAACACACGTTTTATCATCATATGACATAGGAATTATAAATAGGCAGGTTTCTTCTATAGAACCTTACTCAAAAACTTTGAAAAGAATGCCTTTCACTTAAGGTCATGGGCAACTTTGCAATTGATGCTAAATGGAAAGGAATGGCATGACCTGAAAAAGCAGGTGATAAAACTGCATAGCTTTATGCAATGTTCTGTTAACACAGTATTACTGGAATCCATTTTCTTCCTTCTAAATTATTATGTGAGTGGGTTAAAATCTTACTCAAGCATAATTAAATTTGGTAACAGTATTAAAGTATAAATACTTTGTGGAATCAATTTTTAATGTGCTATTAGTTTTAACACATACATAGCATTTTCCCATGATTAATCGATTTGGATTTAAATTTTTATCCTGAAATTGACTGATTGTAAAGATATTAATTCCATAAAACTTCTATATTTTCTTTAGTCTCACATAAGTAAAGGCTTGCCTTAATAAGGTGTCCTGCATGTTTAGATACAACAACACGTACTATATTTAGCCTAAATTCCCCTATTTTAATCTCAAAGTTTTAATTGTTTTGATTTTATTATTGTTGAAACTTGAAATCTATCTCAAGATGTCCTCAAAGTTATAGCAGAGGTTCTTTCTACTGGTGGCTGTTTTCTTGGCTCTTTGTGTGTCACTATTACATCACCGCCCTTAGGTTAATTGAACTGAAAACAAAATTTACCCAAGTTACGTTAAAAGAATGCAGAAAGAAAAAACTGGTGCTAATACTCAAAACTGAACTCCTTTAGGGTTTATTTTCCATGTGAAAATCATTTAATTGACTGTTTTAAATGTTAATTCTTCACAGTCTTAAGAATTGTAGAATATAACTAGTAGCTAATATTACTCTATTCTTATGCATTAGATAACCTCAAAAGTGTGTCGGCATTGACCTTTTCATATTATGGGTTGAATTTTGGAAAGTGCCAAAGTGGTTCAAATGCCTAAATTCCACTGACAGTAGACTAAGTTCCACATACTAAGTTATTTATGTGCTTTTGAAAATGTTCCACTACATCAGCAGTTTTCAATGCAGGGTTTGAGTCCCCTTGGGGGGGTCACAAGCAGGTTTCAGGGAGTACACCAAGTAGGACCGACATTAAACTCACTGGGGCCCAGGGCAGAAAGACAAAGCCCTGCCACCCCAAGCCCAAGCCACCTGGGACTGAAGCTGAAGACTGAGCAACTTAGCTTTGTGGGGGCCCATGTGGCATGGGGCCCCAGGCAATTTCCCTGCTTGCTACCTCCTAATGCAAGCCCTGGCTTTATATGCAGAAAAACTGTTGTGGCACAGGTGGACCATGGAATTTTTATAGTGTTTGTGTGTGTGGGAGGCCTCAGAAAGAAAAAAGGTTGAGAACCCCAGCACTACATCACCAACTTGAAATTGTTTCAGCATCTATTGAACTACATTTTCTAAACTATTTGCATGTGCAATAGATTAGAATCTCCTGGGGAAAGAGCTGTGCTTTCTTGTATGTATGTACGCTGCTGTGCTAACTCAGTGAGCAGTAAGGACCAAAATCCTGCTCCCTTTGAGGTCCACAACAAAACGCAAATTGATATTAGTATGATCAGGATTTGTCAGGATTTGACTTAACCTGACTAATCATGATAATATTAATAATAAGGGACCTGAGCCTTCAGTTATTGCACAGGCAAACTTCCAGATAGTGTCAATAAGAATTCTGCTTGAGTAAAGAATGAATGGTAGTTAATAGGGCAGCCTTCGGAACAAAATAGTAAAGTGATGCTGAAAACTTTATTTGTTAAAATGAGAAATCAAATATAGTAAAGGGAAAGTGGCTGAATAAAAATATCTGGCTCAGTTCCCCTCTCTGGTATAATGCTATTGAAATCAATGGTATAACTAAGAGTAGGCTTTGGCTTCATTCTACAGTGTAAGAAGAACACTGCCAAATAACAGCAAACTGTGAAGCCTGATTTAGCTGCTGAAACCAAGCAGCTATGATGTACTGCTATAAAACTGTAAACAACAAAAAACAACCCCGCCCCCAACTTCTGAATTGATCTTTCTAATATCAGAGGTTTTGAAATAAATGCAGGGTGTATATAAATGAAAAGCAATTCAAAGATATATTGCAGGAACATGCAATAAACAAGTTGTATAGAGGAACCACACACACATTTTGAATGTCTAAATAAGCATGCACACTGTATAAAAGTTGTACTTGGTCTGGTTACACCACCAGTTTCTGTATCTGTGTTGCAATACACTTTAGGCTGCATTTCTTATATTGTGTGTCTACTACAGTAATTTAAAATTCTAATCAAGGATACATTGGCGTATATGTAGCAACACAGTGATATATTTGTTATTTTTAGGTGGAATGGATCGTAAACACCCTATTTTTCTACAGCTGTCTGCTCTTAATGCAGGGAGAAGAGTATAGTCAGAAGATTCATTATTGCTTCCAGTTTCCCTCAAAAGGGAGCAGGGAAATGAGCTCAAGAGGAAGTGAAAGACACCCATGGGCAGGGATCCCTAGAACAGAGCAAGTCCTAGTACTGTAAGGAAGGCTTAAGTAAGACTACCTTTTTTCCCCCATTCTTGTATCAGCCACCAATGGGAACACTTTTTTGGCTTAGTCCAAAAAGAGATAGGACACTTGTTTAACTGCTGGCTGAAGGGCCTGGTCTAATTTTATATTTTGCACTGGCCCTGCATGTCTGGGCATCTTACAAGGGAACCCCTGCAAACTCAAAGGTGGGAGGGCTGTGCCAAGTCAAGTGGGAAGAAAGGGGATGTGGCTCCTTTATAGGTTTCCCTCTTTCTTTGTGTTCTGAGAAGATCAGGGAGACAGGTATCACCTGAACTGGGGGCTGGCCAGAGGGGCTCAGCCATTGGCTCCCTGAGCACCAGGGTGAGGGGATAGATGTCATGTCCAGCTCGACAGAGCCCTCTCACACTTGGTTCTAATTGCTGGCACTGCCTAGGGAAAGGTGTTCAGTGCAGGTACTTCCATATGGTAAACTGATAAACTGAATTGGTAATGGACTTTGAGGAAGGGATGCCTAAAGAAGAAGGTAAGGGGGGAGGGGAGGGCTACTAATGTTTGGTTGAGAGAGGAGACAATCCACTTTCCCCAGCCTCTTAAATCTTGTATGATGAGAGGATGGTGGGTCCCAACACACACAGGAAACTAAGTTCGGAGGGGCTGATAGCAGACCTCCCCAAATTGATGGAAATGAATGAGAAAGGAATCATGACATGCATTGTATGACTGATTTCAAGATAATTCCCATAGTTAGGTTAATACAGCTGTGGCCTAATTAAACCAAAACCACCTCCCTCACATCTTGTTTTTCTTCCTGTATGCCCAGGACAATAGGTAACAGGTTGTTCCTTTCTTTAACATTTTGCACAGAAATTATTAGTTTTCTCATTATAATACCATGTCTTAGAAACAATCCTGCCTACCTTGCTTCTTTGTGGATCCTATAACCTTGACTATCTTAGTCATTAAGTCCTTGGAGTCAACAGTGTTAGTCAGGATTTACATTAGTTTATTCGAGATCTAAATCTGGCCGTTTATTTCCAAGATCTAACTGGGGATTATATCATAAGAGTTTAATTACTGAGATCCATAATGAAGATATTCATTTGACTAAGGCCTCTATAGTTGCACAAATTCATATTTAATTTGGATGTGCATCTATGCTCTTTTATTTATTTTATTAAATTAAGGACAATGGATTCCCAGTGAGAAAGCACAAACCTGGCCAGTTTAATGATGACTCACTCTGATAGTGGTATCAGGTGGGAACTTGTAACCTTGACTCCTGTACCTCCTTGATCTCCATACTCACATGCTATTTCAAATATCTCTCTACCTGAGTGTTCAGGACATAGTTATTGACATCTCTCCAAAAATAATTAAGTTACAGCAAAACCAGTTTCAAGCATGTCGTTAATAACTTTCAAGTCAGCAACTCTAACTAAATGCACATTATTTATACCAGAAATCATTTAGAGACAGTGGTTTACATGGAAAGTTTAAAAAAACAATTTTCACATTGTAACATAATGTCCTTATGCTTAATATGTACTCAAATGCAGAATACCATAAAATGTGCCACAAATGCCATGTCATTGCCATGATTCAAATAGTTATCTCTTTTCACTATCAACCTTAGCCATAAAAAATAAACCTTCAGAGTTAGAAGAACTACATACTTTCATATAGATCATTGGATCTACACCACTTCCCTGACTAATAAATATCAGCGATGTTATATTCTTTCCATAGATTGTAATACTGGACTGTCATTTTAAAAAATAAATTAAATTTAAACCAGAATATGAATCATGTGTGCACATTACGGGGGAAAAAATCCCACAGAAAGGAAGTTACTTGGGACCAGATTTTCAAATGTATTTTGGTGTTGCTGTGCTAAGCGATGAAATGCCTAACTGATTTAAGAGCCTAAAACACATTTTCAAAAGGGATTTAGGCACTTAGGAACCTAAATCCCATTGACTGTCAATTGAAAATGAGATTTAGGCTCCTAAATTAGTTAGGTATTGACATGCTGAGCATAGCAACACCAAATACTTTTAAAAATCTGGGCCTTAAGCAACAGGTCTAATTTTTGAAGTTACTTTCATTCATTTAATGCCTTAGTTTTAATTGTTAAAGATTTAAAATTTATTAGGGTTATATTTCTTTTATAGGGAAAATAATTCCTACATCTCTCACAAACAGCACAAAACAGATTGGTTTATAATGAATTATTTTTGTAGTGAAGTGGGTAATGAACGTAAATTGAGCAAGAATGCACTTATTCCACTGAACTGTTCCTGAAACAAACAAAATCAGATAAAAGAAAAAAATGCTTTAATCTGAATAATTTTTGAATCAATTACATTCATAAAGATAAAAGAAAATATATCTGTTCACAAGTAGGTTTCTATGTTTACTTAACAACTAAACAAATATTTTCTAAAGGTCTGAGAATTTTCCATACCATCTTGATACAATTGAATGGAAGACCCATTTAGCCTAATGAGCATTATGATTAAATCATTTACTCACAGATCAAAGGAGATTTTAATTATGTAAACGAGTTGTTCTGAAACATAAAATGTTCCATTAAGCTTCACAATTAATAGATACAATATTTATGAGTTCCGATTGTTTTCCTTGTTAAAATTGATTTAAAAAAAAAGTTCCCCTGGATGCACTGATTGGGGGGAAATTATTTTTAAGCCATAAAAGTAGTAGGCGTGCAAAAGAGTTTACTACCGTTTTTCTTTTCCTCCTCCTCGTCTTTTTTGTTGTTGTTGCTGCTGCTCTAAGCGCCTTGTCACCAGATGTTCATTATGTGTACAAAAATATTGAGTTCATACAAGTATTCATTCACAGCATGATCATACCCTACTGAGTACATGTCATTGAGGTGTCTGAATGAAAGCTGTATAAAATTAGTTTGTAATTTCTTTTAAAAACCACAACAAAACTATTTAAAATTGTATCACATACTATTTATATTACATATATCATGATGTAAACAAAGAAGTGAACTTTTGTACATGCAAGTATTGTCTTTGTTCTAAAAATGATTCTCTAACAAATCAATTCCCTTGGATAAAGTGTGGGACTTCCAGAATAAACCAGCTCCTTCATTAAAGGGGTTTGATCCTGCTTCTCCTACTCAGGCAGAACTCCCTTTTCAAAGGCAACAATGAAACCTTATGATAGATGGACTGGTAACTCACTATATTGTATGAGCTTCTAAACAGGAAAGATTAAAATAAATTCAAAGAAAACAAATGATAGAAAGAATGCTGATAAAATATGCAAGCTGTATTAGTTATAGGGTAATTTATTTCTACTAGAAGTTTTACTAAGGAAAGCAAATCAAGAGAATGGAAGGCTGCTGACACTAAATCTTGAAAAACCCAGAGAACAGTTGTAAGAAAACTGATTACTACTTAAGAATGATGAACATAAATCCTTTTGAACTCTCAAGGCTAGCTGTATGCATCAGCAAAACTTTCTGCCAGCCATTTCCTACATGTAAAGAAATCCTGAAACAAAACCAAAATGTTTAAATACTGGAAACACTGGGCCAGATTCTGGTCTTAATTATGCTGATTGCACTCCATTGACTTCAGTGCAGTGACTATGGATTATGCCGATGTAAATGAGAACAGAATTTTGCCGAAAGCTCTTCAGAGCTGGCAGCACTGTGAGGAAAAAAACCACCTATTTGTAAAAACTCTAGACTCTGCTATAACAGGTTCTCCAAATTAATAAGATTACTGCTGATCATGTCTTAGACTTGCAATGAAAATGAAGCATAAAATATTTGCCAAAATTTGCACTACTGAACCAGTGCAAAATTCCAACATCTTCAAGGCTATGTATGAGTCAACAGAGAAGTTGAAGTCATAATTTTCAAACTTAAGGAGTTCAGCATATTTATACTTAGCCACATGATCTTCTTTAATTTATTTTTAGTTTGTGTGCAACTTGACGCTTGAGTTAGATTTCCTACTTATAAAACAGCCAACAGAGTGGCATGAATTCTATGACATAGGGCAATACAAATATTCTGATGTGATTCAAGAGTTTAGAGTCCCTGCACCGCAAAATCAACAGCCAATTGGTACATGCTAACAATTTTTGTGTTTTTTATACCTTTAGCCTATTATTCAATTATAGCTGCACCCAAAAATTGTTGCACCCTGGCATTTATCAAACTCTCTGCTGTAGCTTTGAAATACAGAACATAGTTTATAAACCCTGAATTTAGTGTGAAAAACATGAACAACAGATGTGTGAATAGAAATTATCCTAATAATGACCATGCATAATACATGAAGACTATTTTTTATTCAATGTGTGTGAGAGATTATGTTGGCAGAGGAACAAATAGATGAAATAGTTTAACACATCTTCCCTTGTGTTTATTTCTCTGCTAATAACGCTCACATTTTTAACTAGTCACTTTCTACATGCTTCCTTCTACTAGGCAGCATGAAGGTGAAAAAAATGGACCCCAATACGGAAAGCAGTATGTCTGTAGCACGCTCTCCCTTGAATGGTTCCCTTGGGACAATCAGGTCTCTGCAATTTGAGCATGGGCATATTATCCAGTGCTTAGAACTGAGAAATGGGTGCACTCTGCAGCATGCTCTCTATGAACGTCATGGATGCCTTCCTGCTACCCCTCATTTAGCTCTCCGTGTACTGCAGGGATGCAATGCCTGCAACCCCTTGCCTATAGAAGGGATTTGTGTGGGTGCAGGAATTGGATCCAATAGCTCTAAAAGGTTTTATACTGCTAAGGGGAGGCAATGTCAAGGATGGGATGGGCCCTTTGCTGGGATTTAATATTTATAAGAGAGTGATATACAGTGAGTTTAGCATATAAACTGGGAGGAAGTTGGCAGACATGGGGCAAGTTTAGAATGAGTTTGGAAAGAAATTATTTAAGCTCTTTGTATTTTTTATGTAAAGACAGACATTGAAAGTGGAGAAGCAGAGGTAAAGAGCAAAGTAGACTACACATTAACGGGCTGTTCAGCTGCCTAACGTACCAGGACAAAGGGCAAAACATACCATCAGAGCTGCCTCATGGTCCTGGTACTTTACCTTTGAAATGATGATGTTTGAAACACGCCTGCCACAATATTTTTCCAGCCCACAAAGCTTTTATGAGGAACCAATAGGAAAGGGGTTAATGCTTTCTTTTTATATCCATGATGAGCTAGAGAAGAGAGAGATTTAGGCCAACATTTTCGCCCTTGGGTGCCTAAGGTTAGGCATTTCTATATGGATGTAGGCACCCAATTTTTCTCAAAGGACAACAATTTAAATACAATTTAATGCTGTTTTATATTTTGTTTTCAGAGATATATCTTAACATTACTAGATCCAGCACCATTCAGTACAAAAGTATCAAAAAGAAGAACATAGTGGTGAGAGCATAGCTGTGTCTATATCATTTCTATGTTAGGCAGGGAATTTCATTTTAAATATCATTGACAACCTGCTGCAGGGATTTCAAATATTCACATAAACTTTTCAGAAACTGACCTTAAACCAAACACCTGTGTCCCAGACATTCTCGGCTTAGGAGCACCCCCACAATGATTACTTTACTTAAAATTGTGAGGTGGCTCCCGAAGGGAAAAGGGCTATCACACAACAACATGATTATCTCTTTGCTGTTCTATTGCACTTCATCTCATTTGCTAGTTTCTGTCAGACCTTTTCTGCTGTTCTTTTCCTACTCTATTTTAAATTTTCCCAGTAACGTTAACTATACTCCACAGATTCATGAGCTGGGACAGCATAGTAAACACGTGCTGTAAGAAAGCTTTCCACAAGTACAGAAAGATAGCTCAACCAGTCAACTTTCTAATAATTATGCATCAAAACTCCACTCACCCTGAAACTGCGCATGCACAGCTCGCATTAGAGTAAGATACACATATCTGGAACTAAACAATGGCAGAATTTAGCCCTATATATTATACATTCACATCCATAAAGGACCTTGTTCTGCTGGGTATCCTGACCTGAAAGATACTCAGGAATACTCAGATCATGTTTGCCACTTGAATTCATTACTTCAAACTGTCTGACAGTTTGGACCAAGGAGTCCCCAGAACACATCAGTACTGCTATAATCGAAGTGTTATGGAACATTTTTGAAAAGCTTCTAAATAATGTTGTGTCTTCTATGGGCAAATTCCTGCCCTTGAAAGCTGTGTGGCAGGGAGAGAGGAGATGCTACACTGACTGCAGTGAGCCTGCTGGTACCGAGCTCAGTGCAGGAACAAATGGTAAATTGATATTATTGCTTCAAAGACGCGCATCAGGAGCCCCTTAGTAGCTTATGCTGCATATCTGGGGGCTTGAACAAGATCCTTGGAATGGTGGTATGCTAGCGACTTCAGCAGCAAGGTTCCCTTCCAAGTACCTGCAAGTGCTAGTGTAGAATCCTGCCCTACTGCTGCTGTGAAGATAAGCTCTGGGGGTAAAAAGTGGCTCTCTATACCCCTTGCAACACTGGACAAGTCTTTGGCTCCCTCTCATTAATGTATCAATTCTTAACATACTCTAGCTAAAAAAACTGACATCAAAAGTAAGAGATGGTGATCTCATCAATCTCTCCATTAGTGGAGGATTTTTTCTTTCAATATATTGTCTGCAGGCTTTACGTAGTCCAGTTTAAATCACTCAAGGAAGAGAGCTTCCATCCCTTTCCTTAGAAGATTATTCCACAGTCTAATTGCTCTCACCATTATCAGGTATGCATTTTAAACTAGTTTATTTTCTTAATTTCATCCCAATAGACCTGGTTAAACTACCCTGTACCATCCTAAATGCTTGATCTCTCTTGTTAGTGTTTCCTACTCTTCACATACCATCTATCCATATTTAATTTTTAGCTGGGGCAGGCACATACAGCTATTTCATGTGCAAGTATTCAATATTTGTCGTTGTCCAATATCTGCTAGATCTTTATTTTGGCTTTGGTGAGGTGGGAGCAATTAGCAGGATAAAGGAGAAAACTATAAAATATGTGCACAGATTAAAGATAAAATAGTTGACAGTCATTTTTTTTATTATGTTCCCTGTTCCATTCTGCACTGAAGCCTGTAAGATGAGAAATAAGCAGAAAATTATTAGAATTTGTTTGTTTGTATTTAACCAAAATTTAGTGTTTTTATAAGCAAGATGGCTCCTCTGTTATTTTCATCACATCTAGTAGCAAGTGGTAATGTTACAAGTCCCCACAAGATCCTAGCTCTTCATTAACTCATAGCTTGATATTTTGGACAGCTGCTTGAACAAGGAAAACCTATTGCATGTCACTGTCTATAAGGAAGAAATAAAGATGATTTAGCTAAAAAGAGAAAAAGAAACCAGACTACTGTGACAATTTGTAAAATTATAACTATTTTAAAACATTTTGAAACTGAAGGGGGAAGAAAATTCTGCCAGTTTATTTAATTAAAATAACCTTTACCCAACTTGTGTGGTTACTTTCTAATGGATTAGAGAGAGAAGCGATAAAAATGTCTCTTTTTTTCTATGTTGTTTGCTGCTCCCTAGTGGAAATAAAGCATAATTTCAAGATGGAAGGGAAAAAGAACCCAAAGCAACAAAGCAAACAAGCCCTGCTAAAAGACTAGTTATTCATAAATGTAAAACTGTTTCAGTGAATACTGAAAACCTAGTTATTAAAGGCTAAATATTTAGTTCAGAATGATCTAGCCCTCTATTTTTCAAGGAGCAAAACTTCAAGCATAAAGTAAACATGGCCATAATTATGCACATATAACTATTTGCACCAAAAGTTTAGGTCATTTGGATATCTAAACCATGAACAGTATCTGTAAATCTGTCATCGAAATTGTTGGTGCAAAAGTTCTCAGTAAACATTTATGCCTATAATTATTTGCAAAAACAGACACTAGTGTTTGGTAATTTAGGCTTTAAATAGGGTCATTGGGGTACTGAAATACAATCCGTGAAAGAAACAAGGTTTTTGCTGTTGTGAAAAGGATAATTTATGATTGATTTTAAAATGAGTTTTACAGTCTTTACTATCTTTCCAGTTAGGTTTTTGTGTTGGCTAGCAAGAGAAAGTTAGTACTAAAAAGATGTACTTTTCCCACATTTCATGTTTGGAGTCCACTACCTGATTGCATGACAGGTCTGGATCTTGTGACTGAAAAAGATCTAACATATTGCACCTGCTAGTACAACCCTGATTGTTTTAAGTGCTCCAGGGAAATCAAAAGTGTCATAAATGAGAATTCAGATAAACGAGAGCAAGACTAGGAAAGTGATTCATGTTGGACAAAATTGTGGATCTGAAGGCATTTCAGGAAAAAGGTGTTTCGGGAAAGTTGAATACATGGTGCTGAACTGTATACCCAGTTCTACAATTGTCATTACACTACTGATGAACCTAAAGCCATGAAATAAAAAGGCAGTTTTCAGTCCCAATCCTGTAGCAAATAATTACGCATGTGAGAAGCTTTATGCGCATGAGTAATCATATCGGACTACAACGTGCATGTTCAAAATGATTCAAGTGAGTGAAGTAAAGTATATAAAAATCCAGCTAAATAGTATAATCTAGGGTTACTGAAATTCTGCAACTAATTTTACATCAGGTATTTTTAAAAATATTTAAAATGTCAATAAAACTGTCCTTCCTTCTATTTCATAAAACAATACATATGGATTATTTTGAAGACATTTTGCTGCGGTACATTAACTAACAGTCTTTTCTAAACATTTAGAATTCTAATGGATGTATCATCTTCTACATTTAAACACAACAGAGCCAAATACTTGCCTTCAAATATATACTGAAATCAAAGTGAATGATACTTGTATATCAACTGGTAAAATTTGGCTCATGATGTATGGTTATAGTTCATGACATCACCCTTTAAAATTCAGGCATATAATAATTCTAAGAGCTTGTATTGTGGAATGAAAAAATCACAGTGCAAAAGAAGAAACTTTGCTTGGTTTGCAGAACTTTGTAAACGTGAATATTCATGTGTTGGGGTTAGAGATTTTCTGTTTGTTTGTTACTACCCCTTCGATGAAATTGATTTCCTAATTACCTTGAGTGCAGAGATGGACTTGTTTGCTTCCTCTAATCATAGAGAAAAAGGCAATAAATTATACAGTAGCCTGTGCTACTGGGGCATTTACAATAAGTTTCTGCAAATGGTAGTGTTTGCATTTTTAGTTAACTCATTACTAAAGAAACCTCATTGTTGGCAAATCACCTTATTTTGAAGTCAAATCATTCATCGAGATTTTTATTTTAAGTTGCTTCTGGAGTAGAAGCCAAAATGCTTCAGGGCCCTTTTAGAATGCAGCTCTCTGAAACTTCAACTACACTAGGAAGATCCCTCTTAGATTGCCACCCAACCAGGGGTGCTGGAACAATTTTTATAGTGGGAGTGCTGAGAGCCATTGAACCAAATGGTAAACCCTTTATATAATGAAAACCACTTCAAGCCAAGGGTGTGGTAGCACCCCCGCACATCTAGTTCAAGCACCTATGCATCCAACCACACTAATGCATTACTTAATTACTCATTTTCACTTTTGGATATTTTCCTAAAGTATAAAAAAACCCAGTATATCTAGGATACTTTTTAAAAAAAATTATAAATACTCCGTTAAATAAAGCAGAGTGAATAATTCACAGGAACATTTTACTCGAGGAATTTAATTTTTTTCTACTTGTGGAATGTCTGTAAGCACAATTAGCTCCAATTTATTCATTATACTAATTTACCCTTATTTTGACTTCAATTTTTTTTTGTCTCTATAGATTGATTACACTGAGTATCTGGCTGTCTATTGGAACTAGGCTGGTTAGCTGTGAAATGAAAATTCAACTAATACAAAGTAAAGAATAGAGCTATGAAGAACACTTATAACAAAAGCCAAAGTCAGGTGAAACGTGCCTGTTTTAAAGCTTCTGAAGTAGAGCTAGTTGAAAATTAGAATTTCCATGCCTGGGAAATTCTGAAAAAAAAATTGTTCCAGTTTGGAATGACAGAATGAATTTCAAAATTTCCCATGGAAAGGAAGTCTGAAAAAAATGTTTAGAAATAATTGCAATGTTTTTGTTTCAAAAATTTCAGTCTGTGCTAGGGGACCTGGAAATCCTGAGAGCCCCCAATGTTTCCAAGCTCTGCAGTTTGAGTTGGGATTCTCAGGGCTTTCACTCTACCTCATGCAGAGCCAGGAACCAATCCCCTGCTGGAGCTGGGGCTCCTACAGAAGTCTGGATGGCAGGGCTACCTTGGAGTCCATACCCTGGAAATCCCAGGGTCTCCAGCAGCCAGCCAGGAACTCTGCCCATGTTTTGCATGGAAGTTTGTCAAAACCAATATATTTCCATGACACATTTTGGTTTCGACAGATCGGCATTTTCAGACGAAAACCTGTTTTGTTGGAAAATTCATGACCAGCTCTATAATTAAGTGAACCGCTCATATGCTTTTGATTTTAAAAATACCATGCTAAGAGATCAGGGCAACAAGAAGTTGGTGGAGAATGTAACAATAGTCGATAAATCCTCATTTTATTTGTTATAAATTATTTGCTAAACAGTTAGGTCATCAATACCATCTGTAATGCTCCTAATACTTGACACCTTCTGCCTCCCAGAAGCAAGCCCTAGTTTCTAATGTCTGCCTTCCATGCATAAGAGGAATGAAACATTACTGTTGATAATGTTGCCATTGTATCTGATCTTACTTCTCCTGCCATTATTTCTATATCTGTGTTAGTATTGATTATTAATCTACAAATACCACCTCAGTAGTGCTTTTTGATTTGCCCTTCATCCTTATATAAAAGTCTTCTCTTTTAAAAAAATTAAAATCTCCTGTTATGCATTTGAATGTCAAAAAATACACCTCTCCAATGTCCATTCATCAACCCTTTCCACAAATCATTAAGTGTTCTTAAAACTAATTTTCTACACTGTAAGCATACAAGTATGAACTAGGAAGTGGTAGAAAGATAGGTACCTACTTTAAACAACCTAATGATTACATTTTCATTTTTTTCCTTCATGACCACACATGTGCCTCTAAAGACTTACTCTATAAGAATGAAAGTTGCTGACCACAAGGATATATAATGGTCGCTAATAAAGGGTCAATATTTACCACAATATGGTATCTGAAATACCACAGCATTTCCCTATTCTAAGAACAGAATAACCTATGGTATTTCCAATATAATGGTGTGGTAACTGTTATCTGATTACTCAAATTCTGATCAAGACAAAGAAATGAAAAAAGCAGAATTGAAATGTTTACCTGTTCTCATCACTTTTTACTGGACTGGGAAGAGGTACATTTTTTGAATTCCCTCTGCATAAAAAAATTTCATGCAAAATAATAAAATAATTACATGCCAAAAGGTCCCGTTCAGAAGTGAGTTATATATATAAAAAAATGGAGATATGCCAATCTCCTAGAACTGGAATGACCTTGAAAGGTCATGAAGGCCAGTCCCCTGCCTTCACTAGCTGGACCAAGTACTGTCCCCTGACAGATTTTTGCCCCAGATCCCTAAATGGCCCCCTCAAGGATTGAACTCACAATCCTGGGTTTAGCAGGCCAATGCTCAAACCACTCCCTCCCCCCAATGACCCTGTGCTTGACTTCATGATACTTCAATGAAAAAAATGCATCAAGAATATCAAAGATATATCAGAATATTTGGTTCTACACAAAAAATGTGGTACATGGGATTAGTTGGTATACTTAGGGAGACATGTCTAATATTTAAGTTGTTGACTACAAGTTTTTGAAACATTTCTGCAAAGCTATGCACTCAAATTGTACCAACTATTGAGCGAAGGAGATCATTACATAACCATGTCTCTGGATGGGTTGTGTACAGGGATTGAACCTAGGACCTCTGAATCTATTAGCCTCCACTGCTTGATAAATAAGTGGTAGCCTCTCCATTCTAAAGTAGCAACTAGATTCCATTATAAAGTCCTGATTTTGTCCCTCATAATACAGGTTTGGAAAATTGGTTTGGCCTGATAATTGCCAGATATTTTCTGAAGGCACAGAGAATGGTCGTTTAATGTCTGAAGAAAATTTATCAACAGATTTTTGAGTCACGGGTCATTTAAAATTTTCCCTGATCTGAAGTTTGACTTTGCTTTACTATTTCTTTGGGTCCCTATGCTAAAAAACAGATGTTAATTATCCTCCAAATGGTATTAATTTTCCTTGAAAATTCATGCCCCATATATATTTTAATATAATAGACTGTAATTAAGCAAAGTTACTATAGTTGAGGCTCAGTCCTGCTCCCACTAATGTCAATGGGTGTTTGTTTACCATTGATTTCAGTAAGAAAAGACTGGGCAATGTGTGAGCAAGAACATCTCTTCTAATGGCTGGTGGCTGGCTACGGTATGGAAAATCACATTAAACCACAACGTTTGTAATAGGTCAGTTTTAACTGGCTTCTACATGAAGCAGATTTCAACGGTAGAAATAGAAACATGTTTTAAAATATTGTCATTTGAAAACTACACATGATTCTCTGTCAATGAAGCTGACAGAGAAAAGAAACATGGTGAGAGAATATTGTCCTCATCAACCTTCAATAACTTTTTAAAAGTGAAAAGAAACTTCAGGAATCTGAAAACACATACTCTTTTGCTGTAGCCCAACAAAATGTTGTCAGGCCCGTTTTCCTGAGGTAACTAAGCAATCAATAATTTGCCAAAAGTTACATAGGAAGCCAATGGAAGATTTGGAAATAGTCTCTTGATTTCTGAATTGGGGGAGACAGGCATCATCTCCCAAAAATCACACTGACTCATAGAAAAAGGTTTTAATTTCTGTCTCTGCTCAGGCCAATGTGAACGAAGAGAGGACAAACGTGATTCCTGCTGCTGGAGCAACCTGTAGCTTCTCCTGACACAGTCCTCAGCATCAGCTTTGCTTCCTGGTGCAACATGCAGCCTCTTTCCCTGAGTTACCAGTGTCCTTTTAAACTAACTGTTCCTCCATCGGAAACATGCCCTTCACCTGGTGAGAGGGGAGGCCTCCCTCACCCAGTACTGCTCTACTCTCAGTCCTGATTCAGTGTGGGGCCTGGAGACACCATCACAGATACCATCAGGATAAATAAGGGAGAGAGATAGAGGAGAGGTTCTATATGTGAAAAGTGTTCTAAAAGTAGTTCTATGTGATTTGAAAATGGAGAAGACTGCTCTAGTGAAATACTATTGGCTGTCAGGAAACAAAAATTTCCAACTGGTAATCAATTAACTTATGGCATTCCAAGGAAATTAGGGGAATCTTCAGCAGTTATACCGAGCAAACAGAAAAAGCACTAAGGATTAATATTCCACAGGCAACTATCTTGCATAGGCCAAGGGTGAACCAGATGATATACAAGGTCTTTCCGATTCTGAAATTCCATCAGAGTGTGAAAGAAAGAGAATCAAACAAAAAGTTTGCTGCCCTCATTTAATGTTTACGATGGAATATAATGTACAACATTTCCTGTGATCTAACAGGATTCAGAATAAATTCATTTTTAAACAGAAAAAACTAATTTGAACAAATATTGACTGCTCACAGAAAGGAGGAGAAACTTTTGGACCCAAGGGGCTTAAGTCTTCGGCACTTCTCTAAAGAAGTCTACCCCTACATACCACTGCTTGTTGTTAAGTATCTGAACCAAACAGATCTACTAGTGTTGTATTTATTTTGTGTATTGCAGGCATATAGGCTGCAGTTTATCACAATGACGGCTAAATCTATCATCCTCTACCTGGAGCTATAATAGGAGTGTGCTCAGATCAACAAGTCTTTCCTTCAGAGTAACTGAACTGTAAATTGTCCTTGACCAGTCAGACAAACAAAAACAACCTTCCCTGTTAATCTGCTGAAGACAAACAGTTTACTGTCTTTCATCCTCAGAAGAAGGATGTCAGTGGCAATGGTGTTTTATATGTCACATCCTTCACGCAATGCTATTCTGCTTTCTGGTTCAAAAGCTTTGTAAGATATTAAAGAAATAGATGGAATTCAATCTCTCTAAAAATTAATGTTTTCATTTTCCATGTTTTATAAAAAATGAATTTCACCACCTAATTAGAACATGTTATAGCAATAAGAGTTTTTTGATAGACTGAACACTTATAACATAATAAAAGCTAATAAAGTCATTGGGGGTGGGAGTTAACGTCATAACATATGGTCAGAGTTTTCTGTGATAATGCATATATGTTCATTTCAGTTGTGATTTATTAATGTGTAAAGTATGTACATTTGTTATGGATCTATGCTGGAAATTGACTTATTTCAGTTGTAATTAAATGAGAACACAGATGTTAGGTGCTATTTTGTGTTGAAGGTGCATTATTTTCCTTCTCTTTCTCCCATTTCATTTAAGGAAATTAACATTTAGGATTTAGCTTCAGCATGTTAGAAGTAAATCCCACACCTTCTAATAGGCCATAGTCTACACAGGACTTTGAGGTTAGAACAATTTTTTCCTTTCAGTGTACATCTTTTCAGTCACAGACTGAGTAAATCTACAATGTCCCTGTGTCAACTCCAGGTCAAATTTTGCTTCCAATGCTCAGCACTTAAGTATCCTATTCAGAACCTCAGTTTGTTTCTTATTGTATTAATGATGGGACAATTTTAGTTCAACCATTCTGTGACAATGTACATCAGTGTAAGTGGGAGGTGGGTAAGCCCCCCCCCCCCCCTACGAAAAAACCTCTTACTGGAAAATTAGCATGTGTGGATGGAAACAGGTAGCAGATTTTTATATATGTTCATCTTTAACTCTGATTTTTTTAAAGGTATCTAACAGATACTGTATCTTACCAAAAAGCATTCCTGAAAGGCTCTATTAAAAAATGCTGACACAATAAGTTACAGTATGTTATAGTAGCTTGGGTTCCATCAGTCACATTTCATTACTTTTACATAATACAGCTCTAGTGATGAAACCTGAAATGACAGGTCACACTGCAATGTCAGCTACAAACTTTAAGAATATTTTTAGTCATCCTCAAAACCTTTATGTCTTAGTCTGATGCTTTAACATGTTGTTTTTACAAATTTTGTATATTACTACAGACCCTAGCTTACTTTATCCATCTTTCTCCTCCACAGTTAAACAATTTAGATGCAGATTATTCTGAGTGTCTGTAGGTTGAGTTGTGTAATACACAATAAATGTATGTGTTTCTACTACCTATAGTCAACACAGGGGGCTGTTACAGTATTTTACAACAGGCACATCTTTATTTAGAATATTCAAAGGTTTGTGGGTCAGCAGCTTTCTATTTATTCAAATTTATATTGACTCGGTTCAGAAGGCAAAGCTGACAAAATGATTAATTAGACTTTATAACTCGTTGGCAGCCAACAGTTTAATAGAATTAGCAGAGCTCAAGTTCATCTTTAATACTATGATGGTTTAATATTAAAATGTCAAATTATATTTTTCAGTTATTGCAAAATGCAATGACTTACTCCAAACTTATAGCAATAACAATGAAAAACTCAACAGGGCAACATATTTAATACACTAATTTCCTAGTGCCTAAAATCTTTTAGAAAACTGATTTATTTGATCACTAGATGCATATTCATATTCTAAATCAACATTCCTCATGAACATGGTGATGAAAAGGTGACGTTCAGGGAGCAGGGTGCCTCAGTGTAAAGGGCTGTAATAGTGTTGGACTTTGTCTATTTTGGTGGTTCATGCAAATAGATTTGTGTTTCATAATACTGTATTTACAATGAAAATGCTGATAAGAAACAGTTACCTACCTTCAACTGTTGTTCTTCAAGTTGTGATGCAGATGGGTATTCTACTTAGGGGAGTGCGCGCCCAGCACACTGGACCCAGAGAACTTTGCTTAGCAATACCAGTAGGGGTGGTACTCATGCCCTGCAGCCCTAGCCCCTCCCCCAGCCATATAAGAGCAGTGCTGCCCCAACCCCTTCAGTTCCTTCACACCAAATGTCAGAAGTACAGACTCTGATGAAGAGGTGATGGAGAGTGGTTCATGGAATACACACCTGCATCACATCTTGAACAACATTTACAGGTAGGTAACCATTTTTTCTTCTTCAAGTAGATGCAGCTATATGGTGACTCACAAGCAGTAGGTGACTCACAAGCACTTAGGTGACTCACAAGCAGTACTCATAGGAGGTAGGGCTCAGAGTCTAATTAAACAAGAACTGCAGGATTTCAATCCCAAAGTTTACATCTGATCTGGATGCAGCAGCAATGATACAGTGGTTTGTAAAAGTATGCAGAGGACCATGTGGCAGCCCTGAAAATATCCAATACAGGAATGTCACTTAGCCCAGGGCTACACTATTGTGGGGGGGTGTCGATCTACGATACGCAGCTTCAGCTACGCGAATAGCGTAGCTGAAGTCGGCGTATCGTAATCGACTTACCTGGCCGTGAGGACGGCGGCGAGTCGATCGCTGCCACTCCCACGTCGACTCCGCTTCCGCCTTTCGATGAGGTGGATTTCCGGAGCTGACGGGGAGTGCGATCGGGGATCGATTAATCGCGTCTAAATGAGACGCGAAAAATCGATCGCCGATAGATCGATCACTACCCGCCGATCCGGCGGGTAGTGAAGACATACCCTTAGAAATACTATTGATGTTGCCTGGACTTTTGTGGAATGAGAGTGCACCCTTTGAGAAGGCATAGGCAGGGCTACTTCAGATGATGTCATGATATAGGAAGTTATCCACCTGGAGACAGTGTGTGAAGAGACCACTTGACCCTTCATTCAATCTGCATACAAATGAGATGAGAAGTGGAAAGGTTTGATCTTAACCAGATAAAAAGCTGAACATTGCATGACATCCAATGTGTGAAGAAATTGTTCCTCTGGGATTGAATGCAGTTTAGCACAGAACACTGCTAAATATAATAGATTGGTTCAAGTGAAACTGGGAAACCACTATGGATTAAATCTTAGGGTGAAGTCACAGGGTTACTTTGTCTTTGGAAAGCTGTCTATAAAGGGGGGTCCTCCATCAAACCCTGCAATAAACCCACTCTCCTTGAAGAGGTTACTGCTACAAGGAAGGCAGTTTTCTGACACAAGAGGGAAAAAGAAGAAAGTGCCAGAGGCTTGAACAGAGGTCCCATAAGAGATACTAAAACAATATTAAGGTCCCACAAAGGAATCAGCTCTTTAACCGGTGGGCGGAGATGGGTGGGCTCCTTTCAAGAACCTCACTGCCATGGAGTTCGAAAACACCAAATTCCCATGGAGGTGCAGATGAAATGCTGAAATCACTGCCGGGGGACTCTCAATGAAGTAAGTGCAAGACCAGAAGACTGAAGGTGTAACAGGTACTCCAAGATGTCATAGATAGAAGCCATTTTCGGTTGAACTTCCCGGGCTAACAAACCATCCCGAGAACTGCTTCCACTTGGCTGAATAGGTCACTCTAGTACAAGGCCCTGCAGCCTGGGGGGGTTTCCAGGCAGGAGATTCCCAGCTCCCCTTGCCTTCCCCTGGCGCTGCCCCACCTCAGGTCCCAGTTTAGCTTCCCAGCAGCCAGGCCCTTCTCCCTCTAAAGGCAGAGAGAGAGTGTTTGCTCCAGGCCCACTGCCCTCTTATAAGGGTCATCTGGGTCCTGATTGGGGCATGGCCACAGCTGAGGCTGCTGCCCCATTCAGCCTTTCCCCAGCTACAGCCCTCCCTCGGGGCTACTTTTAACCCCTCCGGGCAGGAGCGGGGTGACCACCCTGCTACACACACACACACACACACACACACACACACACACACACACCTCAGAGACTGAAAGCGTGAGGTGGAAAACACCACACAGAACTCTGACTTTAGTCACAGTGGTGAGAAGGAACTGACAGGGGTCGGGGTGGCGGTGCCCTTATATGGCCAGGAAAGGAGCTAGGGTCACAGGGCACTAGTGCCACCCCGACAGGTACCTGCTAGGCAAAGATCTCTAGCTCCAGCGCACTGAGTGCGCACATTCCTACGTAGAATACACAGCTGCATCTACTCAAAGCTGAACCTAGACTACGGGACTGAGACAAATGCCATTTTAATGGTAACATTTTCATTTTGGTCTTTAACCTGCATGTCCTTGTGTGGTGTGTATTAGGGTGCAGAAGTGCAAGTGGAGACTACACACAAGTAGATGATAGTCACCTTTTATTTGTAAATTAACTGATTAAAAATAAAATCCAGTTTCCAATGAGCCACATTAGTTAAAGAGTGATCTGAGTTATGTTTAAAAATTGCTTTTATACAAGGTTTTTGTTTGTTTTCTACTCCCTGTTGCTGTTTGTAAGGATCATTGTGGGACAGAATAGACAGACTGTATAGGGAAACAGTAAAAATGATTATACACCAAGGGCAGTCAAATGCACCAAGTGAACTAACTGAAGAGAGTATTTTTGCCAACTCATTTCAATTGTAGTAGCCTTAGGATTTACTTGCAACTAAAGAAGGCAAACCATTATCAGTTAAAAGTGTAATTTACAAGTTGACCAGTTTCCCTTTAACTGCTGACCTTTTGCACTGAGAAGTTAAGAAGTCTCAAGCTTTCAAAAGGGGTGAGGTATGGCAAAGATGGGTCAGGTCTGAAAAGGGCTTTAGCACAGTTCCAGTCACACCGATAAATTGCTTCTCTATGCATTCCCTCTTAGGCCTTACTCCTCCAATTCATTCTGAAATTGCTATGTTAGGGGAAATGTAATTTTCAAATTATGCCTTGTTCCAGTCATAGGAAATATATATTTTTAAAATTAAACTTGTCCCCTAGAAAACACCCTCAGCCAAAAGATATCATATTCGAAGGGGAAGGATGATCTTGTATCTAAAGCAAAGGTTTTCAATGACAGCTACGGGATGCTGAGCACTCTTGAAAACTGGCTGCTTCATTTAGGTTTCTAAATGGGAGCTGCTCACTACTGAGTTCTTTTGAAAATGCATCCCTAATATTTTACTGCCAAAAGCCTAATACAACTGTACTTTGAGATTTGGGCAGCAAGGTTTGATTCCTTAATGAATGCAAATCTGCATTATTATTTTAGCTCTTCCCACAAACTGTCAAGTAAGCATGCAATTCATTCATTTCTATCATCTAAAGTGACACAAAGAGTTCAGTGTAACTGTAACTACTGCTAAATGTTCAATGGGAACTCATGCTCTCTCTCTGAGCCTTCCTTACACCAGACTGGCCTTCAATACTCTTTTGGGAACCGTATCTATTTTACATCCTGACCTATGTGTGTTCCTTGAAGAGGGAACATTTCAAAGTATAATGATCCAGAATTGGTGCAAAAGATTACAATGTCCTAGATACTCTAGTCTTATGGTTGGGCATTTTTTGAAGAGCTAGAAAGATGCGATAAAATGTAATAGTCTCAGAAAAAAGTGACCAAGAGTAAAGGACTTTTTAAATAACTTCATCCATTTGAATACAAATAATCATCCAACCTCTGTACTGTTTAAAACAGCAAAAGTCTGATTTTAAAATGGAAATTTCTGTTCCTCTTCCCTTTTGGGTGCCTGTACATGGGATTATAGATTACCTTATAAGCATGCTGGAGTGGGGAGAGGAACACCCATGTAGGAGGCAGCTATAATTTATCGTCTCCTAGAGCTGCAGTGCACAAGTGGGAGTATCTAGTTATTGGCTCTTCCAGAGTTGGTGTGACTATGCTCTCATACATCACAAACTCTCTAGAGCCAGTTCCGGTAAGCGAATTTAGAGCACAAATTTAGCCATACTAATCATGACTTGCATGGAGTCTGCACTTAGCTGAATCTACATCCCCAGAGACCACTGAATGCTATCATAAGAGAAGCCCTCTCTTTGGTTTAGTTTAGACACACCATTGGTTTACTTCAGTCACAGGTTAGATGTTAAAAACGAGTCAGACCCACAATGTACAGACTTGCTGGTCTGACATTATACACTAGAGCTCTCTTAGACAAATACCTGGGTAAAGGAATGAACCTCTTAAAGGGAGATGCCTCCAGTGCATCAGACATAAGTCTTGCTTTGGATTTGGGTATTTTTAAGTTACATCAAGAGTGCCTAGAATGTACGGATAGGTACTCTCTTTAATGTATGTGCCTAAAATTGCAAAGAGGAAAAATATTTGCTTGATTAAATAATCAGCTGAAGAAATACTGTGACAGAGAATCTAGAGTGCCAGTAATATATGTTTGATAGTAAGAGAATTTAATAGAAGAATTTTTTAGAAAGAGTCCCATCCAAGCGCTCTCTGTCCAGTCAAGCAAGATGGACTGGATAAATAGGCGTCGACTCCGTGGGTGCTCTGGGGCTGGAGCACCCACGGAGAAAAATTGGTGGGTGCAGAGCAGAGCTCGCCCGCCCGACTTACCTTCCGGGTTCCCCGTGCGGCGGGGGTCCAACACGGACGGCGCTAGCAGCAACCCGGTCCCGCGATGCCAGCAGGCAGGGCCATTGGGCCCCGTGCGGGGCGGGCACTGGGGGTGGTGCCGGGTGAGGCTCCCTGCCCCGGAGCGGGCCTAGCAGCTTTCGGCGGGCGGGAGGAGCCGCGGACGAGACAGCAGCCACAGCGTGGGGCCAGGCGCTGCACACCCTCAGCCGGTGAAGCCCCTGGGGCCGAGGCAGCGCCCCCGAGGCAGCCTCTGGCTTGTCCGGCTGGCGGCGGGCCCTGGGAGCGGGCTGGCGCCACCCTGCTGGCCGCAGGCTACCTGGAGCTGTGGGAGCAGGCGGCCCAGGAGCTCGCCGCCTCCTGGGGGTCGTTGGCCTGGGACGGCCTGCGACAGCCAGCTGGGCCGGGACTGCATCCGCTGGTTCCTGGGCAGCCTCTTCAACATCTCCGGTAAGTGGGGGGCGGGACCCCCTGGACTCCCTCACCTTCCAGCCCCCCCCCCGACTTCTTTCCAGGCTCCCCAACCTCCCACAGGCCCCCCCAGCCTTCTCCCGGGCCCCCCAACCTCTCCCCAAACCCTGCAACCTTCCCACCCCCCACAGACTTCTTTCAAGGCCCCCCAGCCTCCACTCGGGGCCCCCAAGCCTTCTCACTGGGCACCACCCAGCCTTCTCCCAGGCCCTCCAACCACCACTCAGGCCCCCCCCAGGCTCAGGAGCCCGAGCACCCCCCAACCTCCTCCTGGGCCCCCCAACCTCCCCAGGCCCCCCTCAACTTTGGGACCCCACCCCCTGCCCCAGCCTTCTCATGGGCCGCCAACCTACCCTGGGCCCCCCAGGCTTGGGGCCCCCACAGCCTTCCTCTGGGATTCCCAGACCCACAACTGGCACCTGGGATCCCCTGTCCCACCCAGCCTCCATTCTGGATCTCTGGGCTTCACCCCCAGACACTCAAATCTACACTCCAGGACCCCCAGCCAACCTCCAGCCTTCCACCTTACGCCTGCACATCCCCAACTGGACCCCCAGAACCCCAATCTCTCATCTGTCCCCTGGCATCATCAGACCCCCAGCCACCCCCAAGCATTCCCTACTGGACTCCCAGGACCCCCCAACCTTCTGCTGAACCCTACAGCATCCCCGGGACTCTTCCTGGGCTCCCCATCATCCTTCCCCAGGCTCCCTGCTCATAGGCAGTTACCCTAGGCACTCTCACTCCCCCTGGGCATCCCCAGCCCCATCGTCTTCTAATCCCTCCATCCTCTTTCACCCCCAATCGTAACCCCCAGGTATCTCCAACCCCCTTAGCATTCGTAATGCTCCATCATTCTATATCACCATCCCCCATCATCCATTCTGGGTGTTTCCTACTCTCTTCCCCAGTCCCCCATCATCTTCTCCCCAATCCCTTTTCACCTCCACATCCTTGTCACTCCCCATAGCCCACCCCAACTCCTCTGCATCCCTTATCTCCCAAACACCCTATAATCTTTGGTCATACCCCTTCATAATCCCTCCATCACCTGCAGACCAATGTTATCTCCCATTCCCATCATTGCTGTCCCCAACCCTCCCAACTCCATGTCATGCACTATATAATTCCTAACTCCCATCACCGTGCTCTTCCCTACACTCCCATCGTACCAGTCCCCAGTTCCCCATCCACTTTCTCTCATCAGTATCCCATCACCTCAACCCTGCATCAATCCCCCTATATCATCTCCAGGCACTTTCAATCCCCTGGTCCCTCTCTATTATCCCTCAAAAGCCAAACCCTTAAACCTCTGTCTTCCCCAAATCCCATATCCTCCCAAGTCCCTGTAACCTCCTGTCCATCCACACAAGTCCTATACCCTCCAGTCTTATAGCTTCCCTGTACCCACATATCCTTTTTCTAACTCCCCGTGGGCATGACCTCTGGCCCATTGAGAAGTCTCCCGCCAACCCTAGACTCATAGACTCATAGACTTTAAGGTCAGAAGGGACCATTATGATCATCTAGTCTGACCTCCTGCACAATGCAGGCCACAGAATCTCACCCACCCACTCCTGGAATAATCCTCTCACCTATGTCTCAGCTACTGAAGTCCTCAAATCATGGTTTAAAGACTTCAAGATGCAGAGAATCCTCCGGTAAGTGACCCGTGCCCCATGCTGCAAAGGAAGGCAAAAAACCTCCAGGGCCTCTGCCAATCTACCCTGGAGGAAAATTCCTTCCCGACCCCAAATATGGCGATCAGCTGAACCCCGAGCATGTGGGCAAGACTCACCAGCCAGACACCCAGGAAAAAGTTCTCTGTAGTAACTTCTAACATCCCATCATTGACCATTGGTCCTATTTACCACTGATGGCAATTAATTGACCCTTGACTAAGATCATGTTATCCCATCAAACCATCCCCTCCATAAACGTATCTAGCTTAATCTTGAAGCCAGTTAGGTCTTTTGCCCCCACTGCTTCCCTTGGAAGGCTGTTCCAGAACTTCACTCCTCTGATGGTTAGAAACCTTCGTCTAATTTCAAGTCTAAACTTCCTGATGGCCAGTTTATATCCATTTGTTCTTGTGTCCACATTGGTACTGAGCTGAAATAATTCCTCTCCCTCCCTGGTATTTATCCCTCTGATATATTTAAAGAGAGCAATCATATCTCCCCTCAGCCTTCTTTTGGTTAGGGTAAACAAACCAAGCTCCTTGAGTCTCCTTTCATACGACAGGTTTTCCATTCCTCGGATCATCCTAGTGGCCCTTCTTTGTACCTGTTCCAGTTTGAATTCATCCTTCTTAAACATGGGAGACCAGAACTGCACACAGTATTCCAAATGAGGTCTCACCAATGCCTTGTATAACGGTACTAACACCTCCTTATCTCTACTAGAAATACCTCGCCTAATGCATCCCAAGACCGCATTAGCTTTTTTCACGGCCACATCACATTGGCGACTCATAGTCATCCTATGATCAACCAGGACTCCGAGGTCCTTCTCCTCTTCCGTTACTTCCAACTGATGCGTCCCCAGCTTATAACTAAAATTCTTGTTATTAATCCCTAAATGCATAACCTTACACTTCTCACTATTAAATTTCATCCTATTACTATTACTCCAGTTTACAAGGTCATCCAGATCTTCCTGTAGGATATCCCGATCCTTTTCTGAATTGGCAATACCTCCCAACTTTGTGTCATCTGCAAACTTTATTAGCACACTCCCACTTTTGGTGCCGAGGTCAGTAATAAAAAGATTAAATAAAATTGGTCCCAAAACTGAACCTTGAGGAACTCCACTAGTAACCTCCCTCCAACCTGACAGTTCACCTTTCAGTATGACCCGCTGTAGTCTCCCCTTTAACCAGTTCCTTATCCACCTCTCAATTTTCATATTGATCCCCATCTTTTCCAATTTAACCGATAATTCCTCATGTGGTACTGTATCAAATGCCTTACTGAAATCGAGGTAGATTAGATCCACTGCGTTTCCTTTATCTAAAAAATCTGTTACTTTCTCAAAGAAGGAGATCAAGTTGGTTTGGCACGATCTACCTTTTGTAAAACCATGTTGTAATTTGTCCCAATTGCCATTGACCTCAAGGTCCTTAACTACTTTCTCCTTCAAAAAATTTTCCAAGACCTTGCATACTACAGATGTCAAACTAACAGGCCTGTAGTTACCCGGGTCACTTTTTTTCCCTTTCTTAAAAATAGGAACTATATTAGCTTTTTCTCCAGTCAAACGGTACAACCCCTGAGTTTAGAGATTCATTAAAAATTTTTGCTAATGGGCTTGCAATTTCATGTGCCAGTTCCTTTAATATTCTTGGATGAAGATTATCTGGGCCGCCTGATTTACTCTCATTAAGCTGTTCAAGTTTGGCTTCTACCTCGGATATGGTAATATCTACCCCCACATCCTTATTCCCATTTGTCATGCTGCCACTATTCCTAAGCTCCTCATTAGCCTCATTAAAGACTGAGGCAAAGTATTTGTTTAGATATTGAGCCATGCCTAGATTATCCTTAACCTCCACTCCATCCTCAGTGTTTAGCGGTCCCACTTCTTCTTTCTTTGTTTTCTTCCTATTTATATGGCTATAAAACTTTTTACTATTGGTTTTAATTCCCTTTGCAAGGTCCAATTCTACATGACTTTTAGCCTGTCTCACTTTATCCCTACATGCTCTGACCTCAATAAGGTAGGTTTCTTTGCTGATCCCTCCCATCTTCCACTCCTTGTATGCTTTCTGTTTTTTCTTAATCACCTCTCTGAGATGCTTGCTCATCCAGCTTGGTCTAAAACCCCTGCCTATGAATTGTTTCCCCTTTCTTGGGATACAGGCTTCTGACAGCTTCTGCAACTTTAACTTGAAATAATCCCAGGCCTCCTCCGCCTTTAGGTCCATAAATTCTTTAGTCCAATCCACTTCCCTAACTAATTTCCTTAATTTATTAAAGTTAGCCCTTTTGAAATCAAAAACCCTAGTCTCAGATTTATTTTTGTTTATCCTTCCATTTAGTTTGAACTGAATTAGCTCATGATCACTCGAGCCAAGGTTGTCCCCTACAACCATTTCTTCAATGAGGTCCTCACTACTCACCAAAACCAAATCTAAAATGGCATCCCCCCTTGTTGGTTCAGCAACTACCTGATGAAGGAATTCATCAGCTATCACATCTAGGAAAATCTGAGCCCTATTATTATTACTAGCACTTGTTCTCCAATCTATATCTGGGAAGTTGAAGTCTCCCATGATCACACAGTTCCCATTAGTATTTACTTCCTTAAAAACATTAAAGAGGTCTCTATCCATATCCAAATTAGATCCCGGTGGTCTATAGCACACCCCAAGCACTATCCCAGGGGAGGCTCTAGTAGTTTTCTTCCCCAATGTGATTTTTGCCCAGACAGACTCTGTCTTATCCATTCCATCACTTTTTATTTCTTTACAGTCTACCTCATCATTGATATACAATGCTACTCCCCCACCTTTACCTTTATTTCTATCTTTCCTAAACAGCACATACCCTTCAATACCTGTACTCCAGTCATGACTGCTATTCCACCATGTTTCGGTTATTCCTATGATATCTGGTTTCACTTCCTGGACCAGTAGCTCTAATTCCTCCATTTTGTTACCTAGGCTCCTCGCATTGGTGTACAAACATCTTAATTTTTGCTGTTTGGCCTCACTCACATTCCTTACCCAATTTGGTATGGACATTGTACTGCCAGTATGACCTATTTGACTAGTATCCACTCTGCCCTTCCTCCTTATGTCCATTCTCCTACCCCCGGCTATATCCTCTCTTACTTGGTTGTCTTCCCTCTCAATGTTAAAATCCAGCGTGGAGATTACCTGGACATCTCCCAACCGTCTCCCCCACATTCCTAGTTTAAAGCTCTCTTGATCAGTTGTGCCAGCCTCCATCCTAGAAGTCTATTTCCTTCCCTACTCAGGTGAAGTCCATCCCGAGAGAACAGTCCTCTGTCCATGAATGCCTCCCAGTGGCCATACATCCCAAAGCCCTCCTTGTAGCACCAATCCCTGAGCCATCTGTTGATCATCATCATCCTGTCACACCTTTGTTGCCCTTCTCTAGGAACAGGCAGAATCCCACTGAAGATTACCTGAGCCTCGATTTCCTTAAGCGTCTTCCCCAGCCTGGCATAGTCCCCCTTGATTCGTTCCAGTGAGAATCTAGCCGTGTCATTTGTTCCTACGTGAAGGATGATCAATGGATTCTTTCCCGCTCCCTTTAGGATCCTCTTCAACCTCAGGTCCACATCCCGTATCTTAGCACCCTCTAGGTATTGGTGCTTGTTCTTAATTATTTTGCCTGTGTCTGCTGCTTCTGTTTCCTCAACTCATCCATTCACAAGCAGCGCGTGGGATGGGCTCATGCTGGTGGGCTGATTGGTGGAGAAAGAGGCGTTGTCTCACCACAAAGCCCTGCCCATGCCTCCCCAGGGGGAGGGGGTGGGGATTTGGGAAAGGGGCGTGGCCAGGGGTGGAGCTGGGGCGGGGCCGGGGTGGGGGGGGCCGGGGAGGAGCACCCAGCGGCGCCAACAAAAGTCGGCACCTATGACTGGATACATTTAGTCAGAGGGTGTGAGCTAACTTCTATAAAGAGGAACAAGTCATAGATCTAAAGTTTTTCACTATACTTTGTCTAAATAAACAAAAGTCACTGGGGCTTTTGACATTCCAGTCTTAGAGAGAGGAAGGCTGGGGGGAAAAATCTCAGAGGTAGTTAGTAGTCATGAGGCTTTTCCTCCCAATTGGGACTTCTGATCAAAGACTCTTTTTGTGTAACCATAAATCAAACTTCATCCTGATGCGTTAACGGAGTCTAACAATTGAGCAAATGATGAAAAGTCAAAAGAGGCATGTCTGAACATTTACCTAGTCACAGGAACTATTCTGGACACAGCATAGTTGTGTGGTTTCTAGACAAAAATAATACTAATAATACTACTAACAGACTGAACAAAGAGGGTCAAGACAGAGAGGATTGTTTTCAAGGGATACAAACTATATCACTTTTATTTCATCCATAACTAGCTGAAAATGCCTTATTTAGTTTAGCTTACAAGTGTTGAACAAACTTTCTTTCCCCTTAATTCTTTTTTATTTGGTTTTTAATAGACCTTGTTAAGTTTTATTTTGTGAAAGTAATTGCATGTAGAGGTTCCCCATAACCTCTACCCTCAGTCTCAGTCAAGGAGCATGAAGAGAGATCTTCATTCTCAGGCTGTTTCAGCTTACCACAAAATCAAGGAGACAAGAATTAGCATGGTGTGAGTAGCAAATATAATTTGTGAGCAGGCAAACAACAGTTAGAGCCTTATACATATGCACACTCAAGCACTCACTCTAGAATTGGGCAATCAAGAAGAATCTGAGAGCCCAATTTGCTTGCACAATTCCCAAAACATATAAATCTGGTATTTGCACATCCAAATTGCCAGTTATACATCTAAACTAGTCACTTGCACATATAAACACCCAATTGGTGACTCCAGCTGCAGCAACTGTGCATGAAACTTGACATTCAAATGTATGTTAAGCACACACCTAAACTTTTGAAATAATCAGTAAAAATCTATTTTTTCTGTAGTCTGTTTCATATTATGAAGATTACTAGTCTGACTGCACTTGTTTATTTTTCCCGTTCTAAATCTATAGGACTTTGAAAAAATTAATGACCATCTGTTTTTGCACTACTCTTGCATCTTCATTGATGTCTTAGAATCATAGACTCATAGGACTGGAAGGGATGTTGAGAGGTTACCTAGTCCAGTCCCCCTGTACTCATGTCAGGACTAAGTATTATCTAGACCATTCCTGACAGGTGTTTGTCTAACCTGCTCTTAAAAATCTTCAATAATGGAGATTCTACAACCTCCCTAGGCAATTTATTCCAGTGCTTAACCACTCTGACAGTTAAGTTTCCTAATGTCCAACCTAAACATCCCTTGCTGCAATTTAAGTCCACTGCTTCTTGTCTGATCTTCAGAGGTTAAGAAGAACAATTCTTCTCCCTCCTCCTTGTAACAACCTTCTACGTACTTGAAAACTGCTATGTCCCCCCTCAGTCTTCTCTTTTCCAGACTAAACAAACCCATTTTTTTCAATCTTCCCTCATAGGTAATGTTTTCTAGAGCCTTAATTGTTTTTGTTGCTCTTCTTCATGCACTGCAGATCTTTCCATTACAGAAGATGCAATACCCAATAGATGGGTACTCATGTGGCAGTACTGAAATTAAATCTGCATAGGGGAATTTTCTGATACTATGCCTCGCTTAGTCCTTCTCAAAATACTTATTTGACACAGAACCACAATTATTCTCTACTGCCTTAAAATGTCTCAATTTTCATCAGTATCCATAAATGTATCCGATTGAAAAGTGTTCATAAAATGTAAAAAAAGTACATACTAAGTGTTAGGAGCTGCACAGCATTTTGCCACATATCTCCCACTAAAGATGTTTGGAGCTTTCTGGCTAAGTCCCATACAACTATGTGTATATGTACAGAACACAGAGACACACTTAAAAATAAACTGGAGAAAACACTTCCAGATGAAACTACCACAGGACAAACTGGGGAGATGGGCCATGAGTGTTATATTTGGTGTAAAGAGCCAGAGAAGACTGCAGCTGGCTAAATATATGTAGATGTTGGCAATCCAAAGGAAAGGTATAAAGAATTGGAACATAATGTCCAGTTAAAAACTGGGCTTATTTCCATGATGGCAGTTAGTAGCTGTGAGTGTCAAAAACATGTAATGTATGTATATTATAATAGGAGAGAGTGAACTATTTTCAAGGTGGAATATCAAGTCTTTGAGGTGTGATTACATTCCACATCCGTAGAATTCACATTCTGAATCTCTTATGGCTTAGGAAAAGAGACATTTCTCTCTGTAAACACATATTGTGCTGGGGATTGGGCTCTTCTTGGCAAATTGACAGCCAAAAATATGCACAGCCCTAGAGCTGCAATAATCTCTGAGGAGCCTGAAGCAAGAACGATGTGGAGCTGAGAGAATTCTCCACTCCTTTCAGCAGCACCGTAGGCATTGAAGCATTCTGCATTATTTTTAAACAAGCCTGATCATCCTTGGGATTGATTAGGCTCATATAGAATCCACATATAGATGTAAGAAAAGGACAGCCCATATTTTAAGTATAGAAATTTTGCAGCTGAGTTAAAATACTGCAGCAGGGTTGGCTTTTTAAGCTCAGCTCATAATGTAGGTAGAGCAGACCAATGATGATGATAACAACTTATTATTTGTATTATCACCAGCATCGAGACATCCTAGTCATGGACCAGTCACTGTGCTAGGTGCTGTATAAACACCACACAAAAATAGTACCTACCCCAAAGAGCTTACAGTTAGGGTGTAAGACAAGAGACAATAGATGGAGACAGGCAGGCAAGTATAAGGAGACAACGTGACAGTACTGGTCTACATGATAGACTGTGGCCTTGGCACACCAGCAGCCTAACCATGGTCAAGTTTTTTGTAGGCATCACAGCAAAGGAGAGTTTTAAGGAGGAAGAGAGCAATAAGAAGGTTTTACAGACATTTATGGGGAGTTCTTCCCAAGTGTGAGAAAGCACAAAGGTGCTTGCTAGAAAGTTTACAAGTGGGCAATGGAGGCTGGCGTTGTGATGCTGGTAGAGCAGGTGCCAGACCTTGCCAAGCTGTGGGCATCAGCTGAGCACTGACAAATTCATAATTGGAAACCAGACCAGCTCATCTATATGTTAGCATTATTCAATATAGGTGTTAGACTTGTAAGAAGGTGTTTTGTGTTTAGACTCTAAAATGCTTGTAAATTGCTGCATGCATTAATCTTACTGGTAATGTCTGTATCCCATGCTATAAAGGTAATACGTAAGTTTTGCTTTATAACCGTAAAAATGTCTGCTCTGAACTTGTGAACGCAGGCAAGAGGAGTGGTGCACCCCCGCCCATCAAGGACTACCAAAACTAAGTGGGCCACCTTGAAACATCATGACGCAAAGACTAAGTCCTCTTACATCCAGGAAGTTGCTATGTGTGAGAAAGCTCGTCCCATCAGCTTGAATTTTGGAAGAAGGAAATAAAGATACCCAACATGAAAATTCTTCATCTTTTTGCTGTTTGGACTGGCAGAAGGCTGCAGCTAGAAAACAAAAGCATAGATTCCCGGGGTCAATCTGGGTTAGCCCTAAAAGACGTTCATTGCTGACAGATTACTAAAACTCTGTCACTTTTGGAATCACAGACTAACTCATTTGAATATATGTTGCCTGCTTTAATTTGTAAATACCTCATTTCTTTTTCCTAGTTAACAAATCATTAGCTAATTTATTATAGGATTGGCTACAAGTGTTGCCTTTGGTGTGAGATCTGAGGTACAAATTGAGCTGGTGTAAGTGACTGGTCTCTTGGAACTGGGAGCAACCTGGATATTTTGTGATTTTTGGTGTAAGTGACCATTTATCACTAAGTCCAGCTTGCCTCGGTGTCAAAATAGACTGGAGTGCCCAAGAGGATTGACTGTGAATCCATGGTAAAACTGTTTAGTGCTTCAGAAGTTCACATCTAATTATAGAACATACCCCCAAGTTGAGGGTGTGTGCCCTGCTTTTTGACAGTCTGCCCTCAGAGTCGTGAATTGCTCCAGACAGCATGACAGACATGATGGGTTGATTGGAGGCAAGATTCAATCTCTCAATAGAGAATGATAGATAGGATGGTGATAGGCCATGAAGACCCTTGATAATGAGGACAAGTAGCTTATGTTTGATGTGATAGAGAACAGGGAGCCAGTGAGGAGATGGAAAGAGGAGTGTGACATGGACAAAGTGACAGGCAAGGAAAATGATCTTTACAGCAGCATTCTAATGAATGAGTGGGGAATGGTTGCATTTGTCAAGGGCAGAGAAAATGATCTTGCAGTAATTGAGACATGAGATTATGAGAACTTGGATGAAAGTTTTAGTCTTCTTTATTCATCCATACAGCTATCTTAGACATGTTATGCAGAAAGATTCAGCAAGACTGAAACATAGCTTGGATGTGAGCATCTCAAGAGAGGTGAGAGTCTAACATAACATCCAGTTTATGGGCCTGAATGATAGGCAGGAGGATGGTGGTGTTCACAGTGATTGAGAGAGGATCCGGCAGGGATGGTTTTGGGGGAGGGGGAAGATTAGGAACTCTGTTTTCGTCTAGCTGTTTGCTACACATCCATGAGGAGATCTGATACACAGGCCAAGATTTTAGTTTGGACAGAAGGAAATAAGTCTGGAGGAGAGAGGTAGACTTGTGAGTCATCCTGATGGACATAGTAGTTGAATTTGTGTTGGCAGATGAGATTACCCAGAGATAAAATGTCGAGGGAGAAGAAAAGAGGACCAAGGACAGAGCCCTAAGGAATCCCCACAGAAAGTTGGAGAGAGGATGAGGAGGATCCTCTCAAGGACACCCAGAAAGAATGAATTAGGGGAGGATTGAGTGAGGACAAGATTTCAAGAAGTAGAGCATGAATCGACTGTGTCAAAGGTGATTGACTGGTCAAGGAGGATGAGGAAGGAATACTGATTCTGAGATTTAGTTAGGAACAAGAGACTTTGGCAAGAGCAGTTTCATTTAATTGAGTGCAAGGGCGAAGTTGAATTGGAAAGGGTCTAGGATTGAATTGGAGAAGGACTCCAGACAACAATTTTAAACCGTTAATTCAATAAGGTCAGAGATGTATGAGATGAGGGAAATATGGTGGTAATTGGAGAGTCAAGGGGGGTTGAGGGTCAAGGTTTTTTTGTTTGTTTTCAAACACCTCCAAACACTAATGTGCATAAATATAACTGTGGCAAGAAATATAGGTACGTACTACTTAGTTTAATAGACACTAACAAAAATGAAGCAAAAAATGTCAAGTAACAAAGAAACAACACTGTTCAGTGAATTTATGCTTCTGATAGATCCATTAGATGGATAAATATATGCCTCAGGTAATTTCTTATCTGTTATTTCAGAAGACGTGTCTATAGAAAACTCACACTGCTGATTTCTACCCTACAACGGGAAGATATAAAAGCCACTGGCAAGCTAAGAAACAACTTCACCTATGTTTTACAAACCAAGCTGCTCCATGCAGGCAGACTTAAGTGAAGCCACATTGACTTTAATGGAGCTCTGCAAAAGGGTAAGGGATTTGCCTGCATGGAGCAGTTGAAGTCAAATATTAAATACCAGTTGAGTGACAATTTTTAAACTGTGTCAACAGTTCTGTTCTCAAAATACAAACTTGTCACCTCCAGAACATCTTCAAGGCAAGTTAAGGGCTTGTCTATACTGCCCTGCAAAACACAGACGAAAGGGGAATGAAGTGCAGCATACACTGAAGAGTTACATTCTTGTTGTATTACACCACCATGAGTTTGGCTCTAGCTGATACAGATTCAGAGTGAAAATTGCCTCTGGTGCTTTTCTTAAATTTGGAGACTCTAGGAACACACAAAGTCCAAGGATAGTGACCACAGATACAATCACAAGTTCAAAGTCTTGTCCATATTACAAGTTTTATTAAAGCAATAAATAAGGGTACAATTACCCATGCATATAGAAATCCATGCAAGATTTACAACTAAGGCTATGATTTGGTCACAGGTAATTTTAGTAAAAGTCATGGACAGGTCACCCACTGTAGGCCTTGTGTTTCAGCCATGCTTTCCTTGTATATCTAATATACTCATCACTCCTAAATACTTACCAGTCTTATACTTCTATATTCCTACAATATAAATCTATTTAGTAGACATTGATTATATATCAAATAGCATATGAATGGACCATAATATCAAAGATATATGTGGGCATGGAATACTTTGTCCTTTAGCACTGAAATAGTTGTACTTTTAATTTCTATAAAATGATGAAAGGTCTGATGGTTCTTCAGGAAGAGGTAATTTTCCAGTTAAATGCATATGCATTATTAACTTGTATAGTGCTGTGCAAATGAAAAAGGCAATCTATATGGAACTTAAAGCTAGCGTATTGAATGAGATTCAAAAAAGCAAATTCAGCATTTATAGTACACATAACCAATCATAGAATGATAATGAATAACAATATCTTTGATGTTAATTAGTTGCACTTGATAAGGCAATGCTAAATTGGTTTATTGCATTCAAATAAGAAAAATCAAAACCTCAATAAAGATTTTAGGGAGATAAATTCAGTATGGATAAAAACCCATATAAAAACTACCAAGAAATCCCTGATTTGGTTGATTATCTAAACTTCAAAGTAAGAGCAGAGACTCAGACGAAGATCAGAAATAAAAAGTGAAGGGGCAATATTCTCATCAGAACAATGTCTTGTGTTATTTTAACTTCTAAAATGAGGAAGAATCAAAGCAAAATATATATTTGCTGGTCTCACTCCACATCCCAGTGGACAGATGTACTCTTTACATATACCAGGGCTGACACCAATTGGTTATCCTTGTTGGCACTCTTCAGAAAGGTTTAATGTTAGAACTCGATATGGAGAATCGCTGCCTGCATTCTAATGGTGGTCCTTACACATCAGAGCTGAGTTGTGTCAATTATGGCTTGGGAGATAGGGGGAGATTTGCACAACTGGTGCCAATGGTACACATGCTCTGTGTCTGAATAGACAGCTGAAGTCTCCGACAATGACCATGTGGCATCTTATATGAGTATTTAATTTTTTCTGTCACAACACCCACATCCAAAGCAAAATGTGTTTCATGTTACAAGGTTGAGTGATCTTTTCTTTCCTGATGTGGAAAAATCTACTGCATTAGGAAAATCATGAAAACCTCAGCGACATTTGAAAATGAAATTAAGGAAGATGCAGAAAATGGTTTGGCAAATGATATTTCTGTTCTCAGCATGGTATTTAACTATTATTGAGGCAATTTACTATTCAGGCTAGATGGCCATCATATTTTTTATAAAACATTTAAGAAATTGAAAATGAAAACCTCAAGATGTATAAAAGGGCAAAAACTAAAGGCCTTGCTAATAATTAAGCCAGTCTATTTATATTACATATCCTGATTACTTTTGGTCTATTTACTCTCTGCCCCCTCACCCCTCCTGCATTTTTTTGGAAAACTACCTAAGGACCTAGCACAATATAAGGGATCCTGAGGGTGCATTTGCAGATGAAGAACAGGATAAATTTAGGTCTAGACTTAAGGCAGTTACAATTACACCCCCCAAAATCTCCATTAAAAGAACACTGCAATCTTAATAAAGTCAAGCACTAAAAAGTTAGGAAATGTTAGAATTAAGGTTGCCTGTGCAAGAAGGTTACCTAATTTGCCCCTCTTGTTCATATGTATTATGATACAGTCTTTAATTATGCTTTCACATACTATTTTTTCCACAGGAGCCCTGCCTCATTCAGTGCATTGGATGAACAGTGTTCAATTAATGAGTATTTATTCCATATTTTGTTTTATCTTTATTGTTCAATATGTGGCCCTGGGTTTTACTTACAGCACATTATTGAAACCCTGCTCTGAAGATAAATTAACTTCCTCAAGGACTTTTCTATGGTGCTCATCACTTTAGTATCTGTGTGCTTCACAAACAATCATTTTATATTCACAAAATCCCTGCTGAGGTAAATGAGAGGTATTATCCCCAATTTACAGGTAGGGAGCTGAGACACAAAGATATTAAGGTAAAAAAAATACCACGAGTTTTAGGTGCCCAATTTGAGAAAACTAGACTTGATGTTGCAGAATACTTTGCATTATACAGCAATATGTATAATCAAGCACAGCTCCTATTCACTTGAGCTGCTGTTGCCAGTGATCAGCACTTCTGCAAACCTGGCCCCATGGTCTCAAGTTGAGCACCCAGAAAATTAGAAAGACACAATTAGTGACCATTTGTGATAACTTTGATTTAAGTAGCTTGCTTAGCATCACACAGGAATGTTGTGGCAGAGGCAGGGATAGAATCCAAATTCTCCAGGGCAGCACTCGAATGCCTTAAGCATGAGACCATCCTTTCTCTGCCTGCAACCCCTCGCCTCATTCACTACACACTTTCCAGCTTCTGCAACAAATGAAGTCGGGGTGCTATAGACAACTTTGCACACACACCTGATTCATCCCTAGATAAGGGGAGGGAGAAAAATTGTTGTTCTTAACCTCTGAAGATCGGACAAGAAGCAATGGGCTTAAATTGCAGCAAGGGCAGTTTAAGTTGGACATTAGGAAAAACTTCCTGTCAGAGTGGTTAAGCACTGGAATAAATTGCCTAGGGAGGTTGTGTAATCTCCATCATTGGGGATTTTTAAGAGCAGGTTAGACAAGCACCTTCCAGGGATGGTCTAGATAATACTTAGTCCTGCCATGAGTTCAGGGGACTGGACTAGATGATCCCGTGAGGTCCCTTCTAGTCCTATGATTCTATGGGAGACTGTCTTAAAGCAGTGACTCAGAAAAAGATGTAGGGCATGTCTACACTGCAATTAAAAACCTGCAACTGGCCCATGCCAGCTGACCTGAGCTTGAGCTAATGGTCTGTTTAATTATATTATATAACTAATAAGTTATATTCAAAACACGATTAGTGTCATGTTAGGGATGCACAGGTAAAGCATTCAATAATCACTGGTCTACAATTTTTGAGAAGTCGTCTGCTTCAGAGATAAAACGTGCTATTTAGTATGTATTTTGATGTGCTGAATTCAAATATGACAATTAAAACAACTGATTGGCTACTGTTTCAAAGATATTTAAGTTTTTACATTTTATGTCTATGTATATTGTGTAGATAGTAGAGTTTTAATCATAAATTGTAAACCTAGGTCTTTTCATGTGTTTATGCTTGCTTTACATGATACTATTTCACCTGTCCTGTTTATGTAACACTTTAAAAATCAGTAAAGGGGTTATATAAATAAAATTTATTATGAAACAAAAGGCAAAAAACTATTCTGTACATAGTTTAGTCCTATTCAGTGTCTACTCGGCGCTTCTTGGCTTGTCTCTTGTATTCATGAAATGGAGCATCTCTTGTCACTGTCCAGCAATAGTCTGCAAGCATTGATGGGCTCCATTTGCCCTGATAGCGTTTCTCCATTGTTGCAATGTCCTGGTGAAATCACTCGCCGTGCTCGTCGCTCACTGCTCCGCAGTTCGGTGGAAAAAAATCTAGATGAGAGTGCAAAAAATTTATCTTTAGTGACATGTTGCAACCAAGGCTTTTGTATGCTTTGAGGAGGTTTTCCACCAACAACCTGTAGTTGTCTGCCTTGTTGTTTCCGAGAAAATTTATTGCCACTAACTGGAAGGCTTTCCATGCCTTTTTTTCCTTGCCACGCAGTGCATGGTCAAATGCATCATCTCGAAGAAGTTCACGAATCTGAGGACCAACAAAGACACCTTCCTTTATCTTAGCTTCACTTAACCTTGGAAATTTTCCACGGAGGTACTTGAAAGCTGCTTGTGTTTTGTCAAGGCCTTGACAAAGTTCTTCATCAGACCCAGCTTGATGTGTAAGGGTGGTAACAAAATCTTCCTTGATTCAACAAGTGGTGGATGCTGAACACTTTTCCTCCCAGGCTCCAATGACTGTCGGAGTGGCCAATCTTTCTTGATGTAGTGGGAATCTCTTGCACGACTATCCCATTTGCAGAGAAAACAGCAGTACTTTGTGTATCCAGTCTGCAGACCAAGCAAGAGAGCAACAACCTTCAAATCGCCACAAAGCTGCCACTGATGCTGGTCATAGTTTATGCACCTCAAAAGTTGTTTCATGTTGTCATAGGTTTCCTTCATATGGACTGCGTGAACAACTGGAATTGATGGCAAAACATTGCCATTATGCAGTAAAACAGCTTTAAGACTCGTCTTCGATGAATCAATGAACAGTCTCCACTCATCTGGATCGTGAACGATGTTGAGGGCTGCCATCACACCATCGATGTTGTTGCAGGCTACAAGATCACCTTCCATGAAGAAGAATGGGACAAGATCCTTTTGACGGTCACGGAACATGGAAACCCTAACATCACCTGCCAGGAGATTCCACTGCTGTAGTCTGGAGCCCAAAAGCTCTGCCTTACTCTTGGGTAGTTCCAAATTCCTGACAAGGCCATTCAGTTCACCTTGTGTTATGAGGTGTGGTTCAGAGGAGGAGGATGGGAGAAAATGTGGGTCCTGTGACATTGATGGTTCAGGACCAGAAGTTTCATCCTCTTCCTCGTCTGACTCATGTGAGAATGATTCTGGTGCATCAGGAACCGGCAGTCCTTCTCCGTGGGGTACTGGGTGTATAGCTGATGGAATGTTGGATAATGCACAGTCCACTTTTTCTTCTTTGACACACCTTTCCCAACTGGAGGCACCATGCAGAAGTAACAATTGCTGGTATGATCTGTTGGCTCTCTCCAAATCATTGGCACTGCAAAAGGCATAGATTTCCTTTTCCTGTTCAACCACTGGCGAAGATTTGTTGCACAAGTGTTCCACAGCATATGTGTGGGGCCCACCTCTTGTCCTGAGCTCCAATTTTGCAGCCAAAATAAAGGTGATAGGCTTTCTTAACCATAGTAGTTATACTGCGCTTTTGTGATGCAAAAGTCACTTCACCACAAACATAGCAGAACTTATCTGCACTGTTCACACAAGTACGAGGCATCTCTGCTCACTTTGGCTAAACAGAAATGTGTCCCTTTGCAAAATCAAACACTGACAAATAAGAGAGCACGACACTCTATGATTTCTAGAGCTGATATAGGGCAATTTGTTCAGCAGTGTGATGTAAGCTTCGTTATGATTGCATCATCCATGACTTCTAGGAATAACATGATGCAATTCATATCATGTATGACGCAATACCAGCTTCAGATTGCATCATTCATTGTTTTGCCTAAAAAGCAAGTACTGTCCAAACCCAGTCATAGATTTATTCATAGATGCAGTCAAAGATGTATTTTAGTCATTTCTGGTTTAAATTGAGATCCCTTCCCTTTATAACTCACTTATACTCCGCCATTCCCAAGTCAAGGGTCGTATATACTGACCCAATAGCATGTCTTGAAAACTAGAGCCAATTAACAATTTTAAGCATCATTTTCGTTCTCAGTGACCCAGAATTAGTAAAGTTTGACTACATTTATTTCAGAAGCATTTTGTCTGTAAAGCAGTAATCAGAAATGCACTGAGAGTTAAAACTATGTACACAGGCACACAGCAAGTCAGCATCAGAAGCAAGTTCAAAAACTCCACAACCTCCTGTGCCTATGTTCAAGCAACTAGACTACTGTATCCCCCAGGCAGTCTGCATCTCAACTATTCTAAGAAAGGGAGATAGTAATAGGAAACTACCTTTATCATGCATTTTGAGAAATAAAGATGAGTGTGTGTTATAGGTGCACAGCATTACATTTATTATCCTCATTTTACAAAATGAAAAAAACCAAACAACGTTATCCAACTTTAGTGACCTCCCTAGGGAACCCTTTTGATCTAGTGACTAAATTAGTGTATTATACATCACCTAGCATTAAGTGAGCTTGGATTCTAAGGTGAGTCTGAGACTATCTTTCTGTATGGACTTGGATAGTTACTTCTAGCCAGATTTTTTTAAAAAAGGTCCAAACCCAGAAGCTCCTTTTGAGAAAGTTTTAAAATCTGGCTACTTCGTATAGTTACCTAAGTGGGAGCTAAATCCTTTTGAAATCCAGTCACTTATTTAGGTGCTTAAAGTCAGCTTAGATGGCTGAGCTCTTTTCAAAATCTGGGCCTTAAGGTCTCGGAGCCTCATTTTCTCTATTTTGCATACCAAATATATTAACTATCATGCTAATTTACATGCATATTCCATTATCTTAATTTGTCATTTCCATCCTATTGAATGTTTCGGTTTTCTTCAACTGTAACAATCTTCTCATTTTGAATGAGCTATATAAATGTGCACTTCCACTGCAAAGAGACTTACTAAAATGACATTGTTGGGTTCCAGGTTTATCGTCTCACAAATTTCCATTAAAAATATTCCCAACAGATAAAGACGTTTTGCCCCCTAATTGCCAGCGCTACAAACTTAGCCTGGCAGTTACTAATCACAGAAATAAAAGTCCAGTTACACTTCTGCAGCCCCCTTGTCTTTAAATTATGCCTCCAATGACACTTATACAATCCCATTGTTTTACTTAGGAGTAACCAATTGGAACTCTTGCAATTATGTAGTATTTACAGGAGCAAAAAGCAATTAAAGACAGCCACTTACATTCATAGACAGGATTCTGAATACAAGGAAGGATTATGCTTACCAAGTTGGAAGATAGCCATTTCTAAAATAGAAATTTACTTGAATTTATGATTGTACCAGAAACTGAATTTTATGATGAGAATTTCCCTTTAAAAATATGAACCCTGAAAGTTAAAGTCAATATAGCATGGAAAAAAATCAAATGAATCAAGGTTTCTAGGTGGTTCTCTGGCAGTTCATCCCACAAAAAATTTGGCACAAAGTTTTTTATTGTATCTGGTATACATGACGACCACCTCGCTTTTGTGCACTTAAGATCTGTGACAAGCAGCATCAGACACTCTCTTCTTCTAGGGAGTTCCTGAGGACACTTAGATGTAGGAAAATCCCCAGACTTTGCTGATTTTCCCAAGCTGTGATGCTTATAGAAAACATCTGGCTAAGATTGCTCAGATGGCTTAGCACTTCAGTGAGAGACAACAGGTCTTTAATAAGCTACTCAGTTTTTTAGTGTAGACAGTGAAGAATACATTATCAAGTTGAAACTTCTGAAGGAATTTAGATACACATGAAATAAGTATTTTTTGTTTATGGACTTACTGAAACATGCATGTCAATTAAATACAATTCAATACAAAAACACAATAAACCATAAAAGTACCATTTCTCTTGAGGCATTAATCTGTTTATTAATTCGATGAGATACAGTATACACTAGCGTAACAACAAAATTTTTTCCTTGTTTAGGATACTTTTCTTTAAAAAAATCAAAAGGAGTAATAATCATCATCAAATTTGAAACAGACAAATAAAAAGCAATGGAATGACTGACTGTCAGCCATGTTTAAATTATTTTCACATAGCTCATCATATTTATACTGATTATGTTTGTACTTTTGGAAAGCTCAAAAATGGGAAAGCAATCTTTTACCTTTTTTTAAAAAAATAGGAAATGATCATGTTCTGATTTAGGTTCTTATCTGATAGCCTTACCTTCATCTCTATGTAAGATGATGGAGGAAATGATTTATTGTTGGCTGTCACTCTTTCTGGAGATGAATAATCTTCTTCCTCAGTATTAAAGTGTCTTTCAGGCAAATCAATCAACCACAGATCATGTCATAAGACTGTCTTCTGATGTTAATAAAGCATTCTGTAATAAGGAGTTTTTATGTGTTGTATTTATAGACAGTGAAAAACTATAATAGGCTGTTTAAGAAAGGATTGTTTTACCTGTGATATTCTTTGAAAATAAAGTTTAAAGGGCTTACATTGGTATAACCTAAAATTATAGATCATTTAGGGTATATGAGAGACATACAGTTTGTTAGGAGATGGTACATCAAGAAACTAGAGGATCTAGTAAGGATAATGGATGTTAACTGAAGGTGCAAACTGTATGGATAATGTAATAGTAATGTAAATTACCTTAACTGATTTATTTTAGCAATGAACATTTCTATAGTACACTAATAATATGCTGGTGTTAAAATTTGATATTAAAGGTTCTCCTATGGATACATTTTATATACTTTTGAGACTATACCACAAACCTACGAGTTTATATAAGAAAGCTATTACTACTTTTAAAGAACAAATAGAGAAGGGTTAAAATGTTATGTTCTATAGCTATACTGGTAAGTTTTGCTTTAAAACGGCTTCCTCATCGAAGTATACATCACAATGTGACAACATAATGAAATGTCAAAACTGAAGAACACGCAATATTGTCATCTTTCCTACAATACCCAGTCTAACTTCAGCATAAGAATGGGGTAAGTAATTTGCAGGTCAGGTAGTCAAAGGGTGGGCAATTTAAATTATCTATGAATTCTTTCAAGTCACTGATAATTCATTACCTCCATATCTCCAATAATAAGGAAAGAATGACATTTACTGCAGAATTTAAATATTTAGAAGTATGACTGAATAATTACTTATCCTGGGGTCATCAAATTCAGTATTGTAATTGAACAATGAGACCGTGATATAGGAAATGGATAAGACATTCTCTTTTATTACCTAAAATTCAGATTACAATTATTTGATTATAGGTGTCAAAAATGTAATTCTGCAAGCTGATTTTTAAAAGCTACATTTAATTTTATTGACCATGTAGTTATATGATAATTTCTTCACTGCATGTCATATACTAAAGAAGAGCTATTATAATTAAGTATTAATTTAAATAAATATAATTGGAAGGAATCATGGAGACAAAACAGTATCATCATGAAAAGTTACAAATGGATGATAAAAAGGGAGTATGTTATTATTCTTGTTAACATTTGGAGAAGAGTAGGTGTTGGCAATTTCAGAGAGGACCTTCCCTAAAAGGGAGACTGGAGGTGTAAAGAAATTCGTGGGAGAAGAAGGCAAACAGGCAGGCAAAGCTAGCATCATTGACAGACTGGAGGAAGATGGATTGATAGATAAAAGACAACAGTGTGGTACTGAAGGAGGGGCCACATTATGAACAATCTTAAAGCTGAGGATGAGAAGCTTTAACTTTGTACAGTTAAAGATGGGTAGCCAGTGAAAAGATTCAAAGAGATGGATACTGTCATCAGAGCGTTGGGCATAGAATATGATCTTAGCAGCTGCATTTTGTATGCATCAGAAAGAAATAATTTCATAATTGGGGAGGCCAAAAAGGAAGATGTTGCAGTTAACAAGGTGGGCAATTATGAACTGAATGACAATTTGAGCAGTATTTACAGAAAAAGAAAATTTGATTTAGAATTTTTATGGGGGAAGAAGCAATAAGAACTCAGCCCAATGGTATGAACAAAGGAGAAAACACGAATGAGTCAAAGATAATTTCCACCATGTTTGGATAAAAGAATTAACTGCTCGAACTGTTGTTCATTACTGGAATGACACAAAACTCAAACATTTTGTAAAGTTCAATAAAATTTGGTGAATCATTTCATTGCACTCAAAGTTGCACTTTCTGGTTTAGTCCAGGAACAGAACTGGAAATACTGAGATAACATAAGGCAGATTATTCTTGCAGCATTTTTTTACCCAGATAAAACCAACAGTATTGAAAATCTCATGCAGTCCAGTTTCTGAACTCTCTCTAGGCTAAGATGTTTGAGATAAAGAATCAACTGAAGCTGAACCACACCTCTAAATGTTTGAGCGTAGCCTTGCACTAGTTAGAAATCTTCCTTCAGTATTCCCTCTTTGCATTGTGCAAGGTCCTTAATTGGATTGCAATTCAATTAAAATAATCAAATTGTAAATGTGACTTCATTTTAGACCCTTATTTCTCTATTTTAATATTCTCAAATTAGTTTTCCTGGGTTGTTGTTGTTTTGGGTTTTTTGTTTTTTCTTTGGGGTGGAGGGAGGAAAAGGAAGGATTCATCAAACTAGCATGTGTGAATTTGGGTTGAAGAAGTCAGTTAGATTACCTATCTGGTTATACTGTTGAGTTATTTGATGTCCTGATGGCACTGAATTAGATTGCTGAAGTACAACCTTTACAATCTGTCACTTTTCCAGATCTTTTAAGTGCCATTGATATCACCCTAGAAATTTCAATCACCAGAGGAGGTATAGCTTTGGAAATTATTGATGTCTATAATATGGTAATATGTCACAGCAACAATGTCATTTTTGTATGGATCCCAGCTTGTGTAGGTATTAAAGGAAATGAAATGGGAGATAAAGCAGTCAAAAAAGCTTTGCAAAATAATTCAAAAGAATCATACAGTCTATGACTTAAATGAGAATTTGCTCAAACACCAAACAAAGGAGCAAAGCCAAATAACTGAATCTGAGAGGTGAAGGTTAAATAGGGCAAATTCTTTAACAATAGTATCACATTTGACTTCTGTTCTTATTTAATCAAAGACATATAGCAACTGAGACCCATATCAAAGAATCAAATGATATTTTCTTCTAGAGTCTAACTATAACTTGCTGTTTTTAAGAATTTTTTTCATTACGTATGAGATGTGCCCTTTCTCACATTTAACATTCTCATAGCTGAAACTGTTTTAGTGAAAGCTTATTACAATATGCAAAATATTTTATAACAGCATATAAACTATGCACAATGTAAGAATTTTCATATATTTAGAATTAGAATAACTGGTACCAAATGCAAATAGATAGAGAAGACTTAAGAAGAATTTAAAAAATAGATTTTAATTGTACCTCAGAGCTTGCAATTATCTGAACTAAAATTGGCTCATATCCCATATTTCTAGAAAATTTTTCAGTGGGAGAGTAAGTGGAGCATTGGTTGTATCACAATATTTTGAATCTATACTTCTTTTAATGACATTCATATTATGTTTTACTTCCTGAGTTATCAAAAATGTATTAAATAAAAGACTGACTAAAGTAGCTGCCTACAAAATGACTACCAGAATGGAATACTGCCATTACCATCTTTTCTAAAGGTTAGAAATACAGTAAATATTTAATATGCTTGATTTTCCGTCGCTGAATTTCATGTGTACGATGTTAAATGAGATTTCTCACACAGCCTAATATTTCAGAACACTCTGGTTTTCCCCTTTCTTTTTCTTCTTTTTTTTTTAAATCATTGATACTACCATCATTCTTATGGAGCCATAGGTGTACTTGGTGGCATACAGACTACTTATCTAGGTATGTATATGGACTCCATCACTGTACTATCTGAGCACTTATTTAGAAGTAAAGGTCTCAATCAGCTTAAATGTAATTCAAACAAATATGCTACATAAAACAACAGAACACAAGATGGGAAGAAGGGCATGACATAACATGACACAAAGATAATCAATTGTAATTAATTTCTGTAATTTCATTTGCACCTAGAATATCCAAAGAACATTATTTCTTTCTAAAGCTCCCAATTAACTATAAAATTAATGGAAGCATAAGTCAGGAGAAACTTACTCAGATTCGACCAAGTTCCCTATTGACTTCAATGGAGTCACACCAGCATAACTGAGAAAACTTGTGGGCTCATTGGCAGTAGTCTGACAATTAACCTTTTATGCATCATTAGTGACAAACTATTATGTAGATTAGGTCAAATTCTGCAGTGGAGATAGAACAAAAGTGTAAATTACACCTTCAAATTATGTTAGTTATTTTCAAGATTATAAATCCAAACCAGGACCATTTCATGCCATGATGCCAAATTTACAAAATAAAAGGTCTAATTTTGTAAAACATAGTGTGACTCCTTGAGGTAACGAATAGAGATGGATGAATCAGATTTTGCAGTTCACTGGCATTTCTGAAAAATAAAAAGCCAGTTTGACCTGAGCCAAATTAGAAAACTCTGAAAAATATCAGCAAATCAAAAAAGAAAACAAAAGTGATAATTCAGGTTGAATTAAATGTTTTCTTCAAATCCTTGCTCCCCATCCAACTGTTTTGTAAATGATGCTTACATTCCAAAAAAGTTTGAGCAAGGTTATGTGAATTTAAACACAAATTACGTTGTTTGACAAATACATTATCCATCTGAAAAATTTTGCCCAGCTCTAGAGATGAAGATCTTCTAGATCTTGGAAGATAATGGAAGATAGGGGAGTACAACACTTCACAGGACCAGGCCCTAAGACATTGTTTAAATCCCAAACACGAAGAACCAGGGGAAGGATATGATAAAGTGATTGACATGGTAAGAGCATTGTGCTTATCTTCTTTCAGAGGATAATTAAAACAAGCTGTTCACTGAGGGTGAAATATACCCCATTCATATGAACCACTTAAATCCTCAAAATAAGGCTTATGTGGAATTTAAATGGTACACAGATAGGCCTTTTTTTGGCCCTCTTCACAGGCTGAATTTCGCCTAAATACAGCACTCATGAGAAGCAGGCACCTAACATCATAGGCAACTAGGCAGAAAGAGAAAAGGCAGCCCTTGCATTTGTTTAAACAAAGACAGTTACAGAATTTGGGAACCACACATTTTTGTAACATGCAACAGCAAAATATTCAAGACATTGTCAACAGACCATATCACCATGAATTGTGATCTCCTTACTTGGGTTGAAAATGTCTTAATCCATAAAAAGATTTACCGAAGCCACTGGGATTACTTGTTCAGTAAGGTTCCACTCAGTGAGAGTAAAGGGATCTAGCCCCAAAAAATAATACAAATAATGAAATAAGTAATATAAATGGAACCTTTAAATACATGTAAACTATATAGACTGCAATATTCTGAAAAGATTGGATATTAGTTATATATAGACTCATACATTTTGTAGACTGTATCAGTATTATATCAGACTGATGAAATAATTTATAATTTATTTAGGTATTGCCAATATATTAGTAAATTAAAATCCAAGAAATATAAATAAAGTTATAGCAGGCTTAAATATGTATATTAACAATATTGTCTCCCTCTTCCTTCCTATTGTTTGTTACCATCACTCTGTCTTGTCTCAGATTAGAATGTAAACTCTGAAGGAACTGTCTTTTTGTATGTTTGTATAGCACTTAACACAGTGGCACGCCAGTCCTGATTAGAGCTTTTGGGGGTTTCAAAATACTACTATTACTATTAACGGCCCAAATTTCAAGCATGTCCGGCTAAAGTTAGATTCCTAAGACAATACGTAGTGACTTAAATAAGGCTTGATTTTCAAAGGTGAAAAGCCCCTGCAGTTTTCATTGATTTCAATGGAATTCCTTTGGGAGTCAGGCCACTTATATTTTGATGACTCACTATGGATTTAGGAGCCTAACTTTCGGCACCCATTCAAGCTTTTCAAAAGCAACTAAGGGAAGTGATTTGGGGAGCCCAACTTGAGACATCTGAAAGCAGCTTGATTTTCAACAGGTAGGTGATCTAAAAGATGCGTGATTTTCAGAATTGTTCAATACCTTCGCTTACTTCACATCACACTCACAATAAAAGATAAGGGCAACCTTACAGGATCACCCAAAATCAGCTGGGCACTCAGAAATTAAGACATCCAAAATCACTAGTCATTTTTGAAAAAAAAATATAATTCCTTCTAATGTAGTCAAAAGAAGGAAAAATAATATATATTTACAAAAGTGCAAACATCCTAAAACAGAGGATACAGGCCAAAGAACAATTTAAGATTTCACCACAAATGAGTGCATATTTATTTGCTAAGAGGCCTATTAATATTAACTTAACTGTAAACCTCCACTGCGGATCAGTTATCACGGCAGCAACTTGGAAAACAAAATGTTTTTTATGAAAATGTTTTGGTACCCTCTAGTGGCATAAAGTGAATTATACAAGAACAGAAAATAAACCATTTAAGACCAAATCTTTAAAATATCATTTATAAAGGTACTTTATTAACAATTTATAATGATTTTTAGGAAAAGTTACAGGGTACTATATATATATATATACACACACACATATATACATACCCACACACACACCCACGCAAGGGACAATGAAAATGATTAGGGGTATGGAAGTGCTTACAGGAAAGATTAAAAATACTGCAACTGTTTAGCTTGGAAAAGAGTTGACTGATGGAGGGCAGAGGCCTATAAAATCATGAACAATGTGGAGAACTTGAATAAGGAAGTGTTATTTCCCCTTTCACTTAGAATGTCTTCATCTGTCATATATTGTATTGGGTGCTTAGTTATTTACGCAGAATTAAATTTTATGTCTGTTTATATTTTCTAAAATATCTGGAGTCTTTATGACAATTATAGCTTTATCACAATTTATCTACTTGATCAATTTGCCTTTGTGAAAGTGACATCTATAAATTTCAGAGTTAACATCAATATGTTTGTTGAAAACTAGAATGTAACTACCTTCAATTACAATAGCAAAAGATAAACTTTCATGTCATAATAGATTGTTTAAAGCTCAGGTCTAAATTGCTATGAAATACCTTCTAAATCTAAATGCCAATATTATATTTAGAAAGACAAGGTGGGTGAGGTAATATCTTTTATTGGACCAAATTTTGTTGGTGAGAGAGATAATCTTTCAAGCTACAAAAAGCTCTTCTTCACCTCTGGGAAAGGTACTCTGAGCATCACAGCAAGATGCAAGATGGAACAGATTGTTTAGCATAAGTGATTAGCATATATTGTAAGGGACTATTCAAGGTAGAATGGCTTATTAACACCTCTGCAGTCAAAGGACAAAATGGGTGTCCTTTGGGCTACAGACTGTTGTAACCTTTAATAAAATTTTTAAATCCAGGGGCAGCCAAACTGTGGCTCTCGAGTCACATGTGGCTCTTTTACTGTTAAAGTGTGGCTCGTGGAGTCTCCCCACCCCCATTCTCCATCTACCAGACTGGTGGGGGAGCTCAGGACCTATGCCTTGCAGCAGGGTGGTGGAGTAGGGGCTTTTGTCCAGCTGGGAGGGGGGTCTTGGGGCTTCAGCCCTGTGGGGCACACCTGCTGGGGTTTGGGGCTTCAGCAGGAGCAGGGCTGAAGCCCTTTCAGATGCTTCCCTGAAGCCCTGAGACCCAGCCTCTGGCTGGTGTACCTAGGCTCTCAAACTTCTGAAGATTGTTGTTTGCAGCTCGGAGGGCCAGTAAATTTGGTCACCCCTGTAACAATCCATAAATCCAGTCTCTTTATTCGGTCCATGATTTTTAGTGTTTAGTGTTAATGAGCCACTCTACCTTGAGGGGTAGAAGATGACCTCTGTGTGGCTCAAAAGCTTCTCTCTCTCGCCAAGAGAAAATGGTCCAATAAAAGATATGACCTTACCCTCCTTGTCTCTCTAATATCCTGGAACTGATACTGCTACAACAACACTGCAAACAACTAAGTATAATACTGTAAGCAGTGTAGTTTTAGCCGTATTGGTCCCAGGATATTAGAGAGACAAGGTGGGTGAGGTAATATCTTTTAATCTTCTTCCTGAAGAGTTCTGTGTAGCTTGAAAGCTTGTCTCTTTCACTAACAAAAGTTGGTCCAATAAAAGAGATTACCTTACCCACTTACTAATGGACTGAATAAGGCAACCCCTTTGTGTCTTGTGCATACTATTATACCATAGATTGCAGCATGGGAGGGGAAGCTGACACCACAGGAGTGGTACTTCACCCTATCAAACCTGTGCAAGTAGGCAGGAGAGAGAAGGGACCAGGTGGAATCTGGCACTGCCCCCTCTCCCCTCCACCCCCACTATGCCAGCCAGCATAATCTGCTAATGGTAAAATGGGGTCCAAGGATCATGTGTGGGAGTTTACTCAGAGTGTTTGGCACTATTGAGGGAAGAAAGCGTCTTGATGGAATTAATCTTAAAAAAGTAAAAACAACAACATATTGCACTATTATAGGCCTTAAGTGAAAGGCACTTTACAAACATTCATTACTTAATTTTGAGACTAGCACTGGGATAAGTAGTGTTATCCTGATTTCACAGATGAGGAAACTGAAGCTTAGAGAAGGTAAGTGACTTGCGTACGTGGCACTGTGTCATAATAGCTTCAAGAGATGCAGTTTCTAATCCTAGTTCTGACACAGACTTGAACTTCTTGTGTAACCTTGGGCAAATTAGCAGACCCTCTTGAGCTTGACCAATTTCCCCATCTGTGAAACAGGGATAAGAATATACCTGTAATTTGTTTTTCTAGAAAATTTATTGATGAATCCCTTTTGTAGGATCTTGTGCTTCAAGTGTGAAACTGGCAAGACTACCCTAGCTCTGAACAACTTCTTCCCCTGTGAGACACAGAAAGTAGCATCTTGGGACAGATTAACAGTATCCTCTAGAACATGCCTCTTCAGTTCTCCTACCATACAATCTGTGTAGGGGAGTATGCAATGAGACAGGCTTTGAAGTGACAGTTGAGAAAAAAAGTTTAGCACATACTTATCTTCAAGTCAATGGGGCCTATAAATATGCTTACATTTAAGCACATGTTTAAGTGCTTTGTTGAATTAGAGCTAAATCAGCCCTCCCTCATTCCATTATATTGGTAGCGTTATTGCTACATAGACAGATTCACGTGATATAACTTAGATGTCTTTTTTAAAAACCTAGGAATTCCATATATGGAGGTGACCAGATGTCCCGATTTTATAGGGACCAGACGTCCCGATTTTATAGGGACAGTTCCGATATTTGGGGCTTTTTCTTTTATAGGCTCCTATTACCCACCCACCCCGACCCCTCTGTCCCAATTTTGCACACTTGCTATCTGGGCACCCTACATATATGGAGTGACATGTTACAAGAACACAAAGCACTCAAAGCTTAGGAATGCCAAAGTTCATGTTGTCCACACAACTTTAACTCTGCCTCTTGTGTATAAACATAACTGTAGACTATTTGTTCCACATGACAACTGAGTAAAGATAAAATTATGTGGGCAGCTGTAACTGCTAATAATTTCTAAGACTTTCACTTTTCAACATTAATAGTTTTTTAAGGAATAAATAATATTTGAATGCAAAAGTGATAATTTTTTTCTTATAATAGTTAGGAAAATCTATATTTTCCATGCTTTCCAATGGTGTGCTGTATTTTCCATTGTCTAATCTGAACCATAAAACTAAAGATGTCAATTTAATTTTGTTTACATTATATTTGAGACTCACTTTCTTTTAGGGATTTACTCTACATTGGGCTAGATTGCCACTAGTCCTACATGCTCAACCAAGGGATTGAATAAAGCAACCCCTTAAGGCTTAATGTCTTGTGCAGGCTACCTATGCCATGGATTGCAGCATGGGAGGAAAAGCAGACACTTCAGGAGAGGTACTACACCCCATCAAACCTGAAAAGGTAGGCAGAAGAGAGAAGGGACCAGGTGGAGCTTTGCCCCACTGCCAGTATACCAGCCAGCATACTTGCTCCAGCAAGTTGGATGGCACACACTGTACCAGGTCAAGGCTTAGAATTGTTTTTTTTCTACTTGGAGCAGGATGTGGACCAGGATACAAAACATGACAATTACAATTGTGAGCTGCTCCTGGAGCAGTGCAGCTATGTACTATTCCTCGTTCTGGGCAGCTAGTAAAGTGGACTACCTAGGTCACTAATTATGTGTAGTATATTGGAATATCTTATTATTTTCCCATTACATGTAGCCTCAGATATGTAGCTAGCTATTGTTTAAAAACTGACCATATTGCTTGTAAGTGGGAATATGAGAACTATTCCTCATTCCTCTCATAGCTAGATATGCCGTATAGAGGGTAAAAAAAAAAATCTACATTTGAGAAAGGGTGGTATGCTGCTAAACCTATGTTGTCAATCCAATGTATGTAGATCTTCTAATATTTTCAGGTTATCCACTCCTTTTCCCCAAAAGGGCAGCACTACCTAGCATAACTGAGCAGTGTTACAGAATCTGTCTAAATAAGCAGTCTTGCAGAATGTCTCAGAGGAGCAATTCATAGAGTCTAAGCTAGTATCCATGATCCAACTCAGTATGTAAACTCACAGGAGATTTACCAGAATGTCAAATCAGCTTCTGCTGTGCAATTAATTGCAGCTTCCACCCAAGATGCTCCTGCTTCCCTAGCAAAGTCAGGTATAAACAAAATGTGATGCCGATAGTTAGCATCCTCACACCTCAAACAGCAGGAGCTGAATATTTACAAAGAAATTAACAAAAAAAGATCAGCACTTTCCTAGGGAAATATCAGAGGCAAAGTGTGTATTCATTGCAGTATATTTCCAAAGTAAGTCTCTTTACATCAAGAAGAAAATCGTAGTCTATACAGTAACTAGTGTTTTTCTTCCCTGAGAGACTATTTATTTCAGAAGCTTAGATTTACAACAGCAGATTTCAGGGGGGAAAAAGTGTTCTCTCATTCCTGGTCATAATTTTGCTTAATAGTTGGTAGTAATTATGTTCTGCCCTGATCCCTTTATAATTATGCTATTAAATACAATGAACAATTTCAGGGGTAAGCCTTCCTGGACTATAGAAAGATTGCTTGAACACTCAGAACAGAAATGGCCCACATTCAGTCAGCAGGTTATTCTCCATATTGCAATGTGGAGTGCCTTTGGACTGGAATGCAGAAATGGAGGTTACTTATTGTAATGAAGTTCTTTGAGACACGTGGTCCCTATCTATATTCCACACATGGGGTATGCATGCATACCATGCACCTGAGTCCAGAGATTTTAATGAGCAGTGTCTGTTGGCCTGAACATTTAATCATGCTCCTGATCAAGTGTATAAGAGGCAGCGTGAGCCGATGCCTCCTCAGTTCCCCTTCTTACTGTGAATCCGACCAGATCCAAAGCAGAGAGGATGGAGGACAGGTAGTGGAACACAGACAGAGACCACAAATCTTGAAGAACTTCCAGTTATATATAGTAAATAACCTTGATTTCTTCAAGTGCTGGTCCCTATGTGTACTCCACATGTGAATGACTGACAAGCAGTACTCAGACTGGAGGTAGGTACAAGGAAGCTGGTAACAAAGATACATGTAGATATGACTGCTTCATCTGCAGCAGAGGTCTGGACTAGCGCATAATATCTAGCAAACATGTGTATGGAGCTCCAGGTGGCTGTTCTGCATGTGTCCTGCATCAGGACCGCCTGCAGGGATGCTACCGTGGCAGCCTGTGCTCTCATGGAGTCGGCCATTATATCGCTGGGTAGTGGGAAGCAAGCTAGTTTATAGCTGTCATAAATATGAAGGGAAGGGGGAGAGGGTCTGATGCAGTGCTATAAAATCCTCTTTCCAGTAAAGGGTTATGAAATGCAGGTAGCCAGACTGACACCTGACATGGTGGCAGAGCGGTGGGATATATTGAACCAGAGATTTTTTTTGAACCAGGCACAGGGAGTTTAGATTTTTTTTCTTCTCTCTGGTTCTTCCCTGTAGCTGCTTGGAGTAGGGAGGGGGGAGGGGTTAAGCTGCTAGGAGCTAGAGTATCTACATATGAAAGCAGGTAGTTAACCCCTACAGGGAATACCCAGGCAAGTTTTTTTTTTTCTAACTCTATCAGGTTAAAACAGATTAAAAACAGAAAGGCTAAGATGACTGCCAGTGAAGCAGCTATTAAACTTGAGATAGCTCGGCTACAAGCTCATGAGGAGGAGAAGAAACATGCAAGACTGCTACAACTTAAACAGATGGAGATGGAAGAGAAAGAAAGAGAGAGGAAGCATGCTGAGGAGGAGAAAGAAAGAGAGAGGAAGCATGCTGAGGAAGAGAGGAAGCATGCTGAGGAGGAGAAAAAGAGAGAGGAAGCATGCTGAGGAGGAGAGGAAGTATGCTATGGAGGAGAAGGAGAGAGAGAGAAAGCATGCTGAGGAGGAGAGGAAGCATGCTGAGGAGGAGAAGGAGAGAGAGAGGAAGCATGCCCTGGAGATGGAGAAGACCAGGGTGGAGCGGAATCTACCGGATAACACTAATAATCCTTCCCCAACAACCCACAAATGGGAGCGACTATGTCCACCGTATGATGAATCCCGTGATATTGCTGAATATTTTCTCACCTTTGAGAGACTATGCAATCTCCATACCATTCCTGATGCTCACAAAATGACCATATTGGTAGCAAAGTTGACTGGAAGTGCTCTGGACATATTCAATGACATGCCTCTTGATGAGGCTTCTATGAGAAATTCAAGGATTTGGTTTTAAAACAATTTCAAGTTACACCTGAAACTTACCGAGTAAAATTTCAAACCCTTATCCGAGGGCCTGGACTAAGTAATGTAGCTTATGTAAACCGGATAAAGGAGCTGTTAAAAAAATGGGTCAAGGGAAGGAATGTTACTAGCTTTGAAGGAGTGTGTGATTTGATGGCTCAGGAACAATTCCTGAATATGTCCAAGGATGATATAAGACAATGTTTATGGGATAAGAAAATGGACTCAGCAGACAGCCTTGCTGCTTATGCTGATCAATACGAACAGTCTGTAGGGTACCACGGAAGATTGTGTTACGGCATAGCAAGGGTGTTCGCTTTCTCACATTGTTTCAGCGGTTATCGCAGCTCAAGGCCGGCCAGCTGTAGTTTGTTATGAATTAGTTAGAATTGCTTTGCATGGCCTTGAGCCAGGAGGCGGCCCCTGCTTGCTTCTGTATGAGATGTCTGTATATAGCTGTATGAGTCCGCCCCGTTTTTGGCACTTCGTACCAGGCCCAGGTTATGGTGCGCTGGGTTCCCCGTCTCCATGACAGCAACGCCAGGAGTCCCCGTTGCGGATGTGTCACTTTGCCTTCAATAAAGCCAATAACTCACAGAGTGTGTGGGCCTCGTTCTTGCAGAGCACCCTGGGTAGGCCCGCAGCCTCCCACGAACGTAACAAGTCCCAGATCAGCAGAGGGGCAAGGAAATTTGGCACACAAGGGGTGCAGGAAGCAGAGAGGAACAACCCTGGTCATAGTTTGGGGAGATACCAGAAAGGAAAACCCGAGACCACACCCCCTCACCAGGAGCAGCCCAAGGCCCCACAAGGAAAAACCCAGACCCCTTATTGCCCCACCACCCCATTCTCCAGCAACCCACCTCGCCCCACTGACCAGTCAGCTGGGCGATGTTTCAAATGTAACGAATTGGGGCATGTGAAGGCCAACTGACCCAAGAACCCCAACAGAATACAGTTCATTGCACCGGGGTCACACCAAAGGTCCTCAGGCCCAGATGCCTCCCAGATACCCTTGGAATGAAGGGAAACGGTGAGTGTGGGTGGAAAGAAGGTTACAGTGTGGAGGGACACTGGAGCACAAGTGTCGGCTATCCACAAATCCTTAGTGGACCCCAGCTTAATCAACCCAGAGGCACAAGTGACAATTCAACCCTTCAAGTCCAACTCTTTTGATTTACCTACAGCCGTGTTGCCTGTCCAGTACAAGGGCTGGTCAGGAAATCGGACTTTTGCAGTCTATGATGATTATCCCATTCCCATGTTGGTGGGGGAAGACTTGACCAATTGTGTGAAGCTAGCCAAGAGGGTGGGAATGGTCACCCGCAGCCAGGCTAAGCAATCTGTCACACCTAGCTCTGTTCCTGAGACTTCCACCAGAACCCCATCTGTACTACCAGAGACCCAGATAGAGGTGGTGGAACCGGATACCCTGCCAACGACTGCAACAGCCGTCGTAGATCCAATCACAGAAACCCAACCCAAGCCAGTCTCGGAACCAGAACTGGCAAAGCAACCAGCACCAGAACCATTGCCAGCACTGAGTCCAGCGATTGCAACCCCATCTACAGTGCCAACACCCGAGGGCACCACCGAGCCTGCAATGGCAGCAGCAGCCGATAACTCAATACAAGAGGCTCAGCCAGAGCCTGAATTACCACATTGTGCACCAGCAGAGAGTGGTTCACAGTCAACAGAAACAAACCCATCACCTGCATCGCTTCCAGAGGGACCCAGCCCAGGTCCACAACCCAGTGAGGAACTGATGTCTCCAGCATCTAGGGAACAGTTCCAAGCCGAGCAGGAAGCAGATGAAAGCCTACAGAGAGCTTGGACAGTGGGATGGAGCACCCCACTGCCTCTCAGCTCTTCTAATCGATCCCGGTTTGTTATAGAAAAAGGACTTCTATATAAGGAGACTCTTTCTGGTGGACACCAGGAAGACTGGCGTCCTCAGAGACAGTTGGTGGTTCCGACTAAGTACCGGCTAAAGCTCTTGAGCTTAGCCCACGATCATCCTAGTGGTCATGCTGGGGTGAACAGAACCAAAGACCGTTTGGGGAGGTCATTCCACTGGGAGGGAATGGGCAAGGATGTTTCTACCTATGTCCGGTCTTGTGAGGTGTGCCAAAGAGTGGGAAAACCCCAAGACCAGGTCAAAGCCCCTCTCCAGCCACTCCCCATAATTGAAGTTCCCTTTCAGCGGGTAGCTGTGGATATTCTGGGTCCTTTTCCGAAAAAGACACCCAGAGGAAAGCAGTACATACTGACTTTCATGGATTTTGCCACCCGATGGCCAGAAGCAGTAGTTCTGAGCAACACCCGGGCTAAAAGTGTATGCCAGGCATTAACAGAGATTTTTGCCAGGGTAGGTTGGCCCGCCGACATCCTTACTGATTCGGGAACTAATTTCCTGGCAGGGAGCATGGAAAGCCTGTGGGAAGCTCATGGGGTGAACCACTTGGTTGCCACCCCTTACCACCATCAAACAAATGGTCTGGTGGAGAAGTTTAATGGAACTTTGGGAGCACTCCAACAATTGGGACCTAGTGTTACAGCAGTTGCTCTTTGCCTACAGGGCTGTACCACACCCCAGTTTACGGTTTTCACCATTTGAACTTGTGTTTGGCCGTGAGGTTAAAGGGCCATTACAGTTGGTGAAACAGCAATGGGAGGGCTTTACGCCTTCTTTGGGAACTAACATTCTGGACTTTGTAAGCAACCTACAAAACACCCTCTGAGACTCTTTAGCCCTTGCTAGAGAAAACCTAAAAGGGGCTCAGGAAAAGCAAAAGGCCTGGCATGATAAACATGCCAGAGAGCGTTCCTTTAAAGTAGGGGACCAAGTCATGGTCTTGAAGGAGCTCCGGGCCCATAAAATGGAAGCGTCATGGGAAGGGCCATTTACGGTCCAAGAATGCCTGGGAGCTGTGAACTATCTCATAGCATTCCCCACCACAACTCTCAAGCCTAAAGTGTACCACGTTAATTCTCTAAAGCCTTTTTTCCCCCGAGAATTGAAGGTTTGTCAGTTTACTGCCCAGGGAGCAGAAGACGCTGAGTGACCTGAAGGTGTCTACTATGAAGGGAAAAATGACGGTGGCGTGGAAGAGGTGAACCTCTCAATGACCCTCGGATGTATGCAGCGCCAGCAAATCCAGGAGCTGTGCACTAAATTCGCACCGATGTTCTCAGCCACCCCAGGACTGACCGAACGGGCATACCACTCCATTGACACAGGTAATGTCCACCCAATTAGAGCCCGACCTTACCGAGTGGCTCCTCACGCCAAAACTGCTATAGAACGGGAGGTTCAAGACATGCTACAGATGGGTATAATCCGTCCCTCTAGCAGTGCATGGGCCTCTCCCGTGGTTCTAGTCCCCAAACCAGATGGGGAAATACGATTTTGCGTGGACTACCGTACGCTAAATGCTGTGACTTGCCCAGACAACTATCCAATGCCTCGCACAGATGAACTATTGGAGAAACTGGGACGTGCCCAGTTTATCTCCACCTTAGACTTAACCAAGGGGTACTGGCAGGTGCCGCTAGATGAATCCGCCAAGGAAAAGTCAGCCTTCATCACTCATGTCGGGCTGTATGAATTTAATGTACTCCCTTTCAAGCTGCGGAATGCACCTGCCACATTCCAGAAACTGGTAGATAGTCTCCTAGCGGGATTGGGAGAATCGGCAGTTGCCTATCTTGACGATGTGGCCATATTTTCTGACTCATGGGCCGAACACCTGGAGCATCTCCAGAAGGTCTTCGAGCGCATACGAGAGGCAGAACTGTTAAGGCTAAAAAGTGTCAAATAGGCCTCAACAGAGTGACTTACCTTGGACACCAGGTGGGTCAAGGAACTATTAACCCCCTACAGGCCAAGGTGGAGGCTATCCAAAAGTGGCCTGTCCCAAAGTCAAAGAAACAGGTCCAATCTTTCTTAGGCTTGGCCGGATATTACAGGCGATTTGTACCGCACTACAGCCAAATCGCCACCCCTCTAACTGACCTAACCAGAAAGAACCAGCCAAATGCGGTTCAGTGGACTGATGAGTGTCGGAAGGCCTTTAACCAGCTTAAAGCAACACTCATGTCTGACCCTGTGCTAAGGGCCCCGGACTTTGATAAACTGTTCCTAGTAACCACAGATGCGTCAGAGCGTGGTGTGGGAGCAGTCTTAATGCAGGAAGGACCAGATCAAGAATTCCATCCTGTCGTGTTTCTCAGCAAGAAGCTGTCTGAGAGGAAAACCACTGGTCAGTCAGTGAGAAGGAATGTTACGCCATTGTCTATGCTCTGGAAAAGCTACGCCCATACGTTTGGGGACGGCGTTTTCACCTGCAAACCGACCATGCTGCACTACAGTGGCTTAATACCGCCAAGGGAAATAACAAAAAACTCCTTTGATGGAGTTTAGCTCTCCAAGATTTTGATTTTGAAATACAACACATTTCAGGAGCTTCTAACAAAGTGGCTGATGCACTCTCCCGTGAAAGTTTCCCCAAACCAACTGGTTAAAATCATCCTTGCAATGTGGACAATATTGTTAGTCTTTATCCAGTTATTAGTATATTTGGAGATTCATGTGTCTTATTACTTTTGTTTTCTTTTAGAGCTCCAGGAAGAAATCACAGCCAGTGTTTCACACTATCGGTGATTTGGGGGGCGTGTCATAAATATGAAGGGAAGGGGGAGAGCGTCTGATGCAGTGCTATAAAATCCTCTTTCCAGTAAAGGGTTAAGAAATGCAGGTAGTCAGACTGACACCTGACCTGGCTGGCATCTGACCAATAAGGGGACAAGATACTTTCAAACTTTGGGAGGGGGGAAGGTTTTTGTGTGTGTCTTTGTCTGAGTCAGAGTGATCTTGGAAGACAGAAAGAACCTACAGAAAATCCGCCTCCTCACCAATACTCACTTTTCTAAAGTTTAGATAGCATAGCGAGTAGATTTCTGTTTATTTTGCTTGATACATTCCCTGTGGGAGAGGGAAGGGTTATTCCTGTTTTTCTGTAACTTTAAGGTTTTGTCCAGAGGGGGGAATCTCTCTGAGTGCCCTGTAAAATACTTACTATCCGGATTTTACAGAGATGATTTTACCTTCTTTGTTTTTAATAAAATCCTTCTTTTAAGAAGCTGACTGTTTTCTATGGTTTTTTAAAAACCCAGGGGGTGGGTTTTTAGATCACTGTGTAACCAATTGGTTAGGAGATTATCCCCAAGCTTCCCAGGACAGGGGGGTACGGGCTTGAGAGGATATTTTTTTGGGGGGGAAGGGACTTCAAGTGGTCCCCTTTCCTGGATTCCTGTTTAGAACACTTGATGGTGGCAGTGGAAGAAGCATTTCTCTGGGTGCAGGGAATTTTGTACCTTGGGGGTTTTAACCTAAGCTGGTAAAAATAAGCTTAGGGGCTCTTAATGCGGGTCCCCACGTCTTTACCCTAGAGTTTAGAGTGGGGAGGGAACCCTGACAATAGCATTTGATAATGCAGCCAGAAACCCACTTGGAAATCCTCTGAGAAGATATAGGTTGGCAATGGGATCTCTCTGCTATCACAATGAAAAATTTCGAAGACTTTCTGATGGCAAAAGGATACTTTGTCCTTCTGAAACATCGTAAACAGGGGTGTGCACACCATGAGGACTCCTAATTTGCTGACATTCCTGGCTGAAGTGATGGCCATTAGAAATGTCACCTTCATGGATAGTGGGACATGGAACATGTTGCTAAGGGTTCAAATGGAGTAAGTTTTGACAGCATAAGATTAAGATCCCCAGGGGGTGTTGGTTTAATAACTGGCAGTAAGTCTTGATGAAGCCCTTCATGAACCATGGCATAGTTGGGTGGGTAAAGACAGAGCACCATTATTAGCCACTATTAGTAGTAAGTCCTGGTATTGCCTATGGTCATTTGGTGGGGATAGGGAAGAAGGAGAGACAGCCTTATCTGGGGAGAGAAGAAAAGGAGATTCCCATTGGAACAGTCAGTACTGGTTCATCCTGATAAACCAGTGGAACTGGTTGTTGACACAAGGGAGAGGAGCAGAAAGACTACTGGGTGGATTCTGGATGTCTGGTATAGGGATCCCACAGTACCCAATAGGGCCAGAAAGAGGGGTCAACACCTTAAGGTGAACCATCGGTCCCTCGGGAGGTTGAGCTCACAAGCGTGGTATCCCTAATTCCTGGATCACCTGTGGATCACCTGTCTAGGCTTGGCTCGCTCGTGGGGAATGAAGGAGGGACCAGCTAATCAGATTCATCCAAATCTGAAAATTGCTCCTGTTGGAATGGTAGGGCTGTCAATACCGGGCTAGTACTGCCTGACACTTGTAAGTGAGACAGTTTCAGGGACACCAAAGTACTATCATCTTCTGGTGTAGTAAGGTCCTCAGGAGGGCTGGGCCAGAGAAGAGGGGAGACTGGATGGGGAGGAAGGTACCCCCAGTGCCAGGCTCTTGTGGGACGCCCTGGAGGAAGAGTTTTTGTGCTTAGAAACCAAGGGCACTGATCCTAAGCATGTGCTCAGAAGGGTGCTGCTCATTTGGTGGGCTGATGCACAGGGGTATTCCTGGCTCAGATCATAGAAGGACCTCATAGCTTTCTCCATTAAGTGTTTTCTAAGGTGAAGCTCATGGGCTTCATGAGTTCTTGATGCAAATGAGACACAAAGGCTGCACCTTGCTGAAATGTGTGTCTCACCCAGACAGTGTTGGTATTTGTCACTGATGAAGAAGGATTTCAGGCAGGAGATGCAGTTTTTGAAGCTCACAGCTCTGAGCATAGTCCCTGACCACAGGGAGGAAGTCCCAGGTCTGGGGAAACAAACTACACTAACTATACTAGAAATTAACTGAACGAAGCTAAAAGATAACTACTTATAATCTTATTTACAGGTTTTCTGAAGCAAGACAGGACACTTGACACTTCTCCCTGTAGTTTCTTTACCCAAAATCACATGGGTGAGGGGAGGATGCAAGTGCCCCCCAGAGGGCAGTCTCCCCAGCAAAGTTCTGGGTTCAAAAGGTGCTGGCTCAACCCCATTTTAACCCTCCCCTGCCTCTCCCAGTGCAGAAGTCTCTCCTCTAGCTGGCTCTGCAACTGCTCCTACTGGCTGGAGTCTCTAGTCTGGCACCTCTCTACAGAAGGAGGGAAGACACCACATTGATTCAAGTGCCCCCAGAATGATGGTCTCCCCCAAAGTTATGACTCTCAGGTGTTCTGGGACGGCATAGATTAGGCCCCCACTTTATCTCTTCTAGCCTCAGGAATGCGAGGATGTGCAATGAGGAATCTTGTTCCTGTACTGCTGAGGTCATTTGCCAGCAGTTGGTTTCAGAGATACTCCATAGTGCCTCTGGGACTGCATCTCTTGCTGTTGTGATAGAATCTGCCTCTGAAGAGTAATGACGGGTAGGAGAACCTCCTCTGAACAGAGGAAGAAGACTGAGTTTGTCCCAGAAACTGGGAAGTGGCCTTAGCTGCCTTGATCTTCTCTAGAGCCAACTCGGTCATGTCACTTACAAAGGTCACTACCCTCAAATGGGAGACTTTTGATGTTCTACTATTTTGGTGAGAGACCAGAGAATCTACGTCAGGAGTAGCTCCTGAGAACCACTCCTGTGGCCGTTGCCCTTGCACTGATGTCCCAGAGAAGTTGGCTTTCCAACAAATGCATCCATCTTGTGTCCCTGTCTGTCAGAATGGGCAGAATTAGATGTTTTGTTGCCCCTAATTCACTCCTGTGCTGTAGAAACCATAACATAGTTGGGTGGAGGATAATGTAGCAGGAACTGCTGTCCATCGGCTTGTACAGAATAGGTCCTGCCTGTTCATTTGGACACAGATATGGTTGAAAAAGGAGATAGCCAAACATATTTGGCTACGTCAAGAAGGTAAGAGGCAAGGCGCCTCAGAGGCAAGGAGCCACAGAGCTAAGAGGCAAGCATATTGACATCGAGGTTGCTGCCAGAGCTGGTCTCACAGCTTCCAAAAGGGCCTTCATGGAATCCTGCGTATAGGGCCATATGAACAACTGAACCTGCATGATACCCTTCCATGATATCTGGATTTGAGGAAAGGGAAGAGGTCTGCTGTCCCAAGATCAAATCTAGGGGACCCTCCAAGTTAATCTCCAGTGGGGTTGAATGTACTCAGAGGCAACTGTGGATTGGAACCAGAAGAAGTAGGTAGCAGAAAAGTCAGTCAGGTAGCAGAAAAGCAGTCAGAGGAGTGGATAATATCCCCACTCAAATACTGGGAGATCAGAGGTGTTCTCATCAGTTTAGATCCTGAGAAGTCCAACTTTGTTGGTGCTGGGATGTCCAACGCCAAAAAATTGTGGAGAAGAGAAGACAGCAGTGCTGTTTGAGGGTTTTCAAAGCACCTGTGGATCAGGAGGAGGAGGAAAATGCATATCTTCTGTGTCTTCTGTTTACATCCCTCCATTAGGAGATGTGCTTTCTCCTCTTTTCTTCTTCTCCAACATCTCTTGGACAAGAGATGTTGAGGCAGAGGTGTCTGTGCCCAAGGACAGATCCAGAGTCAGTGCTGAGGGCAACAGTGTTGGGTGAGGAGTAGGTGTTGAGATAAATGCTTTCTACATCAGCACCAACACTACTGAGACCATAAGAGCCAACCAGTTTGATCTTCATTACTGATACTGTTTCAGATTTAACTGACACCAGGTGAGAGATGTGCTCCCAGTATAGGGCTCAGGAAATTCCAATTTGGAGCCCAAGACAGAAGAGCGCACCAAGGCTGGAGTGGTAAAATGCATCTTGGATCCTGTGTAAAGGGACCTGAGCATAGGATCTGGTCTCAGTACCCCTGTTGGGGTATCGGGGTGCAGGCATTGAGAAATCAGATGTAGAGCCTCAAGTGTCTTTCCCTTATAGTGTCCAGAGTGAAGGCACAGCAAAACCATACATTGAATAATCATGTTGGTCTCTCTGAGGCAGAAAAGGCACTAATCCCCAGGCAGGAGGCACACCTCTTGTAAACCTTACAGGGCGCAGGACCAATATAGTGCTGATAAAGGGCTCAGGGATCTTAGGCAAGGGGGTGGGCTATTTACCCTAACTACTCTATAATACTGTAAGCTAAATATTTACAACGTCTAATGCTAGGGGAAGTCTAGACCTAACACCAGCAAATCAAATTCTGTTTACTCTTTGTGGGGGCAGTGGCAATACTGAGTTGATTGGCGGTGCACTCAACAATGACATCATCCTCATCTGAGATCTCTCACACATCCCGTAACAGACACATCTTTTCAAGGCAATCACACAGCTCAAAACCAAGGGTGCCATAACCCACAAGTGGAAATGCACACAGAGAACATATAATTTTTATATTAAAAGCAAGATAAAAAGAAAAGTTAGCAGTATTATCTGAAAAGTGAATGACCCCAGAATTATTTCTGCTCATATGGAAGTCAGGTCCCCTTAAGGTATCTCAATTAGCAAAGTCAAAAACTAGGTAACTAGACATCACTAACTACTTTTGAAATATTGACAACTGGTATGTCAGATGCATAAGTTCAGCCATGCTGGTTTTGTCCTTGTGTTTGACACAAGTAAAATGTTTTCTTAGAAGACCTTGTTATTGGAGAAAATTATTTTTGACTTTTTAATGGACAAAGAAGAATGTTTTGTACAATTCAATTGAAGAAAGACACCCTGACATTTAAAACGTACTGCCATAAGCAGTTAGGGAAAAAGGAAAGGGTTAGGGAATTTTCAAGGTCTCCCTAAGAGTCCATATGCAGAGTACTGTCAATTCATCTAGCTAGGTAATATCATTAGTACGTAATCACTGATAATCAGAAAAGAGAACATGAAAATGGCATAGCCAGCAAAAACAATATTAAAATAAAAAGTTTATGCATGCATATAAGTTACATATGCTACACATGCGTGTGAGCGACGTGTGTATGACAGTCTATACTATTATATAGTCACCACTTTTACAAGACTATGATACATTTTGTACAAAGTATGCTTTGTCAGGTATCATTTGAAAACTCAATCTGCTGTACATTATTGTCCTGGTAAAATGTATCAACACTGTATGTAAAGTTAAAAGTTTCTACTGTATAACATTGCTGTAACATGTTCCAGAGTTAGAAAGGCAGGCTCAAAGCAGTTTTTCAGAGACAAAGACACATTGGCACCTCCAGACAGGTATCAACAATGTCAAGTGGACTATCCCTTACTTAAGTAGTCATTCTCCAGCAATGGGAAGGTGTAAATGATAAATTTACATATCACAGGGATGGTTCAACCCTCATGTCCACAAGAGACTACCTTTTGCCTGCACCTCAGTTGGGGGTAATCCTCAAAGATGGGTGGGTGGTATAAGAGAGAGAGACATAGTGAACTCTATTTCACCTCTCTTCCTGCCATCTCTGTTCATGACATCAAGGAATCTAAAAGAACTGAACTAAGGAGGAGTGGTCGCAGGCTGAAAGGAGACCCAGCCTGTGAAATTTACAACAGCGTATGATGAGACAAATCCTTTTCTTTTAAGAGTAGCAGCCATGCTAGTCTGTATCCGTAAAAAGAACAAGATTACTTGTGGCACCTTAGAGACTAACAAATTTATTTCAGCATAAGTTTATAACTAATTTAACTAATAAATTTGTTAGTCACTAAGGTGCCACAAGCACTCCTGTTCTTTGCTTTTAAGTTCACTTAGCTTGTTAAATTAGGTATTAGCTTGTGTATTCTTATTTTCTTTTGTAGCCACTCCTGACTTTTATGCATAACTTGTAATCACTTAAAATCTACCTTTCTGTAGTTATTAAACTTATCTTATTGTTTTATCGTAACCAGTGCTTTTGGATTAAAGTGTGTGTGTGAAACTTCATTTGGGATAACAAAGCTGGTGCATATATCATTTTCCTTTGATGAAATGACAGATTCTCTATGAACTTGCAGTGTTCAGTAGTGTGCCGGACAGTAAAAGACACATGTTTCTGGGGAAACAAGGCTGGGAGTAGAGATCCTGTGGGTGTTGCCATGTACATAATTCATGAATGACTGGTCAGAGTGATAACATATTTAGCTTGGAGTCAATTTGCATGCTGAAGGCTGCATGAGCTGGCCAGCAGTGGCTGTCCTGACATCAAAGTAGCGTAAAAGGCACCCCAGACAAGAGAATTTAAGGGGACACAGCTGCTCAACAGTCCAGATTGTACCATGGGGAATGTCATAATAGGATAATTAATGATGAATGAAAGAAAACTAATTTGGATGTGTATACATATGTGAAAGATTGTAAGGGCAGTTGGAGCACCATAGGAGAAATCCACCATGACCTGCCTATGTCACAGGAGAAGCTCTTGCTTTTTATTATATGTCTGTTTTTTACTTTAATTGTAATTGTAATTACAAGGAATACTTTGGGTTAAACTAAAGGTTTGAATTAATAAACCAGTGTGTCTCAGACCTGAGTCTGTACAGTTTTCACCCAATAGAAAATTAAGTTGGTAGTAACTAATGTAAATTTACATTGCCTTTTTACTCCCATTAGCTCTGCAAAGCCAAAAGAGTAGAGAGCATTTGATGCTTTTCCTTCTTGTGCACTACCAACAGCATTGTTTACTCAGTTTTTGTGAAACTTGCAAAGCCATTAAAGATAATAGGGTTACGTAGGTATCACTGAGGGCATACTTTAGCCTGCTGTGCCTTTATTATTGGGAAAGACGTGCAGGAAAGAGCAAGCCCAGGATGAGTTTGCAGGGCTGCCAGAAGAAAAAAAATCCTCTTTTTACCTGTAGGCTGAACATATATAATTCTATGTGTAATTCTATATGTAATATAGAATAATTGAAACAAACCAGAACTCCAAAAAGCTATTTTTACAAAGTCATTTTTCAAAGTGAAATTGTTCCCATTTCCGAAGGGAAAATGGCTAAAACATTCTGACCATCTGCTCTCTGAGAATTGTGCTGTATATTGCTGAGGCACAGTACACATTTATTATGTCTCAAGATAATTACAAATAATGCAGATAAAATGGTTACCTACTTTTGGTAACTGTTGTTCTTGGAGATGTGTTGCTCATGTCCATTCTAAGTAGGTGTGTGCATGCCGCATGCACAATTGTCAGAAAGTTTTCCCCTAGCGGTACCCATTAGGTGGGCTTTGGAGCCCCCTGGAGTGGCACCTTCATGGCGGTGTATATAGGTCCCTGCCAACCCACTGCCTCTTCAGTTCCTTCTTGCCGGAAACTCCAACAGAATGGAGGCAGGTGGGTCTTGGAATGGACATGAGCAACACATCTCAAAGAACAACAGTTACGAGAGGTAGGTAACCATTTTTTCTTCTTTGAGTGATTGCTCGTGTCAATTCCAAGTAGGTTACTCCCAAGCAGTCCTCCAGAGGAGGGGTCGGAGTTCACCGAGTTGCAGACTGGCGCGGGCACGTATTGGCCGCCGCTTCCCGCAGCCCCCATTGGCCGGGCACAGCGAACCGCAGCCAGTGGGAGTCGCAATCGGCTGAACCTGCGGACGCGGCAGGTAAACAAACCGGCCTGGCGTGCCAGGGGCTCTCTCTGAACAAGCGGCATCCCAAGTTTGGGAAACACTGCTCTAACCCATACGTCTATCTAACTTCTTACCTTTTTTCTGGTGCCAAGCAGGAAGGAGGATTTCAGGTAACAGACTACAAAACTGGCTACAGTTAAGAGTCAGACCACATTTCCACTATCACACTTTCCCCCCCACTCCTATACACATTTAGAATAATACAAGGAAAGTTTTGTTTGTAACCGTTAATCTTCAGGCATTCACCCACAATTTAGATTAAGATGGTCTCATTACTAAAAAAAAAAATTAAATAAAAGGATTGTTTTATTAAATGAGTAAAGCTTTAGTTTGTCATTGAAAGTGCCCAAAGAGTAATTAGCTAGCATGGAGTCTTAGAAATTATATGTAGCACTTCACTGGATACATCATAATGGTCTACTGAAGCAATGAACAGCAGACTAAATACTATGTACTCTCAAAAGATTTGGCACAATAGATCCCATTTTCTTCCTTAGAGACATTACAAATTGTTGAGAAAATAATTCTATTTATAAAACCTATAATTACTTAATTATGTAAAGATTGTTATTGTTTCAAATAGATCTTATTCAAATAGATCTATTGAGGCAATTCTCACACAGTACTATTAGAGATCATACTCTTTTAATAACAGTATAAAATGATTCTGAAAGCAAACCTACAGTTGAATTATATGAAGGAACCAAATACTCACAAATGGGAAGAAATTCATGGCTCATTGTTGAATATTAAGATTAAAACCCTGGCCACATAATTCATGGTAATATGCCTTTTATTCCCAACTATGATGCCAGTGAAGACTGAAGCATCAACCTGGATTATCAGCCACAATGTTGACATTTATTTCCTTGCTCTCATGGTTTTAAATCAACTCATGACATTACAGTCATCTATAGGTCTCTCTCCCGATCTTTGTTATGCAGATGAGAATCCTTGACTCTTATTTTTGATTTGCCAAATCTGACTGCCTGACCCTGCCACTTCCTTACCCCGCCCTCCTGATATCTTTTTTTATTTAAAAAATATTAGTTTCACTAGAACACACACACTCCAGTGCATCTAGATACACGGAACATAAAAAGTTGTCTAAGTACAAAGATTTGTGAAAGCTCTGTGAACATGTATATTTTACTACAGAGGTACTTTGGACTGGATCCATGTTGGGGGGTGACCGCAAGTTACCTTGGCCTGTTACAGAATGGTTCGGGGGGCAGCTAGTAGTGAACTGGCTTTGACCAGCTGGGTTGGCTTGCAGCCACTCGACTGGATAAACAAGAAAAGAGATAAGGAGGGCCTGAGAGGGTTAAGTGTGGGAATAGAAAACAGTAGTGTTTCCTGCCAGAGCCTGCTTGTGGATGTACACCCCCTCCCTTAGAAAGAGATGATGATAAAAAATGGCTATGCGAATTGCTTTAGATGAAGTCTTACCTTCGGACCCTGGCCTTATGGGTGCCCAGGAATTCCCCACACTGGGGTAGCACCTGCTATGAGCCCTCAAGGACAAGGCTGGAGGGTCTGGGACTGTTCGTAGCAGAGGGGGTGTAAGCATTGATTCTTGCTTGCTTGCTTGGCTGCTGGAAAGCACGTATTTAGTAATGTGTGAAGGCTGGGAAGCTTATTATACTTTGGCAATAAAACCAGTTATACTTATACACCTGGTGTGGCTTCACTGAGTGTATCTGAGCTCCCTCCCTTGACTCGACAATCCACTAAGGGACTTAGGCATTGCAACACTCAGAGTTGTGATGCCTGACTTTTACGTGCCCAGAAAATCACAGGACCACCACCACAATCCACAAAGCCTGAGTTTGGTGCTTATGGTGCTATATATAACGAAAAGACAAGTGCCTTGGAATGCAATCCACAAAAAGCCAGCACATGACATGGGGAGCCACCTAAGCTAGCCAATGCGAGATGCCGAAAAGAGGGGTAAGTCCTCAAGGTCCCCCTCCAGAGACAGGCACCTAAGTCCAGGCTGTAGGGAGGCACCTATCTCTGATTAGTGCTCCATGAATGGGAACCCTTCACCTGTTTCTTGCAGGAATGAGTTAGGTACCTGCCTTATTCCCCACAAAATGGGCACTGAAGGAGGAAGAGATAGAGGTGGTATTGTCCATCTTATAACTTTTAGCCCAGTGGCTAGAGCAGGTTCAATTCTGCCCCCTGCCAGAGGGGTAGAAAGGATTTGAAAAGGTAGCTCCCACCTCTCGAAAGCTTATGCTCCAATACGTCTGTAAGTCTATAAGGTGCCACAGGACTCTTTGTCGCTTCTTAGCAAGGTGTTATAATATATTCTGATGGGAAGCTCCTTCAATCTCTGATATTTAAGATGTCACACTGTGGAAAAATACTTCGTCACTTAAAATAGTTCATGATTTATCCACAGTGGAACAGCTTTAACTGCCCGTCCCACCTACCCCCTTTTCCCCGCAAGCCACCACCTCACCTTACATGTGCATCTTCTCAGGGGCCAGGTAACTAATTAGTGGAGCCACCCCTGGACAGCTCCACTAATTAGGTGGGTGGCCCTTCATTCTCCGTGTGCAGGCACCCAGGCGCACACCTTAGAGGCAACTATCCACAGACTACCTGATTTGAGTTCACGGACCACTGGTGGTCCATGGACCACAGTTTGAGAACCTCTGCCATAGAACAAGCTTATGTAAGTCAGGAGCTGAACATCCAGCCCAGTGCTTTAGTCACAAGACCATCGTTCCACATGAATCAACTTACACTATTAACTCAAAACTCTCTGAAATCCAAGATTCCATTTTTATCAACTGAACAATTTGTCTCAAAAGAAATATTTATCATTACAATATTAACACCCTCCCACACATTGTTTTTTGAGCAAAAGAGCAATATAAATGAATTATTTTTTGTTCAGAAAAAAAATCTTTTTTTTGCCAGCAATAACTTTTGATTAGCTGGCCAAAATTACACCCCTCCCCCCCGCAAAGTTTCACTGACAATTTAGTTCCTGAAAAATGAACTCAAGGATAAATTTTCTCCCTAGGAAAACCCTTGACCCTCAGCTGTCCTGTTTCCAATGCAGAAACAGAACAAGAGGATAGAAACTTAAAGAGAAGACAAGCATGAATGATAAAGAGCATAGTATTGGTCACGGAAGCTGTTATATTTCAATTTTAATAAGAGATATTGTAGTATATGGGAAAAAGGAATCAGTATTATATCCTTGCATGTACCTTTGTATCATTGATAGCTACAGAAACCTGAAGGCAACTGTGTAAACTACTTATTTGCTTCAGTGTTAGCTCTTCCTGTGACAGAAATACATCTAAATTGATAATACCCAATTTGTATTTTTTTTAAATGAACAAAACAAAACAAAACAAAACCCAAGCACTGTTTTGTCTCATCAGTTATCAAGTGAGCCAGCAGAGGGACACCTTGAGTTAAAAATTAAAAACACTAAATGATTGAATGTCATGAGTTAACACCTGGAATAAAACTGCATTCCTTGCTTGAAAGCTCAGAAAGGACTTCATTTAAGTACAGAACCTTAGGCTCTTTGTAAGAACACATCATCTATGAATAAAGCTTGTTCCTAAGTCTGACACATGAAACAAAGACGTAAGCAGTAATTGTTAATTCTTCTTTTGTTTTCTTTCTTATATATTCCAGTTGTACAATAAATACTTAACAAATAATACTGCTTTGCATTATAATACTGCCATGGGGTATACTCACCACCAGAAGAATGCCCCTTTGTGACGGGTTGTGGTGCTACTGTTCTAGTAGCCCCCATCATTCTGGTGCTGTAGCCGTCTGCAGCTTCTGTGGCCTGGCCTTCCAGTCAGGTCACCTTTCAGTTCAGTCCCCTTCTGGGGTGACAGAAAAGACCAGACAGAAATGACCCAAAGTCTACTGGCCTTTATGCCAGACTTTCAGTCCCCATCAGGGACTCACCATTTTTGACCCCTTTTAGTCCCAAAACTTGTACTTTTTCTCTTGTTGGGGGAGGGGAACCCAGGCCCATACCACCGTCGATTCTTGGTTCCAGTCCAGGGATCCTGTGTTAGGCAGCTAAGGACTGTTCCTTACTATCCCTCACAGCCTTGCTGGGCTGCTCCTACCTCCTGCCAGTTTATCAGTTTTTTTCACAGGGCTGAGACCTCCTGCTCTGAAGTTCTGTCTCCTCACATGGTTTCTTCCCCAGCATGCTACCAAGGAGCTTCCTGAAGGCACTCTAAGCCTCTCTGTGAACCCCCACCAGAATCTCCGCCCTACTTTATTTCAGGCCTGTCTTCATGGAACCATCTCCACTTCCTCAGCTGGGCCCGATACTAAATTAGTCCTGACTCCCTCAGCTCCCAACCCCAGGTATATCCTTTTAGACTAATTTAGGCCCGGAGACTTCTCTTAACCCTTTATTTGCCAGTGTGGGGCATGTGCCCCATCTCAAACACCTTTCAACCCAAAAGCATTTAACAAATAATATTTAAGCTTTACATACTTTGCAATGCTGAAAACTAACATTACAGATGTTACAGATAAGGAAATTGAAGTAGAGAGCTTTAAGTGAGTTGCCCAAGGTCAAACAATGACAGAATCAGGAACAGAAAAGCCAGAACTCCTAACTCATCATACTGTGTTGTCAAAAGTAGGAAACACCCTCTCTGTACCTCAAACATTTTCTTCAGTTAAAAACGTGTAGAATAGCCATCTAAATGTAAGCATATGGGACAGATTTTACCCTCATATGTCAGGACACTCCTGCTGAAGTTACAGGAGAAGCAAGAGGGACAATTGAATGCAGAATTCAGCCTTACAACTTTGTTTTGTAGTGCTGTGCTCTGGCTGGGAAACAATTGGATAATAATTAAAAGAAAGCTGTTTGTTGACTAATACTTCTGCAATCTATATAAATTAAATATGTTTTGGTATGAGCACTCAATTATAATAATTTGGGCTGCCTTTTTATTGGGAAGATATCTTTTGTAACAGTTGCTATGGCAGCTCAAACAGTTTTTTTTGGGAGGGAGGGTTAAATATATTTAATTTCTCACATTTCACGAGCTCAAAATTGCTGTTGTAATTTCCTATTTCTTATTCTCAGCCTGACTACACTGTGGATTCCCAACTAGTTTTTATCTTTCAGTTACCATTTTTATCTACTCATGTGCAGCAAAACTCTGTGACCAATATTTATGTAGGCTGCAATATCTGCAGCAACCTGTGCTTCAAGGAAAACTTACTTTGGCATGTTTATCAGCAATGAAATTCCCCTAACACAGTATTAGGGGAATACCAGATACAAAACCAGAAATGATAACTTGTAACTGTGCTAGTTGTTCAATACTGCAGGATATTTTTAGAGGTACTGTACCTTATGACATTTATCCTCAATAGTGTTAGAATATTACACAAAAGCTCTAAGGATTAAACTAATTTTCACTTAATATAAATGAGAGCAGCATTATCTTGTTTCTATAACATGTACTGATAAATGTCAAAGATGGATAGAGGCAACAAAACTGCTTAGGGGGAAAAAAAGTTTTGTTTTGTGGCCACTGCCAGCATTTCATATATTAGGTTATCCACATATCCAATATGGTCCTGTTTCAACAAAGCATTTTAAACTTAAACACATTCTTAACTGTTTTGATGATTAGGTATAGACCAGGGATCAGCAACCTTTGGCACGCGGCTCGCCAGGGTAAGCCCCCTGGCGGGCCAGGCCAGTTTGTTTACTTGCCGCATCCGCAGGTTTGGCCGATCGCGGCTCCCACTGGCTGCGGTTCGCCGTCCCAGGCCAATGGGAGCTGCGGGAAGCAGCGTGGGCCGAGGGATGTGCTGGCCGCCGCTTCCCGCAGCCCCATTGGCCTGGGACGGCGAACCGCGGCCAGTGGGACATGAGATCGGCTGAACCTGCGGACGCGGCAAGTAAACAAACTGGCCCGGCCCGCCAGGGGGCTTACCCTGGTAAGCCGCGTGCCAAAGGTTGGCGATCCCTGGTATAGACAATCATGTGCAGAAGCGCTTAGCTGAACTGAGTCTACATAAGGAAATAGGTGGTGCTCTTTTTATTTTTTGATCAGTTCTGGTGAATAAATAAAAATTAATCTGAGTCTAAGGTGAGGAAAAGGAATTTTTATTTAACTCTTTCCAGTTGACTGCCAAGTTTACAAACCTAGTAGTGTGGTAACATAGGGAAATAGTAGGAAAATAATTTTACTTTAGGGGTAGTTTTATCTCATTTTTCGTGATGGCAGTTGACAGGAAAGCCACACTTGGACACACCGTCTGGCCTATGGTCTGCATGCAAGGATCCCAAATATGAGGAGTTAGAAGTTCTACAGAGATTAAATGGTGTGCAACATCCGGACTCCCTCTCCTGTGATGGTGGAAGCAAACTGATCAACAAAAGATTTTGTGACCAAGAAACTAAGGAGGTATTTTCCCAACAAAATTTCTTTGACATGTTCCTAGGGTCTGCAGAAAAAAGGTTCCTTTCCAGTGGATCTTAGTATCTTTAAAAACAAAATTCTTACACAAAATCCTTTGATAATGTGAAATTCAGGTAAGAGGCACATGTCAATCTTCGTACTTGGATTACTTTTCAAAAACTTTATCTGCTAAACACAAATATATTCGATGTCCAGCAATTTAGAATTAAAATTGCACTTCTTCAAAGAGCCAGGGCACACTCAAATAATAATGGCAACTCTTGCATTATTATATTTGTAGTTTTTCTTAAAGTCCCAGCTTCTGGAGTCATGGAATTACAGAAATATCTGAGCTTTCATTTAAAAAAGGAAGTTTCTAGACCTTATAGTTATGGAGAAAAGCATGAAGCAAACTCCACAGGTTCAAAAACCAGAAGGCAAATTAAAAGTACCCCGAATGTATTATTTTAAAAAAAATCTAATTATTTTAAGCAAATCTTTTTTTGGGGGGTGGGGAGGGGAGGGGAGGCTGATTTTTGAACACTTGAGGTTGCCCCATAGACAACAAATGCCAAATCTCATCCCTGGAGCAGGGAAGACCTGTGTTGCATTACACTAAATGATGATCCCAAAATAAAAACAGTGGTTTGTAAAGGCTACAGTACAAAGTGGGCTTCCTGCAGAATAGCTGTAATAAATTTACTTAAAAAATGCACTTCAGTGTAGATTTGCTTTCTGCATACACCTGCAAAATAAAAGTGTGTATATTGTCAATGTGCACACAGAGGCACTTTCAATCTCTAAGCAGAGATTTGCTGCTTTTTCAAAAGTTCAGAGTTTAAGAGGTTGTTCCTGCAAGGTACCAGGTACTTATGTGGCCTCCTTGCTGCAGTTATGACTGCACCTTGCTCAGACATATGGCTTTCATCACAGTACTATGCCAGTGCCTCACAATAATTAATATGGTAATGAAGGGCATATAAGTACCTAGATAGATTGACACAGCTACACATTTAGAAGCATTGTGTATTCTTAATTAACAAATTAAACACAATTACATATATTTTAAAGGTGTCTTACATTACTAAAGCCAGTCTAAAAACAACATTTGCATACATAAATATGTGGCTAATCACACATCTAGACAGAAAGATTGCGGTGCCATTCCTCCACTCATTTACACATAAAGCACGTCTAAAGTCTCACGTTGGCATTTACTAACAGAAAACAAATTTAAATAACCTTTCGGGCCAGACAGTTCTGAACAGGAGATTGATTTTATTTATGGACCAACTGTCAATTTCAACTTCAACATCACTCTCTTTATTGAATACTCACAATTAAAGATGTCTAACTGAACACAGAATAGTCTCTTTAAGCTGAAATGTAAAAAATATAACAACATTTTGCAATAAATTCTCAATCATTCTTAGAAAACAACAGGTCGTGTTTACTCAAAACACTGATAAGTACTTGCAATCTTACAGAGTTAAGGCCAGCTGCAAAATGCAGATTCCCAACTCCCTCTTACCACACCTACGAAGTTTGGGATGTTTACATCTAGGGTTTTGGTTTGAGCCTATCAATACACTGAAGGGGAGATTTTTTTATGAGGAATTTTTAGCTGGTAAATAAGCATTTCTAAAGGTTATCAAGATGAGGACATAGATGTCCAACACACGCTCATATTTTGTGACGAATGGAAACGTCGGTGCATCCCCTGAGGGTTAAGAATTCAAAAGTACACACAATAGGAAGGAAGAATATTGCCAAGTACTAATGTACATTCACTGGATGTAACACTTGGGGTTATTTATTTCAGTTGCACTAAGAAGTACTGATTTTAAAACTGCAACTTTATAAATGCCTTTTAGAAATAATAATAAATTATCCATGAAGAAATTAATAGGGAAATAGGAGTTTAGGAGATAATGAACAGTTACATGCAAACCTGGAGATTACAAATATGTACATCCCTGCAACCACGTCAAAATCCAGCAAGAGGAGGTATAGTCATTTTGTCAGCCATACATGGATGGGGTATGGCGGCGGTGATTTCTCTTTTCTTTTCTTTCTTTCTTTCTTTTTTTGTTGGTTTGAGCTCTGGCTATTTGCATTTCCATTTCAATCCAATTACAAGCCCATAATAGATATGGGCTCTTGTCTGTGCATATTAAGTCTTTTATTGATTGGGACTGCAGCAGTGGTGGTCGCTAGGAATTTTATTTTAAATTGCAAAACATGAAGTAAAGAAACAGCAGTGCTCAGCAACACTACTGTACAGAGCTCCAGCTTGCAGCTTCTATCTTGTTCTGTCTCCTGCCTTCCCCATTTCCTTTTCATTCTTTCCTGGATTTCCAAAGAAACAACTATTTTCTCTCATTATCCATAATCTTGCTTAGCAGACCTGCATATCCTCTGACTGTTAGCTAAGGAATGGGATCAAATAATGTTATATCTCGGTAGGAGAGAAATAAAACATTAGGGGGAGAAAGGGATTGTGCTCTGAAGATGGTGACAAAATACTGGTGTCTACTTGACAGCACAGAAGATAAAAAACAATTAGACATGTCCTGTTTTCCCAGAAGGTTTTGCCAAATTTAACAAAACTTTCAGAGAACCTGAGCTGAACTGTGACTAAGCCAGACCTGGCTTATTTCAGGGGGAAACTTGGTGTTTTTTCCCCCAGATAAAGCAAAACTGTCCCCAGATTGCTGAACGTCTTTGGTTTCATTTAAACCCAGAACTCAAAGTGAAACTCAGTGGTACAAACACATTCAAGCCAAGGGTGACTATAATTAAGTGAACTCCCAACAAACCGAAATCATGGAGTACTGTACAACTTTTCTAGAAGTAACTGTGTGCGCTCACCCATAAATCAAAGCCTGTGCATTGTACATGAAAGACAGCAATACTACAAATACAAATGGTAAAAGACCTTCTGAAAGCTCAGTTTGATGGATGCACTAGCTGTAGATTATTTTCTTAAAATATTACTACTTTAGTTGAGAAAAATATTTTATTTTGGGCAGCACTTATTTTGCCTCAAACCAATTCCAACTATTACCTTACATACCTATTATTTAATTTATAACCAATAAGAAAATAGGCATGCTATCTTAGTGTTTAAAATTGACATTCTTGTATTATATTGGAGGATATAAAAACAAATACAAATCAATACTTTATCTTTCTACATTATGATAAAATAAGGCTATAAAGCAGCTGTCCTACATTGCTATTTAATATTGACTAAGCAGTCCTTTAGGATAAATTGCTAAGATTTAAAAATAATTCTTGGTGTTCTAGCACTGCAATTCTGTATCGATTGCCAGAGCAGCTTTAGTGTAAATGTGCTTCAGTACATGAACTAAAATATGTCATGCTATGTAACCCGAGACATTTGGCAATTCTATTATTATAACTCCTTCATTACAAAACCTACGTGGGCCACATTTAAAGGGGAATATATTTCAGAATCTTTCTGTAGGGGAAGTAATAAAAGTGTCATGACAAGCTACATAAATAATAACTTTACATACCTGCTGTAATCACAGCATACCTCCACTTTCGTCTAACAAAGCATCACATTTAACAGAACTGATAAACGTCTGAAATTGCAGAACAGTCTCAAAAATAATCATCAGTAGGACAGAGGTGTGCTAGGGAAAAGTGTGTTTGCCCCAAAAAATAATTTAAGAATTTTTAAAGGTAGCCTCAGGTGAATATTTTGACACACACTTCAAGGTTTACTGTAATGGGGTTAAAACAGGAAGTTTTATTTCTTAAAAATCTCTCTCTCTATATGCAATATCTTTTGCTATATTTTTTTCCAGCTCTTCTATAGCATTTAGAGTAACACACTATTTTTACATACTATGTTGCAAGGATTAGCTTAATATCTTTTATTTTAATATAAAGCTCACTCTAGTTCTTAGCATGCAGGTGACTCACATACTAACTTGTTTTCATAATTAAACTGCAAATTGTTAAGCCTAGCAGGCACATAAATATCATTAGGATGTGTGTAGCAAAAATACCATTAAATAGAACTGTAAAGAAATTGGCAGTATTCAATTTGCATATGCACTTTTCTTTCATATCAATAGCTTGTGATCATCAAGATGCCAATTCAAAAAGGCATTTAAATACGTACTTTATTAAAGTCATTGAGCCTAAAGCAGGGTACAGTAGAGCAGGCCAAACAATGGGGAAATGTTAGAATAAAATATTCAATTGCTTTTTTTTAAAATCAAGACAATTGTCAAATAACAGAATTAATACATTGCAAAAAAATAACAATATAAACTGAGTAAATCATAGCAAATATTCCAAAAAATATTAAAAGCTGTTTTATATTCATTGAATAAAGTGATTAATATTATTCATCTAGCGTTAGCCTTGTAGTGAGGCATGATATTTGAACAGGTAACACTTATGGAAATTTTTATTCTTAATGTTTAAAGTGTATTATATATATTAAAAATACTTTAACAAAGACAACAGTGTAGACAAAGACTGAGCAACACAGCGCACTACTCTACACCCCAACTGAAGAGTTGGGTACTCCTTGGAACAAATGCAACTTAAGGTGGTAAATCTGTATACATACACTCAAAATGTATGAAATCTATAAACACTCATGCCATTTGTATTAATGAGATAAATTATAGTTGTTATGAGTGACAAATTGTATCTTAATTCTTCCCTCGGGTTTCCAAAATGAATCACTGCCTGAAATTATACATACAATACTGTACTTAATATAGTCCTATGTTTTATCTTACTCCTTATATACTGCAAGCAAACTAAAGCATTTCTATAAAGTCTAAACAATCTTAACTAAACAAATGGGGATGTCTAATCCTTCGGTTTGACAGTATCCTATAAGAAAGTTTTCCACCAGTTCAAGGTGGCTTTAGATTCTGGAAAGAAATTACTAGACTAATTATTGATTCTATGGCAACATTTAAATGAACAAACAGTGGAGATCAGGTCCTGCCACCTTTACTCAAACTGCATAGTAAGTTATTTCAGAATTAGATTAATTTATTTTAAGGCATCTACTCACAGAGTAAATTACTAATCACTGTGAGCAAGGATGGCAGAACTTTGGCATTAATTACTATGTGAATTCTAAAATCAGATTCCTTTTATCTCTAGTTTTCCCCCCCCCAATCTAGTTCTGCTGACTACCTTTTGTCAGTTTGGAAGGTGTGACACATTGTTCTCAAGACTGGCACTAGTGACACTCCATTAATCAGACAGCCATGGTACTAGAGAGGAGCAAGGTTAGCAGCCTTCCTCTCTCACTCATAAATCAAGCATGTCACTTCTTTGACATACTTCATCTCCCTCAACTCAGGAAGAAGGAGTGCTGAGTACATTTGCAAAACTATATCTTATATAATGTAGTACAATGTGCTACTGCTTCTCTAACATTCTCTAATCTCCTATCTAGTTTTTAAGAAATGGGGCCTTGATACAGGTACAACCCAACCAAGAGATTCTTGTATTTATGCTAAATCTGTGATTAAAGCTTAATGAATAGTAGAAAATATTATATGCAACTAGCCATTAGATATAGCAACTTCCATCTCAAATGTATGTGTTGGCTTTTGGGTTTGCTTCTCCCAAAGTGCTCAAATTCAGAAAAAAACAAATTTTAAGACGGAGTAAGAATATTTACTTTGGTTGCAATTTTCAAAAAAACACTCCTGGTGGCTCAACTCTTCTACTGAAGTCAAACTCCCACTGATCTTGGTGGAAGGAGAGGCAAGTCCGAGCATTTTTGAAAATCCCTCTCTAATTACGACTTCTATTTTCTATTTCAAAATTTCCATTTTGCACTAGCTAATGATGTAAGTCATTCAATCGGAGAACAGTAACAATACAATGTGAATGATATAACAAATTCTGACTTGCAAATTTTCACAAAAGATTATTTGTAACCTGCGCATTGTCAAAGAATAATTCACAGAGGACATTCACACATTTTTTGAAAACAATAATTTCTGTTTTCTGTTCAAGAAGCTATAGGAAACAGATTTTTTTTTTCACTCAACTCCATTGTAACCTTAAGATTTCTTTTCTACTGGAGTTTTTTCCTAGGGATTTTTTTTAAGCCTTTGAATTCTGGTTTATTCTGATCATCCTCTTGGCTAACAATTAGAAGAACCCACAGAAAGATTGCAGAGCTAACCACGGAGGCAAGTGTTAAAATTTCTTCTTTCAGCATTTTTTGGGGTAACAAAATCATTCTAACCATTAAAATCTGGCTTTCCCTTGAAGTATGGAGCTATGAGCTAAGTAAGCAGAGTGCTTCCTTTTCCAACATTGCCTCTTACACCAAGCCCCAAAAGGCCCCTCTTACTCTCCTTGCTTCAATGCCCTACACCTAGGAGTACTAAGGCCCTTTCTTCTCCTCCATTTGCATTGCTCCCCATCAGTCCTAAAAACTCTTTCTTCTCCTCTTCCCCTCATTATCTCTTTCATAGAATGCCCTTCTGTTTTGTTCTTACCCCACACTGAGTCCCAAGGTCCCTTGTCTTTCTTATTCTTCCTTTCCTCTCTGATTGTAACATCTCCCCCACTTAACAGATTTATGCATTTTTTTGCTGCTCTGGTTTGGTGGTGGCCATCATTTGGCTGGTTCACTGAGGTGTTTCATAGTAACAGAGTGAAGGTAAAAGCAGGCACATAAACCATCTCCGGCACATTTTGCCACTGACACAAATCATGGTGGCTGCCCATTATTGTACCTCTCTTCTCTCAGGCCACCTGGCTCACAAATTATTCTCAAGTGACCTGAGGTGCACACCAACCTTTAGACCAACCTTGGCCAATAAAAGACGGTTTGCTGGGCTACTCAGGATGGTGGAGGATGTGGTGCAGGTACACCATTTAGTGTACCTGCAGCACTCATAAGAGGAAACCTGCAACTTGCCTGTTGAGAGAAGAAACAAAGAGGCAGGGGCAGACGCAAGGAGCAAATTTGCAATTGTGGCAGGCAGAACCCAAATGCCAAGGTTCCCTCCATATTCCCCAATTCCCATGGACTCCAGTGTTCTCTGATGGATCTCTCTGTCTCTCTCTCACACACAAACACAAATTAAAATATTTCAATTCAACTTCATGGGTCAGTGAGCCCCCACATCATTGCAGGGCTCAGTTTTGTGAAGCCTGTCTTAATTCTCCTCTGCCTACTTTAGCTCAGAAAGAGTCCATGAAATAATCAGAAACAGATTGTGTAAAATACTGAGAAAAAAATCTGTCTGTGGTATTTTCTACCTGGTCAGAACATCATCAGACAGCCTGTTCTTCTCAGAGTTCCAACTCTATTTCCAGATAAAACTACTTAGATAAATTCCAATAAGTTTCTGATAAACATTAAAAGCTTATATGCTTATCTAAACTAAAGTGCCAAACCTTCTCAGGTTCACCTGTCATTTGATGCTTTTTTTGTTTCATAGGGAGGATGAATGAAGTGGGAGCTGCTTCTAATCCTTTTTCCCTCGCCATGTCATGCAAGGAGAATAGAGTCATGAAAATTCTCTTTGGGAAAAGAGAGAGAGGCACATACCATATTCTGCTTTGTTCCCTTGAAAATTGTTACAGCTTCTCAAGACACATTCAGTTGTGCTTGTGACAGTATATTACTATCAAAACCTGCAGTTGGGATGCTTACTAAGGGTATAGTCACATCTTGATGCATATGGATTTAGTCACTGATGCATAGGGATTTAGTCATGTAACGTTTAAGTGATATGCAGCTGAAATCTCAGCATGCGGGGGACTAAAGCTGGTTGAAGAAACACTGAAGGAGCCATATTTTTTTTCATGTTTATCTCACTTTTGGGTTGCTGAGTTTCTCTTTTCCCCACCTAATAAAATGGTCCAGGACAAACAGGAATGCTTCTGTGGACACCAAGCAATCCAGTGTAGCCGGATTTATTGGATTACCCCTCATGCCCTGATCCCCACTCTGCCTTCTCGGGAACTGCACTGACAGGAACCTTTGCCTACTTCTCTCTTTTTGTTATGTGTACGTACAGTGCCTAGCACAGTGGGAGCCTGGTCCATGACTGTATCGCTGTAGGTCAGTGGTAACCAACCCGTCAATCGTGATCGATAGGTCGATCCTGGAGCTTTTGCCAGTTGATCGTGACCTCTGGGCTGCTAAATGTCCGGTGGCGGAGCAGGGCTCAGGCAGGCTGCTTGCCTGCCATGGCTCCATGCCACTCCCAGAAGTGTCTGGCTGTGGCACGTCTCTGCAGCCCCTGGGAGGAGAGGTGGGGGTGAGGTGGCTCCGCATGCTGCCCCCGCCCCTAGCAAGGGAACCATCCAATGGGAGCTGTGGGGACAGCACTTGAGGGCTCAGGCAGCGCACGGAGACCTGCTAACCCCACGCCCCCAAGGCTGCAGAGACGTGCCAGCAGCCAGCCCCTCTGGGAGCAGCCCAAGGCAGGCAGACAGCATGCCTGAGCCCTGCTGCGCTGCTGGCCGGGAGCCACCCGTGGTAAGCACCTCCCAGCCGGAGCCTGCACGTCACACTCCCTCCCATTCCCCAGCCCAGAGCCCCCTTCTGCACCAAAGTCCCTCCCCGAGCCCACCCCCTCATCCCCTCCTGCACCCCAACACTCTGCCCTAGCCTGGAGCCCCCTCCTGTACCTAAACTCCCTCCCAGAGCTTGCATCCCTCACTCCAGCACCCCAACCCCCTGCCCCAGGCTCAGCCAATGCCCACCCCACAGTTGAGAATGTTACACTGATTTGTGATAATCCTTGAAGGAGTTTATATTTATAAACCACAAATGACACTAATAAAAAGTAAAATTCATGAACTGTCCAGTGGATTCTGTGAGATTAGGTTCAGTGTGACCATATGACCCCTGCCCCCAAACTCCCTACCAGAGCTTGCACCCCTCACTCCTGCACGCTAACCCTCTGCCCCAGGATCAGCCTGGAGCCCCCTCCCACACTCCGAACCCCTCACCCCCTGCCCCAGCCCGGTGAAAGTGAGTGAGGGTGTGGGAGAGCGAGTGATGGAGGGAGGGGGGAATGGAGTGAGTGGGGCGGGGCCTCAGGGAAGTGGAGGGGCAGATCCTGGGTTGGTCTAAAATTCAAAAAGTGATCTTGTGTGTGAAAAGGTTGGAGACCACTGCCGGAAGTGCTACTGGAATACAAATATTTTCACCTCATCCCCTAACTTTTTTGACATTGCATGAAAGATAACGCTAAGGGGGTCAGCATTATCATGCTATGTAGAGCTGCACCCGCTTCATCTCCCTGCCTTGCAAAGCAGCCACACCACCTCCTACTGATGAAGCCCCAAACCCTCTGTGTGTTAGGTGGAATCATGCTCAACCCCTTCCCTCTAGCAAATTTCAGTCCAATGTATTTGCATCTTTACTATTTTCTGGAGTTTTACCTTTATGGCTGTTTTTCTGGGAGCTATTATCTGAGAGAACAAAATGTATATGGTATCAGAGGGGTAGCCGTGTTAGTCTGGATCTGTAGAAGAACACCTTTGTGTCAACTGTCCATAATGGGCCATGTTGATTATCACTTCAAAAGTTTCTTCCCCCTACTGATAACAGTTCCTTTCAATTAATTAGCCTTTTACAGTTGGGATGGTTACTTCCACCTTTTCATGTTTCTCCGAATGTATAAATATCCTCCCACTGTATGTTCCATTCTATGCATCTGACAAAGCGGACTGTAGTCCACCAAAGCTTATGCTGAAATAAATTTGTTAGTCTCTAAGGTGCCACACGTATTCCTGTTCTTATTTTCTTTTTGCTGACACAGACTAACACGGCTACTACACTGAAAAGAGTCCTGTGGCACCTTATAGACTAACAGACGCATTGGAGCATAAGCTTTCGTGGGTGAATACCCACTTCTGCCGAAATGGGTATTCACCCACGAAAGCTTATGCTCCAATACGTCTGTTAGTCTATAAGGTGCCACAGGACTCTTTGTAAAATGTATATGGTAACTGCTAAATTTACACTACTAGTCCTGTGTGAAACTTTGAACTCACATGATCTGGGGTTTTATGAACACTTCCTTTGATTTCAGTTTGTTTTGGTTGGTACTACTCTAGTTTCACTTTATATTTTGGGTTCATTTGAACCTGAAACACAAAATAAAGCTCAGTTATAACTACTCAGTCTGACTTAGATGGTTTTAAAAAAAAATCTCTCAAAACGTGAAACCTAAGCAAAACCTTCAATGACCATCGGCTCAGATACAAGCTTTTAAATGAAACCCCAAAACAATAAATTTCATTTTAATTTCAAAATGTTTCTGCAAATATTTCAGAACTATACTCCTAACCAAGGTAGAATGATTCTTAAGGGTATAAATTGGCTTAATGCATGAATCACGGATTAATAGTAGCAGCTTATTCAGATTAAGTCATTTTATTTTCCTTTATTCTTTTGGGAACTTCTGACTATGAGTTAATCAGGAGACCATTTATGGAGTAATTCCTGAAATTATAATTAAGATTGGAAATCTTCCCAAGACTGAACAAAAATATTGGTGGCAGGCAGTCATGATGGACTCTTGAGGATACTGATGTTGTTCAGAAAGTAGAAAGCAAAGACCTCAGGAAATGATCTCTGGAATCAGTGTTGTTTAATGTAGATGCTGAAGGAAGTTCAACGGAAAGCATTTATCAGGAATTTCCATCCAGGGAGGAAGATATGTTGTTTTAGGAAAAATGCAAATATTAGTCAGCAGACCGAGGGCAAAAGAAATAGGAAGTGGGACAGAGAGTTCTTTGAAATCATCTCTCACTGAACAGTGAGAAAACACTTATGTATTGCCACTTATTATTTTAAATTGCACCACAACTCAAGACTTTTTGCAGCATTGTGCTATCACTTGATATTTTCTGCTTCCATGCCAAATTCAGAGGTAGGACAAAACATTAATTTTATTGCTATTTTGACACATCACTAATATGTTGATTATTGAAGATGTTTGGACGACAACATAGGAAAAACCAAATCATATCAAGAAAATTGAGGATCTTGTCAGCATTAAAAACATTGATTTTACAGCATTTTGTAGACTTTTTTGTTTAAGGTAAAGTGGCAAAATACAGCACATTATTTGTGCTACCATGCACTTAGTAGAGGACCATTATGGTACAGAAATAAAGAGTTCTGAAGTTAAAATTCTAATTTTGGCAGGTAAAAGTCTGTTGCGGGGAGCAAAGAGACTGTGCAGCCGTAAGTACTCTGACTGATTCAGCCAAAATTTAAGGGTCTAAGCTGTTGAAATAATATATATATTTTAAAGTAGGTTGGGGGCAGTTGGGGATATACAGTGTGTGTGGGGGTGGGTGGGAGGGAACTGCATATAAAATATAGATATGGAATGAGTTGCATGGCCGGATCTCCATTTTTACCAATAACACATGAGACAAGTCACTCCCAGATTTTGCTGTCAGTGAGAGTGAGGTCTCATTAAAATTCTAATAATCTAAAACATATAAACTAAATTGAACTTATTAATGAACAGATTTGGATTTGTTTCTAATAGGCCTTTAAAGAACGCTACCTACATTAAGAAAACAATAATAATCCATTATATACAGTTACCTTCAAGTGTTATAAAGTCCATATATATTAAGATAACTTTATAAATAGTCACTGACTGAAATCCAACCTATGTTGGCAGTAACAAACATATTAGAATTTGATGACTGTTCATGGGTCTATATGAAATAAGATGGGGAACTTTGATCTGTTTCTGTAGAACAGCTATTTACATAATTAAAAAAACATAATTGCACTCTTACTAGAACGACCATAACCTGATGGTATAAAAACTGAATTTTCTTACAGCAGTAGAAGTGGTCCCTTAGGGTCAGGTTTGAGGAATATCAAAGGACTGATGAAGTTTGCAATCCCATTGCTATATCCTTGTATGGATAATCATGGGATTCAGACCTCAATCCAAGGAGTATTAATTTGGCACTTTTAGTTAGACGTGAAATCACTTAACAAATTGAATAAATAATTGGTAGTTTTTATATTGTAAAAGATAATGAAAGAGAGACCAAGAATTGATAAGCTTTTTTACTGTAATCCAATCCTGTAATTTAGAAATGGGGGTACTTACTTATTTTAATTGTCTAAATAATTTCACTAGACCAGATTGTAATCACAACATATTGACTTTAGTCACTCATCTATCTTTATAGTAAAAAAAAAAAAAAAAAAAAAATTATTTTATTATCAAAATCATTTGGACATAATATAAACCATAGCAGAAAATGAGTTGATATTACATTTTAAGTGGCAGTTACTGCAACCACATATTACTGTTTTGATAACATGTTTGTATTTATATCAATGTATTCTCCAATAGAAAAATTTTCACTAAATATGACAAAATACCCAGAACTTTTGTGCAATTAGCTGTCTCTCCTCCACAAGAATAACAATTTAAAGTTTATTTAAATAGCTAATACAACATGTCCACAATACTGTACAGTATAGAAAGAAATATTAGGTCTGTTCTGCAAGATATTTGATGTGCTATTAAGTTTAAGGTAGCATGGGATCAAGTCACAGAGCTAAACTCCAGGCTTTGATTACAACACATCCTTTTTTCTGGCCTTGACAAATGATGTCTTCCACTCATATCCATTCAGAAAGCAGCTGCAAAGATGATTTTCCCAACACTTTGACAATAAGGAATATTACACTTCCATATTACAAAATTGTGACTAATTTTTCACTTTCAATGAAGAGGTGGACTAAGGAGGCACTGAAGATATCATTGATGAAGAAGGCATAAAGATCTCTCTCAAAAATAATTCTAATTGATGTCTAGGGCTGTGGAAATTGTTTCTACACATTTCAGACTTACAACATTTCACAAAATGTCCCTCTCAAACATTCAACTGCTTTTCTTTCCATTTGAAGAACCTTTCACATATCATTTGCTTGCCCTGGGGTGGGTTAGGATTGGGATGTGTTACAGATATGTATTTAGGGTTAAAATTTCAAAGGCAACTTAGTGACAGGAGCTGAAGTCCCATTGCCTTTCAATGAGATTTAGGCTCCTGAGATTTTGAAATGTTTTAATCCTGGTGTGCGTCACTGATGTCCTGAAAATGAAGGACTAACACAAGAAAACATGTCAGTCTTCCTTTTATCTTTATCCACATTTCTTCTAATCTTGAATTAATGAAAAACAATGAGTCACCTCTTCTTTGAAACATAGGGTCAAATCCTCATTTAGTGTAAATCATCATAGCTCCATTGACTTCAGTTTATGCCACATATGCCAATTTACACTAGATGACAATCTGGCCAATAATAATCTCAGTTTTGACATAGTTATCACACGTATGCCTGCACTGACACCACTTAACATATTGTCTTAATGATTTTGGAGTGCACTGCAAATTCATTTATGTTTATCAAGAAATGTGATGATAAAATAAATATTGAAGTAACAGGGGCAGCTCTCACAATTTTGCTGCCCGAAGTAGGGGCGGCAGCCCTGCCCCCGATGCAGGCAGACGTAGCGGGGCCCCGCCCCCGACGCAGGCAGTCCCAGTCCGCGACAGCAAGGGGAGAGCGGCGGACGTGCCGCCCCGTTGCCCCCGCGGCAGGCGAGAATGGGGCGGCAGTCCGAGTCCTGCAGCAGCAATTCGGTGGCGGGAAGAACGGACCTGCCACTGAATTGCCACCGCGGGACTCGGACTGCCACCCCATTCTCGCCTGCCGCCCCAAGCACCAGCTTGGAAAGCTGGTGCCTGGAGCCGGCCCTGTGAAGTAAACAAGGTAATCATCCAGTATCTCAGGGAAGAAGTTTAGTTAGTTTTGATGACCATCTGAGAGCACTTAAACATACCAATTGGTATTTCAACTGAACAATGAGTTATTCCTAATTCTATAGCTTTGGAATCAATGGCTTGTCATTTGAAACTATGCAAATGAAGCAATGCAAATGAAATGAGCAGATAAAACATGGCTTACACCAGGATCTTTTCCAGTTTTATCACTGAACAAAAATAATATTCAAAGAATTAAATGAGGGGCAGATTAGCAAATCATTGTGAAGGGAATTACGTGGATAACTCCCAGTAACAGTAATGGGAGTTAGCAATCCCCCAGGACCTGGTCTCATAGACTACCTTGAACTGTCACAATGGAATTAATTGATTTTTACAATAACATACATAAGCATTTAATAGCTAGAGAGAATCAGGTTTTGATTAAAAAAGGAACGTGAAATCTGAGTGGAAAGAATTAGTTAAAAGATGATTAGGCAACAGAAAGTCACCTAAATGCCAGATTTTAAGTTAGCAATGTTTTAATATTGTTACACATTTTTGATTTTTTAAGAAAAATAGTGAAAATAATGGTTATTTCTGAAGTTTAAACAGACAATATTCAATTATATTCTCTTCGAGATGTACTTCTGTTTACGTACGTTTCTATGAACATAAGGATTGTAATACCAGACCAAATGGTCTGTCTAGATCACACATGATCTCTCATAGGCAGGCAAGAAATCATGTGTTTGGCTAGCTGTAAAACTAAGCTTATAAGGATTGGATATTTAGCAGTTAACATTGGTAAACTTTGATTCCACCATGTACACACAAACTGACAAAAATATTCTCATCGCTAATCAAAATGTAATGATAGGCAAAATAAGAAAAATGCTGCTTGACAATATATTAGAGTTTGATTTAAGGACATTTTAATTTGTATTTTTTGACATATGATGATGACAATGTGTGTTTTAACTGTTATAAAACTTTAACTTTTTGAATCTCAGCATGTATTGTCAGAGCCATCCCTAGTGGGGTGCGGGCCTGGAGTGATGTAATTTCTGGGACTGACCACGCCAGGGGAATGCAGGGGAGGCTGGGGGAGGTGGTGTCTCCCCAAACAGCCAGGTGTGGCCCCACCCACACTCTGCCCCACCAGGGGGCTGGGACTACGCTGTCCACCTGCCCGGGGCTGGGGAGGCTGCGGTGCTGCCATGAGCTCTTCCTCATGGTGCTCCTGGGTGCACTCTCCCCGTCAGGTGGAAGGGGCGGCACTGGGGATTGCCTCCCCCAGCCAGTGGTTCACCCACCACCCATGCGGCGCCGGCCAATCGCAGCAGCCTGCAGAGACCCCCAAAGCACGGGGTTCGGAGCAATCACCCCAATTCGCCGTCCCCTAGGGATGGCTCTATGGTTGTCATTAAATAATAATCTGACCTCAGCGTAATGTCCTGATCAACTGTGTACATTTAAATCAATAAGGACAGTAAAAGTGCTTGAAATCCATAATGTTGCACAACTGTTAAAAATTAAACAACAAAAATAAAAAAGCTTTAAAATAAACATTGATATTAGCCTTCAAAATGACAAAGAACAACATTTGAAATCTGCCAAGCCTATGTATAATATACCACAGGATACAGACACTGAAGTATGAGATTTGATACCTCTTGCAAATATTTTTACTGAAGTTAGCATGACTAAAGATGAAGTTCTGATACTTAGCTGTAGTGTGGACAAAAACTGCAGTACAACTCTGGAGGTATGGGGGATAAAGGTGGTTTTAAGATACTCGCTCAATGCACTGAAAATTAACCATGGAAAACTTGTTATTAAATGTAATGCCCGAACTGTTAAATAAAGCAGGATTAAAATCTCTACGTGCAAAACTCAGTGCGGCCTTAATTATAGGTCACTACTGAGGCCATATTAAAGTTCCTGCTTTTCTTCTGAATCCAAGCAAGCAAATGTATAATCTCAGTGGTCTACGCATTACCTCTGATGTACAAATTTATCCTTTCCTCTAATTTTGTCAAACATTTCATATTTTTAAAGCTATTATTTTTGTGTAGTAAGTCTTGAAGTTTTTATTTTAGAATAGTATATTTATTTTGTACAGAAAAGAGAGTATTGTGTTGATATATACTTTATACTATATACTATATATACTTTAAGGATATGAAGAAAACCAACAAAAGCAACACACACACAAACACACTCTAGATTAGGTAAGGAACCAAGAAACTTGGAACATGAATCTTAGCTTTGTTTCACAGCGTTAAGATTATGCCAATTTATTTTTCATATTTAATTTCTTTAAAAGAAATTATTTTAATGAACAGCATATCCAGCCCCGTATCAAAGTGAAACACAATAGACACAACCAAGTTGTTTTAAATGGTGTGGTTCAAATATATTCATGGTGAGAAAAAATTAGAAGACACATAAACCAAAATGTTCTCTCACAATTATATCACAAACATGTTTACTGGGTCCTTCTCAGACAAGTTACCATTTAACTGAAATCTAAAAAAAAAAAAAACAAAAAAAAAAAACAAAAAAAAAAACCACAAACCCTGAGCACTCAGCTAGTTTTAAGTAAGATCTGAGTTCTGGTTGTTACAAACGTGCTGGAAAAAATTTCAAGGGGGAAGGGAGAAATTAGGAAGACTGGAATTAGGACATTTGACAGAGCTTGGGGTTCAAATGTTGAGGCAGTCATGTTTATTATCATCATACTATGGCGATAAATTGAATTTTGCACGTATAGAAGGGATTCATAGAAACATAGGGTTGGAAGAGACCCTGAGAAATTATATAGTCCAGCCCCCTGCACTGAGGCAGGACCAAGTATACCTAGACCTTATCTGACATGTATGTTTCTAACCTGTTCTTAAAAACTCCCAATCATGGAGATTCCACAAATTTGCTGGGGAACCTATTCCAGTATCTTAATTATCCAGTAATTAGTTTCCGTAATAGCTAACCTGAATTTCCCTTGCAGATTAAGTGGATTACATTTTGTCCAATCTTCAGTGGACATGGAAAAGAATTGATTCCTGTCCTCTTTATAACAGCCCTTATCATATTTGAAGACTTGTTGTCAGCTTCCTCCTCAGTCGTCTTTTCTCAAGACTAAACATGTCCAATTTTTTAACTTTTCCTTATATGCCATAGTTTCTAAACCTTTTATAATTGTTGTTGCTCTTCTCTGGGCTATCTCTAATTTGTGCATATCTTTCTTAAAGTGTGGCACCATAACTGGAAACAGTACTCCAGCTGAGGCCTCACCAGTGCTGAATAGAGAGGAACAATTATCTCCTGTGTTTTACATATGACACACCTGTTAAGACATCCCAGAATGATATTTGCCTCTTTCGCAACTGCAGCACACTACTGGTTTATATTCAATCTGTGATCCTCTATAACCTCCAGATCATTTACTACAGAATTGCTGCCTAGACAGTTATTCCCCATTTTATAGTTGTGCATTTAATTTTCCCCTCCTAATTATAGTACACCCTCTCGGAGCTACCTCTCATCTCTTTCAGAACTATCATTTCAAGCTGCCTGCTGATAGACAGACAACATCACAGTGATTATAAGCACATCATATTTTCAACTTTATCCTCACAACCACTAGAGCTAGAAAAAAACAAGAGCTTAGATTCATTCCAGAGCACAATTCCATAGCAAAGGGTGGGTTCTGTAGCACTGCCATCAGAGGAAGCTCTGATGAGCTCATCTTCGCAAAGTAACTAACGTTTTCCTGTGAAATGCTGCACTAAGTGTGGGTTAGAAGCTTTACTGACACACCTGGAAGAGATTTCAGGAGTCTTTTGCTGACCCCCCCCCCCCAACTAAAGAAACTGGATAAAAGACCAAGCTAAAGACGAGATCACACTTTACCCACATTTCAGACATAGAGTCCCCTTTCTTCCCCCCATTTAATACCACTCAATTCCACACTCTAAACTCCCTTTGTAATAGGGATCACAGATACACTTTCCCTGCCAAAGCTCTACATGCTTGTTACCAACCATTACTGTAAATAATGAATGTACAGACCTCTACCCCAGGGTGCATGGACCCACCTCTCAATTAGAGAGAAGGACAAAACAACGCCCCTTCTTACCAAATTACCACATCACTCTCAGTTTTCAGTAATTCTCTCAAAAGCCAGATACTACTAGCCCACCGCTAAGCAAATCATACTTCTTACAATAAACCAGCAGTGTCAGTTGACCATAATTCCACTTTACATGGAGCGGCTAGGCTGCATTGTTTTCATTTGCACAAGTTCAGGCAAACCATTGCAGAAGTTGAGATTTATAATCCCCGCTACTGGCCTAGAATGGAGGTACATTTTTTGCACCTGCATTTAACAGAGGATTCCACCTTTATCTTTATGCATGCCAATTTTATGTTTACGCTTTTGTAGCTCATACACTGTAATGGAACATTTTGAAATGAAATATTTTATATTAAATTACCTATATCCTTATTCATTTTCAATAGTATGGTGATTTCCAGTAGTATGGTTCAATTAACAAAGGTTTTAGGTATTTTCCAGGTTGAACCATGGAATCTTTCCTCTGGGATTGTTAATAAAGGACACCAGAAAGCATGTCAAAAAGGGGAAAAGAATCAGCAACTTTAATAATATGTTTTCAATGTAAAAGTCACTGCCAACAGTAGCTTCTTAAATAAACAAGGATTTATCGGGCAAATTGCAAAATATGTCAAAACTGTAGGAGGAACTTTAAACAAATCTTTACTGACATAGGATATATGCTTAGGAATAATGCTTTGATTGTCATCTCCCTGAAATAACAAAGCATTATAAGAAGAAACAATAGCAATTGATGGGATTTGTTGACAATGGAAACAGAACAGTATCATGAAGTTTTCCACAGTGCAGTAAAATGTTCTCACTGTGCTTTGTGTTATCTCAGGTCATCTGTGTGGTGGGTGAAATAATCACCGATTATGAGAGAATCTGGAATCACTTAATTTGGTACAGCTTCACTACAGAATGTGGCTATAAGCCAAGAAGTTTTAAATAACAGAAATCCCACTCTAAGTTAAAAAGACCAAATGTTGATAACTAAAGAGTTTAAATAGAAAATTATTAACTAAAAAGAGTTGGAATAGAAATTTCTTAACAAAATTCTACTGTAGTGTACTCCAGGAAAAACTTTATGCAATCAACTGAATAGTGAAGACTTCCATATTGTACTCTTAGCTCTTACAATGCTTTACTATAACATTTTTTATTTTTTTTATTTTGGGAATGCTCTTTCTACATATATGGGCCCAGGGGTCAAGCCTGTATAAGTCTCATAACCCATACGATTGACAATCTTTGTTTGCCACACTTTGATAGTAGCAAGATCAGTGCAAAAGCTTTAAGGTAAAACTATTGTGTGAACGACCATGTGAGATGGCAACCTCCGATAGTTTGTAATGCACTATACTGCAATGAATTAAGACTGTGAGAAATATGTAACTCCTCTACACCTATGGCAATCCTTCACACTTCAAACAACCAGTATACTATAATTAGAATTGACCAACCCTCGAGAATTACAAGATTAATACCAAAGCTGCTCTCATAGCACAAGACATAGCACACAAACGGAACTTTACCTTTCATAAAGTAGAAAGATAGAAAGGGGCAAACTTGTGTGTTTTGTAGCATGCAGTAAGGGAACATCGATATATGACCTCTGATAACTGGACACTTCTGGAGCAATTTCTCTTGCTTCTGAAACCACATAAAATAAATATGAATCCTGTGCAGACCTCATTCAGATAATCCAGTACCACAGATGGACTCCATGCTATTCCCAATAGCTAGTACTAAAAGGGCAAAATTTTGTCAGCTTACTATTGCAGGTGGGTAACATCATCTGTTCTGATGAAGATAGTAAACATTTTATTGGAGCTCATTTGAACAGACTGTTGGCTCACCCACTTCATCTCACCAACACAGTTTGATGACAAGAATTGAAATTGGTTAATAATTCCTGACAGCCATAATGGCATCAAGTGACTGCTAGCTTCACAAGTGCAGGTATAAGCATATAAAGATAATGATTAAAAGAACTACATTATACTACACACACACGGCACTCTTCATTATCTCATGATCACACCACAAAAACTAACATGTTGTGCACTGGTAGCAATAAATAAAATAGCTCAAGTGGTTTTGCAGGCTGAAAAAGTCCTACTTATAATTTAGAGAATACCTATAAGGACTTTTGGTAGCTAGCTCAGCTGAGGCTTTCCGAGTAAATGCTTGTAGCTTATTTAGCAGAGCCAAAACTTATAAATATTTGTCAACTTTTGAATGAACAAATTAGTTATATGCTTTGCTTACATTGTACCTTAGGATGTCCTCCAAATTTAATTCAGTCAAAGAATTTTTAGCACACGTGGTAACTTTGCCTCATTTTAAATCACACCCAACTTCTTAGGCATATTTAGATTTCACGCCTCTTCAAAATGAAGAACATGCCAACACTCAGTTTCTGAATGCAGATGTACCCCAGCAAAGCACATAAGCATGCTCTGAACTGTAGGCATTCAGACAGTTCCATTGACTTCAGTTTAAACAAATGGTTATATGCTTTGTTGGACTGGGTTCTGAATTCTCACAAGCATTATCCGACATAGACCTATCTTTTAATCAAAAGACTCTGATTAGATTAAAACAATAGTGGTGGGGGTAATGGTGATACAACTGCTTGCATCTTGGTCATTAAGCATCCTTTTCCACATCTGTTTTATTTGGGTGAACTCATTGCAATTGTCACATTTTCCAAGTATTCTGTTGCATGCTTTTCAGTCAAACTTCATGGAATGCTCATTGATTTCGAACTGTCAATATACCTTGTGTGCATGTGTGGCTGTTTTTTGTGAAAGACTGAATTGGAAAATACTGTTCATCATCATCATCCATTTTAGAATCTTTTGTAGTCTCCATCTTCAACTATAAACAGAAGTATTTTGTCACCTTTGTTTATTTCACCCCACACATATCTGTAAAAACTTATGGGTGAGATCAGAATCATCCCTGTTATCTTTTCCCTGCAAGTCTATGCAGGGAAATATTTTTGGAGTAAGAAACAAGAATTCATATTACTAGGCGAAAGGGGATGATTTTGGAAAGGGTCAGGATGATGCACATGAAAATTTTGGCATCTGCGGAAAAAAGAATACCCTACGCTGCTCAGACAGCCTTTCTCCACCATTCTCTTTACATCCAGCATGAAAAGCCAGGATTTGCTATAGTGGGGGACGGTAAGAAGAAAATATTTATTCCTCAGCATTCCCATCACTCCTTTCCCCCAGACCCCATCCTTGTGCTGTCTTTTTTGTCCTGATTCCATCAACCTAATTGCTCATTTCCCAGCTTTATTTCTTCTCCTCTCCTCCTGCCTTTACATTCTGTGGTCCTTCTATTCCCAGCCTTTGTTCGGACAAGGTCATGCTTCTGCCTTCTCTCCTTTCTCTTACTGTGCTTCCTGGATCCTCGTGTCTCTCTTTCCCCACCTACCATCTACATCTCTTTTCCCTCATTCTGCAGAATTGGCTTTATGATCAGGAATAACCTTGTGGGAGGCTAGGGTCAAATGTGTGAGAGAGATGGGTGCCAGAGAAAGGAGAAGATAGAGAAACTGAAGAAGGGAAGAGGCCAGCCAGACACAGGGAGGGTGAGGAAAACTAGCTAAAGAGAAAGGAAACAGAAGGAAAAACAGAGAGAATTGTGTAGAGGAACCTTGGGGGGTAGAGACAGAGGAGGAGAGAAAATTATTTGGGAAAGGACATGAGATGGCAGAGATATTTAAAATTATTTTAATAAATTTCTTCAAATTTGTATGGAAAATAGTGTCTGTAACCATTTTGGTAACATTTGCAGTAAAAAAAGAAACACTAGAAAAAAGTAAAAAGCATGAATTTTTCATGAACAAAAAAAAAATAATTAAAAAAGCAGCAATTTTCATTTAAAAAACCCCCTCTTCATTCCAAAAAATTAGACAAGCACTACTCTCCAGATTTCTGGCTTTACAGCCTTAATAGGTATCCCTCATCTCACACTTACCTTTGCCTCACCTCCTCTGTACGAAAATTGTCAATTGCCCCCATGCTTAATTTAGATCTGATCAGGAATTTTTCAGTCCATATTTTTTCCAAAGAACAATTTGTCAAAACCAACATGTTCATAAAACAGGGCCAATTTTGACTAATTGCCTGATTGAAAAATTATTGGAAAAAAAGTTTTGAAATCTAGATGTCCCGTTTTGACATTTTTGAAAAGAAAAGATTGTGGTTTTTCTTTAATCCAAATGACTTTCAAAATTTTAGTACATTTAGACTAAAGAATAAAAGGTCAAAACTGAAATGAAATGTTTCAAAATTATTGAAACAAAATGATTCAACTGGCTGAAACAAAACTTTTTCAGGGGTTTTCAGCTCATGAACATTTTTGAGATTTTGACTTCTTTGCCTCACTTTGGGATGGGAAAATTGTTCGACATTTCTTGAACATATTTACTGGATGAAAAAAATAATCTCTCATCCAGCTTTAGTCTCATTCCTGTTTGCTTCTCCCTTTCTACTCCTCATTCTTTCTCCAGTGAGACTAAGTGGCTTGGAATGGAGTGAGGAACTAAGGATATCAGAAGTAGCCCCCAGAGGAACCGGCACACATAGTCTTCTCTCCATTTCACATCTGTATAAATTATTGGCAACCATGTTGATTCTGCTCTGATTGAGAAAAGGAAAGGGGGTGACTGTATTGTAGAATAAACAACAGGGAGATGCTGCAACAGCAGAGGAGAGCTAGGAAACAGATCTAAGTGGACTTACAAAAACCAGGAAAAGATTAGAGTTACTCTGTAAATACAAACAGAAGGCTTGGATTTCTCCTGAAATCCAGGAGTTTTCCAGTTGGTTGGAGTATATCAGGATTTTTCAAAGTTCAGGTCGCGACCCAGTACTGGGTTGCGGCATGTCAGGCACTGGGATGTTAAAAGTGCTGCCCAGCTAAGACAGGCTAGTGCCTAAGTGTTCCAACACCGCGGAGACGGACCTGCTGCAGGCCGCTTCTGGGGTGCGGTGCAGTCTGCGGTGCCAGGACAGGCAGGAAGCCTGCCTCTGCACCCCAGCTACACTGCTGACTGGGAGCCGCTGGAGGTAAGTCGGCACCCCAACCCTGTGCCCCAATCCCCTGCCCCAGTCCTAAGCCCCTCAAAACTGGAACTCCTTCCTGCACCCTGAACTCCTCATCTCTGGCCCCACCCCAGAGCCTGAACCCCCAGCCCAGAGCCCTGACCCCTTCCTGCACCCCAACCCCTGCCCCATCTGTGAGCCTCCCCCAACCCAGAATCCCTTCCTGCACCTCAAACCCCTCGTCCTCGGCCCCACCCCAGAGCCTACACCCCCACCCCAGATCCCTCCTGCACCCCAACCCCTTGCCCCAGCCCTGAGCCCCCCAACCCAGAGCCCCTCCTGCACCCCAAACCCCTCATCCCTGGCCTCACCCCATAACCTGCACCCCCAGCCCAGAGCCCTGACCCCCTCCTGCACCTCAACCTCCTGCCCTAGCCTAGAGCCCCCTCCCACACTCTGAACCCCTCATTCACAGCCCCACCTCACAGCCCTCACCTCTACACCCCAGCCCTCTGACCCAGGCCTGAGCCCCTCACACACCCCAAACTCCTCATCCGCAGCTCCATTGGGTCACGGGCATCAACAATTTTCTTCAACTGGGTCCCCAGAAATAATGTTTGAAAACCACTGGAGTATATACTCACCCTCTACCTTAACTCATTTATATATTTTTGTTTGATTTCTTTTTCATTTTTCCATTTTAAGCACTGTCTTCTTTTTTACCCTTGAATTTTTTAGTAGATGTAAGAAAATGTGTGTGAACTTACCATATGGTTTGCTAACTGTATGTTCAATGAAGATCCTGTCTATAAAAAAAGCATTATTTTAGAAATAAGTAGATCATGGTTCTCTGTGGAAAGCAATGTTATTTCCATACCAGAACAGTGATTGCTCTCAAAAGTCCAGTCCTAATCCTGTATACAATGTATATAGGGAAGTAAGTTCAAAACCTTGTTAGCATTGTAGCCAAGAAGGCTGTCTTAACAGATCAAAGCTAAAATATACCAGTTTAGCAATCTTGTTTCAAAGTCTGACTTGAGGATATGTATACATATACTCAGCATGTGGTGTAATAAAAGCTTAAATTCTGAGATTGCTTAAATCCTAATGCATTGTAAATATTAATTATTAAACGTAACCAGAAAAGATCTAAAGTGATAAAAACTAATAAAATATTGATGACAGAGCAATGACAGACATTTTTGTTAGAAAGTGCACCCACATTAGGTAATTAACCTTTTGAACTCTGCCATTATAGTACTGCCAAAGAACAAAAATCCTTTAAAAGCTCCAACATGGTTTTAAGAGCTCATTTAACTGGCCACATACGCTTTTCAAGACTTCAAGACTTTTTCAAGAAAAAATTACTGTGGAATTGAATAATGTAACACAATCAAATTTAGTGTCCTCATTTTTATTCCTCATCCCATAAATTATTCTGCAATAAGTAACATCTGATACATAAGAAATGCCATAATGTGATCTGTTAAAGATATATAATGCTTTAATAGCAAATCTGAACAATTATTATTGCTTCTTGGCTACTTGATTTGATTGTAAGACTGCTTCCACACCACTCAGATTAGTTTAGAGACATGGAGATTACTGTGGTGCATTACATGCTTAACCAAGGCACTAGTTTTAATGCTGTTCTTCCAAATAGTAACAGTGTAAAAATGGCACCTTTTCATTTAATAGCTCTGTTCCCTCTATGTACTGAGTCTCATCTGCAGTATTGAGTAAAAAGCAGTCACAGCTTTGGGAGGAGTTGTCTGGGTTTAAGGGCTGGTTTTAGGGTTGCCAGGTGTCTGGTTTTCAACTGGAAAGTCCAGTCAAAAAGGGGACCTGGTTGTGTCTGGTCAGATGTACTGACTGGACACCAAAAGTCCGGTTACCATGGGCGGGGAGGCGCCAGGTCATCAACTTGTGCCAGCCCCTGCTCAGCCAGGGCTGCCTCCTACCTGCATCTTGTGGGCAGGCAGGCAGCAGGCTTTGCATCAGGCTGCAGATCCCATCCTAGTCTCGGAGCAGAGGGAGCCCAAGTAGGCAGGGGGGAGGTAGAGAAGATCAAGTGACGAAGGAGGGGAAGGAGAGGAGAAAGCAGGGGGTAGGGCCTGGGGGGAAGAAGCAGAGCAGGGGTGGGGCCTCTGAGGGAAGAAGCGGGTCAGGGGCCCCTGTGGCGAAGTGGGGGTTTTCCCTTGTTATGTTGTATGTGAGCCTATGCGAGTCTTACTGTTTTGCATGGATACTGTGAGTGACTTTTGCAGAGGCTGCTCCAGCTGCCTGAGCGGATGCTATGGCCGCCCTTTCATAACCTGAGATCCAGGAGGGGAATGTGACCAGGTGACTCTGGCCCAGGAAGTGAGACAAAGTTTGGAGGAAGAGCAATGGGCAGGGCAGGGCAGAGGCCAGGCAGCTGGAAGCGAGTCAGTCTCGGCTGGCTTGGGGCTCAGGGGGCATAGGCGCCAACTTTTGTTGGTGCCACTGGGTGCTCCCCCCGGCCCCCCAACTCCACCCCTGGCCCCTTCCCCAAATCCCCTCCCCCTCCCCCCAGGAAAAATTGGTGGGTGCTGAGCACCCACCGGCAGCTCCCCACCAGCCCCCCCGCCCCCTCGCCTAACTCACTCACCTTCCCTGCGCGGCCAGAGGCGCCTCCTCCGGCCGCGCAGGGAACCCAGAAGGCGAGTGAGTTGGGTGGGCGAGCGTGCGTGTGGGGGGTGGGGCGGGCTGGCGGGGAGCTGCCGGTGGGTGCTCGCGCCCCCGGCCGCACTGCCTCTCCCTCCCCCCCCGGCTTTATACCTGCTCCTGTATTTTCCACTCCATGCATCTGATGAAGTGGATTCTAGCCCACAAAATCTTATGCCCAAATAAATTTGTTAGTCTATAAGGTGCCACAAGGACTCCTCGTTGTTTTTGCTGATACAGACTAACACGGCTACCACTCAGAAATCTTATCAACAGAGTCTTACTAAAATCAATAGGTATTAGGATTGAGACTTTATGATGATCAATGGCTTCTTCACTGATGACAATGTAGCAGGAGATAAAATCAGAGTAAGAAGACAAGAGAATGACAAAGGGTCACATTTATGCAGTTTAGTTGAAGCTGTGTCGATCACAGGAAGAAGAATCCTATGTAAGCTTGAAAGCTTGTCTCTGCCCAACAGAACTTGGTCCAATAAAAGACCTCATCCACCTTATCTTTCTAAAGGGTCACATGGATATATTTCTACTTTGAATGAGCCATCTTTTGAAATCCCGATTTCATTACTTGCCTATTCATGGAAACACTAAAAAAAAAAAATGCGTGCCACATTGAAAGGCAAGTTTGCACTTAGTTAAAAAACTTGGCAAGTCATGTGATAAAACACTTGGGAGTAAACTCCCTCCTTCTCAGATAGCAGGCACCACTCATTCTTGAGATTAGGTAAAGTTTTCATCTTAAACCCCTTTGAAAGTCACTGAGACTGAGGTTCTTAAGACAGCTGGGTAATATTTTGAAAACAAACCAACCCCACAATCTTTTCTGTTACAACTAGCAAATGGGGGGGGGGGGGGGGGAGGGAGAAGAATCTATTTTTATACCAACTAGAGTTGGTCAAGTTTTTAATCAGAATGATTTTCTGACCAAAAATGCTCTTTCCAAATCCATGTTTTCATGGAGGATGGAGGGGAGGAGTGCCAGGGCTGCCTGCCTGCCTCCCAACCAGTTTCAGGATGGAGTGGCATGGAGCCCAAGTGCCCCTGCTCTCTGTCTTCTGGAGTTGTTGCCCAGGCTGAGTGCCCAGGTTCTGTCTCTCCAGTAGGTGGGGAGGAAGGCTTCATGTTGGGCAGCCCAAAAGCCAAAAAATTATGTTTTAGTTCTCCTAAAATGGAATAATTGTTTACATTTCTTTCTGTGAAAAATTTCACATTTTTTGGCTGTGTCCCCCAATTCAGGACATTTTTAAAAAATTGAAATATTTCACGAAAAGGGATTCCCTTTTATTCACTCAACTCTGATACCAACTTTGCTCACAGGTTACATTTCAAAGTCTGGCCAACCTTTGCATAGGTTATGTACTGTTTAGGGGAGGTTGAGAAATCCTGATGTTAAGCTCTGAAGTGGTGGTGTCTACATTTTTGAGTTGCAGAAACAGAATTCGCCTCCAATGGAAGTTAAGCATTTGGAGCCCTGACTCCTGCCCCTTTGATTAGAAATCCAAAGCGTGTCATTTTGAGTACTATAAACCTTTTCACATACATTTTATTCTATTCTTTGTAGGTTCTTATATGGCACCTATCACTGTAGTATCTGAGTGCCTTCCAGTAGTTCATTAAGTGACATGACTATCACCCTCTCCACAGGGAGTGAAGTGAGTGCAGTGGAGTGTCTTGTGTTGCTATGGTGCTTTTTGTTTGTTTTTTATTAAACATGTTGCTGAAAATTTATGTTAGAGAAGGCAAGGTGAAAGAAATACTTCTTGCACTTGGAACAGAAGGCGGTGAGGTTTGTGATCGTCCTTAGTTCCTAGGGGAGTTCATACAGGGCCCTAAGATATCTCATTCAGATCTATTTTGCCCAGTACTGTTCTGCTGACATATTAAATATTATCTGTATTTTTCTTTGTGTTCTCTATTAAGGATATTTGCCTGAAAACCGGATTCTTTGTTTTTTAACTGCTCATCAGCTCCCACAGCTCATTCCTCACCTGAAATCACAATCATCTCTTTGTGACGATACACTTGCATTTCTGAAAAGACTTAAGATGTTACAAAAATAGGATGTATGTCTTCAAGGGTAGCTAAAACAGTAGGAACAGATGAATGTTTGAGATACTGATCCCCCCCCCGCCCATTCAAATACCTTAACAAAAGATGAAAACTGAACCAACAGAGTAGGTCTGTTGCTAAATTGTTATTTTCAACATTTTCTACGAGACATCAGCAGCTCTTTTAAAGAGTTTGGATGTCAATTTATTCACCAGTTAAAATGCAATTTAGTACATTTTTGCAGCAGACCCTCAGATTGAATCTAATTAGGTTTGATTGGTTTAGAAACTGAGAAAAATATAACTATGAACCAATGACTGATTGTTTTGAAATTAACTATGTCAGCCTTTTCATACACATCTGAAACAATAGCATGCATGTGGACCCTACAAATCCATGTCCTATGTTACCTTTCATATCACTGGAGTTCAATTGACTCTCATCTGAGTGTGCATTATAAGCATTCAGTTTATTTGTTTTTGTCACTTTGTATACATTGCCTCTTAGGTCTGTGTTTTGAGGAAGGATGTTAACCATAATTGTATTCCAGTCCCAGGAGACTTTTCCCCTAAAATGGGCAATGTTAGATTTCCCTAACTTGTCAGTATTTCTGTACCTCTTCCACCTTGCAGTATATTCAAAGACAAACAGCAGCTCAGTTGCGTGCCTCCATGGAACTTTGAGCTAAAACCTATTTTCATTTTCATATAAACAGACAGTCCGTAGAAGGCTGTAAAACTGTGTTTCCTGCCAGCTTGTTTTCCACTTTTCCAGTTTTCCACTTCCTCTATTTTTTCTTCTCAGACCCTAGCTATAGATATTGTGCTTGAGTCATGGCAACTCTTCATGAGATTCTACCATAGCAAACACATTCCCATTATCTTTCTACTTCTACATACTGTATATGGCTATTGTTTAACTAGAAAAATAAGTTCATTAGGGTATATATTCTTACTAAAATGTATTGAAGTAATCTGTTTTCTGTTAGGACATGTTTATTTTTCCAAAATACAGTTGAAATCAAATTCTGAGCAATGCTTTTTTCATCTGTATATTCTGAACTGGTTTTTAATCCAAAATGATCAATGTAAATATGTTAAAAGTGATTTTGTACCACTTTTGGCATCATAGGCTATTAGTCTTCTTACTGTAACCACAGTAAAGATAACTTAGAACAAAAAATTGAATTTGTTTCATCATCAACAGTACATATCCATTATTATGTATTTTGGATAGTTACAGAAGCCTTTTGTTTTTCCTGTTTTTGATTCTAGAAGGAATTCTATTAGTAATATGTTTACAAACATTAATAGATAGTAGTATAACACTTGATTTTTATGTTAACTACTCAGGGAGAGGAATTTATAGGTAAGAATACAGTTATTACTGAGTTAATAGGAAGCATCTTCAAATTATTATACAGAAACATACAGTATAGTTAAATACTGTTAGTTGTCATATATCAGTAGGAAGAAAAGTTGAAATGGCTGTGCTTATTGAGACAGATACAAACGTGATCTCAATTGGAGTATTTGGATGCCCTACTTTTTAGGTAGTTGGAACAGATTTGACTATCATCAAAATCTTAGTGTCTGCCTCTGTCTCCCTACTCAACAACAACTTGGGAATGCTTCTCCCCTATCTATATTCCTCTCTGACAAACACAAGCGCCCCATTCAAATCCTCCACTCACTTGCAAATGGATCATGGGAGGTAAGGCCCAGTAACATTTCAGTCCTCCCTTCTTCAGAGACAGCCAGTTGAGCCACTTCTCTTTTCCTAAATCAAGGCAGACCTGTTTTCTTAAATCTCCCCAGTAATTTATAAGGGAGGGGAGATTCTGAGCGATGGTCTCCCCACTTATCCAACCTGAAAGGGGAACTGGTGGATATATTCTCCAGGCTACTAGATCTCAGTGTCAGGAAGTTTTTCCTAAGACTACATCTTGGAGCAACACCATTAAGGGATCTGGAGGGATAGTTTAAGAATATAGTGAATATAATGTTAAGTATAGCAAAGAGTTAAAAAAATAGCAGGAAAATGGTATACTGAGAGAAAAGAACGTATCCAAATCTTGTATTTTATATTCCTGCCATATATATTTCTCAATTTTCGGAGTTTTAAGTTTTGCTTTATATTTTCTTGTGTGCTTTAGTCCATAAAGAGCCCTCAATTTCCAATCTATACACAATCTCTTATTCTGGTTTTCAATAAATATTTCTGGGATGTGGAATCATTTTAAAATCCTCATTATTAACTAACGAAGCCAAAGCAACACCCTTAATATGGCTTGTTTGTATTCAAAATTGGTGGTCATTAAAAGACCACTTTAAGCAACATAGTTAGAAATATGGGTAGTTGACGTAGGCAGTGTAAAAAGCAAGCAGGCATACTGTCATAAGCTGGCACTATGGCCTCTTTCCTCCTTGCAATATTATAACTACTACTAATCAGATATATTATACTCTACAAAGCTTAGAGTGAGTTTTGAAGATGGATTACAGGAAGAAGAGTTAAAATGTTTGGAGCATAGAACAGATGTTATTCCAACTGGAGCAGCATGAGAAAATGCACAAAGGGGAGAATGGAATGAGAAAACAAAGGCAGCAACAAGAAAAGATTGGGCAATGTATCTGGTGAATAGAGAATGGAAGAGCTGGTGCCTATCAGAGCCAATAAGAGCACAACATAAACAAACAATAGGAGTACAGTGAGAAAACTGGAGAAGAAATATGGAGGAAAGAGCACATCAATTCTCTATCTATAGTACATACAAAGCTTGCACCAGCTGTGCCTAAAGCTCTCTTGAAATCTGGTCTGTTCAGACAGCAAGACAGTCTAATAATTTGCAGCATAAATAATTTTTTAAACTAATTTACATGGGGCACTTAATATTCTGAAAGAATGTTGCCTGCTACGCTGGTGGAAATATAGTTAACAAAAATCAACACAGTATTTCGACCATTATTTGTTTTGATACACAGGGAAATGAGCTGAAGATCATATATTTGGAATACTATATTGATGTGGACAATGTGAGTTGGCCAGAAGGCTTGATTACGACACTGTACTTATGGCTGCATCAGCATTTTCATAGCTTTATAACATGCAACTTGATACAGCCTTAGTCTCAGCACAAGAGCAGTTAAAAAAACCCCACACTCTTAAAACGTTTGTGCATCAATAACAACAAAGCATAACAAACGAAATTCTTGAAATGATAAATTACCCCAAAAAATCACAATTGCTTTAGCAATTAATTAATTGTTTTATTGAGACCATTGATCCAGCACTAAATAATTGTCTTAAGGGGTAGAGGGAAATGTAATGCTTTTTATAGTCAAGCAATTACTATTTTTAGTGTGTTTTATTCTAAATGCAGTGGGATTCCTCCACCAATATTTTTTATATATATACACATACACACATATATATATATATACACACATATATATATATACACACACACACACACACACATATATATATACACACATATATATATACACACACACACACATACATACACACACACACACACACACACACACACACACAGACATATCTTCTGAGCAAGAATTGCTTATTCAAATTTGTGTCGCCCCAGCATCATTCATTGGTCTTATATTGTTGCAGATACTAGCCTGTATGTATCCTATGGATCAATATTTTTATATAGTATTACACAGTGGCCTTATAGTACCAGTTTAGAACCTTCTTTTCAACGTTGTTTTGTTTACGATTACTTTTTTCCCCCCTCACCACTACTTTTGTATTTACAACAATAACTTTTAGCTTACAACTATGGTGTTATACCAAGGAAAATTCATTCTATTGCCTGCAAACCCCATCAATGTTCTTACAGTTTTCTAGCCTTATAATTCCACTTCACCACAGGAAGTGGGGTGGTGGTGGGGGGGTAATAGCTTTTCCCATTTAAATAGGGATTCAATGTGATTCAGACTGCAGGGCAGGAAATCTCCTGTAAGATTTCTTTCAGTTTTAAAACTTCACCAAACTGTAATTTCCATCAAAAAACTATTCTGATATAAAAGTTTTCAATCTGTATAAACAGTAACCAGCTATGAAGGAAACTGTGTAAACTGTGTCATACAGTATGTTAGTGTGCTAGTGATACTACTGTCTTCAAAATTCCTACAGAGCCAAATTTCACAACTGTTTAATGTCTTTGTACCTCCAGACCTGAATTCACTCACTCACTTTTCATAAAAGCTAAAATCACACATTTTAAAAACCACACTCACACTTCTGTTTTTTCCCACCTACTTTCTTCTACTGCTGTCCTCTGGTCCGGCTCTGGCTTTTTTGCTGCCCCAGGCCAAAGGGGGAAAAAAAAAAGAAAAAAAAAAAAAGGCAGAGCAGAATGTGCTGCTCTAAGATTGGCTTGAATGCCGCCCCTTACAGTGTGCCGCCCCAAGCGTGTGCTTCCTAGGCTGGTGCCTAGAGCGGACCTGGTTGTCCAAAACAATGTCTGCAATATTTATTTTTTATATTGTAATCTGTCAAATCTTATTTAATTAACTACATTTTTTCTTTTTGATTAACTGAAAATGTAAAAAAAAAAAAAAAAAATCATTTTCATGTTAACCCAAAGCAAAATTTCCCCCAATTTTTCAGAATTACCAATGAAAGGAAAAAAAGCTGTTATTTGCACAGCTCTAGTGAGCAGTTCTCTGAAATTAGTCCAGCATGAAGATAAGTGAAAGGTGTATGAAACTATGAATTTTTTCATCTCAAATTTGTTTAAAGTGTTATTTTCACCATTGGTGAGTTTTGTTTGCATGAAAATGTCACCATTTTCATCAAGAAAGACTATTTTAGGTGAAAACTACATTTTGTCTTCTGGGAAAAAGCATGAACGTTCATTATTTCTATAAAGTAAAATTATCTCTTTTTGCAAAAAAAAAACAAACAAAAAAAGTCACCATTTTCACACTGGAATGACCCATTTAGAATTTCACAAAGATTTTAGGGAATGTTAACATTTATTGTAGAGGAATCTACATGAAACATTCACCTCCTGCCCCGCCCCCCAACAGTTTTCCTTTCCATCTATTTTCTCACATTGTTTATTTTTCATACAGGTTTGGAAATGTTTTGCAATAAAGTCAGTCAAAGCCTAAACTCATCTAATGAATTCTAAGGTTCATATTCTTTCACGTTTTTGTTGAATTTTAGAAGAACCATCTTATTTTAGTATGTATATTGTTATGGTTGATACTGCTATAGGTCTGTATGCATTAAAAACAAAGTGTATCATCAGTTACAGGAAAACAATGCTAACATTCATCTTGGAACCTCCTATACACGTTTTCCTGTTTTGTTTTTTCACATAACTGTTTTACCAGTAAACTCTATAGGCTATTTTCTAGTACCAAAAAATAAGAAAAATATTTGGGGTCACTTTTTGACATAAATGAGGAAACAAAACACAACAGCTGCCTACTAAAAATATCCACAACCTCTGACCCAAATGATCTCTCTAATTTTATTAACACCTCATCATAGTAGCCAAACAGTGTATTTAATTTAAAAGTTATACTAAAATGTAAGAATGTGCTATGAGCTCTTAGAAAAATTCCTTCTCCTCCATATCCACCAGATTAGCACCCACTATTTCTCCCTATTGTTCCCCCTCTCTCTATTGTAGCCTGCTGCTGTTCCTTAAATTTATCCTACTTCATCTACTACCTAATAGTTGCCCTCCTTAGTTCAAAACCACACAGATGCACAAGGCTCACAGCAAGCCATCTCCATCATGCAAGCTCCACAATGTGGCAGCACAGAAAGAGTGGCCACACAAATGGGGGTTTCTGCATCCTTTGAATCATGGAAGGTGTCTAAGTGTCAGTCTCAAGTAGATAGTGTATCTATTTAATTTATCCCCTCCATGCCATTCTTTGTACTACTTTAACACACAGTACTCCATTCCATAGGCTACAGCAGCAGTCACAGGGGTTCACAGCAGCCCCATGGCCTGTTACTATGTTGGGGGCCTGGATTTAATTCAGTTCAGAGATGCACCTGAATTCTGGATGCTTAATCAAAGCTTAGAATATTAACAAAAGGAATTAGCAGCAGGGATTCAGTTTGTAGGGCTACTGAAATATAATTTAAAAACAGTGCTTTGTGACATTATGTTTTTACTTTATTTTTTAAATATTTATAAGCCTGCTCCTTCTACAGTTAACAGGAGTTTTTACATTGTCTTTTACAGAAGGACTAGATCCTATTTGTAAATATAGTATCACACATATTAACCCTGAAAAAAAAAGTTAAGGGGAGAATTTACCAGCTCTACAGAGCGCAAGATGTCTTTAATGTTAAAGTGTTTAATAAAGATACAGAAAGTTTGTTTTACTAAAGAAAGAAGGTAAAGAAAGTTAAGTAAATACTTTTTTGTGGAAGTTAATGTTCTTGGGGTCCAGGGAAAACAAAGCACCGATATGAAACAGGCAAGATGGACAGCTGAATTAAATGACCATACTGCTTATGTCATGTCAAGCACAAAATCCTTATCCTCTCTCCATTCAAATTCTTCTGAGATACACATTTTCTGAAAAACCTTTCCAAAATTTTCCCCAAGAAAAGATATTTATAAAATTCTCACTTCACTAACTGTGGTATGTAATTGTCAGTTCTGAGAGCAGTGGAGACATGTGCCACCCCTTCCTGCCCTTTGGGTGGGAGAACTCTGGCTCTTCAGTCCCTTCTGTTGTGGGTGGGCTGTCCCTTTGGCCATGTCTTGGTCTGGGGATCAGAGATGATTCCAAGATGGGTTTTGGTGAATAATTGCCCAACCAGTAAATATAAACCAGGTGTAGAAGAAGTGAACCAGGAAATTAGTAAGTATATCATCACCTCAGGGTGTGCTGAGATTTCCCATTCAAGAATTATTTTTACCTCCCCAGAGCTGTTTAGAATGGATGAGGTACATTTATCTGGCATGGGGTCAGATATTTTCTTGGAGGACCTCAGGCAATGGGTGGATTCCTTTCTAGGTGCCCAGAAAGGTGGGGGGAATAGACATCCAGGATGATTATCACAGAGGATGACAGCAGATTCCAGTCTGGTGGGTGGGTTAAGAATGGGCTGCTTGGGCATGGGATGCAAACAACATTGCATGATGAGAGAGGGGTGAGATGCCTTGTGGACTGTGGGGCTCCCCTTATCTCCTCTTTCCTATCTTGGGTGAGGAGGAGGGGAATGACTTGGAACTATGACTTCCTGCCAGGGTCCCTAGGAAGGCATAGGAATGTAGAAAGGGGTATTGTCTTCATACTCATTCTCAGGTTTGTAGAACCCACAACCATTGGTGCCCAGTTAAATTCTGCAGTGGAAGGGCCTTGCCAGGTAACTCAGTGAGTGGTTCATCATTGGTTTATAACTTAATACATTTGCATTCTCCACATTTAACCATATTGCAGTAGAAGGTGATTGCTGAAATATATAATGTGTATGCACATGTGGGGGGTAAGAGAATAGCTATCGTAAGAAGGATAAAAAAAGTGAAGAGCTGCAGAAGTTAGCAAAATGATACAGTAGACAATCTGGAGGTAACTCTATAAAACTGAGAAACTGCAGTTTTTAAACAGAAAGGTTATGACTTCTTCCCACCACCCACTTTTTTTTTTTTTTTTTTTTTAAGAAAAAGGAAAGGGAGAAGAAAAAGAGCTACAGTATCTTAAAAGGATATAGCTCATTCTAATTTTATGACGCAATTAATGGGAAGAATTACCCAGAAATTCATACATATTTCTATGCCAAGTTCGCAGCAGTTGTACAGATTCTGCAATGCCTATTCTAAAGCATGCTGTAAAGAAATCAACACTATTAAATATTCCTTCTGATGAATATTATTTCCATATTTTATTGCACTGTCTGACACCTGCCATAAACCTTGCAAACTTCATGAGGGAAAGTGTCACAGCTATTTGGGTGTCATTGTTTTATCATCAGTATATTTCAGATACATTACTTTATCAGATTAAAAATTGGTGTATGTTTGAGCCAGTTTAATTTGCAATAAATACACACTTCTAACTAATGCTTTTGCTGCCATTTTGATTTACTAAAAATTTGCTTATGCACATGGCCTGTTTAATCCATCTTGAAGGGCATTTAAAAATAATTTCACATTGGTGCAGTTGGCCAGAGTGGTTGCAGCTCCAATTGACTCATGACAACTGTGCAATTAAGAACCATACCAACTAAGAACCAGCTCTTTCCTTTGACTTTAATGGGAGTTGGATGGGCTCTAATCCCTTTATTTATAGTGAAAAGATGATGGTCACAAATCTGGCTTTATTCTCTGCTAAGACACTTCCCACTGAGCAACAAAGTCTGTTTCTTGTAGTTGCAGCCAGTACATGCTTGTTATATTTCTCAGTCACTCCTAATGCTATATCAGAGTGGGTGCTGGCAAGTGAAAGAGAGCTCATTTATTTAACTAGAAATAATACAAAACAGTAGTCTAATCACATAAGGAATTACCAGCAATCAGACTTCAAAGGATTCCTTAGTAAAAGTGCAAAGATATTATATCAATTACAGTGTGAATGAAGTACATTTGGCAGTGGCTCAGAGTGATCTTTTTTCCGCAGCTATCTGAAGCTTAGGATTCTTCCTCTATCTTACAGAAAGATGCCTGTAATATAGCCACCAAAACCTTATCTTCAAGGATATGAACCTCATCTATAACCTTTTCATTCTAATTTTAAGTGGGCTGCTGCATAAGGGCTTTATCCTTCCCTCCTGATTCCTTTAAACTTGTAAAGTTCCTTTCTCAATTTGTTATTGAAACTGAATAGCCTAAAGGTGTATCATAATGAACAGTAGCTACAGACAATCTACCTCCAGGCTTTCCATCAAGGTGACATTGGGAGAGTAAAGTGTAAGGATTTTTCTTTCTCACTAAGCTCTAATGTGTGTGAAACACATTTTGATACATTAATAAAGGCTTTATTTCATAATCAAATTTATATTTGACCATAAAGAAACTGTAGTCAACCAGTTCCAGAAGGAAGGGAAAGACTATCAAAACACATTGAGCAGGAAAAACACATTATCAAATGAAAGGAAATAGTAATCTAAAATAACCTTAAATTAAACCATTTCATGTTTTATGCTGCACTTTTCATTGTGCAGTAGATATAGCATTCAATGCCATTCACTGACCTGTCTCATTATTCTGAGGCACATACCATGACTGTCTCACAATTTCCCAATTTAATTAAATGGGAAACAGCTTTCTGAGTCACATCTCAGGAAGTAAAGAACTTTTGCTCTCTCTTGCACACATGTATTTCTGAAACAATCGACCTTTACAAGTGGAATCAGAAATACTCTCTCTGTATAATAGCCATTTATCTTTTCTCTCACCACCTCCTTTGTCACAGTGCTATCCTTTCAAAAGTTCTCCCTCAACCCTCAGAGGTCAACATTCTATTTAGCTTTCTAGATCAACCTGGAACATTTCATTTGTTGAAAGATCACATATTCAGATTTATCTTGTACATATCTAAACTGGGGATTAAGATGCTGTATTGAAACAGACATCTCGCAACAAAATTAAATTGCTAAATTAACTACAGAGTTCCATATTCAATCAGCAAAAGGCAGTATTAGAGAGACATGACTGTGCAGATGAACATTGGCGAATTTTCCATATTACTAGTCAAAATGCTGTTGCCATTAGTGTGATGTTACACCCCATTTTCTTCAAAGAAATATGGTTATATGAATATGGTATAAGATATACTTTATGCAAGATGGCCCATGTAAGATATCATTGGAAAGGTTATGATTTATGGAATGTGATTATCCAAACTTGTATGCATGTACCATTTCTGTATCTGAAGTTAGGAATATTGACTAAGGCCTTGGCTACACTTGTGAGTTACAGGGCAATAAAGCCTCCCAGAGCGCTGTACCTCACTCACTGTCTACACTGGCAAGGCACGTACGGCGCTGTATCTCCGTGGCTACAGCGCTGCTGGTACTCCACCTCCTCGAGAGGAATAACAGCTGTTGCGTAGTGGCTGAGACGCTGTTGTTAAAATGTAGTAATCGGAGTACGCACTGACTGACCTCCGGAAGCTCCCTTTGTTTTGAAACGGCACTTCCGGGTTGGAGTTCAGAGCTCTGTTCTGGGGGCTGCTTATCAAAAAAACAAAACACAACTACTGCTTACTTTGAATGAGTGAGAGGCAGGCAGGGAAGTGCCTGCTGTTTGCTTTCAATGAGTGAGAGAGAGGCAGGGGAGGTGGGGGTGTGTAAACTTAGGAGATAATGAGCTGACCCTCTGCGGATACCCCAAAAACCCACTCTCTCCCCCCACACGCTCCCTGTCACACTCCACCTCAACCCCCCATTTGAAAAGCACGTTGCAGCCACTTGAACGCTGGGATAGCTGCCCATAATGCACTACTCCCAATACAGCTGCAAATGCCTCAAATGTGGCCACAACAGTGCGCTGGCAGCTGCCAGTGTGGACAGACTGCAGCGCTTTCCCTACTCAGCTGTATGAAGGAAGGTTTAACTCTCAGCGCTGTACAGCTGCAAGTGTAGCCTTAGCCTATGTAATTACAACTGTGTGTGTACTTGGGGAAACGCCCACCAGACAGTAAGCAATCAGCCTTAATGGGCCATTAGAAAGACAATGAGTCTTGGAAGATATGGATCGTCCATCTGCCTGGAGTTCCTTCCCATGGACATTGCAAATAAACCCGGTTTCATAGTTGCTTTGACACTTCAAAGTCCGGTGATAAGAGTATCTGATATAAAATACCACCTTGGACACTGCTGGCATTTTTTCTCTGTAGGCGTATGGGGATCAAACAAAGGTTTCCTGCCTGAGGTAAATCCTTTTTAAGGCTGGGGAGGGGGTTAATCTGGACTCTCCTCCATTGACTACCCAAGAAGAAAGACTGCTGAAAGTACCTGAAGGGACAAAGGAACTAACCTGAGGGGAAAGACAGGGGTGAGTCCAGACTGAGACAGGGGTTCAGTCTGTAAGAAGAAATAACTGGAACTCTAAGATACTGAAACTCTGCAACTTGCCTAAAATAACATTTGGGGTGAGACATTACTTCTTGAAACCAGTTTATTTAAGATCTTAAACTTAGTATCCATGTTTTGTTTTTATTTGCTCAGTAATCTGCTTTGTTCTGTTTGCTATCCCTTATAATCACTTAAAATCTGCCTTTTACAGTTATACATTTGTTTTGTTTATTATTAAACCCAGTTTGTGCAATTTCTAATGGGAGGGAGCAAGAAGTTGTGCATCTCTCTCTTAACATTGAGGGAGAGGGCGAATTTTTATGAGCTTGCGCTGTGTAGATCTTTCTATACAGCGCAAGGCAATATATCTTTGGGTTTGCACTTCAAGGGAGGTGGGCACCTGAGTGCTGGGGCAAGTCCCCTAAGCTGAGTCTTTCCAGAGCTGATCTCAATGCCTATGTCTTTCTGCAGGTGGGTGTGGACCTGCCTGTGTGTGTGCCAGAAGAGGCTTAAGAGCCTGTCTCGGTAAGAAAGGGTAAAGGGGGCCCAGGCTGGCAGAACAGGTGGGCTCAGTGGTATCCCAGTACATCAGGTGGCACCTTAACATTCTATCTAAGGTGTGAGGGTACTTAACTAGTCTCCAGCGCATCATCAAAGATCTACAACCTATCCTGAAAGATAATCCCTCACTCTCACAGATCTTGGGAGACAGACCAGTCCTCGCTTACAGACAGCCCCTCAACCTGAAGCAAATACTCATCAGCAACCACACACCATACAACAAAAACACTAACCCAGGAATCTATCCTTGCAACAAAGCCCGATGCCAACTCTGTCCACATATCTATTCAAGTGACACCATCATAGGACCTAATCACATCAGCCACACCACCAGGAGCTCGTTCACCTGTACATCTACCAAAGTGATATATGCCATCATGTGCCAGCAATGCCCCTCTGCCATGTGCATTGGCCAAACTGGAGAGTCTCTACGCAAAAGAATAAACGGACACAAATCTGACATCAGGAATCATAACATTCAAAAACCAGTAGGAGAACACTTCAACCTCTCTAATCACCCAGTGATAGACTTAAAGGTGGCAGTTTTGCAACAGAAAAGCTTCCAACCAGAAGCTGCTGAACTTTAATTAATATGCAAACTAGATATCATTAACTTAGGTTTGAACAGAGACTGGGAGTGACTTGGTCATTATGTTAATTGAATCTATTTCCCCTAGTTAAGTATCCTAGTTAAGTACCCTCACACCTTTGTGTAACTGTCCATAATGGGCCATCTCGATTATCACTTCAAAAGTTTTTTTTCCCCTGCTGATAATAGTTCCTCTTAATTAATTAGCCTCTTACAGTTGGTATGGGTACTTCCACCTTTTCATGTTTCTCTGAATGTATAAATATCTTCTTACTGTATGTTCCATTCTATGCATCTGAAGAAGTGGACTGTAGTCCACGAAAGCTTATGCTGAAATAAATTTGTTAGTCTCTAAGGTGCCACAAGTACTCCTGTTCTTTTCGCACAAAGATAGTCCCTCTCCTGAAGTGCTTTAAGTCTAAACAGAAAACACAGATAAAGGGTGGGAGAAACAAATTGTGTGTTCTGTAAAGCACTGGGCACATTATCGATGTAAAGATAATTTAGTATTAATAGCACCGTTATGCAGTAAAATTGGTTCAATATGACTTATGAATCAGGTCACCTATTGGTCCACCAACACCTTTGTTTTAACTTGGAGAGCTCTAACAGCATCACGAGGAAAGGTGGGATTACCAAAAAGAAAGGAAGAATTTAATATATTTCAAACAATGGTTTGACAAAAATGAATAAAGAGGATAGGCACTTCTCCAGAAACTTTGAGATAATAGTTTAAGGCTTGCATCTGAAGAAGTGGGTATTCACCCACGAAAGCTTATGCTCCAATACCTCTGTTAGTCTATAAGGTGCCACAGGACCCTTTGTCGGTTTGAGATAATAGGCATTTCTTCCTACTTTGATATGTAGTAAGATAGAAGAGAAAAACCTTCAGGAAATGACTGATTTAGTATCCACAAGGTCTGTCCAATTTATCTTGAATGCTATTTGCAGTAATTGTTTAAGCTGATATATCAACATTTTGTAGCTAGCTCAACAGCTCGAGGAATGAAAAATTATAATTTGAGCATATCACATTAGTATCCCAGATGGAAACAGAAAAACTGGGATGGTATTCTTCAACAATGAATCTAGCTTGGATGTTTTTTCTCTATGCATATAAAATACCTGCAAAAGATACTCTTGTGAAGAGCTATATTATCTACATTTAACAGAGGATCATAGTATAAAATACCTGACTATCCAGGGAAAGAAATACTGCATGTACTATAAAATAAGATATTCATCACTTACTAAGTTTCAAGTTACTAAAGCTGAGAGAAGCAAATGAATCTTGGAAATTTAGCGTTTAGAATTCATTTGAAAAATCAAATACAATGAATCACTGTGACAGCAGCATGGAACTTTGAGAGGACTTGGGCTGGAGTATCAGTGGGATGGTTAAGTCGGTTTTAGCATTAAGAGGCCTTTTTCACCCCTTCCCTGTCTTCATGAAACAATAATGAAAAGTGGGTAAGTAGGTGGGGCATCACAGAAAATTATAAATATTAAGAAACATTGTATCTTCCTTTTTCTGCCTGAGTGACAGTAGTAGTTCTAGTTTTATTTACTTCCCTACTTTTCTTCTTACTGTTTTACCACTATCTCACAGGAGGATGCAGTGAAAATTACTGTTTTATTTAAAGCAGTTTAATTATTTTCAGTTGTTATAAAGAAGTGGTTTTGGCTTTTCAGTTACAAATGTCTTGTTTTTCATTGCTCTTTGCTGTCTAATTTGTCCCTCTCTCCCTCTGTTTTGTCTGCTAAAAAAACCCCAAAAAACCACATGAGAAAATAGATTATTTTAGTCAATTCAATTGAATAGTCATGAAATAACATGTGTTGGTTGATACAATAGTGGTATGAGACTTTTAAGGCTTGCTATTGTTACACACACATGCAAACAGCAAAATATTAGGAAGTCTTGAACGTTATTAGTAGCAGGCCCTGGTGACAATTCATTATTATTAATGGATCTGAGCCAAAGCTTTTTGAAATCAAATAGACTATTTGTTACTAGCTTGTCTATTCAAATTTTATCTCCACTAAGTTTTCAACAGAGTGTGGGGTTTTGACTGAATACTTTATTTGCAAATAGTGAACAATAGAGATATATTTAAGTATAGATTTTTTTAAAACAATTTTGGTTGAAGATTCGGCCATTTCACTCAAAGATTCCACTGTGTACTTAGTCTGGGAATTCTTTCATAGTATTGCCTGAAGAAAAACGAACATACTGCCCTTATCAAGGTAAATGAGAAAGAGAAAGCTCTTCAATGCTCTGAGACAGAGCTGAGAATACTAGCGGGCAGCTGCACAAGTTGATTTTTAAAGGGAAAATCATTTATAGTAATAATTTGACTTTATGTAAAGAAGGGTTGTTTCATCCATCATCTCCAGGCTTTTTGCAGTTTGTGTAACACTTTACAGACAGGTTATAGATGGGTAAACTGAGGCAGAGTTTTCAAATCAGATTTCATTTTATCTTTTCAATGAATAAAATATTAATAAAAAATAAAATAACACACCCAGTGCCACTGGGTCTCCCCACTAGCTATCCACCTCAAAAAATAATAAAGATGTCATAGATTTGTAATAAATACTAGAACTTACATATAGGAAAGACATCATACTATTAAAAAGGTAAAGGAAGAGGCCCTCTTCAACAGTATATGAGTGGTAGTGTAGGAAGGTATTGTGCATGTGAGGTGGATTTTGTTTTACACTAGCCTATAAAATAACTGATACATCAAAATATAGTCTGAGTAAACTTAACATGCAGTAAAGGAGATGCCAAGCAACCTCAAATCCCATTGACTGATGGGAGCTGAGGCCACACTGGACCTGACTGGATTGGCCCATTAGATGAAAATCTAACAAGTTCATTTTTATTGCTTCAAAATAAAGACAGGTGAGTAGTTTTTTCCCTTAATATTTTCTTTTATTACAAGATCCATTTCCCTTGATTTGTGTGTGTGAAAAGTGTTAGAAAAAAGGATGTGTATATATAAAATAAATGGTCCTACATATGGCATACTATTCAATTTTTGTAAACATCTCATTTGTGTGTAGCAGCTTATGCCAACATTTCCATTGCATTGGAATACAAGTTTGTCTCCTAGAAATATCTTTCAGGCAGTACAGTATCTGCATATAGGATGTGGTTTGCAGTTCAAGCAATATTTAAACGGCATAGAATTCATCTGTGATAACAATAAGAGCCTCCAAGGAACAGTTTGCCTCACAGAAGGGAGTTTTAACAGCATGAAATGTTCACCGACTGCACTCTAAGCCAGGGCAGAATGGAATAGCAGCTAGAAAATGTGTATTTCCCCACCTCTCCCCACACAATGTTATGTGACCAATATTTTTACAGATATCTTATTTTCAAAGGCAGAAGGTTAAAGAAAATGTACTATTTTAGCAAATGTGGTTATACATGACAGTGATGATAATGGGGTATTTTATAACAAGGTCTCAGTTACAAGATTTTTGTGGGATAGAGCTGGATTTAGGAATAATCCCTTTAACCCAGGACTTGTCTACACTACAAAATTAAGTCAATTTAAGTTGTGTGAACGTACAAGCCACCGCTGTAATTAAACTGCTGTTGCATGTCAACAGTAGCAGCACTTGCATCGATCCAGAAAGCAGTGCATCGGTGGTAGCTGTCCCATTGTGCAACTCACCACCATCTAGCACAGGGTGTTTTAGGAAGGGTTTGCAATGCCTCAGCGGAGCAGGTTCAGTGTCCCATGATGCAGTTTTCTTCATCCCATCATTCCATGGGTATCCTAGGATGTTTCATATTGCTTTTCAAAAGCCTCTGTAACCTGCACATCCACCATCTCTGTCAGAAAGCATGGATCCTGCACTGCTCTTTAAAATTGAACTGAGCATTACAAACACAATGCACCTGATCCTGCAGTATTTCCTGAGCTGTGAGTCTGATGATGATGCCTTGGAGGCTGCCTTGCTGTGTGCCATGGCATTTGTGGAGCAGCTTCACATGGTGGACGGCTAGTTCTGAGCACGAGAAATGAGCACTGACTGGTGAGATTGCATCATTAAGGAGGTATGGGATGATAAGCAGTGGTGTCAGACCTTTCGGATGTGCAAGGCCACCTTCTTGGAACTGTGTGTGGAGATTGCCCCAGCCCTTTGGTGCAGCAATACCAAAATGAGAGCTGCACTCATGGTGAAGAAGCGAATGGCGATTACTGTATGAAAGCTGGCAACACCAGATTTCTACAGATCAGCCAGGAATCATTTTGGAGCTGGGAAATTCACCATTGGGGTCACTGTGATGCAAGTGTGCAGGGCCCTTAGTCACGTCCTGCTACGAAGGACTGAGATTCTGGGCAACGTGCAGGAAATAGTGGATGGTTTTGCAGCAATGGGGTTCCCGAAGTGTGGTGGGGCAATAGCAGGCATACATATCCTTATTTTGGCCTCAGATCACCTTGCAATGGATTACATCAGCATAAAGGGCTACTTTTCTATGCTATTACTGGTGGATCACTGGGTTGTTTCACAGACATCAATGCAGGCTGGTCAGGGAAAGTGCATGACGCATGCACCTGTAGGAATGCAGGCCTGTACAGAAAGCTGCAAGCAGAGACTTTCTTTCCAGACCTGAGGATTACCACTGGGGATGTGGAAATGCCAATAGTGACCCTGGGAGACCCAGATGACCCCTTCCTCCCACAGCTCATGAAGCTGTTCACCAGCCACCTCAACAGCATCAAGGAGCACTTCAATAACAGGTTCAGCAGGTGCAGAATGACTGTTGAATGTGCCTTTGCCTGTTTGAAGGCTGCTGGTGCTGTATACTCAGAATGTTAGGCCTTGGTGAGGACAATATCCCCATGGTCAAAGCTGCCTTCTGTGTCCTTCATAATATCTGTGAAGCAAAGGGGGAAAAGTTTCCACGGGGTGGAATGTGGAGGTGGATCTGCTATTTGCTGATTTTGAGCATTCAGAAACCAGGGTATAAGAAGAGCTCAACGGGGAGCTATTTGGCTTAAGGAGGCTTTGAAGGAGCATTTTAACAATAAGCCTCAGTAATGTGTGTTGTTGTAGTGTGCTGAGCCTAGCCCTTTTTTATTTTTTGGAGCTGTCCCATTGTGCATAAACCTCATAATGATTGCTATGTGGGCGCTACTATAACAATGCAAGTGCACATGTTGCTGTTTTCTATATATGTTAGCAGCAGCCAGCATATGTTGGAGACTAATAAACAATTTGAGTTTCCATAAATAGATTTTTATTCCACACCCATACAAACATACCTATGTAATGCTGAAATAAACTTCATATATACGGGGAAAAGTATCTTTAAAGGAGAAAGGACAGGGAATTCACAAGCACATACACCAATAAGGCTCTCACACGTGGGTGTATGTGCAGCTGTCATTGAGTGTATTGCTGGAAACCTCCTGCAGACTACTTAGATCAACATAAGCAACACAATGTCTGTACTGCATAGCCCTAACTACATCAACCTAGCATTACGCCTCTTGCTGAGGTGGCTTTATTAGGTCGGCACAGCGGGTGAGTTAAAGTGGCGTGAGGGACACCTGCATATTTAAGTTGATGTAAGCTGCCTTATATTGACCTAACTTTGTAGTGTAGACCAACCAACAGAGGGCTGACAGGCTATCTTCACCTTGCTCCCGGCCCCTGCTAACATGGAAGAAAGGGATCATCTTGGCAATCTGAGGAAAGCAAATGGACACCCGGTAATGCCATGTCACCTTACAAGTCACATGTCAAAGTATGAATTACCAGACAAATAAAACAGATACATGTTTTTGTACATCTCTTGTCCTTTGAGCCACCGAACTTCTTGGCTGTGTGTGGAAGGCAAGATTTAGAATGTGTCAGTTCCTTTTTCAAACTAGAACCAAAAGAAGAAATTCTTACTGAGCCTGTTAGTTCTTTACATAGAAACAGTTAGTCAAATGATTAGAACAGCATGGCTTGTTGATGCAGTACCACAGACAAAACCCATCAGATTCCAAAGCATCATTTTTTGAAGTCAAAGGTTATGAGATGGAGTATATATAGAACGGTACATGTCAAAGTGAATTCAGTAAACTTCAGTGTGAAAAACGAAAAATAATTGAGAATCGTGAGAAAACTACAGAGAAAAACTTTAAGTGATGAGTAAAGAATTCCATATCCTTTGTGATACACCATATTGTCTATTTATATACATTTCTTCTTGATCAGATCTACACAAACCTATGCATCACAACAGTATGACTGTACCCAAATAGGACCAGAGTTTAATTCCCACTGGAATGGTATTATAATGATGTTGTACTGACAGTATATCAAAAGTCACACAAACATATATGTATACAATGTCACACAGCTCCCTTGGCAGGACCCGCACCAGACTGCTGTGTTTATGTCCTGCCATACTGGCCCCATATTCTCTTCTCTGGGTCAGTACGCTCCAGACTCTGTTGCTGGTTCCAATTTCTCTGACACACTTCTTTGGTACAGACTATCTGCCACCACTCCACAGAAATGGGACCTCCCAGTTCAGCTGCATTAGGCTCCCAAGAGCAGTCCAGACAACTATCTGCCCCAGTAGCTTAAATACACTCTTTCCCAGAGCTCCATCTTTGTGGGAGCTCCCAGTCTACAATTCACCTCTTCTTGGACATGTGATAGTTGAAGCAGACAGACCATGTAGGCTTGGCAATGGTTTTGAAACATACTTAGTCTTTAGGTATCACAAAAGATACAGATCCAGACAAATATTAAAACCCTGCACACACTTCCCTTAGTCCAGAGAATATTTCTCAGTGATAAGGAATCTAGGATCCCCTTCCTGCACATGGCTGCTGCTTTAAATCATGAAGGATCTCTCTTGTATAGTCAATTTCCTTCCTTTTGACTGGTTCCATAGTTGAACAAGACCCCCTGCTATGAAAGCATGTCTCTCTCTCTCTCTCCTTCCCAAACTTTCTGTGAATCCCCTCCCCAGATTCACAGTCTCTGTGTTTTAAAGGACTGTACCAAATTCCACTGCTTTACACACCATACCCTGAAGGGAAGTTTGAGAACATTGGTTTATCCTAGCCTTTAGCCATCCCATTGTCCCACGTGTTCCCATTTCAATTCAGGTTAATGACCATTCAGGTTAATGACCCTCCATTGTAAGCCTTTCCTCAGGACCCCTTGGAATTTCAGTGCAAATACAGTAGTAAAAAGACAAGAGAAAGCAACAAGGCCCACACATTCAAAATGGAGTTTTCTGTCTCACAAACACACATGTAGGATTCCCCAATATGAAACAGAATTTTTAAGCTGTATATAGACAGATTCTTCAGATCATCACAACTGATTATAAATAAAATACAGCTTGACTAGCCAACCTGCAAATTTTAACAGGGAAGAATGCATTTAGCAATCCCTGACAAATAGCACAATAATCCTTTTCCCAGAATCCATACTAGTGTGACTAATTCTTTATCCCAAAAGCTCAACTGCACTATGATTCCTGGTCTAATTCAAATTCATACTCTCCCTCTGGTGCACCAGTGGCTATAGGCCAGACTTGATTAAAGTTGGTGCACATATTAGGCCCTGCTGGAGCTGACAGAATCAGAGCTCTGTGTGCTGAACAATAACAGAAAAACACAACACTTAGCTTATTGCTTTCCTCCATCCACTTCAAGACCCTCCTCACAGGCTCTCCCCCACCAGATGCAGCATATTCTGAAATCTACAATATAGTCTCAAATTCAGGCTCTGACAAAAAACAAAAACAAATCAGTAATAAAAACAAAGCCTGTTTGCAAATAATTTTTAAATAAAGAGGAGCTACATTAGTTGAATAAACTACTATGACTAGGTTAAATAGTAGTGTGGCCAGATGTCTGAATACAGCCAATAATCCCATGTGACAATCCCATGGTTGTCATATTGGCCACGAGATCTTCAACTCATAAAACATAATCTGCACTGATACTCAAGTTAACCACAGCTAATTGGTCTTGGAAACTTTAGTGTCAGACCAAGTAAGGTAAGGTATACACCAGTATCAGTTCCACTTTAGCTACGTTCTAGAACTGACTTCTAAGAACCACTAGAGATAGAAGCCAAATGCAAACAAACAATTTGGCCATATCATTTGAAGTCCCAGGTTTTCAAACATGTCCATGCATGACTTGATCAGTGCCCAACACACATATGCAAGTCACGGCTGCCTACACATTGGGTATTTTTCACAGTTTTGCATGTGTATGTTTGAAAATCTGAGCCACATTGTCATCCAATGTCTCCTGCAAGCATGCAACACATTCTCTACAAATGGTGGCAACTTTATTAACTGCTGGCCTCATAATTAACAGCACAAATCAAAGATCTGGGTCATTACCTGCCAGAACCCTGCACTCCTGATATAAAACAATCAGCACAATCAGGAAAACAGACATTAAATGCTGCACTCTGGACCTACGATTTTCAGTGGCCTATGTCCATGTGATCTCCCTCTGCCTGTACTAAAAGGGCTCAAAAGGAGCCATGGCAAGGAGACATAGTTCTTCTTTGATATAACTAAAAGGCTTGAATAATCTGTTGTCTTTTGCTTAAAACAAAGGGACATTACAATTCCTTGCTACCATTACAAAGACCACCTTACTTGGACTGACAGCCTTTGGAAGTAAGATCCATGCCAATGGCCACTTCATATCCTGGCAGCTAAAGTCATCTTTGGAACCCGGAATTGGGAATCAACACCAGGGCGCATCATAGCGGCAGCAAATGCCTGTCTGTTGGGCATCCCTGACACTATTTTCATCTCTCTTGCGCTGGCATCTGACTTAACAGTACTAAGAGTGCCTGGTCTGTAAGCCCAGAGCAGGCAGCATGAGTTGGGCTCAGCAGAAGTGCTCCCAGACCAGCCAAAAGGTTTTGAATTTATAAAGTAATCCCTGCAATTTATAGCTCTTTAAATTCAGGGGGGAAATCCTTAACAAATGAATAATCAGAATGATACAAAAATAACATTTAACTGATAATCTCATAAGAAGGCAGACACTAAATTTGACAGACCTATCTATGCCTCTGGATTTAAATTCTTCTATTTTAAAATTAAAACAAACAGTGTAGCAAAAGAAATGCCTTTTTTTTTTCAAAGGTGCATTAAATAGCAATAGCAAAAATGGGCCTAAGTCTTTTTCTGAACAGTAGTTTCACTCTTCCTCCTCCAGAGAATTAAACACCTCCCAGCATTGCTGTCTTCTAGGGAAATCTAAATTAAAAGGTTATTGTGCCATTAGCATACAAATTCCTCCCAGTTAAAGCAATAGATTTTTAAGATTTCACAAAGCTGCATAGGAAAAAGCAAAAAAAAAGCCCATTCACATTATTCATAAATTATGACAATTGTGGCATTTGGGTGAAATGCTTTAAACTACTGCTCTCTTTTTTTCCCTACTCCTCACACACTGTATATGCTCCTTCACAGACAAACTTAATTCACTGGAACAATTCTACTTGGCTTTAGAGATTATATAATTTGTCATTGAACCAACACATTAGTGGTTGAGGAGACAGAATTTTCCCATATGCTGCCAAAACAAAAAAATGAAATATGGTTTGGTTTTCATTAATGTATAATTAATGCCTTGAATTTTAATTACTTCAGATATAATTTGGAAGTGAAAATATTCTTCAGCCAGAATAATACATACAATGTGAAATGGACATGCTTACTATTAATACCCACTGTTTATCTTCAATAATTAGTTCCTTTGATTGAGTAGCCTGCATGTGTCTGTCAGAATATAAATTTAGTGCTGCAAATGGAACCTATTCATTCTACATGGCTTGCAAAAATAAAACGGAAGTCTGATTTTTGAGCACAGTAGGCTTTCAATTAGGTTTCCTTTATACCTAGGTGATGTGAATATGGAAAAATACTACATGGTTAACTTGCAGGGGATTTTGAGTGACACCTTGAAAACAGAATGTACTTCCTAAACACTGATACTTGAAATTTAAACTGAACTGGAGAGATATGAACAGGCAAATTTACCAACCTGCTCTACAAACACAGATCACAATCTGTGACAAAAATTGTGACTAAATCTTTAATATTCAAACTGGCAAGTACTAACACCAAAGATTTGGCTTTAACTCATCATTATATTTAATGTCACTAACACAAGGTTTGCTGCACCTGAGAGTTTTGGTTAGAGCTGTGTAAAACATGCATCATGAACCCCAGTAATGTGGAACACTGGACCGGTTTTGGGTTAGTAAAAACCACAGAAGTCTGCCTGGTTCTTTCATCACTCATCAGCTCTGTCTATTTATATCTAGATAAGGTATCCTCAAACAGGATTACAGGAGAGGATATGGACACAAGGAACTATATTTTAAGGGGACAGATATTTTTACTGTAAAGATATTTATCACAGAAGATAAAGTTTCACTCCGATGTCCATTCCTCCTTGGCCACTTTATAATGTCAGCAAATTAATCCTATAGAATATGACCACTTGATCCTAAAAGATGACTGCATAATCCTCACAAAGATACCTTACACATATACTCAAAAGATGACTCTTATTAGCACAAAATGTTTCTATGAAGTTCTCCCTTTTCCCCGCTCTCTCTCTCTTTAAAGCTCATTCTTTAGGCATAAAAAGACCTGCAGTACAGAAGATTCAGCTCAGGTTTTTGGAATCCTAAGCTTTGTAAGTTAGTTGACCTGCAGATTTATATAGCAGATACTATAGTAAGGCATTTGTATTGTAGCACAGTTCTAAGGAACAAAGGAAAGTTCCCTCACTCTTTTAAGGTAAAACATTTTATCATTGACTGTGGCTTTTGACTGCTATGCACCTATTGTTCAGAGTTTTAGCTTTGTTCTGAGTTCCTTGGTGACTAATTGTGAAATCTCAAAACGTCAGACTATTAAAATGCCAGAAACAACCCTATATATGGAGGTTTTTCTGATTTTCCTGTATTATTCTCCCCCAACAGGGGATTAATAGGCAGCAGGTTTAAAACAAACAAAAGGAAGTATTTCTTCACACAATGCACAGACAACCTGTGGAACTCTTTGCCAGAGGATGTTGTGAACGCCAAGACTATAACAGGGTTCAAAAAAGAACTAGATAAATTAATGGAAGATAGGTCCATCAATGGCTATTAGCCAGAATGGGCAGGGATGGGGTCCCTAGTCTTGGTTTGTCAGAAGCTGGGAAATGAGCGACAAGGGATGAATCACTTGATGATTACCTGTTCTGTTCATTCTCTGTGGGGCACCTGGCATTGGCCACTGTCGGAAGACAGGATACTGGGCTAGATGGACCTTTGTTCTGATTCAGTATGGCCATTCTAATGTTCCTAATAACAATCAAGTCTGACTAAAAATCCAAAGAACTGACAAAATATACTACATCCTGAGAGATAAAAATTCTTGAAGACTTTGTGAAGCTTACTTAGGTACAAAGTCTACAGTGACACATTGGTAAAACCAATTACAAAAATCATAGAGCAGGGCAAAAATCCTGTTCCTTTAGGATGAGCAAAAAATAGATATCAACATGTCTAATGTCAGGTGACAGAAACTGCTTACAGCCTTGTGAAGAAAAAGCTTAAATTTCAAAACAGTGTCTCATGGGCACCACAACCTCATAAAAGCAGGCGAGATTTAATAAAATAACTTGAGCCAGGCTATCCGTCAGTTTTTCATAGTTGGAGGCTGTAGTCATTTATGGAGTAGGAATGAGAGTTAATACAGCCCAAGAGACAAATTAAAGTTATTAAATATTTATTAGCTTACCAAAGCCACATTTAACAACCACCCAGAACAAGGAAGGGAAATACATAGTTTGACTGATGAAATCAATTCAACATGCAGGATGACAAGATAGAATATAAAACTTTGTTAGCAATGTCTTCCTTAAATAGACCCTGATCACATCTCCACAACAAAATCTATCTGTAGCCAAGTCCTGCTGGATTGAACACACCTTGTCAAGGCCACTTCTTTACTCAGTGGAGCATTTTTTTTTATCCTCTTTAGAGATCTGTTAGAAAATTCGATTTTATTAGAGACAGCCTTACCATTTCTGAATGGGCCTGTGAAGCAATGTTTTGCCCCCCAAACCTAACTAGCTCCTAGCCACCATGATCACACGACTATTCACTGGTCTGAAGGCAAGTCAGCAAGAGGATTCTTTGGCGGTATATCTTCAAACAGAGACAACCTCCTTTTCAATTAACCACGAGTGCACGTAGGAGGAGGAAATAACCTTTTGGTTCCTCAGCGCTCTGCTACTCAACAGCCACCCAGCTGGTTGTGCTGCCAACATTTAAGCAAATTTTGCTAAGGACGATTGTTCAAATGAGAGAGAAGCCTGAACACCACTAGACCCCCTGCCACTAGAGGATTGCAGGCAATTTCTAGTGACCTTGGTACTACATAGCACTTTGCAAACATTTGGCTTGTCTACACTTGAAAGTTGTTGCAGGTTAACTTGAGTTATTTCACACTAAAGCATGTTGCAACCAAACAAGTTTTTGTCTGTGAATCAACTGGCGTTTTAACCCTCGCTAATACACTCACTTTGGAAGTTGGTTTACTGAGTTGCAGGATGAGTATACCCTCAACAAAGTAGATATGGCTGCATTGCCACTCTGAAATAACTGTTCTGCATCTGGCAGTCCGTTCACTGTTATTCCACACTGCTTTGAGGTCTTGCTGGATCGGCTGGTCAGTTTATCTGCGTGCCCTCACTGCTCTGGGGTCCTCCTGGCCAGGTGTCACCTCAATGTTTAAATGCTGGCACACAGCCAGGTATGGCCTTTGTGATTTCAGCTCATGGCAAGTTCATACACTTGGAGTCAAAGAATTGTTATACAACAGCTGTGCCTCGTCCTTCTTTGTGGTCCTGTGCTGAGGTCCTGGATTTCACTGCCCATTAGGGAGAGGACTGTGTCCAGGCTGATCTTGAATGCACCAAAAATGCATAGATCTACAAGTGACTATCTGGACAGTAAGCATTACAAGCTACATTACAATGCACCCTATTGGTGGATCAAACTCAGTTCTGGGCACTATTGGGATACCACTATGTTGGGCTAGCCTCCTTAGCTTTTAATCTCCCTGCCTGATGCTCAAAATGGCAGCCCCGCCAGAGATTTAAAACACTCTACCATTTATTTCTCCAGAAGTGTGCAAATACAACCACTGTTCAAGCTTACTCCGTCCAGCCCCACACCTCTTTGCTGCAGTGCTTATTACTCCTCATCCAAGGTTGTATCACCATGTGGGTTACAAACGAGAGCGATTGGACAAATAACACATTGTAGCTGCAGATACACAAAAGAAAAGCACTAGAAATATTTTTCTGACTCACTGGGTCATTTGTGTCCTCAGCTTTGAGAAAACTGGAGCTGTTTTGAGAAAAGGAAATATTTTGAAAAAAAGAAAAAGGAAATATTTAAAAGCCTTTAAGGCATTCAAGCATACTCCCCCTTCGGGTTACTGCGGAATACTAACTATTTTGCAGTGTACTTTACGCTGATCTGTGGGTGTTAAAGAGAACTTAACCCAAAGATAATTCTCTATTTTGGCATACATATTGCATGGCAATGAAGCTGTCTTGGCACTGCCCATACAGCTTGTGGATGGTTCCTTTCCACTCCTGCACCAGTTCTGGGGGCAACATCCTGGCCCACAGCAATGCAGGATTTGTTCTCAGGTTTTCCATTGTTGTTTTGAACATAATCGTACTCTAACTTTTGGGGACACACCTCAAAGTTAAGTGAATTGACCAAGGCCACAGAGGGAGTCAGTATCAAAGCCAAGATTCCAAAGTCTCTTAATTTCAATACATGCTTATTCCTTAATATTATGCTCTCATATATACTTCTGGACTGACCCCTTCTTGTGCGAATGGTTTACACTGGCAGCTCATTAGAGGAAAGAGCTCAGTTGCATCCAGCCAACTGGGATGGACCTTGGAATGACCTTATTACCAAAAATGAAGGCTTTGGCAGTATTGCCCCCAAAGATATGAATTAATTTAGTGTCCCCCTAAAAATAGAAGGATGTGTACTCATTTTAATGGACCCCAATAGCCAGACCTAGGCAGCTGAATAATATGGACAGTGAATAATATTAATTTCCAAGGTTACTTATGGGGTTTTGTTTTCAAAGATGCCCTTAAAAAGGAAAAAGAGCTAGAAGCTTACTTTAAAAGATTTTACCTTTCTAGGTATTCACAAAACAGGGGATGAGGCGGGCATGTGGCTATAGGATTCTGGCCATAGTTCCAGTTCTGAACCTATAGCTCTTAGGGTAGAGAAGGGCGTCTTAAAATCAGACAATGATTTGTGTGCATTAAAAAATAGGCCAGACACAATTAATGTTTTAAAATCATCTTCTGTTCACCCGAATCCAGATACCAAAGACTCACATAGGACATAATTTTAAGCAAATATTTTTCTTTGGTTTTGTTTCTATAATGTCCATATTTCCCCGTTCACCCTCAGTTAAGTTGAAAATGTACTATAGCACCTTATGTTCTACCTTGGAATTGTTCCAGTTATTTCCTGGGGTTAGAGAACAGATTCTTTTGCAGAAACAAAATGTGAATCACTGACTTCCCAGCGTAAAACCCTAAGACACCATTACCAGTTTTTCCTCAGAACATCAGTACTGAGCGGATGAAAAGGGTTTGATGTGTCTACATTTCCTTTTGAAGATTTCAGGGTTAGGTAGTAAGTCAGAGCGGTATTGATAGACACCCCTTGTCTTCTTAGGAGATGCCACAATGAAAGAAAAACTCTGGATCTATGGAATAGACAATTATTTTCTAACACTCTAGATATCCCATACCACTAAGGTGGCTTAAAAGAGTTGCTGTGCTGTGGCATCCATGGCAGTGGACCAAAACTCTCTCTTATGATACCATGGAGAGACAATGCATCTGTGGTTAAGTCAATTTTAATTCAAGCATATTTAGTGATAAGTGCATGCAGTTTTCTTTCCATACTGGGTTTTAAAGCATAACTGTAAAACATGAAGACACATGCTTCTACGATTTGTGCGAGTATGCAAAAACTCTATTGAAAGCAGTAGCTTGTAAATTTATAGTGAGCAAGTAGGTGAACATATTCAGTTTCAACAGAATGAAGATATACATGAACCAACATTAATTCAGAAAACTTAGATTGAAAATGAGTTGGTATCAAATACTGTAAATTAAACAAAGGAATGAATAAAGTATCTCCATAGCCTTATGGATTAAAATCCATAGAAGCAGTAATGCTTTATTTCCTTTGGATTTTTCCCCCCCAAGTACAGATATCAGAGTCAATGGATAAACAGCACTAGTTTTCTTATAGGCAAGAAGCACACACTTGCTTCTTTTCCCACTGTGACGAAGTTCCTCCTCTGCCTTGGTGGGTCCTGCGCTTATTGGCAGATTTGCTTGCTTCAGAAATTCACGGCAGCCCTCAGTTTGGCCACTTTTGCCAAGTGGTTCAAACCTGCCATTCACTCAGTTAACCTCATCACTGGCCAGCATGGGGAAAAGGAGGAGAACAGTTCCCACAGTCTCTGATGACCCACCCAGTGGGTCAGGGGGAGGACAGGCCAGAGACCTTTCCCTCTGGTGGGACCCACAGTCCAGGTCAACTCCTCTTACATCCAATAGGGAGTTTGGGGGATGGGGGGAACCCAGGCCCGCCCTCTATTCTGGTTCCAGCCCAGGGCCCTGTGGATTGCAGCTTGTCTACAGTGTCTCCTGAAATAGCTGCGTGCCAGCTACAACTCCCTGGGCTACTTCCCCATGGCCTCCTCCCAACACCTTCTTTGTCCTCACCACAGGACCTTCTTCCGGATGTCTGATAATGCTTGTACCCCTCAGTCCTCCGGCGGTACGCCTTCTTACTCTCAGCTCCTTGCATGCCTCTTGCTCCCAGCTCCTTGCACGCACCTCACTGACTGAAGTGAGGTCCTTTTTAAACCATGTGCCCTGATTAGCCTGCCTGTCCTAATTGATTCTAGCAGCTTCTTAATCAGCGCCAGGTGTCCTAATTAGCCTGCCTGCCATAATTGGTTCCAGCAACTTCTTGATTGTTCTGGAACAGCACATTATCTTACTCAGGGAAAAGGGATCTGCTTAATCTGGGGCTAATATATCTACCTTCTATCACTCTCCTGTAGCCATCTGGCCTAACCCCGTCATACCACATACTGGGGAAATACACTAGTATGAGCACTGAGTCAGTGTATGTTTGGTGGTTATCAAATAACTGCTCTTTTTGTAACATTTTGTGAATTCAATTAATTTATTCATATTTGTAAAACTATTCACTGTGAGGGTAACTGCCTCCCAGACATAGAAAATGTGATTTCTCAAAGACTCCTGTGATGGAACACATGTTTAGAACACATGCTTTAGCAAAACTCTAAAGGCCTAGATATTAGCAAGTTATATGAGAGGTAAATTTTCATTAAGGAAATGATCAAATGTTGTCATAGTCTTCATTTCTTCTGAAGAATCACTCTAGTGTTGGCAAATTCATATTCAATGATATAATAAACTATTTGCCTCCAAGCCATTATTTGGCCAGACATACTCTGCACTGAATCTGAGAAGAATTCTTCTTTAATGTAGAGAGCGGAAATGTGTGTCACTGCTCTCCAGTCTATAGTACCCACTCATTTTAAGATGCTAAATTCTTTGGTGCAGAGACTGTCTTTCTGTTCTGTGTTTATACAGCACCTAGCATAATGGGGGAACCTGGGCCATGACTCGGGCTCCTAGGTACTACATTAATACAAACAACAGTTTAATCAGTTTACAATGATTCTAACCCTCAGGCCTGAATAAAAGAGGTGTGCTATTACTGGTGATAATTGACAAATATTTTCATTTAAATCAAGTAATTTTGGACTAGATTTCTATGTTATGCTACATTCATGCAGTTAGCTATCCAGCCTGACATCCATTTGTGTATGTAGATGGACACCAAGCACAGCAATTACAAAACAAAAAGTATTATCGAAATAAGTGGCCTCAAATCAATGGCACAGCAACGATAGTGCTAAAATTCACATATTTATATCCAAATAGCTTATTTTCAATATTGTTCTAGAAGTAGGAAAGATTCTGTTAGGGTTGAAATGACCAAAAAATTAGCATACATCTAATTATTGTAACTGACTGCTGCACTCTACCCTCACTTCAGAATTTAATATATATTTTCTGGAGGACATATTTAGAGTGAGTTAGACTCTTGTATAATTAGGGATGCCAGGTGTCCAGTTTTCAACCAGCATGCCTGCTCAAAAATGGATCCTTGCGGCTCCGGTCAGCACCATGGACCAGGCTGCTAGATGTCCGGTCAGCGGCACAGCGGGGCTAAGGCAGGCCCCCTGCCTGCTGTGGATCCGTGTGGCTCCCGGAAGCAGCGGCATGTCCCCCTCCGGCTCGTAGGCATGGGGCAGCCAGAGGGCTCTGCACTCTGCCCCCGCCCCAAGCACTGGCTCTTCAGTTCCCATTGCAGTTCTGCCTGGCCGCGCCTACGCATAGGAGCCGGAAGGGGAACATGATGTTGCCTCCAGGAGCTGCTTGAGGTAAGTGCCACCCGGAGCCAGTGCCCCTGCACTCCTCCTGTGCTCCAACCCCCTGCCCGAGCCCTGATCCCCCTCCTGTCCTCTGAACCCTTAAGTCCCAGCCCAGAGCACCTTCCTGCATCCCAGACCCTTCATCCCCATCCCCACCGCAGAGCCCGCACCCTCAGCCGGAGTCATCACCTCCCACACACACCCTCCTGAGCCAGCCGGGTGAAAATGTGTGAGTGAGTGAGAGTGAGTGAGAGCGAACGGGGGGTGGGGGGAGATGGAGTGAGTGGGGGCAGAGCCTCAAAGGAGGGGCGGGGCCTTGTAGGAGAGGCGGGTCAAGGGTGTTCGGTTTTGTTCAAGTAGAGGGCCGGCAATCCTATGTATAACCCTTTTACCATGTATAAACATATATCAGAGCTGAAATTGGCATCAAGAAATTTCTTCAGCATTTAGCTCCCTCCCAAAGTCTTAAAAGCTGAATAAACTAGTAATGAAAATATACTTATAAAGAGAGAAGCTATTTTTTCTAGCTCACCAACATTACTTGCAGCACAATTTAAGTACAAGTGTTTTGTCACAAATTTCTGTGCTTAAGATTTTAAAAACTGTCAGTCATCAAATATATACTTCATTAGTGGTATATGTCACAATACCATAAAGGACACTATCACAATATGGAAGATCATTGAACCAAAGTGCCTGACAGAGCTCCATGACAATCGTGCATACATAAACCTGCTAAATTACCAAACTCTGGACTGAATTCCCCAGGAGTATATTCTTTGTTATTATTGTTTTCATTTAGAAACTACTGTGTCAAGGTTCAAAAAAGTTAATTAGTTTGTGTTTAAAGATTAGTATGTTTCATACTGGCTCTTCTTTCTAAAAATTTTACAACACCAGAGATCAGTTCAGCTAAAACAATGAGTATGGGTTTGACTGGACTAGCTTTGGTGGCTAAAATTTAATTTTGTTAACAATGGATACATGTATTTGTTACCACATAATAGGATTGTGAATGACAAACAATTCAAAAGACCTAGAAAACAGAGAAAATATGATATAAGATAGAAAGACTAACTACACTAATCAATGATAAAAGATTATCAAAATTCTTGATTCACTATAAGTTTATTTTTTAAAGTTAATAAAATGTTCTCTTTCCCCAATAAAACTCTGGATGATTAAATATAAAATTATCTACATGATTATAGTACAGTTTGTAGAGTTACAACACACACACACACAAACCCTTTCAAATTCAGGGTTGGTTATTTTTGTGTGGTTATGCAAGATACATTTAGGTTTCTATGCCTCACAGCGCTTTATTACTGTGTTTTAAAAAAAATGGTAAAGAACATTGTTAATTCCATATAATGAATGATGGTTAAAAATCATTTGAGGATGAAAAAGGAACTTGGATATTTGAAACAGAACTTAAGAGCTATTTGCTAGAAGTATGAATATTGGCAGTTCAGAACCTCAAGGCTGCCTTAAATTCAGATGTGGGCCTCTACTCACCCTTTAGACATCACATTTGTTTCTGAGACATTTCAAAGAAAAAAAATCTTCTGAAGCTGTGACCCTTGGTGTGCTAGATGAACCAATGTAAAGAGGAAATTGATCAATGTGTTTGTAACAGGTTGGACCCCCCTTCACTGGATGTACTGGGATTTCACTGAGCCTCTCTTGCTCAACCAACCAGGGTTCCCTCTCCCTGCTTTGCTGAATTAGGCTCTCCGGCCAATTGCAGCACACACAGGAGGGCCACACCCCACTACAGTCACAGACTGAAGTCAGCTCTGTGTCAGAGGACTCCCCCAGCACTCACATACACACCCCTTTTGGGAGATAAACCTAAAATAACACTGTCTTGAACTGTACAGAAAAATCTGCACAGTGCAAGCTCATAAAAATCCACCCTCTTCCTCAATGTGAAAAGAGATGTTCATGGCTTCTTGCCCCCACAGTTAGAAATTACATAAACTGGGTTTTATTATGAACAAGAAATAAATTTATTAACTACAAAAGGTGAATTTTAAGGGGTTAAAGAGATAGCAAACAGAACAAAGGAGATTACCTTAGTAAATAAACAAAAGCCGCAGACTGAGCTTGATAAACTAGATAGGTAAAACACAAATTAACAAATTCTCACCCTGAGTGATAAACAGGCTGGCAGATTCTTAAGGCACAAGTTCCTTTGGCTTTCCCAGGTTTTCTTACACAGGCTAAAGATCTTAGCCTGGGACCATCACTTCTCACAGTTCAGTCTTTGTTCCTCAGGTGTTTTCAGGTGTGTTGTTGTAGGGAGAGTGAGGACCCCTCATGTTGTCATTGTCCCTCTTTTATATCTTCCCCACACTTGCTGGAAAGCTTTTTTGCTGTGACCTGGATCAAACAGTTCCCACTGTGTAGAGCTGTCTCTGAGAGGTTTCTATTGTACACAGTTCCTGGGGTAATCCTTACGCTTGTGTGCATTTCTTCAATAAGCCACTAACATTGTTTGGCCTCATCCAATGTAGCACATTTAAAATACAGAGACATGGTCAATATTCCCAGCTTCAGATACAAACCTGATACATACATACAAATTAGATAAACACATTCAGTAAATCATAACCTTTCCAATGATACCTTACATAAGCCCTCTTGCATAAAGTATATCTTAGTTATACCATATTTGTATCAACCATATTTCCATGAAGAATATGGTGTGTAACGTCACAGCGTTCATAGCTCTGGGAAAGAGCTGAGTCTTTGGGTGGGAGAGAAAAAAAAAAAAAAGACAGGTGAAGCTGGAAGAGGTTCTGAGGGAGAGGAAGCTGACCAGGTATAGTCTATATTATATACAAACAAACAGCACTTTGAAAAGCAGAGAGAAGACTAAGGGGAAAGGGGGGGCGGGGAGAGATACTTCTCCATTGGAAGAATGGATGATGCACAAAGAATAGTGTCTGAGAGAAGGTTTCCCTATTACTATCAAGGGATTAATGGAATGCTTATACGGTAGAAAATTTAACTGTACAAATAAGTGTAACATACCATGGAAGCAATAAGAACCAGGAATAATTGGTGAACGCTAAAGAAATGAAGAGCAAATTACCATATTAATAAAATAAATGTGGAGAGGTAGAAAAGTTACACAGAAGCTGAATTAACTCTAAACAAAATATATTTTCATAGTTCTTCTATAGTGAAGGGAAACCCTTAGACAACAGAGAGGTGCTCTACAGCTACAGCAAATACAAGTTAAAGTTATTCTAAATAAATAGTAACTTCTCCCAAATACTCCTCAAAATGAGGTTAATTGCTGATATAAAAACACAGCAACATTAAAAAAAAAAAAAAACCACCACAGGATAAAGAGGAAGCACAAGTTTTGTGTTGTCTGAGGATTCTGTGCCCAAAAATAAAACAGTCCCAAAGAGCTTACAATATAGGCAGGGCCGGCTCCAGGCACCAGCTGACCAAGCACATGCTTGGGGCGGCATCTTCTAACAGGTGGCCAATCTTGGGGCAGTGAGGCAGCGCTCGGGGGGAAGGCGTTTGTTTAGGCGGGGCAGCGCTGGGGATTTTTTGTTGTTGTGGCGGGGTGGCGCTGGGAGGGTGGGGGGCCCCCGGGCTGCAGGCCTGGTTGGGCCTAACTGGGTGCAAGGGTTGCAGGGGCAGCCCACAGGTGGGCCGAGGCAGCAGGTCCAAACCCCCTTTGCCTGTGATCATAGGAGCCGACTTCCGTCGGCTCTGGTGGGTGTGTCAGGGGCGGGGCCCCGCAACGTCGCCCGGGGCGAAGGTAAGTGCTCCGGTCACGGGTGCGGGGCTGGCGGGGAGCTCAGCACCCACCAATTTTTCCCCGTGGGTGCTCCAGCCCCGGAGCACCCATGGAGTCGGCGCCTATGCCTGTGATGAGTGGCTGATACTGCAGTCCGCCCCAGTGAGCGGGGGCTTGATGGTGACTGGCAGTGGCCTAGTACTGAGGCGAAGTGGGGATGGTGGGTGGGGGTAAAAAAAAAAAAAAAAAAAAAAAAAAAAAAGCCAGAGGGCAGTGTCCAGACAAGGGGAGAGAAAGGGGCTGGGGCAGAGAGGCCCCACCTTAACCAGGGAACCCACAAGGGAGCCAATAGGGCTACAGTGGGGTCCCAAACAGAGGGGAGTACCCACATAGGACTAGGGCGGCACTCGGGTTTTTTTTGTTTTTTTTTGCTGAGGGGGGCAGCGCTTGGTTTTTCTTTTTTTTCTTGGGGCAGCAAAAAAAGTTAGAGCCGGCCCTGAATATGGGAACTAGATCCTGAAAAACATTTATGCATGTGCCTAACTTAACTCCTGTGAAGTGTCCCTAACTAAAGTTAGGCACGTGAGTGATTGTTCACAGGATCAGGCTTTAAAAGATTGTTCTCCCCTCTCTCCCACTATTTCCCTCAAACTAGGAAGGAAAGAATAACTATCCAAAAGTACAAAGGAAGAGAGAGCAGAATGCTGATGGAAAATTGTCTTTAATACTCCCAGGAAGCTGACACCTCCAGTAGGGAGGTGTCAGCACAGAGATATTTTTAACATATGGCAGACTTTTTTTATTGCATGCCTGCCTGACACTTAAAATCATTTACCTCTTAAGATCTTATGTGGGGTTATTTTTTGGTATCAAGGTAATAAAACAAAAAAATGTCAGTGAGAGAAATAAATTAAAAGTGGTAATGAATAGAAACACTTGTAATTTTCTAAAGGAGACCCAAATCAAGAACTGGAAAGAATCCTATAAATATAGAAAAATGAGGCTTCAGACATATGTGGTAACATATTGTCTTAAAATGCACATGACAATTTTTCCTTAAAAGAAGGTTAGAATTTATCTAACCACAAGCTGTGTGGATCTTTCACACACAAAATCAGCTATTTTGTATAAATAAGATTGCTACCATAATGAAAGATGTAACAACAAATTCTGAACTTCCAAATGGGAGAAAAAAAATCCCAACTCATATCACTTTTAAAAACCTCTAAAATCAAGTGGCTCAACTTACTGGACCCAAATGGCAAAATATTAAAATATACTGCAAAATACAAAGCAAATAAAACCAACATTCCCCTATCACATCAAACCCAGATTATCTACCATGCTGTTGCTCATAACACAAGATAACAAGGGCCAGATACTCAGGACCTGGTACAGTTCTAGAGGGAAGTGCCTGAAGGTGGAGTTAAGCCATCATTACGCCTCCTTAGTCCCAATTCTGCCAGCTATCAATGCCAGCTATCAATCCTGAGGTGCAACTTTGGGTAGACCTGAGACAGCTCCGAATTGCACCAGCTGGTAAGAGTCCTCAGTAGGCCATTACTGCAACTGGAGATTGCCAGAACAGATGACTCTAGCCACTTACGTACACAGAGGACTGTGGTGTTAAAGAGCTGACTACACCAGCTTTAGAGCACCGGAGGCTTTCCCCCATGCCAGGTGAATCTCCACCAAGGCAGATCTACCTAATTTGTACCAGCACTGTGCTACCATAGTGGCCAAAGCAGGCAGATCTGGGCCCAAGAATTTCCCCATTACAATTTAAACTAAACTGTTATGAATGTGATGGTAAAAGACCTGTCACCTGTCAATAATTAACATTTACCAAATTGGAAATAGTCACTAACTAGCTAGTGAGTTTATAGGGTGGGGGCTAATAATGTTGTTTTGTTTTTTTTAAAAAGTTTAATCATGCAATCAAGGAACACCGGCAATCCATGCAATTGTTAGTGTAAAAAGACAAAGCAAACTGTAGAAGTGAAAAGTTTGAGAATTTATAGTATGCAATATGTTTCCATAAACTTTTTGGCAAATAAATGAGAGAGACAGGATAACAAACCTGCTAGGATGTGTGCAATTCTTAGCCAGTCAGTAGCTGTATGTGTGAAAGCTGCCCTCTTGTCCAACACACTGGGGATTGAACAGAGGACCTCCAGAGCTAAAAGCAGAGCTGCTACAATTTATGCTAGATGCCAAGGGGAGCTGGGAACTGTAACAAGTCCAATCTTCTGTGGGTCTGCACAGAAGGTGACCTGTAACACACACTCACCAGTTGATTACATGTACATTCAAGCAGAGCTAAATTTTGAGGGAGAACTTGGAGGATAAGGTTGTGACTTAAGAGATTTTAACTGGAAGCTTTTCCCACTTGGAAAAAATGGCACGGGAGAAAGCGTGTAAGTACTTGTTGGAGAAGTGAAGAATGACGCAGACAAAGCTGGCATCACTCACAGAGCAAAGGCAGGAGCTGACCTTGGAATGAGATAATAAGTAAGATGAGTAGGAAGTGGCTAAATTGTGGAGGGCTTTAAGGAAAAAAATATGTTTGTGTTTGACACGGAAGAAGAGGAGTCAATAACATGAAATTAGAGGCAGCAGCATTTTGAATGGACTTGGGGGTGCGTGTGGGGAAAGTATTAAGGCCAGAGAGAAGATTACAGTAGTCAGGCCACAAGATGATCAAGGCTTGGACAATACACACCTATGCGTGGGGAAATGTGTTCCTGGATATAAAAGAACATTCTATTAAAATACTAATTTATTTTAGTTTTCCTTAGATAAGACAAAACATTGGTTCAGAAAACAAGCACCAAATCAAAGGCAATTTTAGCTTCCTTTCCTACTTTCAATAAGTTGTTATAAAATGTTCTACAGGCAGAAAGTGCTATTTAATTGCTCATTGGTAGTATTAATATAATTCCTTCAACTTTTGTCCCTTTTTAAAAAAATGTTAGTTTTGATTGAAAAAAGAGGAAAATTGAATGTATACATTTAATGACAAGCAATACTACTAATGGGACTGCAGAACTCATTATAAAATCAGTATTAAAAAGAAAGAAAATGGGTCTATTTAAAATAAATATTTCCTTGCAAATAACACGAAAGCAGAAGATGGGGGTAATAGGGAGGTATTTTTTCCTTGCATTTCAGAGATCTTGTAAGTAACGAATTGTGCACATTGTGTAACATGAACAATTCATCCATCTATGTGCTTATACAGCTCCCATCATTACAATATGCAAGCATGATGTAAGGACATTTTTTGAAAGTGGAGTAAGAGAAGGTTAGTAAGAACTGCATAAATTATCGGCCTTTAAGCGTATGCTGCAGAAATGTGACATTTTGGTCTTTTTTTTCTTCTTATGCATGTTAAATATTTAGGGGACAGATTTTTTTTTAAAATCTGGGCTTGCTATGGTTTGAAGGAATGCAGCCTCTGCAGTATGAGTGGCACTTGTAATTGTCCATGCTTCTATTTTTCCTCTTCCCCACTTCTCTGTGCCCACAGAGTGATTGCTGACTATGTCCCTGAAGCCCCTTTCTGATGCAAAGTTCCTGGCTTTATGCCTTACCCAGCTTCTCCAGCAGCTGGGCTTTATCAGCTATTAGCAATTTTCAATCAAGTCTGACTCTGCCCCAGGTGCAGCCTATAAGGTTAATTCCAAGACACCTTAACCCTTTCAGGGCTCATGTGGGGTGAACACCCCATCACTGCGTGCAAGAAGAAAGAAGCTACAGAGAGTCAGTCTTTTCTTATCCCTGCACTCCTGCAGATGAAACTGTCACTCTTGTCACATCTGTGCTGTGAATACAAGGTACAAGAAATCACATCACTGGTTTTGAGCCTACGCACCCTAAAAGGGGAATTCACCAGGTACAGAGTTCACCAGCTGTCAACCAGAGGGTGTTGTTTGGAAGGGCAAAAAATGAGGTGGAAGCACAATTCCTAGATGCCCAATGGTGGCATAGTGCATGCTTCAGCACTCCCCGGGCAGAATGCCTCTGGCAACTACCACTGGTGCAACGCAACTCCGTAGCACTTGACCTACCAAGGGTGCAATAGAGTCCATAAAAAGAAATTACTGATTAAACTACTGTTCTTTAGCCTTCAAAACATTCTAAGGTATCAGGAAGAAACAATACAATTCCATTTATTATTCCATTGTATGTTATTGGTCCACTGCAAAGATATAAAACACCTAGCCTGTTGCAGAGGAAGCGGAGAGAAGACACATTTGGAGTGTGGGTAATTTGTTTTCTCATCTCCTTTTCATTCCTTTCACCTCCTTAAACTAGAATAATGAAGATGCACTTCACCCATTTTCTCATTAAGTCATTATGGGTCAGCTCCTCAGCTGGTGTAAATTGGTACAGCTATTGAATCAATGGAGATGGAGATTGCCTGTTTAAACAGGCAGATGAACTATCCCTATATTTCTAACAAAATTCAAAGTCTGAATTAGTGATAGCCACTCATAATATGTCAGTCCTTGGCCTCCTGCCTGATTGCTTTGCCATGCACAAACATCCAGAAAGTTCCCTTAATGGGGCAGATGGAGATTTCCTGGATTCTTATAGAAAGCAGATTGCACTCTTTCTGGGCCACCTGCTCCTGGGCCCCTCCTATCCCGCATAAGGGCCTCTTCCCAGGCCAAGGGCAGCTACATTCTGGCAGTCTTCACTAATTTATTGGGTCCTGGACACCATTACAAACCCATAGAATTTAAAGCAGTTTCTATGCTGCTTTAACTTATGCCTGGGGCTGGTTTGGCTTACAGCCACCCCCCGCCCCCAATACCCTGGGGGCAAAAAGGTGGTTTCGTTACCTTTTGTCAAGCTCTGCTCTAGTACAGCTGAAGATTTAGCTGGTTTATACTGTCATGACATTTTTTAACAGGATATTTCAATCATAAGAAAATTCTAAACCATCAGACATTAAATGCCTCACTTAAAGTGTTTTAGTTTCCATAGATTGAGTTCCAATAGGATATATAGTTGGGGCTGTGCAAAACTTGGTGATTCTGCTCTATATGAGTTCATGGAAACTGTTTGTTTGTTTGCCCAGGCACATTCACATCCCTGAGAATTTCAGGTCTCAAGCAATGGAAACAAACTGAAAGCCAAACTCAGCTGACACTGACAAGTGTCCTGTCAAGAACGTGAAATAATTAATTATGTGTGCTTTCTATTTGTCTCAGTAGGTCATGTGCACAAACTGGGCAACAATGCAAAACCATGAGTCTGCCCAGGTTCACGTAAAAGGGTTATTAAATTGAAAATGAGTTAACATTCACATGGTTTGGGATTTTGTTGACATTTTATCACAGTTCTATTTATAGCATACGTAGCATAACCACATAGCAGACTCAAGTGTGAATTGGGGGGGGGGGGGAGAAGACGTAAAGGGGGGGGGGGGGAATAACCAAAAATCCAAACAAAATTACTTTTAAATATTGAAACGATTATTAGCTGCCATTTAACAGTGTTAACTGTATAGTAGAAAAAGTCATAGCAAAAAAAGTAAGACCACATTGATAATGCATTTAACTTCTTTATTTTAAATACGAAAGCAACAGACTTGCTATTTAATCTTCTACTCTAGCTGAATCAAGGAAAAATCTATAATAATAGGAGAGCTGTGACATACTTCCGATGATATCAACATGGTCAGCATACATCATTTATACTGGAGTATAAATTAAATGTCAAATTAACTGATCTGTGTAAATATAAACTGCTCTGCAGTTCTTACTAGTCAGGGGAAAAAACACCCAAGCTAGAATATTTTTGTTTTCCAAGCCTACAATGTCTGCTACTTGTAATGAAGGCTTTGATGCTTGTGGCAAATCATTTTAGTCATCATCAATTTGATGAAACTGTCATTTTTGCATTGTTTGACATTCATTTCTAGTTGAGGTTTATTATATTCTAGCCTGACAAGTGAAGCAGGGTAGAAAAAATTCAAAGTGTCCTTGTCACAGAGAAATGGCTTAGGATGCAAGAGCTACTGAAATCACACAAGAAATACACAGCAATGAGGCTTTTGGACTAACCACTGTTACAATTGGAAAGCTGTGCACAAGAAGAATGTTTAAATAATTGTGACTATTTCTAGAGCAGGAATAAAAATAGTCACATAGAAGAGAGACCTGAAGGTTTTGGATAAAGGCCAAAACACAGAAAATGGACAAAATATTAATACTGTAGTAATTTACACATGTATAGTGCCTCAAAGATCTTATTCAAAACTTTTTTTCCTATTTTAAGATGTTCAGTGTCTATATCATTCATAAGAAGATAGGAAATGTTATATTGGAACAGACTGCCAGTCCAGCATTATGTTTGACAGTGCTCACTATAGGTGCTTTGGAAGAAGGAATAATCTTATTAACCCCTAATAAGGGTGCAAATTAATACCATGCTGGAAATACTTTCTGATCCCAGCTGGTGATAGTTTATAACATTAGCATACTAATTAGGTTGAAATTATGAAGATTTGTATGTGTCATTACATCAACCTAAAAATAAAGAAAGAATATTTAAGATGTTTCATTGCCAACTTTATTATAAGATGTGTGCTCAGAATGTTATTTGATTGCCATTTAAAAAAAATAAAATCTATATTTACAAGAGGGATGGAGTGATGTCCTAAAATGTATTCAGGTTTGGTTAGTACAAGACAGATATGATCTGGAAATAGATCTTGAAATATGAAAGATTCCTAATATTTCTTTTTCTACCACAGGATATACAGCATAGTAAGTCCTTTGCAGGCTCATGTACTTTTGCTTCTTCATCATCCTTTGTTTACATTCAGGAAATGTACTGAAATGATGCAATGAGAAAGAGCAGGCTCTGCAAATGACCCTCATTCTGGATGCTCAAAATAAATATGGGTATTATCAAGTGCTGAACATTTTATTCAGGTCAAATGGAAGGATTTGATGCATAAACCAAGAACTATGGGGAACTTAAATTTTGTACTTTTCCATGAGGCATGGTTAAATGAGCTGAAACTATTAAAATACTTGGTGCAATGTTCTAAGCAGTTACAGTATCTATTTGCAGTAGAGATTTGTAATAGAGTATTTTAAAGAATTTAATTCTTGGTTATGCGAGAGATCTCACCTGTGCCAGTGTGCCTTGAGGGGGAGAGATGTTCAGCTAAGGCACTCAAGGTATAAACAAGGGGAGACTGCTGGAAGAACATTCTCTGTGATGGGATCGCTGTTTTGGAACTCACTCCACACCTTCATCTGCTTGTGCCCAGATTATTAACCTGTAGGACATGCTTTTAATCTCATATTTTTCTCTCTTCATTGAGGCTGTTCAGGAGGATATGGGCTGAAATGCATGTAGGTATGGGCAGCCCCTTGGTTACGTTGTGATTTTTAATTTATGGGAGAAGTACCCAATGCACAGGAAAGTTGTATGTTAAAAATCTGAGTAAATATGTACATAATTGTACATGACAATAACTTAAGATAAAGACATATGGCAATATTTTACGAGAACAAAAGTATGCTTGTTTTATAAGTAATTTTGTTTCTTATTTAATATCATTTTTGTTTGCTTTAGATAATAGCAGTGCTACAATGTGGTCCAGTGAATTAAGGTAAAATATTAATTTTAATTCCCACTTCCAAATCCTATTCCTATTCTGGGGAAGGCTCTATCCCACTGCTTTTATGGAAGAACATATAATCTCTAAAGCTGCCATCAGCACTGAACTGTGGATGAGCTGGCAGGAGTTCACCAATACTGGTGTTATGTCATGTGCTACCTTGGGAACACATCTGCTTTTTCCTAATCTCTGGTGTTGAAGTTTAAATGCTAGTCCCAAAGGAAGGTCTCCATCTTAACTTCACAAAGTTATATTGCCTCAAAAGGCAGAACATTACTATTTCCTCCCAGAAATCCCACAAGAAATGTTAATGTCCCTTTACCCCTACTGTGTAAAGCTAGGTTTCTCTGTTACTAAGAATTGTTGACTGTTTTTGGTTCCATGAAACCAAAGATGTGTGCACTGCATTTTAACCAGCTATTGCAGCACTCCTCTGATATTTATGTTTTTTCCAAAACCAAAATCTATTTATTTTATATGTAAAGAGAAAGAGAATAGTTTTGTGATTAAGCCATAAATTAGCAGGACTGAGAATTAGATTAGATCTGGGTTCCATTCCCAGCTCTGTCACAAACTTCCTGTATGACTTTGAGCCACTCAACATCTGTGCTTCTCTTTCATCATCTGTAAAATAGGGCTAATAATACCTCTCTCATAGGAATGTTGTGGGGCTTGATTCATTGTCTGTAAAGTGTTGAGGACTTTGGATGCAAAGCATCACAGGAGACTTCAGCACTAGCAATTCTGAAAGCGTTGGATTTCCAAAACTGCTGAGCTCCCAAGTAGGCACCTAAGTGAAGAGGCCAGATTTTCAAAGGTGATCAATGCCCAATAGCTGCTGGGTGATGGGCTATGTTGAAAATCTGGCTCATGATACTTAAGTCATGCTCAGATTCCACTGTGAATTTCAGACAGGATTTTACTGCCGTATTGAGGATTGTCAACACCAAATCCCAAACATTCGAAGAGATTTGTACTCCAAAAATTTTAACACATATTTTCTATCACATTGAAATTTAATTTTTAATAAGCTATAGCCATTCCTCATTCAGTATAAGACAAGATTATTAAACCAACTCAGGAGAAGAAACATTCAGTATCTGCACGTTATGCATCCAGCAACCTCTGATATAAGCCAACATCAACTGATCTATTTTTGACACTAGGTCACAGCTCAATTCCTTCAAATGCAATGTTGCAAAATTGCCATTTTTGCTTTACAGATCCTTTTGCCATTTATTTTTGTTGCATAAATCATAAGTAGCTGCCCAAATGTTATCCACCCCACAGAAGTCATGACATCGACTAGCTTATGATAAAAAAAGTTTTCCTTAATACATGGCTTATTACACTGGTCTACAATTTTTGAGAAGTCATCTGCTTCAGAGATAAAATGGGCTATTTAGTATGTATTTTGATGTGCTGAATTCAAATATGACAAAACAACTGATTGGCTACTGTTTCTAAGATATTTAAGTTTTTACATTTTATGTCTATGTATATTGTGTATATAGTAGAGTTTTAATCATAAATTGTAAACCTAGGTCTTTTCATGTGTTTATGGTTGCTTTACATGATACTATTTCACCTGTCCTGTTTATGTAACACTTTAAAAATCAGCAAAGGGGTTATAGAAATAAAATTTATTATGAAACAAAAGGCAAAAAACTATTATGTACATAGTTTAGTCCTATTCAGTGTCTACTCGGCGCTTCTTGGCTTGTCTCTTGTATTCATTAAATCGAGCATCTCTTGTCACTGTACAGCAATAGTCTGCAAGCATTGATGGGCTCCATTTGCCCTGATAGCATTTCTCCATTGTTGCAATGTCCTGGTGAAATCGCTCGCCGTGCTCATCGCTCACTGCTCCGCAGTTCGGTGGAAAAAAATCTAGATGAGAGTGAAAAAAATTTATCTTTAGTGACATGTTGCAACCAAGGCTTTTGTATGCCTTGAGGAGGTTTTCCACCAACAACCTGTAGTTGTCTGCCTTGTTGTTTCCGAGAAAATGTATTGCCACTAACTGGAAGGCTTTCCATGCCTTTTTTTCCTTGCCACGCAGTGCATGGTCAAATGCATCATCTCAAAGAAGTTCACGAATCTGAGGACCAACAAAGACACCTTCCTTTATCTTAGCTTCACTTAACCTTGGAAATTTTCCACGGAGGTTCTTGAAAGCTGCTTGTGTTTTGTCAATGGCCTTGACAAAGTTCTTCATCAGACCCAGCTTGATGTGTAAGGGTGGTAACAAAATCTTCCTTGATTCAACAAGTGGTGGATGCTGAACACTTTTCCTCCCAGGCTCCAATGACTGTCGGCGTGGCCAATCTTTCTTGATGTAGTGGGAATCTCTTGCACGACTATCCCATTCACAGAGAAAACAGCAGTACTTTGTGTATCCAGTCTGCAGACCAAGCAAGAGAGCAACAACCTTCAAATCACCACAAAGCTGCCACTGATGTTGGTCATAGTTTATGCACCTCAAAAGTTGTTTCATGTTGTCATAGGTTTCTTCCTATGGACTTCATGACCAACTGGAATTGATGGCAAAACATTGCCATTATGCAGTAAAACAGCTTTAAGACTCGTCTTCGATGAATCAATGAACAGTCTCCACTCATCTGGATCATGAACGATGTTGAGGGCTGCCATCACACCATCGATGTTGTTGCAGGCTACAAGATCACCTTCCATGAAGAAGAATGGGACAAGATCCTTTTGACGGTCACGGAACATGGAAACCCTAACATGACCTGCCAGGAGATTCCAGTGCTGTAGTCTGGAGCCCAAAAGCTCTGCCTTACTCTTGGGTAGTTCCAAATCCCTGACAAGGTCATTCAGTTCACCTTGTGTTATGAGGTGTGGTTCAGAGGAGGAGGATGGGAGAAAATGTGGGTCCTGTGACATTAATGGTTCAGGACCAGAAGGTTCATCCTCTTCCTCGTCTGACTCAAGTGAGAATGATTCTGGTGCATCAGGAACCGGCAGTCCTTCTCCGTGGGGTACTGGGTGTATAGCTGATGGAATGTTTGGATAATGCACAGTCCACTTTTTCTTCTTTGACACACCTTTCCCAACTGGAGGCACCATGCAGAAGTAACAATTGCTGGTATGATCTGTTGGCTCTCTCCAAATCATTGGCACTGCAAAAGGCATAGATTTCCTTTTCCTGTTCAACCACTGGCGAAGATTTGTTTCACAAGTGTTGCAGCATATGTGTGGGGCCCACCTCTTGTCCTGATCTCCAATTTTGCAGCCAAAATAAAGGTGATAGGCTTTCTTAACCATAGTGGTTATCCTGCGCTTTTGTGATGCAAAAGTCACTTCACCACAAACATAACTTCTGCTATCTGCACTGTTCATACAAGTACAAGGCATCTCTGCTCACTTTGGCTAAACAGAAATGTGTCCCTTTGCAAAATCAAACACTGACAAATAAGAGAGCACGACACTGTATGATTTCTAGAGCTGATAAAGGGTAATTTGTTCAGCAGAGTGATGTAAGCTTCGTTATGATTGCATTATCCATGACTTCTAGGAATAACATGATGCAATTCATATCATGTATGACGCAATACCAGCTTCAGATTGCATCATTCATTGTTTTGCCTAAAAAGCAAGTACTGTCCAAACCCAGTCAAAGATTTATTCATAGATCCAGTCAAAGATGTATTTTAGTCATTTCTGGTTTAAATTGAGATCCCTTCCCTTTATAACTCACTTATCCTCCGCCATTCCCAAGTCAAGGGTCGTATATACTGACCCAATAGCATGTCTTGAAAACTAGAGCCAATCAACAATTTTAAGCATCATTTTCGTTCTCAGTGACCCAGAATTAGTAAAGTTTAACTACATTTATTTCAGAAGCATTTTGGCTGTAGAGCAGTGTTATGGTAGAGTATAAGCAATTTGGTGCTCCCTTTTAAAAACAAAAACAAACCAACCAACCACATGCAACTTCTAAAACATAATCTCTATCAGTGTAAATTACTGCAGCTACACCAATGTACACCAGCAGAACATTCAGCCCAAGCTGTGTTCACCTATGACATTGTTTGTATCGCATGTCATTCTTTAGCGATGTTTATGAATGGAGCCCCCCCGATTATAGAATTTATTTTAAACAGTGAAAACACAAAAGTACAATATTGATTAAATAAGTCACATGTATTATAAAATTATTTACTATATGATTTGAGAATTTTAATAAGTTTCATTTATATATTCCAGCAAGTGATGGATATAGAGCAGCGGTGGACAACGTGCGGCCCGTCAGGGTAATCCGCTGGCAAGCCGCCAGACAGTTTGTTTACGTTGACTATCTGCAGGCACGGCCGCCCACAGCTTCCAGTGGCTGCGGTTCACCGTTCCCGACCAATGGGAGCTCCGGGAAGCGGCATGGGCCTCAGTCAATGTAACTGTCAATGTAAACAAACCAAACTATCCCAGTAACTTCCTAGTTCTTTCCTTAGACTCCTGATCAAGAGCTAACAGTTCTTAAAAACAGTCCTCAAGACATTTTAAAATCATAGATCTGTGTTCCTAAGAAATTGCAGAACTGCACAAGTTAGTGGAGTTGCATTAATAAGGCAAAGTTGTGAGGGAGATCCCAATTCAAATTTGTACTAGCATTTTGAAGAGTACAAGCATGTTAAAGGGGAAGATTATACTCTTTGAGGTTATGTGGGTGCACACAGTTATGTATTCTTGTCATGTTTCTATGGAGCATGTGTACATCATACTAGCAGGGGATTACAGAAGATGAAATGCAAAGTCAAGCCCTTACAGAGGAAAAAGTAGAATGATGAATTGAGCATCACAGCCTAAATACACAAGTAGAACCTGTAAGAGCCTCAGCTGTAAGCAGTATGGTGGTTGAAAAGAAGAGTAGCCGTACTGACAAAGACAGACCTCACTGGATTACTAAAATGTGTCATAGATCTTAAACTGAGCTACTCAAAAGTTATTGTGATATATAAACACTTATTGACCTCGATAAAGCAGACAGAATAGTCAATATAAAGTGAGCCAAGACAACTTTATTCATGTATATATTTAAGCTCTGTGTAAAATGTGAAATACTGGTATTAGCCAGTTTTGGAAAAATAATGAAAGTTACTCTTTAGGGCAGCTCTACACTACGGGGTTAAGTTGACCTAAGTTACGCAACTCCAGCTACATGAATAACGTAGCTGGAGTCAATGTAGCTTAGATCAACTTATTGCGGCGTCAACACTGTGCCGGGTCGATGGGAGAAACTCTCCCGTCAACTTACCTTATGCTTCCTGTTCCAGTGGAGTACTGGAGTCGACGGGAGAGTGCTCTGCGGTCGATTTAGCGGATCTTCACTAGACCCACTAAATCGACCCCCGGTTGATCACAGCGTTGATCCACGGTAAGTGTAGACATCCCTTAGTGTCATCCAGCTACCACACATTCTTTTCTCCACTACTGAACAGAGCATTAAATTACCAAAAGCTTTCTGTAATAAAAAGTCAGCACACAAATACAGACTTGCAAAAGGTATTACACAAAGAAATGGAATAATATAGTAGTGCCACCTATGCCTGTCTAATTACATCTTTTCATTTATGGATAAGGGAAGAAAATTAGAGATCAGCTGAGGAATAGGAAGAGATAGTTACTCAGTCACTGATACTTTTGTATAGAAAAAGATCTCCATGTACTCTAAATTCTCCCACTCTGAAACACTCAGGGATGTTCCTATGATATTTCTCAAACTGTTTGTCCTATTAGCAAATACAAAATAAACTGCATCCATTTATATGGTATTATGGCAATAAAATTCCAGAGTTTCAATCTCACAGCTGAGATTCACAATCTCTCCAAGGATGCTGCTTCATGATAGACCCAAATGCTAAAGCTGTGCCTGCATTGGAGAATAGCACTGTAGCATAGTTATAAAATCTTGTATTTTGTTGTAGTATTATGCCCTTTGTTACAAACAAAACACAACCCCCCCCACCAAACAACCCCCCCCCCCCCAAAATAAAACTTGTACACTGACAAGCCTAAGAAAAATCTAAGATTTGGGGTCAAACCAATAAGTCCTGATATAAATATGGTAAGCTCAGATAGTAAAATCACATCAAGATTTGTAAAGGTCTCTCTCTAAAGCATCTAATATTGAGGGAATGAATGCGATTTGCACAGCTGTGGTGCTTATGTCCTGGAGTTCCTATAAGAGCAGCAATTGTCCAAAATCTCATGGGAGCTCCTATGGTGATAGTTATTTCCATGCAAAAACCAAAACTGTTTACCAGATGTGTACAGCAGACTTTATATCTCTGCTGATCCATTGGCCTGTACAGACTACATATTTTTCTAACTTATTACAATCTTTATTTCCTTCATTGAGCTTGGTATCTCCCTAGGCTTGTAAATTGGCTCAGAATGTGTGGTTCCCCTACCAAACACTCACATTTCTAAATTGGTGCACCACGTGAAGCAAAACTGAGCTATACATTTGTCTGTGGGTCTGTAGCTTCCCAGACTCTTATGATGTGCATCTTGGGACACTGAAGGAAACCAATGCTTTTGTGTAAAGTGACATGAAACCATTAACCAGGTCACCAGGAATCCAACTAAGGGTTTTTTTGTTTTTGTTTTTTATATACACAACCCCAGAAGACCTCAGGATAAAGTTATTCCAATATACACTACCTCATACTAATGTCACCAGTGTAAAATACTGCTAAAATGTTTCCTCACATTATTCGACTCATTGCAAAGCCACAGTATCTCTAAACCTGAATATATATTCAGAATGCATAGTGTATATACAGTATTATGAACAAAAGAGTAAGAAATCTGTAAGCGTACCAGATGTTTTAAATAAAGTATTTTCAGGTGGTCAGTTAAATGATGTTAATGCCTGCACATGGCAAATGTTCTAAAAGGATCAACTGCATAAACTTCCCACTTAAACGCAGTCCAGTATTCTTACCTAGGCAAGAAGGGCCAAAGTTTAAAGAGTGGCCACTAAATTTGTGTACCTGAAGAATGCATTTGATTTTCTCTTAACATAAAATTTAGATTTGTTCACTTAAAGCAAGTACTGAGATGATTACCTGATTTTGACATGCAATTGTCATTTATATGCACAATTCAAATTTCGACAAGCTATTTTGGACCTGCACATTTATGCACATTGAAACAAAATTGAAAATTTGATCTTAAATGATCATCTGAATTTTAAACTATGACTTCAGCAGGCCGCACATTATTTTACACCTGCTAGATGCCATATAATAGAAATCATACTTCAACATGTTAATTTTGAATATGAAATGCCTGAGGTGCTTCTTTAAATTACACTCGATGTCTGAATTTTCTATGCTACCCAAAGAATACTACTTCTGCATAATATGTCAAACAACTCATTAACAATCAATGATTCAATGGCTAGAAAATGATGTACAGATATCTCAAATTTCCTTGAGATAATATTAATACATTTGCAATTTCAAATTAGATATTTAGTGCAAATGATCAAAATGGTATCCTGTTTATGGAGAAAAAAAACAGGTGTCTCATTATCTTTTTGATGATGTTACAAGTTAGCTAATGTGTTTAGCACAAGCTCACTATATCTAAAAATATATATAAAAATAATGTTTCAGGAATTAATGCTATGGAATATGATATTATGGATTTTATATTAGACATTCTGCAGAATAGGAATTCTCTGAATTCCCTTAATCACTTTGCCTCATATAGCTATTAGCATTACATATAGCTTGAAAATGTTGTGTCCTTCCTTCTCTAGAGATGAGTCAGAAACAAAAGTTGGGGGAGTAGGGGATAGGATAAATCATTTTTGCTCACGTCTATTTTGCTGCATATTACAAAACATTATGATTCCATCTATATATAAAGTGGTTACCTTTGAGAGTCACCATTCAACCACACTTATTACACTAGGATTATTTGTAATATTCTTTTATTCAAGATATCACAGCAACTTCCTATGTAGCTAGACAAACCTAAGTGGGAAGAGTCCCTTTTGCCAATATCACATATTAGCTCGATTAGAAAGAGAAGGTGGGTGAGGTAAATTGGTCCATAAAAGATGTTACCTCACCTACCGTGTCTCTCTAATATCCTTGGTCTGACACTGCTATAACACGGCATATTAGGTAGATGTCAGCTATCAAGTCCCAGTCTAGAGAAATAGTGTGTCGGTAATCACAACATGACACACACAAATTATACTATGTTTCTCTGAGTGCTGCAAAAACAAAACAAATCATAAGTACTAGCGGGAAGTTTATGTTAAGGTCTACTGACTCATGCATAAAAAGTAATCACTACTTTTTATGAAAAATATTTTTGCTGAAGAAATCTCATTTCTCTCTTTTATGTTAATTAGGATGTCTATTTATACAGGACACATCGGCCAAGGTCAGAATACTTCTTACTGTTCCCCCTTTGCACATAGTGCATATATATTCCCAGAATTTGTTTGGGAAACAAATATAATATCTTCCTTTACAGGCTATGAAAATCTTTAACTACAGAAAACAGAGTAATCCCTCTGACTTTCTAGGACTTTCACACACTTTAGGACTACTCTTTTAGAGTGAAATTCATCCCTATGGCGAGGGCTAGCAAAAAGCCTTTGCACAACTCAATTCACCCAATAATTAAAGCCTATTCTGAGGAATTTAGGGGGAATTAAGTGGCACACAAACATTCTGCTGGCTTTTTACACAGGGGTCGATTTCATCCTTCCTGTATTTATAACACTGCGCATCTGGCTAATGGGTTTGCCATTAACAAAAAAAATGTAATGAAGAATTTAAAAGAAGGGAATCTTAAGGAGTCACTTCAAGGAGGGTGTTCTATGTACAAGGGGCAGCAAGAAGGAAGACTATCAGTATCAGGTTATTTCACTAGCAGTGATGTAATTATAGGCTCTGTTCAGCGCTGGAGGACACCAAACCCTACAATCTGAGTAGTGTGCTGCAACTTGGAGACAAGCACTGTAGGCATGCAGCAGCTAGGCCTTGTGAGGTGCTAGGAGAGGTGGGTCCCAGTGACCAGACACATGACTAAGTGTTAGGGTATTTTATTAGGGCTGGCAGGAAAAGGGAAGGTTGCAAATACCCTAGTTACAGAGGCTTAACAGTTACAAGTTCAAAGTGAGCAATAGTGGTTGTTTTGGATCACCGCTAGGGTTGCCAACTTTCTAATCACAAAAACTGAACACCCCTGCCCCGCCCCTTCTCCGAGGCTCTGTTCGCATTCGCTCCATCCCCCTCCCTCCATCACTCACTCTTACCCACCCTCACTGACTTTCACCTCTTCCTGCCCCCACTCCTTCCCATCCCCTCTCAGAGCCTCCTGCACGCCACTGAACAGCTGATCGCGGCAGGCAGGAAGCACTGGGAGGAAGGGGGATGAGCTGATCTGCGGGGCTGCTGGTGGGTGCTGAGCAGCCACTATTTTTTTTGCTGTGAGTGCTCCAGCCCCAGAACACCCACGGAGTTGGTGCCTATCCTGTAAGAGATGCATCATTTTTCACTCCAGGCATCACAACCACTGCAGCACATGTAAGATCATCTGGTTGAATGTCATGATAAACTAAGTATTAAAAAAACTCCACCAATAATCTCAATGAACAGGGCTTGATGCATGGGGCAGTGAATTCAATCCCATATGCACTAATAGCAATATTTGCAAACTGGCAAATCATATGAGCATGGCCTTGCATACACAACCCAAAAATAAAAACAATGTACTTCCACAATAACTATCTATCAAAGCTGCTGAGCTTACAATTTTATGACCTCTTTCTCCTCACCTTTTCTCACCATGATAATGGTTTAGTGCCCTGCTCACATCTGTGGCCTAATACCCAGGCTCATCATGGCTGTAGTCAATGAAAACTGACATTTCCCACATCCTGGGGTGAACATCACGTTAATTAAACACCACAGAGCTCTGTAGCCTTATAATTGTCTAGCATTTGATTTAGTTTATAAAAATCAGGCTGCTTCAGAATATAAACACATCCTAATATCAAGATCTGTGCACATCCCCTACCAGACAGTTCTACAATGAGACATCAGAGTCTTTACTGTCAGCAGAGCAAGTGCTGCTAGCACTGAAGTAGAAAATAGCGGTGGTGAAACAGATGACATTGAAAATCTGACATTCCATGTTACCTTGCAATGAGAAAATGCCTTTCAGTCACAGACAGATCATTATGAGAAACCAGCTACACCATGCTGTTGACTCCTTCATGATAAGGGAGGGGAGTAATGTGCACAAAAGAGAGTTTGTGCAAGAGCCCCTGTGCTGTAGATCCCTATACCACCTTGGTATAGCTGGGGATGCAGGAGCAGTCATGTATCATAGAAGATTAGGGTTGGAAGAGACCTCAGGAGGTCATTTCATCCAACCCCCTGCTCAAAGCAGGGCCAACTCCCACTAAATCATCCCAGCCAGGGCTTTGTCAAGCCAGACCTTAAAAACCTCTAAGGATGGAGATTCCACCTCCTCCCTAGGTAACCCATTCCAGTGCTTCACCACCCTCCTAGTGAAATAGTGTTTCCTAATATCCAACCTAGACCTCCCCCACTGCAACTTGAGACCATTGCTTCTTGTTCTGTCATCTGCCACCACTGAGAACAGCCTAGCTCCATCCTCTTTGGAACCCCACTTCAGGTAATTGAAGGCTACTATCAAATCCTCCTTCACTCTTCTTTTCTGCAGACTAAATAAGCCCAGTTCCCTCAGCCTCTCCTCATAAAAGTCATGTGCCCCAGACCCCTAATCAATTTTGTTGCCCTCTGCTGGACTCTCTCCAATTTGTCCACATGCTTTCTGTAGCAGGGGGAGGGGGCGAAAACTTGATGGAGTACTCTAGATGTGGCCTCACCAGTGCTGAATAGAGGGGAATAATCACTTCCCTCAATCTGCTGGCAATGCTTCTACTAAAGCAGCCCAATATGCCGTCAGGGTCCTTGGCGACAACAGCACACTATTGACTCATATCCAGCTTCTTGTCCACTGTAATCTTCAGGTCCTTTTCTGCAGAACTGCCGCTTAGCCAGTTCTGCACTTGTCCTTGTTGAACCTCATCAGATTTCTTTTGGCCCAATCTACTAATTTTTCTAGGTCACTCTGCACCCTATCCCTACCATCCAGTGTATCTACCTCTCCCCCCAGCTTAGTGTTATCTGCAAACTTGCTGAGGGTGCAATTCCATCCCATCATCCAGATCATTAATGACGTTGTTGAACAAAACAGGCAGAGGGAAATCAGTTTTTCCATCAGCTTACATGTTAGCAGGCTAGGGGCCACTGGATAAAAACTTACATGGAGCCAGTGGCAGGGAATCCCATATAGGATTGCCCACTCGAAACAATTTGTCTAATTTGTCTTGAATAAATCCAAAATCACTTATCCCCCCATTCAGAATTTTTTCTAGTTATGTGATGAACAAATAGAGAGAAAAATTATCTAGTTTTCTCTCTCAATCAGATATGACTTTAGATCAGCTACCTATAGTACCCTTACAAAATAAAAAGTTACCTATTAGCATCAACCACCAGTCAAAGCATATACAAAACATTAAAATTTTCCTTTTGATCCAAAAATGACCTAACGTGCATGTCCTTTAATAGGGTTATTTTGAAAATGACCTAACGTTTCACTCTACGTCTATGCATCTCTCTGATGTACGGATATAAGTATAAATGAAAAACTGCCTTTATAGAGCTAATTTTAGAAGAATATATATTGTTAAGAGCCAAATTTGGCTAGTTTAATACTTCATATAGTTGAAAAGGTCCATCAGATTACTGTGCATTAAACAAGAAAAACCTCATCCTGAAATCCTCCTGTTAGGTCCAGAGTGGTCTGAATTTACTGTCACTGAACAGTACTGATCATACTGCAGCTTTCCTTTGAAAATGTCTTTGTATTTTGTACATTCTCCTTCTGTAGCTGAATGTTGGTTACCTAAGAAACCTGTAGCATGGCACTAGATTGGCTATCTTTTTCAAATGTGGATTGTCATTGTAGACAATTTTATGTTGTTGATGTTTATTTCTAAACTAGAAGATATGTTGTAAGTAATAGTTAAAAAGTATGACAATTTACCTTTATTGTTTATCATCATTCAAACACTGATGACTGAGCCTCACTGTGTTAAGCCACATAGAAACACAAGGAAGACATGGTCTCTTCCCTAACATGTTCCATACTCTAGGGATAAAGTAGAATAGGGCCACAGTGTTTGGAAACTCCATCTCTTCCTTCCCTCTCTCATCCTCTCCAGCCTTCACTTCACTGTATTGTGTTGCCAGTTGACTAAATAATGATCAGGAGCCATCAGAAGTAGACAACATACACCATTCATTAGAAATGGTAATAGGCCCTTGTACAGACCTCACTTCATGGTTATATACTGTAGCCTCCATGTGCACATACACGCAGCATTGCCGCAGTGGTTGAAACATAATACTGGGAGTCAGGAGACTTGTGTTCTACTAATGAAAAACCCTATGTATCTGTCAGAAAAATGTATACACTGTGTATCAGTATTGTCACAACTGTAAGACAGGGATATTATCACCTTACTTTTATCACAGGAGTGCTATAAAGCTTAATCATGTTTGTAAAGACCTCAAAGATCCTTAGATGGAAGATGCTGGAGAACTCTTAAATATATTATTGTCATTATCTCTTAGTCCAAAGTTGCCATATTTTGATCAGCCAGAAGGGATATGAAGGTGTTGTCTAAATATTTCTTTAAGCCCTGCTGGTACAGCGAATGGGAGATTTGTCCTCAAACTTACCACTGGTCACTCCATAAGCAGCAGGGGTCAATGCTGAAATACTAGGCTATCAATCTGACTTTTTCTCCTTTTTATTAAAACAGTAGCAAAACATACCAAATCTTATCTGTAGCTGGACAGATGTCTCGTGTCCATTCAGTTTTCTTGATTTTATAGCTATACAATACTGATTCACAAATGAGAAGCCTAGTAATTAGAAAAAATGTGTTCAGTTATAATGCTGCTGAGAATCAATAAAAATGGTGTTATTTACTCTGTTCTTATGATATGCAAAAATATAGCAACACACTATACTTACTGAACTAAGCCTTTGTTAACTCATTTTTGTACATAGCAACATAAAACAATTTCTTAGAACTGTATAAGTAATGAGCGCTGTACCTTAAACTAATCAAGAATGCATGACTGAGACTTACTAGATTGTCATTATATAGCCTTGCTAGCAAAAACTTCACATGAAACTGTAAATCACTGTACAATATCTGCAAACAGGCATCCCCTACAAAGTAATTAAGAAATAATAGAAATCTGGAATGATTTATGGCTTGGGAAATATCTGCTGAAACTCAACAGCTTTCTGACAAGAGTGAACAAGAATAGACCAGGCATAATAACTGTACTGGCGGACAGTGTCATTTCCTGACTAAGGAAAAACTAAAAGAGTTTGTATATTACTTATAATTACTCAAAAAGCAAATAATTCAGGAGTTTGTGTCAAAACACTTGAGAAACAAGAGATTTTATAAAATAAGTTAACAGTGGATTCTATAGCCATAAAGTATAGCCAAAAAAAAAAAAAAGAAAAGAATTTGGCCTTAACCTGTTTGATTTGTGTTCAAATTTCATTGCTTTAGCTAAACTGAAGGTGGGAAATGTGTATGCTACCTACAAGTACATTATGTTCTGCATGATAGGTGACCTACTGTAATAGAGACATTGCAATTGCAATGTGGAAAATTAGCTGTTAAGAATAGAGAAACAGAAAGCACAACAGTTGATTTTTGCCTTGAGCTAAAAAGTCATAAAAGCGAGGAAGGCATTTGATCAACTCTGTGAAAGTAGTAGAGCCTTCACAGGAATTCTAGGAGGAAGTTACACACAAGAAAATTTAAGCTGAATGAGAGGAAATATTTTCTAATAGTAGGATACATATGGAAGACTTCCATCAGGAAATTAGAAGTTCTAACACTTCAATTATTTAAAATTTTCTAGAGAAAACAATTGAGAATATAATTTAGGGAACAAGCCAACATTGACTGCAAGTTGGACTAGATGGCTCACTGGTCTTTCCCATTGCTAACTTCTATGAATACCAAAAAAATGAAAGCTTAATTTCCAGTTTGATAGAATACGAGCTGGAGAGATGCAAGATAAGTTGTTTTTGTAAAGAAATCGAACAGTGAAGGACAGAAAACAAATGATATTTACTGAGAACTATCAATAGCTTCTGATAGAGAATCAGACAGTGTAAAATGGCGTCTTTTAGCTCCTACAGATAATAGAATACAATTTGTTTTCCAATACAGATAAATGAAACAGATACCATAACAAGAAAAGCCAAGGATTCCTAAGGGCAGGTCTTCACTACCCGCCGGATCGGCGGGTAGCAATCGATCTATCGGGGATCGATTTTTCGCGTCTCGTTAAGACGCGATTAATCGATCCCCGATCGCGCTCCCCGTCGGCGCCGGCAATCCACCTCATCGAGAGGCGGAAGCGGAGTCGACGGGGGAGCGGCAGCGATCGACTCGCCGCCGTCCTCATCGCCAGGTAAGCCGATTACGATACGCCGACTTCAGCTACGCTATTCCCGTAGCTGAAGTTGCGTATCGTAGATTGACCCCCTCCCCTAGTGTAGCCCTGGGCTAAGTGTAGTTCTGATTGACTGGGTGTTGGGCATTGAGTAAGAAAGTGAAAACATACTGATGAGGATAGGACTCTACTGATACTTGGAGTAAGAAGATTAGAGAACTTCCAGAAGTTTGTTTAATAAATAACATGGTTACATTAATGAGGAGTATATGGTCAGGTAAACAAGAAAGGAAATTTCTAAGTCAATGTTTTAAAGCAAAAAGTTAGTGCTAATTCAACATTTCAGATTCAGGAAGTGTAATTTTACAACAGTACGAGAAAGAAAAAGTTACAAGGTATGTTTAGAAAAAATAAAAGCCCTATTTGACTTTAGTGGTACTTTCCATATGCATAAAGGCTTATTCAGATAGATCAGATGGCAGGATCAGAGACCAAGTTTGTATAATGCTAATAAACTGTAAAGCACTATGTAGATGCTACAATCATAACAAACAACCATAAGAACTTAGGGAATATGGATGCAGAAATGAATGAGGAAACCAAAAATGCTTGCTTTGCAATAGCTAAAAATGTATAAAATCACTAGAATAACTTTTAAGATTAATTATTTGCACAATAGCCTAGTTACAAATAGATAAACAAATCTGAACAACTATATACATACTAGATATGCATGATCTCTAACTTTTGTATTTTAAATATTTTCTTGCAGAATTTCACCACCACCCCTCAAAATAGGGGAAAGAAAATAAATCATCATCAGCAGACTCATCCTGCCCTTGCCAGATCTGCCCCTCACACGTGGAAATAAAAAACATCACAACTCATAGAACAATACAGGACTGAATTTAGCCTAAGATTCATTTAGGAAGAAACATCCTAACAATGAAGAATGTACTTTCTATTTCCCTTTACATAAAATACACCACCATAGATTCTACACTGTTAAGTAAGGCTTCTTAGATTTTACTTCAGTTCACACTATGGACCATGTTTTGATAGGATTCAAAATTCAACACAATCACGATAGCATGAACATTTTTAAAAGAGTGTATTTTGATAACATTTTAGGAGGGAATTGTTTAATGATAGATTGGATTCTGTGAAATAATGAACCATTTTCATTTGTCAGGAATTTCTTAAAGCATTGTTAAGAAGGTAGGTAATGGCAAATTAATCAATATATGCAATAGTTTAAGTATAAATCATTGAGGGTCTGACATAATGACCAGTGAGGCTAATAAGCATATTTTCATTTAATTCAGTGGGTCAGGACCTTTTTGCAGAAGACAAGAAGGGATCTAAAACAAAATGGGTCCATCTTTCTTCATTTGTATTTGGTAAGGCAACTCCTCTCAAAATAAATACACCACCTATATACCATCTTGTTTTTCAGATGGCACTATGTACATTCATAAATTTCTTAGCAATAAAATGTGACTTTCACTTGAGGGGAAAAAAGGAGTAACTTTACCATACAAAATGGGAAGGTTGACTTTAAGCAATCTAAGACTCAATTCTGCAGCCGCTTAGGCACATACTTAACTTTAAGCATGTATATTGTCCCATCTACATCTACAGGACTACTTATGTGCTTAAAGTTAAGCACATGCATAAGTACTTTCAGGAGCAGGGCTTATAAGCTTTGTTATTGCGCTGTGAAGTTTAGCTCTCTAATTCCACTATTTACTGATATTTTTATATCTTCAGAATGGATCAGCTTGTATTTTTATCTATATCCAGTTGGAGTTACATAAAATAGAAACTGTGTGTCAAATCTATCTATCTATACTAGTGAAAGCAGTTACACAACAGCCCCATATGACCCTCCATCTAAGTGAAATGTGGAAAGTCATCAGAAAATCTCTGGAATAAAGGTTCTCTCACAGAGAGAACGGTTCTCTTATTGCTCAACTCCATTGCCACATAAATATTCATCTTAAAATAACCTCTGAGAATGCAAAGATATTTCTTTATTAGATATCTGTATGGAAGATTAACTTAAAATATTTTTAAGAACTGAGTTCAAGCTCAGATAAAACAGTCTTTTCAAAATTTTGTCAGCTTTCCTGGCACAGACCCATCTCCCTTTAGAAATACAGACTATGATGACACATGCTAAGTGGTTAACTACTGCTTATAATGTTCTACAAAACACGGACATGGAACAGGAGTCTGTAATATCATGGAAGCATTGAGTAGGATTATAATTCCCCCATGCAGAAAACTCAAATACTGTGCTTTCATTAACTAAAAATACAACAATTTCCCCCATGCTTAGGCCATGGTCTCACAATTAGATCTCTTCAGGCAGACTCCTGCATCTGTGGCCAGAGCCTTGCTGATTCCAAAGAGGCTCCACACAGCCACAAGAGTCCAGCCATTTGGATATGACTGAAGGATGGGCCTTATCTTGTTCATGATTTAGGCCACAGTCCTGAAAAGACTCACTTGCATGCTTTACTTAATGGAATTACTCATAGTGCACCAAGTTGGGTACATGCCAAAGTCTTTGCATGGTTGGGGCCTTATACCTTGTTCTAGTAAAACTTCATAATGTAAATGCAGACATTTCAGAAGTGCCCTGGGAATGCCATGCTTTTCAGGGTACTATCATACATATTATTTTGACAGTGGCCTAAAATAAGCAATGTTTGGCAACACAAACAACGTAGATGAAATTGTTCAGCATGAGAAAGAAACTGACCAACACTAGTTTTGTTGAACGTACAAAATATTAATAACTTGGTAATTAATAGAGATGTGAACTTAATGCAGATTTCCTGGCATGTGAAAAAGAATGCATCATTTTTTATTAAAATAATTCAAAATTCCCCTCAAATATGAGGCTAATATTAATTAAAGGAAGAACACCTTTATGTGGCTAACATTTTACAACCTGTTATGCATACTTTGAAAACATGTAAAAAGCTTCACTAGGTAAAACTGACCTGATGTTTAATACTTGGTGAAACTAACTACGCAACAGAAGCAGTCAATTTCCTACACAAGAAAAAAGAAAGAAAATACTTATGCCCCAGTTCTGGAAAAAGAACCATGTGGTCCCACAACACCTGTGTGGGACCCTCTAATTATTAAAATATTTAACATTTTTATTTTACTCAAGCCATATTATAACCAGTTTAAGGAAAATTATAACATAAATTCTTCAGTTTTTACATTAGTCAAATATATTTTATTTAGCAAAACCCCCCAAAATTATTATTAAAGCTGCTAGAGATTTGGATAGCACTGTCAGGAAAATTGGGACAGCTAAGACTATTTAAGTGAAGAGAAAAAAAAATCAACTGAGAAAGATGGTCAAACTTGGACACTTTGAAAGAAGAATGTGGAAACATGTCAAAAAAATTATTTCACAGAGTATGAATTTAGTTGGTGAGCACTACACAAAAACTATTGTATTCCAAGCAAGAGGCCATGTTCATAGTGAAAATAAGAGGACAGGGAAAGCTGTTGGAATGGAGTAATTTTAAAATGTCGGAGGAAGGAGATAGCAATGATTATTGAGCTAGGAGGGAATGAATGAATGAATGCTGAAATAAAGATACACAGACTTTAAGCCTTTAGATTCTACCTATCTTACAGAAAAAAAAATGGGCCTTTTCTACAGAGATTTCAATGAAATTCATCCTTCAGGATAAAAAAATCCCTTATAGGACAAATAGAATTTTAAAGTGTCAAGATTTCATTCTCAGACTCAAGAATCATATACATTAAAAAGCAATTAGGTCATCTAGTCTAACTTCTGTAACTGCATGTTCGTAGTGTTCTGGCACTATATCTCAAGAGCTTTGTTCAGACTAATTTTAAAATTACTCCAGTCAAAAATATCAAGTAGAAATAGATATTAGATGAGAGATCTGGGGATATAAAGGAAAGTTTAAATGGTGGTGTTGAGATGAGTTCCTGTCTGCTTCCTGTAAAACTTGCCCATACCAGTATTGCCCTGGCCTCTTCTTTTGTCATTCAGTGTTGCACGCATTCTAAAGCAATATGCATTTCCTCACCTTTTGGGGACGAAGCCAGACTTTGAGGCACCTGCTCCCCCCTTGGTGTTAAACTTTGCTTGTGCCAATCAGAAACGAACACAAACAGGTTTTGGGCCCCGTCCCCTATGACACTTCTATGATGTCATAGTTGGTATTTTATGGGCCTGCCTTCCATGTGCAGGCAGGAAGAGGAGAAAGAAAAACGAATCCTGTGTATCCCATGTACACCCGTAACCGAGCCTGATCACCTCAAAGCCTCTCTCTCAGCTCACGTGTTTCAAACAGAGTTTCTACGTTTGCCGGTCGTTATGCGTTGGTTTGTATTTGTGAGTATCAGTTATTACCAAATGCTGCATCTTTGTTTATAAATATTGTTAGTACATATTTTAGTCATTGTGTGTTTTAAGTTTCATTAACTCTATTAGCTAATCTAACGCTGCTCCCTTACCCCTTGTAATTATCCCCAATAAAACTTTAAATTGATTAATTTTAGTTGTGTGTGTGTGTGCGCGTGTCTGCAGTTTGCATCGTGACCCATACTCTCCTTGCATCCCTTACCAATATAGTCTATTGCCACGTGCAGCCTAGTAAATAACAGGCCTGCATTTTCTTTCGCCCCTGCGTGCCCGTGGGAATCCACATGGCGTCACGAACAGGATGCAAGGGAGTTGGGCCATGCCCGTGGCACGCTGCAGACCGCGCAGATGATGAAACTGAACAGTTCCAACGTTTGCAGTTTCACCTTTTTACTAGCCAAAATTCGACTGATCCAAAAATAGAATGGATCTGTTCCCTTGGGTCGGGTAAAACTCTAAAAGGCTATACTGTACCATTAACTCTGGCAGATACGGGATGCCTCCTTCGGTGCCACCCGAGCTCTAGGTGTCAGCCAGCCGATTGTTCCCTACAGCCTCAGTGCACGGAGACTGTGGAGAACCTCGGTGCTGCAGATCCCCTCTCAGCTTTGGAGAGAGTGTAGCCGCATTGTTAGAAAATCCGGAGGTACCGTTTCCAAATTGATTCCCCCACCTCGGGTAATACCTGCTGATCCGGCACACAAATTATTATGCCAGATGATAAAAGAATTAGATTTAATTAAGAAAACCAAAAAATTGCGATCCAATGAATATAAATCTGAGGATGTTTCCACCGTCCTGTTTAGCATGATATGCAAGGCCCTCGATCTGTGCTCTGTCCTCCACGGGGGCACAATGTTTGCAGCTAAACAGGCAGCCCCAGGCTCTCCTAAAGATGATAATGAGGAGAAGACAGAAAAGGTAGAGCCCATCACTACCTCCCCCTCCCCAAGTCCCTCTCAGAAAATTTTGCCACCCCCCTATGAAGCTCCTAAAACTCCTCTGTATCCAGCTCTGCCAACAGCCCCAGAATTTACTGAATCTGAATCTGTAGCAGAAGCTTTGCCTATTGCGATAACTAAAACTAAAACCAATGCTGCTTCTGTCGCTGTAGCTCTTAGGCAAACAGCAGCTGCCTGGGGCACTCCCACTGCAGTCCAAGCAGATGGCAGGCCACCCTTTACCAGCAAAAGCATTGAACAGCTCATTTTTGGATGGGGGGCTTCCCTTCACATCCATACTAAATATCATCCTCAAAGCAATGGTGTGGTGGAGCGAAAAATCACAATCCTTAAGACTATGCTGTGAACAGCAAACCCCAACCCTGATTTTAAAAACTGGAGCTCATTTTTACCCCAGGTACTTATCGCACTCAACAAAAGTTACTCTCGCTGGCCTCACATTTCACCTACACCTAAGCCGCCTTGGTCCCCCATGTTTAACACCAGCCAACTGGTTTGGCTTACAGAACCCCAAGCGTCTGGCCTTCGAGAACCTATAAAAGCCACCATTCTCCGGGCCGGCAAGTACCCTAACACCTACTTAGTGGCTACAAGTACCCCCGGTGACAAGCTAGTTCATCATAACTGGCTCAGCAAATGTAGTTCTTAACAAACAAACTAATGCCCCTGAGCAGGGCTCGTATTATTCTGTTTTACAGGTTATGCTGCTCTCCCTCACAACATCTTTGCCCACAGAGCCCTTAGGAGAAGGTGGACTACAAACCTGGTTCGCCGCCTACTGGGTGCAGGAGGTCAGCGGAAACCAGTCCCTGTCAGCGCTGAGTCCAGAAGATTGTCTTGTTTGCTCCACTCAGTTCTCACCTAAATATCCATTACCCTTTCAATTTGTACCCATAGTTTATAATTTTTCTTCATTTAATATTTCTAGTGTGAATTGTTCTTCCCCCTATGTGCAGTGGGCTGCTTCTAGTGTTTGGAATAATTGTTCCTCACAATGTGTTTCCAGTTCTTAATGCTTCAGGTTGAAGTGATCATAGCTTTCCTTTAATTGAGAGTATTAGAGTTCCAGCATCTCATTGTTGGGTTTTTGTTGGTAATAGTTTAACCCCAGCCCCTACTTGGGTTGGTACTTATTCTAATTGTTCTATGTGGAGTTTCTCTTATGCTAATACCTCCCTAACTAAACCCACTCTTAATTTTACCTATCCCCCTCCCATTAATTGTTCTTATCGTCTTAATTATGATATTTTTTTTGGAACCTTCTATACCTCCATAACACATACGTATCTGTTTCATGCCCAGCATATGCATCATGCTGAGGCTGCATGTGTCAATCGTGCATCCAGCTTTTATTCTGTAACCAATAATGGGTGGAGCCATACCACAGTTTCTTCCTTAAGACCCGGTCATTTTTGGATTTGCGGTAATGTTGCATTTGCTGTGCTTCCTCCCAATCCCCGGGGTATATGCACCATTGGCACCCTGTATCTACAAGGCGGAGGTATTTATACCTTGCCATCTAGCCACTGACACCATCGTAGTACCCACTCTGTTTGGACTCGTTTGCAAACGGCAGCGTCCTCCCTCGCCTCCTCTATTGTTAGTTTTAACCCTGTTGGTTATATGATGTTACGTGATCAAGTGCTGTTTCAATCCCTTGCTACTGAAATGCTTGCTAATACTACGGGCAAGGGCCTCTCCTTAATTAATCAGCAGTTAAATTCCCTTGTTCAGTATAGTATTCAAAATAGATTAATGATTCAATATTTGTTACAATCTTCCTCATTTTGTACTAAATTTGCTGAAGTATATCCCGACTTTGCTGATAAATGCTGCGTTTCTTTGCCTTCTATTTCTCCTAATTTGTCCTCAATTGTTAAAGACCTGTAAACGTTGAGCTCTACAGTCCGAGAGTCACGAGAGTCCTTCCAGTTTTGGTCATGGCTCGATTGACTTGGCCTTGCGCCCTACAAATCCTATTTCCAATCCCTGTTTGTGTCCCTTCTAGTTGGGCTTGCTCTTCTCTGTCTCGGATGTGCCTTCATTAAAGCCTGCATTCACAAGTTTGTTGCCTCGGCCTACATTGCTTCCACCCCCGAAGCGCATCCCTTCGTAGGTGGGAATGAGGAGTCGGACTCGGAAGTTTAGGTTCTCGGCCTAACTATTTCGGCCAGGGCATGGGGGCATGTTGAGATGAGTTCCTGTCTGCTTCCTGTAAAACTTGCCCATACCGGTATTGCCCTGGCCTCTTCTTCTGTCATTCAGTGTTGCACGCATTCTAAAGCAATATGCATTTCCTCACCTTTTGGGGGCGAAGCCAGACTTTGAGGCACCTGCTCCCCCCTTGGTGTTAAACTTTGCTTGTGCCAATCAGAAACGAACACAAACAGGTTTTGGGCCCCATCCCCTATGACACTTCTATGATGTCATAGTTGGTACTTTATGGGCCTGCCTGCCATGTGCAGGCAGGAAGAGGAGAAAGAAAAACGAATCCTGTGTATCCCGTGTACACCTGTAACCGAGCCTGATCACCTCGAAGCCTCTCTCTCAGCTCACGTGTTTCAAACAGAGTTTCTACGTTTGCCGGTCGTTATGCGTTGGTTTGTATTTGTGAGTATCAGTTATTACTAAATGCTGCATCTTTGTTTATAAATATTGTTAGTACATATTTTAGTCAGTGTGTTTTAAGTTTCATTAACTCTATTAGCTAATCTAACGCTGCTCCCTTACCCCTAGTAATTATCCCCAATAAAACTTTAAATTGATTAATTTTAGTTGTGTGTGTGTGTGTGTGCGCGTGTCTGCAGTTTGCATCGTGACCCATACTCTCCTTGCATCCCTTACCAATATAGTCTATTGCCATGTGCAGCCTAGTAAATAACAGGCCTGCATTTTCTTTCGCCCCTGCGTGCCCGTGGCAATCCACAGGTGGCACAGATTAATTTAGTGTAAACAATATTTAGTACTTATACTGTAAAGTTCTTTATACAGTCCTTTAGAGACATAAACATGAATTAATCTACAGATCTTGGAAAACAAGTATAACCACTTTAGTTTTACATAAAATGAGTGTAAAAGGCCAGCAAGAATAACCCTAGACCTTTATAAAATATTTCTTAGGTTTAAATTGCAGCTATTCTAAATGAAATACTATGATAAATTAAATGGTGCTATACTCTTCTTTCAGGCTTTCAGAAATTTATTTGCTTACAGAAAGTTAGAGGATTATATCAGTAACAGTGACACAGAGCAAGTAAACTGAAAAAAGATTGACTGATGAAGCATACTATATAGAACCTTTTACATCGGTCAAAACAATAGATTGGAGCTAGAGAAAATGAAGTGAGTTAAATGGAGGAAGTATTTTACTTCAGATTCTATACCTTCCTACCAGCAGAGTAATATATTCCCAACACCTATTACCATGGTATCCAAAAGCTGGACTGTGTTCCATGTCAGAGGCATAATAGGGAAAATAAACCACTAAGGTAATCTGAAGAATATATTTTCAAATTTTTGTCTCATGCTGTTTGGCATCACATGTACAGAAAGTTCAAGGTTTTAAATGCCATACTATTCAATAATTTGAAAGGATGTTCACAGTACAGAAAGGATATTGCATTTGCATTTCAACTTTATAACTATTAAAACATTATAATTGTCAAACAAAACTAGCTGTTTATTTCATGAAGTACAGAATTTTTTTTACCAAGAATTCTTATTCTCAGAAATGTTTTCATTACAAAAGATGCATGCTTTTAGGTCCATATGTTAAGTGCATGACTTGTTGGCCACAGGGGTTATATACCACCATTTCCACACCAATAAATAATATATTCCACCCTTGTTGAGGGGATGTAGGTTCTAGCCCTTAGGACACGAACCATCAATTAATTTTTCAACTAATGTTTGTATGTATCCACAATTTTGTGGAGTAGATAGGGGTGACATGTAGCTTTATTGTAATGAAACAGCTAATAATTAGAATGATAAGTGATACATTTTCTTTTCTCCAAATGTTATACCTACACTATAGCACAGTTCTGCTTTTATTGATAAAAAGCTGTTGGACTTCAGAGAAGGCTAATTATAGCATTGATGCTCTAATGGGAAACTACTGCATGCAGAAAGGTTTACTGTTCCAATAACACCACAGAGGTAAAGCATCTTAACTGACTAGTTATTTCTAGAAACATCCCATAACCCTTCAGGCATGGAGGAGGACAAGAGATTTTGCCATTGTCAACCTAAGACATTTACTATAACTTAAAAGGACAAACTTGAACTCATGATAAAAAGTGAGTCTAGATGGTAATGTATTGTGAAAGCAAGTCAGCCAGAGACCAAGCAATCTGACATAGAGTGACTTCATAATAATAGAGGAACAACAGACAAAGTAGTCCAACAGGGAGAGAAATTCACTTCCAACTTTTTAGCGTAACATAACCCTCCTTTAAGAAAAATACAAACAAGGGAGAATCAGAAAATGTTTCTCCACATTTACTGAATGATGCAAGTTCCAAATGAGAGTGTCCTTGACTCTTATCTTTTGGTTTCCTTTTACCACAATGCAGCAATAGTCAATACGGTCAAAGTGTCTCCTATATTTTATTGTAGAAAGCATAAAATGCACCCACTTTATTGCATAAGAATGGTGTGCTCCTTTACCCTTTTACCAAACAATATTATGTTTATACTATCAACAAAGTGATATAGGGCGGTGCTCCAAATTCAGTTATTAACATGGCAAACATGGCAATACCTATGCTGTTGGTATTTGCCACAGCAAGCCTTGCTTTTTTTAAGTTAGTTGTTTTGTGAAACAAACTGATTCACACGCCCAATTCCAGCTCCAAAATGTACTTTTGTGTTACTGGAACTCAGAATTCCCCTCAAGAAGCAAGCAATCATAAAATGGATTAAAAATACAAGACTGGCTGGAGCAGCTCCGGGCACAATCCTTTCAAGTTGTCTGCATGTGCAGATACCCACTGTGTTTCCCTTGTAGTTGACTGATTTCTCACCGACTATTTTCTATCCAAATAGCAAAAATAAGTATCTCATTTCTAATTCATCAATAGAATTTAACAATTCTGCCATCAAAAGGGTAACAGTGACATGGCAAACAATAATACATACCAAATCCATTAATACAAGCCTCAACATGAATTCTATATACACTTTTCTACAAGCCTCTTATTACTTTAAATTTGCACATTTAGGTCACCATGGATTACACAGTTATTAATCTCCCTCCAACTCAAACTATCTCATTCCCAAACATAAGGGAGCATTTGGTTATTTAATGTGAACATAAAAATGAACTTCTCCCTGCAAGTCATTGAAACCTATCTACATATGCAACTACGTGTGAGCTATGCGGGACTGACAGCTAATCCTGTTAGCAGAGGGTAGGGAAAGAACTTCTTAGCAGACACAAACATAGTTTACAGTTTACAATGGTTCCCTTAAAAATCTACCCAGCTGAACTGGTGACAGAGTTGAGAAGGAAACACTTCTCAGAAACTATTCTTGTCCCAGAGTTGGGACTCTAAGGTAGAAGTGGGCAAACTATGGCCCGCGGGCCACATCCAGCCCGCGGGACCATCCTGCCCAGCCTTTGAGCTCCCGGCTGGGGAGGCTAGCCCCCGGCCCCTCCCCCACTGTTTCAGTGCGCTGCGCCGCCACTGCAAGACATGCTGCTCTGAGCTGCATCGTAAGGAGGTGGGGGGGGGGCAGGGAGCAGTCAGATGGGGTGGAGTTTTGGGGGGGGGGCTGTCAGGAGACGGGGAACAGAGGTGGTTGGATAGGCATGGGAGTCCCGGGGGGCAGTTAGGGGTGGGGGTATGGATAGGGGTCAGAGCAGTCAGGGGACAGAGATCGGGGGGGAGGTTGGATAGGGGATGGAGTCCCAGGGGGGTGGTTAGGGGCAGGGGTCCTGGGAGGGGGCAGTCAGGGGACAAGGAGCAGGGGAGGTTGGATGGGTCAGAGGTTCTGAGGGGGGCAGTCAGGGGGCAGGAAGTGGGAGGGGCGGATAGGTGCCAGGGGCCAGGCTGTTTGGGGAGGCACAGCCTTCCCTATCTGGCCCTACATACAGTTTTGCAACCCGGATGTGGCCATCGGGCCAAAAAGTTTGCCCACCCCTGTTATAAGGGCTTTCCTAGCCATGGCTCATTTTTAAGCCATCCTTCCTCTACAGCAAACAGGGCCAATGGATTTCACTATGTTCAGCAGTTTCTGCAGTGATTACGATGCACACATCGGGGCAGATGCCTCAAACAGTGTTCATGGAATCAGGGCATGCTTCCACTCACTGGATTTGAAGGATTTAGTTGTTATAGAGCACAAAGGGATTCTGACATCACATTGGGAATCCCTGGGCTGCTTCAGTTGAGGGTTCATCTCTTTAAAAAAGTCTCTTTTTCAAATCAATTGCCTCTTCCCCAAATCAGTTTAAAATTTAATAAAAGTATTGCAAATTTTAAGATCTAAAGCCCAAGCCTGTTTGTGAATATTGTCTTTGAACACAGATATGGGAAATACATAGATCTCCTCAATTCCTTTGTGTTGACTGACATTCTGTGTCTCCCCCCTCTTTCCCCCACATTTTTGACAGATGCTTCTACTGGCTGGTCTCCTCTGTGTTATGGTCTCTCTCCCCACCAGTCACATTTCTGCATAGGGAACTCGGTATCCTGACTAGGCATTTAGTGGTAGTCGTTTTTATATAGGGGGAACTTCTTCCTGATCAAGAAAGAGAGAGAGGAAGGGTTTGTTGTAGGAGATATCAGTGCTGGCATTTCCTCTTAGTACAGGATGCACAGAGGGAGTACCAAAGGGAGGTTGACATTGGAGCTAACCAGAGGACTACCATTCCATTCATGACTGGAAACTATTTAAAGTCAGCTTTGTTTCGCATTGGAACAAAACCAGAATGTTTTGAACATTTCTGTGAAACCAAAGTTGTGTCATAATATGCATTCTTACATCAAAACCTGAAGGCATAAATGTGGTGGCACTGGCCTGCAATGTGGGCGACCCAGAGTGGGCTGGGATGAAAAATTCTGCTCTGAATCAGGCAGAGCAGGGAGATGAACCTGGGCCTCCTAAGTCAGTGCCCTAAGTGAGAGTTTCATTGGGTCTCTCTACCCTTCCCTAATCTTCCAGATGAAAACTTTGTTGACACGGATAAGTCTGCAGCTTTGAAAAAACTGCATATTTACACAAAACTTCATTTTGTCAAAAAGGTTCTGACCAACTGTAGTTGCTCTTCTAGTTCTGGATCCTAGTGTTACATGTTCAGAAGCAGGACAGGGGGCAACTATGCCTGGTAGGACTTCCTGTTAGTGCTGGATATGGTGGGGAAGGAGAAAAGGGAGATGACACAGCAATGTCTCTCCTCAAAGTCATGTTCTCATCGCTAGTACCAGGAGGATTGTGAAGCACCTGGTTTTCAACTGGAACGCCTGATCTAAAAGGGTCCCTGGTGTCTTCGGTCGGCACTGCCAACCAGGCCATTAAAAGTCCGGTCGGCAGTACAACGGGGGCCAAGGGCTAAGGCAGGCTCCCTGCCTGCCCTGGCTCTGCACGGCTCCCAGAAGCTGCCACCAGGTCCTTGCAGCACCTAGGTCCATGGGCCGCCAGGGAGGCTCCACACGCTGCTCCCACCCCCAGCACCAGCTCAGCAGCTCCCATTGCCCAGGAACCGCAACCAATGGGAGCTGTGGGGGTGGTGCCTGTGGGTGGGAGGGCAGCACAGCGCACTGAGTCTCCCTAGCTGCTCATGTGCCTAGGGGCTGCAGGGACCTGATGGACACTTCCTGGGAGCTGTGGTAAGCGATGCCAGGACCTTACACCCAAATCCCCCTCCCACATCTCAACCCCCTGCCCCAGCCTGGAGTCCTCTCCCAAACCCAAACCCCCCCACACCCCAACCCCCTGCCCTAAGCCCCCTCCTGCACTCCAAACCCCTCATCCCTGACCCCACCCCAGAGCCTGCACCCCCAGCTGGAGCCCTCACTCCTCCCGAACTCTGAACCCCTCAGCCCCAGCCCAGAGATCCCTCCTACACCCACCCCCCCCATCCCCAGGCCTATACCAGAGCCTACACCCCCAGCCGAAGCCCTCACCTCCCCACGCCCCAGACCAGAGCCCTCTCCTACACCCTAAACCCTTCATCCCTGGCCCCATCCCAGAGCCCTCACCCTTCTCCCACACTCCAACCCCCTGCCCCAGCCTGGTGAAAGTGAGTGAGGGTGGGAGAGAGTGAGTGATGGAGGGATGGAATGAGTGGGGGTGGGGCCTCAGAGAAGGGATGGGACTGGGGAAGGGGCAGGGCAAGGGTGTTCAGTTTTGTGTGATTAGAAAGTTGGAAACCCTAGGTACCAGTGGAATACTGGAAAATTCAAAGTCTAGAGTTTTTCCTTCACCATACCATGTATGCCTCAGAAGTACAATCTCAAAGTGTTGGTGGTAGCATAGCACACTCGTTAGAAGATTATATGCCAGCTGCATATACCACAGGTTGTCTCTTGTCACAAAGCCCTTTGTTCGACTAAGGTCAATTTGAGACAGTAGTTGAGCATGAGTTAAAAAAAAAAACAAAGAAGGAGGAGGGGGGAGAACTGTGAGATGCAAAACTAAAAGGAAACAGAAGAGAGAGAAAAGTAACCTGGAGCCGCATCATGCACCAATCACCTTACACAGCACAAATCCCAGTCCTTTCCCCCTCCAAACTGACATACTAAGAGGCAGGGAAATTTAATTTAAATCAAAATCAAAACTCAAGTTCTCCACAGGATTTTAATTTAAACTGGTTTCTGTGATTGCTACAGAAGACTCAGTATAGGGCATTTCCTCTAACTGCATCAGCAAAAAAAGAACGAAATGACAGTCAATAGGTGCTAAGGTTGCTACTCCCGATCGGGGTCAGTCACACCTGCTTATAAGAGGGGTAGTTATTGCCCCACGATTTCAGGCACTCAGATACCACTGCTTTCCAGGAGTTCCTGCCAGTAATGAGCTAGGAACACAGACCCAAGTTTGAAAGTCTGTTGTAATGCAGTAAGGTGAAATTCCAAATACAAAAATAAATATAAGACCTTTTATGCTTAAGGCTTACAAATCAATCCAAAGCCTTGACAGTGCAATAAGATGTGTGAGGGTGCATCACCGCATGCATATGCAAAGCTCATTGTAGGATCAAGACCTAGTTCTGTAAATATCTCCTTCAGCTGACACTTTTATATTACTGCAGATAAATTCCTCTCTTCACCCACCAACCCCTTTAGGTTAAAGTGCCTATTCAGAAAAATGTAAGACAACTAAAAAGTGTGAGCTAGATGCACAACCATTTAATAATAAATTCAGTGTGTACATTTTTGTACTATATACAGTTATATTAAACTGTTTCTATTGTTCTAATAGTTCTATTACTATCTAAGGGAATACATTAAGAGGGAAAACAATTATGAAGGATTGTTAGAAATTATCCTAAGGATATCTAAAATAAAAATAATTTGTTTGGGTTGCCTCTTTACAAACTGGTATAGCTTCAATTAGGCTTGGTACATTAAATGAATTATGGTCAGCTATTCATTTTGCAAAATACCACAAGACAACACTGAAAAATTGTAACTTAATACTGTACCTATATGACAAAAATTGTATTTATATCTTTATATGCTTAGAATTCACCTAAATATTGTCAATTATAGTTCTTGACAACTTTGCTCTCATAACATAGTCCTGCAAGTCTTTATTTACCTACAGAAATCTTTAAAAATCAAAGAGTATCAGAGATCCCTGCCATTTCTAGAACCATCATTTTACAAACGCTGGCCCCAGTCCTGACATTGACTGCATAGAGATGTACCTGCACCTGCACAGATCCACACAGGCATTATTGGTACCTATGAACACGTGCAGGATTGGGGACTGTAACGGGGTCAGCACCCACCTCTCATGAGTGCCCCCTTCTGGTTGGTTATGTCTGCATCCTTTCAGTTCTGGTGACCACTTTCGGTGGTTCTCAGGCAGGGTTTTAGTGATTCTGCACTCCGGCCAAGTCTCACACACTGTCTGCATGCGAACCAGAACAGACCCCTTCTGGGGTATGCATTCCACCAGGGCCTAAGTAAGCGTCTGGTGGCATCTCTCTAGCTCTCCCAGGGCTTTGGTCTTTAAGTAGTCCCAGCCCTGGTATGGGGCCATATCCCAAGGACTTCCTTCCTGGAGACACTATCTTTCTGTGGCCCTGCCCAGTCTCAGTCCCTACTTAGCTGTCCATAGTCCTGCTGCTCTTCCACCCAGGCAGGGAGTCGTTTCTTCTCCAGTTCCAAGCAGCAACTAACTGCTCCTCTGCTCTGCAGCTCCTTTTATATGGCCTCCTGCCCTTGATTGGCCATTCCAGCAGCCCCTCTGATTGGTTGCTTCCTCACAACCACTCTAGGCCTCCTCACTGCTTCTTTCCTGGGAGAGTGTGGCAGAACCATGAGGCCTCCAGCAGGGGGCCTTTGGGTTTAGTCCATCCCATCACACCCCTCCCCTCCCCAATAAGATCGGGGTAGTAGTTCTACTACTGTCTCTTGCCCAGCTTTAGCAGGGTCTTCTCGCTCCCTGACCTCTGTGTAGAGAGTGTTTTCCTCTGCCCTCTTGCCCCCTTTAGTCAGGGTCTACTCTCCCTGGTCTTTCTTACCTGGAGAGCATTTACTTCGAGGTCATATACCAAGTGTAGCAGGTGCTTTTTCTCCTCCTTAGCAAAGTGCTCCCATCCTCCATTTCACTCTCTGTTGACTCCAGCCATTTGGTTAGCTCATCAACACTTTGGAGGGAACTCGTAGAACTGGCCTCTACCTTTTTTCTCTGGGGTGCCCCTGTCTGAGTCCCGATGCTAACCTGTTCACTGAGATCCAGCCTGGATTCCCACCATAACCGGTTGACCTTGAAAATCTGTCTAGGTCCCAACTGTATCTGCCGTTCCTGGGATTCTGTCTGGGTCCCCATGCTATCCTTCTGTACTTGGGGCTCTGTCTGGACCCCTTTTCTATTCCAGCCCCTCTACCTCCTTACCTAGTTGGTCCTGGACCCTCCAGAATTTGTCTCTTCCAGGAATCACTCCATAGCATGAGCATTTTCATATGTATGCTTCCAGGAGTGATCACATCCTACATTGCACTAAATAGTCAACTGAGTAGACATAAAATCCAAGTCTGGGAATGGCTCCAAACAATTCCCCTGCCCAAGTCTCAGAAGGTCCTTGGGACAGTGTTTTTGGAGTCGTGAAGTTTTTATTTATACAGAAATCTTACCAAAAATAAACTAATTTTTAAGTGTCAGTATTTATATTGATTTTCTAAAATGCTACATAGAAAGGGACAAAGGCATCACATTCTTTATAAGCATGTTTATGTTTATCATTTGGTCTCAAACATTTAGCAGTGGGCAAAAATTAATCTTACTGTACATGTTGAGTCACTGTTATATTTAGTATTTAGTTAATATTTTCTGATGGGCTGACATACGTTTTATGGATTCTCTCTTCCAAACAACCTAAAATGCTTAACTAAAGAAAAATTCATGGTAATTATTATTCTACAGTGTTCAATTATTGCCAATAATATTAAAATTGAATACAGATCACTGGACACTGTCAGTGTAATCACCATGAATATTAAGGACCAGACCTTCAGCGACTGCAGATTATTGTAGTTCTGATTTTACAGCAGCTGAGGATTGGGCCTCAGAAAGGATGAACTGGAGTCTCATACTTTTATAATAAGTTGTAAAACTACTCCAACAGAAACACAAAAGGAAATGTCTCACCTTTAACTGTAAGTCAGCTCAATTTTACATTTTTAGATACTTTATTCATTTCCGAGTTGTGTGCCTCAACTATACAAGATCACCAGTAGTGCACTATTACAACTATCGTGCCTTCCTTCACAAATATGAGAAGTCCACCAGTAGCCCACTAATACACATCATAATGGGAATTTTATCATAGTACATTTAAAAAATTGCTCATTTATAGAATTTTTATCCAAAATAAACTATGTATCAGTATACCAGGAAAACAATCATTACTTTCTAGAGAAAGAAAGAATTCTAAGAGAATGGATGGGTCATTTGGAAAGAGTTGGTATCCAATCATTGAGAGGCAGAGAAGATAACAGATCGGTGCTTATCTTTTGTAATGACAAAAGGTTCCTATAGATCAGGGGTAGGCAACCTATGGCACAGGTGCCAAAGGCGGCACGTGAGCTGATTTTCAGTGGCACTCACATTACCTGGGTCCTGGCCACCGGTCTGGGGGGCTCTGCATTTTAATTTAATTTTAATGTAAGCTTCTTAAACATTTTAAAAACCTTATTTACTTTACATACAACAATAGTTATATATTAAAGACTTGTAGAAAGAGACCTTCTAAAAATGTTAAAATGTATTACTGGCACGTGAAATCTTAAATTAGAGTGAATAAATGAAGACTCGGCACACTACTTCTGAAAGGTTGCTGACCCCTGCTATAGATAGTGGCTGTCTATAAACAAATCTGGCACCTGTTTAACTAAAGTATTTTTTAAAATAGATTTAGTGAAATCAATACCCTGCATTGGCATACTTAAAATAAATGTATTGGCTGCCCAGGATGATAATATCTAGCACTCAAACAGCAATTTTATTAGAAAATTTCAAAGTACAAGAGCTTATCAGGTCACTTCTTAACCTCCTCTTGGGTATGCAAAATAGATTGAACTGTTTTAGCTTCTCACTTCAAGGCAGACCAGCAAGTCATTTTTGTAGCTCTTTTCTGATTTTTTTTTCCAATTTGTCAACATCTAGTAATGGTCTCAGTAATGCCATCTATAGACGTCATGTGATCCTCTTATTTCTACTTGACAGTCACCTGCTTATAAAATCAGAGACTTCACCAGAGACTTCAACTGCCCGACCACACTAGGATTTCATGTGAAGATGTTTATCCACTCTGGCCTTTAAGCCCTTTATTGTGTTACTGCTTTCCAAAACATAGTATCCCAACCTGTAAGTGTGATCTACATTCTTTGTTTTGAAATTATTAACTTTGCATTATATGTATGACTGTCACATGCCAGGCATTTAACAGGGTCCAGCATGGGGCTACAAGGTTCCCACCATACAACCAATACAGACCCTCTCCAACCCACTGCTGAATCTTCTCAACCTCCCTCCCACAAGTAAGGGTAGAGGGTATCAACGGGGACTTCAGTCTGTGAAGACTGCAGATCTCATCTTCCCCTTACTGGCAAAAAGTCCACCAGTGAAATTCCAGGTCTTGTTTACCTCTGGGTCCTGGCCTTTTATGGCCTCTATCTGCAATGGACACTGGCAACAAATTGCCATGAATTAGACATTCCTATGCTACTTCCCAACACTAAAATTCCCATTCTTATTCCTTTTAACCTAAACTATGGCTACACAATACTGCAAGTCTAAAAACCTCTGGACCCCTGCCAATTTGGCCTAAACAAGGAAACAAATCCTTCCTGATCCTAAAAACAGGTGATCAGTCAGACCCACAGTTTACAATCTTGTTTTAGATTCAGCACCTTGAATGAATGTAAAAAACAATGGGGAGATAGGATGGGTGCATGGAGTAAGGAAGGACAGACGTTACAGTAATATCACAAGATGATTCATTTACAGAATATGCCTCTCTTTATGGTGCCCTTAAAGTTCTTTGCATTTTATTAGAAAATAATACTTACTTATAGCCCACACAAGAGATTTAGGGGAGATTTAAAACCGGTACCAGCAGGGCATTCTATGCTCAGGAAGGAGCATACAGACAGAAATAGAAGAAAGACTTGTTATCAAATCAAAACTAATTAGCTGAGGTGGGGAGAAGTCATTACATGGGGGCTCAAATTAAGCAGGAATGAGACAGCACTTAAAGCACTATTCATCTTCAAAGAGCTGTTCAACTATTAACCATTTAATACTTATAACAGCCCAATGAGATGGGAAAAGAGTTTAATTTTACAGAAGATGTGAGAGTAGCAAGAATAGTAAGCATGCTAATAAATCCTAGGCTACTGGATCTGTTAAAGTCAAAATGGTACAGTGGTAGTTTTCATGGTGGAGTGTAAGTTCAACTTGCACTAACCCTCTGGAAAGTGATTATTAATCTATCATGTTCATGATATTTTGATTCCTTACAATTAAAGTTCCAGTTTAAGATTCAGGATTTCTTGTGGACATTGGCTTTTATTAGCAAAGGTAAGGGGTAAGCCCCAAGGAAGTCTAAAACCCAAGATAAATAGGTCATTAACTGGTGGCAGTTTGTCACAACAACTGTTAGCTAATTCCAAGATAGGATTAATTTAGACATTTGACCAGTAAGCCAAAGGCTCAATTTCTCATCGTCAACCCCTGAGCTATCTTATCTCCATTTGCACAGATATAAAATATATATAGCAATCAAACTTACATCAATAGAATTGCAGTGCAAAGTGTTGCCAAATAAAAACGAAGGTAGTTGCCAAACCATCAATTTTTAATGTAGAAGATGAACTATTGATTGTAGATTGTGATGAATTTAACACTATTTAAGTATGTCAAAGAATTAAAATGCAAGACAAATGCAATCTGATAAAGATAACTATCACCAGATAATTTTTGTTATAAAGTTTCCTTTGTCCTGCCTTAGTCTGACACCGCTTAGCACAGACTGGGATTTAAAAAGCAAGGAAGAAGCTGTGTCCTTCTTTAAAATAATACTACTGATTTATTTTTATGCCACTGTACAGAAGACTTCCAAAAAAAAAGTTATGAAAACTATTCTCAGTAGCTGAGCAAAAAATAGATTTGCTCACCCTTCCATCAAGAGATTAAGAAAAATTAAGATATTTCACTTACCAATCAAAAAAAAATTATTTGCCCTCAGTAAAAAAGCAAGTACAATCTTTTGAGAGGCTGATGTAAAAGGAAAATAACTGTTATATTGGTGTAAGTAGCATAAGTGTAATTCAACCTTTTATTATATCTGCCTAGTGGCTACCAAGTTCCACAATAGAGACTGAATCATTTGAATCACAAACATGATTTCTATAATTTTGTAGGACTTTCTGCATCCTTAACCATAACTTTCTTTTCTAGGGTAATTTCCATACAAAGTATACACTATATTAATATGGGAAAACCTTTTCTGCCACATGCACACATCTATTTATTATGTGGGCAAAAGGTCTGCAATCCAAGCTGATGAAATTGAGTCAGACAGAAAAAACAATGAGCTCTGCTCCAGCATACAGAATGCAATTTTACAGAGGGGAAAAATACCCAGAGGAATCAGTGAGAAAGGACTTATAAGATAAGTGAAGTCCAGCAGTTTTTATTTGGCACTGGCTTCCCATACCTTTTACATAAGCACACAATGAAATCATGGGACAGAACATTTAATTAAAATGAATGATTGAAGGTATATCATATGACCTACAGCAGCTAAAAGTTGTCAAAGCAAACACTTGTTTTTTAAAACTTCAAAGGTTATTTGCCTAGTGCATTTATAATAGGGGAGGAAGTATTGTAATGATGCTCTTTTCCTCACCATGAATCCCACCACCACAAAGAAAACTGATTTTAAGAACCTCTTCTTTAAAGTCAACTGAGTCTCTTACTTAGAGATGTTGAGGATACCCACCTACTTACAGAAGTTCAGGGTATCCAAAAAGCATGGGGTGCAATAAATCAAGAACGGCATAGTCAGCAAGGGGACAAATACCAACAAGTCCAAAAGTCCAATTGACTGATTTGGCCAGGCATTTTAGTGCATGGTCAGACATTTTCTACAGTCAGTGATTTAAACTGAGAATTAAAGGCTTAATTTAGCCTAGTTTCCAAATGAATTTAATCAACAAAGGGCAGCTCCCTGTGCTTATAGCCACCCCCTCAAAAAAACCATTTGCAGCTAATGTAGCCTACTTACTTCAAGAAGATTCTACTTCTCAATGCCAGCCAGCCTCAGCTCCCCCAAGCATTAGGGCTAGTGTACTAGGGAAATGACTTAATCTATCACAGCTGGTCCAGCTTTGGTGCACTGACAATTACTGCAGTTATGGCAGGCAGCTGTGGCATTTTCCTTACTCAAAATGAAAGAAAACTTTAACTCTCTCTCTGCCAATTCCTTGGCAAGGTATACCCACCCTATCACTGATGGGCACTTATACACATAATCTATTCTTACAGTACCCGTAGGTCAGTGTCAGCAACAACACTGGGCATAATCATATTCCTAGAAGTACTGAATTCTCAATATACATATGCATATTACTCAGATGCCCAATAGTGGGCTAAGCATTTTAAAAACAACTATAAGTTCAACCCCAGAAGACCCTGCTTTGTAAAGCCCTGAACCTGCCATTATAAAGGTTATATCTATGCAAAGCACCCCTGAAGTCAGTGGGTCTCCACATAGGCACAGCAATACACCTGACCACAATGAACTGCAGGGTCAGGGCTTAAGGACTAGATCCCATCATTATTATTAATCATGTTATTAGGGTAACGTCTAAAGATCAACCAAGAGTGGGCCCCCATTGTGCTACGCAATGTAGAAACACACAGTAGCAGACAGTTCCTGCCCCGAGGAGCTTACAGTCTAACCAGGTAAGACAGACACAAGGTGGGGAAGGGAGACAACACACAAGCAGAGTGAACAGTGTGATGGTGGCAAACATCACGTTAGCGCTCTGATTTTTGAGGAGGGCAGGGGGTTGTTAGAAGGGGATAAACTAAATAGAAAGATAAGGGGACAAAGAGGGGTTCATGGCAGGCAAGAAGGTAAAAGGGGCAGGTGAGGGTTGCCAGGCATCCGTTTTTCAACCAGAACGCCTGGTCAAAAAGGGACCCTGGCGGCTCTGGTCAGCACCGCTCATTGGGCTGTTAAAAGTCTGGCTGGCCACCTGCAGAGGGCAGGCAGGGTGCCTGTGCAGCTCTCAGGAAGCAGCCAGCATGTCCCTCTGGCTCCTTGGTGTAGGGGCGGCCATGGGGGCTCCACATGCTGCCACAACCCTGAGCGTTGTTGCCACAGCTCCCATTGGCCAGGAACTGGCTGGGTGCCTCTGCCTAGGAGCTGGAGGCACATGTTGCCGCTTCCCAGAAGCTGCCTAAGGTAAGCGCCACCCACAGCCCGCACCACTCACCCCCTCCTACACCCCAACCCCCTGTCCCAGCCCTGAGCCCCCTCCTGCACTCTGAACTCCTCGGCCCTCTCCCCATCCCAGAGCCCGCACCCCCAGCTGGCCCTCACCCCCTCCCATGCCCCAAACCCCTGCCCCAGTCCAGAGCCTCCTCCTGCACTCTGAACCCCTCATTTCTGGCCCCAGTCCGGTGCCCACACCCCCAGACCAGCGCCCATACTCTCTCCTGTGCCTCAACCCCTGCCCCAGCTTGGAACCCTCTCCCACACTCCAAATCCCTCATCCCCAATCTCCACCCCAGAGCCCTTTCCTGCACGCCAAACCCCTCATATCCTGCCCCACCCCAGAGCCCGCACCCCCAGCCGGAGCCCTCACCCCCTCTCGCAACTCAACCTCCTGCCCCAGTCTGGTAAAAATGAGTGGGGGGGGGGAGAGCAAGTGATGGAGGGAGGAGGGAGGGGAGGCGGGGCCTTGGAGAAGGGGCAGGGAAGGGGGTGGGGCAAGGGTGTTCGGTTTTCTGCAAATAGAAAGTTGGCAACCCTAGAGCAGGTGTGGAGTAAAGCTGAGGCAATGAGACAGAGGGATGGGGAGGGAGACAATTGGAACAAACAGCCAATTGGCACAGGGCAGATTAAGTCCAGTCAAAAATGTTAGAAGTTCTCTGAACATCTGAAGGTCCCTGTTTTGGCTGTATCTGCAGATACTAGGCTGAACCCTATGGCTGGTTAGGTTCCAGCTTGCAACTTTTCCCCAAGGCCATAGGGCAGGAGGGAAACCTCCACCTGCGTCCTAGGGCTGGTCCACACTAACCCCTCGGTTCAAACTAAGATACGCAACTTCAGCTACGTGAATAACGTAGCTGAAGTCAAAGTATCTTAGTTCGAACTAAAAGGTACTTACCGCGGGTCCAGATGCAGCAGGCAGGCTCCCCCGTCGACTCTGCGTACTCCTCTCGTGGAGCAGGATTACCGGTGTCGACGGCGAGCACTCCCGGGATCGATTTATCGGTCTAGACAAGACGCGATAAATCGATCCCAGAAGATCGATTGCTTCCTGCCGAACCAGGAAGTAAGTATAGACATACCCCTAGTGCCGCCAGAGTATGGCAGGTCCCCCCTGCACAGTTCTAGATCTAAGGCATGTTAGCGGGAGGGATAGCCCTGGCAGGGCCCATTTTAACCTCTCGCCTCCAGTGCAGCAGTCTCTGCTATGTCTGCTTCTGCAGCTGTTCCTATTGTCATGTACACCTTGCACATGGTAGCCACTAGCAGGTCAGGCCCCTGTACCGGATATAGATGGACTACAGAGCTTCAGTCATAGAGACAGATACTAGAGATGTGTCTTCCATGAGATCCTTTAATGGATAGCCAGGCATATTTGTTGTATGCTCTAATAAGCCATGTTACACACAGTGCCACCTAGTGGCGAAACACTATGGCCTCCCATTACACTTACTGGTTGACGTCTGTATGTATTCAGGTACAGCCTCATTTCTGATCAGGGTATAATTTTAGACATGACCCAGGAGCATGTTTAATAAACAATGTCGCAGAAGGCAGGATGAAGATTACAGCCATTGTTAGGCCCTGATTCTGTAATCGGCAGCCCGCAGGTGGAATGCTGCACCACTGAGGAGTCTCGCTGAAATCAATGCAGTGATCCAACTATATGCTACATGTTTCAGGATTGGTACCTTAGATCATCCAGTCATCAATAGGCCCCTGTTCCTGCATGCACTTTTCATAGACTTTAATGGGACTGATTACATACATAAGTAAAATTTAAAACATGAATAAGTGTTTGCAGAACCATGGCTAAAATATATGTACATCTGTCTGGATCCACTGAACTCAGTTTTTATAAAACTTCATTCTAGTTATACCTTTGCTATCCTAAATTCACATGCCTCCTTAGTGTTTACACTTAAACGTAGGTCTCTTAATTATTCCCCTTAGGCATCCCTTGCCCCGGCAATAGATATCCATCTTATTTGAATATTTCCTCGCAAATCAATACTTACAGCCCTAATCATTTTGTTATTCCTCTCTGAATTCCCTAATGATGTGTCAAGATCTTTCTGGTAATGTAATAACCAGAAATTAATGCAATATTTCACATACAGTTATACACAGGGGGTGAAATCTTGGCCCCATCAAAGTCAGTGATGGTTTTGCTATTGACTTCAGTGGGACCAGGATTTCACCCAGGGCTTATTGCCTCTCTACTCTGATTTGATGTGTCTAGGGTATGCAGCTCAAAACTTGATTTTTTTTAAACTCTTCCTTCAAGCTACATGCTCATGTTTAATTTGCTGGCTAGATCCCTAGATATCTTTCAGCATTCCAGATTTATCCCTTTTGCTGTAAATCTGGGTTTTTTGGGGATTATTTTCCTTCAGATGCTTGTATCTGTCCATGCTTTTAAACTTTCTAGAACTCTTTGTATTATTTCCCAATCCATATGATGTTTGCAATTTGGTATCAACTGTAAATTTAATTTCTGGGCTGTTTACTACCTTTTAAAAGATAATTAATGAAGGTATTAAAGAAGAACAGACTCTTTGGTGTCACTAGACACTTTCTCCCCCTACTCAGTATTTTGCATTTTATCAGGGGATTCATCAGTTCTCAGTGACAACACTCATATCCAAGTTCAGTTTAATTCTGAGAATAATATTTTGTGAAACAATTCCAAAACCTTTATTGAAATCCAAATATCCTGAACCTGATCGTCTATTCCAGTTTGGCACAGAAATTAGGTGGTGGGAGGGGCAAAGGTGGTTTGAAGGCCACCTTTGCACCTCTTTGTATTCTGGGTTTTCTCCACCCAGTGTAAACTAGAGTAGCCTCAAGGCTATTTGGCAGCTGATAAGAATCAGAGCATAATTGTGATGTAGCCATGCCCACTTGCCTCAAGCCACCTTCTCAGTTTAACACCAGGATGGGGAGCATTGGTGGCATAGAGCTTTGCAACAAGCTCTAACTGTAGATATTTTTTGTCATCCAAAATTCTTCACTAATGAAAACTTGACTAGATATTTAGGGTTTGAGACAGCTTTGTCCAAAGTCCTTTTTTGTTCCACCTCCACACAGGCTGACCCTCATCCCCAATTTGGAGAGACTCTCCTACCCTTCTCTAACCACGCGAGAGGTGAAGTGGAATTAGTCAGATACAAGGAACATAATAATCCAGGTCTTCTAATTTATCCAGCCTCTTCAGTCCACGTAAGAGAAAGAAGAAACACTAATTTTGGCTATATGTTTCTATCATGGGTTTCATTCTCATTGATAACCCAGCGATGATACAATGCTGTTGGCTGATCACAGAACTGACTTAATGACTTTTGTCAAAGAGTGATATTGAACACAATTGCTTCAAATAAATTATCAGCAGCCTAATGCCCATTAATTTGTCTTTTGTTGACATTACAAACATTGCAGAGCCAGAGTGACCTGGTGACAATTTTGTAAGTTTAAAACATAGCTTGCTCTATACATTACATGTAAATCAATAGTAGAGAAGCGCAGAGAAGTCTGCTCTGGCATAGCAGACATACAGGAGGACACAAATCAAGGACATGTGCGGAAAGCTATGCCAAAGTTTCATTAGAAGCCTGTGGAGTAGAGAAATTAAATCTATATCTAATATAGTCAGACAATACAAGCAGTTCAAAGTACAATACCAGGCAGATGTCTTTATTGTTATTGTTGCTGCAGAGAGCAAGGACAGATAAAACTCCAAAGATTTTGGACATGCATCTAAAAATGTGAAAACCTGAGTAGCTAAAGTTTCTGCATACCTAAAGCATCTCAAAATGTGAGTATCTAATTGGAAACTTCACGTATAAACTGCACTGCTCTTCTATCACTAGTATTCCTTCTCCCTTACAGTTCTGATCTCCCCTGACATCTCTCACTCAGACTTCAGACTGTCAGGCCAGAAGAAACCATCATGATCATCTAGTCTAGGGGTGGACAAACTACGGCCCGTGGACCGCATCTGGCTCATCGGACCTTTTAATCCGGCCCATGAGCTCCCACCGGGGATCGGAGTTGGGAGCTTTCCCCGCTCCGGTGCTCCAGCCAGGGAGTGGGGTCAGGGTGCTGGTGGAAGTAGTGTGCAGAGCTACCTGCCATGCTTCCACCAAACTCCCTCCTAGAGCTTGGGCCCCGCACCCCTCCTGCACTCCGAACCCCTTGTGGCCATTCCTCCGCCTAGGAGCAGCAGGGACATGTCGCTGCTTCCAGGCAGCCACTCAGAGCCAGGTTGGGATTCTACCGGCCCCGCGCCAACCGGACTATGAACCAGACTTTCTATGAAGATTAGAAATGCCAGTTAATAGACCTTTCATACTGGTACAGGGCTGGATAACACAGCATTTACTGTACTTGGAAACTGTTATGTCCCCTTTCAGTCTTTTCTCCAGACTAAACAAAACCATTTTTTTCAATCTTCCTGCATAGGTAATGTTTTCTAGACCTTTAATCAGTTTTGTTGCTCTTCTATGGAATTTTGTCCAATTTTTCCACATCTTTCCTGAAATGTGGTGCCTAGAACTGGACACAATACTCCAGTTGAGGCCTAATCAGCGTGGAGTAAAGCAGAAGAATTATTTCTTGTGTCTTGTTTACAACACTCCTGCTAATACATCCCAGAATAATGTTGATTTTTTTGCAACAGCGTTACACTGTTGACTCTCATTTATCTTGTAATCCACTATGACCCCCAGATCCCTTTCTGGAGTACTCCTTCCTAGGCAGTCATTTCCCAGTTTATATGTGTGCAACTGATTGTTTCTTCCTAAGTGTTTATCTTTTGGTAGTAAGTATAGGTCAAGGTATTACCTCATCCTTATAATTTGTTTTTATTGGCAATACTAATCTTTCACTGTAAGACTGGATTATGGTGCCATTTATCCTCATGAGAAATGTTTGTACAACAGTCTAACTACGTGACATAAAAAGTTAATAAATCGGATACGTTTTTCTATGTAAATATTATTTTCCTTGACAACCAGCGTAGTTTCCTCAGCAACATCACTAAAAAAGTAAAACACAAACCTTTGAACTGGAATCCCCTTGTATATGACATTTATTTCTCAAATATTTATAAGTAACAGCTTATTTGGATTGTTATGAATTGACATAATTATTTATATAAATCAAAATTTTATTTCCTTGTTCAAATCCACTGTTCGTTACAAATTATGTTACTGCTATTGGCACTGTGGTACTTATTCCCCAAATAAAATCATTTTTTTATTTCCCAGTCTGACACATCATCAGTGTGAATGACAGGTTCAGCAGCTCGTCACTATTCTTGCACTTCTGATACTTACACAAGTCTGTGCAAGAAAGCTGAGCAGCAAGAGAGGAACACAATTCACAATGCACTGCCTGCAACATACTGTCTGGTACTAGATAGACTTCCTGTCATCCAGCTGATGGCAAGTTCCTTGTTTTCTAAATGCTATCCATGGCCTACACGGGAAGGAGCATTCATCAAGTTGATAAGAGAGAGTGCCTCATAATAGCAGCCTGGTAATTTGCCTGCTTACTGCATTGGTATACAGCATCATGCGTTAGCGGCAGGCTCTGTTCAGGCAGTGAAAATGATGCTAGGCAGAACATCTTGTATCAGGCATCCTTGACATCCTGCGGTGAAGCTTGGCCATACAGATGAACACAAATTTCTCAAGCACAAGGAATGTTGAGTCTTGAAGTGTGAAATCTTTTCCAAGGTCTGTGAGAGCATCAAGCATCTTCACTCTCAGAGGCCACAGTAAATGCCTCTTTCTCTTCCCATAGAAGGCACATGTGAATGTGTGGAGTCCCATAAAGGCGGTAAAAGACCTTTGGATCTAGAATTGAAGGGACTTTCCCAAATTAATAATGCGGTTTGATTCCCAGCATGAGTGATGAAATGCAAATTAAGTAGCAGTTGCGACTTAAGACTGATGCCTATGACTGCAACATCTCTACCTGGGCTCCTAATGATCACATTCTGGGAGTCCTTGGCAGCATGTTTCATGTGAAGAAATATACGTGTCACATTCTTCATGGTCACCATTTACTTCATGAACAGCTGTGGCTGTCACTGAGCCCTTCTGCTCAACCAGGCAGTGACAAACCTACAGTTTGGAAATATGCATCTCTTCACACTGTGTACAAGAATATCTGAAGTGCTTTCTTATTGTTGCCATCAGAAAAAAAAACTTCTTCTAACTGGTGGTTTTCTAGTCCTTTCTGTTGCTATGTATAATTTGGGAGCAACCAGATGCTCAGTGCGACCATTCCACATTTTTGATGCTCATATTAGAATACTGATCTATGACAAAATCCAAATGAGTATACTTGTACTTTCCTGCTAGCTTGATCATGTACAGTAAAATGGTGTCTGCAACCTCACCAAATGTTGAAGGAACATCATGTAGTGCTTGGATGACAGACATGCCAACAAAAATTATTGCACCATTCACTGGAACATGGTCAATACAGCAGTCTTCACCTCTGGATTGAAGCAGATCAAGCGGAGCTGATTTGTTGGTTTTTGCCAGAGTGCTGTCAGTACTAGCAAAAAAGCAGGAAACTGCTCCCAAAGAGTATGACAAGATTTCCCTGAGATCAATTTTCCTACTTTGACCTAATACAATAAGTCTTGCAAAGTGTTTCTTGTCATAGTGAAGAATCACATCTTTGTTTTTCCATCAGATTTGTTGTGTTTAAGCACATATTGCTTGGTCAGTGACCAAGACTTCATGCTTAATTTCAAGCTGTTCAGCTATAGAAATACTTCTTTTCAGAGTAGTGTAGACAGTAGACATCTCTGATGGTCATGCCTCGATGAGTGGAAGGTAACGAATAGCTGAATTTTTGAGAATGCACTGCCCCCTCTTGTAGTGTGGGCAAAGGAAGACAGCTATTATTTTCTTTCTTCAGTGACTGCCCAAGATTTTGGGTGGACGGAGGGCAATGGCACTGCTTAGCAGCCCCTGAAGACAATGGATGGGAGAGCTGCCCATACACCAACAATAGTGTAAGGACACTAATCCTCACACAGAAGAGGACAGTGCTAGTAATGTAGAGCTGAAAGGGGACTCCATGGAGACAGACTGTCTGAAGTGATGGATCTCCCACAGGTTCAGTTTAGGTAAGCCTCTAAACTCTGAAAATTTTGGAATTTCCCCCATCACTAAATGTATATGGAGTTTGACTGAATGAGGGCTGGTTAATAATGTGATTTTACATGGAGTTTTGGCAATACAAAAGCTGGTTTCGGCTATGCTTTAACATGTAATATTACTGAGGCTTGTTCATAGCGTGCTTTTATATAGTCTGGGTATTGTGCTGCTGGTTTAAAACATTCTTTCACAAACATACTTTGACTATAATGCTTGATGTTTGCAACTGTTTTTTGAAAGATATTACTTTCCCTGTAGGATAGTGTATAGGAATTAGAATTCATAATGCTTTGGGTATGCTGGTGGGAACACTGATGGGATCTTGATAGGAAAAGCTGTGGTTAATCTACTGCCATGCTATAAAAAAACCCCCCAAAACTGACAATCACAGCCTCATACTTCTTTCTTTTACTCCTGGTTTAAAGCTGAATTGGGTGTAGAGTCTAACAGAGATTCCTAGGTTACCTCTAGCAGTGAAATCAGATGGCATAAGTCCCTGGCTTTTTCTGTTCCTGCCTGCCATGATGTGCATGTCTGTGTCCCTGTACTACCCAATATGCACAGGGGACACTGAATCAGGCGATTAAGAAGAAACATTCCAGTTTATGAAATTCACCAATGGCTGGTTCAGGTCATGGCATCAAACCATACAAAACACTCACTCTTAGGCATGTTCGTTATGCATGACTAGGTAATAATATGACCCATCTGAGAACCTCAGATACCTCTACCCCTGGAGCTTTGAGCTATATGCTTTTCCACATTTATTTCATTATTATTAATTATTGATTTATATGGCACCTTTCAAAAGTCTCAGAAGTGCATTATTGATTGAAAACTGTACAAATCTAGGGATCATTTAATTTCACCCATCACTGAAATGCAGCCACCTCAGGGGCATACTCTTTGAAGATTAGAAACGTTGTTCATTGTGTTTTAAGTGACAGTGTACGAAAGCTACTCTCTGAAAGATGAACATGAGAACTACCAGAGAATGAAAGATTGACCTTAGGCATAAGTCCTTATTCTGTCAAGGCCCTGAGATGTCATTTAATGAAAATTTATACTGATGAGTGCCAAGCCTACATACTAGCTGTGTCGAGAGGTATGCCTGCTCCCTCACACACTCTTTATCACTAGTGAATACATGAAAAATTCCAGATATGTTGCACGTGGAAATTCCAACCATCCATGGATGTTTGAATCCCTCTGCTCAAATTATTTGCTGCCAAAAGGTTAGACAGTTCATACTTCAGTCAAAACCTTATTATAAACGTATTAATTAGTTAGTTGTTGGATGACAACAGTGCATGTGGTGCTATGCAGAAGAATGCATTTCTTACAATCTTACTAACACACATACCCATTCACATAAACTTGGAATCATTTAGTCATCAGTGTCTGGTGAGGCTGAGCATGCACCCTGAACACCCTTGCATGCTCTCCTTCATGGGCATCAAGGGTGGAACAGCCCTACCTGCCAATCAATTCCTTTGCTAATACAGATAACCAGGTAAAGGACTTTGCATCAGTGGGGAAGAAGGACAGATCATTGAATCCATGTGTATAAAGGCATCTTGAAGAACTCCAGTTACTGTAAGGTAAGAAACCTCTTTTTCTTCAAACATTTGTCAAGAAGGATCCCACTGTAGGTTTTTAACTAGAAGTTACCTCTCACCTGCTATTAATGTGAATTCCTCACCTGTCTTTACATGAGCCTGAGTAAGATTTAAGAGAGACTTTTCACTGTTGTGGTCATTAATCAAAGATATGAAATACCACTGAAACTAGATAAAATTACTTGCTGTACATATACATCATAGGCAGAAATGTATCAGAGTGAAAATATAATGGAAACATCACCATACCTCTCAGAGACTTGTTTTTACCCATTCACATTTTACATGTGTTTGTTCACCCTTAAAAGTCATTAAAGATGTAGAGTTAAGAAGATGTCTTTGGAAGTGACAATGGAATGATTGCAAAACATCTAGTGTCTGATCATGCTAGATATGTTGACCATCTCTGACAAGAGGTCTATTCATTTCAACAGGATCAACATTGAAAGTGGACGTAAGGTAGCAAAGAGAGTTCAATAAAATGACTAAAATTATGAGGCTACTGAAACAGTTAAATGTAAAGAAAGTACAATCCATGGGGGTATGGATGCTACTCAGAAAACACAATAAAATATCAGAAGTCATGTGTACTACTGAACAAAAAATATGTGATCTCTCATTAAAAATAACTTCTATTCTGGAGGAATGGAAGGTAATGAATAAATGTAACAATTTTTCAAAAGGTTGAGCTCTACCTGTGAGGCACTGAGTGCCATAAATTCACAAAGAACACAATGGGTGTTAAAAGTGTAGAGCACTTTGCAGGAGTGGACCCCAGCAGTGTTGCTTCCAGGGCTGAGCAAAAATTGAAATTTCTGTTCCATGCAAAATTCTGCTATTTCAACATTTATTTTTGCCCTGAACCAGAACAAAAAAAAGTTGAAATAACAACATTTTCTGTGGAATCAAAACTTTAAACTCAAATGCCAAAACATTTTGCTTTGGCATTTCCAACCAAAAACAAAACATTTAGAGCTATTCAAAATGTTTCATTTCAGTTTGTTGAACTAACTTGAAATGTTTTGTGTCAAGTCATTTCATCATTAAACTACATTATCGTATTGTGGCACATAGCCACATGGGATCTGTAGATCAAGTTGTCTGATGAACCCATTCTTTCATATTGACCAGGATCCCTGGCCCAACTAGGTCTTCCATGATGTACCTGCAGTCATGGGACTCCTGTGATGCACCCACCCTGCTCTGTCAGAGGGAAGACTGTGTTGTGTCATAGGAGATGAAATCCAATCAAAGAGCCCAGCCCATAGGAGAAAACGGGGGCCCAAACTACAACTCCCAGGAGGTAATGCACCAGAATATGGAAATGCAGTTTAATGTTGAACTGTCTCAAAATGAAAAGTTTTGTGTCAGTTCAACAACCTGAAATATTCCAATCTGGGTCAAACTGATCTGAAACAAAATTTGGGTTTTCCTGTCAGAAAACTGAAGTTTCAGCAATTCAGAGTTTTCAGATGGAAACTGCATTTTCCATCTGAAATAATTCCAATGAAAAATTCCTGACTGACTCTACTTGCTACAACTATTTCATAAAGAACTGGTCAGAAATTGCTTTCCCCCCCCATTCCCCACATAGAAGTTTTCTGATTTTCATCCAATAAATGAAAACTTTAATTTTTTTTGACTGCAAGTCAAAATTTTCTGTGGCAAACAGATACTTTCTTTAAAAAAAAATTGCTTAGTCAAAAAAAATTCCCACCGAGAAACAGTTTTGTCAGAAAAGTTTTGACCAACCCCAGTTTCATGTCTTAGCAAATGTCTTAGCAAATGTCTTGAAAGTAGAGAAATGACATTAAATTGAATATTGCCAAGGAGAAAAATCACTATAAAGAAAAAGCACACACGAAACTACCTGAAGCGTAAGTTAGAGACATACAATAATAAAAAATACCCATCTTTCTCTGACTCCTATTTTACTGTAATTTTATCTGATGAAATTACCAGCCTTTTGTATAATTTTTGTCATCATTTTGATGCTGCAGTAGCTTGCTAATGTTAGTTTCATTTTCTTTAATAAAACTTCACTTAATGCATTTGAGAAAGTCATATCACTTACTGAGCAAAGTAACAGGAAATAAAATTCTAATATCTCAAGACAATGTAATATATCACATATTGTTCATTCTTTAAAAGAGCAACATTTACTCAGAGAATTCAACCACCTACTCTATTTCTTCACTTTTTTCCATTAATTTAGTGCACTCGAAGGGCACCACAACTGGGAAAATATTTGTACTCCCAAATCTGGTCTAATAAACTCATGGGGAGACTTATCGCATCCCCAGGTACTATAGGAGGGATCACAGAGCATCTGCTCCATAACTCACTAGAGCAGGTACAGTGGGAGTAGGAGAGTTTAAGTTATCATGTATTACAGTGTGGGAAGGAGCCTCCCATGACCAAGATAATTCATCTTTCAGTTTTGGAGTGGCATTGGTGCATTTTGAAAACCTTGTTGAGAGGGTCAACCCGGCATCCCCTCTCAAGAGATAGGTACCAAAATAGAGAGAGCAGCCACCATCCCCTCCCCGATAGACATGAAATCAGAACATGTGTTTGGGGGAGAAGGGAATGGGTTGAAGCACTGGCAAATGGTGTTTGGGCCATCTGAATAGTATCAGACTATATTTGTGAGTATCCTGAACATGCACTGATGCTCATGAAAACCCTCATCTTGGATGGGTTTTATGCAAACTGTTTCTACAGCTTTAATTGGGATATTTCTAGTACTTCCAGTACAGTAACTCCTCGCTTAACATTATAGTTATGTTCCTGAAAAATGCGACTTTAAGCAAAACAATGTTAAGCGAATCCAATTTCCCCATAAGAATTAATGTAAATGGGGGTGTGGGTTTAGGTTCCAGGGAATTTTTTTTCACCAGACAAAAGACTATATTATACACACACACACACACACACACACACACACACACTAAGTTTTAAACAAAAAATTTAATACTGTACACAGCAATGATGATTGTGAAGCTTGGTTGAGATGGTGAAGTCAGAGGGTGGAAGAGGGTGGGATATTTCCCAGGGAATGCCTTTCTGCTAAATGATGAACTAGCACTTGGCTGAGCCCTCAAGGGTTAACACGTTGTTAATGTGGCCTCACACTCTACAAGGCAGCACAAATGGAGGGAGGGGAAACAGCATAGCAGACAGCGACAAAGGGCTGGTCCACACTAACCCCCCAGGTCGAACTAAGATACGCAACTTCAGCTACGTGAATAACGTAGCTGAAGTCGAAGTATCTTAGTTCGAACTAAACAGCACTTACCGCGGGTCCAGACGTGGCAGGCAGGCTCCCCCGTCCACTCCGCTTACTCCTCGCGCGGAGCAGGAATACCGGTGTCGACGGCGAGCACTTCCAGGATCGATTTATTGCGTCTAGACGAGACACGATAAATCGATCCCAGAAGATCGATTGCTACCCGCCGAATCAGGCGGGTAGTATAGACGTAGCCAAAGACACACAACCTCTGTGTGTGTGAGAGAGAGCGATGTGCATTGCCCCTTTAAGTACGCTGACCCAAGTCTAAGTACACTGCCTTAAGTAGATCAGCAAGTTGAGATAACAGCTGCTACCAGCAAGCTTCCTCTGTTCTGAGCCCTGTTGTGTCCCCCCACCCGCTCTATGGTGATGGGATAAGCAGGGGGCAGGAGCTCGGGGGAGGGGGACACCCTGACATTAGCACCCCTCTTCCCCCCCCATCCCCTGCACAGCAAGCAGGAGGCTCCTGGGAGCAGCTCCAAGGCAGAGGGCAGGAGCAGCACATGGCAGTAGGGGGAGGGACAGCTGAACTGCTGGCAATTGATAGCCTGCTGGGAGCTGATAGAGGGGCTGCCAGTCCATCCTGGTTGCAAGCCCCCACTAGCTAGCTCCAACGGGCTGCTCTTTCTGCAAGCAGTGGACAAAGCAGGCAGCTGCCAAACAACGTTATAAGGGATCATTGTGCAACTTTAAATGAGCATGTTCTCTAATTGGTCAGCAACATAACAACGAAGCAACGTTAACCCGGACGACTTTAAGTGAGGAGTTACTGTGCTTGTCTGGTCTAGTAGGAGGTATTGCTTTTCTGGCAGTACCCCCCAAACAAGGAAAATTCAAGGTATCTGGAAAATTAAAAACTAGAGCTGTCAAAGCTTTTTCAAAGGTCAGAAAGGTTGTTTTGTTAGTTTTATGCATTTAAGTGCTACACTGGTTAAAATAAAACATTTTAGTGAGTTAAAGAGCATAATTTTTTCCCATAAAAGAACATGGCAATGAAGAACACTTTCATCATTAACACTGATCCTAACCCAGTACTAAAGTAAAAGGAAACTCTAGCATCTAGTAAAATTACTGCATCTCAAATTATCACCTAAGTGATCTCTTGAACACGGAGGAATGAGCACTGGACAATTTTACAAACAGGGCAAATGAGTAATAGAAAATGAAGAGACTTTACAATGATTCCACAGGAAGTTTGTGGAAATCTAGAGTGCAATCTCATATCTTATGTGGTAGAGCCATCATCCAAAATTTTACAAAGATATTGAAAAACTGGGAAAGGTTCAGAGAAGAGTTACAAGAATCATTCATGAGCTGAAAACATGATTTTACAATGAGTGAACTAAAGGAGTTCAATCTATTTAGTTTAACAAAGAGATGGCTAAGGTGTGATTTGATCTTAGATTGTAAGCCTACAGTGGAAAGAGAGATAATATTTGTGGGTTCTTTAATCTAGAATCTAATGTCTGAAAGTTTAAGTCAGCAAAGTTCAAACTGGAGACAAGTACAGATTTTTAACAGTGATGGTAATTAACCATTGCAACGGATTACCAAGGGATGTCATAAAATTTCAGTTATCTGGAGTCTTTCCTATCAAGATTAGATGCCTTTTAAAAACATAGGTCCTGACTCAGCAACAAGATACTGGGCTATATATACAGGGAGTAAAATTCTATGGCCCGTGTTATGCAGGTGGTCCCACTAAATGATTATGGTCCTTCTGGCCCCAAAGTCTGTGAAATAGGTTTAAATTAAGTTGACTTTAAAATGTGTTTAATAATACTTATTCACATTTGTAAAGTGCTTTGAGATACATAGTTGATATTAAGTATAAAACCATATTAGCCATACTTTTCAGATGCAATAATTTAGACTCAGAAAGATTCAGCAAATGAGCTTGGAGACAAGGTGTCCTAATGGACTATGCAGTAGCTCTGTAATGAAGATTCATATGTTCTAGCCTTGGATTTGCTATGATATTTTAGCACTTTTTCCAAACACTGTGAGTGAGGGTGGGCTGTTCCACATAAATATTTGTGGCTTATTTAGATATGTAGTGAACAAGTGTATTTTATCAGCTGGATGCTAAATGTGGTATCAGTCTATAGGAGCCATTAGCTTGACCACATCCACTGAATTCTTTAATTACGTAATCCGATAATAATACATATATCCTATATATTCAAAATTTGAATAGACAGACAAAATTGTGAGCCAGATCATCAGCTTGTTTAAATTAGCATAGTATACTTCATATGAAAACAATCCTATAGATTATAGGATTTAGAAAAGTCCTATAGTATTTTGTAGAAAACAGCATCCTTTCTGAAGAAATTTTAAACTAATCTGTAGGTTTTGTAGTAGGATTATAATTAGTTAATACATTTTATAATTTAGTTTAGATTTTAATAGAAAGTGTCTTCAGAATTTTTAGAGGTGATTATTGATGTTCTATCTAATAAGATTTTCCCCGAAGCAATGGGGAACAAGATCCCCACAGAACATTCATAAAGCTATTTCTCTGGGGACAGAAGAAAGGGGGAAGCACAGCATGGAATCAGCATTCCCTTCCACTCCTTCTCACTTGCCAGGATTCATGGTGATTTTCATACTCTCCACTTGTAGAACAAGAGGTTATTTGGCTGAGACAGAGAAGACTCTGCTAGGATTTTTCATTGCTTGTGTACTTTGTTTTAGTATTTAGTGCTTTTAAACATTGTTTTTCCTCATTCTATTATAGACCAAGATACTAACTGTCATATTCTTGTCAATCCATGATAACTGTAGATTCTTTGGGGGACGAAAAACACCTAACGGAATCACACTCAAATGTATGCAAATGGCATGCGTCCCTAAAAAAACAGTTATTAAATGACACCTCCTGTTTCGCCCTTTCAGACAGGAGATGATGGTTATAGGTGCTGCTGCTGCCCTGCCAAAGAACAGGAGAGTCAGTTGCCTAGTGGTTAGAGGAGGGATTGGGAGTCAGGTCTAACTTCACTTCCCAACATTAGCACTGCCACTTTGACCTTAAGCAAGGTATTTTAACCATCTGTAAAGAGAGAGTATAAAATAAACTAACTTCCACAAAGTGATGTTACAAGACATAATATGTTAGAGTGCTTTGAGACTGTTAGATCAAAGAATCTAAAAGTGTAAATATTTAATACAGAAATAACTTCGTTTATAAGAGCAGAAGAAAGCTGTTTGAACAAACTTTAATTTCACATTTCAGTTACCTTTAAACTACAGGATGCTGAGGCAGCTATTGTGCCTCCAATTTTTACTTTTTTTCTTTTTTGTTTTGTTTTGCTAAGCTTATCCTTATCTCTGATTTATTCACTTCCCTCTAAAGTTAGATAAGAGAAATATTCTAGCTGAAGTGCAAAAAGCATGTTTAGAAAACAAACTGTCAGGTATGCTGAATTGTGGCAGATTCTATCTTTTTAAAGACATTGGATACAAACACTGTTTTGTGTTGCATGAACTGAAGATTTCTTACCAGTCACACTGTTAATGTGCAGCTATTATTCATATATAGAGATGGAAGCTGCATAAAAATGCAGCTATTAATTCTAGTCATATTCTTCTCTCAAATGTTATTTTTTAATTGGGAACGTTTGCAACTTAAAAATAAGTATTTCCAAAGATCATGGTGGTATTATGGAAAAATGGACGGCACATCTTTTGTGCAACATAAGATTAATGTATCTGATCAAAAGTTATAATTCAATTTTATTTAAAAAGTAATGACTTTTTCTTAATTTCCTCACCAGAGAGGCACAGGACATTGAAAAACCACAAGTAGAAATTGTCCTTTGCTTTGTTCAAACAGCAAATGATGAGCAATATTTCTTTACTCGATAAGCCTTGAGTTCAAGGCTCTGGACCAAATTCTGCTCTGCTACACTGGAGTAATCTGGAGTAATGCCAATGAAGTAAGTGTTTACACCGATGTAGCTGAGCAATATTTGACTGTCGATGTACCACTTTTGTTGGTGACATTGCTAACACTAAGGCAGTGCATAAGCTTTCTACATTGTTTAGGTATTTGTGCTTTCACTGATACTTTCAGGGGAAAATATATCTGAACTCATGTCTTAGAAGGGAAATCTCCTTTCAGGTCACCTTTAAAATGTATTGTTCTGCTTCTGAGGTGTCAAAGAGGGTTTAGATCAGGGAGTGGTTAATTCATGTTGATAGAGAAACTGGTGAGGCATTCTATCCTATTGTTTTTATTGCCATAATGCACAGTGTTCCTGTTGCTTTGAGCAGTGATGGTAAAACAAAACAAAAAAAGAAAACTTAAAACATACCTGTGAGGTTACACTCCATATTATTCATAGAAATATTGTTATGATATGAATATAGCATAACTAAGATATGTTTTATTCAAGATGGGTCATGTGAGATATCATTGGAAAGGTTATGATTTGCTGAATGTGTTTATTCAATTTGTATGTATGTATCATTTCTGTATCTGGAGTTAGGAATATTAATTATGTAACAATTACAACTGTGTTTTCACCTGGGAAGTTCCCACCAGACAGTAGGCAAAGAGCCTGGATGAGCCATTAAGGAGAACAATAGAATTTTGAAAATGTTAATATCACTCATTCCTGAGAAGTTTCCTGGGATGCTGCATTAACACAGCACAGTCAGGTGACCGTGTCACCTGGTACTGGACAATATCTTAACTTGCTGGGACTTTTCCACTGTATAGGGATGGGGATCAAACAAAGGATTCCCGCCTTAGGTAAATCCAATTTAGGCTGGGGAGGAGGTTAATCTTATCTCTCCCTCCATTGCCTGCCCAGGAAGGAAGACTGCTAAGAACAACTAGAGGCAAATTCAGGGTTAAGTCCAGACTAAGACAGGGGTCCAGTTTGTAAAGAGAAATAACTGGAACTCTAAGCTACGGAAACTCTTCAACTTGCTTAAAACAACATCGAGGGTGAGAAATTACATTCTGTAACCTGTTCGTTGAGTGTATTAAGCCTAGTTTGTTTTATTTGCTCAGTAATCTTCGTTGTTCTGTTTTCTATCCCTTATAATCACTTAAAATTTACCTTTTGTAGCTAATAAACATATTTCTTGTTCATAAGATAACCCAGCGTGTGCAATTCATATCTGGGAGACTGGGGGGGAGGGGGGAGGAGGAAGGAGGGCAAGAAGCTGTGCATATTGTCTCCACATTGAGGGAGAGGGCAATTTTTATGAGCTAGCGCTGTGCAGATTTTTCTATATAACGCAAGACAATATTATTTTGGGTTTACTCCCCAAAGGGGTATGCACGTGAGTGCTGAGTAAATCTCTGAGCTGATTCTTCCCACACAGTGCTGATTTCAGTCTGTGTCTGCAGCTCGGTATGGCCTTACCTGTGTACATGCTAGTGAAGGCTTGAGGGCCTGGCACAACTAAGACAGGGTGAGGAAACCCAGGCTGATGGAACGGGCGGAAGCAGCGGGAGCCCAGCACATCAGGTGGCATCCCGGATGGGGAGTCTAACACATCACAATACCAATACAAAATATTCTCACTACAACAATATACAGCTGTGTCCAAAATCTCCAGCCATACTGTTTCTCTCATTACCTCTTTTCCAAGGCACTGCTTCCAGCTGCTACAGTCCAAACACACTGAAGCCCTGGTATAAGAACATATGCTTCCGTGTCACTTAAAAATTATTACTCTGACCTAGAAGTACAAAACTGAATTTGAGGGTTGTGCAAGTGAAATGCCATCTCCAGACATTCTTAACCAATCTAATTGGGGTTATCTTGCTTACAAATAAGGCATAATTTTAACCTATTCCATCTGAAAGCAACTCCTGCCTGTCACACAATGTGGAAATTATCTTCTAAATTCCTCATTCAATACAAGTGCATTAAGAAGGGATTCATTATCCATAGCCAAAGGAAAACCAGAGCCGCCTTTCATAGAGCCAGTGCTAATACATTGTTGCTTTTACCACTTGGTTAATGTATTTGGACCCTAACCTGAAAGGGACTGAGTGCTCCCTGCAAACTATTGAATAGACTCAACCTGCAGTGCTGTCACTGAGGGTACGTCTAAACTACAGAATTAGGTCGAATTTATAGAAGTCGATATTTTAAAACCCAAATTTATGGAATCGATTGTGTGTGTCCCCACTAAAGAGCGTTAAGACCATGAGGTCGATTGACTGTGTCCACAGTAGCGGGGCTAGCATCGACTTTCGGAGCATTGCATTGCGGGTAGCTATCCCACAGTTCCCGCAGTCTCCGCCGCCCATTGGAATTCTGGGTTGCGATCCCAAAGCCTGATGGGGCAGAAAACATTGTCGCTGGTGGTTCTGGGTACATGTCATCCCTCCCTCCCTCCCTCCCTCCCTCCGTGAAAGCAATATTTTTCGCGCCTTTTTTCCGGGGTTTCCGTGTTTGCTACAGAAGCCTGCTCAGCTCACAATTACCGTACATCTCCAGCATACGCCTGGACATTAGGTCTAGTGGGGATTCAGTCACACTATAATACGGGCAGAGGGATAGCTCAGCGTTCTGAGCATTGGCCCGCTAAACCCGGGGTTGCGAGTTCAATCCTTGAGGGGGGCCATTCCGCCTGAGGCTGGTAGTCGCGGGACTACACAGCAGAAGCTCCTTGCCTTCTAGCTGCAGATGGTGCAATATGCCATAAATGGTCGTGGTCGTGGGACCATACAGCAGAAGCTCCTTGCCTTCTCGCAGCAGATTGTACAATATGATTGGTATTCGTGTGCTCCTGGCCGGCGGCCTATGGTGTGGCTGGCCGGGGGCGCTTGGACATAAATGGGAGTGACCAGAGTGACTCTGGTCATTCTCTTTTTTACGTTTTGTTTAAGGGAGATTCAGTACTGCCTGGAACACGGGCGGAGGGATAGCTCAGCGGTCTGAGCATTGGCCCGCTAAACCCGGGGTTGCGAGTTCAATCCTTGAGGGGGCCAGGAGATGATGATGGATATCAAGCATATTGTACCATCTGCTGCTAGAAGGGAAGGCGCCTCCTTGCTCACCGCATATTGTACCATCTGCAGCTAGAAGGAAATGAGCCTAACCCTTGCTCCCCGCTCCCTCCGTGAAAGCAACTGAGGGGGGAGCAAAAAATCCTTTCGCGCCTTGTTTCATATGGGCGCCATATTGCTGACTCCATTGTTATCCACCCGCTGCTTCTGCTGCCACTCTGCTGTCCTGCAAACAGCATACCAGGGAAAGCATGGAGCACGATCAGATCACCGCGGCTGTTCTCGCCGTTATGAACACCACGCGCATTGTCCAGGAGTATATGGAGAACGAGAACCAGGAGCTGCTACAGCTACAGCAGGCGAGGAGGCGACAGCAGCGCCCTGAGGACAGTGATGAGGACATGGACACAGACCTCTCTCAAAAAAGGCCCCCCCGCAAGGTGGACATCATGGTGTTAATGGGGCTTGTTGATACAGTGGAACGCCGATTCTGGGCCCGGGAAACAAGCACAGACTGGTGGGACCACATAGTGCTGCAGGTCTGGGATGAATCCCAGTGGCTGCGAAACTTTCGCATGCGTAAGGGCACTTTCATGGAACTTTGTGAGTTGCTTTCCCCTGCCCTGAAGCGCAAGAACACCAAGATGAGAGCAGCCCTCACAGTACAGAAGCGACTGGCGATAGCCCTGTGGAAGCTTGCAACACCAGACAGCTACCGGTCAGTCGCGAATCAATTCGGAGTGGGAAAATCTACAGTGGGGGCTGTTGTGATGGAAGTAGCCAGGGCGATCACCAAGCTGCTGGTACCAAGGGTTGTGAGTCTGGGAAATGTGCAGCTCATACTGGATGGCTTTGCAGCAATGGGGTTCCCGAACTGTGGTGGGGCGATAGACGGAACCCATATCCCTATCTTGGCACCGGACCACCAAGCCAGCGAGTACATAAACCGAAAGGGTTACTTTTCAATAGTGCTGCAAGCACTGGTGGATCACAAGGGACGTTTCACCAACATCAACGTGGGATGGCTGGGAAAGGTACATGACGCTCGCATCTTCAGGAACTCTGGTCTCTTTCGGCTGCTGCAGCAAGGGACTTTCTTCCCAGACCAGAAAATAACCGTTGGGGATGTTGAGATGCCAATAGTTATCCTTGGGGACCCAGCCTACCCCTTAATGCCATGGCTCATGAAGCCATACACAGGTAGCCTGGACAGTAGTCAGGACCTTTTCAACTATAGGCTGAGCAAGTGCAGAATGGTGGTGGAATGTGCATTTGGTCGTTTAAAAGCTCGCTGGCGAAGTTTATTGACTAGGTTAGATCTCAGCGAAAACAATATTCCCATTATTATTACTGCTTGCTGTGCGCTCCACAATATCTGTGAGAGTAAGGGGGAGACGTTTATGGCAGGGTGGGAGGTTGAGGCAAATCGCCTGGCTACTGGTTATGTGCAGCCAGACACCAGGGCTATTACAAGAGTACAGCAGGGTGCGTTGCGCATCAGGGAAGCTTTGAAAACCAGTTTCATGAATGGCCAGGATGCTGTGTGAAAGTTCTGTTTTTCCCCTGTAATGAAAAGCCCCGCCCCTTCATTCACTCTACTTCCCTTTACCCAAACCACCCTGCCCTCCCCCCCTCGATCACCGCTCGCAGAGGAAATAAAGTCATTGTTGCTTAAAAATCATGCATTCTTTATTAATTTGTAAAACAAAGAGGGGGAACTATGGGGCTAACTGCCACAGTCTCCCGGGATAGCTGGTGGAGGAAGGGAAGCACCAGGATGGGTGGTGGAGGAGGGGATGAGGGAAGGACAAGGACACACAGCACTTTAAAACTTATTGAATGCCAGCCCTTTCTTGCTTGGACTGTTCTCTTGACTTGAGTGGTTGGGTGCACGGAGGCCGCCCAAACGCGTTCTTGGGCGTCTCGGGGATGAGGTTATGGGACTCGGGAAGGAGGGCTGTTGGTTACACAGGGGCTGTAGCGGCGGTCTGGGCTCAGGCGGCCTTTCCTGAACCGTACGCCTTTCCTCAGCCATAAGCCGGAGGATTTCCGTGTGATCCTCCAGTAGCCTCAGAATTGCATCCTGCCTTCTCTCTGCACGCTGACGCCACCTACTCTCTTCATCACGCCACCTGTCCGCGCGATCAAAATCTGCCTTCCTGGACTCCGACAGTGTCTGCCTCCACGCATTCTGCTGGGCAGCTTCAGTGTGGGAGGATTCCATGAGTTCTGAGAACATTTCATCTCGATTCCTTTTTTTTTTACTTCTAATCTTCGCTAGCCTCTGGGACGGTGATGAAGGGGGTGGCGTTGAAACATTTGCAGCTGCGGGAGGAAACAAACGGGAGAGGAGTAGTTTAAAAGACACATATTAGAGAACAATGCTCCAAACATTACATATCACATGTGCATTTGGTCCAAGGTTGTACTTTGCCTGTTATATTGAGGGTCTGCCGGTTTGGTGTGAGAGATCACACAAGCAGGTCCGGCGGGCAACAGAATTCGGCTTGCACACAGCCATGGTAAGCCACAGTCTATAGGCTTCTTTAACCTTCATAACGAGGGAATGTTTTCAAACAGCAACCCCCTCATTTCCCATAACAAACAGCCTTTGGGCTGGCAATTTAAAACTGGTTGGCAATTGAAAAGGGAGGGGCGGCAGTTTTTGGGTTAACGTGCAGCGTGAACCTAATCGACCCCCCCCCCCACACACAGACACACATCCAAGATGTTCGCTGTTCCCCCTCCCCCCACCGCGTGGGTCACAGCGGGGAAGATTTCTGTTCAGCCACAGGCAAACAGCCCAGCAGGGACGGAGCCCCTCTGAATACCCCCTTAATAAAATTCCCCTATTTCAACCAGGTGACCATGAATGATATCACTCTTCTGAGGATAACACAGACAGATAAAGAACGGATGTTGCTTGAATGCCAGCAAACACCGGGACCATACGCCGCCATGCTTTGCAAAGCAATGATTCCAGACTACGTGCTACTGGCCTGGCGTGGTAGAGTGTGTTACCACGGAGCACAGGATAAGGCTGCCCTCCCCAGAAACCTTTTGCACAGGCTTTGGGAGTACATCCAGGAGATCTTTCTGGAGATGTCCCCGGAGGATTTCTGCTCCATCCCCGAACATGTTAACAGACTTTTCCAGTAGCTGTAGCTGTACTGGCCGCGAATTGATCATTAAACACGCTTGCTTATAAAACATGTATTAATTAACAGAGGTACACTCACCAGAGGCACCAGAGGTCCCTTCTCCTGCATCGAGCACGCCTTGGGTGGGTTCGTAGGGTACTGGCTCCAGGGTGACAAAGAGTTCCTGGCTGTCGGGGAAAAGGGCTTCTCCACTTCCTTGCTGTGTCTGGGCGCTATTTTCAGCATCATTATCATCATCATGCTCCTCTGTGGTTTCTGATGATCCACATACGGAGTCATACCACATGGGTGGGTCAGTGCTGGCTGCACCTCCTAGAATGGCATGCAGCTCATCATAGAAGCGGCATGTCTGGGGCTCTGACCCAGAGCGTTTGTTTGCATCTCTGGTTTTTTGGTAGGCTTGCCTGAGCTCCTTAATTTTCACGCGGCACTGTTGCGCGTCCCTGTTGTAGCCTCTCTCCTGCATGCTCTTGGAGACTTTGGCATATGTATTGGCGTTTCTTCTTTTGGACCGTAGCTCTGCTAGCACGGTTTCGTCTCTCCATACAGCGATCAGATCGCGTACTTCACCATCGGTCCATGCTGGAGCTCGTCTTCGGTTCTGGGACTCCATCATGGTCACCTCTGCTGATGAGATCTGCGCTCACCTGCAGCTCACCACGCTGGCCAAACAGGAAATGAAATTCAAAAGTTCGCGGGGCTTTTCCTGTCTACCTGGGCGGAGCATTGGAGCTCAGACTGCTGTCCAGAGCGGTAAAATGTTGCACTGTGGGATAGATCCAGGAGGCCAATACCGTCGAATTGCGTCCTCACTAAGCCTACATCGATTCGGCAATATCGATTTAAGCGCTAATCCCCTCGTTGGGGGTGGAGTGGCGAGATCGATTTTAAGAGCCCTAGAAGTCGATGTTAAGGGCTTCGTCGTGTGGACGGGTGCACGGATCAATCGAAATAACGCTAATAAATTCGACCTAAACTCGTAGTGTAGACCAGGGCTGAGAGATGAGGGTACTCAACTCCCTGCAGCAGTAGTTTTCAACCTGTGGTTCACGCCCCCCTGTGGATCCGCAGACTGTTTCTAAGGGGTTCCCAAAAAGTTGTCATTACCATAGAACAGTGGTTTTCAACCTGTGATCCGCAGACCCCATGGCATCTGCAGGTTATGTCTAAGATTTCCAAAGAGGTCCATACCTCCATTTGAAAATGTTTAGAGGTCCACAAATGAAAAAATGTTGAGAACCACTGTCCTACAGGATCAGGCACTTTATTTTTAATCTGCTAAAGCAAAGTGCTAAATTATATAGAGGTGTTTCCAGTAGGAATTGTAGTGAAATTAACTCATTTAATTTAGTCCACTGAACTACCATGCACAGGAATGACTCTCACTCTCTATCAAACTGGGCTGGATTTTAACAGCTGACCTGGATGTAAAAAGCTCCATATCACAACATTCTTTAGACCAATGATTCTCAAGCCTTTTTTTTTTTGCGGATTACTTGAAAATTGCTGAGGGTCTCGGCAGACCACTTAATGATCTTTCCAAATGTTGTTTGTACCATTAGCTAACTCTTGTAAAGCGCTTTGGATAAAAGCGCTGTATAAAAAACCCTTAATAATAAAATTTGTTTGTTCTACAAATAAAAGCACACAACTCATATTTGAATATCAGTAGTCTTACTTTTCTAATGCGATGAATGTGCCCTCTCTCCCCTGCCACGGCAGCCCCCGAGCTGGGGCTGGGAAGGAGGGGGGGTCTCTCCCCCGCCACAGCAGCCACAGAGCTGAGGCTGGGAAAGAGGGCCATCTCTCCCCAGCAGCTGCAGCCCTGGAGCTAGGAAAAGTTGCCTATTTCTCTGGCTGCTGCAGCCCTGCATGTTCCAAATTCCCCCCGCCCCCTCTTCTCACCCCACTACCCCCTCCCACCTGCCCCCTTTTTCCCTCAAGGCCACCACCTCACCTTACATGTGCATCTTCTCCAAGGTCCAGGCACCTAATTAGTGCAGCCACAGCTGCACAGCTCCACTAAGTACGTGGGTGGCCCTTCATTCTCTCATGTGCAGTTGCCCAGGCATGCACCTTAGAGGGAACTATCCATGGACCACCTGAATGGAGCTCACGGATCACAGCTTGAGAACCTCTGCTTTAGACAATTAGGGCTGGTCTACAGTAATGCTGTAAGTCGATCTAAGTTACGCTACTTCAGTTATGTAAATCGATGTAGCTTAGGTAAATATACAGCAGTGTCTACACCGTGCTATATTGTGCTATGTTGCTCTCCTGCTGACTTATTTTCTGCCTCTTAGGGAGTTGGAGTACAGACTTCAATGGAAGAGCGCTCTCCCATCGACTTAGCTTGTTTTCACCAGACCCGCTACATGGATGCCACTGCATAGAACACAGCAGTGCCGATTTAGCCAGAAGTGTAGACGTGACCTTAGTCCCTACTCATGGTTTATACTAAAAAAGTGTCTTATGACTTGGAGCATGTGATAGGTAGTGGAGTCATGCCAATTCTAGATTATTGCATCTATGTGTCATAGAATTAAACTGGATAGTTACTGGAGCTTGATTCTGTATGATGCTTAGCTCTCCACTAAGATCCTGAGTGTCAGTTTCATTTTTATTGACTGTATCCATTTATCTATGGACAATAGCAATGTCAGAACTGAAATTTTAAAAAGAATTGCAAAAAGGGAAAAATTAAGCATTTTATTTATCAATTCAATTTATACTGGGAGGATGCTTTCTTGCAGGCTGTAGGCTGAAATCAAGACTTGACTGGAGCTTTCTGAGACTCCCAGTCCTGGTGAAAAGAAAACATATAAAACCAGAATGTTTTCTTGGGGAACTTTGTACACTATACATGTTTCATTTGCCTCCAAGAGACAAGATATCCACAGATTTTAAGGCCAGAAGGGACCATTATAATTATCTTTTCTCATCTCCTGTATAAGCACAGGGCAAAGAATTTCATCCAGTGATTCCTGCATCAGGACCACAACTTCTTTAACAGTATAAGGAGACATTTTTCCCTTAAGTCTTCAACCTTGTTTTAAGGATTTTAGGAGACTGAGAATCCAGCATTTTCCCAAGCAAATTATTCCAATGGTTAATTACTCCCATGGTTGAACATTTACACATATCTAGCCTGTAGTATTCCAGGTATTGGTTCAGCTTCCAGCTATTGGATCATATTGTGCTTCCTCCTGCTAGACCGAAGAGCTCCCTCCTACCAGAAAACTTCTACCTACATAGCTACTTATGGACCATGATCAAGTCACTTCTTAATCTTCTCCTGGATAAAACAACAGATTGAGCTTCCTAAATCTTTCAATGTAAGATTTTTATTCTGGATCTCAAATAAATTCTTGCAGGACTTAATCCTTTTCAATTGGTCAACAACCTTTTGAAGAGTTTGCACCAGAATGGTACACAGTATTTCAGAAATGGTCTCACTAATGCTCTATACAGAGCATTACCTATACGCTGAACAGAGTAATGCCACCCCCTTATTCCTAATAAATATTCCCTTGCTTATCCACCCAAGAATTACATTAACCCTTTTAGCTACACCAGCAGCTCATGTTTGGTTGCTTATCCACCATGAACCCTAAATCCTCACAGAACCACCTATTACACTTTGTAGAATACAATCGTCATCCTTGAAGTCTGACCTACATTCTTTGTTCCTAGATGTATGAGCTTGCATTTGGTTGTATTAAAAGGTATGTTCTTCAAATGACCCCATTTTACCATGAAATCCAGATTGCCCTATAGAAATGATGGGTCATTATTTGCCACTCCATCAAATTGCCATCTGCATATTTTATCAGCAACGATTTTATATTTTTCTTCCAAATCATTGAATCATTATACACCAGCAAAAGGAGCACACCTTGTTACCCTTAAGTTATCAGTGCTATTGATGGATAAAAATTGTTGAACGTAGCCAATGATCAAAGAAAAAAAGTAAACAATTTCTGAAAGATATAAAAAGACATACATTTACCTAATGCATTTACCTAGGACAATGTAAGGGATTATGGCTTTTAATTTTGTTGTATAATTTTTTGAAATGCCAACTCAATGTACCAGCTGCTATGTTACAGTGCACTGCCGGTGTAATGAAGATGCTTAGAAATATGTAGAACTCGTGCATGAGGAATGATTTTTTCTGTCTTTCTAAAAATACATTTTTGTTGTGATACACATTCATGAGTTATGGCCTTTCTTAGAATGCAAAATACACAATTGTCTTTTTAGCAGGCTCATCCTATTTATTCTTTAGGGAGTGTCATATTTTAAATTAAATCAGCAGACACATTAAAAGCAAGTCAAATGAACACTGAGTGAAATTGTTGGAAAACAATCACATCTCTCAATACTAGGGAGTTTGGAAATAAGAATGCATGTCTCAATATATTATCATTCTCATGAATCAAAGTCCATTATGGAATATATACTGTCATTACTAACAAAGCATAATTTATCATATACTAACTGCATGTGATTTGTTATAGTGTAATTAAAAATTAAACAGACCATCTTATTACTTACCAGTTCCAATGACAGTAAAGATACAGATGGTACCATGTATTTTATTTTGACACAGTGTATGTTAGGTTAAAAATAAAACTGTAAACAGAGTGTGTTGATTTGAATTTCCCCATGGCTAACAATGCCAAGTTCTCAAAATCTCAGCCTCAGGGGAATTGTTTTTCCCTTTGATTCAGAATAGCAATGAAATAAAAAGTAGTATCCCAGTTCCTCTAACCATCTCAGAGCAGGGGCCATGCAATTCAACTGCTGACACATTTAACAAGCAACCAATGTGGGTATGTTTGCAAATGCTCCAATCTGCTTCCCTGAAAACTGCTTTTGTAGACTGAAAACACAACCACCAAAAAGGAAAATGTCATCACTCAACAAAAATTGGACACAAACACACTTTAAAAAAAAATCCACTTGCAACAATAACTTCTCAGATATTCATCTCCTGTTGAAGTTATCTGGTCACTATATTTGTGTTCAGAACTAGAGCAATGACTTTTTATATTACCAGCATTGAAAGAAAAATACATTCAGACCCCAGCAGGCTAATTAGCATTCAAACTTATTGCAGTATATAACAAACTAATTCTTTGATGCATTCTTGTGTTTATAGGCTAGTGATTTGCACACTGGTTTTTGTAATAGAAAGAGGTGCTTAAATTATTTTAAACAATACATACAAGAGACCTTTATGAAAAGGTAATTACAGACCACTGAAGGGAGATAGCAGTGAATTTATTCAGGATTACTTGAAATTCTTAGAACACATTAGGGACATACTTGCCAAAGGAAAAACTGCTTCATCAACAATGAATTCATCTGAGAGGGAAACTCACCTTTATTCACATTTATTACTGGGGGATTTCACATTTCCATTCTTGTCAAGGTTAACAAGGATAAAGAGAGACTTCCTACATTCATAAAAAGAAAGACAATGTTAGTTTTTCAAGCACTTTATACATCTTGCAGGAAACATATGCTATAAAATATAAAGTAGTTCTAGTGAAAATAAAAGTATTGTTCTTCATCTCTTTCACTATTCAAATCTGGCAAGTTACATTGACTCTTGCTTGAACAAGGCCACCTGGCTCGTATTGACAAAGATGATTCAAGTCTGGTACTCAGTAGCCCTGTCTGCCTATTGGTAAAAAGGTGGTGTGTGTATATAGGTGTTTTTCCCCCTTGAGAGATTTAAGATAGCTTAGGTGGGAGCCTAAGGTACAACATTAAGACAGTTTGTGTTCGTTAAGGTATTAAACCATGTTTGTGTGGGTGTTAAGTGAGGGGATGGGTTCAATTGAGTTAAGGAAACTTGATTGAAAACCAGCGCCCCCTTTTTTGGCCTATGTAGAGACAGGGCTACTGATACCATTTTGTTCAGCACAAAGTTCACTTGAGTCTGATATAGTTATGTTTTTCCACCATAAACAGAGATTAGCTCTAGAATGGTTTTTCTGGACCTTCTGACTGAAAGTGCCATTGACTCTGATATACTGTGGTTGAATTAAACTTGGATTTCTGATGATGATTTTTATCATCCTCTGAGTTCCTCGAGACTCTGCCCCTTGATTGCTCATAGTAATTAACGGTATCATAGCAATTATAACATAAATTAATGATGTATTATGCCAAGAAAAGAGAATGCCAACCATCCTCGAACGGACAGAAGTGGTTTTTTTTTTAGAAGACATCTCTTGATGAGGGTGTTCTTGCTTCCCTGACAAAGGAAATTGCTGCTGTTTCTGGAATTCTCCTCCAGTAGTTCAGTGTCTTGCCCCTTTTTAGGGAAGGTGATAAAGAATGTGGTGGCTATTCAATTACAGGTGCGGTCAGACACCAGTAGGGTTCTGGTATTGCTTAGCAGTTGAGAATGCTTTGCTGATTTTAAATGAAGGTCAATAGGCTATTTTGGTTAGCTGTTATGCTTGACACGAAAGAACATGGTTGCTGTTTTGATGACAAAGGAACATGACTGAACTGCTGTCCAGTGGTTCATGTTATAACTAGAAGACATTGTAAGAGTATATCACTGATTGATATCTCTGTACCACAACCTGGGAGTTTGGTATGTGGCATCTCAAGGATCTGTCCATCTTCCGCTATGTGCAAAAAATCGGATGCCTCTCAGCAAGGTAGTTTGTAAACACATGATGGAGTATTATCAAGATGCCAATTGTCTTGTCTTATAAATATTGCAATTTTCTCCTGAGGGTTATTTAGATAATAGCACTAACTCAACGTGTCTTAGCTTCCATATCATCACCATGGGAAAAGAGATCTTGCAGCGTGGTGGAAGTTGCCATTGTGAAGATATTCTCATTTTCTTCATGTTCTATCTTATCGAATGGACTTGTTTACAAGGAGTTGAGATAAAGATCTTAATGTCACAATCGAATTTGCCCTTTGCCTAAAAAGCCGCATGGTACAAAGTATTTTTTCGTGTCATGGGTTAGTGAGGCTGCACCCAAATATATCACATGATGATCTGCAACACTTACATACTACTGATTACAAAGTTTGATTATTGAGATTCTCTGTTAGCAGGGCATCCTCTTTTACCTGCAGATTGTTCAGAATACAGCAACATATTTAGTCATTGGCCCGTGTTCTTTACATTGATTGTCTATGTTCTTTACATTGACTGTCTATAAAGTGGCAAATTGTCTAGTTTGATCCAGTTTATTTTAAAATCCTAAATATTGTAAACTATATCCTGTATCCCACAATCACATTCTAAGTTGGCCCGTGAACATGCCTCTTTTGTAGTAGGCAGTAGGACATAGAACTTCTTTCATCACAAATTTCTTCTCCTCAACTTAACACTTTCCTGTTAGAAATCTGGTTTTATTATTTTATTATTTACTCCATATCAAATTAATTCCCTCTCAATTTTGCATTGGAACCTAATGGCTTTTATTTGAGCATGATTTTAATAAAGTTTTCACTGTATTTAACTACATTTCAATATGTTGTGCAGCACTCTGACATATTGTAGAGGGTGCTTCCAAAATAAAATGATTATTCTTGTAAAGCAGCATGCTAACAACATTGGTTCCAGACTGAAACATATTGCATGTTCCAGCCTGCTTTTCTCTTTGGTGACCATAAGTATCTTGTAGAAATTATTTGCTTTCCACATAAACCCCAGCAATTTCATAGCCAGGAAAAAATAACTTAATGGTAATATCTGACAATATACAATTAAAATATTGTAGAGGAAAAACAATGGGTAATTGTAACAGTAATTACATTCAGACTAATGTCTCTACAAAGTATAGGGCAGAGCTTATACTTAATTATTAAGAACTACATCTAAGTAAAAGGAAGATTTTTGTGAAGTCATAAAATAAAAAGTCTGTTTCTGAGACATGATGAGATATGGGATATGGTGATACATAGAATCATAGAAGACTAGGGTTGTAAGAGACCTCAGGAGGTCATCTAGTCCTACCACCTGCTCAAAGCAGGACCAACCCCAACTAAATCATCCCAGCCAGGGCTTTGTCAAGCTGGACCTTAAAAACCTCTAAGGATGGAGATTCCACCACCTCCCTAGGTAACCCATTCCAGTGCTTCACCATCCTCCTAGTGAATTAGTTATTCCTAATATCCAACCTAGACCTCCCCCACCGCAACTTGAGACCATTGCTCCTTGCTCTGTCATCTGCCACCACTGAGAACAGCCTAGCTCCATCCTCTTTGGAACCCCTCTTCAGGTAGTTGAAGGCTGCTATCAAATCCCCCCTCACTCTTCTTTTCTGCAGACTAAATAATCCCAGTCCCCTCAGCCTCTCCGCATAAGTCATGTGCCCCACCAGCCACCTAATCATTTTCGTTGCCCTCCACTGGATTCTCTCCAATTTGCCCACATTGGGGGCGGGGAGCAAAACTGGACACAATACTCCAGATGTGGCCTCACCAGTTCATAATAGAGGGGAATAATCACTTCCCTCGATCTGCTGGCAATGCTCCTAATAATGGAGCCCAATATGCTGTTAGCCTTCTTGGCAACAAGGGCATACTGTTGACTCCTAGCCAGCTTCTTGTCCACTGTAATCCCCAGGTCCTTTTCTGCAGAACTGCCGCTTAGCCAGTCAGTCCCCAGCCTGTAGCAGAGCATGGGATTCTTCTGTCCTAAGTGCAGGATACTGCACTTGTGCTTGTTGAACCTCATCAGATTTCTTTTTGTCCAATTCTCCCATTTGTCTAGGTCACTGGACCCTATCCCTACCCTCCAGCGTATCTACCTCTCCTCCCAGCTTAGTATCATCTGCAAACTTGCTGAGGGTGCAATCTATCCCATCATCCAGATTATTAATGAAGATGTTGAACAAAACGGGCTCCAGGACCAACCCCTGGGGCACTCCGTTTGATACCGGTTGCCAACTAGACATCGAGCTATTGATCACTACCCATTGAGCCCGTACAGCAACTCCTAATCATGGCATTGAATCTCTCAGGAATGGGTCAGTAAGTTCAGGCTGAAAATCTCAACTAGCAGTGCAAAAAAAGGAACAACAAAGAGATAAGAAAAAATTTAAGTCTTGTATGTAGTGAAATCCTTTTAAGACGTCAGTAGCTTGTTAAATATAACTAAGCCAAAATGCACCCATCTAGCCTCTCCTTTATACACAGTAGCAAAGAATCAAGCTTAATGGATCACTTATTTATCAGGATCGTGCAAATCTCCTTAACAACAAGGAGTAGGATACTTGCATATCGGGCAGGATTCACCTACGTGCAGCTGGTCTGTGCAAGTCTTCTTTGCTTAAATCTCATGTGTGTATGAGGCTAAAGGAATGTGTGCAAGGGGGAGGGGGTTTCTCTCATTTGGCTTAGATTAGGCCAGTATGAGGAAAGGGAGATCACCTACATGAATCCCATGTACACTTCCCCCTACACACATAACAGTCACTATTTCTGCAGATAGGAACAGCCTCCCTAGATGGGATGTATTGCAGCCCCCTGGATTACCTGTGAATTAAGTCAGTGGATTCTGGAAAACACCCACATCTGGCTGCTTGTCTACACTAACACTTTCACATTCACTACCACTGGTGGAGTTTGCAATGTTGTAGTAAAAGTGTGAAAATGTAAGGGGAAAAAAAGTATGGAGAAGAAGGATTTTCAAGCATGACCAATAATTTTAGGTACCCAGCTCAAAACAATTTAATGATTATTAGAAAGTGCTGAACTTCTTCTCTCAATAGCAAACCAGTCTCCAAGATGTCTCACATTAGATACCCAAAATCATAAGTCACTTTGGAAAATCTTGGCTCTGGAGACCAAAATCTTTGTCACTATTAACAGCTACTGGAATTTAACCACCCTTTCTGAAGAGGCAATAGGCCCATGAGTATGAAATCCAAATGATGAACACTGTTTTGTGGACTTAAAGTGTTATACCAATAAAATAAAAACCAGCAGGATCTTTTTAAAGGGGATAAGACAAAATGTCACATTTATTGTGAATACAAAAAGAATCATAGTAAGCAGTCAGTTATAGCTATAACATTTCATTCAGTTTCACATTCATTCACACACACACACACACACACACACACACACAGGTTCTGCATAGATGTCATAGTTACCAGCCTAGAAGTTGCTCATGCCAAGTTACTGGCCAGGTAACCTGGGCATGAGGGTGGAGCCGAGTCCTTGTCAGATTCATCTGATGCTCCTGGAGGGTGGTTGCAGAACCAGACTCAAAGTCCTCAGTGTGTAGAAGCCATTCTTATAGGAATTATTTCCTATGTTAGTCTATGGGAACTGTTTCATCTTGCTGTTGCTAACTCAATCAGCAGATGGCACATTTCTGATGTTTGTGCTGTCAGATGTTATCTTGTTTTTCCCATCCTTTGAGATGGTCGGGTGGATCCCAGTTTATCCTCCGGGGGATGTTGTCTGGTCGTTCCCACTTGATGCTGCCTTCAGCCGATGGTCACTGAATTCCTAGGCTGGCACCTCCCTGCTCATTCATTCATGTACACCAAGCATTCATCAGCAGACATACTGTCTCCACCACTTTCGGGGTGTGTACTAATTTATTTGAGACTCCCTGCCCTTTGAGGGTGGGGGTCTTTCTATGCTGTTTCTAGGTACAAAGCATGCATAAAGAACAAAGTCAAATAACTTGTTTGCAAGTTTCTCATAGCAATACAGTATCTTTCTGAGAACAGATACAATCAATGGTTTACCCAGACAGTAGCTTATAAGTTTTAACAGGAGACCCAAGAGATCTTTTAACTTGGTAATGCTATGAGGTTTAAATTGTGGGGGACAAATTATGGGGACTTACTTTCACTTGAGGAATCACTGCCAGTACCTTCTTTAATATCCCTACAAAAGTACTTATCAGTTTAAGGAACTGATTTAACATTGTTATGTGGACCAGAAATATGGGTGCTACAAGGGACTTAATGCAGTAGTTCCATGCATGCAACTATGGTGTTGCTAAGCGACTTCCATGCTGCTGCATCAGCACTGGACATATTAGGATATTGCAGCTCCATCTATGTAATTGGAACCAGCATATATTTAGTGCCAGTAAAGTTATTTTCCCAGGGATCATTGCATTCTCTCTTTTGAAACATTATTACAATATGCAGCTATACAGGAAATTTGTGTGTGGTAGTTTTGGTGGTAAAGGTTGGGGAGACTTAACAAGGTTACATCTGCTGTATAATTTAGGTGTGTAATGGCATGTCTCCTTCCTATGTGTGAATTTAATTGCAGTGATTGTTTAATGGCATATCTAATATTTGTTCTCTTTTTTATTATTACTAAAGCAAATCCTCTTGTAGGCCACTTAGTAAAGTTTTTCTTTCCCTTCCACTTTTTGAATGCTGTATTATGGCACTTGATCTTCTATATCAATAAGTAATGAAACATCATTCATAACAAAAGGCTTTGTATATATTTTTCTGGAGTGGAACACTTTGAAATATCAAGAAAATCACATTAGGTATTACAAAGATGAAAGTGAACAGGTTTAATCAAGTGATGTCTGGCACCACCCAGAATAAATCTAGATAACCCTATTTTTGTAGTTGTGACATTTGTACACCTGAAATCAGGAAAGATTACTTTTACTGTATTAGCCTACATGGTTTACATGGGCAGAAAAATGTAAATCTATAAAATGAAGTTTAAAATAGGATACTGAATCAGAACTACAATTGGTATCATAAGCAATCATTACTTAACTATACATTTCCACCATTTAACTATACCTTTAACCACTGTCATTCAGGCAAAATCATGAAACCTAAGAAGACATATTTACTTCCCCTCACTACACCGTATTAGCATGTGATGTGGTTATCTTTTTTCCTTGTGTTTTCTTCCCAATATTTGTTTCTTAACAAGATATTTGTTTATAAATCAAACTATCCTCTTCATTCTCAGCCTCTTCCTTCTGCCTAACTGACTCACTGGGACCATGACCATTGTTTCTGATATCAAAATCCAGCACCACAGGGTCAATAATGATAATATAGACACTGGGTTTTGGCATCACTTGACAAATAAGACATGTGAAAAGAAAGACAGGTTCCTTAGAAAGGGGCAAGGTCCTGCTTATTCTAAAATATTTTGATAATCAGCAACGTTGAGAAAGGCAATATAAAACATGTAAATATATGACAGCAGTTTTAAATTGATTAACCTGCAGCTTTCTGGAAATCTTTCTTATTTTTCCAGACTGACTGCCTGATTCTCATCTTACATCCCTAAATATCAGGAGAAATGTGTCACTGTGCTTACACATGCATGGAAAACAGCAGACTTTTTGATTAATTTGGCAAAATAAACTGTACATCATGATTTAGACCTTCTGGTCCTGTCATATGTTTTAAATTCATGTGGGGCTGCAATTTAAATCTTTTTCATAAGTATTTCATCTGCTAAGAGCAACTCCTGCCCCTATACAGAGGTGCTCATTGATATTTTCAAGAACAACAATCAATAACTGATGGAGAAAATTCATGTTCCAAAATGAATTAACAAACAATGCTTCTTGAAAATATTTTTGTTACAAATGGACAGGAAAGATTTCTTTATTTAAAAAAATGCTAATTACCTATTTCCAGAAACTGTACAAACATTACTTTTGGAAATGTGCTTAAAACATGACTTGGAAACAGGAAGAGTCACTCACTTCCCTTTTGTTGTGAGGAAGTTTATATTAAAAACAATTCTGTACATCTCCTAATTCAAGAGCAATACTAACCAATTACAGTTATAATCTTCTTAAAACTCTTTTCTGCTCTTATAATATAAATAATAGATTTCTCTCAAAGATTCAATTTGCTTATCCAACCCATTTGAAGCCTCCCTATTTTTCCTATCTTCCACCATGTCCAAACCCAAATAGTCTCCTAAATAGATGAAGACAACATCTCTACACTTGCTTTCTCAACAATATGGTTAATGGATACTTTTTAGATCAGGCTGAAGTGTCTTTTCCAGCATCTGTCAGGACCCTTTGGGATGGGGGGTTCTGAAGACACCCATAACCATACCCACGTGCGTGCCTTCCAAGCAGAAGGTAGTGGTGCTTAGCAAATCTGACTCCAAATGTGAAATTTGGTCTTGTCAGGATTTCCTCTTCCTCCCCAGAGTACCATGAAAATACAGTTGGCACAAAATTTAATGCTGCTCAAGTGCACACTGAGGCTTAGTGTCACAGGATGCTCCACTCACCGCTTGTCTGGCACCTTCTCCTGGTCACTCTGGGGATTAGCCCTGCAAGGTCGATGCCCCTTTTCATGGCTGTACACTATCACCCAGTCTCTCACTCTGATCTGCAGCTCCTCGCTCATCCCAGGAATTTCAGCATCTTCTTCATGACTCAGCCCTCCAGCTAGGTCACTGAGGGCTTGTCTTCACTACCAGGGTAAGTCAACCTAAGTTATGCTATTCCAGCTACATGAAAAACGTAACTGGAATCAACACAGTTTAGGTCGACTTACCCTGGTGTCTTCACTGCGCTGTCTCAACGGGAGACGCTCTCCGTTTGACTTCCCTTACTCTTCTCGGGGAGCTGGAGTACCAGAGTCAACTGGAGAGCGCTCTGCCGTTGATTTAGCGGGTCTTCACTAGACCCGCTGCATCGATTGCAGCAGAATCGATCTCCCTGGTAGTGAAGACCAGCACTCAGTGTTCCACCTTTCTGGGGTACAGTCCTTCAATTCTCTGCCACTCCCACGGTGACTCAGGCAGTCTTTCCATTCGCTGCCTCAGGTGCCAGTTCTTCAGTGGCTGGTAGGGGAATCCAGGCCTGCCCAGTACTGCAGGTTCCAATCCACAGACCCTGCACCCAGCAGTTCTGGGTTTTCCTCTCCAAGCCCTTACTGCTCCTTCCCTGGACTGCTTCCTACAATTTCTGGTTCCCCTCCTTGCTCTGAGTGTACCAGATCTGAACCCTCCTCCCTCTTCCCAGGGAGTGGCAGCCCTATCCCAGCAGCAACCCCTATCTGTTGCTAGCTTCTTGGCTTTATAGGCCCAGCCTGTTCCTGCCTGGCTGAACCTGCTTGCAATTAATTCCCTGCTCTCTGGCTCTCTCTCCAGGTGCAGCCTGTGGAGTTAATGGGCCTACCTGGCCACCTTAACCCCTTCCAGTCCTGGGTGGGGTGGATGCCCCCATCAGAATTAGTCTACACTTAAAACATATACTAGCATAACTATATCAGTCTGGGGTATTATATAAAAAAAATAAATCCCTGACCAACATAGCTATGCCAACAGAATCCCCAATATAGATGCAGGTGTCCTGAAAGGAGAGTGCTTCTGGGGAGCTGGTGTTCCTACATCAGCTGGAAAACTCCTTCTGCTGGTCTATGCTGTGCCCACACTATGGCTATGCCAGCATAGGCTCTGTGGTGTACACATAGCCTGAGATATCACAACAAAGATAGCCACAAAGCAGTATTAGCAGTAACGTATCTGCTTGATCCAACCATTAAAAATAGCAGGAGGAGGAAGTGGTGGTGAAACTTAACCAAATTACTCCCAAACCTAAAAATCATGTTGTGGAGTGGGGGGGGGGGGGGGGGGGGGAAGGCTGAGGAGAGTGTTTAGTCATTCAAAATGGATTCACTACTCCATTATTTATAATGCTGTAGTATACATACATATTTCAAAGCTTTGCCAAAGTTAGTATGAATGAGATATGCCATACAGCTGTGGGGCAGGAAGAAAAAAATATCTTTTCAGAAGTTATTGCAAACCTATAATCATATTTTAGTTCCAGGGCCTTTTGCAGTCACATAATGTTACCAATTTATTTTATTTATAGCCATTTCTAAGGGCTTATTATATTAGTATTTTTTTCACTCAGAAAAGGACATAATTCTAATGTGAGCTACTGGGTGTTAAATGTCCAATGACTTTTGAAAACCTGGCTCTAGCTTTCTAGCTAAAATGGTAGTAAGAAAAAAAGATACTTAGATTTTAATACTGATAAAGAGTAGAACAGCATCTCTGACGCAATTATAGCTAAACATATCACATCTCAGAACATTCAGAATACAATTCCTGTCCCACTTGCTTCTTTTTCTCATGGCCCTAATTACCTACCACTAAACTCAAGCACTTTTAATAAAATAGTCATAATATTTTTCACTTATATGAAGATACATGCATTTTTATAGCAATGTAAAAAAAAATTGATCAACATAGCAATCCAGGGAAGGAGGTAGGTATAAGTATACAAATACATTTTTACAGAAAGCACAGAAAAGTTAAAGTAACTTGTTCAGTGATAAACAACAAGTCATATGCAGAGCTCGGATTAGAAAGCTCAAATAATTATCATATACTTGACCACTACTACACTATTTATTTATTCCAAGATGGACAAATAAATTTCCAAGAGTAAAGAGAAGAGAAAAATATGTATCTTTTTTGGAGCGGGGACTTGAAATTTGGCAAGGGAGGTTACCATGGTGTCAGGGACATGCCTGTTGCCTTCATCATGAAAATTCAACAAATGTTGTCCAAGTTACAAGCTTCAGAAAAAACTGCAGCTGGCACATGTTCAGTAAAGACTTGTTAGAATTTGCAGCTAAGTTCTCTGAAGAGACTGCCTGTATTAGGCATACTCCAGCCCAGGGCTGCAGGAGCTGAGAAGAACTTTCCCTGTCATTGTTTCATTATGCTGCCAGAGGCTTCCATGGTACTGCACATGTGAACAGAGAGCAGAGATACTGTCTCTCTAATGCTTTCAATATTCCTGCCGTTGGAGCTCAGGCAGCTATAGGAGAAGAAGGTGGCCTGAGTAGAATGCAAAGAGATGATGAGCGGAGATGGGGGATAGCAGCAAGAAGACAGAGGGTGGGGAGAAGCCTAAGAGAGCCAGGGAATGTGGGGGTGGATGGGAACAGAAAGGGAGAGGGGCAGGAACTGGAATGGGGGTATATAGAAGATAAGAGGAATGGGAACAGGAGCCAAGTATTTGGGAATGGGGAAAATTAAGACAAAGGGGCAAGGCAGGAGCTAGGGTGGGATGGATAGGAGTAAAAGGAGACAGAGACAGATTGGAGAAACAGAGGCAGAAGGGTCTATAACCACTAGAGAACACTATCCCCCAGAACCTGGAATTGAAAGCAGGAACCCCGAATCTCTACAGTCCTCTGCTGTCAGCAGATAGCTGGGAAACCCAAGAGCAAAGTGTGTGTCTCATCCCCCCTTCTAGTGGTTGCTACAAATAGGGAATAGCAGTTTACTGTTGTTTCCAGTTACTCAGTTCGAAAGGTCCAAACTTTGCTGATGACCCAAGCACCAAATCTTCATGGAGCCATATGATGGAATTTCTGTTTTATCAGTGTGTTTTTAAATTTAATTTCATTTCCTATTTTTTAAAAGAAAAGACAACGATGTTAAACAAACATTTCATTTATGAAAGCAAGAACTACAGAGTTAGAAAATTCCAAAAATAAGGTCTCAGCCCCCTTGTGAATATGTATTATGATACAGTCTATGATTACATAAGATGTTCCCCTGCAGACTGGGCAGCTGTAAGTAGCTTTGTGGCTCCACTGGGGATTGTGTGTGGGGGCGGGGGCGGAGGGGGGGAGAACTAACCTTTGAAAATCAGTTAGTGCTCCATGGGTATAGAAGTCATCCAGATTGCAGAGCTCTGCTCAATCTTAATGTCAGGATTAAGACATAAGGCTTGAATTGGAAGCTTTTTAAGAGCAGCGGACATATCTTCATACCTGCCTGTAAAGCACCAAGCAGTTCTTTTGCTATTTAAATACATATATTTATTTTGGAGACTATTTTTTTTAGTACTTATTGTTAGGCTTTATTCATTGCACAGTCATCTTGATTTGCATGCATAATTTACAAACAGTAGACAAAGGTGCACTCCTTGATCTATGATGTCCCTGATTCTTCCTGCAGTTAAGTTGTTTAAGCTGCTGGAGTCAAATGTTATAACCATCTTGTGGTTTCTGAATTCAAATTTTCAAATGCTGAAATGTACAAAGTGTACAAAACTAAAATAGATCAACTAAAGCCAAATGAGTAACAAATAGATCAAGAGGGTAACAAATCTTACAAATGAGAGCAACTAAGTGATTACATTTTATAGAAAATATTCAAACAAGTATTTCTTCACTACTTTTGACAGCCAATTTTTTCCCATCTTCACTTTCATATCCATCATATTTAAATTGCTGAAGTAGTGATTTATCTGCTGCAGACTGCTTAGGTTAGAAGATTGTCAGTGTACACAAGGGCAGAGAACGTGAACAGATTTTACCCTTGGAAAATAAATTACAGTTTCTGTTTCTGAAACATTATAACATTTTTGGTGGCTCCATCACTGGTACTAGAACAAGCTGCACAGTTCCAGCTAGTTTACTAGAAAGCTGCATAGGGAAGGAAGAAGAAATAATTACCCCTATTTAAAATAAAATTTAATTAACAGGTTCAGTTTTCAAAAACATATCTAATTTATCATTATTTGTGCCTGGTTGCAAAATATGGAGTCCCCTTATTAGTTTGCTCCTGCAGTTAAAGGGAACATGTACTTTTCTTATGAGTTGTATCTGTCTGATCCTTCCTTTTATTCCTGCAAAATTGCAGTTTCTGGAAACAGGAGACAATTATATTTTTTAAATAATGTACCTTTTAGTCCTCAAAACAATTGTATTAGAAGTTGTCAACATGTTATCTAGTGACAGTTAATTTGCAAAAGCTTAGAGGAATGATTCAGTAAACATAAGTATCTGAAGAGCTTATACAAAAACTCTTTCCTCTAGTAATTGGGGTGGAAATCTCATGAGAAAAGTCCTCCTCTGAGATTTCCAGTGCTTCTTGCTTGTAGACTGTTAGAAATACTGTAAAAATAGCCATAATGCAAGAAGAGAGAGTATTTTATATTCCTGCTTCCTGTCCTAGATGAATCAGGAAGTAAAGACATATGCAAAAGTTTAAAAAAAAATTACCAGACTTTTTCAAATTTCTAAAACTGTTTTAGTTCAGTCATATTTTATTCACTACCATTCATTCACACAGCCTTGCTAACTCCAATTTCCAATTACTTGTCAACAGATTCAGGTAACAAGGTATCCCCCAAAGTCAAATATCAACTTGAAAGTGCAGACAGGCAGTAATGGGATTTCTTGAAAGCTGCAACTGTATCACTTAAAGATACAACCCTAAAATTGATGGATAAACAGGAATTTGGGGGATAATAAATAACTATATGGCTCTTCACAATATTTGCTTTGCTCTTACTTTTCTACAATAGTTTTGTCTTAAAGAGCTATCAAAATTTTATTTTTAAAATATTAATTAATGGCTTGGGTTTTTTGCATTTGATCTTACAGACGGGTCAAATTTTGAATAAGAAAGCCTTTCGAAGCAACTGAAAGTATTATCCATATTCCTTTGTTCTAGAACTTGGCTCAAGTTCTCTTGAGTCATTAACCTGGAAGTTTAAAGCCAGCAAGCGTAAGAGCTCATAGGGAAAGTAGAACTGTTGCAGGCTTGGGCAAAGGACAAACAATAGAGGGAACTGGCTGCAAGAAAGAGTGACCAAAGCACTGCAATATCTAATGAGAGTATGTTACAACTATAGGCACAAGTACTGAGATAAAGGGGATCAATATAGAGCCTGATTGCAGTAACCAATAAACGTCAGAAGGAGTTGGCTGTGTTGGAGTAGCTTGGCAGCAGGGCCTGTAAGAAAGGGATCAGTTATGCAGTGATGTCAAGAGGCTAGAAGGTGAATTAAGTGTGCTACAGGTGGGGCTGGCTATCTTCCCTTTAATGACAAATCACCCTGTGACAGCACTGTACAAACACAGAACAAAAAGACAGTCCACAGCCTAAAGAACTTACAATGTATTAACATGAAGGCATTTATATTTGCAGTTTCCTGGAGCAGTGGTAGATAACTGATATGGTGTTACAAATAGTCCTGCTAAAATTCTGAACATAACTCTTATTATTACAGTACACTTAAAGGTGTGGTTGCACAGACTGATTTGGAGAAACAAAAACGACCATCTCTGTCCCTTTTCTTTTATACAATTAAGTCCAATTAAACTATAAGATTCTGAAAAATTCTGATACATTTCCCCCCAATCTTCCAATTCCTGTTTCTGGCAGGAACCAGATGTGCTGAAAGGCTTGTATCATGGTATTCTGGCTATAACCAATAGCCAGTTCTCCCCAGAGTGTAGATTTGAGGAATGGGCCAGCCCTCTAAAAACTTTCATGAAACATAGATCAGTTGGTTGGCCCCAGAAGTTAGAAAAGAGGAGTAGGTTGGCCTATCAGCCAGTTACTTTAAGAAATGGGTTTTGGAAAAAGAGAGAAACAGCCACAGTCACCTCATTAGGAGATGACACTGGAAGAGGGTCCCTCTACAAGAAGATATGCCAACAAGTTGGGGGAAGTAGGGCATTTTGGGACTAAAGGTATTTGTGTGACTTGGATGGTAGGAGTTAAAAACAGATATGGATTAACACCTGAATTTTTCAATATTTGTCTCAACTCAAATTATCAGTGAATTTGAGGTTCATGCTTACTCTGGGTATGCCTACACTGCAATTAAAAACCTATGCCTGGCCCATGCCAGTGGGCTTGTTTAAATGTTTAAATGTGGTGTAGATATTTCCTTCTGTGAGTGGGAGGGTCCCAGAACTTGGGCTCCAGCCCAATCCTGAACATCTATACCACAATTAAATAGCCCCTTAGCCCAAACCCCTTGAGCCCAAGTCAGTTGGTACGGTCAGCCACAGGTGTTTAATTGCAGTGTAGATATGCCCTATACATGTTCTCATCTTTATACCACTTTATGCCTTTGATACAAAGCTATGACTAGAGTTAGGTGAGCACAGAAATTCTATTTCATGGAGGATTTCGAGATCTCAAAATTTGCTTTTGTTCTGATTCAGAACAAAATCTGAAAATTTCCAAATTCTCCACAAAAGGAAATTCTGATTGTTTTTGTTTCAGATCAATGGAAATGTTTTGTTTCCACAAAACTGAATCAGTTCTTTTCAATATTTACTTAACATTTATATGATATGATATACTAGAAAATAAAATTCCAAACAAGTCATTTCCAAAGCTAAAAAATCAAAATGTTTGATTAAAAGATATCAAAATTCTACTTATCTACACTGTTGGAACTCCTTCCTCCCTTTTTTTCCTGTGAAATTAAATTTCAGCAAAAATCAATAAGCTTTCCCAAAGCATTTATATTTTGACAAAACTGCATTTTCTGATGGAAAACTGTGTAAAAGTTTTTTCCAACCAGCACTAGTTATCACGATGGAACTGGAAAAAAAATCCCTTGTTTTAATCCTACGGTAAACAACTGGTAAACATAGTGGTGTTGCAAGAGAGGAACAATGGGGTATTTACAGAATTCTGGATAGACAGAAATTTCTAAAATGTGATTATCTGTTTGATTTTTATTATTATATGCATACAAAACTGAGAAGTTAGAATTCCAGAATGCTACATTTGTATTTTGTACAACTGTGAATATTACTTCTGAGACCTAGAATTATTTCTAACATGCGAAAGGAAGGAATGAACCAATTCAACTAAAATAGGAAACTTGTTAAAACCATTCAAAACTTTAACCTGAGGCTTGAACCAAATGGAACTAGAACCTTTTATGAGGGTGGAAATCCTCAATAAACCTATCAGAAAATTTTCTAACACTCTTACACAGACAACATGGTTTTGCCTGAAATAAATAGTGGGCATAGCACAGGAAATCCTATTCTTTTGAGATTTCCAGCCTAAAGAGGTGAAAACAAACATTTGAATTTTTTATGCTTACATTGAATCAAAATTTGATATATTTTGTGGTTAGGGCACTCACCTAAGATGTGGGAGACCTAGTTTCAAGTACCTGCTCAGCATAACTTTTTAGCTGTGGAGCAGTGACCGTGCTTAGGCAGATTTGCACATAGCTACTGGCAGAAACCTAGGTGCCTACAAGATTAGGCAGCAGGCGAGTGGTAATTTTGAGATAGTCAGTGGTGTCTAAACAGTGGATGTAAAGAGGCAGCTAGGTGCCTAAATAGCTTTTGGGATCTTGCTCTCAGTGCCTAACTTCCTTAGGCTTCTTTGAAAATCCCAACCTAAATTTTTGTAACCCATCTTCTAAGGTCAGAATTCCTATTCCCTTCATTTTAGAACACAAATATCAAAATTTAGGTCTAATTAATTAGAAGCAAGTGTGTGGAATACTGCTGTAAAATGGAGGTGATGTTCCATGCTAAAAGGCTTGGATTTGACTTGAGATTTTGAATGGTGATATGAAGCTATAGACACAAAAAATATAGTATACATTATTTGTGTGACGAATAATCCATGTATGGTCTACCTGAGCTGTGCTCCACACCTCAAGACGGCATTCTAAGTAAGAAAGACTGTTCAGAAAGTGTCCACTATTAACTTTTTAATACCAGCATGACACTCTTTACCTCTATCTGAAAATATGCTTGAGTTAGCAGAAAATCATCTGTAGTCTGTATATCACAAACTATAATACATACAGTGCATGCTTAAGCAACATTCAACTACTGTACTTTTTAATCTGCCATGATCACTTCAAATATACTAAATTACTATTGCGGCTGGCTTATGATCAGGCGTAAAGGAAATACTAACAGAAATGCTGAAGCTCTGTGAAAAGATTGAAGAAATATGGGTTAAATATAGCAGAGTTGCTACTAAGTAGAAATGACAGAGCTGCTGCTCTAGCTCAATGACCTGATTAAGAGGATACAGTGAGATACCATGGTCCTTGTCCATCTTAACAACATTCTACCATAAAGTAGTCTATTAACCTCTTAATATGTAGAGAATATCTCTACTAAACTGGCAGTTAGATTGTTGCAAGGTATATATTCATGTGTTTTCTGTTGCTTCCTTGAAAGTAATGGGAAAATGTCACAGTATAGATATTAAGGTTGAAATTCAGAGTTTAGGATAGTTTTTTTCTGGTACAAGGGCTAGTAAACATTAAATAAAACCTATTAAAAACAATAACAACGCAAAATAAATACGTAAAAATAAAATAAAATTAGGGTCTCCAGTAACTTTCATATTGTTACTAATGATATTCCCCAAACCAGGAGTGATTGAGTATATTCTAAGTGTACAGTAAGTTTACACCCATACATCAGTCCTGGAATAAAGGTGGTCACAAACAGCATGCACTCCCTTTTTTCAAGAGTCTTAGAATGCTAGGTTGCCATGGAGTACTGTGAATCTGATCAAAACTAACTCAAGAGAGTAAACTCTCCTGTGGCTCACAAAGACCCCCCCCCCCACTTACATTACAAAACTGACATCATTGCATAGCATGTCTTCCCAAGATTGAACATCTGCTACCATGCAAAGAAAAATAGCTTGGAAGACTATGCCTAACAGCCAGGTGAAATTTGCTGTAAGTATACACTAGGGCTGACAAGAGAAAAGAAAAGTCTATAATTACATGTGGATAAAGAAAATACATGGCACAGATCACATGTATTAAAAGACTGCCAGTACTTTTAATGTGACCTTGACTAAACGCCCAGGGATTCTGGAGCCCGGGCACTGTCCCTGTATTTTGGGGACTCTAAGCACACTCTTGGGGTAAAGATCATTTATTTAGTACCCCCATTCTCAGAATTGCAAAGACATGGTCTACTGCACACTTTTGGGAACCAGTGGCAACCCCTCAGATTCCCTCCATAGTTTAACCACACTTTCTGAGAACTCCAGCCATGTGGATGTTCTGGGCCCACAGTTTACCTCTTCAAAGGGCATGAGAAGAGTATAAGATAGAGATAGATTTTGCACAGGATTCTAAAACCATTACTCTTTACTTAATTGCATTAGAAACAGATACACACAAAAATAAGAAACTGTACAGGGATATCCACACCACTCCAGAGCATTCTTTAGGCTGGGGTCAGGATCCTTCTGTTGCAGTACATGGCTTGTATTCTGAAAAGAATGGTTACTCACCTTTCATAACTGTTGTTCTTCAAGACATGATGCATATGCTAATTATACTAGGTGTGAGTGTGTCTCATCCTGACTATAGTTAAATCAAGGACTGCTTTGATAAATTCTGTTCTCTGGAGGGGTACTAGCATTGATTTCAGCTTGTTCACTTCCAGGCCTAGGCATCAAAACAGGAGGAGTTTTGATGGATACTTTCCTCCACCCACTGACAAGAGCAGTCCCACAGCAGCCAGCTGTCCAGGCAGGGGTATATCTGGACATTATTTCCACAGAGATATGCTTCCACCACTGCCATGCATTTATTGAAACCCCTCAGTACAGATGATAGGCTAAAGCATGGAACTGTAAACGGTTAATGATCTCCTCCTACTATGAACCTTAAACATTTTCTGTGGCCAGGGTGAATAGCCACTTGGAAATCTACATCCTTCAAGTCAAGGGCAGCACACCTGTCTGTAGGATCTAATGAAGGGATAATAGTTGTAGTGAAGATCATGGAGAACTATAACTTCATGATGTATTTGTTTAGGTTCTTAAGGTCCAGAGTGGGCCTAAGACTCCTTTTGCTTTGTGTATTAGGAAGTATCGGGTGTAGAACTCCTTGTCCAGATACTGAGAAGGCCCTCATTCTATGGCTCCTAAGGAACATGCCTGCCCTCACAACTCACTTGTGAGATGGGTCCCTGAAAAGGGAGCGGGAAGGTGGGGAGTAAGGAGGGGAGCATGAGAATAGGATGATATATCCTGATTCCACTGTGCTTAGCACCCACTTGGTGCTGGTGATGGACTGCCAAGCACCAGGAAATGTGACAACCTGCTCCGAGTGAGGACAATGCATTCATAGGAGGCAGGTTAGTACCCTCCTGGGGCTGGTTGTAAACTGAAGATATAGAAGGGCTGTCTGAAACCAACAATAGGTAGTTCCAATCCTGGGTGCTGCACAGAAGGGTCAAGCAGCCTCTCACTATCACATAGTGACACTTCGTCCCGAGGGGATACATTTCTGTAGTGTAGCAGTTGCCTGGTATCAACTTCCAACTCTCTATTAGTACCAAGTGGAAAGACTTCCCTTCTTGGGGGTTGGTTTTTGCAGTGCAGCAGAGGGCCAGTGATGGAGCTGGCATTGTACTTGAGGCCAACTATGTCTAGACCAGACTCTCCAATCTCGCTATCTGCTCTTGTCATGATGGCTCCTACAAGAGCAGTCACCATCTCTAGAGGATGCCCTGGATTCCCTGTAGTTGGGAGACTGAGAAACCCATTTCAGATTCTGAGGAGGAGTATGAGTACTCAGCAGGCCAGGGAGGTGTGATACTGGGTGGCATCAACAGAGATCAGGACCAAGATCTATGACTGGCCTGCAGTACCAGTGGCAACATAAGGGACTTCCTGGCTATCAGTACTGCATGCTGAGGAGAGCAGTTACTGTTGGTATCGGAGCTGACATCATGATAGATAAATGTGGTACTGGACCTGAAGCTACTGGTGTCACAATGGACACTCACACGGAAGGCAACATATGCATCATGCAACAGCTCCAGTGCTGGCTCCAAGGAAACAGCCAGCCTTGATGGTACCAACTTAGGAACCAGACAGTCAATGGATCTGCCTTGATTGAGCCAGTAGGGAGCAGTACTGGAGAGCGCCAAGCTAAAGGATGTGCTCTACATTTGATACTGACATAGCTAGCCTCGGCAGCTGAGGGTTCTCACATGAAAGATTTTGACAACAAGGAAGCTGTCCCTTTCTTTGACTTCGGAGGCTGAGAGGGCTTTGAGCAATTATGTCTCGTTGAAGAGTGCCTCGGTGAAGGGGATCTCCTCCTATCTCTTTCTTCTGGTAAGGCCAGGGGAACACTTCTGGGCAGAGAGGAACTCCCTGTAATCGCCTGAGGTGGTAACAAGACAATGCCAGGTGAAGGGAGGCCTCTATAACAATGTACCTGAGTGGTTCTTCTCTCACCTTCTTGTTTCTTGTCTTGAAGCCTTGGCAAATCAGACACCTGTCCCTGACATGATCCTCACTCAAGAACTTCAGGGAGTGAGACCATTGCCCAAGAGCCTCTATGGCGCAAAGTTTGAAGCCAGAGGATGTAGGCACAGGCTCCCTGCATACCAGGCAGAGCCTGGAGTTGTCTAATTTATAAACAGTGGGAGGAAATAGGTAAAGAAAGAGAAAAAGAAGGAAAAGAAAGAAAAGAGGGTTTGAGGACACTCTAATGAGTACTACTAACTAGGCAAAACACTAACTGCACATTCACAGAGGAACAATTGACAGTATATGACAACCAATGACCAGGGGTGGTAAGCAGGATTTCCCTGCCCTTTTATACCTTCAGTTTGGACCATGGGGGCAACAAGGCACAGATGTCATCACCCCTAGAGGTACTGCTAAGAAAAACTCTTCAGCACCGAAGTACAAGAGGCACATGCACCTGGTCTAATGGAAATATGTAATCACTTGAACAACAAGGAACTTTCTTTCCTCATCTTACTTTCTCTGACCTGGCCAGTCCATCCTTTTCTCTCCTGCCCAAAACTTCCCATGTGGTTCTCAGTCCCCACTCTGAGAGTCCTTTTAAAACTCCGACTGTCCTCCCTGTCTTAGTCTGGTTTGGGAATTTTGCACTTCTGCGCTCCCTGAAGACAAGTTGGGGGAAGTCCCCAGGTCTAGCCAGCCCACTGTAATTCAGGTGTTTCCATCTGAATAGATGGTCTTTGAGTCCTAACAACACACCCTTGCCAGCAGTGGTGGACATACAGACAGAGAGGCGTTTCACGATAAAGCAATTTCATAACAACTTTGCAATACCAACCAGAATTCACAGGTTGTACAGATAGATTCCCCAAAGCACTGCACTTGCAAATAACTACTTGCCCCTCCCTCATATATGTAAATCATTCTTGTGCTTCCCCTTTATTATTTCACTTCTCCCCCTTCAAGCTCTTTCTTCCCTCTGTCCCCCAATTAATTTCACAGTGCTCTAACCCGTTATACTATCTAGATTTGCCATGGATGCTGGGAGTAGGAATGAAACCTTATGGGACCCAACATAAATAAAGTCTGATGGTTCTTCAATCCTATCCCTCATTCATTTTGCTTTGTCCTTCTCCCATACTCTTTGGATTTGAACTATCCCTGACTCTAAGGGCCAGGACGGGAAAGGGAAAGTGAATTTCAGAATCTGAGTGTTGTTGGACAGTGGAATTTTGGAGATCAAGAAAAGAGAAATGTTAGGAAAGTGGAGAACAATATAAGTTGGAGGAGAATGAGCAAAAAAAATTGGGGATGGGGGAAGTGCTGCATTAAGTTTGGATCAGTACCCACACCTCTCAGGGCTTATCTAAACTGAACCACAGTCTTTTGAGGTTTGAAGATCACTAGCAGTTATTTAAAATAGTACTTAAAGAACAGTACACAGACAACTACACATGATATATCGCCAAGTAAGACAAACTGAGTGTCTTGTTCTAATACTGTCAGTTTTTGTGTGTCACAAAGTTATGTACATTACTATCTAATATTTATAATACACTTCACACAGTTCTTAAACATTTAATGCTTGTCTACTAATGAATCTCTAAAATAGAATTAATTTTGTTCAAAACATGTTTTGATGCACACTATCAAAAGAATGGTTTAAAAAAATCCCACCCTTTTACAGAGTCTGTATGAGGGCAAGAGGGTGTTTACACAGGCACTTAGCCAGGAAGCACTGTGTTTTTCACAGATATGATCATTTAGGGAGGGTTTCTCCTCCAATTTGTATAAGCTCTTCCTTTTCTCATACCCACACTTAGTCATAATGATACACCAGAAATGCTATCCCTAGTTAAGAAAATATTTCATACACTACTGCACGATGGATTTTAAATATTGAAAGTTCACTTTCTTTTAGGTAAGCGCTTCAACGCTTAAGGCTATTTATAGATATTTCACATAGTAAAGTGAGGTCTACTGCAATAAATGTAGTAAACCTGTTAAGGAAAATGTGAGCTGCAGGATACTTTCACAATGAATCATTAGCGAAATCCACATAAGTAGTTCACCATTCATAATTTTGTAGTGAAATGCAGAATTGTTTATTAGCAGGCTTCATGCAAATCCTCATGGGAAACAAGGACTTACCACTTTATTTGTATGTGCTTCTCTGAATCTTAAGTTGCTGCCTAAGATCCCTCAGGATCATGTGAGGCTAGGTTATATCTGAGAGAGCTGTGCAGTAGTGCTGTATGTAAGCTTAGCAGCTGGGTAGTGTTATGGTAGCTGCTTTCCTGTGCTAAGCTGATTTACTTGTTTAAGGTCTGACCTCATCATCCTGTCAGTATGGATTCCCACCTATACAGTTAACAGCAGCTTAGCATCGGCTTGAAGTGCTAGCAGTATATTAGTCAGAAAAAAAGAGGGCTACTGGTATTTGTTCCTTTGTTGTCTTTTCTTAAGAAGAAGCACTGAAACACAAGAGATAACAAAGAATCCATTTCCTTTCTAACAGAATAGGCTTTTGTTCTTTTTCCTGCAAAAATGTCAGTTTCTGGAAAGAAAGAGTTTGATGTGAAACAGATCCTAAGGCTACGCTGGAGGTGGTTCAGTCACCCCTCTCAAGGTTCCACAGGCAGTGGAGGCTGCCTTCAGGAAGGATATGAGCATAGAGGGACACCGGTTCAGAATAGGTTGAAGAGCCACTCTCGGGACAGAAATGGGCTAAAGAAAAACAACAGTCCTGTTCACCACAATATACTGGCACCAGTGCCAGGTCCAACCCCTGTGCACCACCGATCTATTCAAACCTGGCATCAACAAAACCTTATAGAACAGCTGCGAGCAAATGAGGATATCCCCAAAGCAAGCACAGAGGAAAACTGTGTCAAAGAAGATTCAAGTAAAAATATACAGGAGTTGCAGATGATCACAGACGAAAATACAGATGAATCCACTGAGAGGTAGGAGTTTTAGATGTCTGCACTATGAAAGCTATACTCCTATCCAAATTATTGCTAAATAATGTCTTTGTTTTTAACTAGAGTTGCCTACTGCATTCCTTGAACTTTCACTGTAAAATACAGATGTGACTGATAAAGAATATTTATAAACAAAAAAGTGTTCAAAATGAACATGAGCCTTGCCATGCATTTTTAATATATTTTATGCCTCGCATTTTTCATTTTGAGATCTAGTTCCTAATGAATAAGATCTGTCACTGTTTCCTTTGTTACTGCTTATAGCAGCTCCAGAAAACATGTTAATTTGTTACCCTAATTTCTTATGCATAAAAACAATGAATAATGATCCATCACAAAACACAGTCCTCATTCTGATTTTATCAATAACTGCAACTTTGAGAAATGTGAAATGTTGGAGATGCATCCATTATGTTGTTGCCCCCAGTCTTTTAGCATCTTCACTGCCTCTTTTTACTGCCTCCTTGATAAATATAATTAACCTTGAACCATGTGGAAAGGGACCTACTTCGCCTGGCTTTGAAAAGGTTCATTTCAAATCATATTACCTTCACAGCTAATTTGCTACAGTGAGAGACTAAATACTCTCTGCAAACTCAGGTAATAAAATATTACTTACAGCTATGAGCTCTTAATGCAGGAAGCACAGGGTATGAGTTATTTTAAAATGTTAATATTGAGGGCTAAGATATTTATATAAGTCATTTGACTGAGGGTGACATGTAATATGCTTATTTTATTTTTGCTGATTTTTTCTAAGCAGATACCAACATTACGTACAATTCCACATAAAATTAGATACAACCAAGCGTATATTTTAACATGGCAATGTATTGGTTGTATTTTGTGGGTTTGCTATCACTCTATCAGGAAAATTGAGGATCTTTACACTGTAAGAAAAAGGCAAGACTAATTTACTTAGAGGCAGTTTCTGGCAGTATGACACAGTTGACAGTTTGTGTATTTTTAGCAGTTATCTGTTCAAATTGTGATCTCTGGCATATAGGATATCTGTGATTCCTTAAATATGTCTGTACAAAAGAAGATGCATTCTGAAATTTCTTAGCCTGAAACTTTATTTCAAGTAGCATCCTACCAGGCAGTGTTTATTATATAAATTCATCACAAAACAAAATCAAATAGGGAGCAGTGTATATAAACAAATCACTGAAGTTCTCAAATGCAATCAGATCAGATACAATTAGGTGTATGCAGGTTAACTTGGTCAATCATTTGTAAGAGGTACGAAAGACCTAAAATATAAGGTCAGAACATGCCTTGTTGAGATAATACTAGATATTTGGAACTGTTATGAAAAAAACAGTCAAAGTTTCCTAAAAGTTAAGTATATGTATAAATTTGCTGAGGAAGTATGTGAATGAAAACACTGCCAACAAGAAATGTATTGCATCAGAGAAGTGTCCACTGACTTTTGTGAAACTATCTGAGCATCAAATTTTAAAAATTGATACATTTTGACTATGAAGTGAAAAAGAAAAACAAATGATCAAATTCAATTAGAGAAGTTATTAAGGATCTGTCTCTCAAAACAATATATTCACGATATTTACCCTTTTGTATATAAACATTCTATCATAATCTGACAAAATTCTGTGACCTAACATTTCAGCCAATGAGTCATTTCAAGAATCTGTAAAAGTACTAAAGTCCACTTCTTGCTTAAAAAAACCCTATATATAAATATACAGCATATGTTAGTATGTGCACACAGCAAAAACAAATCTCTCTCTCAACTCTTCTCCTTTTACAGTCTCTTGGAAAAGTTTTATATTGAGACTATCAATTTTTTTTACAAATATAAGCCTCTTATGAAATAATGCAGCTATTCAAGCTAGTGCTTTTTCTACAGAAATATTAAGAAAAGATTCTGCTTTGTTTTATATTTTAAAAAGGCCTGTTAAACTTGAAAATATAAAATTTAACTTCAAGGGATGGGGGGATACCTTAAAAGAAGTTTTAATACATCCAAGCAATCTTACTTTAGCTCCCATATCTCAATTTCCACCATCAACTCCCCCCCACCCAAAAAAAGTTAATGCCATACAACACTATACACAAAGCCTAATTCATATTGTCATTGCAAGAGTAGACGTTAAATAATAGGTGCATTACAGTTCATAACAAATACAAAGAAAAAGCCTTTACTATGTTACCAAGAGAGGTTGCTGCTGTCATAAATTGACACATTTTCTGCTCTTTAATGCTCTAGTTGTTCAGGTACCTACGAAAGCAGTCATCTTAAACCACACAGGGCCTGATTTTCCCCCAGACATGTTAGGAAGCCACGATTTCAACTGAGTCACTGGGAACTGCCAATGCTCAGGACTTCTGAAATATCAGTCCCACTCAGTCTTCTGGATCTGCTTCATACATCTTACTACACTGTTAAAGCTAGGGCAGATTACCACAGCCATACACTCCAAGTTTCACGTCCGAGCCTGAATCCATACAAAAGGTGTTATCAACAATAGCTCTTGTTCTAGGAGTGTAATGCCTTCACAGAAGTGTCTTGCTGCCATACTCTTTAAGTGTGCAGTCACGTAGCCATGGAATCACTGTACCATAGTAGGTAGCAATCAGGAGGTATGCACAATTACTTCAATCCCAGTATTCAAAACACAGAAAGTGTAAGTACCATGCTGTCTCTAATGATCTGTCTCTAACGATGGGGGGAGGGATAGCTCAGTGGTTTGAGCATTGGCCTGCTAAACCCAGGGTTGTGAGTTCAATCCCTGAGGGGGCCATTTAGGGATCTGGGGCAAAAATTGGGGATTGGTCCTGCTTTGAGCAGGGAGTTGGACTAGATGACCTCCTAAGGTCCCTTCCAACCCTGATATTCTATGATTCTATGATCCTTCCACTCCTCTCTAGATTCAGAAGCCCTATTTGTAGCTGGACTCTAAAGAAGAGGGGAGGAGTTCTAAGGGTCGCTTTGACCATACCGGAGACAGTAAGAACTCTATGATAAATGGGAAAGGACAGGAAACAAGGTCAAGACCTTTACCATAAACAGACTTTTGAAACCACTTCCATTTGGCAGTGTAACTCTTCCTAATGGAAAGGTTTTTGAGACTTTAATATGATTGTTTTGGTCTCAGAAAAACAAAGACATCTTGTTTTAGAAATCCAGCAGCCATGTCATCAGTGGAAAGGACCTGAAATCCAGATGCACCTCTATGTTGTTCTCCTGGAACAAGAGTTCTTGACTCAGGAGAAAACTCAATGGATCTCCTAAGACTATGATTAATAAAAGGCCCAAGATGTGCTCTCCAACCTGGACTGGCAACATTTGTGTCTGTCGTTATCAGAGGAACAAGCTCAGAGAACCATTCCCTTCAAGATATCTTCTGGCAGTGTCCTAATAGAAGCGACAAAGGGTCCTGTGGCACCTTATAGACTAACAGAGGTATTGAAGCATAAGCTTTCGTGGGTGAATACCCACTTCTTCGGATGCAAGCAGTGGAATTTCCACTGCTTGCATCCGAAGAAGTGGGTATTCACCCACGAAAGCTTATGCTTCAATACCTCTGTTAGTCTATAAGGTGCCACAGGACCCTTTGTCGCTTCTACAGATCCAGACTAACACAGCTACCCCTCTGTCCTAATAGAGGGTCTTTGATCTGCTGATGGAGAATCACTATAATGTCCAAGCTATCAACACTTGGTTTGCATACTGATTTCAATTATACTTGTAAGAGTTGCATCTGCAAATCTGTAGAAGGGAAGATAAAGGTGCAGTCAGCCATCAAGTCTAGCAATGACAGATAAAAATCTCACTGGCCTTCTAGTGTGGATTGGATTGTGTACACTTCCTGGATGAGATCTTGGGACCTGTCCTTGGGTGGAATTTAGGGTGGCCCTTATATTAGTTAAAACTTGAGTTGGTGCCAAGGTAAATCTTATATTTACTCACAGAGATCTTTGAAGAGGGATCAAGTCCGTGACAGGCATGAACTATTCCAGTGCAATATTGGGGACTGTGGCCAATCATATAGATATACATGGAAGATGGGATGATGCAGATAAGCTGTAAACACCACCAAGCACTTACAGCTTGATTGAAAGTCATTGGAAGCCTTTCCACGGACTTCATTGGGCTTTAAATTAAGGCTCTGGTGAATACTACTGCTATCTCAGAGGTGCTGGCAGACTGTCATGAACCTCAGGTATTCTTCTGGTAACTATTGCCTGAACTGCTGAAACCACCTCTTATGGAATCTAGATGAAAATTCCCTGAAAAAAACCAAATTGAGTCAAACCTGAAGATCTGACCAGGGTGTTTGAAGCTTTCATCTTTTCCTATGGACTCATCTGTCTTCTAGCTGTAAAGGTCTGTGCCTACAAAAGATAGTACAAAATTTTCAGCCTTGGGCCTCACAAAGAACACAATTCCTTGAGGCAGGCAAGCCCCGAGAGAGAGATGGCAGCGATGCGACAGATATCAAAGGAAGTCCCGAGGGAACATTTGGACACACATACAGAATTTCTTTTCCAGTCCCTCTTTCTGGAATGTACTGGGCTCAAGAAACAGCTTTGTGTCATATAGATAATATACTTCCAAACCTATAAAGTTATATCTACAACAGCTGATAATTGGCATTTCTCAACCTCAGGAACCCTAGTTTATTAAATAAGCAAAAACTTTCAAAGTACATGGAGGCACCTGTCTTCAAGCAAACACAATAAAATGCTTAGTATTTTTAGGCCAAGCTGTTTTTGAGACACTATAAGCCAAAAACACTAGGGAACTTTCCAAAAAGCTGAGAAGATAATACCTGATTTTAAAAAAAGTTAGCATCTCTAAAATAGATGGTAACATTTTCTTTACACTTTAAAAATAAAGATCTATTCTGGCATCAGATCCTATATGGAAAATTTTAGACAGTCTTATTTCAATTTGGCAAAATTAGGCGGGGGAGGGCACTAACAGATTTTAACAGAAATTTAGTTATAATGTCAGCTGTGGACAGAGAGAAAATGCAGAAGTGAAAGTCTGAAAAATGGAGGCTACTTACCTAATAGAAGTCATGTTTTTGAGGGGAAAAATATATGTACATAGATTACAGTACACCAAAGGGGTGACTAGAGAAGGGAAAATGCAAAGGCTGCTTAGATTACACACTAATTGGAAAATAGATTAAAATTAACAAAATAGACTATAGAAGAGTGATCCTTGTAGAAAACCAAAAAATTGAAGCAACAAATAAATTCCAGGTAATATTTTGTAGGCAACTTCCCACATCAAACCAATATATAACCTGGATATTAAATATCTGTTATCTATATTTTTTATGAAAACATGAATCTGGAATTGATGCCTGACAGATGTGACTGTGTATCCGTGGAAGCATACAGTATCTACAAAAGCAGAGATGTATTATTCCAGGAACCACAACACCACATGTGTATTATTTAACACTATGTTCATCCAGGTTATTGTACAATATGTGAGAATTAGAATTAACTGTGGTATGCAAGATACCACAGCTATTTCCATTTTTCAGCAGAGAGAGAAATGCTCTGATATCACTATGTGTTACCTATGTGTAAATGTGGACACTGTCCAGGTAAGGGGCTTTTGAAAAATCTCAGTCTTGAAGATTTAGATGTACAACTCCCATTAATTTCAGTAGGAATTTCCCCTCTAAATTAAAGGTGGTTTTGAAAGTCTTAGTAATCGTGTATAGCCTGGTGAAGTATATATTCAGTAGGACTCCTTTCTCCATTGAGGCAATGTATTTTCTGTAGTTTCCATTTACAGTTTTCAGTTGTCTGGTAATTCATTTTCAAAGATTTTGAAGTTTCTAACATCCCACTTGAGGAAATGTTGAGAGGATACTCTGAAATATCTTATAAGAAATGTGTAGTAGGTTTCTTATTTAAGACTGAAAACTCATTTAAATGTCAGCTATGTATGCCATTCACACAGAGAAACTTTATTACAAATCCTATCCCTCACTCTCTCTGATAGACATCTATCTATACTGTAAGGCAGTAGACCCTCCATATATCATCTATTAAAGCAGGGGTATCTCTCTCATAGCTACTCATGATGGGGTGAAACCCATCACAGGATGGAAAGGGAAAGTTAATTATAGCACAGGTGCAATAGATGTACCTAATGAGCAACAGAGTGTGGGATGGGATGCATTAGGTGATAATTTCATGGACATGTTGGTCCCATTAAAGGGAGGAGAGTTCAGCCTGAAGGTAGAAGCCACAGACAGGCTATCTTAGACCACTTGAAAGCAGAGCCTTTCCCAAAGGACAATGCCTATTGACTTGATGACATGGTGGTTGTGTCCTGATAGTAACTGATTGGATAAAGTATCTGAGTGAATAATTTTAGAACAGTTTTAATGAGTCTTGCCTGCTGGATCCCAAAGTTGGGTCCAAAGGTTTTGGCCTTGCTCCACCAGAGAGGTTATAGAGATGAAAGAGACCTATCTAGAAGCTGAGGTCATTGAACAACTCAAGGGATGGGCAAAGCTAAGGGTCAAGAGAGGTGGGATGAAGGAGAACCCCAAAGGGCAAAGGCAACACATGAGGAGAGAAATTTCTAGACAGTTCTAAGTCCCAGGGACAAGAGGAGCTAGCAACACCTCAGCAGTTCCCATAAACCCATTACGGACCATCAGGCAGCAATCAAGGACACCCTGTGGTCTGTTTTTGCAATAGCCAGCATGTCTATCTAAAAAGAAACTGCCTCCATATGAAATGCTGTTATCTGGCATGCTATTATAGCCTTGTTTGTGGACTGGGAGGTTCCCATAATAGGGTTGAACCCCATCATATGCCATTAGATTAGGGAACCGGTAATAAAATCCTCTAGATTAATGGAATAGGACTCTGGCTGCTGGTTAATCCAGGGCAACAATAATAAAGGTGGACAGATACTTGCTGGTACACATTTCCTGTATGCATGGTGAGATTCACATGTACCTGATGGTGGAGGTGGACATTGAAGTATGAGGTCAGCAGGGCCAGCTGAGGGTTGGAGTGTTAAGGAACCTCTCCTGGTCTGTGATTGTTGGCCAAAACTAGTGGTGTTTCATGATCCTCATACAAACACAAGATATCACCTGAGCTGATAGGTGACAAGACAACGTTGGCCAAGGAACCTAGGCTCAGGGCTGGTTAATCTTGCTGAATAGGCTGGAAGTAATCAGACACACCAGACAGGCTTGGCAGATGCTGAAAGAGTCAAAGATGAAGTTTTAAGTTTCCTCCAAAGCCTGGAGGTGCAATTAAGAGACCAGACAGCTTATGCAAGAGATACTGAAAGGACAAACAGGAAGCTTTAAAGTATCTTTAAAGCCTGGCCATGCAATTACAAGAGGTGAGGTGAGAGGTGGTGGAAGCGAAGGCCTCCTGGCAGAAGGTTATGATGGAAGAAGAGAAATAGGAAAGGAACTGATCCAAACCAAGATGGAGCTGGACCATGTATCCATCAATTGTTCAAAGAGGGGATGGATATGTTGTGGGTAGCAAAAGAAGGTTCCAATCAGCATTTGGACCCTTCAAACCAGGAACAAGCACTCTGGGAAAAAGAATGCCCTCAGTTAGAGGACAGGAGGCTGCACTAGTCACAGAACCAGATTCTCAACTTGGGGAGATACCAGAAAAGGATGAGGGGAAAGCTCAGGGTACACAGATTGGTGACTGCTGATCAAGCCATACAAAAAGTCACACAAGACAAAGAACAGCTGGAGGAATACTATTAAAAGAGTCTGCAGGAAAAAGACCTATGGGTTATATAGGTGCATGAACTAAAAGAAGAATTAGAACAGGAATCTGGAACATCACAATAACCGCCAAAGAGCACCCCAATGGGTACTGTTTAAAGGAGGTAATGTGTGACGGGATAAAAACAATCACAGGCTGGAAAGAGGTTAATAATTATGAAATGGATACAATAGATTACTTAGTTACATCTGAACCACACGGTGTGGGACTGGAAGGTATCAGGTGATACATTAGTGGACACTGAGGCCCCCAAAAAGGCAGGAAAGTTCCTTCTGACCAGAGAAGCCACAGGGAGCACACAGGATCCCATGAAAGGTTGAAGTGCCAGAGGCTGTTGGAGGCTGGAAGCTCTAGGAAGCTTCATACCAGAGCTGGAAAGAGGAAAGGGGTTAAGCACCAGACCTAGAAAAGAGGCTGTTTCTCTTTGGGACTTTAGACTGTGCTGGAACATCTGTTGCCCCAGAAGGGGGTTAGTTTAGCAGCTTCTCAGCTAGAAGGCTGAGTGGTGCACAAAGAAAGATGACCTGCAGGGGGCACCAGAGACAAAAATCCCTGCAACATCACACCCTGACACAAGGGGGCACACTGGTGGTGAGTACGATAGACAAACACTACAGTTTTGTTTCTTTTTTTAATAAATGTCTGATATTATCAGATAAAAGCCTCAGCTGACATTGTTCAGGTAGGAACATCATGGAAGAATTATCCATTTGATTGTTGCAATGTCCCAACAGGTTGGGAGAGTGTAGAATATTAAACAATGGAAAATGAATCAATGAGAGTTCTCTGGTCCTAATTGCCAGTTCAGAGTATTATCATTTTGTCTTAGTTAATGTGGCATTTGCCAGTGGCACAGTCTGTCACATTTCTTATTAATAAAGGACCCTTTGGGGGAAGCTTTCACACTACACACTCATCATGCCCATCTAAGTTTTGCAACAGACATTCAGTGACACATAATGTCATTTTAATTTCTCAAGAGCAAAAGATCAGTTCCCATCAAAAATGATGAGAGTTGATAATTTCTTTGAAAAGAGAACATATGATTTTTTTTAATCCGAGCATATTCAGGCCAAAAAAATCCTCTTTACACTGAGAATACAACTCTGAGTATTCAACTTAAACTTCTAGACTGGTTAATAATGTTTGAGAATGAATAAAAAGAAAAATTAATGAGTTAATTGTATATAGCACCCAGGAATTAAGACAGTATTGTGTCTGTAAAATGTCATTATTTTAGTTATTTGAGCAGGCTACTGAATAAATGTCTCAGTGCAGAATGTGAAAAGAATAAAAAAGACAAGGCACTCACTTTCTAACCTTAACTAGAACATGGATAGACCATGATATATTTAGTAGAACAGGTGAGCAACCACTGTGTTCAATATGCTCCATCAGGAGACTAGTTCCTGCCAAGAGTAAAGAGTCAGACTTGTAAGACAATTTCCTGATGCTTCAGGCAAAGTTTAGAAACTACTATTGCTAATCTCATCCAGCAACAACCTTTATTCTTAAATGAAGCCATTAGCTGTTTTATTTTATCCCATGCTTTCACTGAACTTCTAGTGTTGTTGAAAGGTTTCCTTTACACTATTTGACATACTCACGAATGTAATAAAGAACGCTAAAAATGTGGCTGGACAAGAAATAGCTTGCCTCTGATCTTCATCAAGAGCTGAAAACTGATTTTAAAAGTGGTTACTGGATGTTAGGGGGGAGGGATAGCTCAGTGGTTTGAGCATTGGCCTGCTAAACCCAGGGTTGTGAGTTCAATCCTTGAGGGGGCCATTTGGGGATATGGGGCAAAAATTGGGGATTGGTCCTGCTTTGAGCAGGGGGTTGGACTAGATGATCTCCTGAGGTCCCTTCCAGCCCTGATATTCTATGATTCTATGATATATGTTATAGTCATGCAAGACAGAGGAAGAGGTTTGGAAAGCAGCATAAATAAAACTGAGGGCTTAAGATTCTGAACACAATGCTTTCATTATTTCTAAGAGAAAAAGGAAACCCTAAACTATACCAAAGGTCTAACTATTATATTGGAGAAAAAATTATAGAGCTGTGCAGAAGACGGAAGTTCCTTTTCACAAAGGATTTTAAGATTTCAAAATGTGGCTTCATTCCAAACAAACAAGCTCCCCAAATTTAGAAATTCTCTGCAAAGGAATATTCAGGGGGAAAAATCATTTTGGGTCAAAACATTTCATTTTCACAAAATCAAAGTCATTTCAGAACAAGAAAACAAAATGTTTCATTCTGCAAGTGTGGAAGGGAGCTGCATTGGGAGGTGGGAAATAGGGGCTGTGCAGAGCTAGCGTCCCTTCCTCATCTCAGAGCAATGGAAGGGATCGTTGGCATAAAGGGTACCTTATACATAGGGCCCTACCAAATTCATGGTCCATTTTGGTCAATTTCACGGTCATAGGATTTTAAAAATAGTAAATTTCATTATTTCAGATATTTAAATCTGAAATTTCACAGTGTTGTAGCTGTAGGGGTCCTGACCCAAAAGGGAGTTGTGGCGGGGAGTTGCAAGGTTATTGTAGGGGGGTTGCAGTAATAGCGCATTTACTTCTGTGCTGCTGCTGGCAGCGGTGCTGCCTGCAAAGTTGGGCAGCCGGAGAGCAGCAGCTGCTCGCTGAGAGCCCAGCTCTGAAGGTAGCGCTGGTGCCAACAGCAGTAAGGATGGCATGGTATGGTATTGCCACCCTTACTTCTGCGCTGCTGCCTTCAGAGCTGGGCCCTCAGGCAGCAGCCACTGTTCTCCGGCTGCCCAGCTCTGAAATAAGGGTGGCAATATCATGATTCCCCCCCACAGTCCCCTTTTGGGTCAGGACCCCAGTTTGAGAAATGCTGGTCAGGGTAAAAGTACACAAAATACCAGATTCCACGGTGGGAGACCAGATTTCACAGTCCATGATGCGTTTTTCAGAGCCGTGAATTTGGTAGGGCCCTCCTTATACACTCTAGTTCCCCTTGCTCTGGTACACAGGAAAGGCCATGATCTGTCCCTTTCTCTCCCCCCTCCTTCCCCTCCGAGAGCTCTGAAAAAGTTCTTAATATTAAGTTCCCGTACTGAGATATGACATTTTTGCTAAAAATTATGTGCAAATATAAATAAGGAAAGAAAAATGCATGGGTGAAATTTTATGAACTGAGAATAAAAATAAAATTAATGTAAGTATTAGAAGAAGTGTGTGGTCAGAATTATTCTGGAGGTTTCTGGAAATCTATAGAACTGAATGACAAACCTACTCATTTGGTAAATTTGACACCACGATTTTCAAGCTTCCTTTTTTATGAATTAGTATTTACCTTTTCTTAGAAGTTTTCAACGCTTGCCTCTGCAAAAAGACTGTTCACTTGAGTCTCCAGTGTTGTTGTGCTTGTGTCATACATAACATGGTATGCTTTCAGAGTGATGCAGTATGTTTTGGCCACATAACTGCCTTCTGTGTTTCTCCATGTACCATATAAAAAAGGATGTTCAAGCAAAGACAGGCATACTCCTCCAATTGGCTAAGCCTCTCAAAAGAATTTTTACACTGAACAATTTACATGACCCAATGAACATGGCTCACTAATTAACAGATTAGTTTTAATAAACTGGTATTAGAAATTCTTAATTGGAATTTTGTATATTCCTTTAAGTGAATGTTTTCAGTTGCTCAAGAAAGAGGAAAAAGGAAATGAAGGAGGAGACTCCACCAGTCTTTATTTCTGATTGATAATTCCATTGACATTAGGAGCATGATACTCATACCATGAGATAGGTAAACTTCAAAGAGAGCGATGTGTACTACTTATGTATTGACTGCCAGTGGGTGTATAAATGCAACAATTAGTATACATATACCAAAAAAAAGTGTAAGACTCAAATCTGTTCTTGAATTCAGATCTTCTACACCTCAAGGTAATGTAGACATGCTACCTTTAATGTAGACCTTCATTAAAATAGACATGCTAACTTGCATCACTATAAAAAAATTGTCAAAATGTGTCTGCAATTACTTAAAAATATCCTCCTCAAAATCAATAACTCTGGGACCAAAATCTCTAATTCTAAAAAAAGTTATGAGAAGGTAACCTGTGTAATTCTGCACAATACCATTGACCTACAAGTATTAAGATATCTAACCATTCTTTGCAATCACTGCAGCTCATCTGAAATATGTGCAAGAAACTTTGATGAAACAAGTGCATCATGTGAGTCCGAGATGAAAGTACATTTTTAACATATGACCTGTTACTGTATTTGCAAGCAGTGGTTTTCCACTTTGCATGAATACTCACACAGACAGAACTCAAGGAAATGTCAGTGTCTTGTGATTTTTTCCTCTCTATACAGTATCTCAGATTACATAAACAGAAAATAATGTTAACATTGGAAAACCACTGTCCAAATAGAGCCAAACCCTAGCCTTACTTGGCAGCAAGAGGCACAGTACCCACTTTCTGGCAATATAGCTATTGATGACACTGAGCAGACTAATCTTAAGGGCTGGGCCAAGTGCAGAATAGGGCTCTAAGGCTTTGAGATCAGAATCTGATGAACAGCATGAATGGGAGGGAAACTCTGTCTACTTCTCCACTTGAGCAATCCTCCACAGATCCTCTCCCTCTCCGGTGCTATAGCTTTCAAAGCTCAGCAACACCCAGTTAAAGCTCAGCAACACCCACTTGGGAAGAGAGAGAAAAGACTAGGATTGTGGAGTGAACAAAAGAAGAAAAGAAAAAAAAATCATTGGTGAGGAGTTAGAGGCTACTGGGTGTGTCCCCTTTTAAAGTTTACCCTCAGCAACAACAGTTGAGTTACCTCTTGAAGAGTTGATTATTACAGTTTTTAAAATTATTTTTTAAATGTTTTCAAAGTTACACAGATTAAATATGTGACTGATGAAGAACAGCAAGATATTTTTATTTGTTTAAACAAACTAAATATATGTGCTTGTGAAATAAATAGAAAATAGCATGATTGCTAATGCATTTTTTATAATGATAAAAGTGATTTCTTAATTTGAAAGTGCAATAAAAAGAGCACTTTAAAATGAATGGACAAATAAGGTTATTTTATGTCGAAATCAAATGATTCCAAACTATTTAAGGCTTCATGATCAACTCAGACCATTGGCAGAAGGTGCTTCATGTTTTAAGAACCACATTATTCCAAGTTCTACATGTCTTACCTACATGACTACTTGCATAAATAAGGATATACTTGATCAAATTACTACAAGTGAGCCCAGTCACAGTACTGGTTTAGTTTGACAACTAGTTCCCTTCAAAGAGAAAATTAAAATGACTAATGTATTTAGATTGCTACTGTTTCAGTTTTTTGGGATAACCAAGCCTTTTCCTTGGGTTCAGTTTGTATGGGTTTGTAACCACAAATTACTTATCAACTTGGGTTTCAAATAAATCTTAGGACTGGTCCACACTGGGGGGGGTGGGGGGAAATGATCTAAGATACGCAACTTCAGCTACGTGAATAGCGTAGCTGAAGTCAAAGTATCTTAGATTGAATTACAAAGTACTTACCTCGGGTCCACGTGGCGCAGGCAGGCTCCCCCATTGACTCCGCTTACTCCTTGTGCCGAGCTGGAGTTCTGGAGTCGACGGGGAGCGCTTCTGGGATCGATTTATCGTGTCTACATGAGACACGATAAATCGATCCCAGAACATCGATTGCTACCTGCCAAATCGGGTGGGTAGTGTGGATGTACCCTTAAGGCTCAAACTGAAAGAGCAGACCTAGCTATGATGTTAAACTACGCATCAGCTCAGGTGCCTTCATAAACAAAAGCTTAATATTAGTGAATCTTTTGATGAACGTCAGCTGAGTTTAGAGCTTGTAACAAAACCTGATAAGTTTCAGGTTTTGATGTGAACATTTCTTACAGCTCATTTAATTTCTGTGCATATTTTAGTGGCTCTTGAAAAATCCTCTTTGAAAGTGGAGTATTGTCCTTGACTTCTGTACTACCAGAGTTCTGCTGAAGCCTTATGAATTAAAATTGCTTCAATATCAGTGAAAGAATTTTCAACAAACAATCCCGCCACACTTTTGCTAGTATATTTTGATACTTTTCTCTTGTAAAGCATGCTACACAAAGATAATTTTTGTATTACAAAAAACAGCACTCGTGCATCACCAACAACAACCTTTAAGTCAAAGGGTAAATTTTGCATTCCATGAGGATAACCCAAGAGATTTTAAGGGTCCATGTCCATGAGAAAGCAATAGGCTTGAATGACTGAAAATTATGGGTACCACAGGCAATCTCTCCCCTTTCCTTTATCAAAACATTTTAGAAGAGAGGTTTTAGGGAACCCTGAAACTGTTAGAAAAGACCTGTCTCTTCCCAATCTCAACTGTTCATTTGTCACTAAATCTCAGAATTCGTTAATGTGCCCCATTCTGAAGTTCTCCTTTGATTTTTTTCTCTTCTCTCTTTGCTGTTCTTGCGCCATAGGTAGAAAACAGTGGATCATAAATCACAAAAATTATTGTAAGAACAGGTGCTACATCAACATTAGAGGAAATGTACATGGGATTGTAGGCAGTCTAACCATACATACAAAGGAGCAGAGAGAAGAAATTGGTTAGGGTATATAACTTTAAAGATTTAAAATAGCAAAATTGCAATTACTTGCTGTCTTGTGTTTTTCCCTATTCATTTTGACATGAAAACATGGCCATTTTTTTTCTACTTTTAGTTTTCAAGTATGGTTGCATTGTCAATGTAACCGTCCCTCAGTGGGTCACAACTGAGAATACCAAATTCAGGACAAACTGCTGAGAAATAGGGCAGACACACCCCAAAACTGGAGGTTATTCTCCCATGAGATATGCCAAACCAGCAACAAAAGTAAATTTCTGTTTCACCACAGTGCCTAAAAAGAAGTCATAAAAGCAGTTTCCTTAGGCATTCCAGTCCTTATATTACCACCAAAAACACTAGACTTAGAGATGGGTGGTTCTCAAATCTCCTCAAATAAAAGGTTCTTCTGATCCCAAAGGACCAGCCAGACACCCAGGTCAATATATAATGCAGATCTTACCCAAAAATCACACTGTTGCCAATCCTTTAGTATCTAACATCTAAAGGTTTATTTATAAAAAAGAAAGAAAGGTGAGGGTTAAAATTGGTTAAAGGAATTAAATACATGCAATAATTGCAAAATTCTTGGTTCACGCTTGTAGCAGTGATGGAATAAACTGCTGGCTTGATAAGTCTCTGGTTGCTCCCAAATCATTGGAAGGTCCTCAGTCCATTGGTTAGAATGCTCCCATTAGTATAAGTTCATAGTCCAGAGGCTTGAGCAGGATAGAGGCTGGAGCAGGAAAGAGACAAAATGGAAGCGTTTCCAGGACCTTTTATAGCTTCTGCCATATGGAGGGAAACCCATTGTTTCAAACAAAGCCCTCAGCACAGCTAGTGGAAAATTACAGGTAAAAGATGGGAGATTGGAGTCACATGGGCAAGTCACATGTCCCTGCATAGTTTCGCTTAGTCATAGCAGGAAAGTTCATTATCTGTAGATAGGTGTCTTCCATGGTCCATTGTGAGTTAAGTGTCCCTTGATGAGCCACTTAATTTGAATAGTCCCTTCAAGATGTGCAGGCTGAATACCTTGTGGGCATTACCCAGGAGCAAAGATTTGAAATACAGGTATAGAGCTAATACTCATGACTTCAAATACAAAAAGTATACATGCATACAAATATCATGATCATATTCAGCAAATCATAACCTTTCCATAGACATCTTACATGCCACATTTTGTACAAGATTTGTTGCAAATATAGAACAGTGGTTGCAACAATGATCTATACCATCATATTTTAATCAGATAACGTCACAGTAGGAGAATAGGGTGGAGATGGGAACTAAGTATGAGGCTAGTAAAAAGCAACAGCTAACCAAACATTGAGCATAGGTTAAGAGTAACACTGTCTACAGCCCCTAGAATTGCACCAAAGGAAAAACCCCTTTACATAATGTAATTTCTGAGAGGCAAAAGTGGTAGAATTAAGGCAGAGACAATTTAACAGGAACAAATGTAGCTAGATAGGCAGGGCAAGAACCAAGGGTAAGGTTGGAAAATGAGACGCAGATCATTCCCTCCCGCATGACAACCAATGGAAAGGGATTTCTTTGATAAGATTTTCCTGTAACATACTGCCAAGGTGGTGGGGTTCACTCTTGTGTAAAAGTCACTCCAAACCTACTGGATCCCAGGAACTCCCGGAACGCTCTGTGCCCCTGCAGGGGGTTTGCCCTTCACAGCCTTCTGCCAACATAGCTCCAATGGAACCATGAATCTCTGGCCACGATTTTTCTCTAAAGGGATAGCCCTAGGAAAAATGAATACAGTCCCATGTTACATTAACTTTTCTTTGTAACATTGTCAACAGACCTGAATGGCTGACTCAGCTTGTAAGTATTGACTCAGGTGCTCTGGTGAATCACATAAAGAATAAAGCTCATTTATTTATCTGCCATTTCTTACCTTAGGGAACATGGGCCAGCACCAAAAACAGACAGCCAACCAAAACACATACCTTAGCTTGTTAACGCAGTCTGCATCACCAGAAAATACTAAGACTCAGAGCCACAAAGGTACTTAGGTGCCTAAATCTGAGACTTAGGCCTCTGAGTCCCAACTTTGCTCCACCTATGTCCTGCCTAAGCCCCAGAGCGATTCACGAACTAGGGGAAGATAAGCATTCAGCTGCCTCTTGTGTGGGGCCTGTTTCAGTAGGCACACTCAGTGGCTGCCTACCAAACTGAATCCTATTCAAAATCTGGCTAGAAGAAGTGGTGGTCACCTTATAAAGTTTAGCCCAGTGATTAGCACACTCTCCTGGGATGTGGGAGACCCAGACTCAATTCCCCGCTCTCTTCCAAAGGGGAAAGAAATGATTTGAACAGCCGTCTCCCCACCTTTCAGGAGAGAGCTCTAACTACTGGGCTAAAAGTTACAAGGTGAGCCCCACCAGCACTTCCTCCTCCTCTGGCTTGTTCACCTAACTCATTCTCACAAGATGCGCCTTAGGCACCTAAACCCCCTGACTCTAGGAGATGGGTTCCTGTTTGTGGATTGCTAGCAGAGGTGGGCACCTCCCTGCATCCTGGACTTAGAAGCCTATTTCCACAAGAGGGGCAGGGTTTAGGATATACCTGTCATCAACATCTCCCATTGGCTAGCTTAGACAGCTCCCTGCCTAGCATTCTGGCCTTTGTGGATTGCATTTAAGGTGCCTATCCCTCCTATTCATTGTATAGAGAGCCTAGGAATCTAACTCAGCTTTTGTGAATCTTACTGTTGTTCTTGTGTTTTTCTAGGAACTGCAATGCCTAGTTATCTAGTTAGTTATTAAAGATTCTCTTCTCCTTGTTATAGTTTCCTGTTGGCGTGACTGAAGCTCCCTCCTGCTCCCTTTCGTTACTAACCAACACCTAAGCCTATATCCTCCAAGGAATTTAGACACCTAACTTTCCTTTAGGGAACTGGACCCTGTTTCCCACATTCAAGTGTTTGGCTATGACTACCCAGATGCTTCGGAAATGAATTGGGGGAAGGGAAGGGCTGCCCTGCCAGAGCGAGAGAAAGGATTTGAACAGGGGTTTCTCACCTCTCAGGAGAAGTGCTCTAATCACTGAGCTATGAGATACTCTGATGGGGGGCTCTTCAATATCTACTCTTGCAGCTGCTCCACAATGCATAACTAACGAATGAGTGATTGGAGCAGAGAGACTGGACCTGGGTTTTTCCACCTCCCTGGTGGGTGCCCTAACCATTGGACTGCAGCGTCATTCTTTCTTTCTCTCTGTGGTGCAACAGCTGCAGTAGAACCTCAGAGTTACAAACACCTCGGGAATGGAGGTTGTTCATAACTCTGAAATGTTCGTAACTCTGGTTCTTTCAAAAGTTTACAGCATTGAAACTTTACTATGCAGAAGAAAAATGCTGCTTTCCCTTTATTTTTTTAAGTAGTTTACATTTAACACAGTACCGTACTGTATTCGCTTTTTTTCTTTTGTCTCTGCTGCCGCCGCCTTATTTTGTACTTCCGGTTCCAAAAGAGGCATGTGTTAAAGTGGTCAGTTTTGTAACTGTGGTGTTTGTATTTAAATATTTATCCACAGTGGAACAGACATTAGGCCGGAGAGAGAATGAGAGAGAGTGAGAGTATGTACCTTTGTGGATCCCACACCTTTTAACTATGTACATTTGGGTCATAAAATCAAAACTGTTACAGTCTATTCCAAGTTTTGTTGCTGACCTGCTCAATAAACTTGAGCAAATAATCCAACTTCTCTGTGCCTCAGTTTACTCATGTTAAAGGTAAGTATCAATTACCTACCTTTCAAGGACAATGTAAAGCTTAATCAGTGTTTGAAAACACCCATCATTGCATGAAAGATGCTTTACAGGAGCAAAGTATTTTTAATAATACTAATTAATAAATTATGTTGATGCAGTATACCACTTTGCTTCACAGCTCATTTTCCCCATGACATTATCTAGTACAAAAATCTCAGCTACACTATATTACTATTATATTTTCTAGTGCAATAAAATGATCTAAACAGTAGTAACAGACAGTGGCAATACTGGAGTGTTTTCATCAGAGAAAGAGGGCAGAGACTGTCAACATTTGCTATGCTTCAGTTCCCCTTACAAGTTGGAATTAAAGAGCAGAGGGTGTCAATCTTGCAAAATGCTAAGTATTTTCAATGCTTGTTGATTTTAATGAAAGTTGTGGAAATTCAGCACCTTTCAGAATTGGGCAATACACACCTGGATGTAAATGAAAACTGATGTGTGAATCACTGAAAGGTAAGAAATCTTATGTGTGGAAGAACAGCTATTCTCAGATCTTTCATATGGTGTGTGTTGCCAGGGAAACCTTTTTTTTCTTAAAAAACCCCACAATGTGAATTTAGCACAGATGCTCAGCAGGCTCTGTGTATGTTATAATTTTAGATTGCACTGGAATATTAGGAATTCTTTATATATAATAAAAATTATAATTAAATATTATAATTATATTTTCTTAATATTTATATATTTTATATATAAGAATGATATATTCTTATATGTCCTTAAATATTTATCATTTGAATATGTATCTGATTAATTATATTTTACCCATGTCCTGTATTTGCAGGGGATCTCTCTTGTGTTTTGTCTCATTTGCCACACTCATTGTGATTTTCTTGCTTCCGGGACACAAGCTTAGCTTTAAATGCAATTTTTAAAATATCAGGCTGCAGTGCTGAGTTTTCACAGCAAAAGTATTCACTCAGAGATTCTTAAATTCTGATCCATACAGGTTCACATTTTAGATTATAAAATGTTTGGGGGCAGTGATCTTATCTTTGCATATTTGTACAGTGCCCAATACAGTGGAAATAAATCCACCTCTGGTGTCCAGACTTTATAATGGATGTTGAAAGAGTAGACAGGGTTCAGAAAACAGCTAGAAATTATTTGTGTTCTGAGACAACAAAAAAAGCTCCTATCTTTACATTCAATAATAATTTAATAAAGTGCATCTAAGGCTGCGTCTACACTAACCGCCCAATTTGGTGGGTAGCTATCGATGTTCTGGGATCGATTTATCGCGTCTCGTCTAGACGTGATAAATCGATCCCAGAGCCGCTCCCCGTCGACACCGGAACTCCAGCTCCGCGAGCGGAGGAAGCGCTGTCGATGGGGGAGCCTGCCTGCTGCCGTGTGGACCAGGGTAAGTACTTTTAAAAATCAATCTAAGATATTCGACTTCAGCTACGCTATATACGTAGCTGAAGTTGCGTATCTTAGATTGATCCCCCCCCCCCCCCCCGCAGTGTAGACCAGCCCTAAGACTGTCCTGTCAATCCATAATCTGATACATTTCATGATGGGCTGTTATGAAGTTGTTAGAGCAGTTAGAGTTGTTTTATTTTGTTGTGCTATTTTGTTTGTTGGTTAAATCTATAACATAACAAAGTTCTTTACCTATAAAGAAATGAAATGAGATGGGTGTCACTGAAATGAAAATTGTGATGATATATATATAGATTGGAAGTACACCGATAATGATGACAACAAAACTCACCAAATCTTAAGTAGTGCTATGTAATGTAGAAACTGGACAGATTGTTTTTTATTTGTGGATCATAACATTATTAAAATATCATTGGATAACAGGTGGAGAAAGAAAGAGACGCCTAGTTGTGCAGCTGTAAAGTCTCAGAACTACCAGAACAGCTTGAGGCTAGATTGGGGAGGAAGGGGGAAATTGATTCTTGCTATGAGGCAATCTAGTTGCTGTAGTGAAAGGCACCATTTAGTTATGAAGCAGACATCAGCCATTCCACACAAATTATTCCCAAGTCATCAGATTCTCCCTTTTCCGGTGCACCCACGATTCTGAGATGGAGAATTTTCTGCTGGTTTCCCAGCTCATCAGCTCTGACAGCTTCTTATAATTCAAAACTGATGTAAATATTAAACCATAGCAGTACCAAGAATTTTAAATCTGACAGACAAACACACACCTCTGTGTGTTGCACCTTGTCAGAAACATTCAATCTTTTTATCTACTCTACTAAAACATATCCTGCCATATGTCTACTTCAGTATTTTGTACTGTAAATCCATACGTTTGGCAATAGCAATTTTCCCAGTTTCCTATCGTAGTAACCCAGGCACTTATTGTTGCTCCACCAGGCAAAGTCTCAGCTTGTGATAACAGTCTCTCTAGACAGGGAAGGTTATGGAGGGCAGGGGAAAAAAACCCACAACAAAACAACCACCATAAGACTGCGGGGGAGTTTTTTTCTTATTTGTTTTTTTCATACATTAAATCATGACCACATGAATCTTGAAGGAAAACTAGTGGCTTTAGATCTAATTTCTGTTAAAATATACAAATAAAGATTCTCTGTATGAAGCTTACATGAGAGTCTGCTAGGCAATAGCGCTCAGGCGCATGCTCTGCATTTATCCTTATGAGCAAATCACTATCTAGTTCAGTTACTAGTTAGCTTTGTTTAAATTAGGGCGTCATTACACTGTTTTAGTTAGTGTTACAGTGCATTCAAAACTGAATTTAACACAACTGGCAACAAACATGAAGGAAGGTCTGGAACAACTGTGCAACCTGTTTAATAATTCAAGATTATTCGTCAGATATAAAGCTTCTATTTGTACTGCACAAAGTATATCTGTCCCAATTTTTTGTTGTTGGTTTTTTTTTGGCAAAACACCACATTGATGCTTCATCTGTACATAGATACAGGATGATCTCTTGAATGAAACGTACTTCTGTATGATTACTAAAACATCCTCTGTTGTGCACCACATGTGAGACAATTAGAGGAAAAAGCCATTATTTCATTCCTGCTAGTTACTACTGTGACATTTCATAAACCAAATTGATGGTGATCATTGATCTGATTTTCCTGTTTATCATCTTTTCATATGGAAGTCATATCATGTATTTAAAAGAGGTTAAAAATGCTAAAAGTAGGAATGGCAAAATATTTGTATTGTTTGTTACTTGTTTCTTTTGTAATCAGCCCATCACATTTATCAGGATTTTTTGTGTTGTCCTACATTAGCAGATCCTTAAAATAAAACACTCCTGTCCTGAGTGTTATGATATACTTAAAGCTACATTTTCAGTGTAAGAATGCAGGAAGGGATTGCCATTGCTTTCAGTGGTCTGTAAAAAACTCACAAGATAAAAAGGAAAGCAACAGGAAAAAAGGGTCCTGACCCAGATAAAATATAAATATTGTTTCAACTTTGCCTGTCCATGTCTTACATCAGCACTTTATGTTGAGTTTTCTCCAGTAGACTATGTTCAAAAGCATGTCTGTGTTTAAATAGGGGACAGTGTATAGGAAATGGTGGACCTACCCTAACAACGTTATATCGGTTCTGGAATAATGTTTTGGTAAAAGTTGGGAGAACAGTTACTTAATATGTCCTACACCAGTGGTTCTCCGTTTGATACTAGTTGCCAACGAGACATGGAACCATTGATCACTACCTGTTGAGCCCGATGTTCTAGCCAGCTTTCTTTCCACCTTATAGTCCAGTCATCCAGCCCATACTTCAACTTGCTGGCAAGAATACTGTGGGAGACCGTATCAAAAGCTTTGCTAAAGTCAAAGAATAACACGTCCACTGCTTTCCCCTCATCCACAGAGCCAGTTATCTCATTATAGAAGGCAATTAGATTAGTCAGGCATGACTTGCCCTTGGTGAATCCATGCTGACTGTTCCTTCTCACTTTTCTCTCCTTGAAGTGCTTCAGAATTGATTCCTTGAGGACCTGCTCAATGATTTTTCCAGGGACCTAGGTGAGGCTGACTGGCCTGTAGTTCCCCGGATTCTCCTCCTTCCTTTTTTTTAAAGATGGGCACTATATTAGCTTTTTTCCAGTCATCCGGGACCTCCCCCGATTGCCATGAGCTTTCAGAGATAATGGCCAATGGCTCTGCAATCATATCCGCCAACTTGTTTAGCACTCTTGGATGCAGTGCATCCGTTCCCATGGATTTGTGCTCGTCCAGCTTTTCTAAATAGTCCCGAAACACTTCTATCTCCATAGAGGGCTGGTCACCTCCTCCCCATACTGTGCTGCCCAGTGCAGTAGTCTGAGAGTTGACTTTGTTCGTGAAGACAGAGGCAAAAAATCATTGAGTACATTAGCTTTTTCCACATCCTCTGTCACTAAGTTGCCTCTCCGATTCAGTAAGGGGCCCTGAATATGGGAGGCAATCTAGTGACTGCCTCCCACATTCAGGGCCCCTTACTGAATTGGAGAGGCAACCTAGTGACAGAGGATGTGGAAAAAGCTAATGTACCCATTGATTTTTCTTTCCCTGACCTTCTTCTTGTTGCTAACATACCTGTAGAAACCCTTCTTGTTACTCTTAACATCCCTTGCTAGTTGTAACTCCAATTGTGATTTGGCCTTCCTGATTTCACTCCTGCATGCCTGAGCAACATCTTTATACTCCTCCCGGGTCATTTGTCCAAGCTTCCACTTCTTGTAAGCTTCTTTTTTTGTGTTTAAGATCAGCAAAAATTTCACTGTTAAGCCAAGCTGGTCGCCTGCCATATTTACTATTCTTTCTACACATCGGGATGGTTTGTTCCTGCAACCTCAGTAAGTCCACTCAGTCCTACTTCTTGTTCAGCCAATCGCTAAGATAAGCAAGTTTGTTTACATTTACAGTAGATAATGCTGTCCTCTTCTTATTTACAATGTCACCAGAAAGTGAGAACAGGCATTTGCATGACATTTTTGTAGCCATTATTGCAAGGTATTTATGTGCCAGATATGCTAAACATTTGTATGCCCCTTCATGCTTTGGCCATCATTCCAGAGGACATGATTCCATGCTGATGATGCTCATTAAAAAATAATGGGTTAATTAAATTTGTGACTGAACTGCTTGGGGGAATAGTGTATATCCCCTGATCTGTTTTACCTGCATTCTGCCATATATTTCATGTTATAGCAGTCTCGGATGATGACCCAGCACATGTTGTTCATTTTAAGAACACTTTCACTGCATATTTGACAAAACGCAAAGAAGGTACCAATGTGAGAGTTCTAAAGATAGCTACAGCACTCAACCCAAGGTTTAAGAATCTGAAGTGCCTTCCAAAATCTGAGAGGGACGAGGTATGGAGCATGGTTTCAGAAGTCTTAAAAGAGCAACACTCCGGTGTGGAAACTGCAGAAACCAAACCACCAAAAAATAAAATCAACCTTCTGCTGGTGACATCTGACTCAGATAATCAAAATGAACATGCTTTGGACTGTTATTGTGCAGAATTCGTCATCGTCATGGACACATGTCCCTGGAATGGTGGTTGAAGCATGAAGAGAAATATGACTCTTTAGCACATCTGGCAGGTAAATATTTTGCGACGCCGGCTACAAAAGTGCCATGAGAATGCCTGTTCTCACTTTCAGGTGACGTTCTAAACAAGAAGTGTGCAGCATTATCTCTTGCAAATGTAAACAAACTTGTTTGTCTGAGTGAGTGGCTGAACATGAGGTAGAACTGCGTGGACTTGCAGGCTCTAAAATTTTACATTGATATTTAAAAAAACCCATTCTTTTGTACATAATTCTATATTTGTAAGTTCAGCTTTCATGATAAAGAATTTGCATTACAGCACTTGTATTAGGCGAACTGAAAAATACTATTTCTTTTGTTTTTGTACAGTGCAAATATTTGTAATCAAAATAAATATAAAGTGAACATTGTACACATTGTATTCTGTGTTGTAATTGAAATCAATATATTTGAAAATGTAGAAAACATCCAAAAATATTTAAATAAATGGTATTCTATTATTGTTTAACAGTGCAGTTAATTTTTTTAATCACATGGTTACTTTTTTTAATCTCTTGACAGCCCTACTATTTTTTCCATCAAATACATAAATGTTGTCTAGAAAAAAGTTAGATGACAGATTTGTATTTAAATAAAGACTAAATAATATTTTCAAACTCATGTTAGCTTCTGAATCCCCATTAAATACATGATTATTTCTCTTCAGGTTTTCAAATTACCAGGAGTTATTAGTTTTGTAAAGCTGACTGGAATAGAGAAGCACTGTGACACAATGGTGAGCAATCTTAAGGGACAAATTATTTTATGTAATACATTTTAGCTGAAACAACTGCTGTTAAGCAATCCACACTGCCAATTTCATCTTCTTCAGGGGACAAAGGAAAAAGTTATTTTTCCTTTCAGCTAATGATTTTTCTTCTTTACTATAAGCTTAGTTACCATCATACAACAACATATCCTACTTATGGCAAATCTCTCCGATGATACTATAACCTCAACTTGAGCTGGTAAAATAGTAAAAGAGATCCATACATATTTTCTTGAATAAATGTAATGAAATCACTCTGACACTATTCATAGGATCAATTTATGAATATTCTGTTGATGATCAGTTTAAAAATAAAAATGTTGCAAATCTTCAGTTTTAAAAATTGAACTAAGAATGATTATTTTAGAAGTATTACTCATTAAAGTACTCTTAAAGTATTACTCATAATTCACCATTCATTATTCTCATATTTTAGAAGTTTCAATCATCCTCTTAGGGAGCAGAATCAATATGATGTGATCTAGAGGCCCAATCGCACACCATAAATAAAGAATTGTGAATAGGTAAAGTCATCATTTCACTTTCAACCATACTATGAGAATTGTTCATGTAAGTTACTTGTCAAATACTTGCAAATAACCTATGTATTTATAGAAATTAGGACCTATTCACAATAGGAAAAAGGGCTAAATTCATCAGATAATGGCTTCACAACAAATAATTTGCCTACTACATCCTCCTCCCACTAATTACCATGAATAGAAATCATGAACAATACTTCTGATTGCATTTGGCTCACCTAATTATAAGTACACTAAAAAGTGACTAGCACTGAGTGCAGACTGAGTACTATGATTATTAAATTGACAAAGTGGGTGAGGTAATATCTTTTATTGGACCAACTTCTGTTGGTGAGATAGGCAAGCTTTTGAGCTTAGGGTATGTCTACACTCACAAGTTTCTGCACCACAAGTTATACCACTTTTATTAAGACGCTGGAATTTAACCACTGTTGTGTGTCCACACTATGCTGCTTGTGACACTGGAGTGTATCCACATTAGCAGCTCTTGCAATAGCAAAGACAGTAGTGCATTGTGGTAGCTATCCCACTGTGCAGCTGGGCTCAGGGTGCTTTGGGAAGGGTTTTCAATGCCTCATGGGGCAGGCACAGTGTCACATGATGCAGGTTTCCCAATCCCATTGTTCCATGGGCATCCTACTACATTGCCAGCTGCTTTTCAACTGAAGTGTATGTGTGTATGGTGTGTGTGGGGGGAGACAGTGTGTTTTGGGGGACAGTGTGTCAGCATGTTGTCTTGTCAGTTCAGACAGCAGCAGGAAGCAACCAGTCCTGAGGCAGAGGAAAACCCCAACATTGGTCCCCACCTCCCTCCCTGGGCTTTCTGCACCACACACACACACACACACACACACACACACACACACACACACACACACACACACACACACACACACACACACACACACACACACACACGCCTCTGTGTTCAACAGCAGGAGCATTCCATATTAATGGTTTGTTTTGTGTCCCGTAGCAGATCAGCACAGCACGCCAGGGCTGTCAGAAAACGGTGCTTTGAAAGGAGAGGGGCGCATGTCTCCAGGGCAGCTGAGTTCAAAACAATGAGCAGAGTGGTCACTTCAGGCATTATGAGACAGCTCCAAAGGCCAATTACAGCGCAGAAAGCAATCAAGTGTCTACACTGGCAATGGAGCGCTGGAGCCTCTATGCAAATAGCCTTATGACTCTTGTCAAGGTGGTTTTTTTGCAGCACTGCAACTCAGGAGTTTCTGCGCACAAAGTGGCTTGGCAATGTGCATACATTTGCAGTTTGAGTGCAAAAGGTTGTTTTCCTGTGCAGAAACTTGCCAGTGTAGACAAGCCCTTACACAGAACTCTTCTTCAGCTTTGAGAAACTAACCCAGAGTGTCGTTAACTAAATACAAGGTAGAACAGCTTGTTTAGCATAAATAGTTAACACATATTTCAAGGGACCAGTTAAGGTGAAGTTGCCAGTTAACACCCCTCCAGTCATAAGGAGGAAAGTAAGCGGGGAGAAAAGCAGTTGGGGATGTGATTGTTACAGATTGTTGTAATAAGCCATAAATGCAGTGTCTTTAGTCAGTCCATTAATAATGGGCCATTTCACCTTCACCACATAAGACTATAGTGCTAGCATTGCCAGCAATTAAAATGGTGCTTACCTTTCCACGGTGGGGGAAATTTTCATGCAACAAAGGGCCTTTGATAGTCTCACTCTCTACCATAGCTTACAATTCAATATGTATTTTTATGAAATTACTTGATTTCATTGCTCCATTAAAATGTTACCGTCCAAACCATTTTCAACAGCAGGACTAAAGAACAAAGCTTTCAATACACCGTATTTTATGTTGTTCTCCCCCTTCATCCATACCTATCCATTTTTTCTTTAGTTTTTCCTCTCACTTTCACCACTTCTAAATTACCTCCTTTGGTGCGGACTATAATCTTCTATGTTATCAGGTGTGACGGGGCAAGGCCAGAGGGCTATAGGAAAGTGGTAAGGAACCAGTATGTTAGCCCCAGGCTAAACAAATCCCTGATACCTTATGGCAGTTGCTCCAGCTTAATCAAGACACCTGGGGCCAATTAAGAACTTTCCAGAAGGCAGGGAGGTTAATTGAGACACCTGCAGCCAATCAGGGGCTGGCTAAAACTAGTTAAAAGCCTCCCAGTGAGTCAGTGAGGGGCGCATGTCAGGAGCTGTGGAAGGAGGTTGCGTGTGAGGAGCTGGGAGCAAGAGGCACTAGGAGCTGAGAGTAAGAGGGCGTACTGCTGGAAGATCCTGTGGTGAGGATAAAGAAGGTGTTGGGAGGAGTCCATGGGGAAGTAGCCCAGGGAGTTGTAGCTGTTGTGCAGTTGTTCCAGGAGGCACTCTAAACAGCTGCAATCCACAGGGCCCTGGGCTGGAACCCGGAGTAGAGGGCGGGCCCGGGTTCCCCCCAAAACTCCCAACTTCTGATCAGACACAGGAGGCGTTAACCTGGACTGTGGATTCTACTAGAGGGGAAGATCTCCGAGGCAAGCAGAATCCGCCAATAAGCGCAGGACCCACCGAGGTAGAGGAGGAACTTTGTCACACAGGGCACAATAGGAGTGTGGTTGTTACACATATCAACATCACAAGTTATTTCCTGATGCTACTGTTTCTATGGAAGCAAAGGTTTGCAGTTACCATGGCCATCCCAACTTTGAATTTACATCACTTTGGGGGAAGGGGAAGTTGAGGCAATATTATCTCTTCTCTACCATACTGATTAACTGATGCTTCTTCTAAATAATTCACATTGTTCTGGTTTCCATATTAATTGTCTATGGTAGTGTTTTATGTAAACATTTTACCAAGGAACCACAACTGAAATTAGATGTCTCAGTAGCAGTGATGCTTTAAGCAAGATTTTCTGTCATTCATATCAACATCGTATTAGCTCTTCAGATTTTATTTATTTTATATTTTTCATTGTCCAAATTCAGTTAAGTGAAGTCTGAAAAGCACATTTGACAAAGACCTATTGAAATAGCTAACAGGCTATTACCACTGCATTCTTTCCAGATATACAAAACATCTGTCTATCAACTTCAACACCAAGAATGGTATGCTTCTATAAGTCAGACTATTTAAAATATAGTATTAAATACTTGATGTTCTCAGATAAAGACAGACCTATATAATGTAATCTCAAATTGTAAAGATGATTAATATAATTATTTCATCACCTTACACTCAGAGGCTAAAAACCTAATTCATTAAAAAGACAAAAATGATACATGAATAAATAATATGCCGTGCATGTTAACATCTGAGCTTAGAACAGGACAGAAGCAGAAAACAAAATATTTGCATATTATTCCAGAAACTAACACAAATATAAAGAAGCTGGCTAAAAGAAGAAAAAGCAAGGTGTAAAGCAAAATAGTATTTAAAATAATTTAGGGTTATAGACATATTTATTGACATCTTATAGCTATTTCTAGCATGCACACAGCCAAATTCAGTCAGGGCATAAACTAGTGTAATTTCATTGGCTTCAGTTTAGTTGCACCAATTTATACCAGATCGGAATTTGTCCTACTGTGTTCATTCTCATTCCTTTAGCTAGAGACTCAGGACTAAAACATGCCCCCTAACATGAAAAAGCGACAGGAAGTTAATAATTATAAGCACTTATCTTAAAGCTACAGAATCTGCATGGCATCATCCCATTGAGTCATTGCGAGTGGGCAGGATGTCTGCGGATGAGACCACATAAGGCCATTTTGGCAAGAGGAGTGTGGAAAGCTCCCAAGGGTTTGAGGGAGACAGCATAACCACACATTTAGAAAGGGGGAAGGCAGTAACTGGTGTCAGTGCACCTACAGAAAGCAGAGAGTGAAACTATCCTGCCAGCCCATCAAGCACAGGATGCTGCTTACTGGAGAGCCAACAGAAAAGCTAAGAAGGTGGGATTGCCAGGGACCAGAGAAAGAGAGGGGCACTACATAAAATAATGGAGATAGGTTCATTATGTTTAAATCCTATTGGGTTTGGAAGGGGTTGATCACCACTTGAGACAGGCAGTACTGCCATGGTCATTGGTGTCAAATGAGGACTAGTTGTATTATCACACATTTTACAGTTTCTGGAAGATAACTCTCTCTGAAACAAGCTTTAAATTTTAGTCCATTGTAGATCCAGGGTTCTGCAGTGGCTTTCACTAGTTTGGAGGAGGTGGAGTCTGTCTGGCTTGCATGACTGAGCCAAACTCAGTCAAAAAAAAAAAGGCAAAATGAAAACCCCGCTCTGTCCTTCTTTGTTCTTTTTGAGACCAGCTAACCAATCTCACATTTGTTTGATCTTTTCAGTGAAATAGGCAGCTAGCTCCTCACGGTGGGAGATACTCAGTTATGGGGATGAGCACAGGCTGTACTGATGTAACTGGTTTTCTGTGTAGTGCAGTTATGTTGATTTAGATCCAGCTGGATGGAGAAAGGATGATTTGGGCTTCCTTCACAGCTGTAAAGGAATAAAACAGGTTTTGCTCTTTCCTATTGAAATCAGAGATGATGATGCACTACCAGCATTCTAATCTTCTGCCATCGCACATCATCTGATGCGGTGCATCCTTGAAACATGGTGAGCGGTACTGTCAGTGAATGAGTGAGAATTTTGGGTCACAAATGTGCATGGACAGCAGATTATTATAAAATTCTAGATGACTGTCCAAGAACCTCACCAAGATTGGGACCCTATTGTTTTAAATGCAGTACGAACGTAGGAAGACAGTCTCTGCGCCAAACAATGTAAACTACAAAGACAAAATAGATAGAGGTGACAGAGGGGAAACAAGAAGCGCAGAGAGGTGAAGAGGCTTGCCCAAGTCAATGGCAGAGAACCCAGGTCTCCTCAGTCCCAGTCCTGTGTCCTATCTACTGGAGCAGGTCCATGATAAAAAGGGGAGATCCACATATAGAAGCTCCACTCCATCTACAGATCTTGAAGGTACATCAGGGGAATAGGTCATCAGAATCTTAAGAGTGTTGGCAGAACGAAGGTACTGCATAAATACGATGTACTGGGGCATTGCTGAAAGAGGGCAGAGTTAAGGTTGAATCGGCATTAACATAGGGTTTTTTTTGCCATTGAATTACCTAGGTTTTTTTAAAAACAGGAATAACTATATTGTTGTTAGGAGTTAATAGTCACTTAGGCAGTTGTACATCTTAGCTTATTGAGCCAGTCCTTCGCCCCCCAGCATTTCCTATCCTGAAAATCAGCTGTGTCCCACCGGCCCTGCTTTGGCACACCTCCTCAGCCAGGCTCTTGACCCATTCAATGTGTTCCCTCTCCAAACTGGCCCCTCTCCACTTTTGTATCCAGGCCTCCCCATAGCAAGCAGGGAATGCCTCTTCTTACAGCCTTCATGCCCTCATATACAAATGTTTCTACTCGTGTTACTTTCCCAATTGGTGTTTACTATAACCCAACTTACATGGAGTGCTGGAGTGAAGGACAACTATATTAGAGTGGAATAGGTTCCTGGTTGTGTTTCATGACAATTGGAGCGTGGAGTTTGTGGCAGGGCTGGTGAGAGAAATTACAGGTATGGTTTCTCTTCCAAAATACTGAAAGTTTTTGTGTTTGAGAGAAAGATTCTCTGACCCCTGTATAATAGATGTCCCCTATCTCTGGGAAACAGTGAGGTGTCAGAGCTTATAATGTCTCCATACCATACAGTATACATTTTCCAGTTTGCCATCAACATGCCAATTTCTTGGTTTATGTTCTTCCAACACTTATTGCTTTCATGCAGTGTTGGGGTGCACCAACAGAGCTGTGGGATGCACGGGGTTAGGGTGCTGTTAGGTTCTTGGGAGGCTGTGGGCCTACCCAGGGTGCTTTGCAAGGATGAGGCCACACACATTGTGAGTTATTGGCTTTATTGAAGGCAAAGTGACACACCCGCAACGGGGACTCCTGGCGTTGCTGTTACGGAGGCGGGGAACCCAGCTCACCGAAGCTCAGCCTGGTGCGGAGTTTAAAGGCGGGGCGGGCCTTATACAACTATATAAAAACAACTTATACATAATTAATTAGGGGCTTTTTATAGGCTGTGTCCACTTTTTGGCTCAAAGCCATGCAAAGCAGTTCTAACTAGTTTAAAACGGGTTACAACTGGCGTGCCGTGTCCTACAGTGACCGGCCGCTGAGAAAGCGAAAACACCCTAGCTAGGCCGTAACACAGTTTTTCGCGGTTGCCTACAGGTGCCCTGGCAGAGCTGTGGGGTGCAGGTAGGTTGGGGAGAAGGGAGGTTGGGGTGCCCTGGTAGAGATGGGGATGCCATGCCTTCCTCACCTGAGCCCCCGCAACCTCTCACCTCCCCTACCATCTATCCTCATTCATAACTCCCCCTTCCCTTGCTGCAGCCACAAATCCCTTCTCCCCCTATTCAACTATTCAATGATTCCTCTGCCCTCTAATACCCCTTCCTTCCTAGGAAGCATTCACATGTCCCTCAAAATACTTTGTTTACATTCCCCCCGAAACAAACCACAAACTTCCGTCACCATCCAGCATCTTCTACAGTAATTACTTTTTGTTTTCTACATTCTTTGACAACTTGACATGCCTTATCTTTTGCCTTCTGGTCATTTTAATTTATTGTGCTCCCTAGAAAGAGCTTATTAAACTACTTAACAGTATTATCACCAGCTTAATGAAAATCATTGAGCAAGACAAGAAGAAAACTACATTGAATTTTCCTTGAGAGACTTAATTTCTCACAATATATCCATGTAATATAAAAGGTTAAACTGGACTATAAATCATGCCTTGCAAGTGGTGGCTGCATAGTTCTCCTTGCACAATCATTAGAGTCTGTCGGTACCAAAAAAGAATGTGCAAAAATAATCACAACTTCAAATTCACTGTGAAAGATGTATTTTCTAACATATGCTGTGAGGCAAATTCTAGCTTGCACCAAGATCCGCAAGAGACTGTGGTTGTGAGGTGTTAGTAGCTAGTAACAGGTCCCTGGTCTCTGTGGCCACAGCGTGAGTTAGAATAGAGGTTCTCAATCTTTTTCTTTGTGAGGTCCCTTGGGACCCCGGGCTGCAGTCCTGCACAGTGGGGCTTTCGCTTTCTGCCCTGGGCCCTAGTGAGTTTAACACTGGTCATGCTTGGAGGAGCCCCTGAAACCTGCTCGCATCCCCCAGGGTCCCCAGACCCCTGGTTGAAAACCACTGAGTTAGAATACTCATTGGACTGCTGTAATTTATGCCAGCTGAGTACAGTCCTTAAGAATAGTGCAAAGTACCTGGATCAGAGAAAAGAATCTGCTTTTGCTCGTTAGGAGTAAGTAATAACTATGGAGTAGAGTCATTAATGGCATAATGCAAGCCCAAACTGCATTGATTTCAGTGAAGTTGCTCCTACTTACATCAGGGTTTAATATGGTCTTTTGTCATCAAATGTTTCAGTTAGTTCCAATGACTCGTTGCTGGTGAGTCATATGTAACTATAGTTCATCAATCAATCAGCACCTAGATTAGTTTATTTCTTCATCCCACCTAGGTATCTGTCAATCCTTGTATAGCTAGATTAGATTATACAGATTTTATATGAAGATTTACATTAACAAATTTTGAAGTTATTTTCAACTAAATGCAATTTCTGATTTAAAAACATTTCAAAAATAAAAATATATAACATTTCTGTAAATACAATAATCAGTGAAACTAAACTATATGATCATGGGAAAAAGAAAAAAAACAAAGCAGAACTGAAGTAAATATATCTATATATATCTAGCTAATTGAAGTGAGTAACCCTTTCCTCCCCTCCCCCACCATCACATGTTTTGGCAAAGAGATTTGGGAGAATACAGAAGATGCCTGGTAAATAGGACAATAATGTATATCTCTTATTGCTCTAACGTTATTTTACTGGCAATATTTTTCTGATTGATTGTATAACTTGCTATGTAGTCCAATAGCCATAACTAGAACCACTAATGGGAAGGGATGCAAATGTCAAATGAAAGAGGAAAATTACTGATGTCAGCTTCTTTAATTACTTTAGCATCTCATTCTATCCAAATATGTTAATACTGCTCGGGGAAGAAGTAACGTGATTCCTTGCATATTTACTAAGTTCCAAGTATTTCGTGTTCGGCACAGAATCAGGCGCGTATAAAAACATCACCCACAATGACTTAAGTGCCCCATAAAAGTGAAATGAAAATGCTAATTGCATGATCCAGGCATGTTATTCTCTTCTTTCTGCTGTGCATTTGTTGGTCTACTGTGATGAACAAAAATGGTTTGTCTAAGTGCATAGACACTTCTCCTCCCAAGATAGTATAAAGGTGATTTTCTTTTTGAATGTCAATTGTTTTGGATCATATGTTCCAGTTGTTCTTGCACCAGTGAGCTAGGGAATGTGGTGCAAAATTATATATATATATATATATATAAAAACAAAGAAAAATACTTGTACAGGATGGAAGTTCCTACATAGAACAATAAACACACTCCATCTGCCTAAAAGGAGATCACATATTCTGTAGTTATATAGAAATGTCAAAAGGTAGTAGAGATGGGAGGGCAGTCAGCTACACGTAGGAAGTTACCACTTCTCAGGCCACGCTGAGGTCTGTGATGATTTCAGGAGCCTTCTCTAAGGCTCTAGTTAAACAAGAGTCTGGTTTAAATGAAAATATCTTAAAAGAATTGTTCTGTGATAAATCCTACACTGCCAATGACTGCAGTGTGGTCCCCCTTCAAACCTCTGGAAGTCATTAGTTTAAGCTAATATTAACAAAATGAAAAATAGTTTGTCTGACATGGCTTTAAAACTTACATCAAAGGGGTCAAACGCACACAGGATTTGGTAGGGAACTAATGGCAGCACAGCATGCTAGCAAGGAGAAGCATGATGACAGCGTTATATGGAATCACAAGAAAACACAAATGTTAAAATGGAAATTCACAGAATCTCTGGTGTTGTTACTAGTGTCTTTTTGGCTTATCCAAGTAGTTCAGGTCTCATCCTCTGCCTCATGTGACCAGAAGCTTGGTGCACTGAACTCGGATAATACAATACAGTGTCTCACATCCTTATGCCATTGATCTTTAAATATAAATTCTCTTCTTCCAAAGGAAGTGAACATATGGTCCTTACAACATACTGGTAGGTGTGAATCCAGACTTTTATGTATAAACTGAAAGGAGCAGAGCACTCTGTCTCTGATCCAGCAAACTGCTTAAGAACGTGACTAACTTTAAACTCATGAGGTCTGATCCAAAGCTCACTGAAGTCAACAAGAGACCTTCCATGGACTTTAGTAGGCTTTGGATCAGAAACACAAGTTGTTTAAGACAACACACTACTCATATCCTTAATAAAGGAGAACTTATTTTAACCAATTCCAACACTGAGAAGTGCCAAGATTACATCAATAGTGAGGTTCTTTGATGTATCAGGGACAGTTATCAGCAACTTTCACAACAACCCTCAAACAGCAGCAGAAAAATCACTACTGTGCATGTTGACACTTGAACAAATAGTTTATTTCACTGATAATAATAACAATAATAATAAAGTATCATTATTAGAGATTTGTAGTTGTCATAGCCAAAGGAGAACTGAACCATGTTATTTTCATTTTTTAAACTTTGCTCAATAAGATACTAGCGACAATTTTACATAAAAGCCTCCTAGTTTTATAATATACCCTAGAAAGCAAACTGTTGGTGTAAAACTGTAAGGCAGGCACAGGATGTCAATACAAAAAAAATCACAACATGCTGGCTTAGATAATATGCTTCAGATAATCTGCCATATTTAATTTAAAAAAACCTGAACAATGAGAATACCCACAATCATTAATAATCTGCATTACAATCGTCCTGAACATTAATGTTTACAATTAACCACACAATTAGCCTAATCTCAGTATAAGAATTTGGGTACATCTTTCTGTGACTGTTTCAGGTAAAGTTATATCTTTTTGTATTTTCCTGAATAGTTCATAGAATGAATAGTGAGTTTATTGTTTTGTCTGTTTATCAGTTTATGGCAGTTCTAAATGTTTTTGTATCCTGCTTGTGTTTCCAGCTTCTTTGTTTGCTAGTGGACTAACTCCAGAAATGAAATGTATTACCTTTCTTTTATAGGAGGAATTAAGATGTAATTTTCCCAAATTGTGTGTGGTGCAAATTATAGTGGCATTTCTTTATACATCATTGTGCTTGGCGGGGCGGAAGGAGAGGAAATACAACTGCATTACTTTTTCTTAATATATACTTTGTAAATGCCACACTTTGAACATTTCTATATAAATGCCAATGAGTACATTTGTACTGTAATACAGGCGATAACTTATTTTAACCATTTCCAACACCAATAAGTGACAAGATTATGTCAATAGTGAGTCAAAAACATTACTAAAAACAGGCAGCTGAGAGAACCATGTACTACAGCATTGTAAAATTACCCATGTAAACTTTGATTTAGATATGCTGCATTTCAGCAACCCCTCAACAAAGCAAGAGAATCACGCATATAATTTGCTATCTCTTATGATCAAAAGTAACAACTACTGAGTGTACTACAATTATTCTATTCCTATCAGGAAATAGACATCTATCATTCATATCATAATAGAAATTTAGGGCCCTGATGCTATAATAAGCTACAGGACAGCAGACTCTTGTGCTTACATGTGGAAGCTTGCAGGATCCGGGCCTAAGAGAATTACTATGTTTCTAATACAATTCTACCACCTGCAACATTTACTTTAGTTAATTAACATAAAATAATCAGTTTGGGAGGAAGGACACAAACTAATATTTGCTAAATGGAAAAAAATATTCAGTATAAGGACCAGGAAAAAGAGCTGGGACTAAAATGACAAAATAAAAATCTACCAGTGCAGTTTAACATGACAAAGTATAAACAAAATACTAGCTTCTATTAGTGTTTCTTTCATTAAAAAAAGGTGATCTTGCGACTAGAGCTTGGCAAGAACTAGATTTTCTGTTTAATGGGAAATTCCACAACTTTAAAAAATGTTCCATTCCAAAATGGAACACCACCAAAACAACTGAAATTTACCATTAAACAAAGTTCTGGGAAAAATATTTTGGATCAATTAAAATGCTATGTTTCAATTAAATTGAAACATTTTGGTCTAATTTTGATTTTTAAAATGTTTTTATTACGCCATATACATTTTTAAAACAAAGTTATTTTGAAATAGAAAATCAAAATGTTTAATTTGAAAATGGTTGAAATGAACATTTTGAACTTAACATTCATTTCCATTTTCTTAATATGAAATGTAATCAAAATCAATACTCTTCCACAATGTTTCACTGCCAATTAATAGTAAAATTTATCTGTGCCTTACCTTCTTGGAGTAATAAGGTTCACAGACACTGGGTCTCTGCTCTCTGCAGCCATGGAAGATGACCAACCTTGTCAATCAGTGGCAGTGAAGGGTAGTCCCACCTCTGAAAAACATAGGTTTATGAAAAACAGCTCCTGTCAAACTAACTTGATATCTTTTTTTCATGAGATTATAAATTTGGTTGATAAAATGTCAATGTAATATATTTAGACTTCTGTAAGGCATTCAACATGACATTTTGGTTAAAAAAACACAACCATACAAAATAAACATGACACACATGAAACAGATTAAAACTGCCTGACAGGTCTCAAAATATAACTGTAGACAGGGATTCATCATCAAGGTGGTGATGAGGCATAGCAAACTGAAACAGGAGCTAGAAGCAATAACCTGAACATGAGGGCCTGGTGACCCACAGTGCCACCTGGGAATGACAGCCCAAAAGTTAGGACATAGTGATCCAAAGAAGCCACTGCGGAAGACAAACCAATACTTTCCCAATCTCAGGTGTGGCAGGAGATCCCTAACCCAGTATTAAACCTCCCAGGGTACATGACAAGGAATACATAGTTTCTCTAGGACAGCTGCAGACCTCCTAAATATCATTTTCAATATTCAGTGCATTGTTGCCTGAAAGAGTCTAGTCTCTGTAGTTTTGGTTTTTTGGGGTGGGAGGCAGGAGAGGAGGGTTTGGGTTTTTTAGGTTTACTTTTTGAGTCTTTATCTGATCTGGAATGCTGGCCTTCCTTTCCCATGGAGGGAGAATTCCCTTTGTTGAGAAGAGCATAGGCACACCTAGAGGAATCAATATAACACTATGGCCTGGTCGTTTCTTCATTGATTTGCTATGCTACACTCTGTGAGGATGACCATGGGAAGCTGATGGGGATGATTTTCCCTCATGCTGCACACTGTGAAGGGGAGTAGGGGGGAAAGGTGCTGAGGAGTATCTGCCCTGCTGCACTCTGCAGATTTATGTGGCTTGAGGGACACAGATTTTAGAATGTTTCCTTTGCACCCCTTGCAGTAACTCCTACAGAAATCTCCTGGACCAGAATCTTCAGAAAACAAAGGGAATCAATGGGCTTTTCTTCTCTTCTCTCAGTGCTTTTTTGGAGGGTGGGGGATGATTAGAAGGGTCTCAACATATGAGACCTCTTCTGAGCAGCTTCTTTCCCCTAAGAGAGGAGTTCACACCAGGGTGCTAGCCTGGGTACACTAGAGGGCTCCCCAGGGTCCCATGTTTTATTCAAGGGAGATTCAAGGCCATGACCTGGACATAGGCTGATCCCATCCTGGGGCACCGGGCTCCAACCCTGGACATTCAAAAGGAGTCTTTGACCACTTCTGAAAAGTTCTGGGAGACAGAACTGGCTGACATAGCTGGCAGGGAGTAGCCCCGAGACACTGAAAGGCTCTGGAGGGAGCAAGCTGTAGAATGGAGGGAGGAATTGGTCTCAAGGACCCCTTACCAAGCTTTCCTTGCTCTGTCCAGTGGCACTGGAACACTTTTACTAGTGGGGGTGCTGAAAGCCAGCCCCTTACCCCTGTCTGCCCCCCCTCTGGGAGGCAAGGGACCCGGATGGTGTAAGGAGGTCGAGGCTGGGGGTGAGTGCAGGGCCAGTAGCCAAGACTCCACGTGTGGGGCTGGGAGTGGAGCCCTGGGCACAGGGCTGGTGGGAGGGGAGCTCCAGGCATAGAGCTGGCAGCCAGGATGCCGAGTGCGGGGCCAGGAGCAGAGCCCCAAGCAGGGGCCGGGACCCTGTGTGTGGGGCTGTGAGTGCTGCCCCAGGCATAGTCAGGTATTCTGGGGTGGTTTCAGAGCCTGTGGTGGTGAAATATAGAGATTGACAATGAAATCAAACATTTGTTCAGTAATCAGTTTCTAAAAATAAAACTTTCAAGGGACATATTTTCATGTAAGGTGAGAGTCTGAGACCCTTACTCAACTTGTGGTGTATTCTGGTGAATTTTTGGTTATTATTTCTATATATATTGGTTTTAGAAGATCAAAAAAGGCAGACAAAAGTAGTTAGGTGGCAGGGAGGCCAGCCTATTTCTTGGCTGTTTCTAAACTTCTACCTCTCACTTCAGACTCACTTTTCCCTACTTATATCACCCCTGGTGGATCACATTCCGCTTCATGCCATGACATCTTATTGTTCTGACTGGGGATAACCAGCAACATTTGAAAGCCCTTTTTTTAACTGAACCTCTAGAATGTTTGAGGATCACCAATCAACACTGTTTACCTATTCCTAAAAAGGAAGTGACTAGAAGTGAGTTTGTAGATGGTACCACAGAAGCAGCACATTCCATAGCTTAAAAAGAAGACAGAATACCATGTCAACAAGAAGCAACCTGTAGGCTTTAATTTCCTCTCTGCACCTCCTCCAATCATCATATGCATGGTTAAGGAATTAAGACAACAATCTCATAGAGAAATGAAAAAATATTGAAACATCTTGCTATAACTCGTGACAACTCCTGTGAAAGAGAAGGTCATTGCATTTTTGTTCCTCTTCTCACTAATCTCCCCCAGAATGATTTAGCAGTCTGCAGTACATCAGACTTTCTAGAGGAACAAGGATATGCATTCCTACTTTTAGAATCAAAGAGCATTAGAATCCTTAAGTTCCAGAAGGGTACATTTTTTAAAAGGTAAGAAACATGCAGTGCTTTTTAAACTTAAAAGGAATGGTCCCAATTAAATACAAAGACAGAATTAAACATACATGCCAAACCTCTGCGAACCCATTTACTGTGTGGCATATGTGCATTCACACTAAGTTCATTGGGTTTGTACAAATGCAACAGAAGTATTTGGTCCAGCATTTTTGCACAAAAATATACATGTCATATTGTCTCTGGTCCATAATCCCTACTGTAATTCTTTAGTTTTAGTGTCTGTACTTAAGGTTTTGGGAAACTTTAAAAAAACAGTGTCATTTTCTATAAGAGTATTATAGTTACTATTACACATTACTCACTTAGGCCCCACTCCCCCCCAGCTCCTCCTGCCTACCAGCAGCCCCGCAGATCAGCTCCTCCCTCTCCCTCCCAGTGCCTCTCACTTGCCCACAGATCCACTGTTCAGCGGCATGCAGGAGGCACTGGTTGGGGTGGGGGAGGAGTGGGGGCAGGAATAGTAGGGAGGAGAATGGTGCAGGGCCTGAAGAGGCAGGGTGGGGTTGGGGACTTGGGGAAAGGGTTGGAGTGGGGAGGGGTCTGCGGCAGAGCAGAGGCGGGAAGAGGTGGGGTCGGGGCTTGGAGGAAGGGGTGGAGTGGGGGAGGGGCATGGGGTGGAGCAGGAGTCGAGCACCCCCTAATATCTTAGTAAGTCAACGCCTATGCCTAATCCTGTAAAGACTTTGCAGGACTGGGACCTAACCCCAAGGGTTTTTGCCTTCCCCTGCGGTGTGGGGCCTGGGTCACTTGCATTCTTAAACTAGAGTAAATGGTGGATTCTCTGTAAACTGAAGTCTTTAAAACCATGATTTGAGAACTTCAGTAACTCAGCCAGAGTTTATGGGTCTAGTACAGGAGTGGGTGGGCAAGGTTCTGTGGCCTGCAATCTGCAGGAGGTCAGACTAGATGATCATGATGGTCCCTTCTGGCCTTAATGTCTATAGGTATGTCTACACAGCAAAGAAAAACCTGCAGCTGGCCGATGCCAACAGACTCAGGCTCGCAGGACTCGGACTATGGAATTGTTTGTACTATTTATCAGTAACACCCACTGACTTGCAATTTCTGAGCAATCACCAAGTTACTGACTTACATTCTTTTAATCATGAGGCTGTTAATAGTTGCAATTACTGTACTTTTATTAACAACAGCACAGTAATTCAATATAAAATCAGTTAAAATAGTAAATAATGTGTACCACCAGAAAAATATATGGCACCATCACTAGCAGGCTATTTCTGATACCAAAAGAAAGTGATACAGTGAAGCATGTGTTAGAAATGGAAGTTTTTTATTATTATTCTCAGTAGTCTTCTCACAGAGATTTTAAGGTGCCTGGATCAATTTCATTATATAGTATATCTATTGATAAGTCACATTCCTGAGTCCAGTGTACTGTAATCAAATTTTAAATGTATGCTCTTATGTTTATAAATAGTAAATAATTATTATAAGATAGTTGGCTGAACAATTACAGAGTCTAATATAATTAGGCCAGCAGGTAATCAGTGTAGATAAATCAGCTCTGCCATTCCTGTATGCTGCATGGAGGATATCTGTTAGATGAATTTCCCATTAAAACATTTATTCTGTATTTCCTACATCCAATGGGCTTCTTCAGACAATGAAACCATTATTGGTGATTTAATTAGAAAACAAACAGAAAAGTATATTGACTAGAACTGCATGTTTATGGATTTTATGGTACAAGAAAAGTTTTAAAGATGGTGTTTTTTTTGGTAATTAAACAAGAACAATTTTTGTCCCTGGATCTTTGTTGTATTCAGTGTACCGTACATGGGGAACCACTTTGTGCTGTTAAAGATTTGCTGCCCTTAGGTTTCCACATTGATTTTTCTCAAAGTTGCTTCTTCATAAATATAAACAAGGGCTTGGTTCCCTTATGCACATAAACAGATGTATAAGTGAGCTGACACAAGCAGAATTAGCACAGTAAACTCCACCTCATAATAGATTGGACCAGATCACAATAGGCAATGGATGATAACATACCCAAAATATTTTCCAGATTAAACATATTACATTTAATCCATGCTTCTCTTATTATATTCGATGTAGACACACCACTTCTAATGGTCATATTCTTTTCCTTCTTCACTATTAGAAAAGGGAAATGGTCAGCTGGTGTGTATAGGCTGACAGGTGCAGACAAGATGAAATGGCAAACTGCAAAGATTTCCTACAATATAATTTCCCTAACCTCTGCTAACAATGTATTTATAGCATTTGCTCTCCAGTTCCTCTGTGTATAATAGGCATTTGATATAACGTACAAAAGATCTGAGCACAGATGTGCCCTTTATATAACCAGCAGGCATGTCACCACAATATTAATGCAAAGAGACAATCTTAATTTTCTTGTAAATAGGTTTTTTAACATATCTACCTTATTATTCTGTTTGTCAGTGAAAAGCAAAAAAATAAACAAAACATTAAAATCAAACAAAGAAAACTTGTAATCTGTTAATAAGAATAAATAAGAGAAGAGAAATCACCTCAAATGACAAATATCCAACTCAAATTTTATTTTTCTGGCTTGGTTACTAATTCAATATTCATCCCTCTCCTTTCTGGATACTTCCTGGCCTCTCTTTCCTTTCCTCTACTGATATGGATGTTTCTCTCAATGTTTCACTCTCCTCCAATTTTAACTCCTTTGCCCCTTTTCCCCCATTGCAAGGTCAGCCCCGTCAACTCCTAGCCCCGGCTCACCTCCCAACATCCACTTCTGCTCTCACTCTGCAGTACATAACTGGCAGAAATTCCATGACAGAATGACTTTCTCCACTTCAAATTCATTTTTCCTCCTTTGGTTCTGCCTTTCTATCTGAACAACTCTATTTCTTCAGCTTGACTCAATTCCACGTTACAATCCCCGCTGCCTCTTCACCACCTTTGACTCACTCCTCAAACACTCCCGCACTTCTACCACCACTTTGCTGCATCCACAGAATCTTCCTGATTTCTTCCAATAGAAGGCCATGTAGTATTTTGTCAAATTTCCTCTTGCCTCAGCCTTTGCTTTCCCCTCTCTAACACTCTCCCTCCTCCTATTTTACTATCAGAGAGACAGAATTTTCTTATCTGCTCTCCTCCTCTAACTCCTTCACTTTCCCCCTGTGATCCTACCACATCTGCTCATCAGTTCTTTTACTTTTCTCCTTAACCTCTCACTCTCTTCTGGCTCTTTCCCCTCATGATACAAACAAGCTTTATTCTCTCCCATTTTAAAACTCACCACTTGCTTCTCCTTTCTCCCATACATCTAAAGCTCAATGAATAAGCGGTCTACAATTGCTGTCTGGAGTTCTCCTTCAATTCCATACTATACCCTCTCTAATCCTGCTTCTCCTCATTGCATTTAGATGAAACTACTCTCACCAAAAAGTCTCTCAAAACCTCTTCCTAGCAAAATCTCAGAACTGGTTTTCCATTCTCATCCTTCTTGACCTGTTAGCTGCCTTGGACACTCATCCATTCTCCTCTTTTTGAAATCTTTTCTTCCCTTGGCTTTCATGACTGTCTTCTCCTAGTTGTCCTCTTACCTCCAGTTGATCATTCAGGATTTTCTGTGGAGGATGCTTTTCATCCCCTCGCCCCCAGCTTTCTGTGGAGGTTCCACAGGGCTCTCTCCTTGGTCTTAATCTCTTCTTTCACTATACTTTATCTCCGGGTAATCTCATCCACAAACACAAATTCAACCATATTTTTATGCTGTTGACTCACAGATCTGCTTCTCTATTCCTCACCTGTCTCTTTCTGTCCAAATTAAAATCTCAGACTGTCTCTCTGACATCTCCTCATGAATATCTAGCCATCTGCTGAAGCTCAACAAGTTCTTATCAATTGCTATTTTCTAAATCTAAACCTTTCCCCTAAGCTCTCCCTCAATTCTTGATCACTGCAGACACAACCACCACCCTGCCTGTCACTTAAGCCCATAACCTGTATGTTATCTTAGACTCAGATCACTCTCTATGTCCTTACACCCAGGTTATGTCTAAATCTTGCAGATTCTTTCTGCATAACATCTTTATGATATGGCCTTTTGTAGACTTATAAAGTTTGCGGATGATACCAAACTGGGAGGGGATGAAAGTGCTTTGGAGAATAGGATTATAATTCAAAATGATCTGGACAAACTGGAGAAATGGTCTGAAGTAAATAGGATGAAATTCAATAAGGACAAATGCAAAGTACTCCATTTAGGAAGGAATAATCAGTTGCACACATACAAAATGGGAAATGACTGCCTAGGAAGGGGTATGAGTCAACAATGTAACACTGTTTCAAAAAAAGCGAACATCATTCTGGGACGTATTAGCAGGAGTGTTGTAAGCAAGACATGAGAAGTAATTCTTCCGCTCTACTCTGCACTCATTAGGCCTCAGAAGGAGTATTGTGTCCAGTTCTGGGTGCCACATTTCAGGAAAGATGTGGACAAATTGGAGAAAGTCCAGAGAAGAGCAACAAAAATGATTAAAGGTATAGAAAACATGACCTATGAGGGAAGACTGAAAAAACTGGGTTTGTTTGGTATGGAAAAGAGAAGACTGAGAGGGGACACGGTAACAGTTCCCAAGTACATACAAGGTTGTTACAAGGAGTAAGGAGAAAAATTGTTCTTCTTAATATCTGAGGATAGGAGAAGAAGCAATGGGCTTAAATTGCAGCAAGGGAGGTTTAGTTTGGACATTAGGAAAAAACTTCCTAACTGTCAGGGTGGTTAAGCACTGGAATAAATTGCCTAGGGAGGCTGTGGAATCTCCATCACTGGAGATTTTAAGAGTAGGCTTGACAAACACCTGTCAGGGATGGTCTAGATAATACTTAGTCCTGCCATGAGTGCAGAGGACTGGACTAGATGATCTCTCAAGGTCCCTTCCAGTCCTATGTTCCTATGATTCTATGCATACACATAGCTAAAACTCTCATCCAGATGCTCATCAGCCCAATTACTGCAACCTCCTTTTCTCTTCTCTTGACAAATGTAAGCTTGCCCCACTAATATCCACTCAGAATGCTGCTACTAAGATTACTCTCCTAGGCCATCACTTTGACCAAGTCACCCTACTCTTTGTATCCCACAGCTGTCTTCCCTTTCTCTATCACATCAAACATAAGCTGCTTGTCTTCACTTTCAAGGCCCTTCATGGACTATCCCCATCTTACCTATCATCTCTCATTCATTATCCAAACATCAACTCCTCCCCCTAGTCATTCCATGATGACAACCTCCACCATCCACTTTTTAAAATTTTTAAAGAAGCACCTTTGTGCTTTCTTCCATGCAGCCCCTTACACTTGGGAGGAGCTCCCCGTAAACATACACAAAGTTACATCATTATCCTCCTTCAATACTGTCCTTTGCCATGATGTCTAAAGAAAAACTAGACAATGGTTAGCCTGGTGGTGTACTGTTACCAATGCCTATCCTGCTGACCAATATGGTCTCATCATTTCCTTGTGCATCCCCATCTATCTTTCCGTATCCAGCTATTGTATAATCTCTTATACTTAGATTGTAAGCTTTTTGGAGCAGGTACCATTTTTGTTCTATGTGCATACAGCACCCAGCACAGTGGGTTTCTGGTCCATAACTAGGGCTCCTAGATGTTATGGCAATACAAATAATTAATGAAATGATATAATTATTAATTAATAAAATCTGCTTCTCCAGTATGGTTTTCTGAAAAAAAACTGTCCTAGACATAACTTAAAATAATGACATCACAGCAAGAGCTAAATGAAATCTGTAGAGCTCTGTTCATGATGGAGTTGCCAAACTGAACTCATAGGGTTCAACTAGAATTATAATGGGAATTACAATAAATTTGAAACACAAAATGGCTGCTAGAGCATTGACCTTTATTTCCTATACCCAGTCGTCTGACCTTGGTCAGGGTTTTGTTACCATTCCTGTCACACTGTTTCTAGTGGTTAGCATTGCAGGGAAATAATTAGATACACAAATGTAGAGAAACGGAAATCATTTGCAGTAGAAAGAGACATCAAGCATCAATCTAAATCCACTGCTACCTACATTTTTATATAGCAATGTTAGTTGTAAAAAAGAATATTTAATGCTTGTATCCAATCTCTAAGTGTTTTACAGCTCATATTTCAATATGTCACATACTCCAGTTTGCCTAGTTACATTTCTAGATGCACTGGTAAATCAATTTAACTTGCTCACTGCATTAAACAACACATATTAGCTGTTGATTTTCTAACAGAAATGTTTATCTATTAGAATATTCTTTTTTATTTAAACAGATTACCATTGTAAAGAAAGACAACATTAAAGTACAAATTATATAGCCATCTACTACTAAATGATACTCTTTCTATATTGGGAGAAGTGGGGAAAAAAAAACAGGGTGAGGTATTCCTCCAGGACTAGAAAGGAGAACAGCTGATACTGATGGTAATAAACCATCTACAATTCTAATACACATAGACTATCTCCTTTAATTTCCTATAATATTACACAAATGCAAGTGACACTGAGCTGATTGCCAATCAGTGAAAATCCGTATCATTATTGTAAAAAGAGATCATTGTATCAAAAAAGTATTTGACAACAAAATGACGGTTTCTAACTTATAGATCTTTTTTCCTCCAGATAAAGCAATTATTTCCTCAGCTGTTTGTTAACTAAATACACAACATGCTTTTGGAGAAAATATTACACACTAGCTTTCTAATTAATCATTCTTCTAATGATTTTCTTCTGTGATAATGTCATTGAAATTTTTTAAGAGCAATTTCTTCTAGAAGCCCTTCATGGAAGCTAATCCAAATACATAGAAGAGAATAAATGATGAGTGCACACTATAATGATGTTTAAAGTTAGAATTTGGAGGTGAAGTTGAATGTGATATGCATATTTGAAGCTTGAGGCACAAGTAATGGAAGAGGGACACCCAGTGCTATGTGCCATTAGCAATACAACATGTGTATGCCACATCAATGGTGAATATTAAATCCAAAAGTGCAACAACATTTGTTTAATGTACTGTACTGAAAAGATGATTGAAAAGCAAGTCTAAAGCATAATTAGGAACAGAATAAAGAAGACAGAAGAAATCTGAGTATGTCGCTGATTAGTACTATAGATTGGTTTAAAGGGCAAAGCAATGGGAAAGGACAGAATATTTTCCTGAGTCATTTCTTAATCTCTGTTAAGCATGACATTGAATGTCACTCTCGCATTATTCTGCTGGACTGTTTTATTTCTCCTTTTGTTTATTACAAACATTTTATGAGAAAAGAGATAGAGATATTAAACATTTTATCTCAGAGTATCAGAATATCTCATACTCAGTGGGAGTATGGGGGTAAGTCTGTGACAACACATTTGATAAGGTAATCATTCATTGTTATTGAACTGAGTAGGAGAATTTTATTTTCCCAAAGCTGCACACGTTACACTGGGCCATCAGCATAGCTATTATTATTTGTTTCCAGTAGCACCCATATGGCCAGATTCTGCCTCCCTTCTTCATGGAGTGTTGTACCTTAAGTCATTTCAATGGGATTTCACAAGGAATAAAATACTACTCAACATGAATAAAGGTGGCAGAGTCCGGCCCATAGCCTACTGGGTACTGTACAAACACAAAGATGACATGGCTCACATTCAACCGTTTATATGTTTCTCAAACATTCTGCAAATCACTCATCCATTTTGAATGACCTGTATTTTGATTACTGAAGCAGGATACTTGTGTAACTCCCTCATTTCCGTCTCCTCCATTGTGATTTGTTACCTTAGCAGGAGAGCGACTCATTTTGAAGCAGGTTTAACAAATCACAAAAGCAGTATTTAATTTATACCTTATTCTGAAAAGTCAGAGAAAAAAAGCATCAGTGTGATTGTTATGTAATGAATAGAATGTTAGAGGACACAAGACTGGAACTCATTGAATTCTCTAACACTTAGTAAGAATACAATTTAGTATTAGTACTCCTGGTCTAAAAGAGTTGTAAAAAAATGTTTTGTTTGCATTTGCCTACATTATTCATCAGCATTCTGAAAATTTTTGACTAGCTCTAATTATAGTATTGTTTTGTGATAACCATGTTTAAGACAGTTACTTGGCAGTCTTGCATCTCACTGTTGACTACCCGAATGTTTGTTACAGTAGTTTATGGGAACTGAAAAGGATCACAGCACAAGGAGTAATGGTTGCACATTTATCTGCAGATCCATAGGCCACCCTGCACCACACAGTGGAGACAATCATTGGCCACTTTTGAAATTGTTGGTCTTAATGATTTAAGCAAGATTCCAGGGGGTCCAAATTATTCCATAATGAACAAACAAAACACCAAGAGAAAACCAAAAAGCAACCAAAAAGACCCAAACCCCAACCATGTTGCAGTGTGACCATTTTTTGCACATATTATGGAGTGTCAAAAATGTACAGCTTCTACTCTGTGAAAATATAATTTTTGTAAAGGAGCTTTTTGTGGGATGGGGCCTAATTCAGTGGAAAGTTGTGTGCAATTTAGAGTGACGTGAAATCTTTCTTTGGAAGCATTTCTCTATTTTCTCTGAGGTTTTTCCTCAGTCCCAGTGTGTTTTTTCCAAGGTGTGGTGTAAGTGCAGATCCAGAGAAGCCGTAGTCTTGCAGAGATTAGGTAGTGTAGTCACTAAACTCTTCAGAAACTGGATTTTTCAATGTGGGTTTTTAGAGCACTTACGTAGCTCTGCGGTCTACACTGTCTGCTGGAAACACCTACATGTATATACACTCACAAAACCACCAAGTGAAATGATAAGTGGACATTTATGCACAAGAATATGTTTGCTAAAGATTTTCTTGGAAACATAAGTAGACAATTTTTATTGTATTCTAACTACACAGGTGAATGAGAATGCAAAATGAGGGAAAGGCACATGAAGTAGGTGTCATACCAATTTACAAAAGTAAATTGTCGCACAAGCGGCTAGGTAGTCACGGATTACTGCATGAAACAAAAACATTTTATAGCATCCAATTCCAAAACCAACCATATGTAAAATTATGCAACGGTTTAGCTTTCTACTATATGATTACAAAACAATATCAGATAATTGGAGGGTGGGGCAAATTCAAACAATTTTGATGTTTTACTCCTGTCTACATTTCTCAATTTCTGTCTTTGTGTCAATTAAAATATTTTGTTTAACCATACCTAGAAGTTTCACTTGTCTTCAATCACTGTCATCTAATGTAACTAGAATGTTTGTAAAAACAGATTTGCCTAAATTTACTCAGATTTTCTCAAAGAAAATCCCAACAAATCATTAAATGACACAAATCCAGAAATGTATATAGAATGGTGTACAATGAGGGCATGTATACACGACAAATGCTTTGCTGGTATAGTTATAGCACTAACTATATTAGCAGTGCCCATAATGCAGATGCAGCTTATGACAATGGAAGGAGTTTTTCTATCAGCATCATAACACCACCTCCCTGACCCACATTAACTATGTTAACAGCAGCATTCTTATGGGTGTTTTGCCAGTATAACTATATTGGCAAAGGGTGTAACTTTTTCACACACACTCTTACCAATATAACTACAATGACAAAACTTTGTAGTGTAGAGCTGGCTTGAGCGCATGAGACACCAAAAAGAAAGGAATACTTTCCATACCAACTTTTAAAAGGGTAAAGGAAAAATAAAAAAGCTCCTCTGCATTTTCCTAAGACAACATACATAACAGCAACCCTCTCAAGCCCCAGTAACCTTCCCCCTTATTTATGTGTGCATTTCAAGATCAACAACACAATGGGTTTCTGTACAATGAAGATTTTCATCCTCCATGAATTATACCTCTTCAAAACATTTACAAAAAACTTTCCAACGTATTTGTCACTAATTCTTTGTGGTGCGCTACTTCTAACGCTATGATGCATTTTTTTAACAAAACTAATTAGACTACAGACCCATGATATTTGTGACCCATATCATCCTAATCTAAAATTTGCTAGGCCTACTGATTTTATTTATATTATGTAATATGAACATACATATAACACTACTAGCTAATTTTTCCTTTAGCCAGAAACAATACACATTATGAATTCCTGAGAGCTCACTGTAGCTTCAGAGATGGCAGGAAAGGGTTTGTAATGCTTTACAAATCCTTTTGCTCACATAGCTATTTGACAGAATAGTCAAATTATTGTTTAGGTAAAAGGATAAAACAAGTGGCTAAATGGAAAACACTTCTAAATTTTTTCAGCAGTATTACTAACTATTCTGTCAGCATAAAAATTAATGGAATGCTTTAGTAGAAATTTATTCGGTGGAGAAATATCACTGTATGTGCATTCTCAGGTGCTAAAACATTAAAGACACAAGGGTTTAAAAAAAGAACTTATCACACTTAACTGAAATACAAATTAAGGCATTTGAATCACTACTTCTAGTTAAAGCAGAAGTGTTCTTTACTTAGTAATAGTAGTCAGAATAATGTAAAAGTGTAATGGTATACAGGAGTAGGGTTTAGTATGGGGGAGGGGGAAGAGGGAATAAGACTGGAGTCACTTCAACATAGATTTAATTTGTGTAACAGCCAGCCAACTCTGTCTGCAGCTTCTCCATTGGCTTTCTTCTCTGCTTGTAAGTGAGGGACTAGCATTACCCTATTGTCCGTGTCAGATTCCCTCTCTGATGTGTGATTTTATTGTACTGTGACCACGTCTGTACAGATCTCTGAAGGACAGGGAAACTATAATTAATATATTTTTTAAAATGATAAAAATGACCAAGTATAGCATTTCTATGCATTTTTATCATGACTTCTGCACCTCTGGGAGAAAAAGAGGAAAGATTTGTTTTCAGTTTTATTTAAAAACTAGTGTCTGGCAGGTGCTCCGAGGCTAAGCATTTGAGGATGCAAACTCATTTGCCTCCTTGCTATCCCCCTCCTTGGGGCACATAATACCTTTGGTGCGTTTCATTTGGAACACTTGTGCCTATAATGGCAACTCAAGTCATAAATATTTCCCCCTAATCATAGCCAAGCAGAACAAATTTTTGATTCTTTCTGCCAGATAAGAGAAGAGCCCAGGCCTTAGTTACACTGGCGGTGGTCTGTAGGGTACATATAGCTACATGCTGCAGTGAAAGGCAAGCTGCATCCACAATGCAGCATGTAGCTACACACAGTAGCGAAAGGCTCTGGCAAGGGGGAGGCAGCGGGGAAAGATTCCAGCACCGGGGAGCTGCCAGAGCCTCTCTCTATTGCTGGAGTCTTTCACAGAGGTGGGGAGAGGCTCTGGCAATAGGGAGGGAGTGGGACACTACACTGTAGACATGGGTTGCACTGCTTGGGTGTAGAGAGCACCATGTAGGGTATATACCCTAGATATTACTATAAGGTGGGAGTAAAATGTATGCAAGACTGTACTAAAAGAGCAGTTAATTATCAATGGTTTACTGTCAAACAGATTGTGTAGGGTCCCTTGGGGCTCTGTCCTGAGTCCGGTACTATTCAATATTTTCATTAATGACTTGGATAACACAGTGGAGAATATACTTAATACAATTTGCAGATGACACCAAGCTGAAAGGGGTTGCAAGCACTTTGGAGGACAGGATTAGAATGCAAAATGACCTTGACAAATTGGAGGATCGGTCTGTAATCAAGAAGACGAAATGTATTTAATAAAGATAAGTGCAAAGTACTATACTTAGGAAGAACAAAATCAAATGCACAAGTACAAAATGGCGAATGACCGGGGAAAAGATCTGGGCATTACAGAGAATCACAAACAGATTATGAATCAACAATGTGTTGCAGTTGCAAATAAGACTAATATTCTGGAATGTATTAATGACAGTGTTGTATGTAAAACAAGGGAGGTAATTGTCCCGCTCTACCTGGCACTGGTGAGGCCTCAGCTGGAGTACTGTGTCCAGTTCTGGGTACCACACTTCGGGAAAGATGTGGACAAATCGGAGAAAGTCCAGAGGAGAACAACAAAAATGAAAAAGGTTTAGAAAACATGACCTATGAGGAAAGGTTAAAAAAAACTGGGCATGTTTAATTTTGAGAAAAGACGACTGAGGAGTAACCTGATGATAGTCTTCAAATTTGTTAAAAGCTGTTATAAGGAGGACAGTCACCAATTTTTCTCCATATCCTATGAGTATAGGTCAAGAAGTAATCAGCTTAACAAGAATGATTTAGGCTAAATATTTGGGGGGTAAACGTTCTAACTTTAAGGACATTCAAGTACTGAAATAGGCTTCCAGTGGAGGTTGTGGATTCCCAGGCATTGGAAGTTTCCAGGAACAGGTTACACAAACACTTATCAGGAATGGTCTAGGTATAGTTGGTGCTGCCTCAGAACAGCTGGACTAGATGACTTCTTGAGGTCCCTTCCAGCCCTACATTTTTGTGATTCTATTATTTGATTGGCATCAGGAAGAGGTCCTTAGTTGGTCAGATTGTGGGTCTTTAGTTGTTTTGTTGTCATCTTGCTAGAATTTTACTTGTTACTACTTCATGGGAAAACAGCTTAATTTTTATTCAGTTTCACTTCATGTATCAAGTGAAATTTACACTTGCTTCATTGCATACTAGAGAACATGTATCATGTGGAATTAAAGCTCTATCATCAGCTTTCTGGATCTGGCATGACGCACCCAAATTACCAGATTGTTTGTGACACACAGGTTTGATATCGAATACCTTTTGAATTACTTACAGCACCTGTATTTTGCCTCTGTATAAAAAAATGGAAAAAAAAACTACAGAAAAACCTTGACTGGAATAAATAAGGAATATATTCAATTTCTTAACCAGAAAACATCAATACTCTCATAATCCGCAAATATCTACAAAATATATTCAATTGGCTCATTAGCACTGACCCTCCCCCCCCACCCCACTTGGTAAGACAACTCCCATCATTTCATGTGCTATAATATATATTCAGCTTACTGTATTTTTCACTCCATGCATCTTATGAAGTGGGTTTTAGTCCACAAAAGCTTATTCCCAAATAAATTTGTTAGTCTCTAAAATGCCACAAGGACATTGTTTCAATCTAAGTAGTATGCGTATGATAAAATTATTCTGTTTTCACCTTTGGGGTCACAAAAATTGGTCTGCACTCTAGACAGCTAGACTGTGAAGGATACAGACATTGTGGACACATGCATAACAGAAGACATTTCTTAGCAACAAGAACTACGTGAAAGCTTCTGGAATTCCTTATTACCTCAGCTTATTATTTCTTATATGTAATAATGGACTGCACATTCTGTATGGTTAACAAGCAGAATCAGACACACAGTATCCAGTTCCATTGCACAAGATAACTGAATAATTGCAGTTGTTATAAAGAAGGAAAGAATGAGAAATAAAATGAAGAAATTCCAAGGATGAATGGGCAGGGAAAATCTAAATTTCATTCCAAACTATTTAATGTGACAAGGAAACCTCACTTTAAATAATAAGAAAATAGCTCATTCTGTTGGAGGGGCGGGGGGAGAAGAGCTAAAGGGCACATGAAAATGCTGCCTCGCTCCGGTAGAATCTTTATTTTGTTTTTCTTTAAGGGCTTGCTCTCTTTTAAGTCAATGGAATGCCTGCCATTCACTTCAATAGAAGTTGAATTTAGGTGCAAAATCAATGGTCTCAAGTAGACTTTGAAGTTACACTTTCTCAAATGTCTGGTTTACACTACAGACCTATGTTGGTATAACTACGGTCGCTTAGAGGTCTGAAAAATCCATACCCCTGAGTGAGAGTTATACTAACATAACCTCTCCCTTTCTCCCCCTCCCCCGCCCCCATATAGACAGTGCTATGTCAGTGGGAGAGCTTCTCTCACTGACATAGCAACTGCTTCTCGGGGAGGTGGATTAACTAGGCCAGCCAGAGACCTCTCTCCCTTTAGCTAGAGCATCTTCATTAAAGCACTACAGCGGAGCAGCTGCTGCAGCATTCTAAGTGTAGACTTGCCCTAAGTAAATAGGTTTTACACAATGTGGAGATAGTGTACAAACACAAAGTGTCCAGATCTACACTAGAAAACTTTGCTGGTATAGTAATATTGGTGAGGGGTGTAATTTTTGAACAACACATCTATAGAGGCCCACACTAACTGATTAGTCTCATTAGAGCTGGTATGGCAACCCCCATCTTTTCATGTATATATCTTCCTACTGTATTTTCCACTCTATGCATCTGGTGAAGTGGGTTTTAGCCCACAAAAGCTTATGCCCAAATACATTTGTTAGTCTCTAAGGTGCCACAAGTACTCCTCGTTCTTTTTAGTGTAGACACAGTTATTCTAACATTAAAATGCTTTTGTCAGTGTAGCTAGTTTCACTAAGAGAACTGGTAGATGTTATATCAGCAACAGAACTCTTGCCCACATAATGTGCATTTAACTATATATGAAAACCTCTTCTACTGCAGACCTGGCCTAATGCGCACACACAATGGCAGAAACCCTACAGGACCAAAGTGTTATATTATGAAGACTACCTTCAAAAACAGTGAAAGTGAGAAATTTCTTTAAAATGGAAGCTTTGATTCTACAAAACCAGAACATGTTGCTGAAAGACCTTAACATCATAAAAATTGCTTGTTTCTTTCACTTGAGTTTTCACATGCACAATGCATGAACCCCAAAGAAGTAAGGTTTGCTGCTGTTTCTTGACAGCTTCAGGCCCACTGTAAATCCAAATATAACTGTAAAGTTTAAATGTACCAAGTAGCAGGGAAAAAATATAGCAATCTAGATTTCATCAACACAATAAATGGTCAAAGAAATGATTCATCTTAACTCAAGAAGAGTTAGGAAAAAATAAACATCCATTAAAAGTTTACAAAAAAATATAAACAAAACATCATTTGGAGAGGTGATGAAAGGAGCTGGGGAAAATAATATGCATATCAGACTATTAAAGTCCATAGGAATGACCTGCAGATTACGTACCTACTTGTTAAAAAAATAAAAAATCACGCACTGGGTAATATGGTATTCAGCAAGAAGAAGAGAGGTCCAATCATGAATTCATTGAGACTTTTCACATTTCATTTATTGACACTCATGTGCTTGCTGATTAATTAATATGAATTATCAATCAAATGTTTGATGGTCAAAAACCAGTGTCTTTTTTATGTGTTTTTAGTAGTGTAATGTAATTCATTATTTTTGTATTGAAGTCTGGGATTTGCCATGAACCTTTTAGACAATGACACTTCTATCTTCATAGGGTCTACCCATGTAATCCTTTACTATCATGAATAGTTCTCTAATTGATGCCCATGGAACTGCTCTTGGTAGAAACTGGTGGACTTAGTTGTCTTTGCAGGATCAGGCCCACAGGAAATAATTCTAAAATCAAGTTTTTTAACTATCAGCATTGCAATCATATTAATAAATTGGTAGACATACTTATGACAGTTGCCTAAAGCACACATCTGTTGAGCAAAAACTATTTAAAATAATTGGAAATACCCAAATTATATTTGCTGTATGATTTAATAAAATCAGCCCAGTAAATGAGAAGGAAGTAGTATCTGGAGGAAAAAACCAGCCCCACCCACCCCTGATTCATAATCTCTTTTACTCAAATCTAGAATCCTCTACCTGACGTCACAGAACTCACTAAAATAGTGTAATATATACTTTACATTATTTATATTTGCCAGATATGAACCCTTTCTTTTTCTTGTGTTTTTCTCTCTTAGAAAATGATTATAGTTAAGTTTTAAAATAGTTTACAAAAAGTCTGAAGTATAATTAAAAGAAACAAATGGAAAATGACACATTAAGTCCACTCTTACCAGATCAATATATTTAAAGACTTCCTGTTATACTGCAATTTCCACAGCTCAATTAAAGATGAAGTTTAAAGCATTCTCAGATATGATAATGTTACAGTAATCTCGTTTTCTCTTTCTTTAACAGATTATCAATAGCTAGCTGTTCACCCACTGGAATGAACACCAATGGCTCAGATGAATATTTCCAATCTACAAATCATGCAGAGCAGACATTCCGCAAGATGGAGAACTATCTCCAGCAGAAGCAGCTGTGTGATGTTCTTCTCATTGCTGGAAATCACAAGATTCCAGCTCACAGGTGGAATTTTCCTTATTGTTTACAAGCCTTTATAGCCTGACAGTTCCAAGAGCTCAGATAATGTGAGTTCTCACCTTGTCCCTGATTAGTTATGAATGCATGGTTAAAATAATTAGCACATCAGCCAAAGACAGTTAAATGATATGATCACAGTTTTAAATTCATTATTGTAAATAGAAAGAAATTCAAGTATGAACCAGTTTTTTTCTATTTTGCTACAGTCAAATTTTAGAGAGATGAGTGACGCAAACAGCACAAACACACCCTCTAAAAGAAAATTAGATTATTTAATTACCCTTTTAACTTCACTGCTAACCACTGTAAGGATAAAGTCTTTTAAGGCAGAAGATATGTTTCTCCTAAACACACAAATGAATTGTATAATAATGGGCTGAGTTTTTCCTTCCCATTGAGATTATGAACTAATTTAAATTCCCCTAAAATGTTTCCATTTCAAGATTGGTTCTTAGCGCCGTGTCTGATTATTTTGCTGCAATGTTTACTAATGATGTGCGTGAAGCAAAAGAAGAAGAGATCAAAATGGAAGGAGTGGACCCAGATGCACTGAAAGCTTTGGTGCACTATGCCTATACAGGTAATTGCTAATCTATTCTCTAATTCTGTAAAGAAAGGTGAACACTATCGAGAGTGCAAACATTTTTCATCTCATCAGTTTTATATTAGTGCTTAGATACATACCCAATACTAGAAAATATATTTGTGAAGTATGCTATTTTCCAAATACGATTTCAAAATAAAAATAACCCACAACCCTTTGAGTGCACCCTTAAGGTGAAAGTTCTGGCTTCATTCATCTCTCTGAAGGGTGGAACAACATGGTTCAAACCTCTGGGGCTGGATCTTTGGGTGGTAAATTCAATTCAGTCCAGTTACTTCCATCTCAGCTGGGAGAAGCAGACTGCCTTGCTGCATTCTTTCCCTCCTTTCATGAGTCTGCATCAGCATCTCCATCTCGCACAGCTTCTGACAATGGACTCAATCCCTCTTCTTACTTGTGCCAGCATCTTTAAGGTTTCAGAATCCACTAAGATTCTAGGTTTGGCTCTGGGAAGAATAAACCTCACTGGAGAGAGGCAGAGGGTGAGGGGGTATTCCCCTATTACTAACTACCCCCATTGTTTCCTCAACGGACCCCATGGTATTTTCTCAGACTGTACCTTCTCTTTGCTATTGTTTTGTTTCCTGTTTATCTCCTCCCGCATCTCCAAAAAGCCTCATTTCATTCACCTCTTTGCAGTCAGGCAGGATAATATCAAATAAGTAAACTGAGGTGCATGTGAGATATATATTTGTCTATTATATATATATATATATAGAGAGAGAGAGAGAGAGATAAAATAGACAACTCCTTCACACTCCACATCTTGCATGACAAATAGCTTATTATTTTATTGGACCAAAATCTGTTGGTGAAATAGAGAAGTTTCTGAAGCTGAGGAAGAGCTCTGCGTAACTTGAAAACTTGTCTCTTTCATCAACAGAAGCTGCTCCAATAAAACATATCATTTCACCTACCTTGTCTCTCTAACATCCTGGGACCAACATAGCTATATCAACACTGCAAGTAGCTAATTCCAACAGATATCTGAATGTCAAAATATTCTGTTATTCTGTACATGATTAGAACATCTGCTATTTTTAATTCAGACACAAAGAAGAGCAATAGTAATTTAAATGAATAAAGGTCAGATTCTGCCTGTTGCTTTGCTCATGAAGTTATATGGGAGGAGCATGCTGAGAACCTTCATGCTTTGGATGGCCCAACAAATGGCCAGGTTCAGCTTCAGCCACTCATCTCCTTCAGGGGGAGAGGCACAGGCCCATCCTTGGAGCTGGACCAAGGGGGGAATAAGATGTACTCCTTAATGTCATGAACTAGCCACAAATTTGAAAAATTAACTACTGATGTTTACTTGAAAAAAAATTGGTCTAAAGATATTTTGTTAGTAGCAGAGTATTTTCAGTTTTTCTATTGTACTCTCCCCACTCTTTTCAATACAATTGTACCCCAATGTTTACATCAATTACTAATTTGATTCTGAGACCTTAGTCAATAGCCAAAAAGACCAAACCAGAGAAGTGTGAATTATTTTTTCTTCCTGCTCTGTAGTCTGTGGAGAAAAAATGTTGTAGAACAGATTTCTGTTACTCTAGGGTACAATCCCATTAAAAATATTCACAGCATTCAAAGTTATGCAGACACTGAAAGGCTGCAGATACTAGCTCTTTAGGAGGTTATTCAACTCAGAAGAAAGGTCACTCTGCCATAGATGCCAAAGGAACTTCTTCTCCCATGCCTGAATCTTGAGAAGGGGAAAAAACAGTCTTCCAGAATGTAGCAGCACACGAATTACCAGAACAACATCCTTGCACAGTCTATGGTACAGAGATAAACTATCTCCCACTGATCCACCATTCATTCCATTCTCCCTTTCTCATACATGCACTCTTTCATAGGTTTGCTTTGAATGAGACACCTTTCTACAAGCATCAGCCTCCAGAATGGGACATTAAAAACTGTGGCTCATACCTGTTGAGTGGGTCCAACCTTTCAATGAATCATTTCAAAGAGAGTAAAAAATTATTTCATGGCAAATATAAGTAAAATTAAATTTTAAAAAGGTTACTGTGTAAGAATGGGCATTTAAAACGTTTTCCAAGTGCTCATTTCATTTAGTGTGTTTTGATATTTACATTAAAGTGCTAAAAATATAGAAGACTGTTTCAACTATGATTGTCTTAGAACCTGTAGAAATATCAGGTGTTATGTAAAGAGATCATTGTCAAAAGAGAAAAGTGCAACCTACAACTACAGATTTTACGCCAATATTCTAATAAACCTCACAACAATGATATTATGGAACAAAATTCATAAATATAATTCAAGGAAATGGATGAATGCAATTATTTTATAAAAGTGTAACACATTTTACTCGGTAAAATTAAAAGAAAAATGTGATTAATATAAATTAAATGTAAGTCTTTTAAAAGTCAGATATGGGAAAAGCTTTAATTCATAATTAACATCAGAATTTAAATTAATCTACGGGCATAGTATTTCATTTGAAAATAAATGTATAGTATATAAGCATGAAATAAACTTTCCATGTTGTTAATGTTAGTTGACCCCTTCAATACTATGTTGCATTAAACAGAGTCTACCAACCCCCCTACCTAGTACAAAATTACCAGTTTTCTGGGCTTTGGGTTAGTGGGTAACTCAAATAAGATGCTGTGAATCTCAGCCTAAGATTTCTCCCCAGACTGGCTGTTTCTAGATTTTCCCTGCAGGTCCTCCTCCATCCCAATCCCTTGATTCCTTTTTACAGAGATACACTTTATGTCCCTTTATATCCTGGTTAGCAGTACTGACCCAACCTCAGAATGATTCAACAAACATCCTTCTGTATCTTGACTCAGAATTAGCATGAAGTGGTATATCAGAAGTAGGTTGCAGTAGGGGCTGACAATTAGATAAGATCCAGTTGCTGACAAATGCACACAGAAGGGTTGTAGGACGACAGCAGGCTCAGTTGCAACCTAGACTAAAACAGTGGCTATAAAGGGGTGGTGATTCAACCTTAAAGCTTGCCCAGATTTTCCACAGATTTTTCCCAATGAGGAAAGACTCATGGGGAAAAAAATGCAAATAGACCCCTGGGGTACATCTACATACAAGCTATGGCTGTGATCCGCAACTTGCATACACATACTTGTGCTAGCTCTCATCTAAGCTAACACACCAAAAATAGTAGCGTAGCCATGGTAGCACAGGCAGTACAGGCTAGCTGGCCCAAATACAAAACCTTCTGAACCCTGTGGGTATATACTTGGGATGGCAAGCCCATGCTGCTGCCTGTGCTACCATGGCAATGCTATTTTTACTGTGCTAGCTCAGATAAGAGCTAGCATGAGTATGTGTAGGGGAGCTGGGAATCACACTCATGGCTACAACTACCCTACAAGCAATAGGTACAAGGGAAATGAATGGCAAACCAATTAATGCATAATTTTCTTGATCTAAACCACACAGGTGTTTTAGAGTTAAAGGAAGACACTATAGAAAGTTTGCTGGCTGCAGCTTGTCTTCTCCAGCTGTCTCAAGTAATTGAAGTGTGTTGCAACTTTCTCATGAAGCAGCTTCATCCTTCAAACTGCTTAGGGATTCGATCCTTTGGAGACGCGCAGGGTTGCATGGAACTCTTGAAGGTGGCGCATCTGTACACTATGGTAAGATTAATAATCTAACCATTTTGAAATGACAGTATGAAGAGCAGGCATGAATACTATATTGGATCTGTAAATTCAATGGGGGTGATGGAAAGATGGCCAGGGGTCATTGCAGCAGAACTAGCTGAGTGCAGAGGTGTATGGATGCTGCAATTTCACAGACTGATGCGGAGGCTGTGCTCTTCATTTGTACACCTGAGATCCAGAGACATTGAGTCTTATTAAGGTATCATGCGTCCAGGAACTCCCAGTGCAGGAGTATCCTGCACAATGCCTATCAAGAAATATGTGCCACAATCCATCCTCAAAAGGGAAATGTAATAGGTGTAATTACTGAGATGGAAGTGGGAGTTTATAAAAACATTAGAAAGAAACGTTTGATTTTACTGTTTATATTTTTGACTTGTTATTTAATAACTTGCTGTTATTAAAAAGAAAAAGTATGAACAGTCATCTTTTTATATTTGAAGAAGATACAATGCAACTTGCATACAGTGTCCTTTGAAAAGTCAACAGGATTCTGGTCTAGTGGATGTCAAGGAAGGACAACAGTTCATCTTTACTGACTAACGGTAGGGCAAAGAAAAGTCCAACACTGCTTTCAAGGTGTAGGAAAACAGGAAGAAAGGTGAAAAAGAAAAAGTATATGAGATTTAGAAAAAAAATACAAAAAAGTGGCAATTATTATAGCAAAATTAACATGAGGAAACATTCTGAGGAAACAAATAGCAATTTTATTCTCAAACTATGAGCGCAAGATATCAACAAATTTAGTAGCAGTGTAAAGGCTTCACAATTCTAAAAGCCATTCCAGAAATAGAATGCTTTTACATGCTGAAGTAAATTAATGTGGACATAGTGGCAAATGAGGACAAACACTGGGATGAATTTTAAGTCATAGGTTACAACTTTATTAAATTTAACACAGTGGAGAGGTATTACCCTCCCTGCCAACTATACTCTCACATACCAGGCATTTTAAGTGGTCCCAATACAGGGTTACATGGCTACTACCATATAACCCACAGACTCTCCTCAGCCTAACCCTAGGACTCAGATCACTCTTCTGAATCCTATCACTGCATCGATTTCTCTGCAAGGGGAACAGAGGGTACTAAAGGGGGAACCTCTGTCCCCAAGGCCACAAGGTCCGCCCCATTGCAGAAGGCTCATCAGCAAAATGTCAGGGTTTGTTTTTTTTTTGCACTTCTGGGAATTGTTGCTTTTTTCCTTTTAACATTGGAAATCAGCTACAAGGTGTGACAAACTTACATCCCTACCAAGCACCACGTCCTATTCTTATTTAACTCTCCCAGGATGCCCCGAGGAAGGCAAAAATACCCACCAGGCCTGAGACAATTTGGCTCCTAAGGGAAGAAAAAAATCCTTTGTGACCCCAAAACAGCTTAACCCCACTGCATCTGCAATAACACAGCTCTGAAGCTTCCAGTTCAATGTGGGAAGAGTGGGGCTGCAGAAATGGGTCAAAATGAGGCTCCAGATGGCCTTGGCTAGGATTTAAGTTAATTAAAGGGATGCGTTAGGGACCAATCACTACCCTCCCTCTCCCAGCTGGCCAATGAGTGGCTGGAGACTAAGCACTGGGAGAGGCCACCTCTGCATCCCCCAGTGCATGTTCTCCTTCTCATTTCCACTGGGATCTCCCAATCACTGCTGGCCCCATCCAGTTTTCCACCCATTAAGGTAGGTGAGTGGCATGAACAGATTGACGGTACTGTTTGTGTCCCTTTCTATAATATTACTAGAACACATATATACACTTATAAAGTTTGTGGATGATACCAAGGTGGGAGGGGGTGAAAGTGCTCTGGAGGATAAAATTAAAATTCAAAATGATCTGGACAAAGTGGAGAAATGGTCTGAAGTAAATAGGATGAAATTCAATAAGGACAAATGCAAAATACTCCACTTAGGAAGGAACAATCAGTTGCACACATACAGACTGGGAAATGACTGCCTAGGAAGAAGTACTGCAGAAAGGGATCTGGGGGTCATAGTGGATCACAAGCTAATTATGAGTCAGTGTAACACTGTCGCAAAAAGCAAACATAATTGTGGGATGTATTACCAGAGTGTTGTAAGCAAAACACAAGAAGTAATTCTTCCACTCTACACTGCACTCATTAGGCCTCAGAAGGAGTATTGTGTCCAGTTCTGGATGCCACATTTCAGGAAAGATGTGGACAAATTGGAAAGAGTCCAGAGAAGAGCAACAAAACTGATTAAAGGTCTAGAAAACATGACCTATGAGGGAAGATTGAAAAAAATTGGGTTTAGTCTGGAGCAGAGAAGACTGAGGGAGGGACATGATAACAATTTCCAAGTACCTAAAAGATTGTTACAAGGAGGATTGAGAAAAATTGTTCTCCTTAACCTCTTAAATAATCACACGTATCCAGGAGCTGAGGCTTTCAAAAGAATATAAAATATATCAAGACTCAGAGTAAAGTCATGAGATTTGGCCATACTGCACAGAGGTTACTCCCACTCCTGCTTCTTCCTGCTACTCAGCTGGAGCAAATCCCAGCCTCCAGAACTGGCTCCTGTTCTTGTTTACAAAATGAAGCATGGTGCTGGCAAAGTGGGACAGAGAAGAACACTGCAAGCCCCAGAAAGGGGCCTTATATCACCCAATCCCTAAGTGTTTAGGGGCAAGAAAGGAAACCTGCACCTTCGGGAATCAGTTTAGGAATAAATTTAAAAGAAAATTTGTTTTAAAGTAGATTGAACCTGTCTTATAAAATGTTGTTGGTTTTTTTTTGGGGGGGGGGGGGGGGGAGATCAGGTGATGCTGCACACACCCTGAACTTCAGGGGAGAGGACTAAATAAAAGGTTCTGATTTTGGCCCATTGTCAGTTCAAACGTAAAACTATCCAAATTAAGGAAGTAATTAATAAAGGCATATTGCAAATAGAGAGATTGCTTGCAATATAAGCTAACAGTAAATGGATTAAAAAATCAGCCACAAAAAAGCAAACCTGAGAACTTCTGTTCAATTACTTTAGTTATTGATGCAAAGTATTAACAATTTCCTGCCTGGTATCTCTCTCATGCAGATGAAGCCTGTTCTGATAAACAGCTTGTACTATTTTTGTAGTTTAAAGTGGATTTGTCTTCCTGTTCCTATTCCCTGGATATCACAACATTAGAGCAGGATGTGTATTAAGGACAAAAGTGAACTCTCCTTTAAACCCCCAATACTGTTATTTTTATATCTATTTTAAATACAACAACTCTTTTCAAGTTTAATAGCAATAAAGTCTCTAACATTACTATAATAAAGTTTATAACATATTACTGCCCATAAACAAAATGCATATTTTCAATTTTGAAAATGTCTTCATCTCCTTGTTCCAAGTTGCATTATATTTTCAAATATGATATACTACTTTAATGTAATTGTAGATATTCATTTATATTTCAAGCACATCCACTGAATGCAAACATACTTGGCTACATGTGTACAACAAAAAATATCTTTAATGTATTTTCCTTACTACTAACTTTTAATTAGACTTCCTGAAGTAGTGTTTTTTTGTGAAAATAAAAATATTGCTTTGAATGAAAGATTTTAGGACACCAAGATTCATGGCCAAATCCTGCAGTCCATGGATAACTGTACCTGAGTAAGAACTGCAGGCCTGGGTCCCAGGGTATTTTAGATTTTAGGGGGAGAAATGTATAACCAGAACTGACTGAATTTCCATTGTCTAACAAAAGGTATTGTTAAAGAGAAAACGTATTTTCTCTTGCTATCTTTTCTGCCATTAGTAGTACAAATATGTGGTCAAGACTTGGCACAGTTTACTGCAAAAGAATGCTGAGGTAAGAACTTCGTGTGAAGACATTTGCATTCATCAGTATCTAACCAGCAATAAATTGGACATTCAGATAGATTGTATGTATTCTATTTCAGGTTTAACAGTATAATTCAGCTCTGATTTTCAATCTTAAATTGTTTTAGAACAACATATAGTCTTTGTGTAGAGACTATGCTGGGGTAGAGGGGCTAGCCAATGATGCTTCCTCTTCTGAAACTGGGGCAGCATCAGGTCTCCTAAATTGGGTGTAGGGTAATTTCGTCCTTCTTTTGAATGTGCTTGACAATAGATACAGATTAATGGATTACAGAGAGATAAAGTCTCAAATTAAATCAAGATAGAAAAGCTAACATACAATTTTTAAAAATAAGTCATTTAAATAACCTGGATTTAAATCACTCCATCTTGATTCAGAGCATAAAACTGAGTCAAAAATCCTGGATTCTATTCCTGATTTTGTCACTGACTCACTGTAAACTATGGACAAATCACTTACAGACTCATTTTCAGAGATACTTAGTAACCAGGCTTCTTATGCATCTGAAAGTCAGGTCATGAATCTCTGTAAAATAGGTGTAACTTGCAGGGGTTTTGAGAGACCTAGAGCGTTGTTTTACTTCTAATCTTGGATGAAAGATCATATTAATAGTAAAACAATCTTTAATAATCCCTCTATAAATTAAGAATGAATCATTCAATCTGGAGTGTTCAGTGCTCACAAAAGTGCTCTCTAGGCATATGGCGTACAATCTTCTGTGAGTCTTTGTTAATGAACTTTACCATCACTGCACTTCTGTCCCTGGGCCTCTCTTTGAGCAGAGTGTGACAACTAAGCCAAAGTGTTTGGAAAGTTTGCTTACAACATAGCACAATGTTAAAAAAATCACTACTCTGTAATTCTGCTTCTTCAAAGATGTTACCACCCAAGATCCTTGTCCTGGGGCCTCAGCTTTCTAGTGCTAGACTGGTCAGAGATCTCCAAGGTATTAGATTGTTGACACTGACAGTTGAGCTCCTCCCCTGGGTTCCTTCTCACGTCTGCCTCTTCCCCCTCTAGAACCTTCTAAATACACTCCCGAGGGAGCACCCCTAAAATTGCCAACTTACCAGGTTGCCTTTCCTTGCCACTGCTGATGTATCAGAGGAGGACCACTGCACCTGCTAGGTGTCAGTGTGCTATGACAGGAAAAAATATAGTTCTTATTCTACCTCGTATTGAAATGCCAAGGCAACTGTGATGATGTTTCAAACCTCTCATGCATGTCAGCCCTCCATGCATCTGATAAGGGAGTGACCAATGGCTTGAGAGAGATGGAGTTGCCTAAAAGTAGTTAGTGTCCTCAAAACAACTGGAGTAGTCATGTAAAAAAATCCAGTGCTCAGTCCCTGTAGGGAAGCTCCTTTGCTAATCATTAAGGGACTGACTGGCAGAAAATTCTAGAGGGAGCTGAGGCAGCGGTAATTGGAATGGAAGACATGGCTCAGACCCAATTGCCAGCGTCTCAGAGAATAAAGATGTAAGATCCAGGGGAATTCTACCTATCTTGTTAGTACTGGTGTACTATTATTTATGTATTACAGCAGTGTCCAGAGGCTCAGTTTGGATTGGGGGCTCATTGTGCTTTGCTCTGAAACAGTCCCTGGCCTCTAGATCTATTCTGTTCATACACTATCTTTAAAGAAGGCTAAAGCCACAAAACTCACTTTGATATCTCACTTAAGTCACAAGTCACTGTCTAGAATTCACAAGTGAAAGGTTGGCATACAAACTCAGTACAAATCCTCTAGATCTTTTCTATGTAGTTCTCAATTGCATTCTGCATTTCAAGTTATCTATTTCTTTTTAGGCATGGAAAACAATTTCTTAAAGAAATTAATTTTGGCTGTACTTAAGAAGCCATGTTAGATTCAGCAATCTGTAGAACATTTATCCTGATTTGATTAGGGAGATGGCATACAATCTATGCAAAAACTGCATTCTCTGCTCAAATACTGTATCAGGGTATCAATAACATGAGTTCATTGAAATCTATTCCTTTCTAGGAACACTTCACAGAAGTAATAAAGAATCAGGAATTTCTTTTGCTTCCTGCTAGTGAAATTGCAAAACTCCTGTCTAGCGATGACATCAATGTACCAGATGAAGAAGCCATATTCCAGGCTTTAATGATGTGGGTGAGACACGATTTGCAAAGCAGGCAACGAGACCTAGGAATGCTCCTCTCTTACATTAGACTGCCACTACTCCCACCACAGGTATAGGACTGTACAGTAAGGGGTAATAGCTTTAAATCTCTACCTGCTCAAAACCTTTCCTCACTGTGACTACCAGGGTACAATCCAGACCATTAGGGGGCGGTGTCACCCCTGCCTTACAATCTTGGGTGCCTTGCAATGCTTTGCTGAAGTATTAGGCCCACCTGGGACACTCAGAAACAGCCTTTACAGTATTCAAGCCACACCCTGAAGGTCTGTGTGCAACTGCAACCTGCCAGCCACCTTTGGGTTACACTGTGGCACCCACCACCTTTGGTTATTCTGCAGAGTGACCCCCAACACACACCCCAGTCTCAGATTTTCCCACAGACATGTATGTCTTGCTCAGCTCTCTCTGAAACAGTACATATATTTTAAATCTGCTATTCCTTTGTCTCAAATAGTTATTCAGACTCCTCAATTTAAAACACATCACATTAGTGTGCTGTGCTGTACCTCAGGGGAACACCCTGTTCATCCTTATAATATGATTGTGTGGTATCCAATGCAAAGTTTGTCACTTCGGGTGTCTTCAGAAGGCTCATGATGCACGGAGCATTGTTGTTATGGTAATCTTGTAGGTTGTAATTTTATGTATATAGTTTGAAGCTAAAAATGTGTCCTCATATCTTAAAACAAGCCTAGGCAAAACTCTCCAGGAGCAGAGGGGCAGTTCACACCTCATCATGGCATGTATGGGACAAACCCAGCCCAGTCTCACAGGAACAAAGGGCACTGGCCTAGGCAGCAACAAATGATCTGTTGGACTCTGGAGTGAGTCACCCCCCTTCCCTTGGTCAGTTTGGGACTACAATGAGGTAATGCTCACCTGACTATAAAGGGTGGGGGGGAGCAAAGCCAAGAGGGAAGAAAAAAACATGATAAAAGGGAGAGACATTTGCCATGCTCTTCCTCTTTCTTCCACCTCCATCTACAGACACCAACACCAGGAGACTGAAGCACTGATCAAAGGGGAGAGCCTGGCTGAATGGCAATCAGCCAGCATGTGGTGAAAAGCATTTAAGTTTGCAAGGGCACTGAAAGTGTTAAGATCAGCTTAGAATAGGTTTTGCTTTTATTTCATTTGACCAAATCTGACTTCTTGTGCTTTGACTTATAATCACTTAAAAATCTATCTTTTGTAGTTAATACATTTGTTTGCTTATTCTACTTGAAGCAGTGCATTTGGTTGGAAGTGTGTCAGAGACTCCCGTTGGGATAACAAGCCTGGTATATATAAATGTCTTTGTTAAACTGACAAACTCATATAAGCTTGCAGCGTCCAGCGGGCATAACTGGACACTGCAAGACAGAGGTTCCAAGGGTTGTGTCTGGGACCAGAGATATTGGCTAGTGTCATTCAGTTGCACAATCCAAGCAGCAGCTGGCCAAAAGTGCTCACTCATGTATCTGGGAGCAGCTTACATGCCAGAGGTTGTGCATGAACAGCCCGGGAGTAAGGCTAGCTCCCAGAGTCGAGGATTGGAGTGACCCACCAGATCACCAGTCCAGATAACACCAGGGGAATGTCACAATTAGATAAAGCAGTAAAAAGTTTATTAACTACAAATAAATTGATTTGAGTATAAGTAATGAGGTAAAAATCAGAAGTGGCTACAAGAAAAAAAAGAGATATTTATGAATGCCCAACAAACTATATTAGATTCAAGCAAAGTTTCTTATCACATTCTCCAGCAAATTACTGACCAAACTCTGAGGTCAGGACCCCTCACTCAGCATCCAGCACCTGCTTCCTTTTACTCTTCAGGTGCAGTGAATGTGATAGGCAGGGGGAGAAAAAGAGGCCCCTGGGGGTGTTTGTCCCTCCTTTTTATAGATTCAGTCCCCCTCTTGAAAAATATTTCCAGCTGGGCACTATGTGAAACAATGTTCCCTGCTGGCTTTTTTTCACCGGGTTGAGCCTTCTTTGTTTCCCTCCCAGCTTGATGACTCTGTTTATTGCTTAAGCAAATTAAGCCAAGCACACATTCCTTTGTCTAGGACATTCCTATTTGCTGATTTCTGTTTGGGCAGGGATGTGGTGTTTGGAACATGTGTTAACAACAATATACAGGTAAATCTTATAACTTTACATAAAATGTTGCCACAAATATTTTATCAGGATGATACTGACCAGCAAATTATGAGTTTTTAACTGATACCTGCAAAGACATACTTTGTACAAAGATTATTACAGTAGTGTGTCAGGTGTTAATACAGGGGAGTATTGTGTCGCACACACACAATTTACAGTTTTGGGAAGGAACATATTTTTATACTAAAAAGATTTGATATTTTGGTAAACAGCCAAGTAAATAGTATTGATTTGCAATGGTCCAATAAACAGATAAAAAGGATATCATATGGCCAATGTAGTTATTCGTGCTGAAAATCTGCCCATTTTAAAAATACAAATCTACAGCATATCTACCTGAAATGTAGTGAGTTCTTTGCTGCATTTTCTCATCTAGTAACAAAAATTTGGATATCCTACAAACTCACTAACTTAAATTGCAAACCAGTTCGAAGAGTTTTTAAAACACTCAAAAATTGTATTATCCTTGAATTTTAGCAGCATACCGCACAACACAGAAACCAGAAATATACATTTAATTACGCGCATCATTACACAACCTTTAACACTGAAATGGACACTTTATTAAAGGGAGTCACAGAGACAGCTGTACAATTCCATAGTGAGCTGACATCTTATTACAGCTTTGTGATGTTTGTGGTATGAGACTGTCAATACATCCCAACATCAAACCATAATGTAATGTGTTGCAATGCATTATATGATATGCATTGTCAGGATATCACTTCATAATAACTGTATGGCTTTCGGATTCTCTTTAATATTTTTACTCTCTTCATTTCAACCATGCTAGTTGGTCAGAATCAGGGGTCGTTCCTCTTTCCTTCCTAGTTTTTTAAAGGGTATGAGCGGGGCCCTAGTCAGTCTGGTCTGCAAGTCAGAATATGAAGTGCTGATCAAACCTAGACTCCAACACTGTATGTGAGTTCCCAAAGAGCATAATGTTCTACAGTTGCAGGCTGGATATTGATATTGTACATATTTCATTTTAAAAAGATGTACAGACTTTTAATTAGTTCTTCTATTAGTAAAGTTGCCTCCTTTGGACAAGCTTCTGCTTGTAGTCAAGTCAAAGGGAATTTTGCCATTGACTTCAATAGGAGCAAGATTGCGGCTGCTTATAAGAATAAACAAATACCTTTTCAAGATTTTATTTTCTTATATTTACATTATTTTGCATCAGATAATTTATTTGGACTATGACACACCTCAAATGAAAGATGGGCCCAAGATAATTAGATCTGTGAGTTTGTCTCAGATATTAAGCCATATCCCATCTTTTATTATTTAAATGAGTATAGATCAATCTGTTTCATTTCTCAGTTACTAGCAGATCTTGAAAACAGCCCAATGTTCACGCATGACCTTGAGTGTCAGAAACTTCTTATGGAAGCTATGAAGTATCATCTCCTACCGGAAAGAAGGTCCATGATGCAGAGTCCTCGAACTAAACCTAGGAAGTCTACAGTGGGTGCACTTTATGCTGTGGGAGGCATGGATGCTACTAAAGGCAAGTTTGGAAGTTTTTTCAGTTATTTTAGGTAATAAAATAATATTAATTTTTTAAAAATTAATAAATTAAAAATAATAATAAACCCAGATAATAATCGAAAAAGCAGTTATAGGGTTATTAGAAAGTTTCTAAACACAGAAATGTAATGATGAAAGAATAAAAGATCTGCTCACTCTGTGTTCTATCTTCTAGCAGGAAGACCAAAAGTTGTAAGTAATAGATTAATTTCAGAGGAGCACTCAAAAATTTAGAGGTTTATAGCAGAATTTTTCTGAAAAAAAAAGATAAGGAAATTACACTATTTCCTACCTGTGGCAAGTTTGGAAATACTGTGAAACAATCTTTTGTATATTGTTTTGGAACTTCGAGCTTCAGTCTCAACCAAATCCCAAAAGGTGAGAGGGAAAATATAGAAAAGTAAAAAAATTAACTCAATATTATTGGACCATTTTAAAAGTATCATCTATTACAGTTTCTAAACAAAGCTAATCCCATCTTTAAAATAAGAGAACCTTTCATTAGATTCTTGTTTTTTTTCCCACTCTTGCAACAAAAAGTCATTTTTCAGTACTGCAAAGAAAATTCTTACAGATTGTTGCTGAAGGCTAATTGTTACAGCTGTGTTCTACGTTTTGATACTAACTGTCTGGCCATGGCAGAAGAAAAACATGAGAGAATGGATGGTGGTTTAATTATGCTACAACTTTATTCACTTCAAATATCTGGGAATACCCATCAACAAATTGTAGAGTGCAGGTCCATCATCATTTGCTTAATCATTTCTATATAACCCCCAGGTCCCAGCCATCCCATTGTTGGGACTCCACTGCCTTCCCCTTATAAGAGGATTAAGGAGGGTAGAGGAGGAAGGAAGTTGTTTCCTGTAACAGATGTAGGTGCCATGAATTTCCCTTCCTCAGCTCCCATAAGGGCTGATTTCCTTTACATCCTTGTCCAATCCATTTTATCCAATAACTATACCCTTTCCATAACTAGAACCTTCACTGGACATATGCCACAAATTTTACTCACTAAGTTGGAACATTACAACCTAACCCCCTTGGCCCCAACCTACTGGGTTCCAAACCTGCTGTGGGGAAGGGGTGAAAAAGCTCATCCTGACTCGGTTAATCTGGCAGTGAGGGAAAAAATCCTTCACAGCCCCCAAGAGAAAAAGGCAACTAGTGTGATACTCACAATAGATCATGAAGGGACCCTGTCCTTTTTTTCTAGATTCTATGGGGCAGAGGGGGAAGTGCTCCCAGCCTGATCCAAGTGAAGCAGAGCTTTATTTGGGACTGCATGAAATATAAATACCACCAACACCACCTTCCACTTCCCCAAATCCTTTCCAGCTATTTCCTGCTCCTCCTTTCTCTGCATAAGTAAACTTTCCCCCCTTCTTCTACCTCTGCTGCAAATTGTGGAAGGATCCCTTCGAGGTGCAACAAACCCTTTTCTTCCAACCAGCTGGACAAGAACCCAAAGCATACAGTGTGGTGAGAACATTCCCACACCTGAAGTCATGTTCAGTCATAATGGCATGTACACAACCAAAATAAATCAAGGAAATATCACTTAGCAGTTTCTTTCCACAGTCCACATCCTATTCTTTAATGATTTACTAAGAATTATACATAGAAATGTCATTCAACAGCATTCTGTGACTAAGCCTTTTCAAACTACTAAAAAGAGGCTGGAAGTACAAGTTCATATGGACTGCAATACTTTTATGTATGTCACTTTAAAAATGGAATAGTTCATACATCATACATGCTAATTAATGTTCTGCAGGAACCTTACCCTCAGACCTACAGTGCGTGAGCCTGGAAATACAATTATTCCAAAATGTCATAGGGTTACGTCACGGAGCTTCCACTCTTCAGAAAATAAGAAGCAAGATAGGATGTTATAATTAGTTTCAAGACTAGTGATTCACTTCTTTATTACATTTTGCTATATGTAATGAACATTAATAGCATTTCAAGACAGTTGCCCATTCCACTTTCAGGTTTTAAAAGTATTACGTATAACTGAGTTCCTTTAAAAATTACAGCTCATCTCCTAAACATCAAATATCCATAACAGCTAGTGTTATGAAAGAGCAAGAAAATGGTTATCATAATTGTTTGTGTTTCCTGAAGAGTCTGAAATAATTATAACTCTACAATCTTTTAAATGTGAAGCACACATGATGGCACCTATCACTTGATAAAGGAAAGAAACTGAGGCTCTTTCCTGAAGTCAGTTTCATCAAACAGAATTATATTGTAATGGCTGGAGTGATATCTGTGTTTTGGTGTACAATGTTAAGCATTAATGAACTGTGTAAATCATCTGCTACCAAGAACTGAAAGCTTAAAGATAAACTGGTTTCCCCTCCCCCCAATAAAAAAAATTCCAATTTGTTTTCAAAGCAAGGACTATAAAAAGAAAGGACATTTTTAATGAACATGTGTACTTCCCATCAGTGACTCTTTTTACTCATTATCTTGGAAAAAGTCCATTTGTTTGAACTTTCGCCTTTTGATGGTTAGGAAGTCAGTATTTCCTCACTTCCCCACTTTCCCATGACAGCTGTGACTCACATCTTGAGCCTGCATTGGATTTGTAAGATAAAATCAACACCTAACTACTGTACACTAGTACAACAACATGTGGAATGGGAGTACATTATCACCTCTACCAATAATGCACTTCTGTGAGGAGAACAACACCCCCCCCCCCCCCAGCTCTAGCCAGAAAACCCAACAACTTATGATACCAGGCATACCTGGTACCATTCGTGTTTATCAGAGGATAGTGTGAAACAGCTCAAAGAAAAATCAAAACTAGGCTTATTTGCTGAACTTTTCAGAGGTGCCTAGGTTTCCAAATCCCATTGAATTTGAATGGGTGCTGGGTGCCTAACTCCTGTAGGTGCCTCTGAAAATTACAGCTGGTATGCACAGTTACACTGTACACAGTTAATGTAATTTCACTTACTTTTAAAATTAATGGGTTGAATGTTTCTTTAAATCTTTTGAAATAATCAGACTGGAGGACTTTGGGAAAGCTCACTTATTAGGAGAGCAGAGCAAATGGGGAGAGGTCAAAAGAATGAGTAGTAAATAGGCAAACAAAATGAAAAGAGCAGTGAAAGAGGTAGTGATGTTATGCTATACAAAGCATACAGAATCTTTTATAAGAGAGAAGGCAAATACACGTATTTATTGAAAATACAACAGTTAGCATATGCTTTTTAGTTACACACACATCATGCACACAGTCCTGCCAGTTGATGTTTTATAGTTACCAGTCTGTTGTGGCTCAAGCCAATCTGATGGCCGGTTATACTGAGCACGAGTGAGGAGCTGGGCTCAGTCGGTCGCGATCCGATGCTCCTAGAGTAGTGGCAAGATGAATCCAAAATCCCATGGCAAAGCGCCCTATTCTTATAGTTCCTTTTCTCTGTTGAAGTTTGTGGATTTTGCTGTGTCAGTTGTGACAGGCACTCCTTAATTGGTGTTATCATTTGATGTTAACATTTCAAAACACCTCTGAGAAGATTATCCCTCCTGTCCTGGACTGATTTAATCACTTGTCTTCAGGCGGGCTAGCCTTCACCTCAGGGTCCTCAGTTTGCCCTTCCTCAATCATGGATACGCATTGATGGTTCTCTGGCAAGGATAAATCTCCTTAGGCGACTTCGCCTCTCCTTTCTTGACCATCTGGTTAACAATGACCTTTACACCTTAACTTTTCCTGATGCATGCATTCCTCATTCACACAGTCTTTCACAGAAACATTCAAAGGTAGCAGAATACATTGTAAATTAAGTCTTGCTAAATCTTATAACTGGAATGATTTTAACTGAAATGATTCACATTGGCTTCAAGCCCTTAACATTTCTCTCATCTGTTTATCATAGACATAATACAAAACCCTGTCTTTTACTAACTAAACTTTATAACAGATCCTAATTGTAATACATACGGGAAACAGGATCCCAGTCTCAGATGGTCATTCCTTTCTGTTATTCAAAAAGTGTGGCTGGCAGAGTGAAATCAAGGTTTACATCAATTCTTACAGTACAATTATAAAATTCTGTCCCTACAGTGAAAAGGATATACAAATTCAGAATAAAAAAGGAGAGAATAGGGAAAAGGAAGAATGTTTATAACTAGGAAAGTGGAAAAAAGATCAGAAGAGAAAGGGAGGGGGGAGCCAAAATATAAAAAAGATGAACCATTTTAAAATGTTATTTTAAACTTCTTGATCTCTTTAGTTCCATTGCCCCACTATTGCTCCAATGTATTTGGATCAGTATTTCCAAACAGGGTCTGGTAGGCAGCGATGCTTTCCATGGTGTTAGTCAGAGCAGTAGGGATTAGTCAGATTAATTTCAAGAGTCATTGGATTTTGAAAAGCATGCAACAGCCACCAGAAGGAGATAAAAAGAGAACATTAGATATTGTTCTGGTTATTTCAATACACTTAACAAGCATAGTGGTGGAGTCACTCCTGACTGGATTTGTGAGAGCACTGTGCATCAAATTCTAAACCTTCTTTCCAGTTTCTTCCTGCTGTTGTGTTGGTGCCATAAACCATACTTTAATTGCTAATTACAGGGCTTGTGGTACTTGCCTTCACTTCTATCAAAATTAGTAGATTTTATTCACATTAGGGGACAGGCAGAAAATCAATTTTCTTTTTCGATATGATTGCCTTCAGGACCACGTGAATGAAACCACCCAATCATGCTAGAAGGTATCTTTGGACTCATAGGTATGATTAACAATTGCCTCCTGCCTACCTTAGTTATTGGGCAGTGGCCTCCCTGATGTGTTAAATCAGCACATATGGAAGCAACAGAAGCTACTGAATAACTGACAGGAGTCATTGCTTTGAAATGTGTAAATTTTGAGTGGTATGGAGTCAGGGTTCTAATAATAGAGGTAGAAAGGAACCTTTCACTAAAAGCATTACAAAAACACAGCAATGTAAAAAGAAAAAGTGAAAATACTTATCATTATTGCAGATATGGGATTATTTCAAGGTCATGACATGGTTGGAATTCATGGTAACCAGCAGTGTTCAAGCACACAATTTTACCTTGTCTATTTTTAATAAACTAAAGCATATATCATAAATGCTGTTTTGGATGCACATGCAGGACTCAAATGCATTCATAAATATATTAAAGGCAGATATTTAAACATGGGATCTCCAATTTTTCTTATGATTGCAATTATTTAAGTACGAATATTGCTAGGCACCACAGTGTCTCGAGATACCATATTCATAAGGAAATGAAGAGAAGAAAACCTCACAGAAATAAGAAATAAGAAATAACTCATGAATTTAACAACTTAGCAAAATTAACTATAGCCAAAACATTTGTTTACATCAAATTCTGCAGTCTCTAGTGCTTGATTAACTTTCATATGCCTGATGATGCTATACCAATGCATTTAATCTGGCTGTCTCAATGCACAGCATTGTCAAAGCCTTCAAATTTAGTAATGGTATTCGTGAGGGGGGGATGGGTTGGGGGTGGAAAGGCTGTTGGAATAGAAACGATGGAATGTTAAACACAAAGAAAACAAGAAAAATACCTGTGGCACCTTAGAGACTAACAAATTTATTTCAGCATAAGCTTTCATGGGTTAAGAACCCACTTCATTGGATGCATGGAATGGAACATACAGTGAACAGATATTTATACATTCAAAGAAACATGAGACGGTGGAAGTGTCTATACCAATGTTAAGAGGCTAATTAATTGAAAGGAACTGTTATCAGTAGAAACTTTTGAAGTGATAATCAACAGGGGCCATTACAGACAGTTGACACAAAGGTGTTAAGGGGGGAAATAAATTTAATTAACTTAATGACCGAGCCATCCATGGTCAATATTCAAGCCTAAGGTAATGGTATCTAGTTTGCATATTAATTCCAATTCTGCAGTTTCTTGTTGGAGCCTGTTTTTGAAGTTATTTTGTTGCAAAATTGCTACTTTTATATCTGTCATTGAGTGATTAGGGAGGTTGAAGTGTTCACCTACTGGCTTTTGAATGTGATGATTCCTGATGTCAGATTTGTGTCCGTTTATTCTTTTGCGTAGCGACTGTCCAGTTTGGCCAATGTACATGGCAGAGGGGCATTGCTGGCACATGATGGCATATATCACATTGGTAGATGTGCAGGTGAACGAGCCCCTGATGGCGTGGCAGATGTGATTAGGTCCTATGATGGTGTCACTTGAATAGATATGTGGACAGAGTTGGCATCGGGCTTTGTTGCAAGGATAGGTTCCTGGAATAGTGTTTTTGTTGAATGGTGTGTGGTTGCTGGTGAGTATTTGCTTCAGGTTGGGGGGCTGTCTGTAAGCGAGGACTGGTCTGTTTTCCAAGATCTGTGAGAGTGAGGGATCATCTTTCAGGATAGGTTGTAGATCTTTGATGATGCGCTGGAGAGATTTTAGTTGGGGGCTGAAGGTGACGGCTAATGGCGTTCTGTCAAGTGACACCATCATAGGACCTAATCACATCAGCCACGCCATCAGGGGCTCGTTCACCTGCCCATCTACCAATGTGATATATGCCATCATGTGCCAGCAATGCCCCTCTGCCATGTACATTGGCCAAACTGGACAGTCGCTACGCAAAAGAATAAACGGACACAAATCTGACATCAGGAATCATCACATTCAAAAGCCAGTAGGTGAACACTTCAACCTCCCTAATCACTCAATGACAGATATAAAAGTAGCAATTTTGCAACAAAATAACTTCAAAAACAGGCTCCAACGAGAAACTGCAGAATTGGAATTAATATGCAAACTAGATACCATTACCTTAGGCTTGAATATTGACCATGGATGGCTCGGTCATTACGTTAATTGACTTTATTTCCCCCCTTAACACCTTTGTGTCAACTGTCTGTAATGGCCCCTGTTGATTATCACTTCAAAAGTTTCTACTGATAACAGTTCCTTTCAATTAATTAGCCTCTTAACATTGGTATAGACACTTCCACCTTCTCATGTTACTTGAATGTATAAATATCTGTTTACTGTATGTTCCATTCCATGCATCCGATGAAGTGGGTTCTTAACCCACGAAAGCTTATGCTGAAATAAATTTGTTAGTCTCTAAGGTGCCACAGGTATTTTTCTTGTTTTCTTTTTGCTGACACAGACTAACATGGCTACTACACTGAAACCTGTCATTAAACACTAAGGACCATCTGATGTAGTTTAAAGTTTTGATAATTATGCTTTTAACAGGTACTACTACAATTGAGAAATATGACCTTCGAACAAACAGTTGGATACAAATTGGTACCATGAATGGTAGACGATTGCAGTTTGGAGTAGCAGTAATTGACAACAAACTTTATATTGTGGGAGGAAGAGATGGCCTGAAAACCTCTAATACAGTTGAATGTTTCAATCCAACTACCAAAGTTTGGACTATAATGCCTCCTATGTCAACTCACAGACACGGCTTAGGTAAGAGTTAGAGTTACTGTACAATATATATTGTACCACGTTTACAGATTAATACTACTGATTTTAAGAATCATAAATGTAAACGTTAACTGTTGCCATCATTTTTTAAAATATTTACCAATGTTTATACAGGATATTTTTCAAATCCATCTACTTTCCAACTGCTATAAAATTCTTCCTTATTATCCTAACAAACTCGCACTGGCCTTCCAATGCTAACTTTGCTCTGAACATTTGCAAAAATATATACAAAGGTAAAAGTAACAAATTAGTAGGAAATTCTAAAATCCCATTGACTATCTAAGGGATCTATTTGCAATACACGATGGACCTTGCAGATGTCATTGACTTCAATTAGTATTGGGAGTGCTCAGCACGTCTGAAAATAAGGACCTATAACACTGGTAAATATATTTAATTAAATATAAGTGTGCAAAGACTAATATATTTACAAACACCTACATCCTATAATCAACACACTTTACAACACCCAATAAATTTGTCCTTTCAACTGTATTTAGAAAAATATTCTTCTACTTTACCAATTATCCCATTGAGAGAAAGCTTATACAAAACTTAATGTGCCTTGGGACTATATCCCTCTATACATCTTTAATACCTATGTGAAATCAACAGTAAACATACAATTGTGTGTTCTCATTACAGAACAACAAAAACAGGGACAAATTTAAGGCTGGGTGGGCAATATAAGTAGGATTTTTAAATGCTGAAAATCCTTCTTTGGGATAAATTGTAGCATGTGAATTGAGAGGGACAATTCTAAAATTCTAGAAATTCTAGGGACACAATTTCTATTTCATGAAAATCTTTGAGCTGTTCATGAAGATAATCATTACAGTAAACACAATAAGAATAATAATTTAAAAACTCAAATGACTGCTGAGATTAGATGCATAACCATTCAAGCACCCCAGGTTTCATGGCATGTATTACCTTTCCACCAAGTATCCTGTACTGACATCACAGCTTAGTGCTCTTTCAGGTCTGTCAACTTTAGAACGATTTGCTTCGATAAGACAAGTAGGACCTATATATATATATATATATATTATATATAAAAAACATAAAATATGGTGGAATCCTAGCCACAATTAAATCAATGGGAGTTTTATTATTGAATTCAATGGGGCAGGATTCACCCAGTATATAGGCTATAGCTTTAAAACCCGAATGCTTAAAGTTAGGTTCCTAAATCAGCCTGATTTTCAAAGCTGTCTTGAACCTATAGCTCCTATTAGCTTCAATTATATTTTGTGTCTTTGAAAATCAGGCGATTTATATTTAGGCCTGTAAATATGGATTTAGAAGCCTAACTTTAGGCATCCAGATTCAAATGAAACAAACAAAAACAAAATATAATATAAAGCATACTAAACAATATGAAGGACCATCCATCCGTAAAAGGAAATGAGAAAACTTAAAGGCTCCATAGTAGCTGAATGAACTTGTTCCTGTACCGAAATGCATAGCATCAATGAGCTTACGTGCAACTTCTAAACATATTAATAAATACTACTACTACTACTACTACACTGAAGGGTTCAGTACAAATGGAAATGGCCAAACCCTGGAGCAGGGAGTGTCCATGTTAAAACTGCTTCCCTGATTATCTATGAGTGAAAATCAGTGTTTTCCCAGCAGAAATACTGTATTTGCGTTAAGTGTATGTGACGTTCATTCTGCTCAGTGTCATGCAGATTTTATATAGATTTATATGAGGTGATTTTTCTGTAAAGACATTTTTAGAGAAATGAAAAGCCATAACTATAGCAGGCAATGACTGTTAGTTACTGAAATGTTCTAATGTCAGACCTATCTAATTTTGTCCCTAATTCTATTTTTCAAAGGCGTAGCAATGCTTGAAGGACCAATGTATGCTGTTGGCGGTCATGATGGATGGAGTTATCTTAATACAGTAGAAAGATGGGACCCCCAGGCACGGCAATGGAATTATGTTGCTAGCATGTCAACTCCTAGAAGCACAGTGGGGGTTGCAGCATTAAATAGCAAGTATGTAAACAGACAAGCTGAAGGACTTAGGGTGGATTGGAGGGTTGTTTACTTACTTTTGCTCAGCTGTGTGTGTGTGACAATTTACTTCCAATATTTAATAATTTCTTCTCTGAAGAGAATTTAAGATTGTATAATAGCAAAAAGACATATCATCCCAGACCACAGAACCTCAAAAAGTTATTGTGGTAAATATCCTTTCAAATTTTCCCTTCATAAATTGTATCTTTATGGTATTTTAGCTATTCATAGTTATGCTAATTTGAAATGATACCACAATCATTTCAGAATTTTAGATTTTGGTCTTTTGATCTATTAGCTTTTTGAGAAATGTTTTCATTTTACTTCTACCCTCTAAAATCAGCAATAGAGTGCTGGTACAATGTCTAGAAGGAGCCACAAGCTGAAAGCAATACTTGCCCAAAAAGTAAATAACCATTGTAAACCTAAACCCCACCATCCCCTTCACTAGCAAGTCCAAAATCAAGAATAGAACAAGAAACAAAGGGAAAATATTCAATACAGCGAGAAGGAAGGAAAAGTTTTAATCATCAGCTTTGAAATAATTTATCTCCCCAGAGCCATAGTTTTTAATCTTGTCAGGGTTTATATAGCCTTTCTTCCATCTGATCTAGACAAATTGAGTTCCAGGCAGTTTATTGTGCTTGAGTCTTTCAGATGAGAATTTAAAATGGACGTTCTGTGTATGTTTCAGAGACACTACAGATCCCCAGGAACTTTGCACAAAGACAGACATTCTATCCATGCATCTTTAGCTAAAAATTGCCCCTCCACCCAGTATTATGTAGTGAACCACACTTTATTTTCTTTTATTTTCCAATTTAATAAGGGGCTGCTGCATTTCAGTGGTTGGTGGAGCAATTCCTAAATTGATATATGGTAGGATCAATTTTATCCTCCATTCCCCACACACCAGTCAGGAAGGAAATTGGAAAATCAGGTGAAATGGCCCAGCTGCTTTTGGAGAGAGGGGGTTGATTCAGGGCCGGTGCAAGGAAGTTTCACGCCCTTGGTGAAACTTCCTTACACCAGCCCTGCGCCCCCCACCCCCGCCCCACCACGGCAGCCAGCTAACGCTGCCCCCCCCCGGCAGCCAGTTCCCCCGCCCGCTGCAGGTAGCTCCCCCCGCCATGGGCCACGGTGGCTCCCCACCCCCCCTGCGGGCCGCGGCAGCTCCCCCCCACCCGTGGAGAGCCGCCCCCTGCCTCCCAGTTCCACGCTCAGCCGCTGAGCCGAGCGCGCAGCCGGGAGGCAGGAGGCAGCCACGGCGAGCCGCCCCCTGAGTCGGGAGGCAGGACTCAGGAGGCAGCTGTGGCGAGCCGCCCCTTGTCTCCCGGCTCCACACTCAGCGGCTGAGCAAGCGCCGGCCCTGGGTTGATTCTATGGAAACCTATAGATATGATGTTTTGTGGGGCATGGATGAGCATGAAAAGGTCCCCTGGCTCACACCTTTCTGCATCCCATTCTGCCAAATCCATGTATATAGCTTTCAAATTCAAGCAAATTATAACCCAAAATATGCAATGGCAGAATGAAGCTGGGAAATTACCTTGAGAAAAGAGTTTAATATATATGTTTACTCAGAACATTTTGAGAAGCAGAACTGGCTATTCAAGCCCATTTTATCACAGAGGAAATACCTTGCAGACATCCTCAGTATAAATTTTACAAGAAACTCCTCTTAGTGTCTTCTACATTGATACACAGGAAATCCCTTTGCTAAAGAGGAAATCCAGCCCCATGCTGTCTCAGGCCTCAAGCACTCCTGAAACAGGCTGCCTGGCTCCAACCTGACCTAAATTATGTCTGTTAGTTTTGTGAGGTAATCTACTGCACAACAGGGGATATGATGAGATCAACTGTGATTCATTTAGCTCCTACTACTGCCCTCCAACTTGGTGAAAGGCTTCCACGTAGACTTTTAAAGACTTTATCCCTTGTTTCCCCAGGATCTATTTATTTTAAAGCAGTGGTACTAAAATTAGAATATTTGACCATCAATTATTAACCACACCAGAAAACATTCTAATTGACTTTCAGTATACATAATGTGTTTTGCCCAAGGAAACACCTAGGAACAATACCAGTTTGTATTGGTATTTGGTCTTTCCCCCTCAGAGAACGGGAGAGGTACATCTTATATTTAATTTTTAAAACATGTCCATCACATTGCGCCTGGGTATATATTCTTACATTAAGAAAATATATCATTCAGGTATATACCTCCTCAGCCAAACAAATGTGCAAGGAGGAGAGGTGAGCTTTATCCATTGCCCTGAATTCAAAAACTCGAGCTTTGTAGGGTCCAACCTATGAAGAGTGTGCCAGAGTCAAAGAAACTGCCGCGAGCATACAAACGTTAAAATGTAAGTGCTGAGAGTAAGAAGTTTCGTTTGAACAAACATTTCCTGACTGGCTCTAGTGAGACTATATCATCTGATTTCACCTCTAAAGATGGTTTTCATGGAGATAGATGATGGTTTCTCTGGTGTGTAGGATAATCATCATGCAAGGTTTGAAAGATCAATGTGACCTTGAAGAACTACATCTAAAAGTGAATAGGACTCTCATGCAGTCTTTCAAGCACACATTCAATTTCCCCCACTCAGCTACCATTAAATACATTGCTCCCTTCTGCACCAGATATAACGTCTGAGCAATCTGCAAGTAGCAATTGTACAAGTCTAATCTGGAACCGAAAGAGGCATGGATAATAGATAAGGTTCATATCTGAAATAAATTCTCACACTAATCACCATCAAGCCAATGCAGCTGCCTGGGAGCAACCCCCAAGGAACAGTGGGAAATCCAGAAGGGTCCCAGGATTTAAAAAAGTTATTGACAAAAGGCTGAAAAATATCCTGAGTCATGGAGCAAGCACCATCCCCACCATATTCTCTGCTCCCAACCAGTCAGCATCATGTGTGTCTTACCTGGATTGAACTTCAGTCAGGTCATTTTAATCCAGGTCCTAATGTTAGCCAGGCACCGGAAAAAACAAGAGACACCATACTTTTGAAAGGAAAATGTAATCTCAATACTAATGGCAACACAGTGCAAACTACGTCACTGTGTCCTCCAGAAGCTTCACACAAGTTTAAAAGAAAGGATGATATAACAGGTACCTGCTGAAATCTACCTTGAGGTCTTTCAGACACAGGGAATGATGTGTCAAATAATTTAACTGATATAAGATTCAGTTTAATAAAGTTTTAAATTACTAATGGAATAATAGCTTGTTTAACAATGCCTTGTTTAACAAGTCAACCATCCAAAAATAAACATTTGTAGCATCTGTAGGAAAACTATTATTTTAAGACTACCTATTTCCTGTTTTGTCTCTTCAGATTATGTTTAATGAATAGCTCATATGTGAAAAAGCTCTTTAATCTTATTTTTCTTTTCTATTCTATTTAAAATACTTAATAGTGAGACATGCAAAAATATGGTTGCATTCTTTTCCTTTGAGATTAGAATCATATTCTCCAAAATGCATTATGGAAAAAGAACCCTAGTGCATAGTTAGTTCCAAATTTCAGTCTGAGAGATTATTTTAAAGCATTTTAAGTGAGGCTAAACAAATAAGATCTCTATTAAAATGAATGAGTGAAGACAGAACATATGTTTACAGCACTGGTTTATCCTCGTGTGGATTATTCTAGGTTATATGCTGTTGGTGGACGGGATGGCAGCTCCTGCTTAAAATCCATGGAATGCTTTGATCCTCATACTAACAAATGGAGCATGTGTGCTGCAATGTCTAAGAGGCGAGGTGGTGTTGGTGTTGCAACGTACAATGGATTTTTATATGCAGTGGGAGGTCATGACGCACCTGCTTCCAACCACTGTTCTAGGCTTTCTGATTGTGTGGAAAGGTAAGGATTTTTTTTTTTAATCTCTGGAAACAAATTTACTTACAGTACAACAAAGGAAATCCCTTAGCTTGGAACATTACACTTGAAAAATATATTGCAAAAGTAAAATGATAAAAATGCTAAGGGTCTGATTTAGCTGGCAAAAGTAAGGAAATTCATACCCAGGGAAGATGCTCTACTCTGCATTCACATTATTAGGTGTAGGTATTGCTTTATAAAATCTATGGCTACAGACTATCTATCTTATGTATTTAAGCTGTATAATTAAATGGTCAAAGCGACAAAGAGTCCTGTAGCACCTTATAGACTAACAGATATATTGGAGCATAAGCTTTCGTGGGCAAAGGCCCTCTTCGTCACACACATGTGGTGGAAATTTCCAGAGGCAGGTATAAATATGCAGGCCAGAATCAGGTTTGAGATAACAAGGTTAATGCAATCAGGGAGGATGAGGTCCACTGCTAGCAGCCAATCTTGAGGTGTGAACACCAAGAGAGGAGAAACAGTTTTTGTAGTTGGCTAGCCATTCACAGTCTTTGTTTAATCCTGAGTTGTGGTGTCAAATTTGCAAATAATCTGTAGCTCAGCAATTTCTCTTTGCGTCAGCTTCTCTTTGATTGCATGTATAATCTATCATGGCTAATGGAGGACTCACTCATCCCTTTACAAAGCTGTTTCAGAAGCACATTAAGCTTCATCACATTTGGCAATTTCCCTCCTTAAATTATTGTTCTTCAAAGGTGAGCTTCATCCCTATCCAGATACCCAACTGGAGGCCTATGCACCATTTAAGTCTCACTTAAACCCTGAAAGCCATGAACTAAGTAAGAACAGCAACAAGATATTACAAGATAGTTGCTGGGTATGTAGGATTTATTGAAGAAAAGGTTTCAAATTAACCCTTTTATGCATATGAGGTGCTACAGCAGATGTACAGAGTCTCAGAAAAATGCAGAGACTGGACACATATTTTTAAGAACAATAATATTGTTATGTTATGTGCTACGCCCCCCCGCCCCCGCCATCATCCCAGTTTGCAATATGAGCTAGGATAAGAGTATGCTCATACCCTGCTTAAACAGTGACTTGTCTGGACATTTAATTAGCAGTATTGGCAGTATGTAGAGAGAACTGTTGGGAGTCTCCTGCAGTGCGATGCTTTGAGAAAGGCAAGGGAAACACTGGTGAACACGTAAAACACCAGAGGGGATAAACAGAATGGTTAAATTCTGCTTTCAGTTATAGCGATGTAAATCTGGAATAATTTAACTCCGGGGGAATTGAGATTTATACCAGTGTATCCTGAAGCGATTGTATAGGCAGTAGCAAACTGAAAACTCATGTTAAATTTACCGTATGTATTTTGAGTTGCCGACTTTTGTAAAGATAACTATTTTAAATCAAAATAAATATTACCTACATGAGAAATGTTTCACGTTTGCAATGAAGTTTACTTTAAATGTTAACTCTGGCTTGAAATAGTGGTTGCATGCTTTATGAGCAAAGGGGAAGAAGAATACATTGAAATATGCAGCAACTTATCTGATTAAGCTACTGTCACAATATTATTGCTGCACACTTCACATTATACAGCATGAAATAATGGTATCTAAGATGATAGGAGAATAGACAGGCAGTGACTATATCCTGTAAAATGAGAAGACTTTGTGTGTGTGTGTGCTTGAAGAGTCCTCTAGTGGCTAAATAAAATATTAAACCATTTTACTTCTGTCTCGCTCTGCTGGTAACTGTAATTGTCCATTAATCGGTTCATTTTCTTCTGTACTCTAGTTCATCTAATCTGAGTTGTTTAGAATTTAAAAATGCAATAATCATTATTTTACCTGTGACCAATTATTTTTCTAATCACTGTCATAAAATATCCTAGATATGATCCTAAAACTGACACCTGGACAACAGTGGCACCTTTAAGTGTACCACGTGATGCTGTTGGCGTCTGTCCTCTTGGGGACAGATTATATGCAATAGGAGGCTATGATGGACACAGTTACCTGGACACTGTGGAGTCATATGATGCACAAAATAATGAATGGACAGAGGTAATGTCATATAAATAAATTAAAAACTTGACACTACACTAATTATTACAGGGACAATAGAGGTGAGTACATTAAAAACATAAATAATAATGTATATATGCTGTACATTGGGACATACAAAATCAGGATAATACTTTGTGTATGTATAAAATAATGGTAGTGCCTCATATCTGACATTCAGTTAATTCCCAAACAAAAACTATACAAGAAAAAGGTAAAAATTTGATAACGTGAATAAAAAGGTAGCTTTAATCAATGCTCCTAATATAACCACAGTGAAAGTAGAAGTGAAAGGTCAAAGCAAATACTTTAACTTTATAATGAACATACCGATTCTTTCGGTTCTCTCTTTCTGCCTAAAAATTAAGTTTCGCGTAGATTCATCCCGTTCTGTGGAATTTTACATGTTGATTAAAATACTGAAATTTGCATAGATTTAGTATTGCCTTGACTAATGTTTATCACCACTGCCCTCTACTGGCAGGTATTTTAAGATCTACTCAACTTTATGACTTATAGACCAGTGGCTCTCAACCTTTCCAGACTACTGTACCCCTTTCAGAAGTCTGATTTGTCTTGTGTACCCCCTAGTTTCACCTCACTTAAAAACTACTTGCTTACAAAAATCAGACATAAAAATACAAAAGTGTCACAGTAAGCAATTTTTCAGTAATAGCATGCTATCTTATTTTTACCATATACTTATGAAATAAATCAACTGAAATATAAACATTATGCTTACATTTCAGTGTTTAATATATAGAGCAGTATAAACAAGTCATTATCTGTATGAAATTTGAGTTTGTACTGAATTTATGCAGCCTGTTGTAAAACTAGGCAAATATCTAGATGAGTTGATGTACCCCCTGGAAAACCTCTGTGTACCCCCAAGGGTACACATGGTTGAGAACCAGTGTTCTAGACCACCTGCTATTACTTATAGTTGTCGGAGGTTCTCCTTTAGCTAGCATGTCCCATGCTTTTGGAGCACAAGAAACTGAGTTCTCTCTCCACTAACCGAAATCATGACAACTTTCATTAAAATTCTGCTAACAGCAAACATTGCATTTTTTTTTAAAAATCACTTGTTTGCATAGTTCTATTTAAACATATTTAATTATTTTACATATACTAGAAAAAACTGCTTTCCTTTGAATCCATGAGTGACAGATTACATGAAGTTAACTAAGCACAGAAATGTGTTTCCTCCTTTTAGGAAGTCCCTGTCAATATTGGAAGAGCTGGAGCTTGTGTTGTTGTGGTGAAATTGCCATGATGGATGTCCCTGGTGTGAAATAAACCCTGAGTACAGTTCCATAAAAATCATGTGACAGGAGGAGAAGAAAAGTTCCAGAACATATTACAAACTACATACATTCTCGCAGCTCTCTACTGGAGGAAGATGCAGATCTTAGCCATTATGTGGTTTGAGCACAAAACTGAAGTTTATCTCTATTGCACAGACAGGATTTTGCAAAACATGAATCATATGCAAGTATCAATATTTTGTTACACCTGATACACAGTAATACAATAATATGATTAAATGGAAGTCTATTATAAAACTTCACTTGTTGTTGTTAATAATATACAACAGCAGCTAAAGTGATAGATGTGTGTCACTGAATAAGACTTAATATACATTTTATTGTCCATATCAGCAGCAATGTTTATATGTTTAGAAAACAAGAAATTTGTATTTAAGTAAGTGAAAAGCAGACACTGGATAAAATAAATCTTCAGCGATAGATAACTGTGCAAAAGGCAATTTGAGAACTAACACTGGCAACAGAAAATCAAAGCAAAAGTTCCTTTAAAGTAAGTTTACATTTAATGACATCTAATTTCACAAATGAGAATATTTAGTGGATTTTTGAAAAGTATATAGAAGCAAATTATATCAGAAAATTGTGGAACTGATTCTATGCAAAATTACAAAACCTAGTTACTAATAATAAGTGTGATACTGTCTAACTTTTCATTCTTAAACACTATGGCAGAATAATAGTTTTTAGCAATATAGCCGATTAAATTCTCTAACATTTAAAAATAGCTGCCCAACAAGTCTGAAGAAATCATTCTTTTATTAAGTTTCTGCCACTGAAATGAAATCTCATGTATAAAAAAGATTGCTAATGTAACCTGCAGTATCTAAAATTTGGTAATTTGATAATGTATTGATATACACTACTAGTATCCTGATCACACAGTCAGTTTATTGCCCACTAACCATCTGTCAATATATTTTAAATAAATTTGGCTTTTCTTGGAATAATCAGCATGCATTAGACTTATCACTGGTAAAATGTTAGTGTAATTACATTAATCAAATATAGCTTACATAATGGAAAAATGTATATCATATTGATATGACAACTATGACCTCAGCTGAAGAGTGCCAGCTTCCTCACATGTACAGCTTAAAATGTAGTCAAGGAACATGTGTACTGTGTAACATTATGTACCATTAAAATAAGCATGTTTACATTTTATCTGAAACCATCTAGAATGCTAAGAATGAAGATAAACTTCAATGAATCAAAGGATGACTTGAAAAACAGCACATAATATTCAGCATGCATCTTTCATGTGCCAGTTTATATGAAGGATTTTTTTTCATTTTTGATAATTTTGTGTGCTAGAATTATACATTAGGGAATGTTATCATATATGTAAAATGTTCTATACCGTAAAACATATTTGGGTAGTGTTTATGTTAGCCTTTAAAACTCATAATTTCATTATGAGAAAAATTCAGGGTAAAATAGTAACAAATGTGCTTTATGAATATGTAGACAACTTTGGGGATGGAATGTTGCATTTTCAGAACTCTGCAATATGCTATTTTAACAGGGTTTATACTATATATAGTGTGTAGAAAAGTTCTAAGACTTAGCAACCATGGGATTATTTATAAAAAAATAAAATGTTTTTAAACTTGCAAATCAATTCACACAAATTATGTTTATAGTATGGCATGCTGAATTAAAATAAATTTTACTTTCTCTGCTAAGAAAGTCTCTATGCAATTTTAAACAGTATTTCAACAATTGTGTGATTCCTAACTTGCATGTATTTCCAACAGTACTAGTGACAAAAAGACATTTTCTTCCTAAAGTAGTTTTATATAAACGACCCAGTGTTGCTCGTAGTAGCAAGTCTCTCTCCTTTCTTGGTGATGCTGCATCAATATAGGTCATGTGTTCCTTCGAATAACTGAAAATTACATTAAGAGGAATAGAAAATCTTACCTAGCCCTCAGCACACTAGACCCTGCTCTCCATCAGGGATCTGTGCTGTACATCCTGCTCTTCTCTTGAGATAATCTCACTCTCTTGACATAACTGTACCGCATTAGGTTCAGGTAATAAACCAAGATCTACTCCTTCCTCCCCCATGTCCAAATCCTTTTAACATCTTTACCCCTCTATTCTGTGTGACCTCTAAGAAGGTTATTACAATGCTAATGCAGTCACATTAGAATCACTCTTCTATGGATGCAGGAAGCCTCTCAAGTGCTCCCAATACTTTGACAGAAAGCCCAGATGGTTCACTTGCAAAGTGCTAAGGGTTGCTATTTCACAAGTTTACTTAGAGGGGCCACTGTACAGTGCACTCCATGAAGCACATGGAATCTCACTTACTAATTACCAGTTTTGAACAGACTTCAAGTCTTTGGGTTTCTAAATCCAAATCACTTTGGAGTTATTCATTACTTAATCATCTGGCTAGTATCCAAGCAACAAAAGAGAAATCTGTATTTTTCCACAATTTATGTTTTATTACTATTCATGGAGTATTTATTTTACATGTATATTTAAATAGCTTTATAAAAAAAACAAGGACACACTCTCTCCACAATTTAAAAACTAAGTCAAATGTGGGACACACGACAAGGGCTCAGGTGCAAGAAGGGAGGGTGGGAGACATTGATAAAATCACTACTTTTAGCAAAATAAATGGGTCTCAGAGGGAGAGGAAGGTTCCTACAAGGAATGGGAAGATGGTCCAAGAATCTAGAATGGGGTGAAAGAAGGCACAGAGCAGCAAATTGGAGGATCGAAAAGAGTCCTTAGAAAGAAGTGGGGAAGAATACAGGAATATAGGGTCAATGCCAAAACCCATGTTTTTTTCTGGAAATGAAGGCAGAGGTGAAGATGAGGATAATTATAAAGACCTTTGAAAGGGAAATACGAAAGCTTAATGTAGAAAGCTTAATGTAGAAAGCTCAATGGGAAGCCACTGAGAGAATTCAAAGAGTACAGGTGACATAATCCCAGGAATAAAATAGTAAGATTTATCAAGGGCAATTCTCCAGCCTTTCTGTATATTCTTTCCCTCCTCCTCCAACCCCCAGTTTTGTTAGGAAATTACATAACCATTGAAAAGTGCACTCTTTTATTCTTCCTCATGTCAAGATACCACTCTTCCAGCTATTAATACATTGTATATTTAGAAAGAAAAAAACAAAAAGTGTGATGGTATTGTGATACTGATATAGCTTTAATTAAACTAACTGTAGTAAGCCAGTTAAGAGGGGGTTGAAAAAGGTACTAGACAGATGCTCTCCATGAAGCAAAGCTTTAGGGATACAACAATTTTTCCTTATCCTAAGGAAATTACTAGTTTAGCATTAGAAGAAAATATCTCTCCTTCTGTCGTGCTTTACCATTGTCGAAAGACATGGTGTCATGTGGTTGACTTTGTTTTTGAATCAGCATAAATTCAAAAGGGAGGAAAAATGTAGTGTTTAACTCACATCAAGCCTTTCAATTTCACAGACCCAAGGCAACCTACTACAGTGAGCCAAAGCCATTGAAATGGATCTCGCAAAACATATACTTGAATCTGGGAAAGCGTTTGATGAGATGGCCTCCTTGAAGGAGAACTAGACCAGATGCTGTTGAAAGAGGGAACATCTGACACACGCAGTATAACCTGCAGTGTGCCAATTGTAGAGCTTTCTCAAGTGAAGGAAGGACTGGATAGGATGGAGAAGAATGGAGAAGAATGAACAGAGAGAGAATGGGGTGTCCTACAGTGGAGAAAAATTAGTATTTCTGCGTATACCTAAAGAAACTCTCAATGCAGACACAGAGGGGAAAGGTATATTTTTCCCAAAGAAGAAAACTCTAATTTGTTATTCTCAATACTAAATGCAGCTAGTGGATTCTGGCAAGTTCCATTCTATTCTTACAGTATCTATTGACCAAAATCCCCATCATGGATTTTATGATTATTCTAATTCTACAGCTGCATTAGATGCCAGCTGCTATAGTCTTATTAGGGCATTATTCCAGTTTCAAAGGTTATTCAAATCCTGTAACATATCATTCCAGATGGCACTCAGACTCCAAGACCTGCTCTCTCCATGCCCATCCATAGGAAACTGCTTGCCAGTTCAGTTTAAACTGGGACAACATAATGTGGGGACAAAGGAATAGCCTGGTTGTAGAGAAAAGATCATAAGGGTGAGGATGGGTGGGAGGGGCTGGGGAAATTTGGTCTGTGTTCATTGACAAACACCACAATGGAGAAAGAAACATGATATGATAAGTAAGGGGAAATAACTTGTTTAAAATATATCTTTAAAATTTGATTTTGAAAAAAGTTTTTTTGCTAAAGGGATACTAAACAAGGTGAGACTCACCAGGACAAGTTTATTAATAGGACCCATTATTAATTCTTGAAAATCTTCAAAAAATTCTAATATTACTCAAAGTGCACATGTTGAGTTCCTCTTTCAAAAGAAAGTGGTGGAATTCCTGTTCTAACTGAAAATCTTAACACAACCTTATCTATGAGAGTTGACGTAAGTGCTTCTACAGATAACATGCTCTGTCTCTTGATAACATAAAAGCACTACAGAGGAACGAAATGAATGGCACTTGCCAGTAAATTTTAAAATGGAAACATGAATTCTCCCTCTTCCCAAGTCACATATTACTGGCACGGACGTGTACTGTAATCAAACAGAATCCGATTTCCCCAGGCCTACTTCTTCAAATCTCTAGCATGCTCAGACAGTAAACGATAAAAATTGATTTTTAAAAATCCCTCTTCAAGATAAAGAAAATGTTAACCTCTTTAAAAACAAGAAGGATTGAGACTACTGAAATGAATGTTTAAGAATGAAATCATGGTTACATTTGTATCCTGATTTATTTTTTAGGATAATTTATTTTTAGGGTGATGGGATGAAAGTCTACTGTAAATCTAGATCTGGAATTCTTGACAATCAAAAAGGGCAGTGAAGTCAAGCCTGGATTTCAATATTAAAACAGTATAATTAAAGTTATAAAAATATATAACAGAGATGGAACGGATTGAACACTAATCACCATTTTCTCCCAGACTGAAGGTATTTGTCTTCTGTTCTTCTACAATATTTGTAACTAACAATATTTGATAAATGCTGGAGAATGAAGGACCACAATCAAGGAAAAAAATAAGCTCTAGGGACTATTGGAAAGAGGTTGTACTGAGACCCCAATCCAGAAAAAAGAAGATGGAAATGAGAAAAATGTAAAGTGGGGCATGTGAAGAAGACTATAAAGCATCCTAAGGTGAGAGGAGAACATAGGTATCCCCTACAATGAGGCTTCTTCACTTCAGTTTTCCCATTAAAAAATCACGAGTGGATGAAATCTACAATGATGGCGGAAGTGACGACTGGCTTTCATCATTTACAGACTACTATATGGCAGCAGCACATACCAACCTTCTTACCTGCCACTCCATCTGCAAACTATTTCTGGAGTAAGGTTCTAGAGAAAGTGATCTTCTCTTACCTCTCTGACCCAGTACTGCATTATCCCCCTTCATCCTGATTCTCACCACTGGAGAGACTGCTACTTGTGCTGCCCCTCCTTCTTTGTCCCAATCACTGAGTTTCTTTCCTCTCTAAGACTTGTCTTGAAAATTCCCTTTTCTCTTTGGATTTTGAGTGACCCTCTTTGTAAAGCATTTTATGATAATGCATATTAAAGATGTCATATAAAATTCATTGTACAGTATGTGTAATATACCATTTCTCAAAAAGAGAGTATCTCCTCTGTGTCAGGCCTTCCACTGGCAGACCAGCAGTAGCACTGGTCACAGAATCAGAGTAATTAGAGACATAAGAGAACTATTGGTACAACTGATTCACTCCCCCACCATGTTGTATAAGATGGGTATCTAAACAACATAGAAACTATTATGGGCTTGGCAAAAGAACCTAAATAGAACAGATAGTTCTCTACAGAATGTGATGAATTGGCTTACCACAGATTTTTTTCTGTTGCCTCTCTTTTCTCCTTATGATTAGTTGCTGAAAGTTGGGAAGAATGGGTAACAGAGATAGGGTGTCTAGGGCCCTGATAGGAGTGTGTCTTGAGACTCACCAGGACTTAAAGCCATGAGCGTTATAGATAGAGAGTCTGCAACTACATTTAAAGTCTCAAAGGCTTTGTCCAGTGTAACATTAAGAAAGAAAGAACGTTCCAGATGCTCATTAACGTCAGCCCTATCAAAAAGGGCAAAGATACTTCTGCAAAGAGGTAGCGTGAATGTTATTTATTAATAGGTTAGGACTGGGTGCCGAGAGGAAATCAATAAAGGGTTCATGTAATCTAAATTCTTCCCCTCCTTCTCACTGCATTATGGTGCAGACATTTATTATGCGATCACAAACTATTTTGTTTCCACATAACCTCTGGCTCCCTAGGTGTCTTGATGGACAATGCCATGTGAGGCACCGGTTCAATATTGCTTTTATCTCCATCTTTCAATGTGTGGGCCTCATACTTTATTTATTGCTCACCATCCAAGCCCTGCACTAAATACAGAATTTTAAATTTTCTCATGGGCCTTTCTAGGCCCTCATCACCATAACTGTGTGCCAAACAAAAAATGTCACCCCTCTGAAGTAGGGAAAGAATATCCATATTTTACTGATAGGGAACTGAGTCCAGGAGAGATCGAGGCTATCGTGCATATGTGATCACTAATTTTTGATGCTACCCAGATTTTCACACTGCAAGTGCATGGGAAGTTTGGTATTTGAATCTCCCCGCCCTCGGTTTAGGAATTCTACTTTCTATGAGATACAATACACAACACTTGATATTTTATGTAATGTCCTTAATATGCAGCATCACAAAATGTTTAAAATGTTTAACAAAGAGTCATTCATAATCCAAAAAGAAAAGTGATTTTAAATTATACTTTAAAGAATGAAAATTAAAAAGTGAGGTGGCTGGAGAGGGAGCAGTAGCTTAAAAACCTCCTCTAAGTCAAAGGCTCAGTTAAACAGTACCAAATATTCTAGAATTACAGAAATTAGATATTGAATCAACCATTTTTGTGGTCTAGGCCATTACTATATCAGTTGTTCCTACTATATCAGTTATTCCTATACTACCTATTAATTAGAAGATTGGATTAAATAAAAGGTTAGAACTGTAAGACGTTTTCTGGGAGGTTTCCCAGTCTCAGGCACTGACAATTCATGGATGAAAGTTAAATAGTATAAACAGACCTGGATGAATACTATACTTCAGTGAATTTTGTTGCTTTTCATTAAGTATTTTATTCAACACATACTTTTGTGGTGTTCAGCAAAATCTTCTTGGGTGAACAGTATTTGTAGAAGAAATTATTTAACCATTTCAAAATTCAAATAATTGATTCAACAACTATTTTTCTGCTGTTTATCCAGTCATATCAAATAACTAAGAGACTGTTTGTTGACCTAAAGCATTAATTTATCTTTGAACTCAGCTCATGCAATGATTTTAACAGGAGTTAAAAATGCTTTGCTTTTATGTTCTCACATATTGCTGTGAGCATCTAAAAATGCTATCTGCCACTGTCATGCTTGTAGGTCTTTAGTTACACCTGAATGGGTAGAATCATTTTGTTCTGGTCATATTATTTTCTGTTCTAAAATACTGTTGGTATCAAGCAAAATTGTAAGTGTCTAAGACTCATTCTCCAAGATAATAGTGGGATATTTCTCCCTCAGCGGTCATATTCTCACCCCACTATGAACCCATACTCAAGACTATGGGATTGAATAAGCAGGTTACTGGTTTTGAGTCTGCAGCCTGGTTACTAAATATGCTCACAGTAGATTCTGTGAAAGTAGAATGAATTATATTGTAACTATAATTCATTAAAGAAATGCTGCTTGTTCTTGCTGTTTGTTGAAATATAGTTGTCAGGAAGAGAAACATGAAGGTGTGAGACAATGGGTCCTCTTAAACTAATGAGCTTAAGAGCTCCTACTGAGCTAGGAGATTGGTAAAAGTATGCAAATAAGATATGTATGTATATTTGTCTGTTCCTTATGTTAAGTTTGTCTCCTCTTATCTGTATATATAAAAGATAGCTTGTGCCTTTGTTTGGGACTCACATATCTGGGTGCATTGGCAAAGCGCTTTGCTAATAAACAGAGTGGTCTGACAAATTTTGTGAGTCTTGAATCTGACTTTGACAATTTGGAGGTTCCACCGAGATGGCAACCGTCTTCACTGGGGCCGTGTGACTCCTGACCGTTCTTAGGATGGCTGTGGCAAGCCGGCACCTGGGCATTTGGCCCAAGCGGTCCTCCGCCAGAACAGAAGGGTGCATGACCACAGTGAAGTCTACGCCATCGAACCTGTTGGTTCCCACTCTGTTCTGGTAGGGATCCCGGGATCTGACATCAGGAATCTGGTCAGGTAATTATTTCTGTGTTTTGTCCGGACTGAGGACTGTCTTGTGTCTGTGTCTATCCATCCTCCCTGTGGTGTGTTTGAGTCTGGGTGCCGTCTCCGTCTGGAGATCGGCTGACCAAAGGGTTCCTGTCCCCGTGGTCTGAGTGAGTGAAATCTGCACAATCGCAGCCGTACCGCACCTTGGTTAAAACCCTTGGTGTGAAAGCAAGGGCGATTGAGGCAGTAGCCTGTGGGCTCCTTTTGTGTGTTGCACCGGGCATCGCTCTGATGAACCCGATTTTCCTTCTTGTGTGATTGGTGTGTAAAGTCCTCCTGTATGGATAACCAGACGTCTAAGTCGGGACAGTTCCCTAAAGGACCGCCGGCTCATTTTATGTATTTTAGGAAGGGTCCGGACTCCTGTAAATGTCTGGAAAAATGGTCTAGGCTAACTCAGGAGAATCCCAAAATTCAGTGGCCACTGTTAGGATCTTGGGACAAAGACCGAGTAGGTATCTTAAAAGACAAACTCGGCCAACCTAAAACTTAATTGGCAAAAGGAGAGGTTGATTGTTTCATGCAGTGGTGGGAAGAGGCAAATCATAGGTGGACAGAATCAAAACTTGCCTTTCTTAAAGATTCAAATGATAAGTTAAAAGCTTTATTAGAAGCCTCCTCTCCCGCCACCAGACCAAGCGCTCCCCTTTACCCCGTTCTCCGAGAAGACCAGGATCGATCCCAACTCCCTTCATATTCCCATCTCATTGTGGGAAAGGACGAAGAAAACCCCTTGTTAAATTCTGGGGATGACGATGAGGAAGACGCATTAATTGGCCTGGCATCCTTGCGTCGGATCAATAGGCGGTCACAACAACTCCTAGGGGTCTCCAATTCAGACCAGTCCGGATCGTTCAATACCGCCCAGGCCCATTCCTGCGGTACCACTCAGACCCGTAAAGAAAAACCCCCGTTCCCCCAAAACCCTCCAGTCTGCCCGACTCCTCTGTTTTCCCCCATACATACGAAGAGAGCCTGGACACTGATTGGGCCCAACGCTTACGCTCTGGCTCCAAACCTATCCAGGCTCCCCTCCGAATCCTGCATACTGGGGGCCAACAAGAGGGTCCCACTTGAAGCTATAAACCATGGACTCGTACAGAGCTCCTTTCAATTATAAAAGGCTTTCCAAAGCCCCTGGAAAATCCTACCACATTTACAGAGGAATTTTTGTTAGTGTGTGACAGCTATGAACCCTCTGAGGCAGACCTCCTGCAGCTGTGCAAGCTACTTGTAACCCCTAGCGAGCATGAAAAATGGCTCACAGCAGCCAATTGGCCCATCAGTGAGCGCCATTCAACTTTACCAGACACCGGTCCTGATGCTAAATACCGGAAAAAGTGTAAAGACCGAGCTAAAAACCTACATGAGGCCATCCCTCGAGTATGGACTCCAAAAACAAACTGGACAGCCATACATTGCTGTAAACAGCGACAGGCAGAAAGTTCGGGTGACTATCGCACCCGACTGACTGATGTTTTTTCTGCAACATTCTGGTATACAGCAACTGGGTGAAAATGGGAAGGGCGCCCTGGCTCATGCGTTTGTTAATGGCCTCCTACCTGCTATTGGCAGTATGCTAATGCAAATAAGTGTTGGGTGGGAAACTAAAACCATGAATAAATTGCAATCAGTGGCAGAACACTGCCATCGCACTCTAAAGGGAAAGAAGGAACAATCTTCCCAAAAGTTAATGGCCCTGCAAATACAGCATTATTCAGGGCAAGGTAAACAGTACCGGGGAGGGGGATGTGGTCACGGAAGGGTCCGTGGAACTGGGTTTTCGGGTTTTGGGGGAGTTTGTAATTACTGTAAACAACCAGCTAGACCCCCTGTCTGCACAGTCCGACAGTACCCAGCCTTACTTTGTCCCACAGCAATGACAGAACACCAGGGAACCTCAGGAAATTTTACTGTTGTTGATTTGTGCTCTGCTTTCTTTTCTGTCTCGGTTCACCCTGACTCCCAGTTCCTGTTTGCCTTTTCTTATAAGGGGCAACATGGACCACGCTTCCCCAGGGGTATACTGAAAGCCCGTCATATTTTTCCCAAGCATTAGCCCGAGACCTTGCTGACCTTGTTTTCCCGTCCACGTCCACACTAGTCCAGTATGTAGATGATCTACTCCTCTGTTCCCCTTCATTGTCTGCCTCTGAAACTGACTCTTTAGTGCTCCTTACTGCCCTAGCAAATAAGGGTCACAAGGCTTCTCACTCTAAACTACAACTCTGTCAAGCTTCTGTCACATATTTTGGCTTTCTCCTCTCCCAGGGTTCCCGTGCACTTTCTCCCACCCGCGTCCAAGCTATCCTTAGCTTTCCCCGACCCCACTCCCCACGCCAGGTCCGGAAGTTTTTAGGCATGGCTGGATTTTGCAGACAATGGATTCCTGAATATGCCTCCCTTGCAAAACCTCTCCAGGAACTCACTCGATTCTCTGCGCCTGACCCCATACCGTGGCCCCCTGAGGCCGATTCTGCCTTTTTTTCCCTCAAACAGGGTTTGGCTTCTGCCCCCGCCTTAGGGCTGCCTGACTATTCCAAGCCTTTTACCCTTTTCTGCCACGAACAATCTGGGTGTGCACTTGGAGTTCTCACTCAGATGCACGGAGAAAGGAACCGCACAGTGGCTTATTTCTCTGCCACTTTAGACCCTGTTGCCCAAGGCTTACCCCCCTGCCTGCGTGCTGTGGCTGCTGCAGCGTGCCTAGTCGAAATGTCTGATTCCCTTGTTCTCTGCTCTCCTCTTACCCTCCTGGTCCCTCACTCTGTAGAAACTCTCCTGCTACAACGTAACACAGGCCACCTCTCCTCTGCCCACCTTACCAGGTACGAACTTTTACTGCTGTCAGCTTCGTATATCACCATAAAGCATTGCACTCAGTTAAACCCTGCCACTCTCCTTCCTTTGTCTACTGACGGTGATCCCCATGACTGCCTTGCAATGGTCTCTGCTGTCACCGTCCCGCGCGCTGACCTTCCTGATGTCCCTCTCCCTAACTCTGACCTTGTTCTGTTTACTGATGGTTCCTGTTTTCGAGACAACCAAGGTCGTCTCCTTGCAGGATACGCTGTAGTGTCACTCTCTGAGACCCTGGAAGCTGCGCCTTTACCTTCTGTAACCTCAGCACAAGTCGCTGAATTAGTTGCCCTCACCCGTGCCTGCTTTTTGGCAGAGGGACGCTCCGCCACCATTTACACTGACTCCCGCTACGCTTTTGGGGTTGTACATGACTTTGGCACCCTCTGGCAAACTCGGGGTTTCCTTACCTCCGCCGGTACCCCTATTAAAAATGGGCCCTACATCGCTGCCCTTCTGTATGCAGTTTTACTTCTGTCTGCCCTAGCTATTGTTAAGTGCCCTGGCCCCTCAATGGCGGATATTGATGTTGCTAAGGGTAACACATTTGCTGACGCCTCTGCTAAACATGCTGCTGCCATAGAACCTTCCCCGGATGCATTTCTAGGTTACCTTTCTGTTTCTATACTGCCGCCGTCCCTCACTGACTCCAAGACTCTGCCCCAGAAACCGAGAAAGAATCCTGAGTTGCCCAAGGTTGCTCTCTACATCCCGATTCTCTTTGGCGTTCGCCTACTGGTGCCTTTGTAGCCCCCTTTTCACTCTACCCATCTCTGGCTGCCCTGCTACACGGTGTTCCGCATGTCGGAAAGGAGGGGATGGTCTCTGCTGTAACTAAGACAGGATGGTTGGCCCATTTTAGCTCTTTTGCAGCCCGCCACTGTGCAGCCTGTACCATTTGCCAAAGCCATAATATTGGTAAACCTGTAAAAGTGGCCCAGGCGTTCTGGGGCCTGCCTCAAGCACCGTTCTTGCATAGGCATTTGTACAAAATCAAGTTGCCAAAGTGTCAACAATATGAATTTATATTGGTTATGGTATGTTTATTCTCTGGTTGGATTGAAGCCTTTCCTTGTCACAAGGCTGACTCACTGTCTGTTGCCAAATGTTTGTTAAATCATATTATGCCTGCCAAGGGAATTCCTACTACTCTGTCCAGTGATCGGGGTACACATTTTACTGGACAACTTGTTCAACACCTGGACTGTATATTGCATATCAAACACCTGTTGCACTGTCCCTACAACCCACAGAGTGCAGGTGCAGTTGAAAGACGAAATGGTGTACTTAAGAATAAGCTTGCTAACATTTGTGACTCTACAGGATTAAGCTGGCCAGTAGCCTTACCATTAGCCCTTATGGACATGAGATCCACTCCATCCCAAAGGTATAAATTAAGTCCCTCTGAAATTGTTATGGGACACCCTATGTGAGCTATGACTACCATTACTCCCGTCCCAGACTTGAACTTGACTCACAGTGCACTTCTTCAGTATTGCAAGGGACTAATGCAAGCTGTAAGTCACTTCCATTCATAGGTTCGAGCAGCCTGGCCCACGGAACCCACCTCCGATGCTTGCCACAACCTTGAGCCAGGTGATTGGGTCTACGTACGGCGCCATCATCAAAAGCACGCCTTGGAGCCCCGGTGGAAGGGTCCTCATCAGGTACTGCTTACTACACAGATGGCTGTTAAACTATCTGGCATAACAGCGTGGATACATGCTTCACAGTGTAAGAAGGCACCATCCCCAGAGAACCAATCATCACCTCAGAACCACGCAGAGTCAATTTTGACTCCAGAAGAAGACGTAGAGGAACAGTCTGCAATACTTTACAATCTACGCTCTCATAAGGGTTGCCAGAAGCAGACGACAAACAAAAAGAAGCAGTAGCGAGCCTAGCACCTACTGCCTGGTGGGCATAAAACCGTGACTGCGGTTCCCTCAGTTGAGGTTGTCAGAACCAGAAGAGCCTTGCCTCCAACATGTGCCTCTGCCTATTCCTCGGCTGCTGGTATCTTACGTTCTAGGGAGACCACGATGACAATTCTTTTATCCAGCAGCAGGTGTGGATAGCTCAGACCCTTAAATATTTCTAATTGCTGGGTCTGCAGCCACATCCCAGCCCACTCTCAAACTGGTGTTCCTGTCCTGGCTACCCCATTCAAGTCCCCAGACCTCACTGGAGGGCCTCGTCCATTTAACAAAATATGGAACAGCAATGACACTTGGGAAGCGGTGGGAATAAATGCATCTAAATGGATAAATGTGGTGGAGGGAAAAGGTCATTGGTGTTGGGTGTGTAATGGGACAGAGAAATCAATCTCATGTTCCCCCTACAGTAACCTTAGTGAAAACAATACAATCTTCCAATGTCATGCAAATAACACCACTCCTAGTAAGGAGAATTACCCTGTACCCTTTGGGGGATACTACTCCTCCTTTGCAAAGACCTATATGACAAATGGGTGCAACCGAACTTTCCCGGCCTTAATAGGCCATCACTGGGTGTGTGGGACCAAAGCTTATACCGCATTACCAGCTAATTGGTCAGGAATCTGTTATCCCGCCCGCCTCTTCCCACAATTCCGAGTGCTAGGATCCTTCCCTCGAGAACGCCTCCGCAATTTCAGGCGAAAAAGAAGGGACTCAACAGATGCCCAATGGCATGTAAATAACATAAGCCCCTTAACCTGGGAAGAGGCCATTGGCGGTTCCTTAGTACCATTAGGGGGAGTAATACACCATGCAAAAAGGCTCCTAAGGTTACAAGCAGTAGTTGAAATACTGGCAAATGAAACCGGAGAAAGTTTAAGATCCCTGGCCAAAGAAACAGGGGCGATCCGACAGATGGCCCTCCAAAACCGTCAGGCATTGAACATAGTGCTGGCGGCCAAAGAAGGGACCTGTGCCCTCATTGGAAAAGACTGCTGTGTGTATATACCGGACAACACCAATGAGGTAATAAATCGTGCTAGCCACTTAGAACAAATCGCATATCTTCCCCACGAAGAGCCAAGTTCTTTATGGAAGTGGCTAAGTAACCTTTTCAATTTCTCTGGCATAGGAAACTGGTTGTTTCAGGGAGCCCTAACTCTCCTGTTTGGAATCCTAATAATTTTTGTATTTTTTCAGTTACTTTCCTGTTGTATCCAAAATTGTGTCAGGCATGCTACACAGATAGCTGCCCCAAACCAGAGTGCTAATATGATGATTTTAAATATCACTGATGAACAAAGAGATAAAGAACGATTGATATGTGGAACCCAGTAATTGTTGGTCATTGCGTAGCTTGATCAAAAGGAGGGATTGTGAAAGTAGAATGAATTATATTGTAACTATAATTCATTAAAGAAATGCTGCTTGTTCTTGCTGTTTGTTGAAATATAGTTGTCAGGAAGAGAAACATGAAGGTGTGAGACAATGGGTCCTCTTAAACTAATGAGCTTAAGAGCTCCTACTGAGCTAGGAGATTGGTAAAAGTATGCAAATAAGATATGTATGTATATTTGTCTGTTCCCTATGTTAAGTTTGTCTCCTCTTATCTGTATATATAAGATAGCTTGTGCCTTTGCTTGGGACTCACATATCTGGGTGCACTGGCAAAGCGCTTTGCTAATAAACAGAGTGGTCTGACAAATTTTGTGAGTCTTGAATCTGACTTTGACAATCCCATTTATTTTCCTTCTACACTCTTTCTTAGCTGCTAGTTCCCTGAGAATATTTGTATCCATTTTAAGATGGCCAACGATAACTTGAGCAAATTGAGAAGCTTTTTCATTGACCATGGTCCCTTTCCTGTGCTTGGACTTTAAAGAAATGCCAGGTAACTGACTATAAGACTTTCTGCAGCAGTTCAGTCCATTTCTGGTCCCTAATATTAATGTGACTGCTTCTCAGGGAGTTAAAATAGAAAGGGACAGATGTTCATCAAATGTCCCAGTGGCTGCCAATGAGTCTAACATTCTATACAAGTGTAATGAGGATGCTTTTTAAAAAATAAAATGTTTGGAAAAAAGGAGGAAGGATACAAGAGACAAGATTCAATTCTGCACTGCTCTCAGAATGTGCTCATATACTGAATTGATCACAAAGCAAATGAATGAATGGAGAATAAACCTTACTTTTCACATATAAGTTCTAGAGGTTTTCTGAATAATAGATATTTAAGCTCAATATGACACAAATATCAGGGATGGGCCCAAACTGAAATCTTGCAACTTTGTCATGTTTGGATTTGATCCCAACTTTGCAGTTTAAAACGTCTGTAAGAATATATTAACTATATGATCTTTAGCTTAGTCATACATTTTGCAATATGAAGTTTGCTCAGAAGATGGTGCTATGTGATAAGATTTTTATGAAATCTCATTTTACCATAAAAATATAGTATTGTAATAAGTTATTTTAAAGTGTGAATAAAATGGACAAACTATCTTCCCGATTTTATAATACTCAGTCTACTGCCTTCTTGTCAAAGCCATCTCCTCCATTACTCTATATTTGGCATAGGTATGTGTTGAATTTTTACAAACTTTGGACACAATGCCAGGCTCTGCTGAAGTTCGTACTATCATCCTAATTTTCCCATGGTTGTCTTAATGTGACAGTAAACATGGATGATTCTATACATATTTCATGATATATTCAGCAAGTTCAAATTAGTGTTTGACTTTTTCCCTTTACTAGTCTATAAAGCTTACAAAAATTGTGAATTGAAAGGATAAAAATAACCCTTCCCAAAAGGGGAGGAGGGAATTTGGCTAGTCATAATAAAAATCATCAGAATGAACAAGATGATAGCTACATAATGTGTAACAATCCTGAATACCAAGTACACAAACTGTTGGTTGATAGTAGAACAAATTTAATTTGTTCATTTAAATCAAATACTTTCAAAAAAATAATGATTCATTCAGCATATTATATACAGACAAGTGTAGACAAAAGAGGAGTTTTCAGTAGTTAATCAGGTCTATATTATGGAAACTTTTTGACTTCAATCCTCCAATAGTTTCCATTAACACAGAGCCCCATTCATGGAATATTTGTTGTGGTTATTCTTCTTGTTGTCTGAACTTCTTCCATACTGCCATGTTAATTTGTTTGCCCTCTGTCTCCATTCCTTCCAGATCCCACAACACCATTTGTACAGAAAACACAATCACTACTTATGTTTCACTGTTTAGAACATCCAGGGAGGCTCACATCTACTGGTCAGTTTACTCTAAAACTGAACAGACAACTTGGATGCTTTGCTCTTCCCTCTAATGACCACCATGCCTGGAGGAAAAATAACCTCACCTGGGAAAGTTGTTCTGGGCAACTTGGCTAGTTCTGAAAACAAGGCAAAGAAAGCTTTCTGTCCTTCCCTGATCAGTCTTACTTCTTACATTTAGTCTGCTTTTTAAATTTGACCTTTACATGTACAAAAGATGACAATAAGCTTTGACATTTTACAGCAAATTAGCAAAGACACCGCTTACAGAATAGCTGTGCATAGGCTTCCCGAATACTGCCATCTCATCCCTACATAAACTACCATATTGGCTCTGGTACATCAGGTAACCTCTACTTGCGCAGAAGCAGGATTTGCTCATACACACACTTAGGGTATCTTCACAGCATTCATTAACAACAACAACAGAAGTGCCTATCCGAACACTAATGCTGATGAAGTTTAGAAAGCATTTTAACATAAAACAATACAGCTTATGCAGGAATACATTCCTCTCAAAAAGCAGAGGCCAAACATACATTATAAAGTTTTTCAGTAATGACAATAGTTATACTATTTTTCATGAAGGGTCATCTCTGAATACAAATATTTATTCAGTCTTAATACAACACTAATAATGCAAAAAATATTATTCAAGAACAGCATTATTGGCTTTGCTTACATTAAGAAATCTATAAGCTGGGATTGGATGATGGGATGGATCACTTGATAAACTGCCCTGTTCTGTTCACTCCCTCTGAATTATCTGGCACTGGCCACTGTTGGAAGACAGGATATTGGGCTAAGTGGACAACGGATCTGACCCAGTATGGCCATTCTTATGTTATTACCTTCAATGCTTGAAATTTTGACAATTCTATGCTTGGCATACGTGACCTATGTTTTACCTAGATCTGTTTAAAATAATAGCTAATATATAAAAGTCCTGTCATACACTACCAGGTTTCTATGGCACAGTCCACATTTGTATTTTCAGAAGATACTGAAAACACACACCTTGGTCAAGCATAACTGGCATGCGAGCAAAAGCATCACTGCAATCCCTTGATTTCTGAAAGAAGTCTGTTTGAAAACACAAAATTTCCCTTTTAATTCAACACCAAAAGAATCAATATTTCAATCATATTCAATATAACTTAAGAAACTAAGATGTACAGTATTTTACAGATTGTGAAAAGAAGACACTGCATTCATTAAAGCATAATGTAAATGGACATCTTTCAAAAAAGGACCATTTTAAGAAACTGTATGAAAATGGTACAATATCTTCTGTTTCCAGAGTGCTTATTCATTCAAAATCAATTGATGTTTCTAGGTGAAAAGGGAACCGTTAAGGTGAGAAGAAAAGTGTATAATAAATAAATAAACAAACAAATAGAAAGAGAGCGAGAGAATGTGTGTGAGGGAGAGAGAGAGAGAGACAGACAGACAGAGAGAAAAGAAGCTCTTTTCCCCAGTTGCAGCACTTCACAGGAGATTCTTTTTTTCTGAGACTAGATCCTGAGACACTGGGAACCTAGAATTCCCTAGATCCCAGAAGAAACAACAAACAGCATGAAAGCTACAGGATGGCTTCTTTCTGTACATAAACCTTTCATGACAGTTTAAATATTAAAGAGTATATTAAACTTGTACTCATTTCTCCTGCTCACTCCTTCCTTCCTCCAGGAGTCCCTTATCAGACTGCCCAATGAAGAGATAGCCCCACCTTTTCCTCCTTTGACGTCTCCCCTAATTTTCTCCAAAACCCAAAAGCCCCATTTTCCCTACCTGTGGCTACACTACCCCAGCTATCATTGACTCCCCAATCCTCAAAGGTTTGTAACTCTAACAATGCCATGCCCCAACTCCCGAAACCCAGATGCCCCGACTCTCTCATCCTCCCACTTCTATTTTTTAATATACCTACAGCTGCTGTTTGGCATTCCTTTGCTGTAAAAATTTGCAAGATGAGAGGCCAACTATCAGTCCCATCAGCAATAGTAGAAGCTCCGGACATTCAAAATAGAATTCCACCAGTAGATATCAAAATAGAGGAAATCAAATCTTCTAGATGAGAAAAATACTTTTAGATAACTGCTGAACAACTCTTGATTGTAACTGGAAATGGTATGTACTGCCTGAGGCATTGCTAGCAAAAAGTAGTACTACTCACATCCAGACTTGGAAAAAAATTTCCCCAGATAAAGTAAAACTCAGTCCAATCATGTTTACTAACCAGTTCCTTTTGTGAAAGAGGGTGCACTCCAGCAGTTGTGTAACCAAACACATTTAAAAAAAAATAAAAGTAAATGATCATGGCTTCCCTCTCTTCAAGGCTACATTGTATATACATCATTAACAACATTTTGTTAGAATAGGAAAAGACTGGAGAAGTTGGGTCAGGAACTGACCCAGAAAGTGAAGAGAAGGAACAAAGAAGAAGCTAGAGAGATTGGCTCAAAAATAAGTTGAGGGAGGCTTTCAAAATACATTTCACCTGTTAAATTAAATTTAAAACAGTCTTATTTGATTTACTACACCAACAAAGAACAATAATCATGAAGGAAAGCAGAAAGCAACAGCGATATGAGACAACTCAGAAACATTTCTTTTCCTTTAGAACAGATGATATGTCACACTAAAAACAGCACAAGCCCATGGCTTTTTGCTAGTACAGCTATTTTACTTCCAAACCAGGAAATAAAAGTCATACTAATTCAAATAATCTGACATATACGCAGGCTACTGAATTTTATATTCAAACATTCATAGTTATAGTATAGCAGCATCTTGTATTTCATTCAGCATTTGATACCTCGAAGGGCCCAACCTGACTTTTTGTAAAAGAAAGGATCCTTTTTTTATTGTGTACATCGAGCTCAGCCTTTGAGAACCTCACTTAACAAATACAATGAAGCTAGAAGACAAAGTATATGTAGTGTTTTGTTCACAGCCAATTTTGTTTTTCTCCAGTACCTTGCCATCCTACAGTATTTAAAATTCTCCCAGGATTGTCAGGTTTGTTCATCCCTCAAGGAGCAGCTATGTGAGTTCTGCTACACTGGAATCTTGTCATAAACATATTGTATCTAGAAATGAAAGAAAACTTGTGCAACAGTTATTTCAAAAATGGTGTTGGGGACTTGATTAGATAATAGTCACTATCTTGAAAGGTTTATATCCACACATGATTTATTCAAACCTTTTATGCTTCCTGGGGAATATGCCCTTGAAATATCTTTATAGTTCATTTGTTTTGATGTAGTACTTTCCCCACAAAATGACTTGAGGGTAAGTCCACCTCTGTTTCATTGCACCCAATTATATGTCCAGAACATCACAAAGTACTTACCAAAATGATATTGATGTGAATATGTAAGCATTTGGAGAAGCCACTGTATGCTCAGCAATTGCTCACATCCAGCTTTGGGTTTGAGAATCATTTTATGGAAAGAGAGAAGGTTGATCAGGAATCTTGTTATTTCCTATTCATGTATTAACGCACTAATAGGCTCTTTTCATTCCTCATTTGAAAGAAGACACTTCTAAGGATATGATCCTACCAGGTTCTCAGTACCTTGTAGAATTGAGCCCTTTCAATGAACGCCTAAAAACCACATTTTTTGACATTGAGAGTACTACTAACTAAGCCATTCTAACCTATAGGGTTGCTATTGAAAATGTTTCCACAGAAAACTACTGAATAAATTAAGAGTGAAAAATCAGCCAATAATAAAATATTGTATTCTTTCAATTTCAATTATTTCAAACTCCTATTCCCCAGGTGCAGGTTTTGGGACATTGCTTCAGCTGCATCAAGCCCTGAACTTGAATATGACTGAAGAGATAGGATATGATGCAATATCATCAATGTGAAATAACTTACAAATGCAGCTTTCCAAAAATAGAGGATAAAAACCTCTTTCTGAAAGATTTTTTTTAAAAATGCCTTGCTATGTGCTACCAGGATGTTAGGTCCATGATGGGAGTCTTAAGAGCTAATTAGAAAGTACAGTTAGAAGATCTGTAAAAATATCTGCTGTCTACAGTATTAAAACTTGTTACTTTCCCAAGGTTATAGTTAAGTTTGTGTCAATACTTCCATTATTTTATTTAGCAGTTTATAAATTCAAGGTACAAAATTCCCTGTGGGATGAAATTTGTCGTATAATACTGTACTTTTCTCACTTGATATACAGACCGTATTTTTTTAATTTGCCCAATTTCATAAAAACCATTAGCTCACTTCCAAACAAAACATCTGACTGGCATCTATTCCACTATGTAGTTTACTTCATTTCTGTGCAATTATTCAGACTCTAAAATATCTAGAGGATGACTAGATGTGATAGCACCATGACTCAATGTGATGCTGAGGCCAAATTTCTGCCACAAATGTACTAATTTCCCTACAGACTTGGAGACAACATCACACGCACAAGGGAAGATTTTGGCCATTTAACACAACTACCACGGTGCCCAAATCTGCAATTTTTACTTGTGTAAGTAGTCTTGTGGTTTCAATAGAACTATTAATCTGAATAATGATTATGCAGTGGTAGGGATTGCTACCCACTTCTATATAAGATAACTGGCAGTAGTAGTAGAATATTTTCAACCATTAGTTCCTTAATTGCTTAATCCAGGCCAAAATGTAAACAGTTGGTATGGTAAATTTATGTAGCACAGGCTGTGTTCTTCAGTCTGTGAGCTAAACCTGGACTGACTCTAAGTGATTTTACATCAAAAACATGCAAATTATGCCACTGTGCCCAGGTTTCACATGAATTTAGGAAAACATGACACTTTGGATTATTTAGTTTCATTATCAAATGAACTCCAAACGGAACTAACAAAAACAAACCCTGAATATGAGGTGTGTCAGACTGAAACCAAAGAAAATAAAAAGCAAAACCACCACATTTTGAAAAGCTCAATTACTACCAGCTATATCAGGATTTCAGGTTGTGACTGTCCATTTTTTAAAATCAATTTGGCCTATACATGGGACCATGGAACAAAACAAAAAATTTACTCCAATCTTTCTTACAGTATGGACAGTTGCATTAGACCAGTATGGACAGTTGCATTAGAATTAGTATTTCATCACTAGCTAATAACAGCCATTGAATTGTTTGGATTATTTGTGGAAGGGGTACAGGAAGGAAAGTTCTACTGACAACTTTCCTCTTTACAGGGAGGAAAGGCTGAAATCCCATACCTACACCTCAGTCTAATTCATAACAACTCTCCAGCTGAGTGGGAGAAACACTGGCTGAGACCTTTAAGCACTTATATTTTTCTTATATTAACATTTTGACAATGTCAATCTTTGGTTTTTAGACTGAATAAATAACAGTATACTTAACAAGACATCAATTCTGCACCAAATTGCCACTTACCTACCTCTCTATAAAAACTTTGGAACAAAGTTGTCTTCTACATAAATGAGGAACCTTTTATGATGCATGTTTAGCACTATTTGTTACCCATAGGGGATCTGGATATATAAAGTTCTCTCAGTGTTGCATTCCAAAGTTGTGAAGTAGATATGGACAGAAAAGAGTGATCTAGACAGTAGGTCTGTGTTCTCCTCCAGCTCAGGTAGTCTTAGCAAGATGTCTACTGTCATTTCTTCATTTGTTTTTATTCCTGGTATCCTTATCTAAAGGTATTTACAAACAACCTCTTCTGGGATGGAGGAAATGTGCCCTCTACAAAATCCTCACTACTAACCACAGGCCAGCATATTTGGCAATGAGAAAAGGTACTCCTGAAACCAAAGCAAAACAGCAGATCTTGGCCAAAGTTTGAACCTACAGGCAGGGCCAACTTTAGCGGGTGCGGGGCAAAAAAAAAAAAAGCTGGAGCGAGGCTTAAAGCCGGCCCTGCCTATAGGCACCCATTTCTTGATTCTGTGTGGTTACTTCACATGCCCCTCAATTTCTGATCCGTACTTATCTTTATCTTTAACAGGTAGCACTAACTACTCCTGAGGGAATTCTGCAATACAAATTTTAAAATACTGGACCAAAAAAATAAAAATTATGCACACAATATTTAAAAATTCTGCAAATTACATTTGTCAATAAATAAATGTGGCTCCAGCATGGCAGTGGGGAAAGCACAGGCCACTAGTTGCACTGAGGTGGAAGATCACCCTGAAGCCCCCACCTCCTCCGGTACAGGGCTTTGGCAGTAAGGCTGCACCCAACCCTGACACAGTGCAAGCACTAGGTCTGCCCTAGAAACACCCCGGGCCCTGCCCCTCTGAGCCAGGCACACCAGGTGTGGGTGGGAAGCCTCAGTCCAGCAGGATCCAAGTGTGGAGGGGCTTAGCGTGGGGGGATCTAGGTGTGGGGTGAGAGGCTTCTGTGTGGGGCAATTTGGGTGTGGGTGGCTCGGTTGGACATCTGGATGCACAGAGACTTGTTGGGGAGTGCAGGGGCAATGGGACTTGGAAGGGAATCCAGGTGAAGGTGGTTGGGGCTCAGCAGGGGGGTCTGAGTGTGGGGAGATGGGATGGGTCTGGGTGCAGGGGGCTCAGAATGGGGGTCCAGGTGCTGGGGGAGTGAGACTTGATGGAGTGGGGCTCCAGGTGCAGCTGGTTGGGGCTAAGTGGGCTTGGGGGTCTGGGTGTGGGAGGCTCATGGGGGGTGTTGCAGGGTTTGTCAGGGTGAGGGTTCAATGGGCCTGCATAACGGGGGAGCCCCAGCTGCTGCCCAGGGGATGCCGCATGCCAGGCTCCCACTTCCCCCTGTGATTCCTCTATCCCCTTTTCTTCCCCATCTCATCCCCCTCCCTCACTGCCCCATCCCCCTCCTCTCACTCCCACATTTACCTCCACCTCCCCTATTCCAACCCCTTTCTTCCCCCAACCCCTTCACCCCACTTCCCTCATTTTTCCCAGCCCCCCCCCCCCACTCAGCCCCACCTCTGGAACTCACTGTTGTGCCGAAAATGGGAAGGCTCCCAGCACACAGAAGGGGAGCTTGAGCGGCATTAGGGCCCAGGAGGCGGCATTCAGCTGCAGTCAGTGGAGGAGAGATGCAGCCTCCTTCAGCTAGGCAGCTCTGCGCTTGCAGAAACGAAGGGAGGCAGTGGCACGTAAGTAACCCCGTGTGCCCCCCCCCATTGCCCAGTCTCTGCAGTGAGGTGTGTTTTCTGTGGGCGTGCAGTCCCGTAGAATTCCCCAAGGATTAACTAACTCTGCTGCTCTGCACTCATCAACCAGCTGTAGGAAAGACACTGAATTGAACTGTCTCGTTAGAATTGGTAAGGCAACCCCCATCTTTTCATGTACTCTGTATACTACTATATTTTCCACTCCATGCATCTGATGAAGTGGGTTTTAGCCCACAAAAGCTTATGCCCAAATACATTTTTTAGTCTCTAAGGTGCCACAAGTACTCCTGGTTGTTTTTGAGGAAAGACACTGTACGCTAAGGGAGGACACTCCTACTCCTTACCTATGCTACCAAACCCTTCTTGGGGCCTGCTTAGGAAAAAGCTACTAAAATCAATAGTTTTTTGCACATCTGGTCTGATTTCTTGCAATAACCAATTAACTGTATTAATCTCTAAAAACCTTTGGGGCAGAGAGAGTTGTTCAGTTTGTTTTTGAGTGTATTTTACCACTCATTAAAGACATTAACATTTAGTAGTCTTATTACCAGGATATAATTGGATTTATCCAAATTAAATTCTGCAGAAAGTAATGCTAATTAAATCTATTTGCCACTGAAACTCAGATGCTGGGCCATGCCACCACAGGGTTGCAAGAAGGGAATAGTTTCTTTGAGGCCTGGAGGGAAATTTTGTCAGGGTGTAATAGCCAGGTCAGTATTCCATTTTCTACTGTGTGAGGACTGTGTCAGACAAGTGGTTATGCCTTGTGTCAGGATACCTAACATGGCACTCCTCAACTGCCACTTGAGGATGACTCTCAAGCATCACTGCCCCTAGTATCAGGCAAAGAAAATAGAACGAATGCATCACTGAGGTCCTATCAAATGCTGTTGATTTTAGGGGATATGTAGAGAGGTTTTGGGGGAAAGGCCACCAAAAATCTTGCTCCTAAATGAACCTGAAGCATGACTGCCACCTCTGAGGTACTGAGTCCATAAAGCTGGAGAGCTGGCAGCATGCACTGTGCACTCTTATGGCACCAAGCACATGACCTCAAAAAGGGATGATCCTGGGAAAGCCTGGACAATTGGCAACCCTAACCTGAAGGCAGATGGAATAGAGCAAAACAATGATATCCCAATATCTGCAGAAGACTGTGGGAACACTAAGTGTACCAGAAAATTTTACAATTTGTATTAGGGGGTAGAGTGTAAATTAGGACTGATTGGGAATTTTCCATAGTAATATTTTGTTAGAAAACTCCATTTCCACAAAATCAAAATTTTCCACAAGAAAATTTTGCCAAAAAATACTGATTTTCTACAAAATCTTTAATTTCACGTTGGTTCAACGCAAATCTAAACACTTTTATTTTTTTATTTAATTTTTTGAATCAGCCCAACATTGAACTACATCTTCCTAGTGTGGCACATTGCTTCATGGGAGCTGCAGTTCAGATTCCTGATGCTCCATTGTGACCAATGGACCAGGATCTCTGGCTGGATGACATCTCCCATGATGTACCATGCCACTCAGTCAGCAGGGAGACTGCATTGCATCATGAGAGTCACATGGTTGTAGATGCATCATGGAAGATGTCATCCAGCCAGAGCTCAGCCCATAGGATACAACAGGCACAACTGGATACCCAAACAGACTCCGTTGCATTTTCCCCCCAAGTACTTTTAAGAGAAAGTCTGTAAATATAACCAACATTTTGGATTTGGTCTTTGATTCAGAAGTATTTTTATGATCCTGGCAAAATGTAAGGAGCAGAAGTGAAAGGACATGGAAATATTTATAATTTTCCCATATTCTAATAACATGCTATGCACAACTCCAATTAATATAATTATAGCATGATGCCAGACACATAGATAATATTTGTTACTTATCTTAATATTTTGTCAACAATTTGTCATAAACTTCTTTCCTTTACAATAAAGATTCTTCCAATTAGAAAACATTCATTAAAGCAGACTTAGGGTTTTGCTGTTCTTCTTGGATATGCCATAAATCTTGGTGTCATATACAAACTACAACTTTTAATATAAATAACAGTTTAAGAGTTGTTACAGTGAGTTGTTTCAACAGGATTGGCTGTTAGCAGGCTGGCTAACCTAGTGAGTAGGGCTTTAAACTAGGTTCACCGGGGGAAGGAGACCAAATCCCCAAGGTAAGTGGGGAAGTGGGATACTGGGAGGAAGCACAAGTAGGTGAGTGCAAGAGGGGTGGGCTCCTGCCCCATACAGGGACAGCAGGACAATCAGGGAGTTATCTTAAGTGCCTATACACAAATGCAAGAAGCCTGGGAAACAAGCAGGGAGAACTGGAAGTCCTGGCACAGTCAAGGAATTATGATGTAACTGGAATAACAGAGACTTGGTGGGATAACTCACATGATTGGAGTAGTGTCATGGATGGACATAAACTGTTCAGGAAGGATAGGCAGGGCAGAAAAGGTGGGGGAGTTGCGTTGTATGTAAGAGAGCAGTATGACTGCTCAGAGCTCCAGTATGAAACTTCAGAAAAACCTGAGAGTCTCTGGATTAAATTCAGAAATGTGAGCAACAAGGGTAATGTCATGGAGTCTGCTACAGACCACCAGACCAGGGGGATGAGGTGGATGAGGCTTTTTTCCAGCAACTAACAGAAGTTACTAGATCACAGGCCCTGGTTCTCATGGGTGACTTTAATCACCCCGATATCTGCTGGGAGAGTAATACAGCGGTGCACAGACAATCCAGGAAGTTTTTGGAAAGTGTAGGGGACAATTTCCTGGTGCAAGTGCTGGAGGAACCAACTAGGGGAAAAGCTCTTCTTGACCCGCTGCTCACAAACAGGGAAGAAATACTAGAAGAAGGAATAGTGGATGGGAACCTGGGAGGCAGTGACCATGAGATGGTCGAGTTCAGGATCCTGACACAAGGAAGAAAGGAGAGCAGTAGAATACAGACCCTGGACTTCAGAAAAGCAGACTTCAACTCCCTCAGGGAACTGATGGGCAAGGTTCCCTAGGAGAATAACATGAGGGGGAAAGGAGTCAAGGAAAGCTGGCTGTATTTTAAAGAATCCTTATTGAGGTTGCAGGAACAAACCATCCTGATATGTATGTAACCCTTCTGCCAGGACGAGTTGACAGCAGCAAGGGCTGGGTTCAGTACATAGGGGTTACCTTTTCAACAATACAATGTAAAACTGGCTCGAGCCCCCACCCAGTAACCTGGGAAAATCTTTACACACACCCCCGGGCGCCTCAAAGAAGCAATACTTCCCCTCTCGCAAGCACAGAGCCTCGGTGTAACAGAAAATCTTTAATAACAGCAGGTAAACGACACCAGCATTAAATTGGGAAAACACCGCAACTAGGATTTATAAACCAAACTGTGAGCAAGACCCACCCCAGCCAATTGGGCCATGCCCTGTCCCTTTGGTTCTTGAGTCCGGCAACCCAGAAATCACCCAAAGTCCCCAAAAAGTCCAAGAACCCAAAAGTCCAGTCCCAAAGTTCAAAAGTTCATCAGTCTGGGCAGAAATGGGGAGGGGAGAGGTAAGGGGCACCTTACACGGCTTGAAGATGATTGCCTCACCCCTCCATAGGGCTTCACTCTGCTCTGCCAGCCGTCCCGCAGGCCGCTACAGCTGTCCCCACGAACTGCTCCGTTCCGCCGGCAGCTCCGCTCACCATTCTGCAAGCCGCTCCGACTGTCCCCACGAACTCCTCCGCTGGCAGTACCACACCACCAGCCACTCAGCAATAGATCCTCAGGCTCCCCCATTATTTAACACACTGCTCAGTGGTTTCAGCTCATAAGACTCTTAGCTCTTTAGTGATTTCAGCTTGTAGTTAGGGGAGTCTTAGGGCTCATTTGCTCCCTTAGCCCAGAGTGATTTCAACTCAGCAGTCTGAACTCAACATTAGCTCTGATATTCCACAGTAAAGAGACAAGGAGATGCAATTGGTGCCTCAGACCCTTACCAAGGGCCCATACCACCAGTTACTATGCTTGATCTATAGCCAAAAGGCCCAATCAAGAAACCTATCCCCAGCATCTCTCAATTCACTGGGTTTTGGAACCCATGTCCCTCGCCTAGCGAGTGCTGCTTAGTTGATGGTGAGTCCCTCCATCACAACAAGAGCCCACTGTCCTTGATTCACATAATCAGGGTAACAACACTTTATTCTTCCTGCCCCAATAACAGAGAAACTGGGGATCCCACAGCAGCCAAAGTGACCATTTGGGCAAGCGGTCCATCATGCTTTGCAGGGTGGGTGTGTCCATGCAAACAAGATTAGCCCCTGGCATACCTTCCCACAACTCACCACCAGATGTCAGGGTAGAGCTCATCCTGACTCTGCTTACATGTAGAAAGAAAAGTAAATATGGCAGGCGACTAGCTTGGCTTAACAGTCAAATCCTTGCTCGTCTTAAACACAAAAAAGCAGCTTACAAGAAGTGACAGATTGGACAAATGACCATGGAGGAATATAAAAATATTGCTCAGGCATGCAAGAGTGAAATTATGAAGGCCAAATCACACTTGGAGTTGCAGCTAGCAGGAGATGTCAGGAGGGTTTCTTCAGGTATGTTAGCAACAAGAAGAAAGTCAAGGAAAGTGTGGGCCCCTTGCTGAATGAGGGAGGGAATCTAGTGACAGAGGATGTGGAAAAAGCTAGTGTACTCAATGCTTTTTTTGCCTCTGTCTTCACAGACAAGGTCAGCTCCCAGACGGCTGCACTCCGCAACACAGTATGGGGAGGAGGTGACCAGGCCTCTGTGGAGAAAGAAGTAGTTCGGGACTATTTAGAAAAGCTGGACGAGCACAAGTCCATGGGGCTGGATGCACTGCATATGAGGGTGCTAAAGGAGTTGGCCGATGTGATTGCAGAGCCATTGGCCATTATCTTTGACAAATCATGGCAATCGGGGGAGGTCCTGGATGACTGGAAAAAAGCTAATGTAGTGCCCATCTTTAAAAAAGGGAAGAAGGAAGATCCAGGGAACTACAGGCCAGTCAGTCTCACCTCAGTCCCTGGAAAAATCATGGAACAGGTTCTCAAGGAATCAATTCTGAACTACTTAAAGGAGAGGAAAGTGATCAGGAACAGTCAGCATGGATTCACCAAGGGCAAGTCATGCCTGACCAATCTAATTGCCTTCTATGATAAGATAACTGGCTCTGTGGATGAGGGGAAAGCAGTGGATGTGCTATTTCTTGACTTTAGCAAAGCTTTTGATACAGTCTCCCACAGTATTCTTGCCAGCAAGTTAAAGAAGTATGGGCTGGATGAATGGACTGTAAGGTGGATAGAAAACTGGCTAGATGGTTGGGCTCAACGGTTGGTGATCAATGGCTTCATGTCTAGTTGGCAGCCGGTATGAAGTGGAGTGCCCCAAGGGTCGGTGCTGGGGCCGGTTTTGTTCAATATCTTTATTAACGATCTGGAGGACGGTGTGGACTGCACCCATAGCAAGTTTGCAGATGACACTAAACTGGGAGGAGTGGTTGATACGCTGGAGGGTAAGGATAGGATACAGAGGGACCTAGACAAATTAGAGGATTGGGCCAAAAGAAATCTGATGAGGTTCAACAAGGATAAGTGCAGAGTCCTGCACTTAGGACGGAAGAATCCCATGCACTGCTACAGACTAGGGACCGAATGGCTGGGCAGCAGTTCTGCAGAAAAGGACCTAGGGGTTATGGTGGACGAAAAGCTGAATATGAGTCAGTGTGCCCTTGTTGCCAAGAAGGCTAACAGCATTTTGGGTTGTATAAGTAGGGGCATTTCCAGCAGATCGAGGGACGTGATCATTCCCCTCTATTCGGCATTGGTGAGGCCTCATCTGGAGTACTGTGTCCAGTTTTGGGCCCCACACTACAAGAAGGATGTGGATAAATTGGAAAGAGTCCAGCGGAGGGCAACAAAAATGATTAGGGGGCTGGCGCACATGACTTATGAGGAGAGGCTGAGGGAACTGGGATTGTTTAGCCTGCAGAAGAGAAGAATGAGGGGGGATTTGATAGCTGCTTTCAACTACCTGAAAGGGGGTTCCAAAGAGGATGGATCTAGACTGTTGTCAGTGGTAGAAGATGACAGAACAAGGAGTAATGGTCTCAAGTTGCAGAGCGGGAGGCTTAGGTTGGATATTAGGAAAAACTTTTTCACTAGTAGGCTGGTGAAGAACTGGAATGGGTTACCTAGGGAGGTGGTAGAATCTCCTTCCTTAGAGGTTTTTAAGGTCAGGCTTGACAAAGCCCTGGCTGGGATGATTTAGCTGGGGTTGGTCCTGCTTTGAGCAGGGGGTTGGACTAGATGACCTCCTGAGGTCCCTTCCAACCCTGAGATTCTATGATTCTATGATTTCTTTTAAGTTTAAAATTGACTAAATTTCTTGGGTCCATAATGCTTGTTTTGAGGACAACTTCTCTAATGTATTCTAATGTACTCTCAAACTTAACTCTATATTAAACCTAATTTTTGTCTGGGAATGAGATGGAAGTTATGTGTACATGTACATAAAATATCTTTTGTTTGAGTTCCCCTGAGAATTCTTCCACTCAGTTCCCCAAGAACTCATTTTACTCCAGTCTCATCACTCAGGTTTGTTTATTGGCATACAGTCAAACTACACTTGAGTTGATCAGGTGTAAGTATGGGGGGCTTGGTACAGTGTATACCACACATCCAAAGTTACACAGAAAACCTCTTGCTTCATATAGATCTACACATTACATTACTTTTACTATAATGATCCATTTACCTCCCTAATCCCGTCTTCCAAAAAAGGACGTCTCTCAGACATGTCCAATTACTCACATCAAGCCAAGTCTACAAAAAATGAGACAGCTCTAGTTGTTTTCAGCTGTAGAACAATACAGATTTGTATCAAACTTTCCTATGAATAGGTTGTTCTGCTTTTTAGCACTATGCACATATGCTAAAAGTCCTAAATCTCTTCCTGCCATTGTGGCTCATTAGTATTCTGGAGGTTTCATACTTAAACCTTTTTGAGATTTAACTATAAGGATAGAGGGGAAGGGTAAGCATAAGGACTAGCAATTAAGAATTGAATGCAAAAAACATGGCTGACACCAAAACCACAGATTAGTTAGGCTGTACACAAAACTACTGACTGAGACACGACGACCAAAAGGAAATAAAATAAAGTTGACAAAGCACCTGTAACAGCTATAGAACAGTACTGATCAGTCTTCACATGATGCCTCTTCTGCCATTTGCCATAAGGTAATACCACAATCAAGATAGTTGATTTTTATATATTTACAAAGTCCTTCTAGATAATCTCTACGCCACACATGGTTTAGGCAAAAGGGATATGTTAGACTTATTTTCTTTAAACACCAAAAGAAACTCATCTCTATAAGAGGAGGAGGAGAGAAGAAGCAAATAACTGTGTGTATGACTGTGAGATGAGGATGAATGAAAGGAGAAGGGGAGGAACTAATGAAGCAAAATTAAATGGACTGAGACAGACTTACTTTGAGTGATAAATTACCTGTATAGTAACATTTCATTTAACGCATGCCAAATTTTACTCCATTTGCAGTCAATGCTGGTAAGGATTCCATTTTCCAATTATTGTCCCAGCATTTTTCATACTGACTCTCAAATTCTCTTTCATAACTTTATTTAAATTCTTCTTCCTCCATTGAACTATAGTCTGAAGTTTTGACCTGCACATACACTTGAATCTTGAAAAATTGTTAATTAGCTGTTATGACAGAGCTTTTCCCTATTATTCTTTATCCAAACAGTTTCTTTCAGTTTTCTATTAAGACAGTGTCACAGGGCAGGGCTTCTCCACAGTTTGCTAAAGGCTCACTGCCACACTCAGACTCTTTTAGGCAAGTTTGTTGTTTAAACTTCTACAAAAGTTCCTCAGCTTACTCTTTACATTTTAGACTCTTACTACCTGCCATCCCATGGGACTCTGGCAGTTCTGCTTCCTGCAGTATCTTATCGCTCTCGCTTTCCCTTTCTCTCAGCCAGTTCTGACTCTCTGGGTCTCTTCCTGACCCTTTTAGCCCCAGGTGTAACCCCACCCCTTAACATGCCCAGTTAGGAATACGTGTTCTGGCACAAGTAAGCTGGATCTACTTCAGTCACAGGGGCCAGCCAACCTATAAGAGACATATTTTTGACTGTATGATTGAATTCTGCCCTTGGACATGGGTCTAGCTCCCACTGAAGTAAATGTAGATGTAAGCCACCTGAACCTGAAAGTAGAATTTGTCATTTGATGTCAAAAACCATCAGCATTCTTTACACATCAAGAGTCCGGAACTATAAGACTGTACTATGCTCAGTTAAAAGAAAGAATCCATTTATAAACAAACTTGTCTAAGGAAGATGAATCTGATTTCTAGGTTGCATTAATGTGAACTGATCAATGCATTGAGAAAATCTGAAATTAAGATTTTTTGTAATATCATACCATTGCTGGGCTGGAGATGAAGGTAATGGTGAAGGAATGTAAGAAAGGACAGCAGGCCCCCAATGGATTGCCCTGAGCTCTACTACACGGATATGTAGTCTCGCTTCTCAGATATTTCAGTGGCCTTGACAGTGAACATCCGAACTGCGATTGGAGATATCTGAAACTAAAGCTTAAGGATGAAAAAAACTCAGACCCATAAGACATTGTCCCTTTAGAGAGTGTAAAGCTCTTCTCTGGACAGCATCAACAACACAGATGCTGTAATCTATGTTGGGGGTGTAGTATCTTGCCAACCAGCACTGGAGAGGTCTCATTCTCAGCCACACGAATGGAGTCACACCTAATGGAGGCCACATAGATCCAGAAGACAGAAGAATATCACTGAATAACATGAATCCTCCAGTAAGGGCTCTACAGCTGTGCAGGTTATAAGACCTGTCCTTTGGCAGAAACACTTTCCCCTGCACCAAATCCAGTACTGCCTGAATGAAGTCATGTCCTGGGTGGGAATAGTGAGAGATTTTTTTCAGTTGGTGAGAAGGCCCAACTATGGAAACAGACTGCGGAGTGCTTGCATGGCTTCTGCTGGAACTCCATGGGATGATGCTCTGAGCTACCACACACCTAAGTAAGAATAGACATGGACGTCCTGTCTGCACAGTTAGGCTAGCACAGCTGACAGGAACTTTGTGAAGACTTAAAGGTACTGCAGAAAGTCTGAAAGGAAGGACCTTAAAAAGATAGAGTGCCAATTGATGGCAAATCTCAGGTGTTTTCAATTAGAGGGATTAATACTTATGTGAGAACAAATGGGGTTGAAAACAACAGCCCCAAACTAGTTTTAAAGGGATAAAGGCATAACGAAGGTCATGGTAAACATACAGAATTTGAATCTTCAGATAAAGGAGTTCAACTTCCTGAAATTTAGAATAGGTCAAAGGCTGCCACTTTTCTTCAGAATCCAGAAATATCTGGAGTAAAACCCCTTTCCTTGAAATGTCAGTGGAAGTGTTCTTTCATACTCCACTCCAGGATGGGCCACACCTCTGTCAAAGAAGGATCCCTGAACAGCGATGCAGAAGGTGATTTGGGAGGTGGCTTGGAGTGAAACTGAATCACATAACCCAGTTGGGTCTGAGTAAGTAGGCTGATGACACACACAGCTCTGTGCCTATATTTCATGATTCTCCAATGGTATGGTTGCTCATTCGTTGAGGATTCTGGGTGAGATCAGGATTTAAATGAGGGCTTATTTACAAAGACAACCTATATAAGAAAACAGTGATGCTGGACAGATGTAGGAGACAATCAGAAGAAACAATGGAAGTGACAGTCTTTCAATTGAGGGGACATCACTTCCTTTTCTTATGGAGGTTGTAAATAAGGAGTCTAATTAGTGGTCTTAGCTTGAGTTTGCATCTCCAGATGATCTGACAGAGCACAAATTTGTTGACTTTGAGAGCATGCTGCCTTTTTACTATGGCTTTCTTCCTGAGAGTATTTGTTGGGTGAGAGTTAGTTCTGTTTATTTTGGGGGGGAGGATATAGCACTTCATTAATACTGATATTGTGGATTTATCAGTAATCTTTTCCAGAACAGTGTAGTACAGGCCAGGTCTTAGTGGTGTGATAAGTAGACAGTATGGGTTGAGTTAATTTGGGACCAAGGGAGAACTAGTGTGTTGTGCCTCTGATCAGTGGCATAAATAACCCTTTCTAAATTCAGTACAACTAAGTTTTATTTCTTCTCTGCCACAAGGGACACCACACACCATGTCAGCATAGACTGAATGGTATATTTCTAAGTGGGTACTCCAAGATTGCAATGGAAACACTATATGACTAAAAAAAATAAGAAATAGTGATATTACAATATGGGAGATGTATATTTAAGTATTTGACATGGAAGAGTTCACAACAAGCAAGCACTCTGCTTGATAGCATAAGGGGAAAGAGGAACAAATTGCAGCATTTGAACAGCATGAGAAATTGAGGGTTGTATCTTATCAAACATTTGACCTCTCCTTAAAATAAGTCCAGAGAAGTGTTTTATATGAGTGTAAATAATACTCAAATGGTGCTCAGTAACAGTGCTGCATATTGCTGATTATCAACACCTATATTCTGTAGGAGGCCAGATTTTAAAATCTTGTAATTGGAATATTGAAGACATGGCATCTCACATGTATTTTGGATTTAATAGCAGGAAACTTTATTCACAGCTGAGAAAACTAATGAGAAAATGTGGCTCTTGCTAAGGAGAAAATATTATCCTTATATGTTAACACTATAAAGTTTTCTTTCATTTACTAAAAAAAGACTAATGGGAAATGGATTTAGTTAGTTAAAAATAAAAATCTATAAACCTTAATTACTTGTTAGGACACAGTATCAAGATGCTCAAATGAACTTCAGAGAAGGCAAGACTTTTCCCCTCTGCATTTATTTACCTATAATGACTTGCAATAGCTGAAAACCGACATGTCAAAGGTCATATCTGCTTAACTTGAATCTAAATTGGTCTTGAGGTTTTTTTATTAGAGTTTTCTGAATTAAACTGCTTTTCAGGTGACATGTTAACAGGGGAATTAATACCTACAGCAATTGGCTAGGATGACAATTACAGTACTTGTATAGTCCCTGCTCTTTCTGCTGCTAGTATAATTTTCTGTGACAAAGTAGCACTATCTGGGTCCCCTTCTCTTGGCCATGACTCTCCAACACCCTTTCAGGTGTTCTATCAGGGAGGGAGGGCAGGGGGTGTAGTGTTGTGGGATGGTCGCTCTCTCATGACTATGTAATATTATATATACAAGACTTTCCCCAACTCGGATTCCTCCATGTGACAGTATTAGGAGGGAAATCCTTTGTCCCCTTCCTGCCATTGCCCTCTATCTGAAGATACAAGGATATGAGCACCCCCTCCTGTATCATGGCATTGTGAGGATAAGAGAGGGCTGAAGATGCTTCCTTTGTCTCAATAATAATAAATGGGGAGGAAATATTACCTTAAATGTGAATTGAACATGTGCCACAGTGCTCCTCCACACCCTGTTCACTGTATTTACCAAGACCTGAGCTGAAGGCTTTATAGAGTTTTCTTAATCAGATTTTCAAACTATCTTATAAATAAAATAAAGTTACGCACTTTAAAATATTTAAATATGTACATTCACTTTTAAGTCTCTGAACGGCAGGCCTGTTTTAAGATATTCCCAGGAAACAAACAAACAAAAAATCTTCATTGAGACTCATTTTAGGTTACAAACACAGAATTGTTTGAGCAAGAAAACCTTACTAGAAGATTATAAACATTTTTGCAAAACAGCAAATTCTAATGGCAAATATTTAACACTCTTACCTTATTTATTTTGCGAATACTCCCATTTCAATAAGTGGGCCAGATCCTCAGCTGGTGCATATCAACAAGCTGTTTTAAAGGCAAGGTAGCTACATCAATTTACACCAGTAAGGATCTGGCCTAATGGGCCTATTTGTGGAACAAAGTACTACTCCTTGTAAACATAGCAGAATCTGGCTGTAAGTCAAAAGGATGCTTAAAAATATATTGTTTGAAAGTCCAGGAATTCAAAGTTAAGGTTCCATGGTCAGTCTCAACTCTGCCCCCATACCTTATTTTTAAACCCTCAGACAACAGGCCTTGATTCTTACTCAGTGCCTCTTATTTACCCAGGAGATTGGCATCAAGATGGAGATTTATATGTGGAATACGACAGTTCAATAAGACAGTTGACTATGTGGAATAAGACAGGCTTTTATACTTAGCTTTCTTATAATTCCACTGCCAAATGGCAGATAATGGTGAGTGCTTGGGGACTGCATGTGGAAATACTGCAGTCTCATTACAACAATGGGAATGGAGGGTGAAGAGAGAGAAATCATTGATCTGTACATGGAAGATTAGAAACAAAGTGACCGGTGTAATGCCCAAAATAGGTGTGTTGCTGTTCAGGAAGGAGGATGCCAGGTAACATGAGGAAATAAAAAATGCAGTACATCCTAAAAGCAGTCTATCAGCAAAGCTGCTGTGGGATCCAGGACAGATTTTTCAAGTTGCTCTGCACAGTGGGGTCACCAAGGGAACACAGACGATTGCTGTCCTCCCTTTGGGTGAATCCTCCCACAGGGACAACTATCATAAAGAAGTACAAACTGTACATTAGAGTTTTACATTTCTGAACATATCTAAGTCTGCTGTTAATATCAGCTTGAAGGTAGATCCAATTTTGAATGACTTTATAACATAGGATGTCAGCAGGTAAAATGGATATACATACTTAATTACTCTCATCGCTATAATTTCTTTGCATGAAGCTGTGAGCATTAGAGGCTATAATGGTTTGCCCCTACTTAAAAAGGAGTATGGAGCTCTGTATGCACAGAAATGTAATTGGAAATCCATTACATACAAGGGCATATTTGATCTGGGCTGCCTGCATGCAGCACAGTGTTAAGTCCCACAATTAAAGGAGCGAAGAGAAAGGTAATTATATTTCCCAGAGCATTTTAATATTTCAAAATTTGGTTTCATTCTGATTCAGAACAATCCCCCAAATTTTCCATGATTAGGAATGGTGTACAGAGCCTGGAAGTTCTGGGAGTCTGGACTGCCAAACAGTTGCAAGTCTGGAAGCTGCTGCTTTCCAGGCTTTCAGTTCCCCAGCAGTCCACAAGGTGGGCAGCCAAGGAGCTAGACTTTTTCCAATGAATGCTAGTCACGATAGGTCATCATGTCACGGTGTTACATGTAGTAAAATTACACAGCAATATTGTGTGACAATTCAGAAATGCTACGGTGACATCTTGATATTAAAGTGCAATATCATTGTCTAGATGTGCTAAAAATGAACACCCTGGCAATATACAAGTTAGTTTGAGCACTCAATTCCTCCTAAAGTCAATGGGAGCCAACATTTGATGTTGCATTAAATAGAACAGGCTGAACTCAGATCCCCATCTTTCATTATCTTATCCTTTAGTTAACCTACCCCTATTCTTGATATGTTGGGGGGGGGGAGGGGAGCACATAAAAAGTGCTATGATATTTTTGTTAAGTAATCCCACTGTTTGTTCTTCATTACCTAAAATTCTAGTAGAGTTCCAAGTTTCCCTCCATGTCTGCCCTTTTTTGAGTTCCTATGCCACAGGCATTACATGTGGCCTTGAAGGGGATTATTGAAGCATTAAACGTTGTTTTATTTATAATATATGTTCTGTTCCTTTCTCTGTGCACATTACACAAAGATATAATTGCGACTTAATAGGCTTTTTATGAATAGGGATGTACAATTTTTTACTTAGACTGATATTACTTGAAAAAGGTAAATTAAGCATTTTAAAGTATAAAGATTGTAAGAAAATGGAGAGATAATTCAAGGCTGGAGAAGAGTTATGCTACTCAGAGGAATCTGAGAAGTACTCATTTGCATTTCTGTAATCAGTTATAGGGGTTATGAGGTGTCGATTATGTTCCATGTGTGACCTTTTTAGTTTCTAGGTAATGTACCTCAATTAATTGTCTGTGGCATCGTAAAGAACCCTTTTCACTGCAGCATGACTATGAAAAGCAATAAAATTCTTCCTCCGCAGCTGAAGTATGAAATGCACAACTGACCTTAGCACTTAGCAGTAGCTCACTGATGCTAATGCAGACCTTCTATTGGCATAAATTACAATGCAGTCAAGATTTGACTAGCTCAACTAATGCTTTCCTAGTAGACACGGCAGATTTTTGTAAAGTCACAGAAATGACCATGCTTTGAAATTCCTGTTTCAGTCCATCAGTTCAACTGTGCACTAAGAACCAATTAAGAATTCTGCTGTTAGTGATGCTGAATGAGTTAACACTCTGCATACCAACATAGCTACAAGAGTGTAAGTTGTTATGAAATGTAAAACAATTATTCAGTAAAACCAGCACCTTTTGGGAGTAGACGTGTCACCAAAAATTTTGGTGTTTAAAGTCTTCTGCAAATACAGAATGGGAAAACAAATACTGAGTAGGTGCCACATGAGAGAAATCTTGCAACTTGACTTCACAAGCCTTTCATTTTAAGAGCTCTCAGTACATTATCTGGTAGTGGCGATTAGTGCTAGGTGAATAGTGGAGATTGGTTTTTGCAAATTCATTCTAAATCACACTTCGACTCAAACATGTCCTCAATCACCTTCTTAACTATTCTGTAAACATTTATGAGCACAAACAGACATTTCAAAATGTTCCTGGAAAACTAATTTTGGGCCTCTCACTGAATTTTGTTTTGTGCAGAAGCAGAATTATTGTAGCAGCATTTTAGGTTTTTCATTTCTGAGATTAATGAAAGAGGAGGGTAGATGGCACTGCAGAGAGGGAGCGATGGAGGAGGAAGAGAGAAAAATGGTGATGGAGAAGGATACAGAGCAGATGGAGGTGGACTCACTCAGCACTGGAGCGACAGAAATGATAGGAAACAGGACCCGAAAGAACCTCTGTAAAAAGTCAAGTAAACTAACATGCCAATGAAGACAGGTTGGATTGTTGCTGTCAATCGCTAGTGGAGAAGCTGCATCAGTGCATCAGCAGGGGAAGTGATGGCAGGACAGAACACCTGCAAGGGCCCAAGTGCAGCACCCTCTATTATCTGATGTGCTGGAGGTGGTCTCAACCCCCTTGTGGAAATTATTCTACCATATAGAAAGAAGGCATGGAATGAATTCCTTGCCCTTTATGGAATTCACCTCTCTCTAGATCAGGGATTGGCAACCTTTGGCACACAGCCCACCAGGGTAAGCCCCCTGGCGGGCCGGGCTGGTTGGTTTACCTGCCGCATCCACAGGTTCAGCTGATCGCAGTTCCCACTGGCCACAGTTCGCCCTTCCAGGCCAATGGGGGCTCCGGGAAGCGGCGTGGGACGAGGGATGTGCTGGCCGTGGCTTCCTGCAGCCCCCATTGACCTGGAGCAGTGAAGCGTGGCCAATGGGAGCTGCAATCGTCCAAATCTGCAGATGCGGCAGGTAAACAAACTGACCCGGCCCACCAAGGGGCTTACTCTGGTGTGCCACGTGCCAAAGGTTGCCAATCCCTGCTCTAGATACTGTGTAATCCTCCCTGGACCCCATAAAAATACTTTTGGGAAGTAATGTATTTATTTTTGCTTTAGGAATAGACTAAATTGAGCCAAATATAACATTTTAAAATATTCCCCCTCCCCAGATCTCCCTACAAGGTTTTCACTCCATCAGCCTTCAAAATTACATTAGCTGAATGTCATGCTACATTGTCACTATACTCCGTATATTGTACAGAAATTCAAGTATAATTCCAGAATCTGGCAAATAATATTAGTTTGCCAAGTGATTCTTGGCTCTTATGAGAAATGTTTTTTTTTGCTTAAAGTGAATAGATTCCCCAGTCCCTTTCCTCTTTGCAAACATACATACAGCCTTTGAATATGAGATTCTCCCCTCCCCCCAGTTTAAATAAACAAATTATTAAATAAGCTCTTTGTCCAATTATTTTAACATTTTAGCAGTTGAAACACACTTTCAAACTTAAATCTTTTTTTTTAATTTGGAATACATGTTAGATCCCTGTATTTTTTTTTAAAATAGGATAGAGTTTAAGTTGCAGGCAAATATACATGTTTTGGTCTCTGTTACTTTTCAAGAGTATTCAAATTTTTAAACAATTAGAAAAATCCAGAAAATTCAAAGTTAAGATTAAAATTACAACAAACCTGAACAATGAAAAATATAGAAATTTGCAAATTTCGTATTCAAAACAGCCTCCCACCTCCATAGTGATGCCTTGAGAAAAATAAACTCAGACTACCTTACCCATCTATCCACCTTCCCCTCAAAGAGTTTAATCTCTTCTCCCCTTTTATATTTGTTAGAACATTTTTACACACAATTATCTGATTTGCACACACAATCGTGCACACACAACTGCACACCTAAATTACTTGATAATCTGGCCCTCAACCCAGAACCTTAGCACTAGGGTGACCAGATGTCTCGATTTTATAAGGACAGTCCCAATTTTGGGGTCTTTTTCTTATATAGGCTCCTATTACCCCCCCACCTCCTGTCCCGATTTTTCACATTTGCTGTCTGGTCACCCTACTTAGCACAGTATTTGCAGAGCTCATTTCTTCTGTTATCATGTTAGCTACTTCATTGTGGGAAAAAGAGGGAGACATCTGAATTATTTTTTTGAATATCACATGTACCTCAGTTTACCTGCTTGATATTATCTGACTACATTGGGTTAAAAGCAAAGGAAGCTGTTAGGGTAAAAAAGCAGGAAATGAAACACTATCAGAGACCAAATAACTCCAGAGAGAATACCAAAGGTCCTTAAGAGAACAATGGGTGAGCTATTAATAGAGAAATGCCAACCTACCTGGCTCCAGCCAGGTCCAAGCATTTATTTTCCCTAAACCGGAGTTTAGGATTAAAGACGCACTAAATAAGTACCTCAGATTCATTAGTTTCTCCACTAAATCCCCCTGTTGTGGCCAGAGTTCACACTGGCTTGTCAGCGGAAGAATCAGTTCAGTTACAGAGAGCCCATCGGGAGGACTCTGATGGCAACATAAAATAAATGTCATCAGAAGCAACTGGGGCAGCCCTATCCACCACTGCAGCAAACTCATCAGCCACGTTACTCAGAAAGTGAGGGATCTTTGATTATCACTTTCAGACAAAAGGACAGTTTTGATATATGGAAAGAGAAAAGCATGTCATACGAGGGGATGGATTGAAGAGGCAGGTTAGAGATTAGAAGCATTGCATAAACCAACACAGGCTCTTTCATGGTAACTTATCAAATCACTTAAAAACACTGAAACTATGACTTACTAATATTAATGATAGCTAGTTTATCACTTTCTAAATCCTATTGGGGATATTATGGTACCTTTCATTTCAATAAGGTATGAAACATTGATCTTTATACAATTTATAGGAAATTCTCTGCAATGTTTGCTAAGGCTGTACAAGGCAGCGCCTATTTACATTTTTTTTAAAAAAACCACACTTTTAATTTAGCTGAAGCTATTGCAAATGATCATTCTACTAAGACAAGCAAAATATCAAGACCCACAAATCAATAGTCAAAAGGGTTAGTCTAAGTACGGTAATGCTACAAGAAAGTAGTTGCACCGTAGCATGTAACACCTTTATACTCCATTAAATTCAAGGTAAACTATACTCTTGGTTTCACCTACAGTATATGTACAGTAATAAGGATGGAAGAAGAACCCAAAAGTTGTGCTCTGTAAAACATTTCACAAGACCTCCTGCCAGTCTTATGAAAGTTTTAGAATGTTCACCAGATAAACTTGTTATGGGCAATTACTCATAACACTGCTGTTATAGAGTTTAGTGATATCACATAGCTGTGCAATTGTTTATATAAGCTTGCCTCCTCCACTTTTTAAGAACATAAGAACGGACATATGGGGTCAGGCCAAAGGTCTGTCTATCCCACTATCCTGTCTTCCGACAGCGGCCAATGCCAGGTGCCACAGAGGGAATGAACAGAACAGGTAATCATCAAGTAAGCCATCCCTGTTGCCCATTCCCAGCTTCTGGCAAACAGAGGCTAGGGACACCATCCCGCTCATCCTGGCTAATAGCCATGGAAGGACCTATCCTCCAAGAAATTATCTAATTCTTTTTTGAACCCTGTTATAGTCTTGGCCTTCACAACATCCTCTGGCAAAGAGTTTCACAGGCTGACTGCGTTGTGTGAAGAAATACTTCCTTTTGTTTTAAGCCTGCTGCCTATTAATTTCATTTGGTGACACCCCCCCCGCCCCGTAGAGTTCTTGTGTTATGAGAAAGAGCAAATAACACTTCTTTATTTACTTTCCCCATACCAGTCATGATTTTATAGACCTCTATCATACCCTTCCTTAGTCAACTCTTTTCCAAGATGAAAAGTCCTAATCTTATTAAACTCTCCTTATGTGGAAGCTGTTTCATACCCTTAACAACATTTTTGTTGCCCTTTTCCGAACCTTTTCCGATTCCAATATATCTTTTTTGAAATGGGGCAACCACATATGCAATATGATATTTTCTGTCTTATTATCTATCCCTTTCTTAATGATTCCCAACACTCTGTTAGCTTTTTTGACTGCTGCTGCACATTGAGTGGATGTTTTCAGAGAACTATCCATAATGACTCCAAGGTCATTTAGAAGGATATCAGTGCCTCCTAAATGTTGCATTCAGTGCCTAAAATGGCAGATAAGCACCTAGGTCCCTTTGTGGATATACCTCTAAATGCTTTCCCCCTCCTTTAGTCTGCTGTCTGAGTGCATGCAACAGGTTTCAAACTGGCCCTAGGCTAGTAGCAAAGGTTTTAGATAGGATTTCATTATAGTAGTTCTAATAATATCTTCCTTGAGTAGTAACAGCTAATTTAGACCCCATCATTTTATACGTATAGCTGGGATTGTTTTCCTCTGTGAATTACTTTCCATTTATCAACACTGAATTTCATCTGCCATTCTGTTGCCCAGTTACCCAGTTTTGTGAGATCCCTTTGTAACTCTTCAGTCTGTTTTGGACTTAACTATCTTGAGTAGTTTTGTATCATCTGCAAATTTTGCCAGCTCACTGTTCACCCCTTTTCCCAGATCATTTATGAATATGCTGAATAGGACAGGTCACAGTACAGACCCTCAAGGGAACACCATTATTTACCTCTCTCCATTCTGAGAGCTGACCATTTCTTCCTACCCTTTGGTTCCTATCTTTTAACCAGTTACCAATACATGAGAGGACCTTCCCTCTTACCCCATGACAGCTACTTTGCTTAAGAGCCTTTGGTGAGGGACCTTATCAAAGGCTTTCTGAAAATCTAAGTACACAATATCCTCTTGATCCCCCTTGTCCACATGCTTGTTGACTCCCTCAAAAATTCTAGCATTTTGGTGAAATTGGTGGTTTTGTTTTAAAATACTTTAATTTTATCTTTTCGGTGAGAGTTCTGGCATGTAAAAACGCATTATGCAAGTCTGCAAATTGCAATGTTTAACTAAGCTTATAGTTCAAGCTGCTAAGAACAGTTTGAGAAACAATACAATACTTCACCAATTGGGGCCTGATTCTGTAACCACTTACAGCAGACCCATTGAAACTGAAGTGCAAGGTTCAAGGGCAAGGTTCAAGTTTTGCATCTACTTCTGTCATTAGCACTCTCAAATGTTTAACCTAAACTTGTTTGGCATTCCATTTATGAAATGTACCACTTAGTTCTATTCCATGAAAAATCATCAGAGAGAGATATTCCATTTTCAAACAGTGTATTAGCATGCATTAGGAAATATTGTATGGTATTTCAGAGAACTCAGTTTATTGGATAAAATAATTCAATTTCTGCCAACAATATTTCCCAGTGATCCCCAAAAATGAGATTTCATAATAGTATGCCAAAAACTATATTAATACAGTATGAAGTAGTTCAATAGTAGGTACTATAAATATGCAAATACATTTATATGAAACAGATATTGTTTAAATGAAAATCATGGATAGGAAGCTAAATCTCAGCAAAATTTTCCACATTAACTCATTTTTTCTAAATGTAAAACAGCACTCGTGTTGTGAAAGTTTATTTTGCCAAGATGATGTATCCAATCTGAACAATTTCCAGGATAGATGTCATGACCCACTGGTCTCAAATTTGCAGGGTTTATAGGAACAGTCACGTTCCAACCCTCCATCTGGCAGCCTGCTAATGCTTACTTACCTGGGAGCCATGAATCCCAACTCCAGTTTGAGGCTTTCCCCCTGCTGTCCTATTGGTGGGGTCCTATGGCAGCTGATTGGCCTGCTGGCCCTACTTAAGCCAGCAGCAGGAACAGGAAGCTGTCAGAACTGGGCTCCACCTTGTTTTGGACTGTGTGTCTTGTGCTTCTTGCTCCTGTTCCCCTGGCTTAATTTCCTGGCATCCTGACCTGGCAAGACTCCTGGCATCTGATTTGGGGTTCTGACCTCCAGGTATCCTGAGCCAGCTTACTTCTGTCTTTTGACTTCAAACTCTGTTTATGACTACTAGGTCTGGCCTCCCATGACCTGCCTGGCTGTGACAATACGTTTCTTGGAAACCACAGAGAATCCAGAAATAAACTCTAATGCCCATTCATATATTTACAACACAATTTTTCGCAGAGTAAAGATCAACAGTTAATGAAAAAAAAAGTCACCTTACTGAGATACTAGTGGTAAGCATGATATAAAGACTTAGATGACAGATTATTTATCCCCTGAGTTCAGCACTACAAGACTGTAGGACAAAATCATAATATATGTACAAATATACCTATATGAGGTTTGCTTTCCCAGAAAATTTACAGGCAGAGGCCTATACTGTAGCTGGGCTGAACTCTAAGTGCTAAGCTTTTCATAGGAGCCTCTTACACTGTGTTCAAAAAAGTAACATACACACACACAGTTTGGCATCTGACACAGTAAACAGATAATTGTGCACATACACATCATATGATCACTGTAAATTCCTTTTCTTTTTTTGGTAAACAGGTGCATATGCAAGTTCTGGGAGTGCAATTTAGATGTTTTTAATGAAAATGTGGTCATTAGGGCCAAATTCTGACCTGTTTAAAAACACAGGTAGAAGGAGGAAGCAAAAGATAAATTTTCAGAAGTGCCTAAATGACTTACTTAGAGCCAAAGTCCCATTTTCAAAAGTGACAGACTCCTAAGTCACTTAAGCACTTCTGAAAATTTTACCTTAGATCTTGAGCCCTTTCCAGTGTCTTACCCACAAGGTTATCCCTTCTCCCAAATGGAAATAGCATAATGCCTTAGTTATAGCTTTATGAAATGGGAAAAAATAAAGCTGTAATTGTTTGTGTCTTTCCTCCTACATTCTGACAGTGTTCATCAGTCAAGTTACACTATCGATATGGAATTGTATTAATGGAATAGAACAGCTCCTTCATGCTACTAGTGTAGTGGATGCGGAGAATTTTGATATCTGGGGTAGAATTTTGGTTACTGCAGCTTGTCAATTAAATCAAGACCCAATGGCTATAGTAGAACATTTAGATTATCAAATCCGAAACTCTGTGGAATTTATTACCAAACTTTGTGAAGCACTGATTCTCCATGCTAATTCACTATTACTACACCATGAATCCAACACTTGGCCTGATCCTTCTCTTACCCAAGATAAACTGAGAAAATTCTGTTAATGGAAGTACAATCAAACCCATTTCTACAATCAAGTCTATTTCTTACTTCATGAAGCTGCATATAGCAACAAGTGTTTTGTTGCTGCGTATATGAACATATTTTGTAGATTTATACACAACCAATAGCACAAGTGAAAGTGATCCAAAAATAACTTCCCATGGGGGAGAAAAATCAATCTGAAAAATATAGTAATGAACAATATTGGAAAATGAGACATATTGGAGAACGTGTGTATCTGTCAGTCTGTATGTCCATCCATCCAATATTGATAAGTGGCTCACTTTGAGCAGCTCAGGTAACCTATAAAATAACTTTTCCTCCTAATGTTGCATGTGACATTGAAAAATGTCCATTTAATAGGGGAATCAGTGCAGGTACAGTAAATGATGTGTAAAATTGAGTAGAAAGTTCTTTACTTTTTCTCCATATTTATTGTCACCAACTATTCTTGGAATGCAGGAAGTTGACAGAGCATTCAGTGGCAGATTGCATCCATGTGTAGCTTATTTTCATTAAACAGTATAGTTTTGTGTCAAACAAATTTATGTTCAGTTCTGACAAATTATACTATATATGTCTTAGATGTAATAAAAATATTTTTGATCATCCAAGTTTTTGAGAGTCATTTATTCATTCTGCTTTCCCTATCCAGCACATGCCCTTCAGTTCTTCTATAATGGCACTTTAAGCTGTTCTTTCAGCAGAAAGATATAGGAGCAATTTTTCTAACCAACAATTATGGCAACCCTGGATCTTGAAATACTAACCATTAAAAGGAAATGAAACAAGTTACAGTTATAATGAAAATTATTTAAACATTACATCTGATTACAATAATGCTACAGGTTGCATTATAACTATAATGTTCTCAAGTGAAAAAATGTACAACTAAATCATAGTTTGTCTGCCTTTTGCTTTTAAATGCATCTCTTATTCATGCTGTGGCTATTTTCCCCACCTCACTTCCATGTCCAAGTTTTCCTTCCCAAAGTTGACATAATGAGGGCTCAACACACACACAGTCAGTGATCTTTGCCCACATTTCTTTTGCAAGGTGATTTATCTAACTCACACAGTTACGCTAAAGACATAGAAGCCTGAAGTCCTTACAGAACAAGTCTCAAGATAAAAAACACTAGGTTTCAAAACATTTGCAAAAGATGTAGTGGTCACATCACCACTCAGAAAGGCATTCTGCTTTCCCAGCATTTGGAATGGATTGTCACAAATATAACATAATGCCTATCCCAAGGGACAGAATTCAAACTTTAATTAGGAAAAGGGAAATCGATTTTCTATGGTCTATGTATTGGGCAGTCCTGGTCCCATGCTTTGGATCCAGGAGCCTATCGGTACTTTCACAGACTTTCTTTAGTCTCTACCAGCCTTGTTTAACAACTGGTAAGGTGACTCCACTCTCCCCGCAAACCTGAATTTCCCAGTAAATGTGTGTTCTGTAATGTCCAGCCCTATCCTGGAACAATCAGAGAAATGTCCAGATTCATTGCTCTTTTAAATAGTCAATATCTAACAGTTTGTTACTTTAACTGGAGTTACAAAACAGTTCACTTGAAATGCAGTACTGGATTGGTTTAGATTAAAAATAAAAGAAGTTTATAAATTCCAAAGAGATAGATTTTAAGTAAGTACAAGGATTAAAGTCAGAAATGTCTACAAAAGAATAAATATAAAAAGCCCTCTAGTACATAAAACTTAACAAGCTAGACTTGGTTCAGGGTAAAATCCTCACCATGTTTCCATCAAGATAAAATCTGTCCCAGGAGCTCCCTCAGCTATCTCCCAAACTCAAAGGGCTGGTGTCTTTGTCTTCTTAGGTGAAAGGTAGATAACTTGGGATTATGTACCCCTGTCTTTTACAGACCATTGAATCTTTGAAATGGATTCTTCTGAAGGATACCTCCAGATAAAAGTCTATTTCCAGCTGTGAGTTAGGAAACATGGAGTCTGTCTTAGTTTAGTCAGTCAAGCGTATGTGCCAATTATTTTATGGGGGTGTCCTTGACAGTTCAAACAATTCCAAAGTTAAAGTTACTTTATTATTAAAGATATCAATGTAATGCAATCCCCCACTAACACACACATTTTAAAGAGATACTCAAGGCCAAGCTTTTTTATTCTCTCCCTCCCGCCCTCCAAATTTAATTATACAAATGATGATTTAAAGCTATTTTAGTTTCCTTGGAATTTCACCAGTACTGTAGATTCTTTATGTCACTTTAACCAAATATTCAAACAGTGGCAGAAGGATTTACTTTATAAACCAATTCAATGCTTCCTTCTCTTTTTGTCTACGACAGATGTCAGGATTTTTTTTAAAAACCACAAAATGTGTGCAATTTCTAAGCCAATCTCTTTGAAATACTCAAGATTTCTCTCAACTATATTTTGCTATAGGTACACATAATTTCCTCTCACCAAAAAAACTTATTACAGTAACTGCCTCGTATATCTAGCCCCAAAACCTCAACTACTTTTAAAGTTAGTATTATTTCTAAATAGGTAAAATTAAACTTGTTAAAGTATGCATTATACAGTTATTTTATTAGTATTAACTCAGGTATGTACTTCCTGAGAAGGGTTTAGTTGAATATAACCAAGTCATCTCTTGAGTAAAGTAAATCTATGTAAGGTGTATTCTGTAGGTCACATTCACAATTTCAATGAATGGCTACTTGAGATAGATTGAAAGCTATTTTTAATGGAAAATTACTATTAAAATAGCTTTCAATCTATCTCAAGTAGCCATTAATTTCAGGTGTTATGACAGCTGTATTCTTGTTCTCTTTCTGGATTTTGAAATTCAGAACTTTAGAGGAATGAATTAATAGGTGCTCTCAAAGGCTACCATTTCTCTCAGTCCTTTTTGTCAGGGTACGTTAGCTTCATTGAGCAAAGTGCTGAATACACACCTATTTATCTAAAATTCCTCTTCTTGGCAAAGTTAATGTGGGGGTGATCCAGGCTTCTGTAGAAGATTTGAAACATCTAACAAAAAAGTACAAATTTGGGCTCTTCTCCCCATCCAAGAGAAAATGATGCATCTCCTTTGAGACATTTTTGCAATTGTACACTGTTGCTTAGAAGGCAGAACAAAGTTCATACATTGTCATGTAAACAATTTATAGACTAGTTTTTGTAAGGCATGTTTGGCCATATCAACTTGTAAAAGACATCATAGGATGGCAACTATTCAGCATGCTCTGGTTAACCTCTAGTCAGCAACCTACATCCACAGGCTGTTTCCCTTGGGGATCCTTGTGGTGTGGTCCTTGGCCATCTTAACATGACTCCATGTTATTTCCCAGTTTACAATTTCTTTGGCAGTACCTTGTTCTGTCTACAGAAATATCCTTATTGAAATTAGGATAGAATCTACCTATAGAATCTCCTCATGTCCCTTCCACTGTCCTTCACCTTCTGCACTTGTTTAGTAGCTAATTATGCAGCAACTTAAAGTAATTTGATTCATTTTCTTTGTTCGTCCCTATTAATGTTGATAGTAATGAAACAGTAAGACAAGACAGCTGTAGATACTTGTACACTAGTAGTAAGCTATTCCCATCCCTTGAGTTGTAAGTACTTTCTATATTAAGCTGTCTCTGCTCCACTCTCAGTCAGCCACAAATGCCTTGTAGCTCTGTATGGCTCGAAAGCTTGTCTCTCTCACCAACAGAAATTGGTCCAATAAAAGATACTCACCCACCTTGTCTCTCTTGTAGCCATTTAATCATAAATCATTTTTGTAAGTTTCATGGTAAGAGATTTTCATTTTACATGGGCTTCTTAAGAATGAATTAAATGTATCATATATTCTTTAAAGACCAAACAAATATCTTGGCATACTTGGTAGTGATTAGAGATATATATTTCTTATCAATTGTATTTCTAAATAAATATACAACATGGTCCAAACTATTTGCAGTATTCTTTATAGTCATTGTTTCCTTGGCAAGGAAACTTCCTCAGACTATGGAGTCTGTCTCAAAATGCTTTAGAAAGCCTTACTTCTCAAGCTGCTTAAGTTTTAACAAATACTTTTAGCTTTCTAGACATACAGTTTTAACAGTATATTAAATGTTAGCTTGATCTTGTATATAAAATCGCTCATGAACATCTAAGAAAAAGATAAAGAGTAAATTACTTCATGACAAATTTTGCAAGTGTGATTATTTTCCCACCTAGCTGTTACCCAACCTAAAACTACTCTCAGAAACAGAGATATCGTCAGCTGTTTGACACATATGAGAAATTCAGGCCTACAATCCCAGCATAAAATGTGCTTGCACCACTGTGTTGTAATCTGAGAACCCTACTGCTGAAAGTTCATCTAGTGTATGAACAGACGGTTGGAGCCCTGCAAAGAAAAGAGTACACTGCACTGCATGTGCGCCTGTGTTTACAAGACACTGCAGTTACCACTAGTATAATCACTTCAATAGCTTGTCTTTACCCAGGAAACTGTCACTCCCTTTGGCCCGACTGAACTCCCTACAGTGCAGTAGTACACACTTGCCTAAGAGTATTCTGTCCCCACAGTACCCAGGGCCGGTGCAAGGAAGTTTCGCGCCCTAGGCACTCAGCCCCCCGCAGCCAGCGGGCCCCGGGAGCTGAGCGTGGGGCTCAGCGGCTGAGCGTGGGGCAGGGGGGCGGCTCGCCAGCAGCCTCCCGGCTCCATGCTCAGCCGCTGAGCTTGAAGCCAGGAGGGAGCCGGGGGGAGGCAAGGGGCGGCTCGCCGCAGCTGACTCCTGCCTCCCCGCTCAGCAGCAGGCAGCCACGGGGAGCCACCCCTTGTCTTCCCACTCAGCACCTCAGCCGCTGAGCGGGGAGGCAGCGGGCAGCTGCAGCGAGCCGCCCCTTGTCTCCCCACTCAGCGCTCAGCCTCTGAGCAGGGAGGCAGCGGGCAGCCGCGGCAAGCCACCCCTTGTCTCCCCGCTCAGCAGCTCAGCCACTGAGCGGGGAGGCAGCAGGCAGCTGCGGCGAGCTGCCCCTTGCTTCCCGGCTTCACACTCAGCAGCTGAGCGGGGAGCCAGGAGGCAGCCTCCCGCTGCCCCCTAAAACTTGGCGCCCTAGGCGACCACCTAGGGTCGCCTAGTGCAAGCGCCGGCCCTGACAGTACCATAGCCACAAGATTCAGCTAGTGGGGAACCATGCGGAAGACCAGCTGCTACTGCTTTACCTGCTTCCTCTTGAAGGGTATTGAGGGCAGAAGCAGCACCACATGCCCCGACCTGCTCCTTTTCCACATGGCAGAATCCCAGTGCTGTACCACTTCTGTTTGCAATGTTACATGGGGAAAAATAAGCAAAAGGTATACTTTGAAACATGATAATTGCAAAAGAACTATTAGTACATAAATGCAAAATGCTCAAACTTTTAGGAGTGTGGAACTGTCCCAATGAACTTGTGTACATTATTTACTAGCATTTCATAAAAGGATGTTCATTACTTTCCTCTATGGGTGAGCAGTATCCGAGGAAACAGCCTTCATATCCCTAGAACAGTTCTGGCATCCTTGATTTCCTCTTACAAATGAGATCACTCCTAAGCACTCAGCCAGTAACATCATCAAAAAGAGATCCAGCTGACTTTCTGTACGGGAAATTATGAGTGCCTAAACTTGATAATCTTCAGCTTCATCCTATTCAACCAACTTCATACTTAACATTTTAGTTTAGTTTTTTAAGCACTTTTAAGTTTTGCTAACCCAGTTTGAAAGTTAAAAATGTGTTTTCAATAACAATATGTTACTGATCTTCAATTATATGCCATTCTTCCATCCTTTCATCTAGACCAGCCATTCATTTGACTTGCTGGTCAAGATTCATTAGTGAGTATATTGAAAAATACTGCTAAGATCTTAATTTTTTATTTTTGACATAATGACAAAGTTGTAACAGTTGGTGACCTTTTAAAAAAAATATGCTCAAGTTAAATCTACAGATCAATTTCAGATCAGTTGATGCATTTCTATTTGGCAGAGGGGAGATACAGAATTCAGGAACACTGCATTCAACATGAAGTTGTGACTTGATCTTGTTACTGAAAATTACTGTACATGGGGCAGGAGTGCCTTTGAAAATACTGGATCCTATTGCACAATCGATGAACTGTTGGACAATAACCACACCACACTTCCCTTCCCATCATCATGCTTTCTTGTCTTCCAAACACAAATTACCCACCAACCTGAGACCCAATTCCAGCAACACTGACATAAAGAGCACCTGTCACACTGATGCATGTGCAGAGCCACTGGAACGACAAATGAACAGCAATTCAAGTTATGAGGCATAACATAGCTATAGACCTGGCTCACTATCAGCCTATTATCTTAGCCACACAGGAAGGAAGACAAGATGCAAAGGATGTAGTTTAATTACTCTTCAGCTGTATTAATTCATTTGGAACATACATGGCAATAAATTGTTCAGTGCGGGTCATTATCTTTCCTTAAATCATTTCCACATATTTGGACAGGGCTGTCACCAGCCCCTTCACTGCTCCAAACCTGTCCGGCTGCCCTCCCCTTGGACGACAGATAAGGGGCTGGGGAAAGAGCATTGTCCTCTGATTGTATCAGTTATTAGGTGCCCCAACCTTAGGGACTCCGGAAGGGAGTTTGGGTGCAGGAGGAGACTTCATGCTGGGGTAGGGGTTTGGGGTGCGGGAAGGGGTTTGCAGTGTGAGGTCCTGGCAGCACTTACTGCGGCTCCCATGAAGCAGCCGCCAGGTCCCTGCAGCCCCTAGTCACATGGGTGGCCAGGGACGCTCTGCAGACTTCATTCATGCCTGCAGGCACCGCCCCTGAAGCTCCCATTGGTTGCGGTTCCTGGCCAATGGGAGCTGTGGAGCCGGCACTCTGGTAGGGGCAGTGCACAGAGCCTCGCTGGCTGTCCATGTGCCTAGGGACTTCAAGTACCTCTCATCCACTTCCGGGAGCCATGTGGAACCAGGGCAGGGAGAGCGCCTGCCTTAGCCCTGGGCCCCCCCTGTGCTGCCGGCCGGACTTTTAACAGCCCGATCATCAGTGCCAACCAGATAAGTCAGGGTCCCTTTTCTTCCGGGTGCTGCAGTCAAAATCCAGACACCTGATAACCCTACCCAACCCTTCTCCCTCAGCTTCGTTAGGGGATGCCTTCTTCTAAGTCCATTGCTAAATCCAAGCATCAGGGAATCCGATCCCATACGGAACAAATATTTTCACTGGACACCTTCCACATGGAGATGCTAAGTAATTAGCTTGGCTGACCCCTCCGCACCCCCATTCATGTTCCCAGATAGTGAATAATTCACTCCCTAACCTTGGCCCAAAGGGGGCAAGATGTGTAAATACCTCCCCTCCAATAGGTGCACATGATCCAGTGGCCCGCCTGATCTCCTTCTGGTCAGCCTCTGACTCAAGGGATATGCTCCCTGCCCTATCCTCTGAACCCAAAGGAGGAACAGAACTCTTAGAGGATCCTCAACTCCTTTTCTTCCCACTGGCCAGACAAAGCCTCCCACTATTCATACTACTGTGGGGGGAGCGCAGTTTGACTTTCCATTGTCAAACTGCAGAACTGTTACAGGATTGGGCATGATTATACAAAATATTGCAGATTCACAATGGGATGAGCTTCTAGTGAGGCGTATGATTGCAGCAATGCCTCTCAGTCATTTAATCACATGGCTGAAGAACATCTTCTCCCCCTCAGAAAAACACTGCAGGAGGCAGTAGGGGGAAAAGAAAACTATATGACATTATCTAAGAGTTTTTCTCTGGGCTCTGAAATTCACAAGTCTGTCTATTGTAGGGAAGAATATTGGACCACTGTAGTAATAACCCCCCTGCTAATTATAGGCACATGCATCTCCAAACTTTAATTAGTGATATGCAAATCTCAAAAGATTCAGGGTATTCAGTTTGGATAAGCACCACATATTCTGATGCTTTTCTATATTATTTTGAGGATAGATATGTCTTAGGGACAAGAACTGCAATTTTCACTTGACATTCAGTTACAGTATCAAACTATGAAAAAAAAAAAGGTAGACAAAAATTAATTGGCTGTGTCCACTACCACTGTGTCCCCTTGAAGCCATCACTGTAGAAATTGCTATGGGAGTCTACCACAGTGATAACAGTCCTGTGCACTGCTATCATTGTGGAAATTGCCAGGGCACAGACTGAAGTATAGAACCTAGGTAGAAGATAAAGAAACCTTGTGAATACTAGTGAATGGGCTCACATTCTCATTTGTGTTTTGGCCAACAAGGAAACTAAAGAAAGTAATAAAACCATTTTTAATTTTAATTGATTACCGACTAATTGAATGGGCTCTTTTGGAAAGACATAGTAGTACAATATAAATAGATATATAAACTCAGGCACACGATCATTGCTGAACATATGCATTTACAGTAGTCTGATGTTTATGTGGCTGTTATTACTACAACTGATTTTCACAAAGTACTACTGACAAATTTAACCTTTTCTCCTAATTTTATTGGTGTATGTGGGGAGAGAGAAGGGAAGCATCCTCTCAAAAGGATTTTGATTTGAATTCACCGCAAATAAAAAAGCAGGTTTCATAAATGAAATGTGTGTCTATTCCTAGTACTTTTTTAAAAAAGGGGTGAGATCTATAGAAATGGTCCAAATTATTATGACCAATATTTTTTCAAAAACAGGAGCCTATAATTAGGCTTCAAAGTCCATATTTAGGTGCATAAGGGGATTTTCAAAATCTCCTAACTGACTTAGGAACACAAGGACTTCAAGCAATGTTAAAACTTCCCTACCACAATGAGGTGTATAAGGTGGGGGCCTACTTTCATTTAATCTGAAAGAGATGACTTCTCCATCCCATTCTCCCCTCCACACACTAATCTTCTGGCCTTACACCACTGTAATTCTATTGTGTTAAATGGATGTGATAAGGCACAAAATAAGGCTTTAAATCTGTTCTTAAAATGAGCAGCACAGATCAGAAACGCAGACATCTATGTCAGGCAAAGATCATCTGAAAAGCTCGAAGCTTCTAGAAAAATCGGTCTTTTGTAATTTTTCAATAAGCATTACACAAGATACTGAAACCAACTCAACACTGTATCATTTTTAGCTGTCCACTAGATGGTGGAATAAGCTAATAAATAGGACATTTACTAAAATACGTATGTCTCTCTCTCTTTGATAGAATGTCCAAATGCATTATTATCATCGCATTATAAGTGCTTTGTCCATAACCTAGCATTTGAGTTTCGTTGCTTTTATTTGATATTTTTTTTGGTTCCCTCCTCCCACTCCAGCTTTGATTTGTTCCCCCGCATCCCATACTTGGATTCAGATTTTGTGCTAAATTTTGTGCTAACCAAGGAAAGAGCTGAAAATTGATGGTATTTTCTTTTGATGAAAAGGAGATGTAGAGCTGGGTGTTCAAAGGAGTATTGCTTACACTTCAGTCTATATATATATTTTTTTGCCAAATCTATCAACTGCTTCACGTCTATTAACAATCTGAGAGGAAGAACCCTAAGACACTTTTGTTTACCTCACTGTTTCTTGGATTGGGACATGGGTATTTGATGACCAACAGTATCAAATGCTGCAGAGCTGTCTGGGATCATGACTATGGATATACTTTGTCTATGTAAAGGGAGGATGTTATTCACTGCAGCAACAAGTACTATATCATGTCCTGGCCTGAAGCAGCCTGAGTGTGAGGGGTTCACGATATTGACAGGTGACATTAGAAACTCTTCTTTGCTCTCTCCTCAATATTTAAGGTAACCTTATCACAGCTGCCTTGTAACTTAAATCCCAAATTGGAAGTCAGAGTGCAGAGGTCTGCACAAGTTGATTATGATGCAGGATTGGGGCCATGAGATTGTGGGAATGGCATTTCCACTCTTTTAAGGAGGTCTTCACTCAGTAACTTCTCCTTATAGTCACAGACATATAATATACTCACTCACAAACACAAATGTAAACAAACAGAAAACCTTAGGAGCTAAGCAATCTATTTTTCCTTCAGGGTAGGAATGAAGAAATGGAGAGAGAGTGCTGCTGTTATCTCTATTTTTAAATAGTTGAAGTGCTCTAATACTGTGATTGAGACCAACTAAGTTCTTAGATAATCACCGTTTTATGCATATATGTATTTTAACAAGTGTCATTGAATATAAATAGTCAAAAATTCTTACAGATAATAAAACATCTGGAAATAAGGGTTTATTGGGATATAGAGTTCAATAGAAATAGGTTTCCCAAAACAAGAATTATTCTAGTTTTAATGCTGGCAAATAAGTTTTTGTTTCAAGAGCATTTATTTTGCAGATTGCTTGTGTCACCATTCAATATTTAAGTTCAAGATTATTTTCTATTGAAAAGTGATTTTGTGCTAAAAATTAAACCTAAATTGTTCTGCATATGGCTAGATATATAATTGAAGGTTCAGACCCTGCTGTACTTAGTGAGGCAAAACTCCCACTGAAGTCACTGGGAGATATGCTTGATTAAAAATTGAGTAACAACTGTAGGACTGGACCTACATTTCATTTTTTTTTAAACTGTGAACAATTTAAGTCAATTAAATTCAACATTTAATCTTTATACTATATATTTGTCATATATTTGACTAAAATTACAAAATGTACAGATATTTAATTTAAAAAAATTATATCTGCAATACCTTCAATAAGGCAAAGATTTTAATATTCAGAATCGGCTATCCCACTGCTAAAATATTCAACCTCAAGTTTAACAGAAGGCTCCAAATATCCAAAACAATGGAGGCTCTACCATGATTCTGTATAATTGTTATTGTGCTTGATAACTAAATGAAGTTTGCTTCAGTGCCAGAAGTGTAAAAATCTCCATTATAACAACAGCTGTGGACTGAGTAAATAATACATCTGGGGCTTCCTGGTGCCTTCTCCCATAAGAATCCAACGTCCTCGTCATCATTAGAAAACATTTTTAATTCAATGACAGTTTGTAATTTATATTCTTAAAATATTGTGCTCCAGTATTCCCAACAATTATTTATTGCCACCTAATAACTGTCTACGGCATGTTAAACACAACTAAAAATCTCAGCAGCACATATTTATATCAGAATGCTCCTTGGTTAAACAATGAGCTGCAGTCTATTTTAAAATATTGACATTTTCTGGAAGTTAAGTTAGATCAAATAAGTCATTTTGGGTGTAAAGTTTTATTTGGAATCAAAATGAACTCAGTTTATTGATTAAGTAGGTCTGCTGTAACTAAAGATACCAATTTTTTCAAGCATAGTTGAGTACCATATTAAACAGAGGTTTAAGTAGAGTTTTTTTGAATTCGGCCTCTGAATTTGTGCTTAAATAGTTTACATATTAGTTTCTATGCGTGCAAATCTTGAGGCACAAATCCAGATGTTGAATTGAAGAGCTTAAAGGACATTGGTCCTCAGATTATGTCTTGTCAGGGAATTTCAGTTTCACAGTAATCCTCTCTTTCTAAACCAATCAAAATTCAGCCTGTAAAATGACAATGGCACTGGAGGAAGTAGCAGTTGACAGAAGCTACTTATATGGTATATATACACAGTTCAAATGAAATATGACGACATTGGAGAATGAGAAGTTTTGATCTTCATTTTATCTCACTTGATCAGAGTACATCAAAACTCATAGCATTTGGCACCAGTAGCGTAGCCAAGGGGGGAGCAGGGGGAGTGGCCGCTTCCCCACTGAGCAGAAGCCGTGCCTTTTTTGTGCTCCAGCACCTTTTGGTCCTGCACTGCAGGCAGAGCGGAACATTTTTTTTTTTGCTTCCGGTGCCTTTTTTTGCTCCGGATGCTTTTTGCTCCCGGCACCTTTTTTTAAGCTCCGCTCCCCTTGTGTTCTAAACCTGGCTACGCCACTGTTTGGCACTGGGGGCAGTCAGTGCCATTGGGGGATATTGGAGGCTGAGTTTTATTGGCCACTCAAGAAGAGGGTTTGATAGTTGAGATATATTTCTGTTATTTACTGCTCTTCTTTCCTCCAAGCTTGTCATTCTCTCCTTGGGAATGTTGTGCCTGTGAAGATTCTTTTGAGCTCTCAGAAAGGATGGCAGAGAATGTCCAGGGAAATAGATTCAATTAGATCTGACATTTGGTTCATCTTAATCCCACAAATTCAGGACCATTGGTCTTGAAGTCAACGAGCACTTTGTTCAAGAATCCGCAGACCTTTAAGTTGATAATTTCTTATAGTCTATTTCTTGCCAATGGTTCATCAAACCTCACTTCCACACAGGGAATAGTAGCCTCAAGACCTGTGTCAACAGCTTCTGCGTTTCTCTTAACCAGCAAACATTCTCCTTTTATCTGAGATTTGCTTATTCATCCCCCTCTCCCTCCCACACACACACATATCCCCCAAATATCTTTCAAGATGGAGTTAATTTCCATTATGTTGGTATTTTGTATCTAATTCAGTTAGATTCTGTATGTTTAGCCTTGCCTCCTTCTCACCTTCTGCACTTGTAATCATGGCAACAGGAGGGTTCCTATCACCATGTAGATACTGCAATCAATTCTGTCTGTCAGTGTTATGGTATTGTTAGACTTTTCTTCTCAATAACAAGGAGGTTTTGGGCCACAGGTTTTAGGACATGCCATAATAACTCAGTATCCTAAAACAGAGCTGTAAAATATCATTGAAATACCAGGGGTGGAGACTTCAAGAAGGTCACACAAATATGGCTCACTTAGTACTTAGAACTTGATTCAATTCCTCCTCAAATCAATGGGATTATTTTCATTACCTGTAATGGTAATTGATCAGACCCTTAAATACAAGGGCCTCATGAAAAACTAAATGAAAAATGTTCTGATGTACATGGACATATGCAAGACTATTCCAACATAAAAATTCCCTAACTATAAAACAACGAAACCGATTTTTTTCCAGCTTAGAATGTTTTTCTTTCCACAATAAGAAATAAAATATAAACTTGGTTTACTGTAATTATGTTTTGCCAATTGTGTGAGATTTAAGTGCAAACATGTCAATTGGAACATCTGAGAAAAGAATTTTGGTGCATGCTTGCATAATTCCAACATAGTTGAATATCTTGAGCTCAAATTTTCTAAACAAATCTACCTTTGGTCTTGAGACCAAGCAGAGAAAATTTCATTCCCAAGAAAGTTATGGGCAACTGCAAAAGGGATGTCTGTGTAAATGGGAGTTATGATGGACTATAACTATGTTTAATAGCAGTGTAATTATATTTCTATAATATATAAACAATATTTTATAGGTCTTGACACCTTGTCTTGTATTTTACAATTACTCCTTCAGAGGTATCTTTGGAATGAATTTACTGTTTTCACTTAGAGCTGAGGTATGAGGGATGCAACTCTGAAGCAGCCCTTCAATTAATATTTCCTTTTGTCCATTCTACCCTTTATCTTTAATCAGCTGAGATGTACAGCAGAGTCAGACAAGCACAGGGAGAGAGAGGATGAAAATGGTAGGGATTGCAGCTCCCAGATTGTTATATTATTTCACTTACAGTTATGAGTTAGTGGGCCTAAAACGAGACACCTTTTGGATTCTGTTTGTATTGATTAGTGCATTATATTATAATCTCGGGAACTATGTTTACCCTTGCTGATACAGTAAAAGCTTTGTTATCCGGCATGTTGGTGGAATGGGGGGAGCCAGTAAGTAAAAAATTCTAGTTAACTAAGAGGGAAGCAATTTGGGCCAATGGGAACTGTGGAGCCAGTGCTCGGGATCGGGCAGGGGCAGCGCCACTTAGCCACTCCTCTGCCTAGGAGCAGAAGGGAGCTTGCCAGCCCTGTGTCAACTGGACTATAAACCGGACTTTCAATGAAGATCAGAAATGCCAGTTTATAAAGCTTTCTGACTGGTAAAGTGCCAGATAACACAGCGGGGTTGAGGTGCAGGAGGGGTGCAGCAGGAGTCTCAGGGCAGAGGATTGGGGTGCAAGAGGGATGCGGCAGGGAGCTCGGGCAAGGGGTTGGGGTGCAGGAGCAGTTCAGGGTGTGGACTCCGACCCAGCGCCACTTACCTTGAGCAGCTCCAGGGTGGTAGCAGCGTGCAGCAGAGCTAAGACAGGCTCCCTGCTTGCCCTGGCCCCACGCCACTCCTGGAAGCGGCTGGCACCACGTCCCTGATGCCTCTGGAGGAGCGGTGGGGGGGGGGGCAGAGGGCTCCGTGCACTGCCCTTGCCTGTGGGTACCTCCCCTGAAGCTCCCATTGGTTGTGGTTCCCCATTCCCAGCCAACGGGAGCTGCGGGAGGTGGTGCCTGCAAGCGAGGGCAGTGTGCGGAGCCCTCCCCACCTCCCAGGGGCTGTAGGGATGGGGTGCTGGCCACTTCCGGAAGCGGTGCAGGGCCAGGGCAGGCAGGGAACCTGTCTTAGCCCCGGAGTGCCACAGGGGTAGCAATCCTGTGGGCCAGATCCAAAGCCCTGACGGGCTGGATCCGGCTCAGGGACCATAGTTTGCCCACGCCTGCAATAGCTGTTTGTGTAATAGAAACACACATTTATTACATAGACAACAGATAGGGCTACAGAAATATTTTTTGGGGTGGAAGGCTGTTTTCTGCTGTACCAGACGTAGTAGCCCCAAAATCTCCTTACTCAGCTCCCTTAAGGGATGCTTTCCTTAACATCCCTTTCCAGTCAATTTTATCTGGTAACTGAATCCCATCCACAATGAATACCTGCACTGAACTTTGGCCAAAAGGAGGTGCCAGCAATTATGCTTGGCTGCCTCTCCACACTGCCTCTGGGTTCGGACTCTGTCATTAACAGCAGACAAAAATGTATCCATTCCCACAGCTGGAAAATGCAAACATTTATTGTATGGGATTCCAAATGACTAAATTATCACTTGGAATTCTAATCACTGTAAGTGACATAAAACCTAGTTCCTGGACAGATGGTGCCCAGTTTGTTTGAAACAAACATTTTCAACTACATTTTTAAAATCAGGAAAACATTTTTATTATTTTGTAAAGTTGGTCATTACACAAACTAAGGTTTGGACCAAGTCTGACTTGAGTGTCCTAGAAACCTAAAAATCTGGGGAAAAGAATGATAAAATATTATGCTGAGTTCCACCAAGGCCCATTAGAGTTAAAAATTAATAACATTGTCAGCTATCACTTAAAATCCATCCAGTCTTGCTGCCGTGTTACATTTTCCTATGTGTCCCGATCAATTTATACTTTTAGGAAAGAGAAGTAGTTTAAAATTTTCTGTGAAAAAATACTCCTATAATAGCCAACAGGAAGATAACATTGTATTTTTGTTTGAATAAATTCTCAGAGCTCAGAGATGGGGCAACATAATTCATTTTTAATGTTGACACCAAGTATGACACTAAATTCCTTTTCATTTGAATGATTTTTGGGTCTCCAGGTTGGCCATAATATCGTATTATTTACTGATTTAATCTAGATGGCAGTTCAGTATTCTGAAATTTTACTTTTGCAGACAGGAGTAAACCATATTTTTGTAAAACTGTGGGGCATTATACAATCTAAACAACTCTGATCTCTAAGCAAGAATATCCTCCTCTAATATGAGCATTTAATGCTCATGCCCCATAAATTAAAACACATCAAATTAGAATTTCAGAAATGCTAGTCTATATTTACAGGAGGAAATTTAGTTTAAAGAAAAAAATCAGGAAGTTGTTGAGCAAATCAGAAAGGTTGTTTTTAGTTACTGTAGCTTGTGAAATGAGCTGTTACCAGGGCTGTGTTGTACATCTTCCAGTACACTATATCGTCTAATTCAAAGGCACTTTTTGCTGCTGTCATTCATCAGTGTCATTTCCATTTGTTTTGATGATACCCATTCCATTACAGACCTGTTCCAACTCCCACTCAAGTCATTGGGAGTTGAATCTAGCTGATAATGTTCATTAAAAGTACTATGCAGTACTTTGTGGAAAAAGTACTTTTAAAAATAACTAATCTTCTGTAAATCTACATTCTAACCAATTATCAGACTTTTACAAAGATAAATCATTGCAAACTAATCTACCAACAAAAATGATCATGAGATGTATTTTATGCATAATACTTATCTACCACTATCTCTTATAGACTAGAGAGATAATAAACTCTTCTTTTCCATTAACATTTAATTGAAACATAGGGCATTCTTTAGCAGCCAATTTACACAGGGCAGTTAATGAAGGTTCTGCTGTGATACTGGGCATAATTTGAAAGTTATACAAGCAAACAGTGTCATCACAGCATGGGTCTAATTACTCAATTTTTAAACTAATTTTGAGGGCTTTTTAGTGAATGTTTGGTTTAATAGTTTTAACGTGCTTTGGTTTAATGGATTACTCAGAAGAAAAAAGAGTGATTGTTTTTAACATCAGAGCAAAAACCAAAACATGAGAAGTGTACCCAATGCTTTACAGACTTTTTTTGGATGCGTCACTTTCTTTCATAAAGTATTTGGATGACTTTAAAAAAAAAAGGGGGCGGGGAGGGGGGGCTTCTGTGGCATCACTCAAGCATGGATCTGTCTGGAATAATGGTATTTTCTTTCACACTGCCACCAACACTTGTTTTGCCCAATCTTTCCTTAATCTTCTGTTCTATTTTGTATCATATAATTGTATTGGTCATATAATGGATTACAAAAATAATTATGCATACTATTCCTGTATCAAATAAGGATTTTACAATGTATTCTTTATACATATTGTAACAGACTACAGCATGACTAATAATGTATATCTTAGATTACAAATGCTTTATGCTCACACTGCTCCAACTTCACTACTAACCTCCACTTCCATATCCTCAGTGTCCATCAGGGGCCTAGCCTGCAGAAGACCCCATCTCCTGACAACCCAATGAGCACAACTGACCCAGATAGAAGCGGTCTCATTTCACCACCTGACTGGCAGAAGGAGTCAGCAGGCTGATACTTAAGCTCAGTAGCAGCTGCAGTCCAGTCAGTGGCTGCTCATAGCATTCATAGCATGCAGCTGTGCTTAGTCCTGTCCCTGCTTCCAGTTTGTAGCCTAGCTCCTACCCCAGTACTAGCCAGTTCCTGATGCTGCTCTAACCCACAGCTCCTTCCTGACCTCTGATTCCCAGCTCAGACCCTCAGCTCCACCTTTTGACTGCAAGTCTGGTTAACCCGTTGGCTTAGGTTTTTATCTCTTGACTCCTGACTTTGACCCTTGGCTTCGCTCCTGGACCTGCCCCCTCTGGATTCAGTGCTAACTGGTAGGCCGAACTCTTGATCCAACCAGTAGGCCAGACCACCCTCACAACTCAGTCACTGACAGTTTGAGCAGCCCAAAAGATTGAAGGAGGGCAGGTAAGTGGCTGGACTGCACTTCAGATGGATTCTGCCAAGGCAGCAATCTCCCTGCTGAACCTACTGGCTCAGGTTATGCCTTTGTAGATATGAACTGCAGCGCTACAGGCTCAAGCTGTGCTGCCCGTATCTGCCACCCCAGCTTCTAGGGGGCCAGAGAGTCCAATGCCGGATACATTTGATGGGGACTAGAAAAAGTTCTGCAGGTTCTTAAACCAGTGCTGGTTCCTGTGCATGCTTCAGTACCAGCTGACTGAAGCCATTCTCCACTGACAAGACCAGACCAGGACTTGTTACTATTCTGCTAACGAGGGAGGCCCTGGCCTGGGTGTCTCCCATTCTGGAGACTTCTTGTCGCTTGCTGAGGCAGTTCAAAGAGGCATCCAAATCATGGCGATTCTGTCTGATGTTCTGAATTGCACACTGTCCACGGAGAACATATTTCAGGTGGCTGAATTAGGTAATAGGTCGATCGCCAAGTTTGCTAAAGAGTTCTGGTGCCTGGCAGCAGACACTAAATGGAATGAGTTAGTGCAGCACTACCATTTCCTCCAGGCCCTATGCAAGGAAATAAAGGACGAGCTGGTTGGTACATGTGGCGTTAACACCCAAACTGGATATCTTGGTCTAGTTGTGTATTAAGATTGATGTCTGAATGAATACTGCCTTGAGAGAGAGTTAAGTGCCTGACCTCCTTCTACATTCTCATCACAGGGACGTGGGAAGATCAGCTGGGTTCAGACTTGCCTCTCAGATGCAGAAAAGGGCTGGTATTGGTCTTCAGGCTTATTCATGTATTGTGGGGAACTTGGACACTATGCTGTGGGATGCTTCTCTAAAAATCAAGCTGTATCTTGATCAGAAAGATTCCAGACATCAGCCCTGATAAGGGAGTCAACGCTGAGCCTGTGTTCCCCACCTCACTACAGGACCTTGCAACTTTCCTTGTCTACTGGCACCCTGGTTATGGATGGACACTACGCCAGCACCCTCCAACATCCCACCATATCAATGGCAAACAAGGATGGCTCCTTACACCCTTGTGTTCACTATTGAGCTCTGAACAAAATAATGGTCCAAAATTGCTGCCTCCTGCCACTTATTAATGAAATTTTTGCGGGGATCTGCTCAGCCAAAGTTTTTACTAAGTTTGACCTTTGTGGGGCCTACAACATGGTCCAAAACAGGGAAAGCGATGAATGGAAGACTGTGTTTGGCCCCCGGTACAAACATTTTGAATATTTAATTATGCCTTTTGGATTATGTAACTCCCTGGAAACATTTCAGCATGTCGTGAACGAGATATTCTGGGACATAGGGGACTGGTTCAGAGTTATTTATTTGAAGGATTTTTTCCCCCCAAAAGCCAGGCACTGCATGAACGGCACGTGCACCACATTTTCACCCAACTCTGCCAAAGCTATTTTTTTACCTAACTGGAGAAACGGAAGTTTGACAAAGACACAATCAAGTTCCTCAAATAGATAATTTTCCACAAAAGGCTAACAATGGACCCAAGAAAGGTCTCAGGTCTCTAGGTGGAACATCCTAAAGGATGTAACAGGCATTCAGCAGTTTCTTGGATTTGCCAGGTTCTATGGGCATTTCTTCCACCTATTTACATCAATAACTGCACTTCTTCAAAAGGGAGTCCACTTCATCTGGTTGCCAGAGGCAATGTTCACATTTGATCAGCTAAAGAAAGCTTTTACTTCAGCTGCCATTCTTGTTCACCTGGATCTTGCCAGGCCCTTAACCAGGGAGGCAGATTCTTTTGAACTTTGCCATTGGAGCCATTCTGTCACATAGTGGCTCTCGTAACCAACTCCATCCCTGTACCTTTTATTCAAGCAAACTAACCCCTACTGAGATGAATTATTATATTTGAGACAAGGAGTTACTGGAGATAAAGGCAGCATTTTAAGAATGGAGACACCTTCTAGAGCAGGGATCGGCAACCTTTGCATTGGGGCCCGCCAGGGTAAGCCCCCTGGCAGGCTGGGCCGTTTTGTTTACTTGCCGCGTCCGCAGGTTCGGCCGATCACAGCTCCCACTGGCCACGGTTTGCTGTCCCAGGCCAATGGGTGCTGTGGGAAGTGGCGTGGGCTGGCCACCACTTTCCACAGCCCCCATTGGCCTGGGACGGTGAACTGCGGCTAGTGGGAGCTGTGATTGGCCGGACACGGAAAGTAAACAAACCAGCCAGGTCCGCCAGAGAGCTTACCCTGGTGGGCCTCATGCCAAAGGTTGCCGATCCCTGTTCTAGAGGGAGTTTGGTTCCTGGTCCAGGTCCTTACCAGTCATATGAAACTGGGATATCTTCAGACTACTGATAACCTTAACCAGAGACATCTGCTGGTCACTTTTCTTTGCCTGATTCAATTGTATCACCACCTACCTCCCAGGGTCACTGTAGCGATGCAAGACTCACCAGTGTGGCAACTCCTGCCAGTTATCCTGGGAATTAGCTCGATTCCAGCTCAGAGCACCCTTTTCTGGCTGGTGGCTCACCTGCCTTTGGGCCCCTGTGTCCCTCTTGGACCCCGGTGCCTTTATCTTGGGGTTCTGCCCCCAGCAGTACCCCACAGTCTGGGTCTCCCCTCCCAGGGGAACCCCAACCCTCTATTCCCACCTTGTCTCAGTGGCTACTGCCAGTCATCATCTAGCCCCCACTGACTGGGGCAGACTGCAGTCTATAAACCACTGATCACTGGCAAGGGGTTTAGACCAGCTACCTCTGCCTAACTCTCGTATCTCCGCAGCCCCAGTACTTTCTTCAGGCCTTGCACAAGGCCTGCAGCCTCAGGAGTTACCAGGCTGGAGCTCCCCAGCTCTTCTTGCCTTTCCCCAGCACTACTCTGCCTCAGGTACCCTTCTCTCCCAGGCAGTCAGGTCCTTCTCTCTCCAGAAGGAGAGAGAGAGACTGACTCAACTGCTGGCTCACAGCCCTTTTATAGGGACAGCTGTGGCCTGATTGGGGATGGCCCCAGCTGTGGCTGCTTCCCCAATCAGCCTTGCCTTTTGCAGGAGTGGGGTAACCGCCCCGCTACAGAAGCATAATGGGAGGGCAGATGTCCTGTCCTGCAAGGATGAATATATCGAGTGGGACATGGCTCCTTCCACTACTGTTTTATGCCTGTCAAATTTAATTCAGCATGCAACAAATAGAGACCTTATGTCCCTCATCCAGTCCCTGCTGCCCCAAGATGTCCAAGCTACTAAGGCCCATCAGACCCTAGATGCTCCCAGTGGTCTGCCCCAGCTCAGCATTTCATTTGAAGGATTGTCTGTTTAATCGTGGAAGGTGCCTTTATATCTCAGAGGGTGAACTCAGATGTGAAATATTAAAGATGTGTCACAATACTCCAGTTGGTGTCATATTATGCCCCATAGTCTTTGTAGAAATATGCTTATGATATGAATATGGCGTAACTGATGTATTTTATACAAGAGGGGTTATGTCAGGTAAGGATTTACTGAATATGATTATTCTATTTGTAAACATGTATCATTGCTGTATCTGAAGTTAGGAATATAAACTCTATCAATTGCAAAAGTGTTTGCATCTGGGAAACGCCCACCAGACAATAGGCAATCAGCCTGAATGGGACATTAGGAAGAACAATAAGGCTTGGAAGATACTAATCTCATGCCTTCTTGAGAAGCTTCCTGGGTTGCTGCTTTGATACTGCAGGATCATGTGATCGATAATATACCTCCTGATAATATACCTCTACCCATCTTGGGCTTTCAGTGTTTTTCCATTAAAAGAGGGTGTAGGGTCAGACTGGAAAACAAAAGGTTCCTGCCATATGTAAATCCTATTTAAGGCTGGGGAGTGATTTAATCAGGCTTTTTCTCCACTGCCTCCCCACCCAAGACGGAAGACTGCGGAAAACACCTGAAAAACAAAACAAAGGAACTAAGCTGCAAGAGACAGGGGCTGAGTTCAGGCAGGGAAGAACAGCCTGTAAAAAGAATCCCTGAAGACTTAAGCTGCAAGCAGTGCAGTTTACCTTCAAGAAACTCTGCATCCTGCTTGAAACAACATTTAGGGTGTGAAATTATTATTTGTAGCCAGTATTCCTTAGTGTATTAAGCTTAGTTTACGTGTTTTGTTTTATTTCCTCAGTAATCTGCTTTGTTCTGTTTGCTATCCCTTATAATCACTTGAAATTTACCTTTTGTAGTTAATAAACTTGTTTTGTTTTCTAAAACCCAGTTTCTGCAATTCATAACTGTAGGTGAGGAAGAGCTGTGCATATCTTCCTTCACTTTGAGGGAGGGAGCAAATGTATGAGCTTACGCTATATAGAACCCTATATGGTGCAAGACAATATAAGTTTGGGTTTGCGTTCCAAAGGAAGTGTGCACTTGAGTGCTGCACAATCCCCAAGCTGATTCTTCCCACACAGAGCTGATCTCTGTTCCATTTGCAGCTGGGTGTGTCCCTACTATGTGCATGTGCTAGAGAAGACTTGAGGGCCTGGCACAGTGGAACAGGGTGAGTGAGCCCAAGCTAGTGGAATGGGCGGCCTCAATGGGACCCCAGCACATCAGGTGGCACCCCAGAAGTGTGGGGGGGTCCAACCCATCACAGCTGGACACTTCAGTATTATGGAATTTCTGGTGGCCAAGGTTGAATACCAATGTTAAGAGGTACATTAATTCATGTGATCTGTGCCATCGGAGCAAGTGTCCACATGCCAAACCACTTGGTCTTCTCCAGCCTTTGCTTACCTTGTCTCAAGCCTGGTTCTTGGCACCTTTGGTCTTGATTATAGAGCTATTGTGCTCACAGGGTTGTATTATCATCCTCATCACCATCAATCTCCTCATTGGAGATGGAGCACTGTATTTTTGTTCACTTCCTCCCAACCACTCGAGAAATAGCCCATTTTTCTAGAGTATGTTTATTGGCTCAATGGGCTGCTGACAGGAATAGGCTCAGACTGAGATTTGCAATTCATTTACTATTTTTGGGGTGAACTCTAAACTCTTAGGAATGGAACAACTTAACTCCGTGGCCTATCACCCACAGGTCAATGGACAGAGAACGAGTGAACCAGGTCCTCGAGCAATACCTCCATTGCTTTCTCAGTTATCGCCAGGATGACTGGGTCATCTTCCTGTGATACACAGAGTTTGCATTCAATTCCTCCACCCAGGCATCCACACAACATAGCCCATTCTACACAAATTAGTTTCCAACCTCGATTTTGTTTGGCCACACCTCCAGACTCCCACATCCCTGCCACAGAAGATCTAGTTGCACATCTTCACAGGATCCACCAAGAGCTTGCTGAACACCTGGAAGCCTGCAAAGAGGCATACATTATGGCAACTGAAAATCCACTCATCCCTCAGCCAAACTGGACCATCAGAACCTAAGCCCATTTAAGACTGTGGAACAAATTAACCCTGTAGTATTTAGGCTCCAGTCACCAAAATCCTTAAAGATTCACCCAGTTTCCCATGTGTTCTTTCTGAAACTGTTTGTGTAGAATCCCTTTCCCAGATGCTGAATTCCACCTTCACCTCTCATGGATGTCTAGGGCCAAGAGGAGTAGGAGGTCCAGAAAATCCTAGACTCCCAATGAGTTCAAGGCATATTCGCCTATCTGGTAGGCTGGGAGGACTATGGACCAGAAAACAGATCACTGGAGTTGAGAAAATGTCCAGGCTCCAGAAATCTTAAGTGTCTTCCATCAGAAGGACCCTCTGAAACCAGATTCCATGGCTGCTAACAGGCACCCTTGAAGGGGAAGTTAATATTGCCAAGGGCCTAGCCCACAGAAGAGCCAGTCTCCTGGAAACCTAATCTGCACAGTTGGCCCTGATAGAAATGGTCTGACTGCATCACCTGACTGGCAAAAGGAGTCAGCAGCAGCTGGAGTCAATGCATTCCTAGGCTGCAACTGCACTTGATCTTGTCCCCTGCCTCTAGCCTTGCTCCTGCCCCCAACTACTTCCTGACTCTGACCTCCAGCTCAGATTGTTGGCTCCACCTTCAGACTGCAAATCCAGTTAACTCTTTGGCTTGGGCTGTGGTCTCAGACTCCCAGCCATGACTCTTTGCTTTGCTCCTGGATCTGCCCCATTTGGATTCAGTTCTAATTGGTAGGCAGGAGCATCCACTAGGCCATCTTGCCCATGACTTGGATGCTGACAGTGTCCCATATTTCAGTGCAGCTACCTCTCTTATAACACCAGACATTACCCTGCAGTGGCACTCCTTCAGTCCACTCTGCTGCTAAAAGGGGGAGAGCCATCCCTTCTCATTATAGTCTGTTTCTTACATAGCATTTACAACCATGTTTGCTTTTGCTTTGTAAAAAACAGACCATTAGCCTCACCTCATCTAAAACTCCCATGATTGTCAGATGGTCAGAATGGTTACACCTCTGTTACACTGAGTGCATTTTACCTTTACATCAATGTTAGGAGGTGTGTGTGCTTATAAAAAGAAAGACCATACTGCTATAAAGTAATTGGTGTTAATTCAGAGAACTTTTCAGGCACAAGGATTTCTCACTTACTTTGAGACCTAATGAGCACAGGTAGAATGTGCTAATTTTTGTTTCTTGGTCTGTATATTTGTTGCTGCTGTGTGCAGATTTACATGGTTTCATGTAGCAACTAAGCATTGGCTTCTTTAGAACTAGGTTGAATATTGTGGTTTTCTTAATTTACATTTTTATTATGGATAAAATCTGTTGCACTTATAGGCAGATGTACCTTTTTCTGAATCTCAGAGCTTTGTGAATTCTGCAATTTCATAGCTCTGGAAATAGCTGCAAAATTAAACTGCTAAAGCAGCCTCTGCAAAAGCCATTTTCTTCCACCACCACTCCCTGCCCCACACCAAAAAAAAATCCTCAGCTGCCATCCCCTGCTTGCATCTTTCTTCCCCAGCATTCTATTTTTTTCAGTGTGCATACCACAGTTAGCTGGTAATTAGAGAAGTTGCTTGCCCAGGAAGTCTCTGACTAGGACATTTCTCTCTCTCTCTCTCACCCACCACCAGTCCTAGCCTCCTCTGAGGGCAGGAAATTGATACATGCGTCTTGTAACATTTCTGAACCACTCAACCCTAAGTGCCCAGCCTCTGGTACTACTCCTACCTGCTCCTGTCATCTCTGCATCTGGCCTGCTATTTCCTCCAGCTCCTCCCATAAACCAACGTTCTTCCATTTCTACCATCCTCCAGAAGTCATCTGGATGGCAGGATGTCTGCCTGCCATTCTGCACTCCCCACCCAGCAGCAATGAGACAAGAAGTTGTGATAAAACGGTGAAAACCTTATAAAAAAAAAAAGTTTTCACAGCAGATACAGTGTCCCAGCTTGTACTTCTACAATGCCAGGTATAATGGGGCCTCAGGTCTCTACCTGCAAAACCAGTCAATTAGAGCTCTCTCAAGGATTAAGAATGGATATGTAAATTGGCTCAAAATAATTGGATTTACTGCTCATACATTGAATGGCCAGACCTTGAGTGAGCTTACATTGGTGCAGCTCCATTGAATAAAATGGATCTGCACCCATTTACACCAGCTGAAGATTTGGTCCTAAAATCCTGTATCCACAGAACTGGTGCTTCACAGGCAGCAGGAGTGCAAGCAGTCTCACCTTAATGTGCTTTCATCCTGAACCAAATAGATCACCTTTTGCGGTGAAAATTTTAGTTCAGTCAGATTGAGCAACTGACTGATTTAACAATAGCTTCATGTCCTTAAGCTGTTAAGGAGAGTGCCAGTCATGTTGGTATTGGGAATGTAAAGCAGACAAGACCATTTCAGATACAATTGGCCACCAAATACAGAGAAAGGTAAAAAATTCCAGTTAAGATAAGATTGAAACTTGTTATCTATTGTATACACCCTTAAAAATATGTACCTTTTGAAAGACATGGTAGATTCCCCATTACAACATAGAGAAAATTGCTGAAAATGGTTAAAAAAAGTAAAAATGGTTGAACTTTTTAAAAGACAAGATGGGTGAGAGAATATCTTTTATTGGACCAACTTCTGTTGGTGAAAGACAAGCTTTCAAGCTACACAGAGCTCTTCAGGTCTGGAAAAAGTAATCAAAGTGTCACAGTTAAATACAAGGTGGGACAGATTGTTTAGCAAATAGGGAAATGTTGCAGGAAACCATTTAAGGTGAAGTGAGAAATTAGCACCTCTGCAGTCATAGGACTAAGTAGGGTTATTAGGTTATAGACTGTTGTAATGAGTCATAAAACCAGTATCTCTGTTGAGTATGTGATTGAGAGTCTAGCAAAGCTATGAATTTAAGCTCCCAGTCTCGTCCTTTGAAGGTGTTGTGCAGGTGTGTTCTCTCATTTCAACATGACAACCACCACTCAACTTTTAGAGTCCATGTAGTTAGTAGGCAAAATCTTTTGAATCCCTTTACCAATTCCTTGAGTCATCCAGTCCTAATTTTAAGTGTCAGACATGTAGGCAAGGTAACTAATGGAAGGTGTATGAAATGCACAAAATGCAAATGCTTCTCAATTAATTTAAGTTTTGAGAAAAAGTAATGAAAAACTTCCACAGGACATTATGGAAGCAACCCCTCACCCAACCAAATCAATGGAAGCATGACCAAGCTGTGTGAAAGATAGACATTGATGAAAGAAGTGGTCTCTTCAGAATTATGAATTTAATATATATTAAAAAGTTCCTTTATTTGGACTATAATTCCAATGGCTGTGAAAAACTGGTCCAATGTTTTGGTGTTCTACACTTATGATAAAATGAAAACAACAATATTTAAATTCTGCCGTGTGTGTTTTATATATGCAATATACAGATAGTTATGAGATACAAGGTTTAAGCATACAATGTTAGTGTAAAAAGTCTAGGGTGAAAGTTTCAAATGAACCTAAGGGTGTTAGTCACCCAAAATCCACCCTAACTTTAAGGGAGTTGAAGAAAAACTGAAATTGAGGAACGCAATCCAACCAACAACCAGAGTCTTTAGCTATGTTCTTTGCATATTTAACTTGATCTGGAGTAAGTAATAACAACATAAAAAAAATAAAAAAAAAAGAAACATACTACATTGTAAGGCAACCTATAGTTGAGGAATTAAAAGAGTGTGCAATGCAGGTCTGAGGAATATTCCACATTTTCACACTTAGCCCCATAAATTCATACCTAATTAATACGTAGCTATCAAAGCATTCACTTTATCCACTTCTCACACAGTAACAAATGCAACATTTTTGGTCAGTTTAATAAACTGACAAACATTGACATTTGGGAACGTCAAAATGTTTTGTTTGGATCAAAAATGTCTAAAATGAAACATTTTGCCATTTCTGAATCAATTTTTTCCGACTATTTTATTCTGTGAGAAATTTTGGTATTTCAACTTTTCATCCTGATTCAGGATATACATACATAAAGCACTGAACTACTGGAGTTCCCCACAGGGCAGAAATTCTGATTTTTACTCAGCTCTAGAAATATCATCTCTCCCCATATTCCCCATCCCCCAAACATAGAGAAATGGCTACGCTGCTCTTCAGGTGGCCTAGCCCACCAGCTGTTACTTCTGGCTCTCCTTGCTCCTGGATTCCAGCTGTAGCTACCTGTCTGCTGCCTGACTCCATGGAGCAATACACGAAACACACACTGTAATCCATTTAACTGCCTCTTATGAGGAAAGTTTGCAGGCCAGAGGCAGCTGCAGGCAACTCCTATATGAAAGAGATGGCACGGAGACAAACAAAATATTGATGCCTGACTGCAGCAAAATGGCAAATTCAATAGAATATTGAAAATACAAAGTTCTAGAGCTGTGGAATCATGGAGTACACATGCCCCAATTGAGATGAATGGGAGATGTCAACAGTGTCAGGCACAGGACACCAGATCATGAGTTTATTAACCTTGAAAATATGAGCCAAGTGTATCTCTATGACCATACAAGCTAACATGCCCTTCCCCCACTCCAACATGAAGCTCAGATTCTGGAGCACAATTTTGCTTCAAGTAGGGACTTCTGCTGCTGCAGGACTGAAGAATATACAGGGCCCTGACTACTACAATACAACATCCTGTAAAACAAAAGAAAACCCCATTAAATATAGGTAACATGGGCATTTTTTTCTGTAGCCACTTCAGTCAGTAATGCTGCCAGTTATCCAGCAATTTACTTTCACATTAGAAACATCTTTTTTCTACAATCTTTGCACTACATGTGTTTGTAACTCTAGGAGGATGTTGTGAGAACATTAGGGTAGATAAAAACACATTTATTATGAATGTGTGTTGCATAAGCTAAAGTACAGAGTTGGTACTTATTCTAAAGTTATGTGTTTTTAGTAAAACTAAAGATGTTTACTTGACTTAGATAGTAAGCTCTTCAGCTCAGGGATCATCTTTCTGTGTTGGTGCAGTAGAATGGGGCTTTGATCCATGATCTGTGCCAACAGGTGCTACCACAATATAAATATTAATGCTAATATGTTATAGAAAGAAAAAAAGTTTCTATGATAGTGTTTGCAAGTGTTTAAATGAATGAACTTAACAGTAGATGTTAAAATGCAGGAAGGGGTAATAAATCAAAATCTTAGCACAAAAAAGAGAAAATTTTATACCATGTAGGGGAGGTAATTTTGGTACCACTATGAAACTATGGATTCCTAATACCGGACCTTATTGGTTAATCAAACTTTATATAAAATCAAGATGTCAGTGACAATTCAACCAAAGTAACTCTAGCACAATAAATCTACACCATTACCTAATTACTGAAATGTCTATTCAGAAAAGAATCTGGACAATTTTCCTCCTCTAAAAAAAAATAAAGAACATTTACAAAGCAGCAGCATTAAGACTGAGCTAGAAATGTGTCATGAGTGAATGATGCGGTCAGAGAAAGGAGGTGAGTCTGATTAAAATGTAAGGGTCAAGAATCCCACCATTCCTAGAACACACAACAATTTGTAACTAGCAGAAAAGAATATTGAAGGAGAAAATAGGTCAGATCTGTCATAGCGAGTGAGGTCATGATTCAACAATTGTCCACTGTTAATACAAAGGACAAACATTCAAGAGAGGACATCAGTGTGACAGAGCTGGCAATTTCCTTCAATCTGTTTGGGAGATCTTACTGTATTAAGTTTACATATCATTGTGGGCTAGGATTGTATGTAATTACATGGGGGAGGGTAAACACAACCCTCCAGGAACTAAGAAATGTGGGGGGTGATGAGGGAAATTCACTCAGATAACACCCCTAGAGAGGAACCACCTCCTGGGGAGGCTCGCGGATACTAGTTCAAGCTAGATTCTCCAAAGGCCAAAAGAAAGGACTTTTGGATAAATAGCCTGAGCAGTAGCATAGCCGGGGGGAGCAGGGGGAGTGGCCACTCCTCCTGTGTGCAGAAGCGGCGCCTTAAAAAGCAGAGCTAAAAAAAGGTGCCGCTTCTTTTTAAGCGCCGCTTCTTGCGCTCACCTGGCAGCGCTCTGGGTCTTCGGTGGCATTTCGGCGGCGGGTACCACCGAAGACCCAGAGTGAGTGAGGACCCACCGCTGAAGTGCTGCCGAAGACCCGGAGTGCCGCTGGGTGAGTACAGAGGGAGCCTGGGGAGGCGCTTTTTTATAGCACCGCTCCCCCTATGCTCTGGGCCTGCCTATGCTACTGAGCCTGAGTGGACTCAGGGCTCTCTTTCTGATTGAGAAAATGGACTGTCTAAAGGGAGGACACTAATCCTTAAGAAAGGGTTGGAAGGACTAAATGACCAGAGGCCTTGTGGAGATGAGGGTGATCTCTGATAAGCTTATTAGCATGTGGGCAGGTTCTTCTACTGCTTTTAATATGTTCTCTGTAATCCTTTTACCTTAAGAATAAATGTGCTTGCTTAGAAAAAGATGCATGGTAACATGAAACCTGGTCAATTACATTGTTTATAGCCTCTGAGGAGAAAGTGAAGCAGGCCTGCAGAGGCAGTCTGACTTCTTGAGGAATTCACAGTGTAGGCAGTAGCCTGAAAATACGCTGGTCAGGAGGGAGAGAGATGCATGTCTTCACCTAGGAGAGGTGACTGATGGCTGGGGAGCCAGAAGCCTGAGAGTGGGTGCCCTTGGTGAACTATAAAGAGGGAATACACATGCAGTTGCCCTGAACTATGCCCTGACTAAAATTAGTATTTTATTGAAACAACCCACCCCCACCATATTATTTATAGCATTTTATAAATTCTGTGGTCAAATGAAGACAAAAATCCCCCTTAAATTATGGCTTGAATAAACTACCTTTGAAGTTAGTGGGAGTTTTTAAGTTTACTTTAACAGAATTGGCCTCTGGTTCTCAGACACTTCATGGGTATAGATACTGATTTTCACTCCATTTTGACTTTTACATCAGTTGACCATCAAAGTATATTTCCCCCCTCAGGAACTTAACATTTTTTGTCATTTTCTCTGATGATTTTGAAACCATTCCTGGATTATAAAAGATTAACGGATTTGTTCTCAGATTGAAATTTACAAAAGGATTCACCTTCATTAGATTTTAATAATTAACATTTCTTTGCATTAAGGCTCACACAGTCATAATTAGCTATCACTAATAAAAGCAAACAAGATAGTGGAGTTTAACTTTATTACTTCATTCCTTTATATACATATTCTATAATTATGAGCCCAATCTAATGTCCTCTGAAGTCAATGGAAAGAGTCACATTGAATTGAGTAGAAAGACCATAATTGGATAAAATTACACAATATGGGCCAAATCCTAGGCACCTTGCTGGGAAAAACAGAAGAGTCATATATTGTACAAAGAGGTGTTACCAAAAGTGGTTAAAACAATTTGTTGGCATTAGTGCAAATTCTCACAGCTCTGACGACAAAGGCTTGTCAACCAGGGAAACTAACTATACTGATATAACTAGAAACCTGCTATAATTATATTAATCTCATTCCCTGTGTGGACACTTATTCTGGAGAACTAGAACATTAAGGGTATGTCTACACTGCATTTTAAAACCTGTGACAGAGTCTCTGAAGCCTAGTGAGCAGTTGGGTTTAAGAATGTGCTTAGAGTCAAGCACACGCTTAGGGTGGTTTTTTTTAAGCATTGAGATTTTAGGGACTGCAAAATAAGTTTAAAACTAAGCATATGCATAATTACTTCTTAATGAGGACCAATATTAAAAATAATTTTGCAGCTTTCATCAAGCAGCTTTTGAGCAATAAGTAGACAAAAAAAAATTTCCCTTCTTCCCCTCCAAATTAGAACTATTTTAAAAAGAAAAACCCATTTATTTTTCTGAGTCTCAGAGCTGGAATATGGCATCTCTGAATAGCCTCAAGCTTTCAAAAAACAAACAAAAACACATCCGTAGTTTTAGGTTAAAACTCAGTGTTAAATCTCAGGCTGAAGTGAGCTTTTCTGTGAAAGCGGTTCAAAGCAGACTTCTAGTAGAAACGGTCATATAACCTTAACATTGGAGTTGCTTTGTATAGCTCAAAGGCTGAGTTATGTACATAAGAATGACCATACTGGATCAGACCAATGGTCCACCTAGCCCAGTATCTGGTCTTCTGACAGTGGCCAGTGCCAGGAGCCGCACAGGGAATAAATAGAACAGGACAATTACTGAGTGATCAATCCCCTTTTGTCCAGTTCCAGTTCCTGGCAGTCAGAGCCTTAGGGACACTTAGATCATGGGGTTGCATCTCTGATCTTCTTGGTTAATAACCACTGATGGACCTATCCTCCATGAATGTATCTAGTTCTTTTCTGAACCTAGTTATACTTTTGGTGTTCACAACATTCCTGGCAATGTGTTCCAGGTTGACTGTGTGTTGTGTGAACTACTTCCTTATATTTGCATATACATTTGTTTATTATTAATATTTCTAGGTATTAGTAACTTGAGACATTTTATGTAGTCCATGAGCTTCAGCACTTTAGTACATTACATTCTAGATTAATTCTCCTAATTTGTGAAATCATAACATATAGAAATGCACAGATGAGCGTGTGTTAAGTGTATTTAACAAGACAAGAGAAGTCATGCAGGGACCGTTGTCCTGCTGCTATCAGTGAAGTAGTAAGCAGTAACCTTACAGTTAAGATAAGCCTCGGTATGCAGTGGGATACTATTAGTATCCCTTTAAGGACAAATATTTAGAATAGACTAATAACCGTTTACTGAAAATACTTTAGTCACTTCAAAAAACAATCTTTGTAATTTAGGACGAAGGAACTTGCACCACACAACTGAGAATTAGTCTTATCTCAGAAAACATGTTTACAATGACAGCAATGGGTTGCCACACACTTCATGACAGAAGCAAGTTGCTCTGACACTGTCAGCCAGATGATGGATATCAAAGCCCTCAGTGATTAACAGCAGATGAATAGCAAACTTTCAAAAGTGGTAGCTGAAATTGCCAAACTGTTATAGATTTTGAGCACAATACCAAGGTAGCAGCAATGATAAAAAAATAATATTCCAGTATTCCTGAATGAATCAGCTTCTTTTGCTCATATAGTCACCATCTCAAAACTTGCAAAGCCATCAAGTCTAACTATACTTTGAGAACCCTTCTGCATTTTGGACTTCTTTTCAAAGTAATGGATAGGATTTCTAAAGCAAAGTGCAAGAATAGCTAGCTTACCTATTGTTACGAGAACTAACAAAACTAAATCTTGGAGTTGAATCTTTAAAGCAGATTTAGGATAAATCACGCCCTGGCATATAGTCAGTATAGGTTCTAATTCTGTGATGCCATGGCTGCAGGTTCTAATTCTGTGATGCCATGGCTGCAGAATTGTTAACACCATTTAAAAAAGCATGTGATACATAGGAAACAGCTGAGCAAAAGTAAAAATTTCTGTCTCACAGGAAATTCTGACATTTCAACCTTTTAGTTCCAAAACAAAAACATGACATGAAAAATTTTGCACACTAGAAATTCTGATTTTTTTATTTAGAAAGAACTTACAACATTTTCAGTCGAAATGAAACATTTCAGCATTTCTGAAATTGAAATGTTTCATTCTGCATTTTCTAAATTGACATAAATGCTTCATTCTGAGTCAGATCAACATTAAACTGCATTTCTCTTGAGTTATGGGAATTACGGCTGATGTTAGTTGATTTCAAATCAGACTGCATGACAGCTACACGAAAAGCATGGCTGGGGCTGTCCCATTTATGACTCCATCCTGGGATTTAACAACAACATTTACATAGTCTTTACCATACTACCTAATGGTACAGAAAGGTATAATCTCATACTGTGATCACACAAAGTAATGCTATAACATTTTTGGTTTGATAACATCCTGGGTGACACAGAGAGAGGACACTACCAAAGTGACATGAATTTGCCTACTTGGGGAAAATTTTTCCTCAGAGTATTTAAGTATAAAAATACTGTGAAAATGCCGTGTGCAATTTATGCCTCAGGCATCCCCAAACAAATACCCGAAGGAGAATCCTAATGACAATTGCATATAATCTCAGTTCTTTATGGATAACAAGTAATAAAATAACCTGCATTCAATGGCTCATAGACTAGTGAGCAACTATATTGGTCCAATTAATCATGAGGCAGAAGTTTCAAACTTAGATGCCTAACTAAATATTTATGAACCAAAATAAGTATCCTAATTTGATGTGATTAACACACACAGCTCCCAGTGACTTCCATTTTCAACCTAGGTACTGTAACCAAACTCGCTTCAGCAATTTAAATAGAATTTTCATCCAGGACTCAGTTAGGTTTTGATTTTTAGTGCTGATTGGTGCTTAAAAGTATGATAATAACCACTTAGTGTAATAAATAAGGTAAGTCTTTCAGTTTTGTACTAATCTATTTTAAATTATAACATTTATTTCTGTGGGCATGTAGGGCGCGGACTTCAAAATCCTGCAGCTTATTCTGGTCCCATCGGCCCCAATCCTGCAATGCAATGCTTCACTTTGTGCTCACAAAGTCTTTGAAGGATCAGGACTGAATATGGATTTAGGCATACAACTTTAAGCGCTCACATCTACAAATTTAGTCCATGAGACAAACACTTAAAATGTATTCATGTAATCAGTAACCTTTCCCCTCTGTGAAATGAACTGGAGATCATAGGTTACTTCCTGTTCACTAGTAAGGCCAAGGAGTAATCAGATGAAAATGTATTTTCAAAGGAAATATTATGGTCATCCTTCATGTATCTGGCAATACCAAGTTACTGAAGGCCCCCAATCTAGTAAAACACTTAAGGATGTCTAACATTAACAAATGTTTAAGTCCATCCCTATTTGGTTTATAAATCACTTAATTTAAAAGCCCTACATAGATGCTCTTAAATCTGGTTTAAAATGTCATATTGTTTAGCTTTAGTTGGTTAATAATTGGACTAAGCTAAATTAATGTAAGCCACATTTCAGTTGATTTAAGAGCGTCCACACAATGTTTAACCAAATCAGTTAAAATTACACCTTTAATTAAACCAGTGCAATTTTGTGGGTAGACTGGGCTTCAGTTTGTCACCCTTGGCAACCATAAGGGCTAGAAAACTTGCTTTGGCTATGGTTTAAATTCTGCTGAAACTGATGGAAACACTTAAGAAGCACAAGAACAATGTACCAGTCTGTTCTGAGTTAGTATTGGGGATGAGGTTAGAAGGATCAGGCCCATATAATAAACTGTTGGCACACCCTGCTACAGGTGAAGTAGATAGAAACCTGCATCTGAATATTTCTTTTAAAAGCTATGTATTATTTTCTTAAATGCAAAACAAAACCACCAATCTGAAGTCCAAACCCACCTAAAATCACTGGTGTCAGAGTCTGCTGAACCTAAACTTTTGCAGATTCATTTGGACAGACATATGGTCTTAAGGTGTCTGAAAATACATGAGGAAGAGAGGGCCATCTACTTTGCAGCATGGGAGATGCCAGTAGTCCAAACAATTGCCTGAAATGGTCCCACATATGGAGGAAGAAACACAAGATGTGAAGGATGTGGTTTAATTAGGCCACAACTTTATTAACTTAACTCCCCTGGGAATTATCCAGCTATAACTTACACATCATCATTCCTTACGCAAACTTGTCCATCTATTTGGGGAGAGCTACCATCAGCCCCCCGCCCCTCTAAATCTGTCTCAAGCCCATTGCTAGGACCCCAACTGCCCTCCTCTCATGCATGTGGGTTGAGGGGCTGAGGAAAGGGGGTTGTCTCCTGAATGTACCTGATGTTAGGCGCCTCAACTCCTTTCCCCAGTTTCTTTAGGGGATGCCTTCCACCTACATCCATTTCCAGTTGGGTTTACCAGGGAGTTAGAACCCTAGGGAATGAGTAACTGCATTAGACACTTGCCTTTAGGAGGTGCAAGCAATCAGTTGCCGACCCAGGAATCAGAGAGGGTTCGGTCTAGCAAGACAAGGACTCCACCTGCTGTAAAGGACACCAATGGTATACCTGAGCCCCTCCGGACAACTCCCAGCTCAGGTGATGCTGCCCCCTTTCATCCCTCCCACCATCCTTCCAACCCAAATGGAAGGGGAAAACCCTTACAAGAGAGCCACTACTCCTTTCTTCCTACTTGATCAGACCACACCTACCCACACCACCTTTGAAGATGCGAGGATCACATTCTTGAACTGCATGCCAAATTTTCAGCCTTGAACAAGTTGTTACTCAGTTTACATCCCTGAAAATATTGTTTGTAATGGAAATTTTAATGACAACATCCTGAATAGTGACACTATAATTACATGTAAGAATCTATTGACATGAACACCATGCTCAGGAAGTATCAGCCAACAAGCTGCATTAGACTACAGCTTTGAGATGTTACTGGCAATCAAACCATCTGACAACAGGGCTGATTGAAGGCAAACTTGTCAGCCACTAAAAGCCAACAAATATGGCACAAAGCAGATTTTATTTAAGTAAATGAGAAGTTTATGGACCATCCATGCTCTTTACTCCTTCTCTGCCCTCCAGAAAAGAACTGGTAACACAGCTGGGTAACAGACAGACTCACTGAACCACCTTTAATTAACCTTGAGTTTAAAAAATAAATCCTAATTTGGGGAGGGAAAAGTTTCTGCTTCCCAGAGCATTTGAAACTGGTGTTGAAGTCAAGGATCACCAAGCTGATGTAAACAATAACCAGAACAAAATTAGAACCAACTGAATGAAAACTTTTCTGAAGGCTTAAAAGGAGTGTAGTTAACACTTTGCAAAAGCAAAAAACAAACCATATTTTGTTACATAACTTGGCATTCCCTACTTTGGAGAATGTTGCAAGGAAATCTTTTCTTGCAGAATTTCCTATGTAGCCAGGATCAGGAATTATGGAAAACAGCCTTAAGCCTTAAGAGATTCAGGCTCCCTTATACCAGCTTCAGTCCTCAACTGGTTTTCCCAACATTGTAAGTGGTGCACAAGTGGTGATAATTGTTATGAAAGCTGTAAGGGCTTTTCTACTTGCAAATTAAAGTGTGTGTTTTGCTGCTGTTCTCAGGTAGTCAGGAAAAAAACAAAAACAAACAAACAAAAAAAAAACACCTCACAATCCTTTAGGGCAGCCTGAGCCTCAACTATTAGAAAAACAATTGTAATAACCTGAAGCTATTGTCTTGTCCTCTTGACCTTAAAGGTTCACTGCCATTTCTCTGAGCAGCAAAAATAACCTGAAACATTCCATCTTTCTATGACATGATGAATGAGCTTCGATTAAGAGCAGCTAAAAGAAGAAAAGGCACTAATGTGTTTTATACAGTCACTGATCAGTTCCTGACATGTAATATTTCATTTGCTTTAGGATATTAAGAAATGTTGTGTACCTAAAAACAACAGCTTGTGTGATAGTACATCTATCATTACACACATCATAAAAACAAGAAGGACATAAATTAGTTTCTGCCTGTTAAAGTCTAATTACCTGTAAAATCATTACTTGGCACTTTAACAAATTGACACAATCAAGTTAATGATCCTCAACATACTAAAATTTGCAATGTGTTCCTGCTCACTGCATGCCCAGACCACAGTAAACGTTTGTTGGCTTGGATGAAATCATATGAAGGGGTCAGATCTAATTTTTTTTCTTTAAAATACTAGTAATAAATCACTGTTGTCAATCATTATGGGACACATCTAATTCATTTCTATATCCTGGTTACAAAGAAACATTGTAGTCTATTATATTCATTTCATAAACATGCTAAATAATGCTGTAATATCTTTTGTTCTACTGTAACTAGATGGCACTGTATATTGTAAACACTAAAGGTAGATACCCTATACATGAAGTTCTATGCTGACACAATTGTACATACCAGTTTACTTGATATCAGTTGTGTTCATATATGCCTATAAACTATGTACATAGTAGTGATAGCCATATGATAAATTGCAGAACCATGTGATAAGTGACATTTACCACAACCTTTCACTATCTATTTTTGCCAGATCTACTTAGGGTCACTTTGCAGCCCAACACAAGAACACCACAATATTGTAGATAACTTCTTTAAAATGCTTGGATGGAAAAAAAACAACAAATCAACTCGATCTATTTCCAACATCCATGGACAAAGACTGACGTAATTATCAGGCACTACCTCCACTCTTATCTCTCTGGAAAAGGGCAGTTTTGTTAAAACAAAACAAACAAAAAAAATGAAGTGAAGATTAGGATTCCCTGACAAAGAACATTAGAAATACACATTAAGCATAATTTTTTATACTTTGAATACTTGTGGGTATGATGATATATCCTAGTAAGCACAAAACCCCCTAAGCTTGACTGCATTACATTTGGCTGTAGATGTCCACAATCTTTCATAAATAGATTACAGACTATTACAGTGCATAATGTGTGAAATGACAAATATAAAGTGCCAATAAAAGATACAGAAAATCAGAACGTATTTTACTTACCACAAAATGAGACAGATGTTTGCTGAGGAAGGGGGAGGGAAGCCAAGAAGAGACAATATATAAACTTACAAATACTAAACAATTTCTCTCTCGTTTTTCTATTACCTGGTACTGGATAGAAAAAATTAGCCTGTAACAAGAAAAATGAGATAGGAAATGGATGTTTGCCATATCACAGACTTTTTATGTAAATTCGTCAATTTACTTGACAGAACAGTTGACATTTTTGTATTAACAACATTGTTACTACGAGCAAAACTGATATGGCAGCATATATGAAAAGCTATGTTAAATAGTATTATGAAACTGATTTAAAGGGACACTAACAATGCAGAAACTATAGCTAGGTGTAACCTATGTTAAAAAGCTACACGTAACTCTTTCCTGGTCTCTTTCACATACAGTGTGTGTGTGTGAGCTTGTAACATAGGTTTTTATATATTATATTCCTTAAAGGCTCCAGACTAAACTATGCACTAGTTGCATCTTCCTTGCTCCTTCAGAGCAGGATGGAACGCAGATATTGTTAAATCGGGGGAGAGGCGTTGGGGAGGTGGGAGCACATACATAGCCAAATTCATGACTTTCTTATGGACAAGGATAGGTTAGAAAGGTCATATTCCCTAGGGCTGTACATCTCTATGAGAAACGAAGCCTCAGTTTTGTTCAGACATTCTTCTGTTTATAAAGATTATACAGTCCAATAGGGAGCTAAAACAATTGGAAATGACTTAGATGGCCCACCACACAGAATAAATAATAAATCTCAAACATTGAAATAAATCCTTGTCACCAACACAATACATAGGCTGAAATATGTTGAACTGAAAACATAACAATTTGTAAAAATCATGATTTGCTTAGGCAGACAGTTCATGAATGAAAACATGTTTACATACTTGTGAGGAATCTATTAATTATGATGCAGTGGCAACTCACTTATAGATCTTGGGAAACAGACCAGTCCTCGCTTACAGACAGCCCCCCAACCTGAAGCAAATACTCACCAGCAACTACACACCATACAACAAAAACCACTATCCCAGGAACCTATCCTTGCAACAAAGCCTGATGCCAACTCTGTCCACATATCTATTCAAGTGACACCATCATAGGACCTAATCACATCAGCCACACCATCAGGGGCTCATTCACCTGCACATCTACCAATGTGATATATGCCATCATGTGCCAGCAATGCCCCTCTGCCATGTACATTGGCCAAACTGGAGAGTCTCTACGCAAAAGAATAAACGGACACAAATCGGACATCAGGAATCATCACATTCAAAAGCCAGTAGGTGAACACTTCAACCTCCCTAATCACTCAATGACAGATATAAAAGTAGCAATTTTGCAACAAAAGAACTTCAAAAACAGGCTACAATGAGAAACTGCGGAATTGGAATTAATATGCAAACTAGATACCGTTACCTTAGGCTTGAATATTGACCATGGATGGCTCGGTCATTATGTTAATTGAATTTATTTCCCCCCTTAACACCTTTGTGTCAACTGTCTGTAATGGGCCATGTTGATCATCACTTCAGAAGTTTCTACTGATAACAGTTCCTTTCAATTAATTAGCCTCTTAATGTTGGTATAGGCACTTCCACCTTCTCCTGTTTCTTTGAATGTATAAATATCTGTTCACTGTATGTTCCATTCCATGCATCCGATGAAGTGGGTTCTTAACCCATGAAAGCTTATGCTGAAATAAATTTGTTAGTCTCTAAGGTGCCACAGGTATTTTTCTTGTTTTCTTTTTGCTGACACAGACTAACATGGCTACTACACTGAAACTATTCCAAACTAGTTTCCCTTTGTAAGACCAAGGTCAACTCCACAAACTTTCTTAAAACTAAACTGATCTTCCAGAAATATTGCATTTGCATCTCATTCCAGTTAGATTTTTTGGGGGAAATTTGTTAAAAACCAGTAACAGATGTTGTAAAATAATAAGTGAGCTTCTGCACTATGCCTCTAAGAGCAACCTTACAGAGCCACAGCCCAGAACTCACAGCCCAGAGGGTGAAGGCTATGATGGTTTAAGACACTTTTCTGCACTTCCAGTCTTGGCCTGCTTGGGGGACTAGAGTAGCCCCCAATGTAATTTGGACAGCCCTGAGATTTAGACAGCAAGGTCCACATGGGGCAGTTAGAGTGCAGCTCGTTAGTGTGCTTTACAAATCAAACCCCTCTGGCACACTTTATCAGTGCTGTGTGGGAAAGTCCTAAGATCAAAGTGTGTTTCCCATTCCTTCCTTCCTATTCATACTATTTTGCAAGTATTTACATTTTTTAAACTACCCCTTTTTTGTATGCAACAAGAAAATATTTTAAAATTTCTTTAAGCTTCTGCAAAATTACTGAATTTCTATAGGCAAAATTGGGCCTGAACCAAACCGCTATCTCAATATCCTTAAAAACTTTGGGGAAATGCAAATCCAGAGCTGAACTTTTTTGCGGCCTTTTACAACATGATGACTTGAACAGACATTCTAGATCCACACACACATGAATCTGCAGGAAGTTTGGATACATATCTGGTTCTGACCATTGCTGCTCAGCCCCATCTCTACTAAATAACATGATTCCCGCCCCCCCTCCTCACCCCCCAACAGCTGGTAAGAGCACACATCCCCAGAAAGCTAAGATATGGGACTGTGAGGAAGGAAGATTATGTCGGCCAGGGAACGTCTTCCAATTAAAATGTGAGATGTAATAATGCATAATACAAACAACTAGCATTTTCTTTTATGTAGCAAAAATTTCCAATAGCATGGAAAACATCTTAGATAGTGTATACTCTATTGTAAAATGTTTTCTCTGTTGTAATGCTTATCTTTATGCTTCTTTGAAAATGAAAGAAGAACTCTGAATACAAGCATGTCTGACAGATATATTTAATTTGAATACTATTTGTTCCATTTCCTGGAAACAGGTTATTGCAAGACCTCACTCTGGAGGGGTCATCAGAGAAGCATATCTGGAATGCTTTCATACGGATAGTGACAAGAGCTTGATCTGGTAAAGGGATCTTTAAGGACTCTAATCTCTTTCTCTGAGTTAAAGCTTTCTGGGAAAATCTGGGCACAGAAGGTAGGGGGAAATAAAGACCCTGTAGGCACACGTGGGCAATTGAGACATGCATAGAGAGGCTGTAATAGGCATATTTGAATCAGCTCCCTCTCCCCATTCTGCATTGGTAGCTTGTAGACTTCCTGGGGGATGAGAGCTTGTGATTGCACTCTGATCCCACAATCTTGCCAGCAGACTTGCCCCCACGTGTACTCTGCTTAAGAAAAAGTATCCCTTTGACATTTATTTCTGATTCTCTCAAGTCTTGGGTCTCTAGGATGTCTGCTTCAACAATTTCATGACATATTGCACAATTTTGTAAGCATCTGACACAAAAATACAAAACGTGGTAGGGAATAGCAAGTAGTTTCTTCTATTATAAAAGTTGGCTAAAGCCATTCTAATTTGGCTAGTGATTGACAGTTAATCCAAGCCTTAAAATAAAAATCTGGCTCATAGCCAGGTCCCAACGAACCCAGCACTCCACCCCCCATGTCCATGATCTGTTTACATTTTCACTTCTCTCTCTTCTCAAATACAATTAAAAAAACTATTTGGAAACAGACTGCTCATTATGTAATGAGGTGCTTACCCCATTGATTGCAGAATAGCTGATAATAGTTCTATTGAATCTTGTTGCTTAACAAATGCATTTCTGAGAGCATTGAGTTACTTAGGTACATGTGTGCAGTACCGGTGTGGCAGAAAAAAAGATGAACAGCAGAGTCTTCTTCACTAAAATTTGCTTTTTAAATGGAAGTGTTTTAATATAAAAGGGATTCTTGTTCCCATTGCCATTAGATGGAACACTTCAGTGTTCCATTACTTTAAATGGTTTAGAAACACTTCTTGTGTTTATAGAGTTATACTCCTCAGCCAATGCTCCTCTCCATCCTACCACTCTTCCTTTCGGTATCCTTTCCCGTATTTCCCCTTCCCCAATAATCATTCCATCCTTCTTCTCAAGGACCACCTAGCGCAGTCCCTCCAGCGAAAATACCCCCACCAGTGACTCTCCATCTTCACATGCTACGACTTAAGACCTGATCTTCAGAAGATCAGATACTTGTTTAGGTTACTTATTGGTTAAGATAGATAATTCTGGTTTTCTCTGACTAGTTTGTCTTAAGAGGCCTACACTGCACTTGATTTATACTTTTAAAATCTTGCCAAATGCTTTAGATAACTAAGTAACTTTATCCCACATGAGTACTCCCTGCAGTAGAAATAATCCTAGAAATACTGAAGTTCCTCTATCTACCAACTAAAAACAAAACTAGCAATTTTTCACATATGACCCTTGTTTATTTATTGTGGTACTATAGGTGCAATTTAAAAGTTTTTGGAACACCTAGATCTTAATTTAAAGAGTTGTAAATATGTCTAAAGTGATAGGAGCATGTTAGCATATGTATTTCTTCAAGGGAATATGTCTTTTTTTAAGGATATTAGTTTTGTTACTAAAATGTTTCTGCCCTTAACTTTGATTTGCATTGCTATCTGCTGGAGGTTATCAAACAATCAAAACCTGAGTGGCTGACCATTTGTTTTAACGGAAAGTTATTGAATAAACAGTACCTTTTTACTGACACATTGGAAGGAAATCTGCAAATACTCAGCAGTTACCTTATACACTCCCTCCCCTCAGATATATGAAAATTGTGGTTGAATTAAACAAACTTTCATTTGTCTAAGTAGGATAGTATGGAGGAAGCAGTTACTTAAATAGGAAAACATAACATGACACCTTGGAAAGGATATAAAATATGCAATATATTGGTAGCCATTAAAACTACACACTTATCACCCACTGTCATTTAATCTACTATGTATTTGCAGTAAATTCCATTTTAAAAACATGTAGTAGAGGTAACTGTGTAATGGAACTCTGTGTAACTTTCAGTTTCCAACTGTATAACTCATCATCCTTGACTCTTTCTTTTCCACTTCCAGGATTTCACTAGGTCATTGGTTCCATTATGCTCTGAAAAATGACCCATGCTGAACTTCAGCAGAATGGCATGCAGACATGACTGTGTAAATCTTACTAAGTTTATGAAACCATCAGCAGATATGACATGTTGTGTTGTGTGAAACACACATTTTAGGACAACACAGAGAGGCAAATGTCTTCTCAAAATTTGGTGCCCAAACTGGATTCTAACAGATACAGTTAATTCCAGAATCAGCTCATTTTTGTGCCCCTCCCCACACCCACTCAGAAAGCTAGCATTTAGCACCTTTTGACTTTCTGAACACTTCCAATGGAAGTTGAGTCTGGAAGAAGGGGTCCTCTGGTGCCAAATGGACGATATTTCTTTTTTCTATGGCATACCACCATGGCAAAACCACTAGCACTTACTGGAAGTCCTAGAAAGGCTGGAAAGGCAGGGTTAAAAGTGAACAGTAAGCAAGACCACTCAGTTTTCTATACCATGCAGAAATGTCATCTGCCTGTAGGTCAGAGCACAACCAGGAAAAAAAAAGAAAAGAAGTGCAAACACCTGAACTGGATGAGGACATTCCATCTGTTAATTCAGATAATCCAGTATATCCTCCAGGGTTCCAAAGATGACACTGAGTGAAAGAAAGTCATCTTCCAACCTTGCTGAAGGGTTGCATGAGAGAGTGAACTGAATCTTAAATCTGTTTGTAATGGCAGCAGAGTGTTCTACCGGAATAAAACAATCCCTATACCTCTGACTAAAGAGTATGGAAGATTGCCAGAACATTTATAGCTTTCTTTTAAAAAAACAAAAAGAAACATGGGGTTTTTTTTGGAATTTCTTGGAAAGGTTAAGAAGAAAGGGTGTGGTTGAAAATGCAGCTCAACTCATTACACATGTTCCTAATAGTCCTTTTGTAATCCGTTACCAAATGCCTGGAGTGGAAGAAACATTCATCCAGCTATCTGGAGTGTCTGACCATACAATTACCTGTTCATCCCTAAAAGAGGTGTATATTACAGAATACATTCATATATACCAGTGAATCACCACATATTAGCCCCATAAATAGTCCTCACACTATCAATTGCATTTTATTTTCCTGCTCTTCCATATGACATGTTCACAGTGACAAACATGCCTGTGACCCATGGAATTATGTGTGAAGCTAAGACCACCCCACACAAAGCTACTGTAACATTATATGTTGATTCTGTCAAAACAGCCACTTCCCTCCTCAGCCTAACTAGTATATATGAATTTTGTGAGCTCTTATGGCTACATCAGGAACATCTTTAACATAATTTCTTCTTGTCTTTTAAATGTGCTCATCGGTCCATGATGAGAAAATATGTACTACTTCACAGGCAGCTTTCAATTAGCACACAATAAGGAGATAACTGCACACATCTACTTGTCCCACTCAAAACTAAACATTGGTTGGAGACCTGAAAAGTTCTATTTCAAGTCAGTGTCATGATACAGTCCAAGATGTGTCCATCTTTTTCAATTGTAGCTATCCACAGGCAATTTCTCTACTATAGATACTTGTATAAGGTCTGTAGTGGGGCAGCTGCCCCACTCCGGCACAACAGGGGTTAAAAGCAGCCCTGGAGAGGGCTGAGGCCGTGAAAGGCTGATTGGGGAAGCAGCCACAGCTGGGGCCACACCCCAGTCAGGCCACAACTGGCCCTATAAAAAAAAAAGGCTGTGGGCCAGAAGCTAAAGGAGTCTCACTCTAGCCCTGGAGTGGGAAAGGCTAGCTCCCTGGGAGCAAGGTACCTGAAGCAGAGCAGTGCTGGGGAAAAGGGAAAGAGGCGCTAGGGAGCTCTAGCCTGGTAAAACCCCAGGCTGCAGGCCTTGGTGAAGGCCTACAGAGGTACTGGGGCAGACTGCAGAGGTGTAGTCCAGGGATAGGCAGAGGCAGCTGGTCCTAACCCCTTGCAAATGATGAGTGGTCTTTACAGACTGCATTCTGCCCCAGTGAGCGGGGGCTAGATGATGACTGTCAGTAGCCACTGAGGCAAGGTGTGTTTAGAGGGTTGGGGGTTCCCCTTGGGAGGGGAGACCCAGAGTGTGGGGGTACTGCTGGGGCAGAACCCTGAGGTAAAGAGACACCAGGGTCCGGCAGGGATACGGGGCCAGCGGCAGGCAAGACACCAGCCAGCAGAAGGCATTCCAAAGGCTGGAAAGAGCTAGTTTCCAAGATGACCAGCAGGAGGCACTGCACTGGTGAGTCATTGACCTCGCTACAGGGTCCCATTAAAGTTAGTGGGAGCCATGCATATATACCTATAACTAATATAGCTTCATTTGTTTCTAAAAAAAATCACTTTGAAAAAGTTGATAGCTTTTTCTGTTAGGGTCAGAGGAGGAACAGTAGTAAAACCCTAACTACTCCTACTTCTAGTTTAATTACAAATCAATATTTTAAGTAATAAAATGTTTTCTTAAGATCTGCCGAAAGACAGACAGCAAAGTGCCCACCTGATCTTTGGAGGCAGTTTGTATATTTTAACTTTGGTGGATATTGTAGTCCTTTTGCATAACACCATGCATATGGCTACATTTTAGTTGTACAAACAAATGTTAAAATCATATTGTACAATTATAGTAATGGGGGAGATAAATGGAACATACCTTCTACTTTTTGCTATTTTATTTATGCCTCTGAGCGCAAATGTTCCCTCATTCCTAGTATTCCCCATCCAACTTTATGCATCACTATTGTATTTAAATTTAACAGGAACTGTTCATTCAGTTAGTAGGTATGCAATAAAACAATTTGGGTCTGCTATTGTAAATAGATATGATAGTCAAAACTTTGTAATTTAAACTAAAAATCTGTCAAATGAAATGTCATATTTTACAACACATGACCCATTACACATCATTAAGCCTTTTTAGTCAGAGGAAAAAATACAAATGAATGTGATGTGAGGATACTCCATTTTGCTGCCAAACTATTTTATTGCACTACTTTATTTTGTTACAAGATCAAAATTAAAATCCATCAAGAAAACTACTTGGATGCTACATTTTCTTCTGGGATGAAGTTTAAGGGCTTGGAGCTTGTTTTTATAACTTAACCCTTTCTCCCCATCTCTTTTAAAAAGACTGTCAACCTAAGAAATAAACTTTTAATATCCTGCTGTATGTATACATGCTTTTATTTGAATATGTACACAAATAGGGTCATTGTCTTGAGTTATATCTGGAACACCTATTCATTTTTGCTAGGAATTATTCATTAATATGAGCACAGAATTTGGTTAATCATTTATGTAAACAATACCCATCCACTTTTCTCCTAATTTTTTTAAATGAGGCCTTAACCTCAAAATCTAGTGCATCTCTTCTAGAGCTGTTCAAGAATTTTGATAGTTTCTTTTGGGGGAAAGGGTTGGTTTCCACAAATATTTTCACCAAAAAATGGAAAACATTTTTAAAAAAAATCATGAATTTTGTTTAGATTTGAAAAATCCAGTTAAATTTTAAAAGTGACTTAAGCTAGTTATATGAAAAATGCAAAAATGTTTAAAGTCAAACTGGAACATTTTGATAGGACCAAAACAAAAAATTCTCCTTCTTTAGATTTTTGATTTTCAAAATTTTAAAGTTTTCAGCTCTTCATCCTGATTCAAGATGGGATTTTTTTGATACCTCAAAGTTCTGTGGGATGGGAAAATTAGTTCTGAGTGGGAAACAATCTATTCCCAACTGTCTCAAAAGGGACATGACTCAATGCCCATCCATTAAGGGTATGCCTTTCTTGAATAGCCATCTGTATGCCACTGCCTCCTCAGTTTTCACTACTGTTTTAGTTTAAACAGATTTAGAAAATGTATAGAAAAATTCTCAGACATGCAGTATTAAAAATGGACTACTTAATTGTGATTCATTTGTATAATTCCCCAAATGCAATTAAATCATTTCTCAGTATTTCAAGCCACCAACAACATGTGTAAGAAAAAGGTTGGCTTTTTTTAAATCTCAAAATATTTGTTGATTAGAAGACAACAGGAAAAATATTAGTATAATAGAAATGCAGAGCTGGAAGGGACCATGAAAAGTCACCAAGTACAGCCCCTGGCATTGAAGCAGGACCAAGCAAACTTTGCATACCATCTGTGACAGGTGTTTGTCCAACCTGTTCTTAAAAAAAACCAAAACAACCTCTGGTGATTCCACGACCTCCCTTGGAAATCTGTTCCAAAGCTTACCTACTGTAACAGGTCTCTGACTCACCCAGCAGCACCTCCTGCTGGTCTCAGTTGGGAATTAGCTCACCAGCCTCCAGAGCATCCTCTTCTGGCAGTGAGCCACCTGACTACTCTCTGGCCCTCGAGTCCCTCCCAGGACCCAGTGCCCCTTTAACTAGGGTGCTGCCCCCTGGCAGTACCCCACAGGTCTGGGTCTCCCCTCCCCAGGGGACCCCCCAACCCACTATCCCCACCTCAGTTGTAGGCTACTGCCAGTCACTAGCTAGCCCCGTGCCCTGGGGCAGACTGCCGTATAAGCCACTCATCACAGGCAAAGGGGGTTTGGACCTGCTGCCTCAGCCTACCCGTGGGTTGCCCCTGCAACCCCAGTACCTAGATGGGCCTAACCCTAGGCCACAGCCTGGAGTTTTCCTAGGCAGGAGCTCCTCTGACCTTTCCCCAGCCCTGCTCCACCCTAGGTACCTGGTCAGGTCCCTGCAGCCAAGCCCTTCTCCCTTTACAGGCAGAGGGAGACTGTGTGTGTTCCAGGCCCACTGCCCTCTTATAAGGGCCAGCTGGCCCTTATAACCTGGCCACAGCTGCGGCTGCTTCCCTGATCAGCCTAGCTTTTAGCCTCAGCCCTCTCCCAGAGCTGTTTCAAGCCCCTCTGGGCCTGAGCGGGATTCCACCCCGCTACACCTACCTTTATAGTTAGAAAAGTTTTTCTTATCTGCACAAGATCTTCATTCTGATATTACTTAACTTGAATGCTTGATTTTGCAACCTTAACTTTTTCTTTAACCCAGGGAATTATACACAAATATACTAACTGGGGGAAAAAATACCAAACAGAAATTCTGTCATGTAGAATCAACGTGACTCCTACATGGGTCAACAGCAGGGCTGGAATCTTTAGATCTGTAGCATATACCACTGCCATTTTACCTAACTGCATAACTGATAGAGGATGACAACCTACACCTGCTATCTGGACCAACCACTGGACTGGGATGTAACCCACACTTAGCTAGTAGGTTTCACATATTTGCTGACAGCAGAGGAATGCTGAAACTCCTGGGTTCAATAGCAGGCTCCAGAGGACAGTATACAGCTAGCTATAGGGGCAGTCAATCTGGGCAGTCACCCTGGCTGCAATCTGCTATGGGCACTAAACCAGAATCTGCAGGGGTCCCACATCACTTGGATAGGGTTTTATTTATTTTTGTTTTTGCACTTAGCTGGTTGGCTTGGATGCGCACACCAAAAACATTTTCCACCCTGGATGGCAAAACACCTAGGGCTCATCTTGAGCAAGTGTTCTCTAGTGGGCACACAGACCCTTCTTCCCCACTTCTCCCCAAGCCTGACCCCTTGTGTTGTGTTCCTTCCAGCCTGTTCCTGTGTCAGTCCCATCTCTCCTCATCGCAGCTCCTTATCCAATTCTGTTCATGCCCCTGCAGCTCCTAATCCAAGTTGCTGTCTCCTTGCTCAGGAAAGCCCAGTCTCCACCCCAGCTAGGTTCCCCACCCCAGTTCCTGTTTCTCCCTCCAAGCTCCTTGTCTAAATTGCTACCATCTCCACTTGTCATAAACATCAGTCCACATGTTAAATTGCCTGTATCCAAGCGGTACTGAGAAGCATGGTATGGAACCATGGTGTGATAAACAGCACCCTTTTGTTTTAGGGATTGGAAATCAGGACATTAAAAGGGTCAGTACTTTTTCTTCCCTTGCTGCTTCTATCTGAAAAAGAGTTCACCTTCAGGAGGAATACTGTGGGTTTAAACAAAACTGGTAATGCCTGCACCTTAATATTTCTAACCATTTTAAAAGCAAACACATGATGATGGGGAAGGTATCACATTATGACTGCTCACAAATCATTTCCACGGTGAATTTTCAAAGTATAGAATTTACTTTTAAACAAAAGCCGCCTCTTTCTAGAGGAGACATAGATGAAAAGGCAAATTAATCTTTGTTCTAACAGTTTTATTGTTGTGTGCACACAGCTTACCTAAAGATTGATGGATTGGATTATTAAATCATCTGAAAAGAATATTTAAGAAAATTCAAAGTGAAGCATGGGTGGGGAGGGGAAATCATGCTGTATTACTCACTATTCCAAGTGATTAACCTAAGAGAGAATCTTTTAGTATTTCCCAACAGAGAATGGACAACTACCTTTAGACAATGAATCAAAACAGGAAGACTAGATGGCTCAGGCAATTATATGAGAGGTTCTACTTCAAGATCTGACTTGGAAAAACAGTAAATGGAAGTTCGGGCCATCTGAAAGCTGTGAAGTGGGCTCCCGCACATGAAATAAGTTGGGGGACATTCTAAAAGGACACAAATGTCCATTAAAATAAGCTATGGATACCAGATCTCCCAATCATGATGAGCCCCAACTAGAGCTAATCAAAAGGATTTGTGAACCAACATGGCAGGTTCATTTTACTCATCTTAATGTGGTCATCACTTGTACCATTTTCCATGTGTTTATATCCAGGCAGCCACAAACTTATCTGTGAATCCCCAAAAGTTTCATTATTTTTACCATGGAAAATTATTCATTCCAGACATGGGTAACATGCAACACATTTTCCTGTTAAAAATTTCAGAAGTGTGGAGAAGCTTTCACTGCCATTCCATGTGCTGTTTTCATTCTGTGGATAAAAATAGGAATTCATGCCTCAATCCTTGGATGTGGGTGATCTGTGCTCAGTGCTGAATCTTGGAGCCTCTTATCTGGGGCTACTTTGGCCCCTGGCATAAATTGGAGCAACCTGAAAACTACTATATCTTTTGCCAGCTGACAGCATCCTGCTGGTGACCATCTAGGACACCTTCTCCTGTTAGCATGGCACCAACATGCCTTCTACACCAGGGAGAAGTGGCAAAAGGCTCTTTACACATTGTGCAAAGGGAATCCCATGCTGGCACAGAGTCAAAGGGAATCCTTACCTTTTCTGCCTCTTTGGGCTTAGAGTCCAGAACAGGGCTGAAAATTTCACTGTCTCTCTAGTATTGTGAATATTGCACATTTTGAGCATTAAATTAACTTCAAACATATGCAACAAGAGAGATTCCAAAATCACCTATTTAAAGATTCACATTTTTAGAGAAAAAGTTTAATTTTAGATCCCTGCCCCCACACACTATAATGTTAATTTTATATTTTTTACATGTTGTAGAGAACCTAAGTTGTGGACTGTTCACAATGCTGCCTGGCAGGTTCTTCAGCTTTTCAAACAGTTGTCAGTTATTTCCAAAAGCTGCTCATATTTCTAACTTTTTTTATATAAAGTAAGTACTTCATGAATATTCATTAAATCACATTTAATTACACTATGTGAACTGCTCACTAGAGTAGAGATGAAAGTTTCCCCCCTTTAAAAAAAAATTGCCTGCAGGATCTTGCTTTCAAATATCCAAGGCCTAGAAATAACTTTTCCTGGCCAAAAGAATACGTCTATATTTATATCCATCTGACTCATTGAGCTTTGTCCCTGAGAAACTCTAAATTGGTTCCCACAGAAAATGAGTTGTATAGTGTATGTCTGTCCTTCATTGGACTAATAAGAAATGTTAACTACATATTTTGTCACATCTTTTCATATACTGGTAACAGGTGATAAAGATTAAGATAATAAAGGAATTTATATGCTGTGATGCAGTAACACATTATTTTATACATGAATATTACATTATCAACATTTTCCTTAAGTGCCAAACCTTAAGCATATTTTCTCAGCAGCGCAGTGCCTAGACAAAGATATGTGGCCTGACTATATTCCACACTACTGTAGTGCTGTGTGTCTCCTGTGTGGGTTCCTACCAATTATTTCAGGCTCTGCTAGGCATTTAGGGTCAACATACTAAATTAAAAGCAGACTAACTCCAAGTTCTTCAATTCCTAATTAGGCTTCCTTACTTGGGGAAAGTTGTCTGAGCTACTTACTAGTTATCTGTACTTACTACTAAAAAGATGACTCACATACATGCATGTTTATTCTGGTACTCTCCTGAAGCAGAAGACATTTGAAATGTGTATGCCTTTAAAAGTTGTCCATTTCAGGTTTGGATTATTTTTTTAAACCGTACTTTCCATGCTGATTGATAGTTAATGACTTGCAAGTATTTATTCTGTGCATTTTTTGCAATATTTCCATGTTTGTGGTGGTTTAAAAACAGCATGAACATATTGCAAAATAGCTTTTCTGCCTTGTATAAGAACTTGATCTGAAAAATGAAATAGGAAGATAAGAGACCAGAGTTTGATGGAAGGCAAATTCTGATGTAGGTTCAATTAAAAAAAAAAAATCAAATCTTTTCAGGAAGACACAAATGTCCCTTTTTGGGTTGTTGCTTCAAACTCTAAAGAACTAAGTGTTGCTTTTGTGGGAAAAGGTGGCGGGATCAAGCCCTGAGTAACATACATGACTTTTAAGGAAGAAATATCAGAGGGCGCAATGATAGAACTAGAACCCCCAAAAGGCAAGATGCCATTGAGACTACTCATGTGGTTAAGTGATCATTAATACAAGGGTTGTACAATTTAGCCCTATCAAAATGAAAGTATAATGACCTTTAGACTATTACTAAGGTATTTGCCTTCTGCATGTGTTCTATTTTTATTCATTTTAAATTGTTGCCCTTTAAAAGTTTCTCTAAATATTTTTTTCTTGTATTGTGGGAAAAGGTAAAATAGGAATGCCCAGCTGGCCTCGTCTATGTTCATTACTTTGGGTCTCCTCTTGCTCTTCTCCTTTCACAGCAGTTTAAATTTCTCCTCATATGAAAATGTTTCCTCCATTTTCATTACCTTTCTCTGAAGCACTCCTGTTTCTGCTAGCATATGTCTTCTGTCAGGAAAGGTAATCAAAACTGAACACCACAGGAGTATGTTGTAGAAGAACAAAAGTGTTGGCTTATGAATAAACCATGACAATCACCCCTTCAGAAAATAGCATATAACCTTCTAAAGTTTCTGCTTTCCTCGCTTATACATACGTAAATATAAACGTTGTACTGTGTTAAATAACTTAGATATTTCAAATTTAAGTCATTTTGAAGATTTCATTGTAATATATATCTAAGTAAAATATTTTGAAATAAGATATTTAAGATGTCTTCTGTTTAATCAAATCTAGCACTGACATATTGCAAACTCATCTTCTAATTAAAACAAGACAGCATCTTGATCAACAATTAATCACAGACAGAAACATCAATATAAGTGGGTCATATGATTGGATTTGTAACCTTTTTGACTCCTTTCCAGCACTAATAATTTTAATAAGTTTTATAATTTCAGAAATTTTTTTAAACCATTTTCCCTTCTCCACCACCACCCCTGCCCCCACCGCTCCCCTGCATTCTAAAAACCGTCCTAATCTCAGACTCTGCATATCTGTATGAAGAGTCTGCAGATTGGAATCAATTTTTTGATTATTGTTTCAGATGCAAAATTTAAGAAGGAACAAATAGATATTTTGAAGATCTGAGACTATTGTGCTCAAAATATTATTTAAGTTCATATGCTATATATCTACAATATGTGCATCAGATAGGAAAGATATGTAAACCCGTCCTAATGCTCTCTGAATTATATGACAAGTAAATGTACGATGAACATGTGACTTGCAACTTCACAAAACGATGGTTGAAATATATCTGTTCATTATCCATTCATTTATTTGGGAAATAGTGCAACTAGAAAAGCATCTGAAGAGCTATTGACCTAGAGAATACTACTGTTTTTTTTGTTTTTGTTTTTCCTTTGTCACTTCAGGAACAAGTTAAAAAACAGAACCTGTATAATGTAAATACCACTGCTCCATGACCATATATTAGGTATAATTTGGAGTGAAATTTTACACAATGCAATGTTATGTTTCAACAGAGAAAGAAGATTATTGAAATATAATTACATATTTTAAAGCACCAGACTTGAACCAGTGGTCAAATATAGGCTTCCAATCAACCTTGACTTTGGACATTTTATTTGAGAGAAGAGTCATTTTGGCTGCTTTAGTAGCTATAAAAGCTTTGTTTGGATCATTAAGTATCAGAACTGCTCAAAGAATCTCAAGCTAAAAATGATAGCCAAGATGGTGGCCATGTGCAATGCATGCAGGACTTCACCCAGACATCCAGGCCTGTTCAAGTGAATGTACACTAGCGAGGAGTATCTTTACCACAATTATTAATGTGCTTTATTGCGAGTGTGGAGCCAAAAGTGTTTGTGTCAACAATCACTTTGGAACTGTTTGAACTCTATAATCTCCAATTCACAACTCATTTTTAAATATACAGTAGTTAATCCCTGTTTGTTACTTGGAAGAGAGTCTCTGCTTACACTTTCCTATCTCTTGTGATGGATGTGGGGAACTGCAGAGTCAATGCTTCTCCATCCTCCTTCCTAGATGGACACGGCAAATGTCTGTCCTACTCAGATTTTCACTCCTCTTCCCCGTCTGAAGTCCCCCACTTACTCCTACATTCATTTGCCACTATATTTCCCTCCATTTGTCCTTACAATCTCCTACACATCACATTCTCACTCTGTGGCACACCACATTTCCATGCACCCCTTCAGTCACCTCCTGTTCTCCATATTCCCCTGAACTCCCCCTCAGTGTCTTCCTGTTCTTCATATTGTCTTTCAACCCATTCAATCAGCCTTTTGCTCACATTTGCCTGCACCTTGCCTCATTCCCCACACATTCTCCTTTAACCTAATTTCAGTTTGCCCTGCTCCCCCCATTCCCCTGACTCCTCATATTTTTCTGTCCCCCAAATGCCCTAGCTACTGCCTCAGTCTTATTCTGAGCACCTTTACATTCTCATGTCTATCATCTTCAGCCCCGTTGGAAACAAAGAGAGGATCTCCATCTTTTTTGGGGGGTGGGGAGGACAGACATTCACCTGCAAAAGCTATGGCAGAATGGCAGTCATCTTGTTGAGGGCAACATGTGGTAGCAGTCCCATTGACAATAATGAGAGATAGTGGTAATTTGGGGGTAAAAGCAAACTTTGATTTTGAAGGTTGAAATCAGGAAAAAAAGGTCATGAAAACCATTATTTAAGAAACTCAGATATCTCCAGGCTAGCAAAAAGCACAAGAACTGGCAATAGTATAATCACAAAATGGTAAAACAGTAGCGAGAAATATCATCATCTCTGTAGGCTTCTTCCTTCCACATTTCCTCAGTCTGTAACAAAGATTTTATAGATATTTCAAGTTGCTTTTAATATCCTCATATAACTGATATTTCAACTAAATGAGCATTGGGACTTGATATTCATGAAAATATATCCGCATAATAATAGCATGTATGATACAAGAAGGTAGAATTATTCAGTTTCGTTTTGTTTTTTGAACTCACTATAAAAGTTTATTTTAATAACCCTAAACTAATAACCACAACTCCTAGGAGAACTCCTCTATCAATTCCCTTAAGCCATATACTATGCTGCCAGAGCAGACTTGCAATCCTAGCACCTCCTGTTGCTATCCTGTAACTTAAAAGTCAAACCAACACACACAAGTGCATAGGTATCGAACCTCTTGCAAATCCTACCATCTGCCTCCAATTGCTGGTGATATTGTGTGGTTTTATTATCCCTTAGTAACAGTAAGGCACTGGAAACAGATACCCAGTAATGTATGGATACTTCTTCCTTCTAGGTCCCTATAGAACAGAAAAAAACCCAATCCCTTTCGTGTGTTACCAACTTAGATCAGTTCTCCCTTTACTTTCACCAGCTGCATCTTTTGTGGTTTTACAGGTTGCTCCTGACAGCATGTGTAAGGTCAGATTTTATATTTGTATTAAAGGTCATAATATAGTATGTAGCAAATGTGTTCCAGAACAGTCCTTATGACTGATTATGGTCAACCTTTGTTTTAGGATAAGTTGTATTATAAAAGATGGGGTCTTGTTTCCCATATGCATTACAGTTAGAACCTGTTATAACTTTTAGTAAGTAAAAGACAGGATTTTGTATTGTGTCTATGATAAACAGATTAGAGAAATGTTGAGGGCCTGAAACCCCAATGTGAATTGTTATAAGATTTAGCGAGGCTTAATTTACAGTGTATTCTGCTGAATATAAAATACTGCTGTCTGTATACCTTTAAAGGTTTCTGTAAGAGATTGTTTGTGTGAATGAGGCATGCATGCATCAGGAAAAGATAAGGTGTGAAAGCCATCACAAATGTCCAGATGGTCAAGAAAAAGTGAGAGACTTGGAAACACCAGGATACAATCAGAAAACATCCATTGTATCAGATGCTAAACAAGTTAGCAGCATTGAGGGCCTCAGAGGTAAGGCAACCACACCCAAAGGCAAGACAACAAATAGGAGATAATAATGATGGGAAGCCTGACAATAACCATCAAATGATAACAGTGGAAAACCCCTCAGGACTAATGATTACAGGATGACATTGCAAAATACATAACTCAAATGGCAACTTACAACTATAAAGATGGGGTGTTTTGCCATGAAACTCTGGGTTCAGTCCTGCAAGCCTTGGAGCATCGGATCGTGACAGACAGAGCCCAGCTCCTTACTCATGCTCAATCTAACTGGCCATTAGATTGACCTGAGCTACAACAAATTGGTAACTATAAAGACCATCTGCAGGACTTGTGTGTGTGACTGAAAAGTATATGCTAACTGTTGTATTTTCAATACATATGGCGCATTTGTCTTCTCTCTTATAAAAGATCCAGTGTGCTTTGTATAGCATAACATGTTTCACTAGGTTCTCTACTCAGGGTCTGGACACCTCCTTGTGGCTATATCTGGGCAATAGCTCTGCTCAGTCTGACACCCACTTCAATCTCTCATTCATGGTTTGGCCCCTCTCATGTTCCAGGAGTTGCAGTGCTTCACTTTTGAGAATCAGGTTGCTCCCTTCCCAGGGCTTGGGCTGCTCTCTTTTCAGGGTTTGGTCCTCTGGTTTCCCTCTTCCAGGGTATCAACGTATTTTCATATGAACCATCGTAGGCAGTCTTCCAATTCACTGCTCAGACAGTACCACTTCACCAGTGGTTGGTAGGGGAACCCAGCCCACCCACTGCACAGGGTTTCAGCTCAGAGATCCTCAAATCAGCAACCAAGTTCTGCACCATCCCAAACCTTACTACCATTTCCCTTAGATCTTTTCCTACTCTGCTACCTCTCTGGGAATACTCTTCCTTCAGAGCCAGGATCCCAGAGTTTCACTCGCCCCCTGGGTTTACTCTTTTTCCTACTCTAAGCCCAGAGAGAGACTATAGATTTCCATATTGAAGCCTTTCTCTGCTGCAAACTTCCTAGTTTTATACCTGCCCTTCCGACTCAGCTGGGCTCCATCCTCAATTAGGGATTGTTTATCAGGCCACAGCTGCAGGAGAATTAGGCTTATCAGGTTCACTGGCCCCTTGCGAGCCTCATTAACCCTTTCCAGGATAGTGTGGTGTGATTACCATATCACAATCTGATCACTGATTACATGCCTAATTCTTATTTATACACTACTCTCACACCTGCCACCTCAATTGGTTTTCCACGTAGACTATGGATATTCAGACCCTTCATAGGTAATATGGAGGGGGAGGCCTTGTCTACAGGGAAATCCCCACCTGATTGCCTGCTTTTTCTCATTCTCCCACCTGCTATAAAAAGCAGTCATAACTGCTCCTTGTGCTGAGGATGAACCTGATTTCTGCACAGGGAGCAAGCAGAATACCTGCCACCTCTTGCCAGCTAGTGTAGCCTAGTGGTTAGTATAGTTGCCTGTAGGACAGACTATCCTTGGACCCCCTACAAGAAGAATACATGTCATCAAGGGGAATCCTGTATACAGTGATGTTGACTGGATCAGCATGAATTGATCTAGGTGATTCCTGGAAATACTGAATGATAATCTTGCCACAAACAGCAGGTATATTCCCACTTCATCACCTTGAAGATCTCAAGCCCTGTTACTTATCTGCAAAATCACTTTGGGGATTATAGAGTAAGAAGAAAATGTCACTGAGTTCCCCTCCCCTCCCTTTTTCAGAAGATACTTCTACATTTGACTGCAATCACATGAGCAGAGAGGAGAATAGGGACCAGAGAACTTAATTGTGAAATTGCTTATTTTGTACCTCAACTGTACAGTTTGAGTTTCTGAATTCAGCATGTACTTCTTTTAAAACTAACATTCTGTGTGAGCATCATCAAAAGGAAGATTATTTTTACTAGAGATGGGCACATTACCTTGACTATATCAGTTTTGATAGCTCTGGTGCCAGTCTAATAGTTTTCAGTCCCATGAAAGTTTTGTCGAGAACATCACAGTGCACAGGACTGTTAATTAGATAAGAAATGTATACGTACTATTACAAATAGCATTTCCCAGGGGAAGAAGAGAGGTTCTTCCCCCTATATTTTGGAAATTGTAGACATGTAATTGGTTTCTGGGATGCTTCGGGTTATTGCATATTTCACTCTGTAGCAGATTCTAAGGAAGCCTGGAGAAAGGGAGAGGACCTGCCTTTTGGCATCTGAGACTTAGAATTATTGAAAATATTTTTACTGGTCATTAGGAAGTAAATTTTACCAAATAGTCCTGTAATCAGTATACACATATTACAGAAGCACCAGTTATGGCTCCATAATGAAGGCTGAGTTGACATTTATAGATATGGTACTCTAGTTTAGCAATAAATCGCTAAGGAAACATGGAAATAATTTTAATTTATATTTTCTAATTTTGAATGAAAGCACAGACTATTTGCATGCAAATTAAGATGTAAGTTGCTTTCACTGTTGGTAGGACTTAAAATAGTCTTTATAATAATACCTCCTTGTTATAGAAGAGTGGAAGTTATCAATGCTTACATTTTAAACCCCTATTTTCAAGGTTTTCTAAGTTAATGAACAAAACAACTGGAATAGTATTATAAACTTCCCCAGCCAAAAACAAATTACAGTAAACTATGAGTGGGACACTACGGTGAGATCCTCATTCCTGCACTGGCCCCTTTATACCACATAAAAGGTTCAAAGTAATGCAAAGGGGCTCTAAAAGTTCTATGTCCATCCCAGGGAGGATTCCCCTGGCACAGGTCCTAGGAAGACAATCCCACATATGGTGTGCATCTCAGGCTGCAGTATGACACATTGCAGAGATTTTAGGCAACTCCAGCAGCCACTCTTTATGTGCCACTGGAACAGTCCAGGATTTGGAGGACACAAAGGTGTCTTAAAACTAACTTTATCCCCTTTCGCTCCTGGGCTCCCACTAACTTCTATTGGCTTTAGATTACTTCTGTTCTCATCTAGGTCATGGACTCACTGTATCACCTTGGAAAAGTCAATTAACATTTATTGCCTCTATTTACTCATGGGTAAAATGGGGATAATAAGGATTCCCCACCTTAAAAGGGTATTGTGAGGTTACATTAATTATGCTCTGTAAACTTTCCCAGCTTCCATGGATGAAGGCTGTTCTAACAATGCAAAGAATTTTAGAAATTTCTGGAGATCTCAATTAAATTGAATAAAGAAGTCACTGAAATATCTCTAAATGATCATTTCCCCTTCATTAATGAATACTCATAATATATTGTTTCTATTCAGTTTTTTAGTTGAAAGCCCCATCACATTTATTAGTATTTTCTTTAGAGAAATGAAAAACAGTCGCCTTTAAACAAAAATTCCATAGCAATTTTCTAAAGTGCTGTTTGCTAGCATTAAGTTATTTCTGCACAGATATGTCATTCAATTAATGTTGGAGGTAAAACAGAAAACCTCTCTGTTCAGTAATGTTGTTTGGACAGGTTTATGAATTGTAGCTAGATGTACTTGTTCAAGTGCTATATAGCATTAGCCTTGCTCATGGAAAAACAGCCAACATATACAATAATTAAAAAGTTGCAAGATTTCCTTACTGATTTAGCTAATATATGTTTTAACCTAGTAAGCTAACATCCTTAAAATAAATTAATCCTGTGCAATATATTTATCCTAGCCAAATCTCTTTTTCAAAAGGGAAGCTATATTGCATATGTAACAAGTAATGTATTCATTTCATTTTCAATTAAAGCCAAAATACAAGAGCATGTCCATCCAGATTCATGTTTGGCAATGAATGTTCTTCTACTAATATACTTAGGCAGACTACTGAACAATCAGGGTGTTTGCACTGACAACTCCTTTTTTTCTCTTTTGTCTCCCTTTGAGCACCTCTCAAAAGGGGCAAAAAGCCAACAACTTGGGTAATCCTCATACCAGTCTTATAAATATAATAGGTTGGCAAGGGCCTTGTGATTTTAGGAAGTACTTTATACAGAAATTTACCAAGAAAAAGTTAACAGTTACTCACAATTACCATTCAGTGCCATTTGAGTGATCCAAATTATTTCATAGTCCAATGGCAAATACTGCAAGAATACCTTTTATTTATTGGCATATATATTTGTATATAGTAGTTTAGGTTAGACATTTAAAAATAGCAAGCTTTTCAAACAACATTCTGACAAAAATGGTTGGTAAATAATTTGCAGAGACAGAGACCTGGATTATTATGCATTGCTGATGCCACTTGGGATAATGCAAAAATAAAATAAAGTACACCTGTAATTCGATTAAAGGCAAATGTCAGAATTACTGAAATAACTCATGCTACAGTGTTAATGGCAGCCAACAGTTCCTGTGGGGTTTAGTAATCTTTAAAGCCCAACATCACACCCCATTTACTGTGTATAACAATAAGATGCAGCTACCAAGCTGCAATTCCCAAAGCATACCCAAAATCATGAGAAACTTGTTTGCCTTATAGCTAAATATGATGGCAAGTTCCTCCCCACACCATCATTACCACACTCTGTCCTCAAACTTGTGCAAATCTGCCACTACAAAGCTTGTTAATTAATTACACATGAACAGTAAACTATGTAATATCAAGTGCACCATGGAAGTGAACTTATTCCAAAACAGTGACTGTCTACATGCCCTTATGGCAGCCTCCCCCATCTCCAGCACCTTTCAGCCTTACATCCCATCAAACAATCCCTGCAATATGTGCAGTTAGACATCCAATGAACTTAGTCAATGAATCTTGTGGGATGGAGAATCTTCCTTCCTAACCCCAAATATGGTAATCAAAACCACCTTGAGCATTCAGGCCACAATTCTGGATGACTTTTAGGTTGTGAAACAATACTTACACAAACTCCAGCTAAGCATAGCTGCCGACTCTGTGGGTGCTCCGTGCCTGGAGCACCTATGGGGAAAAATGGTGGGTACTGAGGACCCACCGGCAGCCCCCCATCAGCTTGCACAGACAACTTCTCAGTGTCTCCCACCCACCGGTGGGCGCCATGGATCAGCGCCTCCCCCTCCCTCCCCGCGACTCCCGCCCACCGCAATCAGCTGTTTCACGGCCTTCAGAAAGCTGGGAAGGTGGGGGAGGGGTGAGGATGTGGCACACTTGGGAGAAGGGGAGAACTGGGAGGGAAGAGGAGGGATGGGGGCAGGAAGAGCAGGGCAGAGTGGGGATTGGGGGAAGGGGTGGAGTGGGGCGGGGCATAGGGCAGAGCCAGGGGTCAAGCACCCCTCGGCACTTTGGAAAGTCAGCACCTGTGCAGTTAAGCCAAAAACACAATTGAGCAGATGGGGAGCACTTCAGGCTGTCAGCAAGGTAGCAACAATTGCCTCCTCTTTTAACCCATCCACAAGGGGCAGGGGCCGATGCAAGCCCATGCACTCATTGCCCTCCTTTTGGTGTCTCAGTGCCAGTCATCATAGTTGGTAAGGGCAACCAAGCTGGTCACTGTAAGGCTAAACAAGCCTACTCATGGAGAACATGCTACAGAAGGTGGGGGAAAGGAGGCAGGTCAGCTGAAAACGGCTCCTGCAGAAGTCCTGGTACAAATCTATCACCACAGCAAGGTCAGCTCCAATGGAGGTGCGCATTAAGAGATGTGTAATACAGAAAACAAATGCATTAGTAACTTTAGAAACTGTAGCTTCAAGTTAATACTATGATGTGAATGTATGATCAAACTTAATGGTTAAGCTTTGCTATCTTAAGACAATCCAAAGTGAAGATTTTCTGCCAAATAGAAAGTGAGCCTTCAATTTTGTTAGATTAACATGTTACAAAAAGAAATATATGCTTCTCTGTATTAATAATGCTCTCCTAGTGATACAATGTAATGAGAACATAATAAATAAATAATAATATATTCCACAATAAATAAGCCAGTAATATGATATTTACTTGTATTATAATTCTATATTCTAGCTAGTCGTCACAAGAAAGCACAAATATGTGGAAGTCCTCCCTATGATCCAAAAGCTGATGCTACCGTGAACTCTGGGAATTAGAGTCACCATGGAATCACATCCTAAATATAGGCAGCACAACAGATAAAAATCGATGAGCATGCTCAGGGAGAACAATCATATTTACAAATCTCAGGAGAGTTAAACTGGCAATGTTTATTAAATTTGCATTTGGTCAAGATGTTTGTTTTTACTATGTGTAATGTGCATAAAACTTAAGACAGGCGCATCCTGAACTAAATACATAAATATATATAAACACACAATACCACAAGAGCAAATAAAGTCTAGATCAGGGGTCTCAAATACGCAGCCCACGAGTTATTTCCCCGCGAGTGTGCCGTGTCCCCGTTCCTCCGCCGACCTCCCAGCGCTTCCCACCACCAAACAGTTGTTTGGTGGAATTAGGACTTTCCAGGAGGGATGGGGAGGAGCAGGGATGCGTGGTGCTCAGGAGAGGAGGCGAAGAAGAGGTGGGACCAGGGTGAGGATTTGGGGAAGGGGTTGGAATAGGGGCAAGGAGGGAGTGGGGTGGGGGTGGGGACTTTGGGGAAGGGGTTGGAATGGGGGCAGGGAAGGGGTGGGAAGAAGCAGGGCAGGAGCGGGGCCTCATGGAAGGGGTGGAGTGGGGGCGGGGGCAGAGGCGGGGACTTTTGTATCTTTGTATGAAAAGGTGTCAGTGATGCGGCACTTGGGCCAATGTATTAGTCCTCATGTGGCCCTCGTAGTGATTTGAGTTTGAGATCCCTGGTCTAGATGTTGAAGGCATGATTTTCATTTGAAAGCATAGCTACTGGTGAACAAAAAAGCTTTACTTTTTAAGGAGCTCCAAAAAAATCCCTTTCATAGGCCTGGTTCACTTATTTTATTTATTCTTACTCTGATCCAAAAGAAAATTTTATTACAACTGACAACTCAGCAACACCTTAAGTACAGGCTATTTTATTACCAACCATATTCTTTGTTATGCTGATAAGTACTGATAGCTGCCAGCAGGTGGGTCTTAGATCTACCGGCAATCACAGACCTCATTAAAGCCAATAAAAAGAACAGAAGTACTTGTGGCACCTTAGAGACTAACAAATTTATTTCAGCATAAGCTTTTGTGGACTAGAGTCCACTTCATCGGATGTACAGAATGGAACATACAGTAAGAAGATGTTTATACATTCAGAGAAACATGAAAAGGTGAAAGTACCCATACCAACTCTAAGAGGCTAATTTCATGTTTCTCTGAATGTATAAATATCTTCTTACTGTATGTTCCATTCTATGCATCCGATGAAGTGGACTGTAGTCCACGAAAGCTTATGCTGAAATAAATGTGTTAGTCTCTAAGGTGCCACAAGTACTTCTGTTCTTTTTGCTGACACAGATTAACACAGCTGCTACTCTGAAACCTGTCATTAAAGCCAATGATTGTGGCAAGCAGAGTCTTCAGGCTCAGTAGAAGGACCTATTAAGCCCCTTAATCATGTGGGGACTATCACCAGAGGCATTAGGCTGCATGGTAGGTCAAAACTAAGTTGTGTCAACAGAAAGGCTTCCCTGGTTGCAGAGGGGCTAGGATTGTCCACTGAAGGCAAAGAAAATCAGAGGAAGGACCCTGATATGACACTGGGAGGAAGCAGAGGGACATGGCTTCTTGAGCATAGAATTTGCTGGAGTAGCAGACTTGGGGATTTGTGAGCAACAAACTATCTGCTGTTTGTTTCCATGTATTCAAGGAAAACAGGATTTTGTGTATATTTCCAATCCCAGTAAACACAACTCTTTAAGGTTCTGAATTTAAAATGCTTGGGCCAAGAAGGGTAATGCATTTACTATATTCATTATGAATAGGAGAAACATAAATGTTCCATTCATTTTACTTTTTTTTCAAAATGCAATATTAGCATAAACAGTGGAAAAAAATATTGGTTAAATATTGGGATGTCTATGTATTGCTGAACTGATGTCTTCAAAGGATCCTTGATGGACTGATCACTGAATATTCTTATTCCCATCCTATCTATTACATTTGCAGTAGACCGCTATACAGGAATAGAAATGGGTCTGAACCTAAACCCAAACCCAAGTTCACAGCTCAAACCTATCTCTAAAAGGTCTAAAATATAAACATCCTCAAATCTGGAAATATTTGCGATTTTGATTTGCAAAGTATAAATATAAAAAGCATTCAAATGTGGGATTGTGTACATATAATGGAAAATCCCATGTGGGTGGGTTGTTAGCATTGAATTAATATCGGTCTGCTGAATCTAAAAGCATGAGTGTCTAGTGCAGTGGTTCTCAAACTTTTGTACTGGTGACCCCTTTCACATAGAAAGCCTCTGAGTGCAACTCCTTCTTATAAATGAAAAACACTTTTTATATATTTAACACCATTATAAATGCTGGAGGCAAAGCAGAGTTTGGGGTGGAGGCTGAAAGCTCATGACCCCCCATGTAAGAACCTTGTAACCCCCTGAGGGGTCCCGACCCCCAGTTTGAGAACCTCTCTCTAGTGCATGAGCTATAAAACCATGGTCTGCACAGTCTGGTGAGCAGACTCAAACCTCTATGTGCTTGGTCACCAGAGGGGAGCAGAGAGCCACACTGAAAGTCTGCACCATTTATATAGATGCTGGATAAATTTCTATACTTAGTTATACCAGTATAAATCAATCCAGAGTAATGCCACAGATTTTACTGTAGTGACTCTAGATTTACACAGTGTTACTCTTAAAGCAGAATTTATCCTCTAGAGTTCAGAAATGGATTTAAAGTTTAGATTTGCAGCCCATATTTTATTGTGATAACCACATTGGAAATACATAGGCTGGTTATTAGGGGATTTTGATTTGGGATCATCTTTACATAAGAGCTGCTGAAAGGCTGTGAGAAGCAGCTGAGAACAGTTCACAGGCAGTTCTTACAGAGCAGTGGGTCTTTAGAGTGGAGAGAATTACAGATTGAAATACAGTAATTTCATTTCCTTCTCCTTTCCCATGGAAGTCTGGAGCCAGTTTGAAAGATCTATAGCATTTAGCTCAAATTACATTTGGCATATACTTTTCTAAAAAATAATACCATTTACAAATGAAACATTTTATTAACTGCATTCATTTTTAAATTGCACACAAAGCTAATATTAACTTTGATAGAATGATATCTAGCTTGTATTCAAGCTGGAACTTTGTGGTTAACACTTTAATGTGCATGGAAAACAAGGCTTCAGTGGCTGGATATTTTACAAATTAAAGGCTATTTAATCAATAATCAAATGATTACATAGACTTAATTATAGTCTCAGGTCTCCAGAGAACTGTTCACTAGAGATCACTGGCAAATGCAACTTAGTAGGATCATCCAAACACCTGCGTGTTCCCATCCTTTTATTCAGTAGACTGTGACGCTAAGATACCAATTTACCAAAGGCTATGGCAGATTTTCTGTCACGGGAAATTTTTAAATCAAGACTAGATGTTTTTCTAAAAGATTTTCTATAGCTCAAACAGAGAAATCCTATGGCCTGTGTTATACAGGAGTTCTGACTAGATGATCACAATTTTCCCTTCCAATCTTAGAATCTATGGATCTGTGTTTCAGAAGTGTTCATTTAATAGCAGAGTCAAAGCCGATCAAATAAATGGAGTTGTGTGAAACTAGGTGGGTTTAGTTCACACGGGTTTGTGTGAACTGTTTTTCTGGTTTTAGTATTTATGGGCTTGCGTCTGGATATTTTTCTTCTCGTTTTCAGTGAACCCCAAATGCAAAGCAATTCTCAGCCCAAACTACCAAGTTTTGCTTAACTGGTCAAACTTGTGAGGCTCTACACTCAAGTTGATAGCATTTCTCTGATAGGCTGTGACATTCAAAAGTTATCAATTCCAAAACTTCCTGGAATGTCCTACGTGTGAACAAGACCCCTGCTGATTTTTGGGAAAACTTGAAAACTGAAAGCACTCTTCAATTGCCTATGAAAAACTTCCAACATAACAATACCCCTATCTCATCTATGCCTATCCTCCCAATAGAGTTTAACATGTTGACAGCCTGATAGATTTATCTCCCAGACATATAATAGTGGGGAAAGAGGAAAGCATGGGGGCCTGCATATAGCCAGTGAAATGGGGAGAGAATAGGGGGCCCTATAGGGGAGCGAATAGGGGAGGAAGGAGAATGGTTGGGTGGGGGAGGCACATTATAGAATCCCTGGCAGGGGGAGATGGCAGGATCTTGATACGGGGAAAGGACAAGGCTTGGGGAGAAGGAAGAATGAGGGCATACACAGAGCCCCTGGCAATGAGAGAATAAAGGACCATAGTATTGGTGAAAGAGTAATGTGGGGGCCTAACACAGAAAATCTGGCCCGGGGAAAGATAGGGCACAGAGAACCCCAGGCATAAGGGAGAGGATGGGAGTTGCAGGGAGTCCCTGAAATAGAGGGGGAGGGAAGAATGCAAGAAGCCCGTGTGTGTGTAATGAGTAGGGTTGCCAGGCATCCGTTTTTTGACCGGAACGCCCAGTCACAAAGGGACCCTGTCGGCTCCATTCGGCACTGCCAACCGGGCCATTAAAAGTCTGGTTGGTGGTGCAGCGGAAGCCTGGAGCTAAGGTGGGCTCCCTGCCTGCCCTAGCTCCGCACGGCTACTGGAATCAGCTGCCAGGTCCCTGTGGTCCCTAGACACATGGGTGGCCAAGGAGACTCTGCACGCTGCCCCCGCCAATAGAGCCGGCTCTGCAGTTCCCATTTGCCTGGAACCATGACCAATGGGAGCTGCGGGGGCACAATCTGCGGGCATGAAGGCAGCGCGCAGAGCCTTCCTGGCTGCATATGTGCCTAGGGGCAGCCACATCCTGGGAGATATGGTAAGCACCGCAGGGCCCCCCCATACCCTGAACCTTCTCTCACACTCCAAACCCCTGCCACAGCCTGGAGTCCCCTCCCACACCTAAACTCCCTCCTGAGCCTGCCTCCTGCATTCCAACCCTCTGCTCCTCCTCTGAGTCAGCACCCACCCCAACCTCCTGCCCAGCCCTGAGCCCCTTCCTGTACCCCAAACCCCTCATCCCTGGCCCCACCCCAGAGCCCATACCCCCATCTGGAGCCTGCTCCCCCACCCCAACCCCCTGCCCGAGCCCTGAGCCCGCTTCTGCACTCCAAACCTTTTGGGTCCAGCCCAGAATCCCCTCCTGAACCCCAAGCCTCTCATCCCTAACTCCATCCCAGAGCCTGCACCCCCAGCTGGAGTCCTCACTGTCCCCCACACCACATCCCCCTCCCCGAGCCCGGAGACCTGAGCCCTTCATTTCTGGCCCCACCTGGAGTCCGCACCCCCAGCCCAGAACTCATTTCCCTCCTGCACCCCAACCCCCTGCCTGGAGCCCTCTCACACACCCCAAACCCCTCATCCCTGGTCCTACCCCACAGCCTGCATCCCCAGCCAGAGTCCTCACCCCCCTCCAGCACCCCAATCCCCTGCCCCAGCCCGGTGACAATGAGTGAGGATGGGGGATAGCGAGTGATGGAGGGAGAGGGGATGGAGCGAGTGGGAGAAGGGCCTCAGAGAAGGGGCGGGACAGAGGTGTTCGGTTTTGTGCGATTAGAAAGTTGGCAACCCTAGTAATGAGCTACAGAAGCTGTAAAGAGTGCAACCCTCCAGTTTGGAGCGGAAACCATAGACGAAAACCAACAATACTTTTTCCTATTTTGGGCTCAAAGAAGCACAAAATAGCTCATGTTTGTTTAATTCTCAGCCAGGCTTCTGAAAGGTTCAAAATCCTTGGCATGCATTTCAGCCAACATTCAGTTTTTGTAAAATCAGGTGAAACTCATTTAGTTTCAAAATTTCCTTATGAACGTTTCACGTAGTTTTGCAAAATGTTTTCCTGTCATTGGTACTGAGTACACAACGAACACTTTGAAGATTGTCAAGAGTTAGGAGTTAAAAGAAGTCTTACCCATCAACTCCTTAAAGCTTATAGGAGTCATTCAGCTAAAAAATACCCATTCAAATAATTAACAATGTAGGGGAGAGAATTCAAGGGATCTCATTTTATTTTATGGGGTTTTCGGAATAGTGCAACAATATATTTCAAGATAAAGGCTTGTATTTACAAAGTTCATTGTGAGATTTTTGAGTCCAGTACCACTGTCATTGAAATAAATGTTAGTTGCCCCTTTGACTTCAATGACAATAGGAACAGATTTTTAATCTTTACAGTGGATAAATGAATTATCCTAGATATTAGTGCAGGTATTGGACATGCATATTTTATTCAAGAATTTTATTTCCCTCAGATAAAACATGACATCTAGAGAAATACTTTTCTTTTTAACACATTCCACAGTGCTTGCCATTTACTGGTCTCAGAGAATATTGGGATCTAAATTACACTTACACTTTTGAATTCACTCAAATGCTCAGTTCTGGGTTAGCAATCATTTTCAGTTTCTATTTAATTTAAACAAGACTTTTCACCAAACTTCTCCCCAAATATAGCTCAGTACTTCATTGTTTCCCTGAATACATTTATTTCAGGTTCAGGACTAAAATGGTTTTCATTGTGGAAAGGGGTAAACTGTATTTGTAGAATTCTGCCTTTAGATACGTGTGCTCATGTCTGCTCCCATGAGTGGAGCAAGCCACATCCTGCTGATAAAATCTGGGGTGGGAAAGGTATAGAGAGGGAATATCACCTCTGCAGTATGGTTCCCCCCGCCCCCCCGGTCCTTTACCCAAACCTGCAGAAATAACTCCATAAAGGCTCCACAGGGATTCAAATGTCAGTTGGCTCAAAACCCATAAAGCCATGGGGGAAGCTGTCAAAAGTTACTGAGGTGCTTATCGAGGTGACATACTTTAAAGAGAATGCAGGGAGAGTTTTCAGTAATTTGCGCTGCTTCCACACTATGGAATCCTTCTCTTTCTAACTGAAGAGGGTCTCCAGGAGCAGTTGCAGTCAATGTAACTCCTAGCAGCATGGCTTCCTGCAGCAAAAGCCATTTTGAATGAGGTGGGGGGCTAAATGGAGCTCAGGGGAAAGGCATCAGACCAAGGGCAAGGGGCTCTGAGTGTGAAGCCTGTTACCTTTTAGGAGCCATGAGTTTAATTAGTGGAACCCTTAGCTGCCTCTCTGCATAGACAAATTCTACTCCAAACAACTTGAGAGAACCAGGAGGAAACTCTGGACTGAAATTAATTTCATGGGTGTAGGGGAGAATTTGGTCGTTAGTGATTCATTTGAAAGCTCCTGGATATTTTAGAAAATCTACATGTCTTCAACGTCTGAAAACAAGAATGCTGTTTGGGTAGGTTACAGATGGGATCATGATATTAATTAGAGGTCTGTTCTCTAGATAAGTGCATGTACCTCATTAACTTTAATAGGAATTAGTCTTGCATATCATATCATATCATTGCATATCATAAGGAAAATAAATAGTCTCTCTCTCTCTCTCTCTCTCTCTAATATATATAGATAGATAGATAGATATAAATATAGATATATAGATATATAGAAGGCTTTGCCTTCTTTTCTCTGATTAAATATAATATATATAGTCAGAGAAAAGAAGGCAAAGCCTTGTTACACCAGTTAAGGTCAATGATAGTTCATAAGGAACACAAACAATAAATTACCTTACATATCAAATGTAGGATTATGAAAGCTTTACAAAAATAACCCTGGCAGACAAATTACAGTTATCTATTTTCTTTCGTTATTTTATGATTTGCATTAAAAACAAATGCTGAGCTCAGAGGCTTCAGGAGATAAATCAAGACCCTGATAACAAGTGTTTTTAGAAAATGCATTGCTTTCTAGTGCAGGGACTGACACTGGTGAAGAGGATAGTGATGAAACTTTATAGCAGAATCTGAATGGCTTGAGGATAGAACCTTATTAGTAATTGGCCTGGAGCTAGAGATGGGAAATTGCTAGTTACATGTAGAGTCGGGAAAGGCCCCACTGCTGACATTTCTACAATTATCTTGGCCTTTCTCCATTTAGAGGCTTTATTAGTGGCTCATGACTGAGTATTTTTGGCTCATTTCACGCCGTTCCTCTATTGTCCATTGTGTGTGATCTCTCTCCTTCCCCTGTCATTGTCACACTTCCCTTTTCAATACACAAATGATACTCTGTAGTGCGCTTCATTACCTATTAACCAAGTCATTGCTTCTATAGTTCATACCTGCAATCACCTCAACCAAGCAGCATTCGTGCTCTTATTTAAATTAAAAGCACATCATAGGTACCTGTATTGTTTCAAAAAGGTAATACTTTGCTCAATGATTCTGAATCTGTCTCAGTTTAGCCAGCAAACTGAATCCTTATGATGCTATTCTCAACAGAAGGAATTTATCAACAGAGGCATTTGAGGTTGCTGCTCCAAAAACTTAAAATGCTTGTTTCAAGTCAGTCATTTAAAAACTAGCAATATCAACATACTTGTGAACATTCGCCCATTGACTGATCCTGGCCGTCTTTGATTTCATACATTTCTAGTGTACTAAAAGCAGCTATGCTACTGATTCTAAAATTGATCATGGGGAGGCAGAATACAAAACCACAGCCACAGCATTCAGGAAATATATACATGTGCTATACTGGAACAAATTTTTTATCAGTTGTTCATTGTAGCTTCCCTTTTAACAATTACTAGGGTGAACTTAAGAAGAGACCTGAAACAGGAGTTCAGAGACCTTCAGGAAGCTCTTAATTTTACCGACTCACCTGCCTCCTTCAAGTTTAACTTATCCCAATTTAAATACCAATTTTTGGAAATTGGGACTAAGAGCCGACTAGTGCACACAGCACTTTTATTGCTATTACCTACAGTGTGGTTCCTTAACTTGAAATATCATTTATCAGAAGTGTGATTTTTTTCCCCAAAACTCTTTTACTGAAACTGTATTATAAAGATTGATAGGACCTTTTCTGGACTATTTTAACTATATTTACAGTTAAATAGTTTTCTGTGCTATTCGCAGCACCAGACTATTGGGACTTGCATCCTTTCCACAACAACCAGCTTTTGTGAAGTTGCACATGTAATAGTTTATGTCAGTGCTTACTTTGTAATGAAACAGGTGCCAGGGCTCAGTCAATGTTTTTACATTCATAACTGATGCATCAAGCCCAGAGGTGCCAAGGCTATGAATTGCCAAGGCTCAGTCCTGGCACAAATTAAGCACGGTTTTATGTAAATTATTGTATGAGTTAATCTGCATATGTCCAGGTAATTTGCATCTCCGTATAAACATTTGCTTAAAAATTGTGTGTGGATTTAGTGCTGATGAAAGGTATCAAATTGAAAGATCTGGTGAATTAAGTGTTCTTTTTACCTGAAGGGTGGTGGCTGCAGGAGCTGCAGGGCAAAACTTCTCACATGCTCTATCCCGTTGGCATGCCTCACCCTGGATCTGGTGGGACTGCCTTTAGTGATACCTGGGGTGGTTCTATCTTGATGGCTCACACAGTTCTTGGCCTCCCTCTATTGAGCTGACCAACTAATGCAAACATGGGGGTGAATTTATAGTGTGGTACCTAGAGCAGAGACCTATCAAACTCATCTCATATAGGGGTCAGAAAACATCCATTATATGGAATGTGAACAATTGTCAGTTCCTGCCAAGCAGTGATGGATTAAAACTGGTCACTCATAAGTGACAGAGTTTAGCCCATTAGCAATGTTTTGAGGCATCTAGCCCTCAGTATGTACTAAGTTAAGAAGATCCTGGAGAAACAGAGAGAGAGAGAGAGAGACTTTTGCATACACAAGAGTATGCTAAATGAACAGTAAGGAATTCAAAAGTTAGGAAATGCCAGAATGCAGGTTTCCCATGCAATCTTAGTTCTGTTCTTCATGCATATGTTTTCTCCTCTTCCATTGTCATCAGAATTTGGACTGAAGAATTCAGATCAACAGCACAGACCTCTATTACTCCAGCTAAAGGTGTAACTGGTAGCAGAAGTATAATGCTGTCCTCTTTGTGGACAATCCACAGATGAAGATGATTAATAATATTGTTAAAGGGTGTACTGTAACAACTATTTGTGAGCCAGCAGTGAAATCCTGGGTATCAGGATTCCTGGTCTGTTAGGCTACATCCACACTACCTGCCCGATTCGGCGGGTAGCGATCGATGTTCTGGGATCGATTTATCGCGTCTCATCTAGACACGATAAATCGATCCCAGAGCCGCTCCCCGTCGACTCCGGAACTCCAGCTCTGCGCGAGGAGTAAGCGGAGTCCACAGGGGAGCCTGCCTGCTGTGGTGTGGACCAGTGGTAAGTACTTTTGAAATCGATCTAAGATATTCGACTTCAGCTACGTTATTCACATAGCTGAAGTTGCGTATCTTAGATCGATCCCCCCACCCCACCCCTAGTGTGGACCAGCCCTTAGTCTATAAGGTGCCACAGGACTCTTTGTCGCTTCTACAGATCCAGACTAACATGGCTACCCCTCTGATACAGGATCCCTGGGTTAAATTCAAGGTGCTTGGAGAGGTGTGGTTCAGTGATTATAGAGCAGGTTGCAACCAGCATAGCCAAATGCATAGGTCTGGTATATTTAACAAGACATGCAGTGTGACAAGTGATATGAGACTTGGATCTGTCACATTAGAGTCTGGATTCTGTCCCCATGTAGAAGTTTAAGGCCTTGCTCAATAACAAGGGTTGTGAATTGTATAAACTTTAATAATAGTCTCTTGAAGATGTGATCCTAGATCTCTTGCTCTGCCTACTCTCAACACTGTATATCCTCTCCTGAGGCAGAGAGGGGAGACAGTATTTTGGGGAGGAAGGTGTATATATTAGATCTCTCTCTCTCATTATGTGGGACATTTTACCTGAGATGTATGCAGGCATGACAGGACTGCACAATGTATGAAATTTGGTAGATGTGCACTTCCACCCCAGTTCTCTTCTCTGCATTCTCTTCTTTTGCCTCCTCTTCTTTCCATTCTGTTTCTTTGTTTGAAGGAAACTATTCAGGGAAAACAGACAAGGCAGTCTCACTTTTGCTTGTCACCAGAGTGACAGAGCCTCCCCACTAGCACAGTGCCGCAATATTTAGGTTGCAAAAACTGCAGAGAAATGTTTAAATATAAATGAACCAAACATATTTCCATTAATTTTATTTAAAATTCCAAACCTTTCTGCTGTTTAGAACTTTCTTAAAACCTCTCTTAAACAAAAAGTAAAATAGGGCTAAATCATTCTGAGAATGTCCCTGTAAAGGGTAACAGATGGCGGGGAGAAGCACTGTTTCTTTTAAAATCTATACCCTTTCCTTCCCACGCCCCACCTGCCATGCAGTAGAGATACTGGAGCTGATTTAAACATAATAGCCAGACTTCAGGGGGAAAGCAGTGGTTCAACTGTAGCTGCAAAATTCTACCAATGTGCCAGTGAAGAAGCATTTGTATGCATTTGCATACAAGTTCATGCATTTGTATGCAAACTCAGATTGTCTCTCTGTTCATTTGTTGAACTGATTTAGAACTAGAGAGTTATAATACTCTGCAATCAATGATGCAAAAGCTATTTTAAGTTTAATAACTTCCATATTTATCTGCCCTGCAAAGAAGTGATTATTTTCCATTTCCCTAACTTATTTGTAATTCTGGCATTGTTTTTCATGCTTTCCATACTTCTAAACATTATCTCTCACTGTGAAACCCAAGGAGATCACAAATAACAGCTGGATTACAATATTACAATTTTCATGAGAATGAATCAGGTTTACACCATTATTGTTAGAGTTACCATCAAGAGAATAAATTAATAAAGCAGCATTTGTTTTCTTGCCACAAGTATAGAATCTGGCTTTTAAAGTGTCATGCATTATGAGAAACAAGGATAAAGATAAACTACTTTAGCTTTTCTTAACGTTGTGATGGTTATTTCTATTCTTGCCTGTTTGTATGTAGAATGGACAGCCAAACAAGGACAGAAATGGTACAGAGTAGATAATGGCAAAATTTTCCAGACAAATCATTAATTTGATGAAAAATGCACTATTGGGTGACTAAAGCTATTTGTGAATTCAGGTCAAATTCAACAAATAGTTTTGGCTGGCAAATATATTTTTTTCCAAAAAATCAAAACATTTTCACTTTTTGTTTTGAAATATTTCATTTAGAAATTTAACTAGAGTTATTTAAAAAACAAGGTTAAAAAAAACCAACCTGACAAGGGAACATTACATTACCAAATGGCTGGCATACCTCGCCCACTGAACATGAAGGATCGGTCTGCCACAGCACAAGCAACAGCCTCCACCTACTTCAGGAACATGCCAATATCAGAAATCTGTAAAGCTTCAATGTAAAATAACCTATTTGACCTTTGTCAACCACTACACCATGGATTTAGTTGCTAGGTCAGATGCCACATTCAGGAGAGCAGTGCTGCAATCACTGTTTGACTGATGCAGCTGAAATGCCCAAGTATACAGCTTGCCAGACATCTACAATTGGATCCACACTGACACATACTCAAGCAAGACAGAATGGTCACCTATCATACAGTAAATCTGATTCTTCGAGATGTTGTCAGTATGGATCCCATGACTAATCTTCCAGCCCTGCTTTCAGAGTCCTCAGCTACTGTTGGCTTTGAATTGTGAGGGAACGGAAGGATGGTTGTCGCTGCTCCACCCTTTATACCTTTGCTTGGGAACATCAGTCAGCACAGGGTTCATGCATGGCCGGAGGGACCCTGCTATTCAAAATAATCCAATCTCATACCCACAGGATGCGTGCACACCCTACAGTGGGATCCACACTAACAACAACATATCAAAGAACACCTGTGGTAGGGTAAGTAACTGTTCTTTCTGAAACCGTGTGATGTTTTTTCAAAAGAAATCTCACGTCAAGAAATCCATTGAAATAGAAAAGCTACAAATAAATGCACAATGAGCAAAGCCTATATTATTCATTGCCTATAATTTCATGTAATTTTGAAAAAAATAATTCCTCTCATATGCATCAAACTCTTTTGTACATGAAAATAGAAAATTAATTCAAAATTGGCTTTGTGTACAAAAAAGTCTATAAATGAATCCTCCGAGAAGTACTCTCAAAGGATAAAGGTGTCCATCTGCAGTTTGTTCAGACATTAGGTTCATGCTCTTACAGTTTCTCAGTTATGCTATGCATATGCCAAAAGAAATGTTTACTCAGATCACTTGTATTTGCATATTATCTTTGGCCTAGTCCATTTATTCAAATCTCATCTTAACAGATGTGATATTTAACACTGGCTTTATCATCAAAGCTGGGCCTGAATCCACAGAACAGGCAAGTTACATAGTTTACATCACAGAAACTGTAGAAAAGAAGACAACATCCTGAATTTGATTAATTGATAGAGGAAATAAATTATAATTAGCTACTATTATCTCTGTAGTCTATTTTTATTAAAGATAACCTTTCAAACACAGACCGTACTGAAAATCTAAATGTAAACTCACTTATTTTTAATCTAATAAGACTATTGTCTTTTCAAATGGGCCTTTTAAATGCTTCAGATTTGTTTTAAAAATTATTTTAAAAAAAGTTGTCTATCCATCTTTCTTTCTTTCTCTGTTTTACATTGTGCTCATTGCCTGCAGGAGAACAGACCCCAGTAATGTCATCTTTTATAAAAAGGGATCTTGCAGGTTACATAAATAATGTGTATGGAAGCACCGATCATTCTATCAACAGCTTATACACTTTGGACCAAATCCTAATAGTTCCCGAGGACCTGCAGCTCTGACAGACATCAAGTTAATGGGAAATGCAGATGATCAATTCCTCTAATTATCTGACTGACTAATACCACAAATGATTGTATCTATACATGGCATCTAAACATGTCATGAAGGTATGGAGGACACCCTCAGCACTAATGACTATCACAATATTTTAGTGCCTTGTAAGTTTCTTCAACATGTAAACAATAAACCATTGAACGTTTTTTGAAATGCGCTAACATTTTATGTATATTAAGTTACATTTACTGTAAAACACTGTGTTTTTTCAAGTTTAATAAATTAGTAAAGATAGCGCCTAGTGCCTACATAGCACTTTTAATCCATAATGTCAAAGTGCTCTTCAAAGGTAAGTTCCTAGTTTTACTGAGGAGAAGCTGAGGACAGAGAGGTTGAGGCCCAACTTTGTAAATATGTCAAAAATACTAGTGGTTCTCAGAACCTCTGGAAATCAGTCACTAGGTGTTTCTAGTAAGACACTACAAAATGGAGGGACCCTAAATTAAAGGCCAACTGTGAAATGTTTTGGCTTAAGCAACTTTCCTTAAGTTAAATAGCAAGTCAATGGCAGAACCAGGAATAGAAATTAGTTCCCCTGATTACAGTTGTCATACTTCCTCTCTAGTAAATAGCTTAGCACTAATCAGTGTGCATAGATACATAATTATTTCGGATAAAACTTGATATACTGGATCAAGCACACCTTGGTATTAAAAACCAGAATGACACCATGATATTACAAAGTTCTTGACAATGCAAACTATTGCAAGAATAATCTTCAGACCAGATGATGTAGCATGCATACATGCATTTTTTATTTTAGGTTTATCCCATTAAAGAGTGGGGGGTGGGTGGGAGTGGGGAGGGAGGAACCTAAAGAATAAACATGTATATTTGTTATCCTGATGAGATTACAGTGTACAGTGTAATGACAGGCATCAATTATGATTCAAATATGCTTGCCTGCTTGCTGTTCACAATTATGTCTCCTCACCACCAAATCATCCAAATAATTTTGATACATTTCCAAACTGTTGCAATCTGGAGATATGTCCCAGGTTACATTGTTATTTGGATAATGAATGTATGCTTTTTTAAAAAGTTTTTCACTGTACAAGGAGTCTATCTTTGGAGGAAATAGGATAGTGTTTTTGGAAAAGGGTATATTATATCTGTATAGGATCTATATGGAATACACAACAGTATGGTATTAAAGGACTTTTTGGCATGAGCTACTCATAAGTACCAATAACATTTTTATTCAACATCTCACAGTCATGTATTCTGTACTTGCCACATATTTTATAGAAACACTAAAAAAGTTTTAGAAAACTTCTGTTAATCGTAAAAAAATAAAAATAAATCATAACCAGCAGAATGCAAGTGAGGTGGTTAGAAGTGCATTATAAATACATGGTTCTGACATGGTTCCAGGGCCGGCTCTAGGCACCAGCAAAACAAGCAGGTGCTTGGGGCGGCACATTTCTAGGGACGGCATTCCGGCGCCGGCCATTCTGCCCCTAGAAATGTGCCCCCGCCACCCCAGCTCACCTCCACTCTGCCTCCACCTGTTCCCCTGAGTGGGCTGCTGCCGCTCGGCTTCTCCCCTTCCCTCCCAGGCTTGCCGCACGTGAAACAGCTATTTTGCGTGCCGCCGCCACTCAGCTTCTACCCCTCCCTCCCAGGCCAAGCCCGGGAGGGAGGGGGAGAAGCCGAGTGGCGGCGGCCTGCTCAGGGGAGCAGGCGGAGGCATAGCCCTCTCAGGCGAGGGAGTGGGGAGAAGCGGAGTGGCGGGATGTTCAGGGGAGCAGGAAGAGCGGAGGTGAGCTAGGGCGGCGGGTTGTGGGGGGGCACAGAAAACAACGGAGTGGGGGGAAATGCAGCACGTGTGGGGGAGGAGGCGGGGCTGGGGATTTGGGTAAGGGGAGGAGTTGAGGCGGGGCCGGGGGGAGCAAGAAAAAAACGGGGGCGGGGGGGCGGCTAAACATTTTTTTGCTTGAGGCGGCAAAAATCCTAGAGCCGGCCCTGCATGGTTCTGCAATTTATTATCACACAGATATCACCTCCACCTATGCAATGAGTGCTTTCTATGTACAGTATATACTCCTTCCCAGGAATACATGGTAGTGTAGTAGAATGGCAAAAATGTTTATAAGCCAGAGCCTTGGATGTCTGCATTACTTAGAAGAGGTGAGCAGGCAGGCAGCTAAGGCTAGAGTTTATCAGTACTAATCTCTGAATTTGTAATAGCTGGGCATACGAAAGGTGATTCAAACAGCTTTTTAATGAAGTTTTACATAAAAATGTATTACTTTTGGAGATAATGGAATCCTGACCAATATCTGTAATTTCAACCCTTACTTTATTAAAGTGTATCTATAACTTGTGGCTCCCCCGCATACAATGTGAATAATAGGATAATTCCAAGAAATTCCAGGAAAAATACATACATTTCCTATTGTCAATTGCAATATTTGCAGCAATTTTACATTTTAAATATACTAACTTTTTTAAAGGATCAAAACCCACTCCCAATTAATGGCAAAGTTACTTGCTACATAATTTATTCCAATGTCAGTCTATTCAAGCTATTTGATGTAAATGCTTATTATAGCTTTTTTCTATAATGTAGACGAACAACCACTATTATTGCACTTCATTTTATGAATAGCGTTAGCAATATCCAATAATTTATATGCAGTCTCACTTGCAACTAATTAGATTAATATATAAAACAAAATGCCAAGATTAAAGGAGATGATTAAGATAAATATAACTTCAGGAAAAATAGGCTAAACTTGACTTGATAAAACAAATGTTGTTTATTTCCATTAATGGTCGGTGGAGTGTCTGTTCAAAACTTAAAAGTTAGTTAAGACCATACAAAGTTCTGATGTTTTATTTTAAGAGTTTCTACCTGCTGAAATGTTCACAAATTCATAAGTTTTCTTCTAGCAAAGAATTACAGTACCTCAGAGCGTTAGAACGTTTACACTAACTTCACAACAAGATTGCATACTCATTTACTGCCTCTGAACTACTGAGAAAAGAAAGCAAAATCAGTCTGAGAGGAGTGACTGAAAAAGACAGTTTCTTCTGGATTTCAATAGCTAGAGCCTAGAAAAACATGGGTTAATCCATTAATTTCAAAAGTATGGAAGAGTTAATGTAGATCATTCCCAGAACGCACACTGGAAACTTTTCCAAATCATTTAAGGGTTTTCTCCTTCTTTCTCCAATCTGTGAATCCCCTTTCCTCCTCCCATTCTAACTAGACTGTCCTGCTAATCCCATTATTTCCATCTCTGAGCTCTCACATCTGCTTTTTCTTTTCTTCCCTCTGAGTACAACCGCCAACACTTCTCTTTTATTTTCTTCATCCTTAACATTTCCTTTGATATCTCACAAAATCTAATCCATCGATCCCCCCCACAAACTCCAACTACTGTCGTCAAATGGTGCATGCTTCAGAATTTCTCGGTCAAGATACAGTAACCTTGAATTAATTGTGTCTTTAACCTCAAACACAGCTCTGAGACAGGAGCTGGCTCAACAATGGATTTCCAGATCTGCTAAGACCCACAATGAATTTTCTAGGATAAAAAAAATCACAGTAAAAGACCTGTTGTGAGTCATGGAATAAAAGAGGGTACTTATTTGGATTCACCTGAGTTTCTGGACTAAGATTCAGGACAGTATTATTTTTTTTCAACCAGGTTTACTCATTCCTAATTAAGCATTGGACATAATGAATCCAAAAGAACTCATTTACTAGTCAAAGGAACTGGATCTGAAAAGTGGAATTTCACTGGAAGTCAATCCTTTCTATAAACACAAATTCTAAAATTACTAAAACCACAATCATAATCTATTAAAATATGAAGAATTACCTAGTTAATCCAAGTTTAATTAAGCTTGCACTACTGACACATACATTAATGTTTCACATTATTTTTCTTAACACAGATGTGATCCATTCTGAGACTTAGTTGTGATAAATCGACAGAGATTTCTGCTGCAATAAGAGTTCTGCCAGTTCTTAATTGGAGACCATTCATTATGCTCACAAAAGTAGTGATTATAAAGTGGGAGAGTTTACAGGTCATCAGTACTCATGAGAATTAAGTAAAACTGGGAATCTGGGTAATTTTTACACAAACTGCTTTAACTTTAAATATTTAAAGAAAAGCTTTTGAATGGGTTTAGATTAGCCAGCAGGTAAGTAAGAAGATGATGACACAGCGGTATCTAAATATGAAACCCCTTCCACTGCCAACATCATCTACTGTATTAATAAGTGTACAATATCTTTGTTACTTCTGGTATGTAAGTCTTTGCATCTGGTCTTAGATGAAAGTATGAAATGCAGCCATTGAAATACGGATAAATTAGAAGGGAAAACACAACAGAAGTTAATTACTTAGCCATTGCATCTGCCTAAAAGGACATTCCAGGAGAAAAAAGGTAGTATTTTATAGCAATCCTCCAAAATTAATAGCGCTGATAATAATATTTCAAAATGAGGTGGTAATCACAATCACTTCAAAAAATGTCACTTCAAATTAATTGTCATTGGAAAAGGTCATAAAGATTAAGCATCTGCAATAACAAAAAAAGTGTCAGTAAGATATAGCGTAGATTTTGTAAGTCCACTGGATCATGTGGCCTGATAATTAGCACAAGGCATTTACTGAAATAGCATGTTCTAGGAGAACTGATGTGTGAACATTGAAGCTTAATACTGTTGCTTTATTTAACCCTTCAGTACTGATCAGTCTGGAATTCCTGCTGCTCCCAAATACCACTTTCTTCCCTGTATTCATTGGTTAATGTTCTAAATGTAGGGCCTGGAAATGCCTGAAACACTATATCATATGCTATAAGAGTTTGTAAGAACTAGAATTAGGCAAAAATGTTTGGACAAAACATTCCTAACCTACCCCTGTAAAATTGCAGATTCAGGTCAACTGAAACACTTTGAGAATTCAGGTCAAATTAACCAAATTGCTTCAGCGAAAATCAGAAAAAAGTAAAAACATTTAATTTTCACATTTTTGCAGTAAGACATTTTATCTATGATTTGAAATGACTTTTTGTTTCAAATTTTACTTCATTTTTTTAAAATTGTTTTTAAGGTTAGATTAAAAAGAAATGTTTCATTATGGGTCAAACAAAATGTTTTGTTCCACACAATTAACATTTTCAACTTTCAGGTTGCTGAAAAAATATTTTTTAAATTTTTCTGTTTGGCCACTGAACCAAAAAATTAGATATTCAAACATCTCTAGTGAGAACATGATTTGTTTTTAATAGCTAATATAAATAGCAATATAAATATGTAACCTGAAGTTACTGGCACAGGGATAGCTTTAATTAGCACTTTAGCTGCTACTAAACCAACATACATTTCACTTTTAAAAATTAAAATGATTCATTCAGTTTTTAATTAGAAGTTAAAGTTGAAACAGACACTGTAACAGCAAAAATTGTAATTGAAGCTGTATCCACTTCAATATAAAAAGCACCACAGCTTGGGAGGTGGGAATGCTACAGAAACAGATCTCATTGAAAACGTGCCAGCCTTCAAGCTAGCTGCTCCTGATTTACTAAGCTGGCCAAAACCAGTAACATAAAAGTGATGAGGTTTAACACACTGATAATTATTACTGACAGCTCCTTGTGAAGCAAACACTGATTATTCTCAAATTGAGATTTTCTCAAAGAGAAAAAAAGTGAACCTTCCAGCCATTGAAATATGGATAAAATGGAAGGGGAACACAACATAACTTAATTATTTAGCCATTTCATATGCCCACAAAATTTCCATTGGACTGCTAAGCAAAAAGAAATCTTCCATTATTAAAAGAAAAACAATCCAGAAAAACATAGCTGAAAACTGTTATTAGATAAAAGAAATGTGAGGAACAATTTATTTCCACTCTCATCAGCTTAATGAAAATACAATCATTTCAAATTCAAATTTAAAACATGCAGGTTAAATGTAGTTGACTGTAGAGCTGAGAACTAATTAAAAATAAAATAATAAATACCAAAACCTCACACAAGTTTTGTTTCTGGGGTGTCATAATGCAGACAGAAAAGTGCCTTCGGTCAGACATCAAGTCAGGATTACTTGTCAGTGATTGGTTATGATCCGCATGCACAGCTAATATATGCTAAAGCATCCTTTTCTTCGTCTCACTCCCCCCACAGCCTGCTTGTTTGTTTCACCCATCTTTTTACATTACAGCTTTGTGGGCAGCAAGGACTGCCATTTACTATGTCTTTACAGTGCCAAGCATCAGAGGACCTCTCCCCCCAAAAATGAAAATCGTTGCATAACATTGTGGCTGGCTTTGCACACATGGGTTTCCCTAACTGCGGAGGGGCGATAGATGGGATGCATATTCCAATTGTGTCACCAGCCCACCTCGCCTCCGAGTACGTTAATTGGAAGGGGTATTTCCTCTATGGTTCTCCAGGCTCTTGTGGATCACAGTGGGCATTTCATTGACATTTAACGCAGGCTGGCCCAGAAAGGTGCATGCATCTTTCGGAACACTGGCGTGTTCAGGAAGCTGCAAGCCAGGACTTTTTTCCCCAGAGGAGAAGATCACCATAGGCGAAGTCGAAATGCCCATTGTGATCCTTGGAGACCCCGCTTACCCTTTAATGCTGTGGCTCATGAAACCCTACACAGGGAGCCTTGACAGCAGCAAGGAACGGTTCAACAACAGACTGAGCTGGTGCAGAATGACTGTGGGGTGAACTTTTGACCGCTTAAGGGACTGCTGGTGTTCTCTGTATGGGAAGCTGGACCTGGCCGATGACAGCATCCCCAATGTTAGTAGGAATCTGTTTGCTACGCTGACTTGCAGTGCCTGTTGCTTTCTTAGGCTAAGGTATCTTTTACTTTATGCAATAATAAAAAATGTTTTCAAAGCCAAAAAATCCATTTATTGAAAAGAAACACAACTGCTTGGGAAACAGAAAGGGCAAGGGGGTGGGGGTGGGGAACAGTTCAATCACAGACTTGCGTATGTCCTGTTCTCATACTCATCCTTCCTGTCTGGAGTGCTGTGCAATGAGTGCTGCACTTCAGGATGGCTATAATGCATGGTGATGGTGGTTGAGTGCAGTGGGTAAGGGTCGTAGTTTTCAGGGTTGGGTGGTGAAGCTACAGGTGTTGGAGGCAACTGGTGGCGATAAGAACCCGGATGTTGGGGAAAGTGGGTTGGAGGTGACATGGGGGCACAAGGGAAAGAGTTTTGGGACAAGGGCTGAACGGGGGTGGGTGGGTGCGGTAGTGCTCTGCCGGCATGGCTACGAGCGCCTGTATTGAGTCCGCTTGGCGCTCCATGACGCTAACCAGTTGATCTGTGCTTTGCTGCCGGAGCTCCACGCTTTTGTGCCAGCGCTCCACATTCTGCTGGCGGATCCTCCTTTCACTCTTCCTCCACTCCTGCGCTTTCAGATTCTAGTTAAGGGACTGCTGCATTACTTCATGCACCATGTCTTCTTTGATTCTACGTGGCCTCTTCCTAATTCTTTGGAGTCTTTCGGCCGGTGATAACACGGAAGGCTGAGTTCTCAAGGTTGCATCTGTAAAGGCAAAATGCAACACTTAACAGAGGCAGCATTGTTCACACCAGACAGAGCAATGATTCCCCCATACTTAAGAGCAAGCACAGTCTACACAATAGCATAATTTGCCCATCCCAGAGCGAGCACACATAACCCACGGGAGCCCCAAAATGGTGAGTAAGCACAGGGTCAAGGGGGACCGATTGTTTCATAGAATCTCAGGGTTGGAAGGGACCTCAGGAGGTCATCTAGTCCAACTCCCTGCTCAAAGCAGGACCAATCCCCAATTTTTGCCCCAGATCCCTAAGTGGCCCCCTCAAGGATTGAACTCACAACCCTGGGTTTAGCAGGCCAATGCTCAAACCATTGAGCTATCCCTCCCCCCTTCATGGCTGTACTGTTCTCTAGGTTTCTGTGCCTTGGTGTTAGCCAACCGCTTCAGGGGGAGCCTATACTGAACACTGTCCCCACATTTTCCACAGGAGTTCGTTCTGGAAGATATCTCGCTGCTAAGGGTGACCTGGGAAGCAAGGGAGGGTCTTCTACTACAATGCGGCTTCCTCCCTGGCCCATATGCAGCTTGCCTGCCCCTCGCGGCATGGTGGCACCAACATATTAGCCTGACTGGGACAAGGACCACAGTGGCTCTCCCAAGAAACCTGTGCAAGCACATTGCCCAAGTTCTGGATGAGACCTTTGAAGAAATCACTGAGGCTGATTACCGCAATGTGAAAGAGCACATCAACGCCCTATTCCGCATCTAGGCATGCATGCAGCCTAACCCACCTCACCCTAAGAGCCTGCACCGAATAACTTCCTTCCCAAAATAAAAGCCGCTTACCGGGAACCTCCTCTGGTGTTTGTCCTTCCCTAAGCACCGGCCGCCACGACTGGCTACCATGCTCCTGGCTTGAGAACAGCTCCTGGCTGCATGCATCTAGGGATGCCGGGTGGTCTCCCTCCTCCTCAGCACCCTCACTCCTGATTTCCTCCTCCTGCCTTGTTGAACTGGGCTCTGAAGTGTCCATGGTGGTCCTCGGAGTGGAAGTGGGGTCGCCCCCAAGTATCACGTCCAGCTCTTTGTAGAAACGGCAGGTCACGGGGACAGCACCAGAACAGTGGTCTGCCTCGCATGCTTTGCAGTAGGCATTCTGCAGCTCCTTCACTTTAACCCTGCACTGCACTGCATCCTGGTCATGGCCCCTTTCCATCATGTCCCTTGATATCTGCCCAAAGGAATCATAATGCATACGGCTGGAGCACAGCTGGGACTGGACAGCTTCCTCCCCGCAAACACTGATGAGGTCCAGCACCTCACCATTGCTCCATACTGGGGATCACCTGGCGCATGGAGGCATGGTCACCTGGAAAGATTCACTGAGAGCACTCCACGCCTTGCTGACCAAAAAGGAAGGGGATTTTTAAAATTCCCAGAGAATTTAAAGGATGGGTCTGACGGTTGATCATCTGAGGACAGGGCAGTAGAATTCAAAGTGATGACCAGAGTGGCTAGAACAGGCATCGTGGGACACTTCTGGAGGCTGATCAGAGCACATTAATAGACCAGGGCGTCCACACTGGCACCACGGCATTCCAGCCAGGGTAGAGCAAGTGTTATGCTTCTCGTGGAGGTGGATTACCAGGAACGTTCCAGTTGTGGAGATTGGGCACTCTACGTGCCTTGGATGCATCATGAGTTAGGGCGCCCGGGGCTGCTTTAATGCGCTCTAACTCGCAAGTGTAGCCAAGCCCTTAGAACATGTTCTCAAGGAGAGACTAAGATAAAGCCATCAGTCTACACAGCTTAATAACCAGCTCTCTTCTCTGGCAGCACCCTGTTTCTATTCTCTTGAAAATGGCCCTCAGTGAAGCACTCAGAGCAATTCTAATTAGCATAAATAACTTAAAAATGCAGTTAAAGAAAAGTTAGTTCTTTCACTACTCCTACGCACATGCTTCCAGTTAGGCCCATGTGTATACACTGCTGAACCCATTAACCCTTCAACTGCTGAATTAAAGTATAAAAACTGGGCAAAACACATTTACAATCAAACCATTTCTAGTTTTAGCAAGTGTAATCCAGTGTGCTGTATGGCATGACTGAAATGAAGTAGATTTGGAATTTTCTTCTTATTTATAGTGCTAATCGAAAGGCCAACTACATGATATGTCCTAGTATGTGAAGAGACCAAGCACCTGCATTGTTGAAGACTCATTGCTTATTCTGAAAACGTAGATAACTCATGTCAAGGATGTATACACCAGTGGAGGTATTCACCCAAACTGACCCTCATGGACCCCTCACTTTGTTTTCAGAAACACAAATGGTCACCCTGAAAAACTTGGAAACACTTTTACAAAAGCCTAATGTTTTCTGGAAAATGTGGAGTTGCATTTATATGTAGAACACTATATAATCTCCCTTGCATTACATTTCACACAAGACCCATAGTATAGTTTATTGATAGGCAATACTAAGTCATAAGTTATATGAAATTATTGGAGAATGTTCTAATTGGAGAAATATATCCAGCATAAATCTTGTGTACAGTAATGACTGAGTTGATTTATCATGCATTGATTAGCCACTTTGCTAATTACACTAAATTCAGTAACTACTCACCCATCAGAACTATAGTCATTTCATTTGCAATTAGTATTTTTCTTGTTTATGATCATAACACATTCAAAATCTGGGCAATGCTTTCAACAGAGGCTCCAAATGTGCACTACAATTGCTTTAGATTTAATAGAAAAGATGGTGCATGTTATCTGAATCCTAAATAATAATTGTTCCATCCGGATTGTTAACAAGAGCCTCTTCTTTTTTATTTCTGGATTTATTACAGTGTAGTTACACTTGATTGTTAGTCTTTATTTTTCCACTTAGAAAAGGCAGCTGTAAAACAGAAAACCTTTCTTTTTCATTTTCATCCAATTTCTTTACTCGTGCTTTCAAACTACTTGATAATTTCCCCCTTAGCCATATTTTACTTTCTTAATACATTTTAATTTACGTTAGTTGTCTGGGTTTAGTATTGGATATTTGAGATATCACATCTGACTCCCCCAACGTCTCACTCCCTACATCAATTACCTCCATTCCACCAACACCTGCCCACAGGCCCAGAGAAGTGGAGACTCTCTTTGCAGCTGTAAAGTAGCAATAACAGACATTTTAGCAATTAATGTACTTTTACTCTAAAAATCTTAATTTCTCTGAGATCAAAGTCAAAGTTGTGAGTTTAAGTGTGATGTGAAAAAATTACATGTCCATGTTGTGCATAGCTGTATGTTGGGATGAAAGGGGGATGTGTTGTGATGACTTTGCTTGTGTTTGCATCTTAAGATATTGGGGCTGCATCTGAGAAGTAGGGCTAAGCCAATGAAGCCCTTGTGCATTTAAAGGTTTACCCAGATATGGGGATTCTCTGGTGCAGTTCTCTGGTGCAGGCTTTGTAGGCCCAGCTTGGCACTCTCCCCATTTCAAATTCCCTAGATCAACCTTGTTCCCCAGCAGGTCTGGCTAGAAGTAGGAAACACAATCTGGTGATGTAATCTGAACCAAGAAGAAAGGTCCTGCCCAACATGGAACCCTAGGGAATGTCTATAGGAAGCAAATGCAATTATCTGTGGCTGCTTAAGTGCCTGGTTCTTCAGCAACCAGGCAAATCAGTCCCTTAGACTGCAGCCCACAGATAATGGCTGTTTTCTGCACTGCCTGTTACCAGAGAATCTGTTAAGCTTTACAGGAGGAGTGAATGCTACAGCACAGTTCCCTGGTAAACCAGATGAGGTGAGTCCACTGGGGAAGGCAAGTAGTACAGAACTGTTCCTCCTCTCCCTCCAGGTCTCTACTAAAGAGCCTCTGCTCAGGAGCAGCTCTATACAGCTCTAGCCCTTGCTCTTGTGCTAAGACGCTAAAAGTGGAGAGACATTCTTCTCTTTTCTGGTGAATGTAAAAAAAAGTTTGGCTTTTTTTTTTTCATTTGTAAAGATCCCAGTCTTTGTGTTCCCTTAGTTCTGAGCTATGTGGGAAGTTGAGTGCTCAGATATATTCCACTTACAAGGATTTTTTTTAAGTCAAAAAACATTAAGTCAAGTCAAAGTTTCCAAAGTGAGGGATGGTTAAATTTAACCGAAGAGGCACACAAGAAATAAAAGTTGGATCTCTCCCATGAAAGTGTGCAATTTTAGCAAATTAATTTGGCTAATTAACATGTAAATCTGAGGGATTTAATCCTTGTTTTAAGTGTAAAATTCAACAATATCTTACCTATGAAACTGCTGCGGGGGGCTCCATAAGATTGAGTTAAAATAATCTTGTAATACTGATTAGATTAAATAAATTATGTATTTGATTCTGTAATCCAAGTTTTTCTTCTTTAGTGTAAGGCAGTGGTTCCCAAACTGGGATTTGTGAACCCCTGGGGGTTTGCAAAATGTTACAGGGGGTTCTTGGGAAAAAATTCCGTAATGGCAGACAGAGCTGTCCCCAGGGACCCCAGGCAGCATGGGGCCAGCAGCCCGGAGCCCCTGGACTTCCAAGAGCTAAGCAGATCAAAGCAAGCATATCTATCACACTGAGGAGATTTAAACTTCAAGACTCCTTATAAGAAATGGAAACGGAGGTGGATTTTTTTTGCTGTTTTTAAAATTAAATAGGCAGCTAGTATTGTTTTAAAATTATGAAGAACAAGTTTAAGCTTTGTTGTAATGTGCGTTGTTTGTCTGGACTGCTCAAGACCTGAATGCTTCTGTAGGAGGAACTCTGAGTTGGCTTCATAAATCCCTTCATGCTGTTTCACATCTGATACTCCTTGATGAAACATAGGAGCCTTGTCTTATAACAGTCTTAATCAAAGTAATACAAGCTACAAAAGTGAGATCTTGGAAGAGTGTTGCCGTTTTCATAATGTAATAAAAATACTGTAATGATAAATAATAATTAATAATAGTGTGTAATATTATTTATAATATAAAACAAATTTTATATTTCCAAGATCACTGCTTTTATACTTTATGCTCAAGTAAGAAGAAAATCCCTGGAAATATTCATTTTTAGGAGGGGGTTCGCAAGACTTGACATTTTAGTGAAAGGGGTTCATGGGTTGTTAAAGTTTGGGAACCACTGGTGTAAGGAAAGGCCATCTTTAGTGTTTTTATAGGCTCACCAAGAACACGTATTAGCACAGCAGTGTATCTGGCTGCAGCAGAAATACAATTATGCTAATTAGATACGAGTTCCCTGAAGAGTCCTAATAGGATGATTGACCTATATACCGTTTAATTTGTTCCCATGCTTTCTCTTCATTGTCTTCCCACTGCACAAGAAATTAAAACGTGTTAAACTGCATTGCTCCCCAATTATATATCAAAGGTACTTCTGTCACTCTGTGTCAAAAGCAATAAATAGCTTGCCTTCTGCTTATCTACAATACTGCATCAATGTTCTTAACAAAAACAAATAGCACTAATATAGATCCTGCACTTTAAGTAAATTGGGTAATCTTATTTTATTGTTACTACTGCTGCTGTTGTTACTACTCCTAATAGGGAAGTTTTTAGAGGTCTAAAGATGAATGATCATACATGGTGAGGGTTAAAAAGACAAAAGGCAGCATTATCAATGATTTTGAAAAAATAGGCAGCTTATCTGTGATTTCAATCTTATGATCTGAAGCTGGAGGGACCACTTCCATACAAAATGAAGAAAATCTTTCAATTAATATTTTCTTCCTTAAAATGTCAGAGCAATATAATGTTGCTGTTTTGTATTTTTCAATATACATTGTTGTGATCAAAGCTCACTGAAGTCAGCAGAAACCTTTTCATTGGCTTCCATAGGCTCTGGGTCAAGAACTAATGTGCTTTCATTAAAAGCCTTATTCTGCTAGAACTTAACATACTGTTCGAACTAGGTTCCTCTCTCAGCTTTGTTAAGCTTCTTCTGCTTAACTATATAAAACATAGGTTACAACTGACATTACAAAATTAAGTATACATCTAATTGTTGGAGAAAATTGGTCTGTTTATTCAGGTTAATATACATCACACTTTAGAAAAGGGAAAATAATAGGAGTCATGAGAAAGTGCAAAGAGGAGCCATCCGTTGGCCATCCCTTCGGTATTCATTTATTTTATGTTATCTGTATTAATGGGAAAACAAGTGGGCAATCAATGAAATGAAGTGGCATCACATTTAAAATAGATAAAACAGAAAACCTTTTTGCAATGAATAATTAACATGTGGCCACAAGATTCTGAGGTAAATAAATCAAAGATTTAAGCAAGGATTAAAATTTTTGTAGTTTTAAGGTAGCCTCTACAGTTACACTACTTAGTACAAAATTGCATATGGGTCATCCTGCTTCAAGACATATGCTGATCATCAGCTAGAGATAATAAGATATTCATCCTTATTGGGTAGTTTCACTCTATGGGAGGTTTATGCATTTTTCTAAAGCACTGATCACTGTCAAAGAAAAGATACCAAACTAAATGAACCATTGGTCTCCTCCAGTATGGCAATTTAATTTCAATGTTTCAAAAGTTGCATTAATCTTTATAAGAAGCCCATCCTCTGACAATGAGGATAATTAAAAGAAAAAAATAATTAGTGTGTTTCACAAATAGATGTCTTTCCACACCAACCTCTCAATCCAGAGCGAGAGTGAAAGGGCAGGAAATCTCTTGTTTCCCTGTTTTGTTGCCTCCAAAAATGGGGAGGCAGGTGGGGGAGAAGTACAAAATTACCCTTCAACCAAACTTCTGAGAACTGTGTAAGACAACAGTTTTAGTGGATACTTTTAGGAAACATGGAATCTGTCCTAACCTTTGAATTAATATTTTTCATCTCCTATGGCTGTTTAGTTTATCTGTAATAAAAATTTGGCGAGTCCTCAAATAACAGGGAAAATTTCACCTCTTTAATTCCCCACCCTCATTTCCATTCTAGTGTGGAGGATTCCTCGAAGGAAAATATTAACACAAAGATTCTCTCCCACACACACAAACACACCATTTGATATTAAATGCCTCCACATTAAAAAAGGTCTCCTTCCATTAGGGCAGCACAGCACCACCTAACGTTATTTATTGAAGAATCTCTTAAAGGTGAGCCAAAATGATTTTAAAGACACTGTTTAAAAGCTTAAATTAATGAAAATGTATAATTGACAATTGATTTGCTAATTTAAAACTATTTTTTAATAAATCAATTCTTCCTTTGTTTACTAGCAGAAGCTGAGTTCAGAGTTCTAAACCACAGCTGCTGCAGTTGATAGATCACTAACACCTAATGTAGCATAGTGAACAGATGGGAGGAACACAGATTTGTACACTGCTTCAGGATCAATACAGAACCCTGATCTTAGCTCCTGGCTAGAAGACAACTTTTCAAATTCACCTTTAAAACATATGGGCTTAATTTTTCTCTCAATTGTACAGGTGTGTATATCAATTGAAAGGAGTTCAGTTACTTTAGCTTTATATTAGTGTAAACTAGAGTAGAATTTCAACTTCAGTTCATTCCTTAAGAAGTGGAAAATGACTCTGTGGTGGGGTTTGTACTCCGTCGCCCCTCTGAGTTGCAGGGGGGCTAGGGGGTACCCCGCCTGTCTAGTTCCTGGTCCATTTTCTATGCCACTCTGGGCGGCCCGCCCAGCGGGACTCAATGGCCAGAGTCCCCCTTAGTCTCTTCCCCTGAAGGGATAGCACGGCCTAGTGGCCTGAGTTACTCCAGCGTGCCTTCTCAGTCAGGTAAGGCAGTCTTGAGTTCTGAGCTTGGGGCCCATCCCCCAAGGGCGGCGGCCCCCAGTAGGGGACCCGGGGCCCAACCCAGGGCCTTAACAGCGGGTAACACAGCCTGCCAGGGTCAGCGGGGAATCCCACCGAAACACGCTGCCCTCACTGGGGTGGGAGGTACCACTCCCACACGCCCCCTGGGTCACTTCCTACAGGCTCTTTTGATGCAGTAGTCCATGGGTTTTCTGAGTCTCCAGGCTCCTCAGTTCCCTGAACTTCCTGGGGTTCCAGTAGCAGCTGGCCTCCAGTCCCGGTCTTGGGCTCTTTAGCTCTCCCTGGTAAGGGCTGCCCTAGCTCCTGGGCTTGAGCCTCTGCTGGGCATCCTTCCTCCTCAGCAGCCAGCCCTGACTGAGCAGCTCTGCAGGCTTTTATACCTGGCCCCCTGCTGGAGCATGCCCAGCAGGGCCTCAGGGGCATGGCTTCCTCTGCCAGCAGAGAAGGGTTAACCCTCTCATGGCCAGTGCGGGGCCAGTCTGCCCCGTCACAGACTCCTAAAGGGTTAAGTAGGGTAGTTTGTCTAAGATTACAGAGAGAGATAAGGTAATATATTTTATTGGATCAACTTCTTGTCATAGCCAGATTGTGGGCAGCCATAGGAGTCAAGATAGGAGTCAAGAGTCAGCTAAGTTAGGATACCAGGAAATCAGAAGCAGGGGACAAAGTGCAGATCAGAACCACAAGTCAGGAGTCAGAGTCAGGCTGGGTCAGGATACCAAGGGATCAGAGACTGGAGATAAACTGGAGGTCAAGAACCACAAGCCAGATACCAGGAGTTAATCCAGGTCAGGATACCAGTAAATCAAGGCACAAGGCAGGGTGAAGCCCAGTTGTTCAGACAGTTTCCTGCTCCTGCTGCTGGTTTAAGCATGGCCAGTGGGCCAATCAGCTGCTCTGGGACTCTGCCAATAGGACCTCAGAGGTGCAGCCTCAAACTGGGGCTGGACTTCATGAGTCCTAAGTAAGCAATTGTCAACAGGCTGCCAGGTGAAGGGTTAGAGCATGGCCACTGCTATGATCTGTGCGTCATGATGCTTCATTGGTGGAAGGTACAAGCTTTCGAGCTACACAGAGCTCTTCTTCAAGTCAAGATCTTCCACTAACAGACGTTGGTCCAATAAAAGATATTACCTCACCTACCTTGTCTCTCTAATATCCTGCACCCAACACCGCAAACATCATAAGGTTTTGTAACCTGTTTTTGTCTTACTCAGAAAGGTATAACACACAGCATTTGCCACAGACAGTACTATGTGAAGTATACTCCATAATTCAGTTAGAACCTCACAGGCTTCAGATGTGCTCTGAAGCTACCACTCATGAAGAGCCTTTCTTTACTCTATCTATCTATCTATCTATCTATATGTATATGAGATTTCTAAATCTAAGATAAGAGATTGTTTGAGACAAACAACAGAAAGATTGTGCTACAAGGGTTTGCTGGTGAGAAGGGCACTTCAGAGGGGCTCATACTCTGAATGCAAAGAATGGCTGGGGAGATTGCATTTTATGCAAAAGGGTTACAATTAGTGTTAACATTGTCATGCTGATGATGATCATTAAGGATCAACATAGGCTTCAATTCACAAACAGCTGCACTGTGCAGATGTGCCTATCTGAATACAAGGAGTGTTGTATTGTAGATAGCACTAAATTTTATTTGGTTTATTATTCAAGCTGATGAAATCATCAATCTTTGCTCTCTGATCCCATCCATTGTAAGATATTGCACATTACATTTTCTATGAGTTAGAATTTTCACTGATCACCAGTTGTTAGGCAACTATATCAAAAACATGTATACAGTGAACATTGTATTCCAGCGCTACAGCAAATGCTCTTAGATGCCCCTACATTAAGGGCTCTCAGTTCTTCAGGGTCTTAAGGGAAGCTTTTAAAGGGCCAGTGGGTCTGAAATATAGCCAGTGGGTGAGCAGAGCAGGGAGCATGAAGAAAGACAAGTGCAAAATTTTCTCAGATTCTAGTAACCTACATTAAAGGGGTCCAATTAATGTTTTGCAATTTGACCTTTTTAGCTGTATTTACCACAAACTTTGCCTAAGCTTATGTATCAACTTGTCAATTTATTGGGTCTCTATGTGGGTTGTTGGTTTTTTTTGCAATAGGTTTTTACCTGACTACTTTGTGTGTGTTTGTTGGTAATTTTACCTTTTAAAACCTTAAAATATCTGATAGGGAATAGGGCTAGGAAGGGAGAAGGAGATATAAATGTTTACTAAGCCACAATGTGCAATATATGGTAGAAATTGAAGTAGTATTACACTGAAAACAGAGAGAGAAAAACAAATTAGCACACTACAAAGTTGATGTTATTTAGATAAAGTTGGATGATCATGGAAGTTTCTCAAGGACGTTTATGAAACAAAAAATTGTTTTCCCCTGAATAACATTATTAAGTGCACACTGCAGAACCTCTTCAGTGCAGCATGTGACACAACCCACATGCTGGAGCTCTCTCCAGAGCCTATGATGAGGCTCAGTGTGCATGTAATAAGAAATTCAAGTGTTTCACCTTGATTGAGCTATGTTTTGCTGCAGATAGTCTTTAATTGAGTATGACAAGGTTTTCCCCAATTGCAAGTGCTTTGATTCACGCTTCAAAGATGGTGTGTCAGGTGAGTTTTGTAATCTCCCATTGAAGTTTGCTGCCAATCCTAGTCAAGCTCTCGTTTTATTTTATTTATTTATTTTGAAGATCATGTTATACTGCTGCCTGAGACACTTATGTTTAGAAACAAAGCTTGAAAGGAAGACTTACATTGTGAAAATAGATCTAGTGCACAATAGATAACAGACTTCCTGACCTCCTCAGAATGGTAAAGGAACCAGCTGATGGGTCTGAACACAATAAGTTTCTTTTAGTGCCATGGGGTTTTGTTTGTGTGGTGTTGGTTTTTCTTTTTAAATTGGCTTTGAGGTAGAGTCTAAATTCAGATTACACAGTGTAGATCTGAATGACAACACCAATTTAAGCAGTTAAATCTGTAAAACTGAGATTACAATCGTCTCACTGTGCCTTTTTAGTTATATTTTAGTCAATCTGTTTTCATTTTTGGACATATAATGAGAGTCTGTCATGGGTGCATAGGTACAAACATTACTAGATCCTGGCAAGTATCAGAGGGGTAGCTGTGTTAGTCTCGATCTGTAGAAGCAACAAAGAGTCCTGTGGCACCTTATAGACTACAGACATACTGGAGCATAAGCTTTCGTGGGTGAATACCCACTTCGTCAGATGCATGCAACCGACAAAGTGGGTATTCACCCACGAAAGCTTATGCTCCAATACATCTGTTAGTCTATAAGGTGCCACAGGTCTCTTTGTCACTTCTATAGATACTGGCAGTCAACAACCAATTAGTGACATTTAACATTTCCCCCCCTCAATTGCTTGTCTTTTCCCTTATTTTATTATAATCAGATTGATTGTAATGAAAGTTTTCTGCTATGGCTCTGAAAGAAATGCTTTTTTGGGTTGTACCAAGGTATCCTCGAAATCCTGGTGAGCATATTTGTTTTGGACACCAGACAGTTTGATAAATCTGTGCTGCCTTTGTGTGTCTGACTGATTTGAATACCGCTTGCTATGAGGAAATTGATTCTTATTTTGCAGCTAGAGTTGTCTGGATTCAGTCATAATTATCTGCTTCTAAGGGAGATGGTTATGTGATCCAGAGTTTCATCCAGTGTCACTCTCCTAGGTACTGGAGATATTGGGGGAACTGTGATCATCAACTTGTGCTCCAGACCCATGCTCTTCCTACCTGGTGAAGGGTTGCAAGGAAGACCTGAGTCTCTTGCTGGTAGAGATTACCAACACCTCCATAAAGGAGAGAGATCAGGCTTCCTGCTCCACTTAAAACAGCATGTGTGTGTCTAAACTTTTACATAGCAACATCTGCGAGCAACATCTTCTATTGTCTCCAGTTGGCTAGGAGACGCCATCCCATCGTGGTAGACAGTGACCTGGACTCAGTTATTCACACCTTCATCACATCTCAGCTGAGTTACAGCAATGCAATACACCTGGGCACAAAGCCTTCAGAGTTTAGGAAACTCCAACTAGTAGAGAGCACAGCAGCACAACTCCTCAGCAACATGGGAAAGCACATCAAACCTGTCCTCCATGCTAGAATTTCAAATCAAATTTATATCTTCAGTCATGATCTTCAAGGTGCTCCATGCCTGGAGCCAAGATATCTAAAAGACTTCCTAAAGCTCTGTGGAGAAGACAGATTGACAATTTTGCTGCACTAGTACAGTGGAACTCTCTACAACAATGGCAAAGATAAACTGTGTAAGAAACAGAACTTTCTTAGAGACCAGACCAAGACTGTGGAGTAAACTCACCTAGGAACTAAGGACCATCACAAACCTCACCACCTTCCACTTCAGGTACAAGGTGCATTTCTTCAATCTTGACTGCTATTACAAATACACAGCAAGTTGTATGAACTAGGAAAATGCAATTGCCCCTTTCTACAGAGTAGAGAAGACTTTAAGGCTTAGAGTGGTTACGTGATGTCACCATGATCGTATCACACTGCACATCAGTGTCAGAACTGCTGGTGGAACCCAAGTCCCCTGCCTGCTATGCCCATGACTAATCCAACAGACCACAGTGCCTCCCAGTCAAATCAAAACCTTCTTGGAACTCAGATTCCAATAATGTAAAATGGGGATAACACCAATCTACCTACATGTAACGGTGGATATCCTGGCCCCCATTCCACTCTCCATGAGCCTGGTATAAATCTGGAGCAACTTCGCTGCAGTTAATGGAGTTACATTGGTTTTAACACAGTGTAACCAAGAACAGAAACTGGACCCTTAAATCCTGCCTATTTTTGGATTTCACTTACAGTAAGAATAGTTGACCTCATTTTACAGATTAAATAATTCAAATACATAAAGTTGTAAGTAAATTATCATAAAGATACTACAACATACTATGTATGGCATGAGTCTTGGAGACAGAGGGCCCACATTCTAACAGTGGGTGTGATGCTAACTTGAGTGTGACCTTGCACAAGCCCTATCCTCGGAGAATCTGTTTCTCTATCTGTGAAATATGGTTACCAACTTCATAACTAAACAATGTTCATAAAGTGATAAACAATGTAAAAATGTAAACAATGTAATAAACAATTGATAAAGTGATAAACAATCTAAAAGAAGAAAAAATGTTAAGGTCAGCAAGTAGCAGGAAGAGAATTTGCAAAACCCTAGCACCCAGTCTTCTGTTTATTCCACTAACCCATATGACTTTTGTCGTATGAATAGGTGTTGGAGCAATTATATAATATTCTTGTCACCATTGGTCCCACATGCCTTGCCTGTCATTCCCTTGACTGTAGGTTTTCCTCACTCTCTAACCATGATTATATAATATCACTGTTTCTTTGGGTAGGGCCTCCTCCAGTGTCAGTACCTTTGTTTACGTGCCATAGCAGTTTCTCTGCTGCCACTGTGATGCCACAAGTTAGTTTTCTTCTCCTCTGAGGTGATCTCATGGCACGTATCCCCAAAATAGTCTAATTAGGAAAAAAAAAAGCTAAATTAAAACTAGGTTCATTCAAGTTAAAAATCATGAAACTTTAAATAAAATGAAAGTTAATCAGCACTCAACATTCTTATGCAAAGCTCCATTTGGCTGAAGCAAAAGCACACTTACATCCTAGTCTTTGTGTTCAATTGTGTCTAATCTTTGGCTGACATGTCCTTAGTCTCTGTTAGCATCTCAGGGTCTGTATGATACAACCCTCCTTCAGTGAAGTTCACCTCTCCAGCTTATATTGCATTTTACTCAGTTTGCCTGCAGTGTTAAAAGTCTTCCTTACTGCCTAGTTAAACATACTTGTACAGTGAGCCTTGAGATGGACACACAGCTCTCCACTATACATTTCACTTTACCCAATATTTAAATCATATCGTTTCCCCAAAGTGGGAGACATTCCTTCTATCAGACTGCTTTTAGTATAAATTAGTAGATCACATTTATTTGTCCATTTGTCATAAGGGAGTGGAGAATACTCAATTTCCTCCCAGCATTCCTTCCCCAGAGACTAGTGACTACTTGCTGAGGGCCCAAATACCTCTGTCTCTCTGTAAGGGCCATTAACATTTATATAGCTTTTCTTATTCCAGTCTGAAGTGCTAGTTTTTCAGAGTAGTTTATCTGATTATTTATACACACAATGAAGCCCCCAACTATTTATCCATATCCAATCTGATTTCTCTCAGACAATACTCTCTTCTACATACTCCTTTAAAAAAAAAAAGTGTTCTGCTTCATCCTTGTTGAAAACTTGCTGGTGTAAACTGGTGTGTGAAAGTAGCCTTGTGTATGTTCACAGACCTGACTGGATTTCATGAAGAATCAACATTTTGGCATATGGAAAATCACAAGACAAAAGGGCTAAAAAAGCTTCACGTGGACATTGGTCATTTTTAAGCTACAGGGATCCAAAGGTGATGCAGTCAGGAAATAATGGGTGAAGCAATTTAAAAGGAACCTAAACCACAAAGACAAACTCTTCACTGGATTCTTTCATAGAAGCACATAAAACACATTTACATAAATTTAATTTATGCAAATTAACTTGAGGTTTTTTAATACATTGGTGGCATAGTAATCAATATCACTCAGAAAGCTCTTTTTCATCATAACAAACTCAGTTCAGCTATGAAGACCACATGAAAAGTACCAACTGTTGTACCTGAATATACAGATAGACTGAATGAGTAGTGGGGCAGGCAGTAGTGTGTCCTAAAGCAAATGAAACACAGTAAACTACATTTTAACAGCTTCTTTTCTCTTCTCTACTGAAAAGGTTCTACCTATAACCCACTTGCTCAGAATGAGAAATGTTTGTAATAGGAATGAAGGCTGAGAAAACAGATCGCAATCAGGTGTAAACGTTTTTAAATGGGGATGTACAGAGGAAAGCGTCAGTCAGTCTTATCTCAGAGAACAGTCACTTGACAGGGCAGATGTATTAACTCCTCATTCTATTCCATTAAGATGATTTTCTGTCCCATTACTTTTCAGATATTCACCCCCCCACCACACACCAATACATAGTAAGTACGTAATTTTAAAATATCGTCACTTATTAGCTGAAGACCATCTTCTGAAAGGACACTTTACACATACAAATTGAAAGAATCAAAATTCAGCCCGAGGATAGCATGGTGCTAAATCGCAAGCCTCTAAGATCCAATGAGGTACATATTTGAATGTTGCCTCACCTGCTGGTACAGCATAGTGAAAGACAATACTACTCGTATTACCCAACTTTCCAGCAGGAGCATAAGAGAAGACCACATGCATGCATGCCAGGGAGGGTGGCTACCACAATGCATCCTCCCCCGGTTTTGCCACTGGCTTTTGTAAAGGGGGATGGGGACAGCTGATTGGCTACTGGGTGCCCCTCCTTGCCTATTTAAGCTATGACTAGGCTTTGCAAAAAGTATTGTATTTTCTGGTTAGCTGCAGTTGCTATTCAGCCATACCTGGAGATAGAAAGCATGTGGATAGAGGCATAGGAACAGACACAGCCTATGGATTTGATTAGGTTCCCAAATCCAGTTATGCTAGGACAACAGAGTATCAAGATGGCTTTGTACACCCAGGAGATGTGGTGCCCGAAGGGAATGTGGGAGCCCTGGAACCCCCCGTTCCTGTTTGCAGGGAGTCCACACCAATGGAGGGTGTCTCCATAGTTCCCCAACCTGTAGGCACAGCCCCATGAAGGAGCAGGAGCCCTGCTCGGGGGCAGGGGGGTTTGATGCAGCTTGTTTCCAGAGCTGCAAAACATTAGAACCTGTGGAAACTGTGGGGCTAGGCAGCATGCTGCTGCTGCTGTCTATGTTGGCAGGAGATGGGGACAAAAGGCATGTAGGGCTGCTGCTGCCACAGGAGAATGCGGGGCCTGCTGCCTGGATCAGCTGTAGTGCTGTTGCCTCCCCATTCCCTGATTGTGGGGGTGTGGGCCACATGGAGCTCCTGCTGCTGGTGTGGCAGCAGGCGCCTCAGTCCCAGAACTGTTCAAGCTGTGGCTCGCAAGATGCTGGATCCCCTCCCCGCCCACCTGCAGCTCTTGGGGGGAAGCTACCAGGGCCAATGGGGCAGTGGAGACACTGTGGGACAACATCAAGTCCTGCTCGGAATGCCCTTCCTCACTAGGGGGAGCATCTGGGGCGTTGGGGAATCTGGGGCTCTCTGCACCCCTCTGAAGCTACAGTGGGGGTAATAATCTGAGATCTGCAACCCTTGATAGCCTGGGATATTACAAAGCAGCCACACTCCTGATGCTCTTCCCTTACCTACCTCACCACAGTCTTGACTGGGTGCAAACTTTAACGGATTGCTCTTTTTCTAGGTGCTGATTTCTGCTCTCTGGGAGATGGTGCTGTTTACAAGTGACATAAAGAAAACATTGAGTTGGATGGTGTCTGTTTACTGCTAGCACTTCAGACCTTGTTGTCTGACCAACTCACACAATGACTCTCCAGAGATAAGTAGTATGGAAAAGAGGATTGAGCTCTGGGGGGATTCCACAGATGAGAACTGTAGAGGTCGAGGAACTGTTGCCCACCATCACACTCTGGGTTTTGTCTATGAAGAACGGATCCTTTCTATTCATTTTTGCAGCCTCCTGAATTGAGGTCTGCAGTGCTTGGTGATATCAAATGCTGCAGAGGTCAGCAGCATGTTATGTAACCTGAATGCTCAAATGTGATTTTTAGCCTTTGTATTACTTTAAACACGCTTTAGTGTCTCCTGTAAAAATGAGGTGCGAAGCTGAAGATACATAATGAAATTAATATCTGTTTGGTGATACAGCTTATCTAATTGGTATTACATATCCATCAGACTAAGAATGGGCCAACAAAACCTAATTAGATATTTAAACTCATTTATGTGCCACATTTAATCTTGTGCTTGTCACATTTAAATTTGTTTAAACCTTAATAATATTCAAGATCATGCACTTGTATTAAAGGCAACATGTGTTGGAGCCATAATGAATATTTTAATCTCAGCAATTCATTATTGTTCTAACAACTTTTTTTATTTATCTAGGTGAGTCATTTATCTTTCCCGTAAGATTTATGAGACAGTTCGATTAAAAGTAGTGAAAGCCACGATCTAATAATTTATTTCACATTTATTCCCAGGTTGTTAATTCAGCAATATTTTTTCCACTGAGCCATCCTAATTTGAAAAAAGAAAACTAATCCACCAGAAAACAAGTGTTTTACTTGATACACATGCAAATATTTAATTTGCATTTTGGATAAAAACCCAAACTATTTACTAATATAGATTAAATTTGTAAATTATAGAATAATTCGGAGAGAACTCCCGGAAGTTTTTTGAAGAACCTCTACAAACACTCTACTAAGGGCTTTGTGACAGATACAAAGGTGATATGTAATGATGTTGTGAATATGGAGAGTTTATGAACATTGTAGTTGACCAGGTCAGTGAAGGGAAGATATTGTATAATGCATAATTAGAATTACTTGTGGTGACTATATTAATCTAAATTATATGGGGGGTAGTGGAATATTTATTAAATGCCTAAAATGCTCCAGTTCAATGGGAACTGTGCATACAGATGGCACAGAAAATGGGGCAAGCTGATAGCTTCAGGGATCCTGTCTCCAGTCAGTTGCAAACAGGTGGTGTTGTTTTTTTTTCCCCCAAAGCTGGGAGTTATCAAATCCAAGGGCTATAAACAGTTAAGAATTGGTTTAATTCCTGTCAAGGGGGATGAGTTACCAAAGGCTGTCAGTGAGTTTTGACCAGAAGACAAGCTGACAAGTAACTGAGGCTCTGCAAGAGTCTATAGGCAGCAAATCCTACCAGGATTTCCAAGGGGAAGATGGTTAAACACCCGAGAAGCTAGACATGCACATTGTCTATTTTATTAGTTTTAGATACAGGCTCTTTAAAAGATTTATCAAAGTAAATAACACTTAGCTTTAAGGAGGCTATCTGTTCACTGTGGCTGGACATAAGTCAGACATACTGAAGCGATCACGGTTGATACACAGGTGAGTGCAACTAAAGGCTGGGTCTGAGACTCAGAACAATTGTATGATCCCACCACAAGAGACAGGCGAGAGCTTGAGACCTGAGTGGGAGGTGTCTGAGATTTAGTTGGTCTGATATCCGGGACAGGCCCAATTCTTTCTGCAGCAGTCAATGGTAACAGTGAGAGCTGGATGACTACTGAACCACCAAGCTGGGCAAGTTACACTGATTTGTCACTTACACCTGTTTTATTACATCAGTAAATTAACATAATGCACACCACCTTTTATGTCATGGCTCAATTGGTCAGACTTCCATGGGAGTTGGATATGCTTATTCGACAGAAACTTGAACAAGGGGCCAGATTCTTCCCTGCCTTATATATTGTGTAGTTATTTACACTTATAAAAATATTTACACTATTTTTACGAAGTGGGTGTAAAATGGTAACAAACCAGAATACAAATGACTACACCAGGGTAAGGGCATGTCCAGGTCAAGACTCCCACATGGTGATGAACATTACTGATAAACCACTTGACTAGGCTGGTATCTTTGTTGATACAATTCTGAAAGGCATGGGAAGAGCAGCCACATAGTATTCTCATCTGTGGACATGACTACTTAGCTCTTAATCTTTATTATGCAGCCAAAGAGGAGTCTTGAAAACTTTGTCTCCTCTTGTCCATCTATGTGCAATAGCAGATTTGTAACATAAGTAGCAGCGCAAACATGGTACCGTATTAATATTGAGCCTAAGACTGACTGAAGAGTAATCAATCCCTGGATTCAGTGTATAGCTAGTGCATTTTGCAATGTCTCCGTTTTTGTTTATATCCTTTTATTTATATAAAGGAGACAGTTTGAATATTTTTCTTGAAAAAAGATTATTAGTTGTATGTCTATATAGGCCAGAAATCCACAAATAAAATTAATAACCAGGGATAGTTAGCACTGGTGTAAACTGCCTAACAAAAAACACTTCCTGATTCCCTAGACAGCCTCTGCAGTGAGACTAAGTTTAATTCCACAAAACAAGTCAAGCTTGAAATCAAGTATGCAATTAGCCTACTATATAGAGTCACACAAATATACAAATGAATTCTACCAAGGATCTTCAGGGTGCTCATCACAAAAATATCTGGGAGCCAACTACAATTAAAAGAAATATCAGTTGCTATCTAAAAATGTACCTTTTTCTTCATTCCTCCCATGGTTAGGTCGTTCTGGAGAAAGATGTTTACAGGAAGAAATTCAATCAATATTTATATTCAAATGTTCATATCATACACAAGTGTGTAGATAAATACTTATCTATGTACACTTTCAGTAAGTAGTAATTAAAATAATATAGGTACTACACTAATTAAAATCATGGTGAGTAGAAGATTGTTAAATTAGATGCAGCCTATTACAGGCCTCCAAGAAAAGAAAGCTAAAAAGTATTTCAAAGATAAAAACTAAGAAAGAGAAAATGCAGTCAATCTGGACAGAAAAAATAAGAATAAATACTTAGAAACATAAATAATCACAGAGATCAAGTCTAGGTCACCATGAAGTTAATAATAGTTAGCATAATAATTGGTAAAGGTAGTCATTTTCAGGTTAGACATTTAAAAAAAAATAAAAAAATGACCTAAAACTGAAAAAAGTCAATTTTGTTTCCCTAAACTTAGTTTTTGTGCACATCTGTACTTTGAAGTTGTCCAGAATCAAACGTAGCACAAAAGAGCAGTGTCTTATGGCTTAGTTTCAACAATAATCAATTTATTATGCATGTGTATAAGAAGCTCTGCTGGGATTTTTTAAAGGTGTCTGAGTTGGTGCCTAACTCCTTTGAATTTCAGTGGGAGTTGGTTGGGCCCTAAAGTCATTTGGGTCCTTTGAAAGTCCTACACATAAGTATTGCCCAAATGTCTATAGTATTCTGATTCTGAGAGAGAGATTCAAATACCACAATACTGATATGCATATATATTCATAGAAGACACCAGGAGTGGACTGACACTTTTGCTCGGCACTTGTCAAAAGAGCAATACACTCCCTTACTCCCCTGCACAGCACATGCTACCGGTATCACAAATTGAGTGACGTTATGTCCAACCCACAGTGCTATTGTGTCCCTGAGAAGTGTGTGTGTGTGTGTGATAAGTTTTGAATATTATCGACACTGGGTCAGATGCTGAGGTGGTGTAAATCAGCAGAGATCCATTGACTTCAATAGATCTCTGCTGATTTACACCAATTGGGGATTTGGGGCAGAATACATGATTGCAAGTAATTAATGTAATTACAGCTACAGAGAGGTAACAGGTGCACCATTTATTTTATGAAAAAAACCACACACATGGGCAACAAGAACAATATATACCATAGGGAAGCATAAAGCAGAATCTCAAAACTGAGAAAGCAGTGGCTGTCAGATATAAAACAAATAAAAAAAATAAAAAATGAACCAAGCAAAGGCACAGCAACCATGACTTGGTACCTGCCATGACTCAGAGTATGCAAAGATGGGCTATATCATATACACTGGTGCAAAGTCATTTGAAGCCAGTGGATGATCAACTAGAAATAGGAATTTTGCATATTTTTCATGGGTGATGTAAGCCAGTATGGCGTACCGGTAAAAAGTGGCTGCCAGTACTGGCCCATACCCAGCTGACTTTAAAGCGCTGCCCCTTTTGAGCCCTCTGTCAGCAGCCCTGCTGGGTCCTTTTAAATTAAAAGGACCTTTAAATCACCACTGGAGCCCCGGGTGGCATGGGCCAGCCAGCATGGAAGGGCTGGCTGCGGGATGCTGACCCCCCCAGTCCCGCCCCTTCCGCCCCTTCTGGGGGCTGGAGCTGGCCCCCATACCAGTAAGTCTTCGGCTTTATTTTCACCCCTGTCCAAAGCTGTGGACCTTGGAAGCCTGAGTTTTCCAATAGCCCCCTCACATGAACTGGCAAAGAACTAGACAGGTTTCCAATGGAACCTGCCTGTGATTTGATTAAAGTTTTTTGGGGAAGGGATAGCTCAGTGGTTTGAGCACTGGCCTGCTAAACCCAGGGTTGTGAGTTCAATCCTTGAGGGGGCCATTTAGGGATCTGGGGCAAAAATTGGGGATTGGTCCTGCTTTGAGCAGGGGGTTGGACTAGATGACCTCCTAAGGTCCCTTCCAACCCTGATATTCTATGATTCACCAAAATCGAGCTGTTTTCGTGAAATATTCTGGGTCTGAGGAACTGAAATTTTTTTGCAGCAAATTTCAGACCAACTTTGTGTGTTTTGTATCCCTCCTTTTCCAGAAAGACAATTCCTTGCAAATCATTGTCACTGGCAAACTGATCTGAATGGTGTCACTGCTAGTGGGGAGTTGACATAATGACATAACACTGTGACACCTGTGCCATGAAGTTCATTTTTTATATACTAGAAATTATGCAAATCCAAAATATTCTGAAGAGTACAATAAAGAAAATAAAACACTTGCAAAAAATTGAATACTGTATCTTACATCTATTTTATTGGCATAGACCAGTGATATGGTGAATATGGAACAGTGAAACTGCATTGTAAAATACAGTAAATCTGGATTAACGATGTTCTATTTTCAGATTTGTGCTCCTAAAATGATCACAAAATATAAAAGCATTGGCATTACAATACACCATGCTTCTTAGACAATTCCATCACTATTTGTCATTCATTCTGAGATATTCATTTGTCTAAAAGCAATTAAAGCTTAATTGCTGCATAACCTGAATAATTTAGAAATGCAAATCAGTATAGCAGGCAAACAAGTATGTGTTCATTAATTTCTTTGTTATCACCATCTGCTTAATTAAAAAAAGAGTTTTACTGAATGACAGCTTGCTAACTATATAAACGTTTTTCTTAATTGAAAATGTCTTATGCAATTGAGGTCAGCATCTAACAAAATTTCTGTGAGCTTGTACATAAACATTTCATCTAAACAAATTCCAGTATTTTCTAATTCACAGAAAAAAAATTATTGTGAACATATGTAAATGTGAGTCAAGATGTATCTTTACATCTTAAGGTAATCCAATAATTTCATATTGTTCCTTAGGAAAGTTCAGTGCTTTGGATAGATTATGGTTATTACAACTGACATGTAAGTAATCCTCTTTCATTTTTAGTCTACTTCATTTGTTTGTCTTCCTTGTAGATTTTGAAATCATTTGTGAAATCATGATTTCAGCTTAGAATGAAGGAGACAAGGGAGATTTTTTTAAAAATGTGTTTACTTCAAAATATGGAGATAATAAATCATGGTTGTGTTGTTTTTTTAAACAGCTACCAAGCCAGCCTTACTTTAGATGGAAACTTCATACTCAGAAACTCATGAAAAGCTTATGGACCCCAAAAGTGTAAATAATAAAATTATCTGCCTCTGGGAATCTAAAATGTGAATATCTAATGGAATAATGAAGTGACTTCAAGTTCTTGATGGATGATGTGTTGAATGTCCCATTCCCCTCACCGCCTTAACAATGATTATCCATAAAAATAAAGCTTAGAAGGGCATACTTGAGAGAACATGCACTGGAATTAAATAAATATTTAGGTTACCATCCACATCACTTCACTATGGAAGAGCTTGTATCAGAGGTTTGAGCCAGGCTAAAATTTAGCAATACACAAATTTCCAAGAGTTCAGGATGGTTAAGCCACTAAAAGTCTGGGGATAAAGTCTTGGCTCTGTTGATGACCATGTGAGTTTTGCCACTTTACTAGTGCAGAGATTTTAGCATAGATGCTTACAGGAAGATTGTTCAGACCAATTGAATATTCGGATTTGATCTGAGAATTTTCAAGGGGACAAGCTTTCTTGTGAGAATTCTAGTGATTGTGCCATCCAGAATAGAAATTCTAAAAACCCAGCACTGCAATGAGTTATAGAAAAGGAAAGTGGGTGAAATACAGTTAATCAGACCTCAACTAGAAAGTAGGGGAAAAGTATGTTCAAAATTGGGGGGTTATTTAAGCTGCTTTGTCCATTTCTAGTTCAACCAGGGGCAGCAAAGTGCAAAACACTGCTTTACTATTTTGTAAGTTTGTGTAACTGTGTTGAATACTTGTTTGATTGTTCATTTCATGCCGTATAATCATATTGCTGTGTTACAGTTTAGCCACTACCACATCTCTTCCAGACTACATTGAAAATGGGTTTTATGTGGGGGCCTTTGCATCTGAAATAATTCTTATTTATAGAACACTGAGTGGTCTCTCTTAATTGGAGGCTATAATGAATACTACTGTGGCTTGTGACAAAGATGCCAGAGCTACAGTGATTGCCATTAAAAAGTCAGCATTTGCCAAGAATATTTGTGTGTCTCAAGTTGCTCCTGGGCTTGGGACAAAACTACCACAACTTGGTTTGAGTCAAAGTGTAATGAAAAAAGGGGTATATTTGTCTGTCACCTCCTTCAGGCATGGCACCACTTGCACAGTCTTATCAAGCAGCAACAAGCAAGGTACAGGTAGTAAACCAATGGTTTTCAAACTTTTTCATTTGTGGATCCTTAGAAAGTTTCAAATGGAGGTGTGGACCCCTTTGGAAATCAAGGGTCTGCAGACCACAGGTTGAAAACCACTGTAGTAAACAATAGTATCTCATCCAGCCTACCTTCCCTCAGCCAGGCTCTGACAAGCAGCAGTCACTCAAGCAACTCTCAAGGTAGCATGTTGACTGCAGTCTCATGTCAGGCCTGCTTACTCTCAAGCATTTCCTGTTCCCAGATAGACTTCTCTCAGAGTGAGAGCTAGAGATCTGCTCTCCTTCCCAGTCAGCCCCCAACTGAGCTGTGCTTCCCCTTTTAACTCCTCCCTCCAAGCCTGACACCTACTGCAGGTGTAGAGGGCTGGGCTGAATGAACCCACAGCAGCTGGTTAATTTTGTCCTGCTCCTTTGGGGGGTGTATACTCCATCACATCACCACACAGCGATATCTGAGATAATGCAACTTTCCCCTATACTTAGAATAGTAAATAAGTGTGGCAAATGTGCTATTTGTTACCTTTTCAATAGCTACCACTGTTCAATCCTACCTTTACCCCTCTGATGGAGTTGTTTGTAGCCTAGAAAAATGGGGTTCACATTCACTGAGGTTATAGGGTGATAATACAGTAATAAGTAATAAGGTCAGACTGGGCACAGTTTCTCAGATGTGTAGTCCCTTTGAAGTTATATACACTGAGCTTTAAAATTTCAAAATGCTGTATAAACATCAACACTCACAAAATCCCTGTGATGTAAGAAAAGAAACATTACTCATTTGACAGGTGGGGGAACTGAGACTAAGATCAACTGACTTTCCAAGTGCCACAGAAATTGTTTTCAAACATGGAACTCAGTAGTCCCTGACTCCCAGTCCTGCACTCAATAGATCTGCCTAGATATATCAGCAATGGAAAAAATACCTTTAAAGTGTTTGGAGATTTGGATTTATTAGGATAAGGTTTGTGGGCTAGTTCCTAAAGTTCTTATACAGAAAAACCTTTGGTGAAGTCAACATACATTTCACCTGAGTGAAGATTTCAGGAGCAAGGCACAAATGTTTATCAAAAATCTTAGGGAAAACCTCTTGAAATTGAAAAACAAAACAAAACAACCCACTGTTCAGGAAGTCTTATGAACCCCATGAGATTCCTGGTACTATTTGCTTGAGACAGCACGGCAAACACCACGAGAACTTCCTTTCTGTGGTATTTTGGTGCAGCTCTTCCTGCTTTGCTATGTCTTAAAATAGAAAGATGCAGACTTGCACAGAAAAGGATAAATAAGTGGGGAGGACGGAAGAGCGGGGAGTGGAAGACTTTTCTAGTGGTTGGGACACTAGCTTTGTACTTGGGATACTGGGTTCAATTTCCTGCTTTACCACAGACTCACTGTGTGACCTTAAGGAAGTCACTTAGGCCCAGATCCTCAAAGGTATTTAGGTGCCTAACTCCCATTGAAATCAGTGGGAGCTAGGTCCCTAAATACTTTTGAGGATCTGGACCTTAGCATGTTTGTGCCTCTGTTGCTCATCTGTAAAATGGGGATGTAGTACTCTCCTACTGCACAGAAGTGTTGTGAGGCTAAATAGATGAAAGATGGTGAGGCACTCAGATACTATGGTAATGGAGGCCATATAAGTACCTAAGATATATAAGGGAGGAGTTGTTCACTCTGACCTTGTGACATACATTTTATTTTATTTTTAAATCCAAACTGCTTCATTACAATTAGCTGAATGTTTTGAAAAAAATAAAATAAAACAGCTTCCTTAAAAACTCAATGTGCTATATGTAACCCACAAGAAATTACAACTTAAGATAAAACCATAATGCAGAAAGTTTCCCATTGCCTGATCCATAACCCACTACAGTCAATGGGAGGCTTGATAAGTTACAGCTGCTAAAATTAACAACTGTGACCTGATTTGCCTTACATATATGAAAAGAATCAGAAGAATATTTAAAAAGCCCTCTTTGTATGGCTACTACTCATGATTATCTGAAACACTACTTACTAGTTTATGGCACTTTTAGGATTTTTCATTCCTATTGTATTGCCTGCTACCAAAAAATGTATAAATAGAATATTACTTGGCATGCTTATACAGCTCAGTTCTGTGAGATGGTATAATTGATAAGAATTGTTTAAATGAACATAGTTGACGGCACTTAGTAGCATGTAGGACTGAATCTACACTGAATGTCTTTATAGTATTTGATACTTGAATACCTGCTTTTTTTCTAGTTCTCAACTACAGGTGTCATTTTCACAAAATATATAAATGAATATATATGGTAAAAAGCTATTTAAAATATAAATGATAATCATGTTTCTCTTTCTATATTGGTTTATCATTTTTATATCAGCTGAGGCTCTAGTAACAATACAAATCATTTAAAATGCTTGGGTTCCATTATGAGTCAAATGGACTATCTTTGTTTTATCAGAGATTAATTGGCGAGAAGTTTTCTTTTGTCTCTTCACTAGATGGCAATATTGTATTACTTTCTATTATATATAAGCAACCATGTTTAAATGTTCAAGTTACAAACTGAGAATGGCCAATTAAAGGACTTTTGTGCTTGAAGAAAGGTGCCCAGCGATTATTCAAATAAAAAAATTACCACTAATATTTTCTATTCCCCTGGCTTATGTTGCAAGTGAATTGAGGTTTTTTTAAATTATTATTGTAATAAAATTAAATGTTTTTTCCCTTCATGAACATGGCTCCTTCTCTTGCTTCATTCCACAGAGAAGTCATAATCCTGCATTTAAAAAGTCATGAAAAAATTCCCCTAGAAGTTATGCTAATGTCTCAGATTCACTTACCTCTTCTATTGGGAAAGCCAGTGTGATAGACCCAGGCCAGTTCGGTACAACAGAATAGTCCTATGCGGATCCGGGAAGTGGGCGGACGAAGCCTGCCCTCTGCTAAAGGAGCTCACCCCCCAGCCTAAGGGGATGGATCCACAAGACCTGGATTCCAAATAATTCCGGGGGGCAACAAATAAAAGAACAGGAATGGGCGTGAGGGTCAAAGGGCTAAAACTAAGGAACCGGAAGGGGACACCGAGCAAAGAACCCCGGACAGCGCCCACTGCTCCTCGAAAGCATCGAGGGAGCCAGCGGACACTGACCAGAGGAACTCTGCCCGGATGCGTGAGCGGATGAAACAACGAAAAACAGCCCCACAGTCGCAGGCCCCACCCCCTGCCAACCTCTCCTCCCTGGTGTTCCGAATGGCCACCTTGGCCATGGCTAGGAGGAGGTTGACGAGGTGGTCCCGCGACTTTGTGGGGCCTCGGATTGGGTGTGCGTAAATAAACAAGTGAGGGGAAAAGTGCAGCCAGAACCTCAATAAGAGGTTCTGGAGGAGCTGAAAGAGGGGCTGCAGCCTGGCGCACTGAAGATACGCATGCGCCAGGGTGGTACAACAGAATAGTAGAAGGCAGATGTACTGGCCATTGGGTTAGCAGTTTTCCATTCCCTAACTGACCAGAGCAGGGACTGCTCCAGGCTAATGAGAACACCTGACTCTAATTAACCTGCAAAGAGTCAGGTGAGGCCATTAAGGTGAAATGAACACCTGACCCTAATTAAGGCTCTTCTGAGCATATAAAAGGGCTCACTCCAGTCAGGCTGAGGAAGAGCCAGGGAGCCAGAGGAGAGGAAGTGCTGCTGCTACTGAAGGGCTGAGTAAATAAGGCAACTCTCAAGCCATTGGTAAGGGAGCCCTAAGGTAAGGGTTAAGAAGAGAGAAGCGGGAGAGCTGTGGGGAAGTAGCCCAGGGAATTGTAACAACTCTGGCAGTGAGAGGTTGGCTGCCAACAGCTGCTACCATTAGGGTCCCTGGGCTGGAACCCGGAGTAGAGGGTGGGCCCGGGTTCCCCCCACCAACCTGCCACTACAAGGAGAAGACAGGCCTCTGGCAGGACAGGAGGCTAAACTGTTCTGGAATAAGCCCAGAGGGACAACAGGAACTGTGGGAGTTCTCTCACCATCCGCTGAGGCTAGCATAAACCACCTAGAAGCGCGGGACCCACAGGAACAAGATCGGAGCTCTGCCACACCAGTCACTTCTTAAATCTTTTGAACTGCATACATAAAGAGATATAAACCCTTTTTTGACTTTTCTTTATATGAAACTCACCAAGGAATCCTCTTACCATGTAATGATGGATCTGGCAACAGATGTAATTTACATCATACGTAGCCTGCTGCATTACCAGTAGTGTGGATCTGTGCATCACTTTGAAATGCATCTTTTTGACCATCAGTTCACATCTTTTTTCTTATAGCTTGAAAAAGTAAATATCATAGAAAGTGTAATGGATGGAGGTGTGAAAGAAAGACAGGAGAATGAATCAGTGAGTAAGGGCATGGAGACTGCACATACAAGGTTAGAGTGGTAAGGCATACTTACCATACACTAACGTAATAAACACTGTATTACAGCACAATGTAAGTTATTCCTATTAATTTGTTATTATATTGGAAGATTAGTAGGTGCTTTTAAAAGGTGGTAACGTAAGATCATCACAAAACTAATTTGAACCTTTTTACACCAGTAGATAACTTCGAAAAGTGTAACTACTTTCTACATTTTACTGTCTTAATTCATTTTCTGCTTGAAACATTTTAAATTATGTTTTAACCCCTGAGGTTCTTCCTCTAATGATAACTGTATTTTTGCAACAGTAATTGAGCCAGGATCTGCAGTATACACTAATGACCTGTAGCATGTATAATGAACTTCAGTTCAAGAAATGTATCTTTGCTAACCAATTAGAAAATGCCACGTATTCACTATTTACCATTGTCTTTAACTTTACGTAACTTTATTTTAAGAAAGATTAGCAAGCTATCTTGAGAGATCTACCAGAAACTTTGGTTGATTTCTTTACCATGGTTTAAAATGGAATTGGACCCTTAAAATGCAGGTATAGTTTGATTTGGCTCAATTGTTGCTATAGAAAATGTCTTCAGTTTATGATATAAAGATATTTTTTCCAACTACCAACTTTGCAAACTTCTCTAGTTTCTTCCCTCCTAGCCATCGGCACCTTCAGTTATACTTGTGCTGCCCCATACCCATCAGTGGGTTTACACAGGTTTAACCTACTGGAATAAATTAAACACTTTTCAGAGTAAACTGCACTTTAAGTATAGTTAGTTGAGGTTGATATAACTATTACAAGTTGTTGTACAGTTACACGCAGACAAGCTGTGTCTAAATATGTTATCATGGGATAACTACACAACAAAACATAAGAGTTGTAAGGTAATAAGAACAATAAGTGGTTTGGGACTTAATTAAGATGAAATAGGACCCTTGCCATCTAAACTAGGCTCCCTAATATTAAGCATTTTCTTTGTTTTTATTTTAAACTAATGCCTATTGGTAAAGGGCTATTAGGAATGGGTCTCCAGTGATTTTTCTGGTATGTGTGGGAGAAGGGGGAGAAAGAGGCATGTGTTTAAGTAGAAAATATTATTTCAAAACATCACAGTTTTTCTTTTTCCAAATTCCAACATCAGTGGTGTCAAGTTCTGCCATTTTTGTACGAAAAGATGGCAATAATTATAAAATTTCCACCAGTTTTCTAAATTTTATTTTAAAAAAAATCACAGAAAGGAAAAGAAGCACTTTTGAACAGCACAAAACATTTTAAAAAGACAAATGAACCATCATGGTGAATGAATAGATTTGGACACTATGGGAGAAGAAATCCCTTTTGATATTTTTCATATAAATACCTTTATAGATGTTAAACAGCTGATGTGTAGATATTGTGACAGTACTGACCAAAAAGCTGAATAAAAACAATTATGCCTCTTATCCTCAAATTTATTTGCAAGTAATATGAGCTCATCCTTTACAGATAATTAACTTATTTTTAATTATACAAGCTATAAACTACAGAAATGTACATTTTCTTGTGGCTATTTGCCCACATCAAAAATTACCACAAGGTACCAATTGGTGTCTTTATTGGCTGTGTTAGCAGAGGTACCAAGGTGATTCTTCTCATGGTCAAATTGGAAACACATTTGTGGGGCAGCAGTAAAAACTCCTTGAAACTTCAAAAGAAAAATGATCCAAATAAATAGGATCAATTTATTTTACTCCACAATGTATTAAGGGTGAAATCCTGACTCCAGTGAAATAAATGGCAAAACTCCCAGTTATGTCCACACTACAATTAAACACAGCAGGCCTGTTTCAGCTGACTTAGGCTCATGCGGCTGCAAAATTTTGGTGGAGATGTTCGGGCTCGGGCCCTTCTCCCTCATGGGTTCCCAGAGCTCAGTCTCCAGCCTAAGCTCGAATGTCTATGCCACAATTTTACAGCCTCATAGACAGAGTCTGATGAGCCCGAGTCAGCTGATGGGCCAGCTGCAAGTGTTTAATTGCAGTATCGACATACGCTCAAAGTCAAGTGAAAACTGGGTGGGAAACATCCTTTGCGAAGCCGTGCCCAGCTGACAAGAGTATTCTTAAGAAAGGTGCAAAGTTGGTATTGAACCACAGATTCCCAAACACAAAGAATTCCTGGAATTGAACATGCTATCCCACATTCCTGAATTCAAGTATTAAAGTAAAATGTTGAGTGAATGTCACCAAAAACTAGCATATAAAACCACTGCTACTTAGAATCAATCAAATTAAAAACATACAGAGAGAAATCAATATAGATCACTCAAACTGAATAAGTCAATGCCATAGCTGCTATTGATAGATGCAATTACTTTAACACAGGAAATAAATAAAAAAGAAGAAGACATTTCCTATGGCACTTATTCAGAGAATCATTGTAAAGATGTAAACAGTAGTGTAACTAAATACGTTACTACTAAATTAAAGAAAACTGGTAAGCAGATACATGTCACAGCAAAGGGAAGAGAGGTCTGCCTTGCTTATTGACAAAGTCTCCTGACTCAATAAACCACCTACTGATGACATTTATGACCAGCTTTGTAAGCAGAAAGTTACAATACACGACTGCCCTTACTAACCCGCCAAACATTTTGAAAAATTGATCATGGAAACTTTACAATAACCAAATAGTAAGGCTATTTTCTTTTAGGCACAACAGCTCATCCTTCCAGTGTCACTAATATACTCTCTCTGTACTCATGAGCTTATGAAACATACCATACTAAGAAGAGTAAAGCTTTGCCTGGAAGCATCACAATGCCATGAAGAGGAAGTGCAAGTTTCTCATCAGAGCATAACATTGGGACTAAGGATCCTTGGGAACTATTTCTTATTCTGCCACACAGATTCTCTTGCGATGTCTATAGTGCAGCTTAGTGTGAGCATCTAGTGTGCTAAAAACAGCAGTGTGGACATTGCAGCTTGGGTGGCAGCGCAGGCTCTCAAGCCCATCTGACCCCCCTGGGTATGAGCTTGGGTAGCTAACCTGAATCTCTGCTGGAGCCAAAATGACTGCACCACCCCAAAAGTGGGGGGAACATTGTTAAGGCTTTCTGAAGTAAGGCAGCAGTGCTTTATGGCAGGGGATGGGAGGCGAGGAGGAAGAAGGTCAGAAACTACTGCTAAAAGGTGGGTGGTGGTCAGCTTTGCAGCGCTGACTCCTCCCCAGGGAATGTAACAGTGGAAGGCTTTAAAGGTGCAAGGCCTGGGCGTTAGAAGCCCTTTCTCCATGCAGCAGGCAAGGCGTGCAGGTACTCCATAGGGAAGGCATCCAGTGATGAGAAAAATGGCCTGGTAAAGGACTTACAAGGAATGGAATGGTGGGGAGTTCAGGGCTCCTATGAATGGTACGGCAAAAAGCCAACCCCCCTTTCTTATAGCCCACCATAACCTTCATATGAGAGGGGCTGGGTGGTAAAGTCTCAGTCCTGGGTTGACTTGGGGGACCTGGATGGAAAATGAAGGAGGCTGGTTAAAGCCCCGGGTAGTTATCTGAATAAACATGGCATTGCCTGCACTGTACAGTTTTATCTGCTGGGTAGTCCCAGACATCTAATAATAAAGTTGCAGCCCGATTAAATCCATATCAAGTGGGTCCTGTCCTTCTTTATAACAGAACAACATCCACACTGCTATTTTTAGTGAGCTAGCTAGAGTGACGCTACTGCAAGTTTGTCTACCCAGGCTGGGAGGCTTGCTCCCAGCTGCAGTGTAGACATACCTTCTGTGACTCTGGGCACATTACTTTGGACTAGATTGAGGGTTTGCCACAAGCACAAAAGGGTAGTATATAATTGGACTGCCCAAGGAACAGATCAAGGACCATACTGTGACTCAGAATCATAACGCATCATCACATCAGCCTTGAAGCCTCTGAGCTTATTCAGCCAAGAATGTTTATTATATTAAAAATGCACAATTTTTCCTTATAATAAGTAAATCTAAAGGCTGATAAAGTCTTCTGCATTTTCCAGGGAGGATAGAAGAAGGTGGGGTTAAAAATAAGTTGTACGCATTCATTTCTACTGTATCATATAAATACAATTTAAATTAGATGAGGTGTGTATTACAGTATTCTCAAAGATCAATATGCAGGTTACTTGTGAAATACCTACTTGCTTGCTAAATTGGTAATAGAAAAACAGAGAACAAAATGTGATCTAATTTAAAATTGTATTTAGTATGCAAATTACTAATAAGAAGGTTTTAGGAAACTCTTATGCAAAATTTGTACATCATCTTGAAAGTTATAATAACCAGAGGAAATATAGATTTGGGTTTTTAAAAGTACTTTAAAACCTTTTACCAAACTAGACATGCTATTTATTACAGCTGTATAACATCATCTTTATGCCTGGAGGTGCTTTTAGCAAATATTGAAAATGTTTTCTGCACATCAAACATGCCCACATCAAATGCAAATGGCAAATGGGCATTGCAGTTTGTTGTTTACATCAATAAAGCATTGTTAAAATCCTAAAGCAGACACATTATTTTAGATTTGTGACTAGTTGCTCAGAAGACACAAGGAATTGGCAATGCATCTGACATCTCATAGTGTTATATATGGATATTTGGTTTTAGTAAATCTCAGTAATACAAATAAGGCTTTAAGTAGAGCTTTCAAACATGACTAGTTATTTGTAAAATAAGTGGAAGGTAATATGCCAGATAACACCGTAACAAGAGCTGGTGTTTATGCAGCCATGGAAATGTGAGAATACTGTCATGGAAGTCTCTCAAAAACAAAATGGTGGTGGTAAAAGTGAAAACAATTGCTAGTGTGGCTCCATCATAGTAAAGAGAATAAAGGAATACTCCCTGATTTGCCTTGACAGAACTACCAATGACCACACCTCAAGGACTAGTTTTAACTCACCATTACAAATACCATACATTAATAATAAGAAAGAATAAAATACTAGAAATGAACCAAAAATGGGAACATCAGTTCTGAAACCCTGTAAATATCATGACGGGTGAGGGACTCGTAGCCTTAGACCTAAATCTGCTTGGTGTGGTTTCAAAAAACAAGGCGATACCTAATTCAGCCAGAAATAGAGAAAGTTACATGAGGTCAGCTGACCTCATAACATTCCTGCCTCTGGGCCAAAACCTCATATGATTTCAGTGTAATGAAATCTGAACCTCAGTACTAGCTTTGATTCATCCTCAAACCTAGCCTTCAGACAACCGCAAAACACCACAACCAAATACTGTTTCCTTAGCCAAACTCTAGGAAATATACTTAAGTTATGCTATTACTATGAATGATTTTGAAGTTGTAATTTCAGCATCATTTCAGCATTGATTATGTTGGGTTCTGAAGAACTAAGCCCTGACCACTTAAATATAGAATTTTTTATGTTATCAAACACCATGGACTACCCTATAATGTCCAGTGGCAATGTTGGTAAGTGCTATTCACAAATTTACAAGCTTATCGCAACCACTGAAGTTTCAGAAATACTGCAAATCACAAAATACTGTACTACAACTATTTCTACTTAAAGGAAGCAAAAATTACACATTTCCAATAGGTTGTATTACTTTAAGAAAGTCATATATCCAATCTTAGATACGCTCACCATACACTTTCATTAAAGACAATGATTTTTGTTTGAAGTGACTGTTAGCTATGGAAATAGATCTATTTACTTATACCTTCATTAATTTACCCAGTATGTAAACCTCCCAATTTGTCACTAAGCATTGGCAACATATATAAAGACAAGAGAAAAATGAGGGAATCTACTACTGACACAAAACAGGTGATAAATATTCCTAATTATGAATAAATCCTATCATACCTCCTGCAAGTTCATTGATTAGTTTATACTTTATTCACCTGTCTGTAATAGCAATGATGACCTAGTGTTCCCAGTCCCTCTCTTTTTCCTTATGACCAGCTGTTCTTAAAAGACAGGCCCAGATTAAGAGGCAAGAAAAGCTTCTGGCAATGTCAGTCTGAACACTGCGTGACTGGACACTAGCCAGATGGTTAAGTGGCAAAGTGAATACTAAAATTCTTTTTCATTCTGGTATGAGAAGTATCTCAATGTTCAAAAGGATCTTCCAGAACTCTTCAGGGGCTACTTGTGACACACCTAACTTATTTATTAGAAGAACTCTGAAGTGCTATCTTTTTTTAAAAAGGGGGGGAGGGGAACGCCCATAGCACTGTCTGTCAGAATTTGCATTCTTCTTTATGGAGACAACCTCTCACATTTGAATTCCAATTATGTGCTGTGACAAGGTGCCTGCTGACCTTTCAAAGCATTTATTCACAAAAGTATATTCAGATCATATTTCAAATTATAGAAGGAGCGATTTCACATGTGATGGCAATGGCTCCTCCTTTCTGACATAGCGTTCCCCCCTTCTGCCCCCAGGGTCTTGGGAAGAAGGGAAGGAGGACTGGGTAATGGTTGTATGTTTAAATATAAATACTAGGGATGTTCCTAAATCCTGGTGCTTGGGCTTACAATGGGTTTGCTACAGATTGGAGTTTTAAGACACTCTACCTACAACTTCTAAATAGGCCCCCGACTCTCTTCAGAAGGAGTCCCAAAAACAACAGTCTCCCCATCCCTCAGACCATCCTCTCCTCATCCCTACATACTAACTTTATAAATGATGGATCAAGTCATAGTGTCCATGGCTGCTTCTATGCATTCCATGCTTTCTGGAAAGGTTTCAGAAAGCATTATGCTCTTGAGCTCCTGAGTAAAAATGGAGAAACGACACTGCATGGGGATGGAAACCAAAAGGAATCAAGGATGCATGAACTTCATTTCTGTCATGTGTTTTCTAATCAGCAAGTTATTGAACAGAAATTATAAGTTTTAGTTTTATTTGTACAGATTTTCAATAGACAAAGGGCAAGTGTCCTTTCCCTTCCTTATAAAACATTTAAATGTTGTAGATCGGCACATCAGCCGCCACCGCCATCTTAGAAACTGATGGGTTTTGTGGTCATCTGGGAACCACAGGTTCAAACCACATTTTAAAATCATGGCAAGGTAGCTCTCATCATGCATTAAATATTACTAGCAGCATGTAAATTATCCAGATGGAAAGCTGATGCTACAAAACCAAAAGGGAGCACCATTTGTCTCCCTGATTTTCTGTTTTCAACTCTTAGGCAGAATATGTGATAAATTGAACAACTTACTTTATTAGCATATGTCACCTACATGAGTTGGCACTGCTGGTTAGATATTGATTCACCAACTGGTCTATAATTTTATTTTTAACTTTATCTGCTTCTTTTATGCTTCTGGATTGTTGCAAAGACATTATTTAATAAAAAGAAAACATTATCCCTAAATAAAGTCAACCAACATGAAAAGCACTGAAAACATGAGAATAGAAACAGAAGGATGCCGGTGTTCATATATGGGACCCAGTAGTGGAAATTCTTACTCTTTGAATTAGTCTTTACGTATGCACTTACTTCCTATAGTCTTGTCTGTGGGAGAGTAGTCAGGACTCCATTATAATGAATATAAATGGGATTATCTAATGAGACTACTGGACACAGTATATTGAAGTACTCCCTGGATTTTAGCTCCTTAATTTTCACATAACCTGTCCTCCCTAGTGTCACAAAAGTCTAAGACCCCGATTCAGCAGTCCACCCCTATTGAGCAAAACACCAAGATTGTGCTTAAGTGCTTTACTTAATAGAGATTGACTTAAGTACACATTTAAAAGCTTTGAAAGGGGTAAATGGCACTTGATAAATATATTTAGTTCTATTGACATCTATGGTAAAACTTGAATGAATAATGGACTGAGGATTGGGTCCCTGACTATTTTTGTTATCTAATTTAGTCAGCTTGCTGTGACTATATTTACAACTTTCTCCTGTGAAAAATGCTTCCCTTCCCTCCCCCTGTCTCCAGATACTGAGCCTCTATATGTTGTCCACCCAGATGAACATTACTAGCAAAGTCACGTCTATTAATTGCCAGGGAATTTTCAAATCAGCCAGAGCCATGCTGTACACGTGGTATGGTAGGCCACGCAAAGAAACAATTTTAGAACTTTGGGGATGGGGTGGTGGGAGGAAGCTAAATTTCTAATGCTGACTACTTGTCTAGCTATTTAAAAACAAAACTAGCAAGCAAAAAGATATTTCTATCTGGTATCACCTTTGTTTTTTTTAATTGAAATTCAGTGTAAATATGGCAGAGGCTAATGGTTTTAAAGGTGCATTGAGTAACAATATACATCTATATTTTGAGATATACATTGATAAAAATATCTAGAATCTCATAAAAATGTACTTCATGTCTATGGTATAATTACAGTGTCATAACCAAGATGTTCCCACTAATGTTCTAATGACATTTCCATTCAGGTATTTAATAACTTTAGGAGGAAAGACGTATGTTGTGTAGCTTGTAAATGATTCCATATGCTAGTGTTATTTTGACACTAATAGGATATCATTATAGGACTCAACTTTTTGGTATACTAAGCTGAATTTTGTACTCTTATTCCAAGTTGCATTATGCAGTCATCAGCTTGCTGACAACCCTCTGCTTTGAATTAAGTATATCCTCCTGTGTAGCCCAGCTGAAGTGAAAATTGCAACAGAAACAATTTCCATAGAAAAAGTTTTTTTAAAATGAATGGATGTGGAAAATTAAAGCTTTTGGAGGAAAAGGAGCTGTAGGATACTACAATTATTTTTTATTTGCCAAATATTTGGGGGGGAGGGTTTACAAATTTTGTGGTGGGCTCATGAAGTTGACAGATTAAGGCCCTGGAGAACGATGTTCTCTCTTTATCTACAGATAAGTACATCGTGAGCATCAGCATGGCTAGTTTCCCCACCGCCTGGAGGTCACCCTTAAAGGCTGTGTTCAGTAACTTTTCTCCATGCCCACTCAGTCTTTGACATCTCTGATGAGAATACACTCAGTCTTGTAAATTGGCACACATGCGCATGTACAGGCTGGGTCAGTTTTCTTAGGATTATTACTTTTTTCACATTTAAAACATTTTAAAGATTTATTTATTTAAAAGTTTATGTGGGGAGTTTTATGTTTTGTTGAGAAAACTAGTAGTAAATAGAACATTGACTGGTGTGGTTAAAATTCCATGTTTCTTCCTTTGCACTTATAATGCTTGGTCAATTTTTATGACTTTCCAAATAATGTCTGATTAGCCAGTGCCCACACTGCCATTACTCACTATAATCCAGGATAGATTTTGTCATGCATTCTCAAATAAAGTATTCAGGCAGGACTAGATTGTTAGCTGTTGAAGGTAATCCAGCTCATCTGATTTACACTAGCTGAGGATCTGGCCCGATATATACTTTTTGGTGTGTATGCTGGGATAACATTTGTTTTAATGCTGGACAGGATAACTATTTATATTTCTTTGTACAATACAGAAAAAAGTATATAATACATAGATTATTCTACTTTATTTAAGAGCTTGGAAAGTGCGCATATAAAAACTAAAACCAACTAACTAACTAAAGATGAGTTCCATTCTAACTAGGAACTAATTAATAGTGTGATTTATGCACACTTTAAGTATCTTGACACTCCCAAAGCAGTGTGAAGGAGCTTTGGTGTAAATGAAAATCAAGCCCTTAAGAGAGAATTGTAACATATCATTCAAGAATCTCTATATTACATTTTTTTTACACTTTTTAGCTTTGTCCACTGAACTTTAGGAGAGAAACTTTATTATCATTTATATCACGAGTAGATTTCCAGGAAAATAATGTGAAATGATAAAGGGAAGATAACAGGGCTACAGCATAAAAAAAATGCCAAAGTCTGAGATTGATGAACTTTGCACTGCAACTTATATAAGCAAAATTATCAAAAGATAGTCCATATGTCTTCACAGTGATGGAAGATGATGTGTTTGATAAAACTATAAGAGCAGGAAAGCTACTTCTGTGAGGAAATGAGAAGTTGCTATTTTAAGTTTTAGCACAATTTGCTATTCTTCACCTGGCATGCATTACAGCCCATTGAGCATTTTTTTTAATGTGAGGTCATTTTCAGTAGTACAGATGCTATATCATTGTTACAGACCAAAGAATCATACTCAGATTGGATTTTCAGTGTCTCACTTTAATGACTGCTAAAATAAGATAGATTTTCCTCTCATGGTAATAATAATTTGGATTTTTGTTAAATTTAAGTTATTTCAGCACAGATTCATGTTTCGTGTGCAAAGTACAACTTTGCTCAGCTGAAACATTAAAATAAAACCAGTTTTATGGAAGAATAATTTAGATTTTTTGGGCCGGCTGGGGAGATTGGGCATTTTATGATTGATAAAGTTAAGAGAGAGAGCAGTGGAAGTTTATGCCCCTTATTCTAAAATTATATGTGTTTTGTACATGCACTGTGTTTAAAAAACAAGAACTTTTACAATGTATGACATAGTCAATTAATACATATAACAATAACAGGCTGGAGCAGGAGTAGTCTGTCAGTCCTACCAGGTGGCATCCCCAACAAGGTAGTGACTTTGAGCAGACTGGAGCAGCTGCTTTTGTTAGGTGCCTATATACCTGTCTTGGGGTGACCTGATTAGACCCTGGCTTGTGGATTGGCTAGGCCCTTCGGACTCACAGGTAATCAACTCAAATGACTCACCAGACTCAGTGTTCAGGCTCAGGGACATGATGAACACTTATCACAATCACTTACAGATTGAGTTTTTGTCTGCTAGCCCTCATGTCTGCCCCATTCTCTACCAACATTGTAGGCAATGACATGTGCTGGCAGAATCGGATGACATGCACATAGAGCGCCAAAACCACTGCAGCCCATGCCTCTGTGATAACCCTCCTGAATTACTCTCATGAGTAAAGCTTCTCATGTGCTCGTGTCTCTGCAATATTGCTGCTGTCTTTCTCTACACCATTGATTAGGGAGTAACAGTACTAAATGCAAGCAGACTACAATGTTTTCTCATTTGAACACCATCTTTGGTACACATTTATTCTCCATTGCTGGAGAAACATAAATCATTTTTTATATATGGAGATACGCCTATCTCATAGAGCTGGAAGGACCTTGAAAGGTCATCGAGTCCAGTCCCCTGCCTTCACTAGCAGGACCAAATACTGTCCCCTGACAGATTTTTTGCCCCAGATCCCTAAATGGCCCCCTCAAGGATTGAACTCACAACCCTGGGTTTAGCAGGCCAACACTCAAACCACTGAGCTATTCCCTCCCCTTTAAAGGTGATTATTAAGATGTGGTTTGTCAATAATTGGTGCCAAAAATCATCACAGGAAAAGCAATGATATACGTATACTAGTCATTCAACAACAACAAAAATCAACTTAGAATATACAGTACATCAAAGTGCTAACACGTCATCCTTCCCTTGTGCCCCCAATTCTGAATCCATATTCAGATTTTGTTCTAATACATAAATTAAAGAAGAGACCATTCCCTTACTGAATATCATTTTGTTTATGTAATCTACTAGGGCCAGTGTATGCTCTGTGTCCCAGTGTGTGCCCAATCCACAAAAGTGGAAATGATGTTATAGCCACCAGCTACAGGACATTGGCTTTTTAGCTCAAACTGTAGAGAACAGGTCCCCACTTCAATCCTTGGTGTATCAGCCAAGATGGTGGCTGTCACATTAAGATAAAACAACCCCAGGTATTAATTTACAGAAACAGAGATATGATGCTCAAAGAAATGTCCAACTTAATTTTAAAGTAATGAAATGAATCTGTCAAGTCAACATCTCCAGCAGCAGCATTTAACCAGAAAGAGACCAGAAGAACATGTGATGTTACAAGAGTTTCAACCGGATACTAGAGCATTTGTAAAGATGTCTTCATAGCATCTTAAACACATCAGTCTTGAAAATTCTAGGGTAACTGACTAAAGAGGTAACAGTCAGAGCTTGACACTATGTAAGAAGTTGAGTATCACGATAATGCATCTTTTTTATTTATACTATCTGTAGAAAGACACAGGTGAGTGCAGGACATTCCTCTAGCTATATAGATACCCAAAAGAGATCTTTGAGATGACCCAAAAGTCTGTTAGTAATATATTTTAATAGTACTGACAGATTAAACAAAGGAACAGTTAATTCTTTATATAATAAAAAGTTTTTCTCTTGTATATTAAACATGCCTTTCCTTCTATAAAATTTGCATGACTGCATCTGGTTATCCTGATTATCCCCAAATGTTGCTTTTAGGCCAGACCTTTTAACAATAACCAGTTAATGTAATTAACATCAAAATGTGAGCTATGGATGGCAATGTAAACAAATTGAGGCTTACCCTCCAGAACTACCTATGATTTGTTCCCTTGTTACAGTTGTTATTTGGGTCAGGAAGAACCAAGAGGGACAGATTAATCGTATGGTCCCAAGAAATAGAAGAGGGAATTAACCACAGAACAAGGATGGGCAAACCAGAATGTATCAGATTTGGTTAGGAAAAATGTGCTACAGCCTAGATGTTTATCCGAAGTTTACAGGACTCCCTTGGGTCAGCAGCTCTTGGCCTAGAAAGTGCACAAGCACAAGCCTTGCTCTCTTGGCTAGAGCTATGAAAACACTCTACATGTAGTTGGTAGCAGACCCAAATCAAAACCCTGGAAACCAAACACCACCTCATTTCAGCAAGTTAAGGTTTGGCTCTGGATCTGCAATTTACAGCTTGGGACCATGTCTAATATTTTGGGAATCTGCTGGAGCATGCCACTAGAAAATGGAAGTAAAAAAACCATGCATCATAATATTTCTGCATGTCAGAAAGGTTTAACTGGAATATAGGGCTGAGCTGATCCTGAGCTAGTATAAATTGTCATAATGCCATTGATTTCAAAGGAGCTATGACAAATTTACACAAGTCAAGGATCTGCCCAATGATACTGGAAAATATAAAGGTGGTGGAAGGGGGGTTTAGTGGAATTAGTGGGTTTTGTGTGAGTCTTACAGCAGTCTGACCATCCCTTGTGAACATTTAACATATATTAAATTATGGGAACATAGTGATCTGTGTAGAATAGGTCGCACCTCTATCATCTTAATAAAGTGACCTGAGAACATTAATAGCTGATAAAACTTGCTTCTTTGGATGCTAAATACGATGCAACATAAAATAGATGAATTTAGCAGCACTTTAGTATCAAAAAGTGTCTCTCAGGTTGCAATTTAAGATAGAGTTATGCATAAATTCTCAGATCATTTTTTTTGTTTCAAGTTACGCTAAAGATGGCATAAGGGCACAAATTATCCAAATAAATAGTTTCATTGCTGCTATAATACATCATATTCTGTACATGCTAAACTAACTGTTGTGGAGAGCACATGGCATCACTTACTTGACTTTCGGAGCAATGACTAGTTATTTCGACACAAATTCTAAGTAATGAGATGTTACTCTGATATAGGCATGTTATTCACAGACAAAAAATATTCTATGCCATTCCAATTAGATATATGGCAAACATTTTAACAGCATTACGAAAAACAAGTTTTGACTGCTTCATTCATTGTTAGCTTGGCAGAAATATTTGAAATGCCAGCTGCACAAGTTAAGTTTTTCCTAATACTTCCATTATGCAACTGAAAATAAATTGTGCATAGCAATATTTCAAAACGGAATGAATGCAATCACATCACTCAGGAGAAGATAACTATCAAGAAATTAAGATGATTTCCACAAAATAAGTAGACATAAAAATGTAATACCTCAAGGCCCTTCTTTACTGCACAGAAGTATTTCAGTATCAGCTGTAGCTTAGAGTGTGATACATTTGTAATAATGGGGCCACTACACCATCTCTTCAAATGTCAGTATTGATATTCAGCATGATTTCCTATGTATGATGGCTCAAGTCAATTATAATGACAGATAGCATCCTACTGGCTTATCTGATTACCTCTGACCTTTTAACAGCTGCAGAAAGCCAAAACAGCCTGAAAGAAGAACTCATGCATATATGACACAAAGCTGGAATTTCATATCTGAGCCACAGTCAAGAACACATTGAATGTCAGCAGATTTCTGACAAAGCCGATAGCAAATAATTTCTTGGATGGTTTGGCACCACAACAGCTTGTCATTTATTATAGCTGAGCACTGACAGGAGACATAAACTTGATTAATTTTATATCAATACACCATGTAAGAGTCATTACAAAACATCGTTCATTTTCAAAATGTGGGAGCCATTATCCAAAGTAGCCATTCTTTTGACTTCTCTTCCCTTTAGTGAGAAGATTTGAAAGTAAATGTACTTCATGGGAGGGGAGGGGGAATCAACATTCTATATATTTGTAATTCTTAGTATATTTCAAAATTTATATAATTAAATAGTCTCTTTACTGCCCTTTCCAGAACTCCATACCCCGGACTATAGCACTAGCTACAGTATATTGAGGCATATTATGTTTTTTTATATTGTTTCTTTTATTCTGCCGCAGAGTATAATCATCTCTTTAGCAGGGCATCAGGCTGATATTAATCAAATTACTCTGGTATCAAGAGCAGTAGTGCTCACTGAATTTTTTTTTAATCTGTAATTTCATTTTAGCAACTCTGTTGATTGCCCTACATACAAAAATTTTAATTTTGAATCATAATATTTCCATAGCCCCACAATTTGGGTGAAATCTTGGCCTCTTGGAAATCAATGACAAAACTCTCATTGACTTCATTTAGACTAGGATTTCACCCTAAGAACTTCGTGAGGGTAGATATATTCTACCAGCACAGAAAGTAACTGTGGAGAATGGATGTTGTATTACAACTCAATTGTTACTCTTATGTTATTGACAAATTGGAGGAAGTTTAAAGAAGAGCAACATAAATGATCAGGGAGGTGGAGCGACTGATGGGAAAAAATGAAGAGCTGCATTTGTATAACCGGCTAAGTGAGAACTATAAAGGGACAAAATAGCTGCCTGCAAACATGTGAAGGAGAATATTTTCTGTATTCTACTTCTTTTCTCCAAAACAAGTAAAATAACAAAATACAAATGATTACAAAAAAAGTTATACATTACAGTATGGAGAACAGAATTTATTTATTTATTTTTATTTTTTATTTTTATTTATTTTTATTTAATCTATTTTAATGAAATGGACACATTTCCGCACAGGATAACTGAACATACAAAGTGCAAGGCCAGAATTAGGATAACAAAAAGACGCTACTATAAAGCATAAACAAAGAACTAATTTATTCCTGCTAGAATAAAACTAATATTAATCATATTAAGGTGAAAAGATGTCTGCTATTGCTGGTCAGAAAAATAATAAAAAGCATGAGCAGAATGGTTTGGCAGCTGCACAAATAATCTCTTTAATTTATCATGCAGCCTGTAGTAGTGTAATATGCTTTTCCTAGTGATATTTACCCAGCATATCCACCATTCTAGAATCCACAGAAAAAAGACCATATTCCTTCATATGGAGAAGGTTCTTTTTCCACAGATATTCCATAGATTTGTGCATTACTTACACTGCAATATTAAACATATTTGTTAATCAGATATACATTCAGGAAGTCAAATTAAATTCCTGAAATCAATTTTGTTTATTGGAAAACAGCCAAAGAAGCATGGCCGGTTCCAGGGAGGATTTATGAGGGATTCAGGTACTAGAGTTACAGTAGTGATTGAACAACTCATGCAAAGAATGTGTCTGAGTCTATGACTGTGATCCTCCAGTGAACAACATGAGGATGGGCTGCACAGAACTCCAATGACATCACAGCAACTTCCCATGGTTGCAGCAATCCATCTGCATGTAGTACACAGACGGATGGGGCTTGTAACTGTAAAGCTCTAAACATATTTACAGCAGGATGAAGGCTGCTACTGAATGGGGAAGAGATTAATGAGGGTATGATCAATACTGGGGCATCCCATCCTTCCCCAACAGCTAATGGGATATAGATTTACCATACAGGAAAGTAGGGAAGCAGTCATAAGACTTACAGAGGAGAACAGGATGGTTGTTGTGTTCTCAGGAAACCAGTGGGAAATAGCAGCTTGAATATGGGAACTGCCTTCTGACTGGCTGGCTGCAAGATGGTCAGCCTTATAGAACACTGTAAAAGTTAGTTAGGGTGAGTCTCAGGGAGCAGAGGGTCAGAGCTTTTATAATGAGGGCCTGATTCATACAGCTGGATCCTAGAATAAAGGGCATTTGGGAAGATGGTAAAAAACAGTCGGAGGTATTATCATCATCATATGTTTCTAATATATGCCTCCTTGTTTCATCAAAAAAATGCTTATGTTTATGAAGAAAATTTCTTAGTTTGCTGATTCTTTTAAACCAAGACTCATGATCCCATTATAACGACCCACTCGGCTTTCTGAACAAATTATTTTTAGTTGCTTTTTAAACTCAGTTGGTGAAACTTTACAGTAAGTGGACTTTATTTAATGGTCAATTAAAATCTAATTGCTCAGTGACACTATTAATATTCATCAAACTAATGTTTATTAGTTGCCATTCTGATTGAGTATACTGCTTCAGATCTCTATAAATTCAATAAGGCAAATAAATTTGATAAAATTGCCTGCTGAACAATTACGTTAAACATATTTCCTACATTTAAATGTTCAGGTGGCATTAAAATATTTGAGATTTTCAAACTAAAATGATTTGAAGCTTGTTTTTGCCTCCGTCTTTGCAGTGCATATCTCCAAAACTTGGAATAATTTACTATATATGTTAGAGAGCCTGCTAGGGGCCCTGGCTGAGATATTGCTATCTTATAAAAACGCATGCATCATCAGAGCTGAAGCAACTTCACATCTGCAATGGCAGATTCCCTAAGAGGGATACAGTGTAACCAAAGGCCAGTACAGGTTATTTATAGGAGATTATCTGAAACATAGATATGAACCATGAACAGAATAAATAGTGAACTTAAGTTGTTGCCATCTATAACTGGGAGATTGGGCTCTTTTTTATATGATCCTTGTCAGCAAGTGTTAGAACCCTGAATAAAGCTGCCACAGTTCTGTGGAGTAATGGTGGCTGATACAGTTCAGTAACTCTATACAGGACATAAATGAAATGGGGGTGGCTCTCTGGAGGGATGGAGCTAGTACACAAGTGGTCCTTCAGGAAAACCCTATGAAAGCTAAGCTCGTGGCTTAGTCTGTGGTTTAATTTTAGTCTGGTCACTAACTCAAGACTAGGGGATAATGCTTAAGACTGATTTTCTGCCAAGTTCTCTATTGCCAAACACATTCAGGTTTACTGAAAGAATAGCTGTGTTAATTGCTCTGGATTCCAGATTCATGGTGGCTCTTTCACCTTTTAGAACTTCACATCTCTACTATTGGTCATCTGCTTTTAGTTTCTGGTTATACAGAAGCCAGATTTCTGATCGCTCTTGTTTGATTCTTCCAGACTCTTCAAGGACAACTATCAGAGCATCATATAAGATTAGTGTTGGAAGAGACCTCAGGAGGTCATCTAGTTCAACCCCCTGCTCAAAGCAGGACCAACCCCAACTAAATCATCCCAGCCAGGGCTTTGTCAAGCCAGGCCTTAAAAACCTCTAAGGACAGAGATTTCACCACTTCCCTAGGTAACCCATTCCAGTGCTTCACCACCCTCCTAGTGAAATAGTGTTTCCTAATATCCAACCTAGACCTCCCCCACTTCAACTTGAGACCATTGCTCCTTGTTCTGTCATCTGCCACCACTGAGAACAGCCTAGCTCCATCCTCTTTGGAACCACCCATTCAGGTAATTGAAGGCTGCTATCAAATCCACCCCTCACTCTTCTCTTCTGCAGACTAAATAAGCTGTCTTTAAGGCACACAGAAAACATCTTTGTTACCAAATTCTGATGAGCCAGTTATTCAAACCATCACTTTAGCCATAAGTATCTCATACATCCACCTTTTGTGAGCTCATCCAGATAGCTGTACAGAACAAGAGAAAGCATCCCATACTATAGTCCTTAGAAAACCAGCACAAGTTTCCTTTCCTCAGAATCCTGCACCGTGATATTGAGGCAGAAGCAGTACATCTTCCTCAAAACCACAATAGGAACTCTTCTCCCCCACACCTCTCATCTTTCCTTCTCCTTTTTTTTCAATAAATGCTGACTTATATTATTATTATATTGGCAAATAATTCTTTTTGTGAAAATTGTAAGCAGTTCATTTTCACTGAAGGCATTTGAAATTTAAGCCATGTTGGTTACTTTGGCTTGGACACTTGGACCCCCATGAGGCAAAGACTTATGCACGTGCTTAATCTTACACAGCTGAGTAGCATAGGCCATGAGTTATATGGGCCCATGGTGCCCATGCTCCATCAATATTCATGAAGGTGGGCTCAGCTCCACCGATGTTTGGGCCCTAGTGAGGCCCCAGGCTTTGCGGGGCCCTGTGCCATTGTTCGGCAATGTGGGGCGCTCTCACCTTGGGGGCAGCTCCCCCATTCCCCGGCATCCCTGCATCCTGCAGAGAGTCTCGGCGGAGTCAGGGCAGCTCCGCATGCTGCCTCCGTCCTCCCTCCCCGCTCCCAGAGCTGACCTGGTTCCCAGCCCATTGGCCAGGAACCTGGGGGGGGGGGGCGGTGCCAGAGCTGCCTGGCCGCGCCTCCACAGCAGGGAGGGGGAAGGAGCCACAGGCAGAGAGAGAGAGCTGCAGGAGTCTGTCACTGTCAGACAGAGACACACAGACACAGCCGGGGGTCGTGGGGACAGACAGATCGATGGGGGCGGGGGAAAGGAGCAGTGATGGGCATCCCAGGGCTGGCATAAAATACACAGTACAAAGGGGGCTTCCTGGGGGGGCTATAGCAACACTCCCCTCCCCCACAGAGCAGACCTGGGCTGAGCTGGCTCCATCCATCACTCCACCCCGCCCCACAGAGACCCACACAACCCTCTGTCCCCCTGAAAGATCCCCACCAGCCCCTGTGCCCCCATCACCCCTCTCCAAAGAGCCCCCACTTTGTGCCTCCAGAGACAGCTCCCCTCCCCCCAGCCTCCCCTGCACCCGAGCTCCCTACAATCTCCCCCTTTGCCTTCCCCCTCCCCTCCAGCTCATTGGCCAGGCAGCTCCCAGACTATTGGCCTCCACGACCAATGGGAGCTGCACCTGAGGCAGGGTGCCTGCTTGCAGATGCAGACCTGCCTGGCCGTGCCTCCACAGCACAGGGAGGGGAAGCCACAGGTGAGCAAGCCCCAGTCATCATCATCATCATCATCACAGGCCCAGCAATTCTCAGGGTATTTAATTTCACTAAGGCAAGTAATTTAATCTGCTCTTCCTTTCCAGACAGTTTGTGGCTTTTCCTGTGAGAAAACTTACAATTTCTTTGCAAATAAGTCCATTTATAGTTTTTCACTTGAGAAGTATATTTTCTGGTTGTTCATAAGCTCATTAATTTCGTTAACTCAGTTTCATAGACCATTTTAAAAGTTACTTGAATTGTAACTGTTTTTTTCCATTGGTCCAAAAACAGATGGAAGATGTGCAGATTTTTATTTCTGTGGACCAAACCACCCTATGTAGAAATGTAAATGTGGAGCTAGAAAAGCTCTGCAAGTGTAAGGAAATTGTCCTCAAGCCATTAATTCTTCTGGGCATTCCATTCTATTGTTCCCTCCTATAGTGATAGTGATCAGTGTTTCCACCCACAGGGGAGAGGCAGAAGACTGGGTCAACCCTGCAGTGATGCTGCCTCTACCCTTGTTCTCTGTCTACTCCCTCTACCAGCCCCTTTCGTTTCCCTAGAATTCCCCGTACCATTACTCCCTCTGGGTCTTTCTCTGGAGCTTCTCATGAAGTAAAGTGTGCTGCCGGAGGGGAGGGAAGAGGGGGGCCCCTCCCCCAGAGCTTGCTGCTGCCGGTGGGGAAAGGGCTGGGGGGAGTCCTCCTCTCTGGCCCCAGTTCCGGGGCAGCCTGCCTGCACCCCAAACTCATCTCCAGCCCTGCCCCATCCCAAAGCCCACAACCCCAGCCAGAGCCCTCACCACTCCCACACCCCAACCCTCTGCCCTAACCCTGAGCCTCTCCAACACCCCCAAACACCTTATACCCAGCCCCAGAGCCCTCAACCCAACCCTCTGCCCTAGCCCTGAGACTCTTCAATACCCCAAATCTCTCATCTCCAGCCCCAGAGCCCTCACCTCCCCGCACCCCAACCCTCTGCCCCAGTCCTGAGCCCCCTCCCACACCTCAATCCCCTCATCCCCAGTCCCAGCTAGAGCCCTCATCCCTCTGCACCCTAACCCTGAGCCTCTCCAACACCCCAAACCCTTCATCCCCAGCCACAGACAGAGCCCTCACCCCCCACACTCCTACCCTCACCCTGAGCCCCTCCCACACCACAAACCCCTCAGCTCCAGCCCCAGCCCCAGCCAGAGCCCTCATCCCCCAGCACCCTAACCCTCTGCCCCTCCTGCATCATGAACCCCTCATCCCCAGCCCCATCCCACAGCCCTCACCCTACACCCCAACCCTCTGCCATAGCCCTGAGCCCCCTCCAACAACCCAAACCCCTCATCTCCAGCCACACCCCAAGCCCATCCCCAGCCCTACCCCTGCATCTCCTCCTTCCCCCAAACTGACTCCTAGAGCCTGCACCCCCACCCTCCGCACCCCCTCCCATCCCCAAACTCCCTCCCATAGCCTGCACCCTTCACCCCTCCTGCACCCCAGTCCCCTGCCCCAGCCCAGGGCCTGCACCCCAGACCTCCTCCCCCACCCAAACTCCCTCTCAGAGTCTTGGGCAGGTGGGGGGCGGAGTTTGGGGGGAGCGGAGTTTGGGCGGGTTCTGGGCACCACCAACATTTCTACAAACCTGTCACCCCTGCTGCGTAGTCCCAATTAAATCATTGAGACTATCATGTATGTCTAGTTAAGTGTGTATGTCAGTTTTTTGAGGGTCAAGGCAAACTCGTGGTGAACTCTAATTTAAATGTCCTTCCTCAAAGTAAATATTTTCATTACTTTTTATGTATTAATTCCAAAATTTGATGAAAAGGCACATCTATCCATCCATCCAAGGAAAAGTGAGATCACCTGTTTCTTTGCTATACATGTCTTTTTAAAAGGGCCATTATTTTTCTTGAAACACTAACACTCTAGCACAAAATATTAGTATCCCCACATTTGGTGTATGTAAATATATAACATTCATTTAAATTATTTAATACATGTACAGCCCAGTAGCAGTATTAAAGGCTAATGTTGCAACAGAGCAGCAAGATGTTAGATGTATGGTATACTTCCATAGAGATGGGTAACACTGCCAGAGATGGACCCATTGGTATGCAAGAAGAGTTATCTCCTAGGCTTGCTCCATTTAAAAAGTTATTACCTCCCTTTCGGGTAACTATTTCAAAGGGGAAGTCTAGCTAGCAAATTCTTACCTTTATAGGAATGTATTTGCAGTACATGAAATAAATCATACAGGCTTCTTTACGCACCACACAGATTAATCCGAGCTGTGCATTCCTTGTTGCGACTGTATAACTGCTTTCTTGTTCTAAAGATGAAAACCAGAGCATCTGTTAAGTATTAATTACTCATCATGATCAACATTATAATTGTTAGAAAACAAACAATGCATTAAGCATTTATATATCCTCAAAAAGGCAACTTAGTTTTTGTCCAAAGTTTTGTATCAAATATTATTAGGGAGATTTTGTGAACAAGTCATGAAAATGTACATTATTTTTGACCATGCCACATTAGTTTCAAACACATCCTGTTACTGACATTTGATGACTTTATGAAAATAAAGGTTTTTTTTAAATAACGAAGATTAAAACCTGTAGGTGGCACTGCTGCGCTTTCAAAAAATATGAAACATCCTCCCAAATGAAATCAAGAGCCCATCAAATGCATCCTGTTGAAATTGCTGGTTTTGTGTTGAAAGTACTGAAACATTCCAGCTCTATTTTACTTAATTAGAAATACGCTTCTTTAAATAAAAATGCATAGACAACCAACCTAGGGACATATCAGATTTGTGCATGCGTATTATACACACCCTATGCTTTATAAAGATAATCATATTTACAGTAATGCAGTCTAGACAGCAGCTACATGCAAGTGATTTTAGACCATTTGAACATGATGAGCTCTGATATTTATTCTTTTCAATATTTAGATGCCACGAGGATACATTCCAGTTTAATACATTACTGAATTTAACTACCTTACTTGAACAAACAGTTTCACGAGAGGTTGAAGAAGTTCAGTGAATGATATGCATGCAGCCATATTTTACAGGTTCACATATCTATGTACCTCATATGGGCTACTCTATACAATACAGCATATTTCAATTTTGTTATTGTAAACCATTAACAGTACAACTTTATTCCATGTTCACACACAGCTTTTGAATAGCCAAGTTAATTAGGAGCTTTAAATTTCTGACTGATAGAAGGAAGATACCGAGGCTATCACATAATATTTTAAAGAAGAATCCAATCAACTTAATATGTACAATATTTACTTTCAAGTACCCACAGTAATGTGCTCCAGGTTTTATGCTGAAGAGATGCAGTGTTACCCACTGATTAAAACATGGGTCTGGGTACAAGGGCTGCCAGTTTCCAGTCTCAGCTCTACCATTCATCTGCAGTGTGACTATAAGCAAGGAACTTAACCTCCCTGTTCACCGATCTGTGAACTGGACATGAACACCTTTTTACCCACACAGAGATTGGGAAGGTTAACTAACTAATGTTTGTAAAGCACTTTGATATCTTTAGGTGAAACATGCTATACAAGTGCAAAATAATAATAGTAGTAATGATAAAGAAACTTCTAAAATAAATGCTGAAAACACTATGCACTAACTACTCATTACACTGCAGGACAAAAGGTATGAAAAATATGAGACAAATGTACAGATATCTCACTCATGCCTTTCAGCATTGAACCAGGAGGTAAGAAGTAGACCAAACTGAACTCACAGAAACAACAGCATCAGTCTCCCAAACTTTCACACTCATCACTTTCCCATTCTGCACTTCACCCACCAAATCAGTAAAACCAAACACAACCTGGCATTAAAACAAAACAAGTTTCCAAAATAAGATCTTATCTAGGCATGCAACTTACTGTAAATGTTTGAACACTTTACATTTCTTCAGAGGAAGTAGATAGACGAATATAAAATATATTGTTACTGTGTGTATGTGTGTGCAGTCCTGAACGCATTTCCTAGAAGTTAGTTATGAAATCTTCATTTCAGAACTAGATGTGATAGCATTTGCTGGCATGTAAATGTCATTCTCAGAAGTGTTGGACTTTATGAGAGAGGGCTTAGTAATGTGGACTAAGTATGACATTAGATACAGAGGAATGGGTGATATTCATTACTAATGATTTTCTTTTTTTTAAGTAAGAGTCAAAATCTCATCACAATTAAAAATTTTATGATAATATAACATTATGGACTTACATATCTTTTCACGGAGAATCTCAAAGTGTTATATAATACATCAATGAAATCTTACTCATATAAGCTATTAAAAATCGAATTTAACAGTTTGGAAAATACAGAGACAAGATGGGTGAGATAATATATATTTTATTGGACCATGTTCTATTGGTGGAAGGGACAAGCTTTTGAGCTTCACAAAGCTCTTCCATCAAGCTTACATCAATGGAGATGTTCTCCTCCACAAATGGAATTGTCTGCTGGCCTTTTTAACAGCCAGAATCAGTCCCATTTGTGGTGCTTGGGTGCAAAGTGGCTGCACTGTACAAAATAATCTCATCCACTGTAGTTACAGGATAACATGCTAATCCAAGAAGTTATTGGGCAAAAACAAAACAAGTCATGTTTTTTGATGGGTGTTAAGGGAGGGATTTTTATGGCATTTATTGGTATGGTGTGCAAATATTATGTATTATACAAACTGTTTTTAATCAAAGGTTCACTTCTTTTGAATTTTCAAGTCTCAGATTGAAAAATAGCAATGAGCATGTTTCATTATTGCAGTGCTTCAGTATGAAAGATCTCAAAACATTCTTAGTTGAGGAACTGGTTTCTTGACAGTTTATTGAGCAATCTTTTTCTGAGAGCTTTAAATGAAGATTTATTTGTCTTTTTGCTGATCATGAATCAACCTACTTTTAGAGCAATTAACTAAATCACTTTGGAGGCAGGTTGGTGCATTCTTTATGGATGAAATATTTGTACTTTATTGCCCATAAAATCTCTCCACCCCAATAAATACGATTAATCTACCTGCTCCGTAGAGTTTGTAACTTTCAAATGTTTAACCGCGATGATCAATTTCTTGTAACTTGCTAACAAAAATAGAAGTGAGTAAAACATGAATATTAATATCTGATTACATTCACCCGTCTGTTCTTTTAAATGTACCTACATAACACAAATAACTTTTTAATGAAATCACGCATGCCATTCTAAAAGCTAAATGATTAAAAACAAACTTATTTCAAGCTGAGATAGGCTGCTCTTGAAATATACATTCAAAGTTAATTCTGCATGAATTTGTATATAGAAATTAAAAAGAAATCCTGATGTTTCCAATGTGATTTGTGGAATTCTGGAACAGGAATTTTTAAATTACAATATTTATGTCATAAATGTAGCCGAGACCAATTTATTCCTTACTTTCAATGGGCAGATGCCTGTAATATATTTGCATGTATTTTTAACAAGTGTGGCAATACCTAAATTCCTAGCTTTGCTAAAATTCATCCTGAGAAAATAATTATGCTTACTGGGGGCAAGAGATGTAATAACAGCTGAGACTGCCAAGAGTTTGACTCTTCTGCTCAGTATGTATGTGTATCCAGTGAAATAGTTTGGATAGGCCCTGTCAGTTCATTTTGTCTGCCCTGGCCATCTTACAATGGTATCCAATGGCACTATTTAGCTGGAGAAGCTCTATGCCTGCCATCTTTTTAAGGTGAATGCATATCAGAAACCTCCTATAACTCTGTTGCATGTGTGCCAGGCAAGAAATATAGGAAAGCTATCTGTCTAGGCAACAGATTAAAATAAATTGGAAGCTGACTCAAATTCACCAACCAACCAGCCATGTTTCCCACCCAGAAGACGCATATGTCCACGTGTACACCCACAAACATTACTTCTCTTTAAAGTGTCCATATAGTAGTATGGAGCCACAGATGAAAGGGACATATATTATTATGCATACAACCAATATCAGTGGAAGTGATATCCATGTGATGAATTACTGAGCCTTATGAAAAAATAAAATTATACACCTATTGAACATCTCACCTGCACTCTACCATCTCCTCTGGGACAATTGTACATCCCAATCAGCCTGCAATAAAAATGTTTCCTATTTTTCCCCCACTAGAATTATATGAACATAATGTGGAATGTCTTTGCATGTTACCCTGGCTCAAGGCTTGGTACAAACATTATTCAGTTGTGCACGAGTGTCTGGTCGAAGATCCAATAAATCACAACACAGAAGAGCAAGAAATGGGAGCTTTGTGTGATTAGAATGGGAATTTCCCAGCTACCCAATGTGACACACAACTTGTGCTTCTATACCTGCAAGTTCCCAAAATACTAGACATTAAAACTCACACATTTTTATATATAGAAAACAGGGCTGTCAATTAATCACAGTTAACTCACGCGATTAACTTAAAAAAATTAATCATGATTAATCACACTTATAACAATAGAATACCAACTGAAATTTATTAAGTATTTTTGGATGTCTTTCTACATTTTCAGTATTGATTTCAATTACAACACAGAATACAAAGTGCACAGTGCTCACTTTATATTATTATTTTTATTACAAATATATGCACTGTAAAAATGATAAAAGAGAGTATTTTTCATAATTCACCTTATACAAGTACTGAAGTGCAATCTCTTTATCGTGAAAGTGTAATTTAGAAATGCAGATTTTTTTTGGTCACATAACTGCACTCAAAAATAAAAGTGTAAAACTTTAGAGCCTACAAGTCCACACAGTCCTATTTCTTATTCTGCCAATCGCTAAGACAAACAAGTTTGTTTACATTGATGGGAGATACTGCTGACTGCTTCTTATTTACAATGTCACCATGGCACTTTTGTAGCCGGCATTGCAAGTTATTTACATGCTAGATATGCTAAACATTTGTATGAGCCTTCATGCTTCGGCCACCATTCCAAGGGACATGCTTCCATGCTGATGATGTTTGTTAAAAAAATAATGTGTCAATTATATTTGTGACTGTACTCCTTGGGGGGAGAATTGTATGTCTCCTGCTCTGTTTTACCCGCATTCTGCATATATTTCATGTTATAGCAGTCTTGGATGATGACCCAGCACATGTTCGTTTTAAGAACACTTTCACAGCAGATTTGACAAAACACAAAGAAGGCACCAATGTGAGATTTCTAAAAATAGCTACAGCACTTGATCCAAGCACTTGATCTGAAGTGCCATTCAAAATCTGAGAGGGACGAGGTGTGGAGCGTGCTTTTCAAGTGTTAAAAGAGCAACACTCTGATGCGGAAACTACAGAAACAAAATCACCAAAAAAGAAAATCAACCTTCTGCTGGTGGCATCTGACTCAGATGATGAAAATGAACACGCATCAGTACACACTGCTTTGGATCGTTATCAAGCAGAACCCATCATCAGCATGGACACATGTCCTCTGGAATGGTGGTTGAAACATAAAGGGACATACGAATCTTTAGCACATCTGTCACGTAAATATCTTGCAACGCCAGCTACAATAGTGCCATGCGAACGCCTGTTCTCACTTTCAGGTGGCATTGTAAACAAGAAGCAGGCAGCATTATTTACTGCAAATTGTAACGAATCTTGTTTGTCTGCGTGATTGGCTGACCAAGAAGTAGGACTGAGTGGACTTGCAGATTCTAAAGTTTTACATTGTTTTGTTTTTGAATGCAGTTTTTTGGTACATAATTCTACATTTTTAAGTTCAACTTTCATGACAAAGAGATTGCACTACAGTACTTGTATGAGGTGAATTGAAAAATACATTTTTTTGGTTTTACCATGCAAATATTTGTAATAAAAATAAATATAAAGTGAGAACTGTAGACTTTGTATTCTGTGTTGTAACTGAAATTAATATATTTGAAAATGTAGTAAATATACAAAAATATTTAAAATAAATTGTATTCTATTGTTGTTTAACAGCATGATTAATCACATAATTAATCACAATTCATTTTTTTAATCACTTGACAGCCCTTATAGAAAAGCTATTTTAGATCTTTTTAGAGGTATTTTAAATGTACTTGATTGGACTCCTAGTGACTTAAGGTGCAGAGCTTTATATGTTGAAAGTTGCAAAAATAGTTAATGCATTTAAAAAAAATCTAAAATATTTGTAATGTTGAGTACCTTCCCTAAACTTATGCCTGTAAACCTTTTATACCACAGATGTTAAAAACACTTTCTTCATTCAAAGTAAAATGACGTTCACATCTCCACACCTATAAGTTAGCATTGAAAAATGCAGTTAAAGTGGAAGCTTATTCCACTGCTTTTTATAAGTAAAACAAATTATTTCCTTCCCAAACTTACACCATTTACCAAAGAGGCCCAGCTTTAATTTTTGTGAGTTTTCCGATCTGAAACAGTTGCTGCTTTAATTGCTGGGATTCCACCCAGTAAGTTAAGCACATTTTTAAATGATCATTTTTTGAATTTTTTTTCACTTGTTTCATAATGTCTCTTTAGGTTACTATCCTCAATCGACTGGTTTTTATATTTCAGTGACAAAAAACTTTCATTAACATGCATTCAGAATGTTTGTCAAATCCTATTTTTCAATTAAAAATCTGCTGGAGGAATCAGCACTGAGGAGGAGATAACCGCAAAAGATAATGGGGGATTTTGATTGGAATAATAAATAGCTATTTGAAAGGGACATTGACCCAGATAGAAGGGCATCCACCCAGAGTGAAAGATCTAGCCTGTATGATTAAGCTAAGTTGCACTTAGTACAGGATTCAAAGGGCTGCAAAACTGATATCTATCCCTACATAAAACTAACAATTTAAAAACAGAGAACATATGGGTTGTTCTTTCCAAAATTTAGAAATCATTTTTTCTTCCATAAATATATGAATTATTGAGTACAACATTGCTGCAAGGAGCCATTTGTAATGTTTAAAGAGCCTTATCTCAGAATTTCCTCTATTTTTTAGTGATTGTATACTTTAGAAATGCATGAAACACCAACTTTAACGCCACAGATTTTTATTACTGAGCATTTCTCCTCCCCTCTCCCCCAACCCCGCATTTACTATTAATTGAAAATTCACTCTTTAGATGAATATTCCCATGTAGTGCCTCAGAGATATGCCAGTATTAAGCTCCCGTAAAATACATTTTTCACATCCTAGGTAACCTTGCAGTCCGGTTCTGAGACCTACTTCAGCCACTGCAGAATTTTGGCTAGCAAAATTGGTTTTGACTGAAAAATCAGAAAAGAAAAGTTATTCTGCAAAGTGAATACAACGGATCAAGCAACCTTTGCTTTATCGGAAGTTAAGATTACCCCAAACTGAAATTCAACTTGTATCTAATATTTCTTTGAGTTTCAAAAATAGCTTGGTTCTATCACCTCAAACTTTCTATTTAGGTGGATTCCTTGTGTAATCCCTATTTTAAGGGATCAGGCTATATTCACAGGGTGAATACTGGTAGTTTGCTCTCTGGTTGCAGTTTGCAGAACATACAAGTGCTTCCATGGTTCTCAACTGTTTTCCCTTATCTTAAGAGAGAGAGGCTTGTGGGGATAGAACTAAAGGGAGACTGTTCTTGTCCTTGCTTGGGCGTTCATTTGGAAATTCTGTTTGTAGTAATGAGTAGGTTATAAACTGGCATCCAAAACATATTTCTGCAAAGTGTGAAGAAAATTTGTGAAGATGTTTTCAAGGTACAGCTCATTCAAAATAACCTTGAATATGGTGTCACTAGCAGCTCCATAGTTAAGGTTGCAACCAAAGTTCAATTGTAAGCCATATATTTGCTCCTTTATACACTTTGCCCACTAATAATATTTATTGTGATTGTTTTCAGAGTACATTAGACTTTCTGTAAAGTTTAAAGGCAGTTGGTCAGATCATGTTTAAGGCTAGGTCTCCATTCTGAGCTGGGGTGTGATTCCACTGTTTGCATATAGGTTCCCACGCTAGCTATCATAAAGCTAGCATGAGTATAAATAGCAGTGTCTCCAGGGCTGGCGCTACCATTAGGCGACCCTACACGGTCACCTAGTGCGCCAGGATTTGGGGGGCGGCGTTTCAGGTCCCTCGGCAGCCGGTGGCAGGAGAAGCTGCCACCGAAGTGCTGCCAAGAACCCCAGCACGTCTTCGGCTGCCGGGGATTTCGGCAGCAGCCTCTCCTGCCGCCGCCGCCGCCTAAGGTGGCAAAAAAGCTCACACCACCCCTGAGTGTCTCTCAGTAGCATGAGTAGCGGCAGTGAGAACTGGCATGAGTATGTGTATGCAAGCAGGGGAATGGCTTAGCCGTGCTGAGTACATACCCAGCAGTTTCAGGTGTGTGTATGTAAGCAGCAAAACCACACCCCTAGCTTGTAGCGTACACATTTCCTCAATTATGGATGCTTAAAACTGAAATTTTAACAAAAATGTTACCTAGTGTTTAACCTTTTTGATTTCAAACTTTACATTCAGTTACGCACCCTTAGAATCTAAAACGCATAGTAACTAAAAACAAAGAAAAACAATAATAAACAAATCAGACCCACCATTAGTTCACAAAAATCAGCTTGTTAGAGTGATGAACATGATCTGCATGACCTGATTGTTATTGGTAAAGTCTATGCAGGACCAGGAGAAGTGCAGGACAGATGTAAACTCTGCAGATAACTCCTAAGTTCCAGGGAGCAAGGCTAGGGGAGCTGGGGAATATTCCAGAGGACTGCAGGGCAAGGAGTGCTATGGAGGAATTCCTAATATAATCTCCTAAATAAAAGCACATATAAAACATCACAAACATGAGAAGTTCATGTTTATGGAATATCTCATTTTAAATAATAGCATAGAATCAAGCATGTCCCTTAATATGAACAGTTTTGATACACATAGGGCCAGATTGGAAGTGGCCATTGTGTAGGTACATGGAATAGAGAAGAGTATAAGAAACATCCCTCCACCACATGGTTACTACATGTAAGGGCCATTCACTATTGCAGTCTCTGCTCAAGGAACACAGAGACTCCTCCCTTAGTGCACCTCTAGAGATGCACATCACCACAAAGAGTGGAGAGACCATGCAGTGGGTCAGGCCAGCCCAAATAGTGGGCTGGTTATGCAAGGTGATGAACAGGCTACAGTATCCCGTCTCCTTCCCATTGCTCCTGCTTTAAGCTACTATCAGGATGGTCCTGCTCTGCAACATCCTGAACATAAAGCTGTGGCTCAGTGACAGAATTTTGCCATTAGATGCTGTCGGTCCGAGGATATTAAAGAGACAAGGTGGGTGAGGTAATAGTTTTTATTGAACTACCTTCAGAAGTTAGTCCACTAAAAGATATTACCTCGCCCATCTTGTCTATGTAGTTCCCCAATTTAATTCTGGGTTTTAACTTCAAGTAGTTTTGAAAACCTGCACAAAAATGGAGTTCTCTGATTGGCTCTCGGTGATATCATCCCTAGCTCAATAGCAAATAAGGTAATGTTGTACATATACAAATTTGACTTTTTGCATTGGATTTCAATAGGAATTTTGCCTGAATAAGGATTGGAGGATCAAACTTCAACCCCACTGCCTAATAATTATAGGCTCTCTTTCTAGCAGACTACTATCTTCTCCATTTGATTAAAGGTGTGCATCCTCCAACTCCAAAAAGTCAAATGATACACTATCATTTACCTCTCACATCACAGACTCACTCAGAAATGCATTAAATTTTGCCTGGCTTAACTTCTCTATTTCAATGTTTCGCCCTTTAAAAAATACCCTTAGCTATCACATTGCTAAAATGTTCTCTTCTTTGTATGTGAAATATCAGATAGACACACTTAATGTCACTGTCACTAATGTCACTATTTAGGAGCAAAAAATGAGAAAATTTGTCTCACTCAATTTTCATTCTGGGTAGAGGGATGAATCCATAAATTCAGCAGTGATTGGATTCTTCAGTCTTCATATTATAGGAGGCAGAATCAGGTGTTTTGATTTCCTGGGCTGACTCTCTAAATAACCCCCCTCCCACTGAAGATCCCCTCCAGAGAGTCACTTCTAAAGCTGATAACTGTCATTTCTGAATAGAACATTCTTCCAAAACCACATTAACAATAGCAGATAAATCTGCCCCACAACTAAGTAGAAGAACTGTCCAACCCAACAAAAAACCCAACAAAATATAAACTGTAGTCATAGGATTTTTGTAACAGTATCCTCCCCAACTCTATTACTACTGATTGTTGGGTGGGCTAAGTTGCAGAACAGTACTGCGGAAGGCTGCTTTACCCAACTGTAGTTTATGAATCTTATAAATTTATTTTAATGTATGCAGAGAAGTCCTAGTTGCTGCCCCACAAACATTGGTCATATGGCGCACTGGACCAGTCAGTCCATGAAGTTGACATTGCCTTTGTGGAACAGACTTTAAATCTTGAATGGAGGAGTTTCCCATTGTCTTTATATGCCTTGGAAATAGTTCCCCCCAATATATCTTGCTGTGGAAGACCTGGCAGCTTCCTGTCCCCTAATCCTGTGCTGTATTAGAATAAATGAAGTGGAGATTTTACTTTAGGGCTTTTTTCTTGTAATATAGATCTTTACTGTCCTCCAGACATCTAAGGTGTGGCAAACACTTTCTTTTGGGTGGGCTTGATTTGTGGAAAAACTGGGGAGTGAGATCTCCTCAGATTGGTGGAAGAAAGAAATTATCTGAAGGATGAATGAAAGGTCTTTCCATAGAGCCACCCTGTCATTATGGAAAAAAGACAATTTTGAAGGAGAACAGAGAAAACTCCCAACTCTGATACCCTTTGGGAGGATATTGTGGCCACTAGAAAGGTGACCTTAATTGTCAGGAAATATAATACATTACAGACTGGGGATCAGAAGTGGGCATGGTAGTGCATTTAATATTAGGAAAGCGAGCCTGTGAATAAGAGGTCTGATTAGGGTGGTAGCTTTGAGGTATTTTTTGAGGTGTCAGAAATGGGGTCAACTGTTGTACTGTAGCCCCTGAGACAGGCCTGCTTGTAAGAATTCTAGGAACAATTAGACCAATTCTAATTCTTCTGTGTATCTTCTTGACCTGCACCAGGAATCAAATCTTCTCCATATTGTTGTATACTGAGAAATAGTGGGAAAAACTTCTGGACTTCAGCAGAGCTGAGAAAACGTCAGACTATCCTGGTGTGTTTTTTTAAAAAATGTGATGTCTCAGTAATCAGGCATTCAGGTTCAGCGATGCTGGATTGTAATAGAACAGATGATCCCTGTGATGATAGATCCAGAGTAGAGAGTATTATTAGTGGAGGGACCACGGACATCAACATGAGGTTTGAAAACAAGGGATGTCTGTGCCTGCGCTGTGCAATGAGAGTCATTGGAGCCTTTTTCTCTCTATCTGTTGGGTGGTGCATGTACTCATAGGAAAAAGAGGGAATGCACATAGTGGAGCCCTTGGCCATACCTGGGAAAAGGAATCAATCCCCCTGCCCAGATGATCTCTCCTCGAGCCAAAGAAGTGGCTTTTCTTGGAATTGGAGCTGGATGCATAGAGATGCCATGCTGGTTTCCCAAAGGTCTGTACAGTAACTCCTCACTTAACATTGTAGTTATGTTCCTGAACAATGCGACTTTAAGTGAAACGATGTTAAGCGAATCCAAATTCCCCATAAGAATTAATGTAAATGCAGGGGTTAGGTTCCAGGGACATGTATATATATATACATATATATGTGTCCCTAACCTGCTCTATATGGAGAAGGGGTAAGTGGGGGGGCAGGAGTAGGGGAAGGGGGACACCCTGATGTTAGTCTTCTCTTCCCCCCTCCCCTGCAGAGCAAGCAGGAGGCTCCCGGGAGCAGCTCCAAGGCAGAGGGCAGGAGCAGCACATAGCGTTGGGGTGAGGGACAGCTGAACTGTGGGCAATTGGTAGCCTGCTGGGCAGCTGCTGCACAGGGAATTTAGGGGAGTGGGGAGCTGATGGGGGGCTGCCGGTCCACCCTGGTTCCAAGCCCCCCACCAGTTAGCTGCAATGGTCTGCTCTTCCTGCAAGGAGTGGACAAAGCAGGCAGCTGCCAAACAACATTATAAGGGAGCATTGCACAACTTTAAATGAGCATGTTCCCTAATTGATCAGCAACGTAACAACGAAACAACGTTAACCGGGACGACTTTAAGTAAGGAGTTACTGTACTATGCGGTCGAACAGCTCTAGTGGAGACACCATTCTGCAGGTCCACGTTTTTGCGGGTGAGCCAATCTACTGCGGAATTCAGTTTCCCTTAATATGCATGGCTTGAACCAATAGGCTGTTTCTCGCAGTCCACCTGAAGAAGGGTGTGATGGTCACTCGTAACAAACTCGTCTGTTCCCCCCTCTCCACTTACGTATACCATGGCAGTTATGCTGTCTGTGAATCCAAGTGTTAGGGCTTGAAGGAGGGAGGTGTGACTAAAGGGCTAGATGAATCTGCAGTTCCAGACAGTTTGTGGTGTAATGAGATTCTGTCTATGACCTCTGACTTTGTACCAGGTGTCAAGTTGTGTGAGCTCCCATCCCTCCCAGCTGGCATCCTTTGTTATGATGTGTCTCTGAGGTTCTGCCAACTGCATACCGCCTGTGAATCTTTTCAGATGTCCTCACCATTTGAGGGACCTTTTACTGTGCAGGAATGTCTTAGAGTGTGAGCATTGCAATTCTGAGTGAGAGTAGAGAAGCTCAGTAAGTAGACCTGAAAGCACCCGAGATAAAATTTTGCCCACAGGAGTGCATATATGCATGACAATACACTCCTAAAACACACAGTAAGACCTTCAAATGGGAGTGTGGACTGTGAAGGGCACTGTGTGTTTGCTCTAGAATTTGTTCTTGCCTGTTATTGGAGAGATGTGTAGAGATAAGCTGGCTTTTCACCTGTGTTTATCAAACCATGTTGCTGAAAAGAGTGTAACATCGGTTGGTGTCCCTGACTGACTTCTGCAGAAAAATGGCTCTTTTCCCAATGACTTCCTGATAAGGGGAACAGAGGTTTCCATTTCTGACATAGGGATGCCACTAGTACCCACCTGAAGCCATGAATACTCTGGATGGCAATACCAGAATAAAGGGCAGTGTACCGCACATACAGAGTGCTGTAAGCAAATCACTAGTACTGTCTGTAAGCCGAAAGGATGTAAATGTGGAGATACACCTCCTTCAGATCCACACATATTAGAAAATCCCCCTGGGTGATAGCTTCCATGTTGGGCATGCACAGGGTCCATACTGAACTTGTGGAAGTGGATCAACTTGTTCAATCCAGTCCAGTCCAGTCCTCCCAGTTTCTTCAGAAGAAGGAATAGTATGGCATATAAGCCCCAATACCGATCCTGGTCTAGGACAGGCTCAATTGCCCTGATTTTGAAAAGGTGGTCACTTTCCTAAGCATGGGCTTCCTGATGGATGGGTTGAGGGAGAAGGGAGTTCTTTTGAATTCTATGGTGTAACAGTTGGAAATGATGTCTCAACCATTTGTGCATGGTAGTGGCAAACCAGGTGGAAATAAATAGAGACAGGTCCCCTCCCTCGCAGGTGAATGTTAGTGGGAGGAAAGTAGTCACTGATTGATCTTAGGGGCATTCCTGAAGAAGTCATCTCTGGGGTTTTCTCCCATCTATTCTTAGATAATCTGTTGTGTCTACTGTATCTACACGAAACACTATGACCCTGAAAAAGGGCTGCCTAGAGCAGAAAAATGGGTTGCAAATCTCTCTTCTGAGCTTCATCATCATTAACAGAGGAAAGAGAATTTGTTTTGTCTTATGCTTCAGATGAGGCTTTTGTACAGGTTCCCTGACAAGTTTCTCTCACAAGTACAGGTATGCTACCAATAAATAAATAAATAAAACTACCAAAAAAAACCCCCAACTATTGGGTGGAAACTTATACTTTGTATGTCTGTATCCATAGATGCTTTCTTGCGTTGGATGCCATCAAGCTGGTGGAGAACCTGAAGGCAGCATGTGAGGAGTTTAACTAGAGCAGTGTTAGGGAAATTCTCTTTAAGGAGGATCTTAATACCTTGGCACTGGTCACCTTTTTGGAAATGTCAGAGAACAGGGAATCAGTATAAGCCAGTACTGTTCTGGCAAAGAACGGCCATAGCTGAGTCTCTAAGGGCTGCCCACACTGCTTCAGAACCCCGGTGGACAACTGATTTCACCCTCCTATAAGTGAAATCTTTGGGTATGAAGTCTGCTTCAGTTGTGGGACAGAGATCTTCATGAGGGGTAACAAGATTGGGTCTCTGTGTCCTAGATGCCTTTTTCAGTGCCTTGCCTTACTGGGCCCCCCGTTTGCCTGTAGCCACTGCCCTGAACTGTGGGATGAGCTAGTGGCCTGCTTTGTAATTGTGGTAGCACCAAGGTTGAGGGAGAAAAATGAACTTTTTTCCTTCGGTACACTCAGCCAAGTGTGCTGAACACAGGGTACAGACCCTGCCCTCACTCTTCTTTTATGCTTTTCCAGCCACTATCAGGGCTAATTTGGAGGGAGAGCTTGGCAAAAGCCGCACAGTTGCCTAGTGCTCCACAGAGTAAATTTAAAAAGGGCAGTAACTCTCAGTTAAAAAGAATGGAGAGCTGAGGAAAAAAGAACTTATGAAAAAAAAACCACCAAGAAGAAAAAGAAAAAAGAATTAACTGGGTTATGGACAGTCAGTCAACACAGGGCCTGACTCAGCCTGTTTCACTTTTGGAGGCAGAGAAAATTCAGCCCTGCCACTCAAAACATCTAACTCTGCCTCCTATACCATGGAGGCTGAAGAACCCATTGCTCCTGAATTTATGGATCCATTTCCATGACATGAGGAAAAGAACTGAGTCAAAACATATCTGATATGAGGTAGCTGTTTCTCTCACACACAGCTCTAATACAATTCCATTACAATTTTTTTTTTAATTTGCAACAGTACCTAAAAAAAAAAAAAGTCAGTTATCAAAAGACAACCCACCCAAAGCAAATATTTTACTTTAATGTACTCTGAATAGGGGATATAATTACAAGGTAAAGTGGCCATATTTCTCATATTTCAATTTGATGCTATTTTTATTTTTCTCCAGTAGTGTTTTACCTGATACTGGAATACATCCCTTTATTCAAATCATTTTCAAAGCAACTCCAAACAATCCTTTTTAGTTTAGACTTATTTTAGTGTCTTATTTTCATTTTAAATCCATAATCTGTTGTTTATGCATCTGTGCAGTTAATTTTTCTGGTTCTAGTCAAGTATTTAATACTCCAGCATAAGGTCAATTGTTGCACCACCATAAATGGATACATAATAAAGTATGCTCTTTTTAGACACCATATTGCTCTAGTTATTTATTTCAAACATGAACAATGTTGAAAAGAGATATTGGAAAATAGAACAATCATATGACTGTTTTACTGCTTTGTCTAAATAAAAAATAAATAAATATCAAAGACTAACTAGATGGAATTCAAAGTGATTGTGCTGATATGAAAGTTCAGTAGTATTCTGTAAGCTTTTAAGATGGCTCTGGGGCACTATTGCAGAACAAAGATAAAAGAAAAGATGATTATCTCTTCTCCTCAAAGAATACAGTATCTGTAAGATGTCAGAAGGTTTGTGACTAAGATCAGGATTTTATAGCTTAGATGCCTATCAATATTGGTAAAGGTTTTTCTCTTGTTTTTCTTACTTTTTAACTCTATGTATTGTAAACATACTATAATTGATAGGGTACATCCATTTAGCAGACATTCATTATTTCTTTAAAGGCTCCATCAGAAGCATTGCTTATTTGTCCAGCTATACCACCAAAGGCACTAGTCCAATATCAATTTTCCTATTCCTAGGTCATTTCCTATTCTGAAACATCATCTATAAGATCTGATGCAAGTATCTGAGCACACATTACACTGAATAAATGACACAGTAGCTAAGTAAGCATACGCTTTTATGAATGAACAATGAAAAGAGGGCTCATCTGGGAGTGTGCTGCTCTATGGGGAAATCTATACTGAACCCTGAGCTCCCTCCAAAATTCCCAGGCTGGCAGGGCCTGGGCATGTTGAAAAGGCAATATTCTTAGCATATAGGTGAGGTTGTATTTTACTCTCAAAGAGCCCCTTCTTGTTAGCCAGTCATTTCCTATCCCTCTTGCTGGGAAACTTGTCTCTTCACGGGCTGCCAATTTCCTACTTCACACTAAACAGTAGCAGCAGCAGCAGGACGGAGCAAGGATGCAGCAGAAACCAGGGGTGTGGACTTATTGTCACAGACCCAAGAAAGGGCACCACACTGAAAGTCAGCCTGAGGGGCAGGTTAAAACAGAGGCTACTGCTCTCTGAGGGAAGCACTCTTAGAACTTTTGACTGTTGAGGGGAGGATTCTTAGTGTGCGATTTAGAGGGGGAAGTAGTTGGAGTAGGGGAGAGGAGGGACAATGTAATCATTCTTACAGCTGGGAGCATTGTGAGAGTCCCTGACAGAAGAAACTGCATACCTTACACAATTAATAAATGAAATCACATATCACTGTGGGATGGTATAATTGATTTCTTAAACCATAGCTGATACCATATATTAGCTATTCACTTGATTTAGATTATTATGAACCATCAGCTTTTCTGCTAAAGCCAACTGCTAAGAGTAGGTATAAATCAATGCCAAATGCATATGAGGGCTAAGTTCTGATCTCACATATATTCATACAACCCCAAGGAAGGCAGAATTTGGGTGATTAGACACATCAGATAAAATTCTGGCCCTGCTGAAGTCAGTGGAAGTTTTCCCAGGATTTCACCTATTGTATTCAATATTTTCTCTTCACTTTTACACAATGACATTTCCATCAAGTAACAAAAGCCTTCTTACCTCAATTATTGAAGGATGAGGCCCCTTGCTGTTTAACTAAATATAGTTGTATTTACAGATTATTCTCTAGATTATTTCCTCATTCTGTTTGTTTGTTTTCCCCTGACTCAATGGATGTATTCACTTTGTTCCTATTTTTGAAACTAAACAGAAAATTTGAAAAAGTTTCATGCCATCAACTACAAGATACATTTCCAAACATTTATATTTTAATGTTCCATTAGGGAACCAAGCACAGGAACATTAGGTGAGTGTATATATATTCTTTTCACAATTAAACAGCTTGCTCAACCAAATCAGCAATTACAAGATATCAGATACCTGCAGTTTTATTGTCATTCATCCAGTGTTTTCCTGCTCTTGGAGGTCTCTTGGCTTTGACACTGATAAATACCACAGAATAAACTGTTTCTATATTTAAATCTATAAACATCATATTCCTAGCAATAATGGTTACAAGCACTGATTTTATTTTTCTTAGTTCAAGACTGTAATTCCAATTTCTGAGACAATTTTGTACAAACATTAAATCAGAAGTTGTCGAAAAGCAACCTATTGCTGAAAAAGTCAATTTGCATAAATCTAATAGGAAATATGAATTTGATTTGATATTAGCAGTCTGACAACTTCTTGGTCAGTGCTTGTTTTAAACATGCAGCAGCACTGAAAGATGAAATCATGCTTCTGTCATGAAAATGGAAGACAAATGAGGATGAGGCAGTTCTTCTGCTGTCAGCCATCCAGTGAGCTGAAATTCTGTGTTTGTGGGTTCCATTTCCACTTTTGCCATTAACATGCTGCATGACCTTGAACAAGCCACTTAACTTCTGTGCCTTAATTTCCCCACCTCTAAAATAGGTATATTACTGCTTGCCTACTGTGAAAGGGTGCTCTGTAATTGTTTTACAAACAACTGGAGAGCCTTGGGTAAGCGCCAAAATCTTGTAATTATCTCTATCCATGAGCCATTACAATAGGTACCTCAAGTAGATAGAGCCTCATGCCTTCAACTAATTGTGATAGATTAATTTGGAAATATTTATGTTAATCAGAAGCAGGATGCTGCTAATTCCCACTTCATACGTATGTGCCGGCAATATTTTTAGCTTAAGTACCATATGCCACACATTCATATGTACTCCTAGAATGACAAAGAGCAATCCAGGAGCTGATTACCCTGCAGCAGCATTCAAGTTATGCCTTTAATTCTAGTAATAATATAATTCTGACATCCCTGACCTTATAAATAATATTGATGATATAATTTTAAATATTATTTGAATGTCATAATGTTAATGGCAGATTAATAGGATTCACATTGAATATAAACCAGTAAGTTTTCCTCTTAAAGATCTCTGAAGTGAAGTGAACAGTGTGTACTCCCAAGCAGTTTAAAAAGTGAGGATAGTGTCTTCCTTCACCACAACTTCACATCATCCTAAAACAAATTGATTAGTTTTGGACACTGTTTCAATACTGTATTGCATGCCTATTCCTCCTCCATAAGTAATAGGGGAAGAAAACTGAAAGTTTCTATATTGCAAATCCCTGTTGTGTTCTGCTAAGGAATTAACTTGTGTTCCCCTTGACTTCAGTGGTGTATGATTGAACCCTAGGTGAGTGATGTAACATATCTGTTTTTAATAACAACCACAGCTGACAATATATTGTCTCTATTGCAGTAAGAATCATTGCCTGCTCACTCATACACAATGTTTATAAAAACCGTTAGCAGAAATGACTTTTCCCCTTCTGAACTTGACTTTGCTCCCCTCTCTGGCTAACCATATATCTTGATCTGCTCTTCCGAATTTGGATAAAGAAATGGGATAGCAAAAAGGGACCCCATTGACTCCCACACTCACGATAATTTTGTATACAGATTATACACATAATTATGAGCACACTTTTTTGGAAACCAGGTCCTAGATACTATGAATAATCAATTACTTAAAGGTTAACCACGGAGGTCCTAAGGATCTATACAGGGCGTCATCTTTAATATATTAATGAAATAGAAAAGGAAGAAACAAAGAGGTGGAAAAATTGCAGCTGGCACAACTATTTAAGATTTATTCAAAACTAGAGAAAAATGAGGAACTCCACTAGGACCCAACAAAGTTAGGTGAATGGGAAGCATGATGGCAGTTGAAAAATAGAGGAGGCGGGAATCCCCACCAAATTCCCCTTACAGAGCCTCATTCTTTAGAAGCACAGTTCCTCCCCCGACTCCCAAAGATCCCTCTGCCTCCACATAGGTTCTGAGGCCTCCTGCCCCACTCACTGTCCTTCCCACAAAGTGGTTGTACAGCACAACAAATGGTCTAAAATAAACCAGTGCAACCTCAGGCTGTATAAACTTTTTCCTTCTGCTGTTGAGGATAGGGGATAATGTTCTATGTCTGTTGTGTGTGTGATGGCACTAGGTGCCATTTAATACTGTATACATTTTACATTAAAATAAAGCCATTCAATGTAGTATGTGGATGACAGAGAGCAAAAGTGGGGGAGGGAGAGAGACAGCACATTACATCCATCAGAGAGATGGTCAAAAAGCTGTGATTATTTTCACCTCTGTTATAATCTTTATTCTGTTGTGAATCTAAATTATCAGGTAGTGTAGCAATGCTAAATATTTTAAATTGTTGTATACAGTGTAGTTGCAGCCACGTTGGTCCCAGGATATTAGAGATCCAAGGTGGATGAGGTAATATTTTTTATTGGACCAACTTCTGCTAGTGAGAGAGACAAGCTTTCAAGCCACACAGACCTCTTCTTCAAGTCAGCTCAAAAGCGTGTCCAATGAAAGATATTACCTCACCCACCTTGTCTCTCTCTCTAATATTTTAAATGTTCTTTTCATTAAGAATAGCTCTAAGGTTCTCTTTGGTCTAAAATATAAAAGTATTTCCTGTGATGCTTTTGTCAGTTGGCAAGCTTGGAAACTTTGCTCCTTTTGTGAGCTAAAGATAATTAAGCCGATAATTTAACTTTACCTTTAGAATGGGAAGAACTCAATACTGCAGTGCTCATTTGAAAACAGGACTCCCTGAAGCCTCCTCATTGTTTGTGTTTTGATAGACTGGAGCAGATAGCATACTGCGAGGACATGGTGTCCTTGTAAAAGGTGCCAATATCATTGACTCAAGTACTATTGTTTTCTGAAGTCTGTGGTAAAGTGCCATTGAGTACAAAAATATACAATTAATTGTTGAGATCTTTGGACTGGAAACACTTACTTGTACCTCTGTTTGATTTATGAAGAACCCCAAAGGACTAGCTACTTATTTCCCAAACTTGGGACTCATGCCCTTTGGCAGTATATGGAAGTGATCAAGCGTTTTTAAACAGCTGATACATTCATTATTTCAGATTAGCTGAGTTAAATATCTTTCGTACTTTCCTTTATTTCAAAAATACTAAATGAAAATAGGCCTCTTTGATGGACAAATCAAAGGCTAAATTATTATTTATTGTAAATCAAAGCCAATTGTATATTAAATAAGCACAAAGTGTCAACATGTGACACTAAAGGTATTTGTTTTTACATGTATTAGACTTAATAGTAGAAATGAGCCTGAACTAAAAATCTGGATTTCAAAATCTTTCACTCCTGACCTTTGGTTTGAAATTCAGGATCCACAATCTTGATCTGCATCAGAAATTCATGGATGACCTCTGAACCTACAATCTAATGCACCCGAACCAAACTCCTAATCACAACACCCCTGGATTTAGGGCTGTTCAAAATCTTGGCTTAAACCTAACTATGCATAATAACAAATGTGTATTTGTGGGGGTAGAGATTACACACTGTCTACACTCTTCATGGTTGAATTTGACCTGGTTACCCCAGTCACTAAACAAAAACTCCATGTGGTTGACGTTTTTCACATCCTTGCTGTATTCCTACTCCCAAATAGACTCAAATGGTGGAATGATATTTTACATCTGCATTTAGATGTCCAATCAAGCACACACTTTTGATCAGACCCTCTTTATGAGCAAAAGATCATAGTTTAGTACAACAGATACATAACTTAGTACAAAACAGAATACCACATTCATAAATTCTTTACTTTACTTTTATTTTAAACTCTAACACCTTCTTAATGCTTCAGTGACAAATAAAATGTACAATATTTGTAGAATTGTCCATGTTGGTACAAACTGGGTATGCAGATAAGACATAAAAAGAGAAAATTTTAATATATATATATATATATTGATCTCTTGACTCTCCATTAAATGTCTCATTAACAGTTGTGTTTTTCAATGGAAGAATTAACTATATAACTATTAACCTAATTAGCACAGTTGAAGGAAACATAGTAAATATTTAAACCACAATAAAACAGATTGCTTGCTTTCGGTGTTTTACTTTCATGCTTGAAGGAATACAATGCTATCCCCTCAAGGCATGGTGACATTTTGGCCTAAGTTGAAGCTATTGATCTTTGAATTAAAGTTTATGTAATGTCCAAATATTTTAAGTCAAACTGGAAAGTCAATATTAAGAACAATTTAAGTCAAGCATATAGTTTGTAAATGTCACTGAATATTTACTTTTGAATAAATCATCAAATATTAATAGCTGTCTCTGCTGAGAATTAAATCAGTTAAGAAAAAGCTTTATTTCCCAATAGATCGTTCTTCTTTGGATTAGCTTCTTTGTGCCAAAGAGAGAGATTAACAGACAAAAATGCAAAAGATTGGAAGTCATCAAATTAGTGCACTACATGCTACCTCAGACAAAATACATGGTGAGCACACCTTACCTAGTTTAAAAAAAAAAAGAGTCAATGAAAAGACTGTCAGAGAACAATTATTGGTTGAATTCAGTACGGTTCTTTTCCCTTTCTTATTCTGTTATAGAAAAGTCCTGTAGAATTCAACATAGCTCTTTTGGTTAAAGACTGAAATTATAGGGCACCAAGACAATTATGAACATACTTTATTAAGTGGTAACAATTAGTCATAACGAATACCATGTAATGGATAGGTTGCCAACTTTCTAACTGCACAAAACTGAACAGCCCTGCCCTGCCCCTTCCCCGAGGCCCCACCCCCTCTCGCTCCATCCCCACTCCCTCCATCACTCACTTTCACCAGGCAGGGGGTCGGGGTGTGGGCTCCAGCTGGGGTGTGAGCTCTGGGATGGGGCCAGAAATGAGGGGTTCAGGGTGGCAGAGAGGCACCAGGCTGAGGTAGGGGGTTGGAGTGCTGGGGGGGGATGAGGGCTCCAGTTGGGGGTGTAGGCTCTGGGTTGGGGCTGGAGATGAGGGATTTGGAGTGCCAGGAGGGGGCTCAGGGCTGGGGCATGGGTGCGGGAGGGGATGTGAGGTCCTGGTGGCGCTTACTGCAGCTCCCAAGAAGTGGCCGCCAGGTTCCTACAGCCCCTAGGCACATGGGCAGCCAGGGAGACTTAACATGGTGCCCTCACACCCACAGGCGTAGCCCCTGCAGCTCCCATTGTTCATGGTTCCTGGCCAATGGGAGCTGCGGAGCAGGCACTCAGGGTAGGGGCAGCGCATGGCGCCTCCCTGGCCGTCCATGCACCTAGGGGCCGCAGGGATGTGGCGGCTGCTTCCTGGCTGCCCATGTACGTAGGGGCCGCAGGGATGTGGCGGCTGCTTCCTGGCAGCCATGTGGAGCCAGAGCATGCAGGGGGCCTGCCTTAGCCTCAGGCCCCCACTGTGCCACCGACCGGACTTTTAACGGCCCGGTGGGCGGCACTGACTGGAGCTGACAGAGTCCCTTTTCGACCAGAGGTTCTGGTTGAAAACCAGACACTGGCAACCCTCGTAATGGACATTATTTATTATGTGACCAATCATTACCACTTAATAGCTAAATGTGTCTGTAGGCTTTTATTGAACACTACACACTCTCATTTTATATAATAACCCTTAAAACGTATGTGCTCTTTCCCCCACCAAGGTTACCTATTGTAATTGTACCCTGACATGGTGGGAGTGCTGGCTCTCAAATACGCTACTTGGGATTGTGCTAGATATACCATCACTCACAGATAGGTATTAAGGTTACTTCATCTGCTAGGTCCTCTATGTCCAGGACCTGATGGGTTCCAGAGGAGATAGTGGCACACAACTTATACCAAAGAATGACTTATTAGATCTGGCAGAAAAATTTTCAAATACCTTAGGCTCAATAGTTTAAATAGTTATTAACAATAATAAAGTATACTTTGATTTGGACCTTATGAAGTCAGTCCAAATGAAGGTTATGGTTCCTTAGGCCTATTGCCTCTGAATTCTTTCCACCACTAGAAGTACTCTGATATCCTGCATGTCTCCTGGCTAGGTTGTGCCTTTCCACACAGTCCTTCCATAACGATATAGAACAGCTATTGCCAGCAGGATGCTTTGCTTCTGGTTGTCTGGTGTGCAACCGAATGGCCCACATTGGGGCACCTGTTCCAGTTTATCATGCTGCAGCTCTTAGAACAGAGCTGTCTTCAAATCCTGCACTCTTTCCAGGGCACCAAGACATCCAGATGTGTGTCTGCTTGCACAGAGTTACATCTGAGTACATGCCTCATGCTTGAATTTGACCCCATTACCTCAGTCACTGAACAAAGACCCCACATGGTTGACATTTTTTCCCACCCCCGTTATCTTTCAACTGTCCAGCCATCAATAAAAGACAACAATTGTATACTCCTATCTGATTCAGATCTTTGTAACATATTTCTTAATTCTGACATTTAGCCCAGGTCTACACTGGGGTGGGGGGAGGGGATCGACCTAAGATAGACAACTTCAGCTACGGCAATAGCGTAGCTGAAGTCGGCGTATCTTAGGTCGACGTACCTTGGCGTCCTCATGGTGGCGAGTCAACCGCTGCTGCTCCCCCGTCGACTCTGCTTCCACCTCTCGCAGTGGTGGAGTTTCGGAGTCGATGGGGAGAGCGCTCGGGGATCAATTTATCACATCTAGTCTAGACTAGATGCGATAAATCGACCCGAGAGATAGATCGCTACCTGCTGATCCAGCGGGTAGTGTAGACCTGCCCTTAATGTAGCCAAAATCATCCCAATAGGCTCTGCTATGGTTTCTAAACCAGTGGACATTGTTGGAGTAGGGGAAAAGGGTGATGGTGTACTGCTCAAGTGTTCATGGCTTGAGTCATTGTACCTAGCTAGGACACAATGCCTCCATAAACAGTAGGGAGCACACTTGGAGCAGTGACACTTGTTATATCTGTAGAGTATATGGGACACGCACTTCCTGAATTGGTGCAACAGTGACCACTTGACAGTTTGTGACATCAATGGCAGCACTGGCCACCCTCTCCCTTACCCTCTAAAGTGATTTTATCCTCATTCTGGTGCCAGTCATGTCATGATGCAAGGCACGTCTGTTTTCCACGCTTATCAAAATCCTGGGGAGAATTGAGGCAGGAGGTTTTGAAGCATATGGGATACTAGCTTGTTTGTTTGTTTAAGGGTAGAGGCTGACTGGGGTGCTTTGATTATTGGACTGATACAATTTTGTGTGTGCCTAAGTGATGGCAGGTCAAATTAAATAGATTTGTCTTTGCTTCTTACATGGTGCACTTGAGGAAAGGGACTCCGTGCCCCCTCTCTCACCTCTAGCACTCCCAAATACATAATTGTATAGTAGCCCTCAGTGGTTACACATGGCTTAAAACCACTGGTATCAAAATACAGCACACTCCCTATCTATGCACTTAAAGGGAAAATTCCTTTACACTTTTAAAAAACATTTTAGAATTAATTTTATAAAGCAAAGTCAGGTGAATCCAAAATAAAATGTGTAACTCAAAAGAAAGAAGACTATAGGACTGCAGCAGAGGAGTGAATAGAGGATTCCCACCTATCCAACATCACCAACAACATCAGGCACCTGGACACAGGTGAGTGTTGCCTGCTGCCGAGTCATCCAGGAAGGAAATGTGGGGGTTACACATGGCAGTTACTAGACATACTCAATAGCTGTTTCTGAGGGAAGTTTTCATTGTGGATACCTAACCTGGCTGGTGACCCCTTAATTACTTTCTAAGGATTGAGCCAATCAGCCTGGGGGGTGGAGGGACATGGAGAAGAGGAAAGGAGGTTATACATATAGCTGTTAAAGGCAGGCCTGAAGACATAGCAGCTAATTGATGCAGGACCAAGAGATGTGCCCGCTGTGAGGGCTGGACCCCAATTCCTGTAACGATGCTGAATACAGATCAGTGTTTTTCTAGCTTGTACTAGGGAAGCCTTCCACTAGGATAATGTTAGGCCCACCACAGTGTGTTTTATGGATCTAAAGGGAGAGTAGGGGATGCGGAGGGACAAAGTTTTTGTTAGCATTAGCAGATATAGAGCCTGTGGAACTTGCATTTAGCTATTATCTAACTGCTCTATGATGGGATTCTGGCTCAGTTAAAGAGAGTGAATGGGGCAGCACTTAGTGAGGTGAAGGTTGTAAAATTCTTGCTGCACTTAGCTGGGCTTATGGGGAGAAGATGGTGCCCTATGGAAGTGAAAGCCTCACAGAGATAGAGGAAATGGATATTTTATATGCTGATCCCAATGCCTATATCACTTTGGATACAGGCTGCGGACTTTCACCAGCGACAGTCATCTATTAGCCCAAGTTCTGCGATGCTGCTAGCTGTGGAGATCCCCAGACTGTTTGTTGTCAGGGTAACAAAGTATTTAAAAGGATCGAGATGCTGCCATTTCTCAAGCTCTGAAGAGTCCGGGTGACACACATTGCATGCTATGGTCACTCTATAAAAACTGAGAAATCATCTCTGAGAGAAGATCATGGGGGCATTTTGAGCTGTGTGTTGAAGTATAGAAAATATTATGCTGAAACATTAAATTTGAATGTTCGTAATGGAAACAAAATGGGAAAAGTCAGAATGAAGTACACCAGTATATTTACTGTCTAATAGCTTTTGTTTAAATGTTGTTCATAGTATTCGAAACACTGTTTACAGTATTTTATATGATCTACAATGTGTCCTGTGTGCATTAGTTTTACTAAAAGAGTGTTGTGCTGTCTGTTTAAAATTGACTGGAGACTGTTACCATCCCCTTATCAGGGTTTTACATACAGTAGCTCTCAGGTTTAATTGTGTGTAATGCTTTCTGAAAAGACAGATCTGTGGCCTATGCTTCAGTAAAGATTTAAACCGAGGTGCAGGAAGAAAGAGTATTTAATTTACACATAATATTGCGTGAGCATCCCCTGTCCTCCTCCCTCTGTCTATTTATAAAATGCTTTTTTATCTTTTCAAATAAAGCCTCACTATAAATGTGGTGGTGATTGCGGGGTAGGGTGTCGTGGTGGTGGCTGAATGGATTTCTAAATTTTATATGGAACAGTGGATGAACTTGAATTGGAGTCTGCATGAAATAGCTAAAACATCTTCAATTTACCAATATAGCTTTTAACACTATGTGGAAAAAGTAACTATATCAGTTAGCTTAGCAACTTATAAGATATGAGCAGTCTTGCACACTCATTGTTACTGAGATCAAAGAAAAGGATGTTTTTCTCCTGCCCAGTGTTTATCATGGCAACCACGTGACTCTAAAAGATCCAAGAGTTAGGTTAGGTACAGCACAACTTTTATCAGAAAATAAATGTGTGCCTTCTTAGCTACATGAAACTCTTTCTATAAATCTTTTTATAAATCAGAGTGAATTCAGTAACAGTTGTAAAGGAATTCTGTGGAGTTAACCAATATAAATAGGAAAGGATAAGTATTAGGGTGTTACTGCTAATGTTCAGATCTTTATATTTAAAGTAACAAGTCCTCAAGGAAAGCAAAGTTTTATATGTATTCTGTTACATGACAGGAGAATGAAATCACAAGGGTAACTGATGTGGAGAGAAGCGATAATGCCCTACAGAGCTGTACTGTCTATAACTTGCTAAATATATACACAAATATAATAAAAGGAAATATTTCCCTCATAAACTATTCACAAGGCAATATTAAGATTTTCTGCCTCCTATTAGTCTCCTTCTGTTAAGTGCTGAATGCTCAGCACTTGGCACAGTAAGGATGAACAGAAGGGTATGGAATATTTATTTATTTCAGCACAGTGTAAAAAGCCACATAAATGCAGATGTGAAAGAGAAAGTGAAAATGAGGTCATTTCTGACCTTACATTATATTTTAATTGTTCATTATGTGTATGTGGGTCAAAAGACTCTGGGAAGGGTCCGTCCGTCTAGCCCAGCCCTTTGTACAGTGCTGCAGGGATTGGAAAAACCCCTTAGACAAAACAGGAGGGGAATTTCCCTGCAGAAGTACTGAATACATTTGCAGGGCTTGACAGATATGGCAGTTTTCTGCAATTTTTCTGGGGTATCTTACTGTATTAAATTTATGTATCATTGTGGGTCATGCATTGTATGTCATTTCATGAGGGAGGGTGACAACAGATCCTACTGGAATTAAGAACTGTGGGTGGTGACTAGGCACTCAGGCTGTAACACCTCCAGAGAAATGCCACCACTTAAAGAGGCTTGCATGTACTAGGTCAAACTAGAGTCTCCATAAATTGACAGATAAAGAATTTTTGGATAAATAGCCTGAGTTTAAACTGACTCATGACCTTCTTTCTATCCATTTGTGCGGTCAGGACTTTCTGTCCAAAGGGGGGCCCAGTCCTTCCTGGAAAGCATTGGAAGGGCCTACTCAGGCCCCATAAGACTGATGGGTGATTTCTGGTAAGATTTTAGTGTGTGGATAGGAACTTCTATTGTTTTTAATATTTTCTCTGTAATGCTTTCACCTTAAGAATAAACGTGCTTGCTTAGAAAGAACTGTATGATAACTTGTGACCACTGGCAATTTCAGCTGCTCATAGCCTTCAAAGAAAAAGCAAAGTGCAGATGCTGGTTGGTCATTGTCTGGCTTTCTGGCGACATCCTAGTGTAGGCAAGAAACTGTGCAGACTAGAACTGGTCAGAAGGGAGAGAGCTGTGGGTCTCTGCCCAAGAGGCAATGGCTGAGGAGCTTGGAGCCTAGAATAGGTGTCCTTGGTAGACCATGGAGGAGGAATACAGATGCAGTTGCCCTGAAGTGTGATAACAGGAACTTTTACAAGCCCTGGTGTAGGGGAATAGGCTCAAGAGCAGGTGGGCTGTGTCAGAAGCAGGGCCACAGTTTCTGGGCATTGCTCCCAGCCATAGGCAGCCACAGACAGGCTGCCATAACCTGTACAGGGACCCAGGGCCACTTAGATTGTGAAAGCCAGAATCATAGGGTGGTTTTAAAGGCACCCAAGTACCACCTCCTCCTGTGCTACACCTGTGTGCGCTGCACTGCCAAATGGTGTGACATAACTTTCCCCCTTTCAGGGCGTGATTGTATCATATATGTAACGTTTCATCTTCATTATCATTTTACTCCTAAAGCGCAATCTTTTCAATCCATGCCAACATTTACCATACATTTGGCATTTCATTGTCTAGCCCTTCAGCACCAGGAATGTACCATACATCACAAAACCACTTTCTTAATCCATTGCAGCCTTCTTTGATACAATATACTGCACAGAACCAGATCACTTTTGCCCATCTGCTAATACTTCTGGGTTTGAAAATGTAGTATGAGTAGCTATACTTTAAGGAATAGAAAAATCTAATTTATTTTCCCCTTTTCTTTCATTCCAGCTGTACCCTAACAGAGAGGTCAAATCAGATTGCTCAGTAAATGTAAAAGCCAGTGTGTAGTTGTGTGCAGCCTATCAACCATGTCAGAACCATCTTTTTATCTCTGACCAGTATTGTTGTTACAATTAACAGACAAAATGCTTCTGAAATAAATGTAGTCAAACTTTACTAATTCTGGGTCACTGAGAACGAAAACGATGCTTAAAATTGTTGATTGGCTCTAGTTTTCAAGTCATGCTATTGGGTCAGTATATACGACCCTTCACTTGGGAATGGCAGAGGATACGTGAGTTATAAAGGGAAGGGATCTCAATTTAAACCAGAAATGACTAAAATACATCTTTGACTGCATCTATGAATAAATCTATGACTGGGTTTGGACAGTACTTGCTTTTTAGGCAAAACAATGAATGATGCAATCTGAAGCTGGTATTGCGTCATACATGATATGAATTGCATCATGTTATTCCTAGCAGTCATGGATGATGCAATCATAACGAAGCTTACATAACTCTGCTGAACAAATTGCCCTATATCAGCTCTAGAAATCACACAGTGTCGGGCTCTCTTATTTGTCAGTGTTTGATTTTGCAAAGGGACACATTTCTGTTTAGCCAAAGTGAGCAGAGATGCCTCGTACTTGTGTGAACAGTGCAGATAACTTCTGCTATGTTTGTGGTGAAGTGACTTTTGCATCACAAAAGCGCAGGATAACCACTATGGTTAAGAAAGCCTATCACCTTTCTTTTGGCTGCAAAATTGGAGCTCAGGACAAGAGGTGGGCCCCACACATATGCTGCAACACTTGTGCAACAAATCTTTGCCAGTGGTTGAACAGGAAAAGGAAATCTATGCCTTTTGCAGTGCCAATGATTTGGAGAGAGCCAACAGATCATACCAGCAATTGTTACTTCTGCATGGTGCCTCCAGTTGGGAAAGGTGTGTCAAAGAAGAAAAAGTGGACTGAGCATTATCCAAACATTCCATCAGCTATACGCCCAGTACCCCACGGAGAAGGACTGCCGGTTCCTGATGCACCAGAATCATTCTCACTTGAGTCAGACGAGGAAGAGGAAGAGGATGAAACTTCTGGTCCTGAACCATCAATGTCACAGGACCCACATTTTCTCCCATCCTCCTCCTCTGAACCACACCTCATAACACAAGGTGAACTGAATGACCTTGTCAGGGATTTGGAACTACCCAAGAGTAAGGCAGAGCTTTTGGGCTCCAGACTACAGCAGTGGAATCTCCTGGCAGGTGATGTTAGGCTTTCCATGTTCCATGACCGTCAAAAGGATCTTGTCCCATTCTTCTTCATGGAAGGTGATCTTGTAGCCTGCAACAACATCGATGGTGTGATGGCAGCCCTCAACATCGTTCATGATCCAGATGAGTGGAGACTGTTCATTGATTCATCGAAGACGAGTCTTAAAGCTGTTTTACTGCATAATGGCAATGTTTTGCCATCAATTCCAGTTGGTCATGCAGTCCATATGAAGGAAACCTATGACATCATGAAACAACTTTTGAGGTGCATAAACTATGACCAACATCAGTGGCAGCTTTGTGGCGATTTGAAGGTTGTTGCTCTCTTGCTTGGTCTGCAGACTGGATACACAAAATACTGCTGTTTTCTCTGCGAATGGGATAGTTGTGCAAGAGATTCCCACTACATCAAGAAAGATTGGCCACTCCGACAGTCATTGGAGCCTGGGAGGAAAAGTGTTTAGCATCCACCACTTGTTGAATCAAGGAAGATTTTGTTACCACCCTTACACATCAATCTGGGTCTGAGGAAGAACTTTGTCAAGGCCATTGACAAAACACAAGCAGCTTTCAAGTACCTCCGTGGAAAATTTCCACGGTTAAGTGAAGCTAAGATAAAGGAAGGTGTCTTTGTTGGTCCTCAGATTCGTGAACTTCTTCGAGATGATGCGTTTGACCATGCACTGCGTGGCAAGGAAAAAAAGGCATGGAAAGCCTTCCAGTTAGTGGCAATAAATTTTCTTGGAAACAACAAGGCAGACAACTACAGGTTGTTGGTGGAAAACCTCCTCAAGGCATACAAAAGCCTTGGTTGCAACATGTCATCTAAAGATAAAAATTTTTCACTCTCATCTAGATTTTTTTCCACCGAACTGCGGAGCAGTGAGTGATGAGCACAGCGAGCAATTTCACCAGGACATTGCAACAATGGAGAAACGCTATCAGGGCAAATGGAGCCCATCAATGCTTGCAGACTATTGTTGGACAGTGACAAGAGATGCTCCATGTAATGAATACAAGAGACAAGCCAAGAAGCGCCGAGTAGACACTGAATAGGACTAAACTATGTACAGAATAGTTTTTTGCCTTTTGTTTCATAATAAATTTTATTTATATAACCCCTTTGCTGATTTTTAAAGTGTTACATAAACAGGACAGGTGAAATAGTATCATGTAAAGCAACCATAAACACATGAAAAGACCTAGGTTTACAATTTATGATTAAAACTCTACTATCTACACAATATACATAGACATAAAATGTAAAAACTTAAATATCTTAGAAACAGTAGCCAGTTGTTTTAATTGTCATATTTGAATTCAGCACATCAAAATACATACTAAATAGCACATTTTATCTCTGAAGCAGACGACTTCTCAAAAATTGTAGACCAGTGTAATTGAACATTCACTTAGTTTTGTTCTGCTAGCCAGTTCCTAACCCATGACAATACTTACCTCTTGACCCATAGTGCCTCAGTTTTCAAAATAGCCCCTTGTGAGGGGCTTGGTCAAAGATTTTTTGAAAGTCCAGATAATTAGTGTCAGCTACTTTCCTTTCTGTCCTTCTTGGGTGACAGATGCAAAAAAAGAGTACTCTCTAGAGAGGAGTGATTTGCATTTATAAAAGCCATGCTGGTTTGTGCTTATTTTACCTTGCGATCTAGGTACAGTATTTTATAACTGTCTCTAATTACTATTTCAACTGATTTACTTGGCACTTAATTAAGAATCACTGGCCCTTAATTCTCACAATAACCCTGAGTATCTTTTAAAGACGGATCTTTTAAAGATTTCTACACTTCAGCCTTCCACTATATTATCCAAAAGCCCCTTCGTTTTCAGCTTAAACCAATTTTTAATGAAAATTCCCCAGGTTTTACAAAAGGTCTTGTTCCTTTTTTTTTCTGATTTTCACTCTACTTTTATATCATTTAAACATAAAAAAATAACTTGTTTTATTAGGAAAATACAATACATTGCTTGACATATATGTATTATCATAATACATTAACCTGTGTGTATATGCAAAGCTGCTTGTTGAACTAAAGCTATGTATTCGTCTAGAAGATACACACAACAAATAGGCATGCATGCAAGCGCTGGAGTGTGCATCTGATTGTATTGATAAATTTCATGCCCACACGATTTCAACAGCTTCCAACCCACCATCAACCTCAGCCTGGACCAGTCTACACGGGAAGTCCACTTCCTAGACACCACGGTGCAAATAAGTGATGGTCACATTAACACCACCCTATACCGAAAGCCCACCGACCGCTATGCCTACCTACATGCCTCCAGCTTCCACCCCAGACACACCACACGATCCATTGTCTACAGCCAAGCCCTGAGGTACAACCATATTTGCTCCAACCCCTCAGACAGAGACCAACACCTACAAGATCTTCACCAAGCATTCTGAAAACTACGATACCGACATGAGGAAATAAGGAAACAGATCAAGAGGGCCAGACATGTACCCAGAAGCCTCCTGCTGCAAGACAAGCCGAAGAAAGAAACCAACAGAACTCCACTGGCCATTACTTACAGTCCTCAACTAAAACTTCTCCAATGGATCATCAGTGACAAGTTATTTTACATTGAACGGAGATACTGCAGACTATTTCTTATTTACAACGTCATCTGAAAAGTGAGAACAGGTGTTTGCATGGCACTTTTGTAGTCAGCGTTGCAAGTTATTTATATGCCAGATATGCTAAACATTCGTATGAGCCTTCATGCTTCAGCCACCATTCCAGAGGACATGCTTCCATGCTGATTATGTTGTTAAAAATTAATGTGTACATTATATTTGTCACTGTACTCCTTGAGGGGGGGAGAATTGTATGTCTGCTCTGTTTTACCTGCATTCTGCATATATTTCATGTTATAGCAGTCTTGGATGATGACCCAGCACATATTCATTTTAAGAACACTTTCACAGCAGATTTGACAAAACGCAAAGAAGGTACCGATGTGAGATTTCTAAAAACATCTATAGCACTTGACCCAAGGTTTAAGGATCTGAAGTGCCATCCAAAATCAGAGGGATGAGGTGTGGAGCATGCTTTTAGAAGTGTTAAAAGAGCAACACTCTAATGCAGAAACTACGGAAACCAAACCACCAAAAAAGAAAGTCAACCTTTTGCTGGTGGCATCTGACTCAGATGATGAAAATGAACATACGTCAGTCTGCACTGCTTTGAATCATTATCAAGCAGAACCCATCATCAGCATGGATGCATGTCCTCTGGAATGGTGGTTGAAGCATGAAGGGACATATGAATCTTTAGTGCATCTGACACAAATATCTTATAATGACAGCTACAACAGTGCAATGTGAACACTTTCAAGTTCTCACTTTCAAGTAACATTGTAAACAAGAAGCAGGCAGCATTATCTCATGCAAATGGTAAGCAACCTTGTTTGTCTGAGTGATTGGCTGACCAAGAAATAGGACTGAGTGGACTTGTAGGCTCTAAAGTTTTACATTGTTTTATTTTTGAATGCAGTTTTTTGTACATAATTCTACATTTTTAAGTTCAACTTTCATGATAAAGAGATTGCACTAGAGTACTTGTATGAGGTGAATTGAAAAATACAATTTTTTTTTACAGTGCAAATATTTGTAATAAAAATTAATATAAAATGAGCACTGTAGACTTTGTATTCTGTGTTGTAATTGAAATTAATATTTGAAAATGTAGTAAATATCCAAATATATTTAAAATAAATGGTATTCCATTGTTGTTTAACAGCACAATTAATCGGTTAATTTTTTTAATCACTTGACAGCCCTACTTGTGATCTTTGTTCACTGCACCTAAAAGGGCCAGCGACCAGAAAATAAGAGACATGGGGTTTTGCTGGTGGAATGCAGGTCTATGGAAAAAAGGAAACCTGAAGTTCTTGCAGACCAGGATCCCACTTTGATGCTGTCTGTCCCAAAGATTGATATAAGTTCGGGTTGTTAGGTTTTTTTTGTTATGTTTCTTAATTGATCAGATGCCATCACTTTCCATATGAAACTTTCCTAGAAAGTTGAGAAACATGATGCCTCACTTGAAAGCAGCAGTACCATGGTAGAGTGGGCCAGTTAAAGTTAAAGTTAGAAAAGTTTATTCATAATCGTATGTATTCCATGGCTCACCCAACCCTTAAAAGTCTGGTTCAGGATTCTTTTTACAATTGACTTCAGAGTTTGATGTCAAACCCCCCAAAGTACATGGCATTTTGCAATTGTATTTTGCTTCAGTCCATCATAAAGATAGGCTTGTAAAATTCAGACCCAGACTGAAATTTTAATCTCCCCCACAAACAGGTTCATGGATTTGGAAATGGGATTTTGGTTCTATGTAGACGAGGGCAAAGTTTTAAAATAGCTTTAAAATGGATGCAGGTTTGATTGCTATGGACGATTTAATGTAAAGAGTCAAAGCAATGTTGATTGCTCTTTTGTAAACAAGATATTCCCATATCAGTTCTTTTGCGCTCAGAATATTGTGTACATAAAAGAGGCATAAAACTGAGCCTTCAGTTAAACTGTCAGGACAGGCACACACAAGTTTCTTCACAAACTATTCTTTCAGGAAAAGAACTAAAAAATCTCTCCCCCAGCACCCAATATTTTCTGTCTCCAGTAACATGTGGGTCCTAAAATAAATTGAGGCAATACAGTACTTCTAGGTCATGGCAACTTGTATATTCTAGGCACTTCAAGTACTTCATTTTAACACACCTGTAATTTTACTTCTGTGCATAACCTTTAAATGTAATAAAACACCAGTACTATTTGTTATTGTCTTGCACTATTTTTGATAGTCTGGAAAAAATTGAAACTGTAGATTTAGATTGGATGAAACTGTACCAAGGTATCAAAAAAAGGGAGAATCTTTTTGGTTTGTGTTTGTACAAAGCCTAGCACAATGGGGTGCTGGACCATGATTAGAGCCTTTGGTGCTATGGTAGTACAATAATAAATAATTAGATCACCTATACACAATTAGAGAAATGTAACCCCCCCCCAAAAAAAAGCAGACTGAGGAAAACATCTGAAACAAATATTTTTTTTCAAAATACATACTACCACCAACCACATTTTGCTAAACAATACCATCACTAAAACAAAGTAGATTAGTACTCCTGACTCTAATGAAGATAATTTTGTCAAGGTCATTAGATGTTCAGTAGTGTTTAGTAAAAGCTGTAAAAGAATTCAACCTCGCTGCCTCTGTAATGGTTTGTATACCAGGAAATGTCTTGCAGATTGGTTACAGATTATTTTAGAGGATTAGTTACAGCACCTGCAGATGCTTTTCCAAGGATAATATCAGGCAGACAATGGGTTCAGGATCATCTGTTATAAATTCTAATTTTGCAACAGGAACAGGCCCATCAATTTGTGTCTAATTATATTCTTCCATGTGAGATATAAAATACCTCAGGGTTTCTATAATAAAGGTTCATTAATGTGGATAAGAAATAATTCTGAAACTCTTTCTGCCAGGGCTAATGTTAATACTGATTCTAATTGCTCCTAGCGGATATTAAAGTACAGATATTTTTATCAATTTTAAACTAATAATTCATCTGAGCCATTTTAACCCCATATTTCTGAATATTGGGTCTTACATTTCTGAGCCGTTTGCCTCATTAGCTGTCATGTTGAGCTGGAAAATAAAGGAAATATTAGGCATAAAATTACTAGGAGATTTTAAAAAACACAAAAAGGAGTTAGGTGCCCAAGTCACATTGATTTGTTCCTAATTCTCCTTTGTGCCTTTGAAAATGTCTCTCCTTGAAATATACTTTAGAATACGTAAGCATTTAAGAATGCTAAAATAAATGGAGAAAAAAAATAATGAAATGTTGTGAACAAGTGTAATACTGAGAACAGATGCTATTACAGATGCTGAGAACAGATACTATTAAAAATGTTTTTTAGTAACTGAGAATGCTATACAGTACTCTATTTCAAAGAAATTGATATAGTTTTGCTTGAAATCATAGTGTTGAGGAACAAAATAGTCTATTAGAGGGAAGTCAGTGTCACTTAGAGGACAGGATTGGGATTCCATTTCTGACTGTTGTTACTTGAGCGCTTTGTGACTCAGTTTCCCACACTTATAAAGTGCTCTGCGATTTTTGGATGAAAATGCAAACTATTATCTCTTACGGCAAAGAGTAAATACTATGAAAAACTTAGTATTTTATTTCAGCAAGTAATGGTCATTTGGAAACACCATTCAATGTACAGTAAATTTTCTGTGCTGAAAGAGAATATAGCCAAGGACTTTGTGAGGTGGAAGAGAGACTTTGCAATCTCACTAGGTGTGCAGCAATGTACCACTAGCAAAGGGGCAATCATTTCAATGGATGACAAGATGCATTTATCATAGTGTACATGCTATACAGTTGCCTAGATAAAATATATCATAGGTAAATAGGGTCTTTGTGAAACAAATACGAGGTTCTCAAAAAAGAGAGAATTCTAAAAAGCTAGCAGATTGGGGAGTGAAGCTGAATTTGAAGGAGTGGTACTTGTGATAAAACTGACAGTTCCTTCAGAAAAGAGAGCTGAACTAGCAATAAATTCATTTAAGAGTAATAAGAATGGTATTCACATTCAATAAAGTGAGAAAGGGACGTACAGATACACCAATGTTTTGATATTATGGATAAAGAGTAGCAGCAGAGGCCATCCAGTTTGCTGTGTGATCAAGCACATATGCTCAGGAATATGCTAGGGAATGGAAAAGGTTGTCTTTAGAGAGATATTTCCCTTAAGCACGAGTAAGCATATCTTCCTGAAATCTTGCTCTCCCCCCTTTAAGCAGATCTGGAAAAACATCACTATTAGAGCAAAGAGTGACAGTTATAAAAATTAATAGGGAGCAGCTCTGTTATGAACCTTTCCAGGAGTTATAATAATGTTTGCAGCTTCTTCCTGCAGATTATGATAGTAGGATAGAAATTCAGCTCTGAACGCTAAACATTTCTATACTATGTTGGACAGATCAGATAGGATGCAGTCAAAAATATAGGAAAGGAGCTTGGTCAGATAATCCACATACTAGGAGTATTATTTGATGACCCTCCTTCCCAGGGAATATAGATTCTAAAAGGATTTACAGTCCATGAAGGTTGACCTTTGGTAGATGGTGCTTCTGATGATGTCACTTAACCAATCCCACTTAAGTATCACAAAGCTAGTACTAGTTAGTTCACTTATATTGACAAGAGTGCTGCAGGAAAGTTGTTTCTTAAGGATGGCAGTATCTGAGAGGCAACATAGATTTACAAAATTCAGAGTAATGGGTTGCTACCTAGAAATGTCAGTAGCTTAATCGCCAGTTAAACACATTTTATCATGAATGTGCAATTTATTTGTATGCACCAAAACTTTTCCAGTTTAGAGGAAAAAAATGTTGCTGAAAATTGGATAGCCAAAATACTGCTTTATAGGGGAGGGGAGTAAGAGGTCATGATGACAAGAACTGGGGAGGTGAGAAAAAAAAGTTCTGTACCAATAATTATCTGAGATTCTCAAAATCAATGCATTCTTTAACTTACTAGAATAACTGGGTACCTAGTTCTCTAATTCTGAATGAGCAAATTTTCAGTACCATGTTGAAAATGGGCATACCTGTTGTATAGATGAGGAACATTACTAGTCCTAAACCAAGAAACACTTTCAATACAGATTCCAATTGTATGAAATGATCTACCACCATGGTTCTTGTACCCTGACCAAGTCTTATTGACTCCATAAAGACTTGGTGTGGATGTAAACGTCTGCACCAAAGCATCTGTTCATAGGATTGGAGCCTAATTTTTCACATAAGGATAACTACATAACCAAAAGCTTGATTGTGTTGTGAACTGATTAAATTGATACTGTTTTTAAATTTCATTAAAATCTTTGTCACAAGAACAGTTTCATATCGTTGTTTTCACCTCTTCCTAACTATTCTGCCCATACCACTTGTCTGGTATGGTTCCTACAAAATTCTCTCTCCAAAGTAAACATCTACAAAGCAGGAATGTAAGATTCTGATCCTGTAAAGGCTTGAGTATATAGTTTACTTTATGCAATGTGCATAAATTTAAATTTATTCACAGTAAATTTAAGCACGTGGGTGAGTCTTTGCAGTATCAGGAAGGCAGTGTTGAGAAAGGTTCTCAGTTTGGACCCCACTACCATGAATTAGAGCAGGCATCGGCAACCTTTGGCACACAGCCCGCCAGGGTAAGCCCCTTGGCGGGCCAGGCCAGTTTGTTACTTGCCGCATCCGCCGGTTTGGCCAATCACGGCTCCCACTGGCCGTGGTTCATCATTCCCGGCCAATGGGGGCTGCAGGAAGCAGCGCGGGCCAGGGGCTGCCGCTTCCCGCAGTCCCCATTGGCCGGGGACAGTGAACCGTGGCCAGTGGGAGCCGCGATGAGCCGAACCGGTGGACCCGGCAAACAAACAAACCTGCCCGGCCCGCCAGGGGGCTTACCCTAGTGAGCTGTGTGCCGAAGGTTGCCAATGCCTGAATTAGAGGACTAAAAAAATCCTTCTTTTGAGTATTTTCCCTGGCCTTCCTCTCTTTTCACATCATGTTCAGATTCTTAGTCTCTGTGCAAAAGGTTTTGCATGTTGCTATCCCTGTGGATATTGTGGCTCTTGTTACAGTCACAACTTTGAGTCATGTTGCTTCCTATGCCTGAAACAGGTTCCCTAACACAATACCCCATGCAACTTCATTTCCACCAAGTGCTTCTTCAAAGCTAATTTCTTCGCACTATCCATTAACCACTAATCACCTATCCCCACTTTAACAGCTCAGATTAAGCCGTCAGATTCAATTTAAATCATAGACTTTATTAAAAACAAAAATAAAAGCAAAATCCTTAAAACGAACATTATTCAAAATGCAAAATGGAACTGATCAATCTCTTTAACACACAAAAGAGAGAGAGATGTACACTCTAAAATCTTCTTTTCTTACCTGTGCAGTACCATGTACACCTATTATGCTATAACTAATCACCATTCAGATTGCTAGTAGTAGGGCTCTAGATCAATGATGTTTATCAGTGTCAAGGGAAGACACAATCATCATCACATGCTAGGAGAACAGAGGAAAATTTTAAGTTGTTTGTACAGTTGTCACATGGTAGCACTATTTGATATTAACTTAGTTTTAATGCTGCACATATTTTCCTCAATTTAGAATAGTGTCCTGTTTTTTTAAGAACTTCTACATTTTCTTTATTTTGATTGGCTGGTCATTCTGCTTCCCTTCTTATAGTTTCCTTAATCTATGTGAATTAAGTAGAAAATGAAGTTAATCAAAAAACAGAACCCTCTGCTGTTATCAGAGATTAAAAAACCTCCAATAACAACCCAACATGCTATTTTTCTGGCATAAATTATTACAAGAATAGAAAATGGTTCAGTGTGAATCCATTCTCATTTAAACTCTGTAACAAAAAGATACTTACAGACGCTAGATATTTAAAAAACACATTTTCCACATGTTCATACTAATTACAAAAAACAGTGACAAGTGGGTTATTTTTCTAAACACAATTCATGAAGTGTCAGACACCAGCCTCTAGGTAAAGGATCCTCTAAAATTTAGGGCTACATTTTCAGTAGAAAGAGATGAAAACATACAGGTTAACACTTAATGTTTGGGAACTAACTGAATTCTACAGTTGTGGGAAATTTAGCAGGTCTAATACAATATCACCACCATCACCACTCCCATAACTGCATTGGTCGTTGGGGAACCATCACTGATGAGCAATGAATTGTCTCCATCCTTGACGATTGTGTGTCGGTGCTTGAGTCTCCATGAAGTCCATTCCTGTCCACTCTTATGTTATCAATCCATCTCTTTTTCTGTCTACCTTTTCTTCTCTTCCCCTGTACTGTCCCTTGGAGGATGATCTTGGATAGGCTGGATGATCTTGTTACGTGGCTGTACCACTTCAGCTTGCGCTTCTTCACGGTCATCAGGAGGTCTTCATATGACCCAGCGCATTGGGTGATGATGTTGTGGACCTCTTCATTAGTGACGTGGTTGAATTAGGAGATGCCCAGGATTTTACGGAAGTATCTCATCTCTACTACCTGTATTTTCCATTCACGTTCTGCCATAAGGGTCCATGTCTTGCACGCATACTGAAAAATGTAGATGACCAATGCATGCAGCAGTTTCAGTTTGGATTCCAGGGAGATGTTCTTAGTCCTCCAAATTGACTTTAGCTTTGCCACTACTGCTGCTGTTTGCGCAGTTCTTGCCCAAATTTCTGCCTTGGATCCTTCATCGGTGATGATTGCCCCCAAATACTTGAACTGTTTCACTGTCTCCAGCTCTTGTCCACTGACAGTGATATGTGAGCTGATCCCATCACGTTTGTTTGTCATCAGCTTGGTTTTCTCTGCACTGATTTTCATGCCATATTTTGTGGAGGTTTCATCTAATCATTTCACAAGGTTGGCAAGTTCATCTTCGCTGCCTGCCAGGTCATCAATGTAATCAGTGAACTGAAGATTTGAGATTGTTTGACCCACAATGCTGACTGTGCAGATGTGATCTTCTAGGGCATCAGTCATTATGTGCTCCAAGTAGATGTTGAACAGTGTGGACGAAAGAAGGCAGCCTTACTGGACTCCAACAGTGGTGCAAAACCACTCTCCTATTGTGCCACTTACGAGAACTGCACTGCTGGCCTTGGCATACAATTGTTTAATGGTAAGAATAAGCTTATGACCAGCATTGTACTACTTCATGGTTGCCCAGAGAACTTTGTGCCATACTCTGTTGAACGCCTTCTTGAAGTCAACAAAGACATGGTAGATGTCCTGCTGGTGTTGTAAGTACTTCTCACATAGACTATGAAGGTTGAAAATCTGTTCTGTGGTACTTCTTCCAGCACAAAAGCCAGCCTGTTCTTCATGATGATATTCTCCGCTTGTGGCTTCAGTCTGTTCAATATGACTTTGAACATCACTTTGCTGGGATGGCTAATTAAGCTTATGGTCCTGTAATTTGGACACAATTGCAGGTTGCCTTTCTTTGGCAGAGTGATGATTAGTGACTGTGTCCACATTGAGGGCCACTCACTGGTCTGCCAGATCTTGTTGCAGATCTTGGTGAGTACATCTATTACTATTTCTCTTCCAAATTTCATCAGTTCTGCTGGGATGTTGTTAATACCTGTAGCCTTTTCCTACAATGTACCAAAAGCTAAAATAATATCCGAGCTGGCAAATGATCATTGCCTACTCCATATGCTCATGCATGAATATAAATGGTCGTTCAACATAGTTCCAATGGTAAATAGTTTTTTTTTAAAGATTCTTAAGCCATACCTAGCTCTAATATAATCTAGTCAATTTTTGTTGATATTTTTATAAGATGGTTTCACTAGTACTACAAAACCACCCACCAAATAAAGCTTGACTCCCCTAATAAACAATTTTAGGATAACAAGAAATTTATTTTGTTTTAATCTGATCTCTCTTTCTCAAATATGATTTATTTGTAATTACAGCATTTAGGTCTTGGGTCCCAAGCCTGAAGAGACTTATGCATGTGCTGAATTTTTCACACTTCAGCTTCCTTTTCTGTGGTTACTCACAGTGCATGAAATTAAAGAAGGCTTTGTAGAATTGAGGCCTTAGGGCTGGTCTACACTGGGAGGGGAGGGGAAATCGATCTAGGATACGCAACTTCAGCTACGAGAATAGCGTAGCTGAAGTCGACGTTTCCTAGATCAAAGTAATTTTACTTACATCGGGTCCACGCGGCGCAGGCTCACTCGCCCGTCAACTCCGCTTCCGCCTCTCACCGTGCTGGAGTTCCGGAGTCGACAGAGAGCGCTTCTGGGATTGATTTATCATGTCTAGATGAGACGTGATAAATCGATCCCCAATAGATCGATTACTACCCGCTGATTTGGCGGGTAGTCTAGACGTACCCTAAGAGTGTTTTGAGGTGAAGTCAAAACTTAAAGAGAAGTCAAAATTTCTCTTACTTAAAGAGAAGACATGTCTGACTTCTTGCGAGCACTAGTCAATATTTTATTACGGAGCTTGAATTTAAAGTCAGGATATGCTTAAACCAGATGACCATGAATAATGGCATGAATCTCTCTTTATGTGATAATTCAGAGCTACAGCTGGTACTGTAAGGTCAATATAGGATGCATGCTGAATCAAGCCACTTAACTAAGGTACACATTATGACACTAGAATTCATAGTCATTTTATTCTGATTATATTTCACTTGTAAAGTACTCCAAAATGGTGAATCCTTAAAACAAATAGTGTTTATAATGTAATTGATTTCTGCTTCCTCCATCCTCCTTGATATTATAAAGGATGTCTATTAAAATATAGTTTTGAAATTACACTGAAAACATAAAGGGCATAAGTGAATCATTTATATTTTCTTAATTCTCTGTGATGGATTCAGGTCATGTATTCTGTTATATCAAATCTGATTGCCAAATTGTCAGCTCTAATGCAGTTCTGATTTTTAATCTTCCCTGAAGCCTAATTATAAAAACCTTTTGAAAGAGTTCACTAGATTCTAGTTTTATTTTTTCCTTCGGGAAGTTGATTTTCAAACTATTATGTAAAAACAGTAAAATCTACTTTATGGAGTCTCAATAAGAGGAAACTCTACAAACAAATCTTAGCAATGAAATATAAACTAGCACAAGTTCATCATCTGAAGACAACTGTGGAGATGTAAAATGTGTGTGAGAAGAAAGAGTAAACAGATCCAAACTATTGGCATTCAGACTAAAAATTGACTTAACTGGGTCAATGGAAACAAGACTAATGTACCATATTGGCATTTGGTAGCATTGCTATCGTTAAAGATTTGTCTTACACTGAAAGTTGTCTATTCTTTCTTTAAAGCCTTTTTTTTTTCCAAATCTAATTTCATCCATTCCCAGAACAGAGTCAAATACTGGTCCCAATGCCAAAACCTAGACTGTCTTACTATTCTCATTTTTCTTCACCCTAAGGAGTGACAGTTCACTGTGACTTGCTTTTCTATTGTTCAGCCAATTTATCCTTCCCAATGCTTTGTCTCTGTATTGTGTACTCTTATTTTCCTTAAGAATGGAAATGTAGCTTTTAAGGCTGTATATTACTAATTTCCTTTTTGATCAATGGTAATCAATTGCTACAGTTTATTAGCATTATTTTAAATACTAATATATATTTTTAAAATGCACTTTCACAAGAAAAAGAGACAGAGCAAGGTTTCAGCTTGATTAAAATGGAAATGGTGAAGCAAACCCCCTGAAAAAATGGTGTTTATGATGGAAGTAACAAATACTTACCTGGGATAGTGTTAGTGGTGACACCATAATATAGCTAAAGTAAAGCCTGCCAGCTGTATTTTTCCAACTTACTGTCAGTCTGACCCGCTTAGCTTATTATTTTTTATTATCACTATGATTTAGAGTTACAGAACTTAACCCAGAAAATACATTTTCTGATTAAAATCAAAATTGGTTTTTCTTAGCCCTCATTGTGAAAGTTATAATCATGTCAGTCTCAAATAGAAGTCCACGATTACTCAGTTGCAAGGCACTTGTCAGCATTTAGGAACCCTTCTTAATCTCCATTAAGCTGCGTTTTTTAATGTAGTAATCTTTGACCTCTAAAGGGACATGTCTAAGTGCTGGGCTAACTTGTTTCAGACTGAGCAAGGAAACGTCATTTAAAGAAAGTAGACTTTATCTCAGGTGTCAAATTTGTATCTAGCAAAAGTAAAAATTCTCTCCTTGCTGCAGAATATTAAGACTTAGTAAAGCCAATCTAAACTCAGAGACCATAGATTTAATTAATATTTGTATGACACTTATTTGTATGGTTCTGCCATGTCTGGAACAGCTGAAATAATGGTTCAAAAACTAGTGGTATTGCCAGGCCAGTCAGAAGCACACAATATCAGATATCTTGGGGGAAAAAAGAACATATGACAGATTTCTTTCCCAGTTTTGCAGATCCAAGAGTTTCAGATGATCATCCAAACTCTTGGTTTATTATCTGAACTTTCTGAGATCTGCATATCCCTTACAATAATCCTCTTGTGAAGAAGTATTTGCTAAAAAAGTCATTGATCTTCAGCACATTTATTTAAAAAAGCCTGCAACAAAACTTATTAACCGTGTAACCTCACGCTGTACACACATCCTACATAAATGGGAGTAGAAATTCCCCTGCTGGACTTCAGAGGAACAGCAGAGCCACCCCCATAAGTGCTACCTCATGCCTCGGATCAACTAGCCTATGCCTAGTTTGCATCCTCCTGTGGTTTTTTTTTTTGGGGGGGAGGAAGGATAGGGGGCTCATGGCAGGATCTGAACAGTCGTGGTCACAGTAGCCCAGCCCTTCCCACATCTATAGCCTTCAAAATCCTCCACAGTCACTCAGAGGGAGTCCCTCCAGCGTAGATCTCCAACTAATGCAGAACTTTTGTGTGGGCACCTCAGATCTTGCCTCCCCACTTTTCAGTTGAACACCACCAGTCTGCTGTAGATAGGATGCTCCATGCATGTGCAGGATGAGGTAGTATTTACCTCTAAGGCCTTATCTTTAGGGTGCCATTTGTATTTACTGTTTTGTTATGTACAGACACTATTTTACACAGCAGCAACTGAGGATAGAAGATGACCCTAGTATCAGCAGGGAGGATAGAATAGGCCACATACAGACAAAAGGAGATAGATGGAGTGACCACGTCATCGCCCTCTCTTCCCCCGACCCCGCTTCCTCTTAATGGGACATAACTGCCAAACCAACATTGTGGGACAGAGGGAAATTCAAGTGTGCACCTTACATAACCCCATTGCTTTCCTAATGGTGTCTTCTAAAGTTATAAATACGAAAATAATTTAATGGGTGATTGTCTCCATATATTTAAATATTAGATTTGTGAAGATTTTGCATATAATAGATATTTTTATCATGTAAAAAGGTAAATAAAATACAAAGTGGCACCAAGATCGAAAGGTTGATTGAAAATTATATTGCTATTAAATACAGAGATTTTATTGCTCTTCTCTACTTCAAAAAAGAGTTGTCTGATGAACAAAAATGATACATGTTTCCAAATCTTCAAACTAGTAGAAACAAATTAATCACATTTATACCTCTCAGTTGTTGTAACAATGATGAATGACATACTACTTGGGAAGTGTTGCTGAATCATCCAATAAATTGTTTGCTATAATGTAGGTCTCATCCACAAATATCTGACCTCCAATGTGCTCTTGAGAGGCTCGGTTATCAAATTCTAGTTGTCTGGCACAGATTCTACTTGCAAAGCTGTAGCTTTGTTTATCTGTAAAAATGGTTGCCAGTAATTATATCTGTTGATAAGCCTATTAACTATCAGTTTTTCTTGACATATAATTCACAGGACAAGATAAGTTATCCTGAATCTCAAATCATGGGCTTAGAATAAGTAGCTCATTTTTAATGCCATAAACACATTAATAACTTACTTTGAAATGATAGGAGCAAACCTACTGTATCTGTCTTTAACATTTCAAAGGCTGATAATTAATTGAGGATGGTCAGATTGTCTCAGTGGCTAATATAACTGACTATATCAAAGCAACTAGGGATACAAAAACTGCTATGAAAATCACGTGAAGTCTGACATGCAATATTTTTTTTTGTGAAGAGACTTCCTATCTCCTCCTCCTCAAGAAAACAAACAAGCTTTATAACTGGGAACCAATCCTAAATGCTGCACAAACGTCATTCTAAGGACTTGTTTCTGCAAGGTGCTGAGCACTCTAGGTCCAATCAGGGATGGCTCTACCTTTTTTGCCACCCCAAGGAGCGAAGCAAAAAAAAAAAAAAAAAAAAAAAAAAAAGGCTGCCGAAGAAGAAAAAAAAAAAAAGCTGTTGCCAAAGTGCCGCCGAGGAAGGAAAAAAAACAAAAAAAACACCTCCGGAGTGCCACCCCAAGAACGGCCAAAGTGCCACACCTTCTGATTTGCTGCCCCAGGCATCAGCTTCCTTAGCTGGTGCCTAGAGCCGGCCCTGAGTCCAATCCAGCGAAGTAGTTAAGCATGCTTAAACTTAAGAAATATGATCAGTCCCACTGACTTCAATGAGATTATTCATGTTCTTTATTTAAAACAGTGGTTTTCAAACTGTAGGTCACAACCCAGTACTGGGTTGTGGAATGTAAGGCACTGGGCTGTGGCTCTGGTCAGCACTGTCGACCAGGCCGTTAAAAGTCCCATTGGTGGTGCTGCCCGGCAAAGGCAGGCTAGTCTTTACCTGGTCTGACATCGTGCTGTGCCCCGCAAGCAGTCAGCAGCAGGTCTGGCTCCTAGGTGGAGGGGACACAGGCCTCTGCACGCTGCCCCTGTCCCAAGCACCAGCTCCGCACTTCCATTGTCCAGAAACTGGCCAATGGAAGCTGGGGGGGGCAGTGCCTGTGAGCAAGAGCTACGTGGAGCCGCTTGCGCTCTTCCACTTAGGAGCTTGACCTGCTGCTGGCCTCTTCCGGGGCGCAGCGTGGTCCGCGGTGACATAACAGGCAGGAAGCCTGCCTTAGCACCCAAACTGCACTGCTGACCAGGAGCCACCTGAGGTAAGCATGCACCCCAATCCCCTGCCCCAGCCCCCCAAACCCCTCATCTCCAGCTCTGTTGGGTCACAGGCATCAGCAATTTTCTTGAACTGGGTCCCCAGAAAAAAGAAAAAAAAAAGCTTGAAAAACCACTGATTTAAATCATGGGCTCCCTCTTCACCATTGCAATCACAGGACTCTCTTAGAACAGCAAGGATTGTAAACAGTTCTTATATCGAAAGTAGGCTGTGCAGCACCTGTGTCCTGGAACCAACCCCTTGGTCCTACTGATGAGGGGTTCAGGCATGACTACCCCAGGATTCCCACTGGCAAGAAGATGGGTAAAGGAAGTTAGACAGCTTGAAGTAGAACAGACCCTTGAGATATTTACCAGCACTATTTTTTTTAATGTAGTACTGTTTTTTACATACTTGTATTTATTGTAAACTGGTCTTTGGTTTCTCATTATCACTGCTGTGGAAATCAGACATCTGAAGGCTTAACTGCTGTACAGGGCCGGCTCTAGGCACCAGCAAAACAAGCCGGTGCGTGGGGTGGCACATTTCTAGGGGCGGCATTCTGGCGCCAGTCATTCCGCCCCTAAAAATGTGCCCTGGCCACCCTAGCTCACCTCCGCCTCGCTCACGCACCGCGGCGCGCAAAACAGCTGATTTGCACGCTGCTGCTCCCCCTCCCTCCCAGGCTTGAGAGTAGTACAGGCTTGAGAGCCTGGGAGGGAGGAGGAGATCCCCAGCGGCAGCGGCTCACGCTCCGCTTCTCCCTCTCCCTCCCAGGGTTGAGAGCCTGGGGGGGAGGAGGCAGGGCTGGGGATTTGGGGAAGGGGCGGAGTTGGGGCGGGGAGAAAAAAATGGCGGGGGGGCACGGTCAAAATTGTTTTTGCTTGGGGCAGCAAAAATCCTAGAGCTGGTCCTGCTGCTGTAAGGTAGACATCTAACAATTTCTAAGAAATGCTGAAATTTTATTTCTGTACATTTCCGAGGGGAACAGGCTAAGAGCTTTCCACCTGGGTAACAAAGCATGACTTAAGGGGAAGCTACATCTCACACTAACTCTAACCCCAAAATGGCTGAACAGCAAAGTATAATGAATCAGATTTGCCTGACTGAAAGTTTGCAGAAACTGAGTTGTTACATCAGCACATACAAGCAGTGCCTTGGGACTTAGGCTAAATTAGAGGCCCTAGGGTCTGACAGCATAGAAAATCCAGAGGAAAAAAACTAAACAAAAATATTAGAATTATAGTCTTTATAGTAGAACCACAATGTGGAAAATACAGTAGTAAGTATAGTAAAATTATAATAGTCTTAAAATAAAATTGTAATTTTTCACCATAACAAAACTGTCGCTTTTTCTTATGATACTACAGTAATATTGTAAGAATAATGAAATCAATGTAAATTAATGAAGTTTAGTTTTTGAAGTACATGCTTTCTATATTAAAACTATAGGTCTTCTAATATTACAATATAGTTTTTGTAGATTATACAGCTACTGTGAATTTACCAGAGTATAAAGACACTGCTATTCCCAGCTTCTTTACTGAACTCTGTTGTATAAAACGAAAATAAGAAAGAAAAACTTGTAGCACCTTAGAGACTAACATTTATTTCAGCATAAGCTTTCGTGGGTTAATACCCACTTCATCGGATGCATGGAATGAAACATACAGTAGACAGATATTTATACAGTCAGAGAAACATGATAAGGTCGAGGTGCATAGACCAACCTTAAGAGGCGAATTAGTTGAGAGGAACCATAACAGCAGGGGAAGAAAAACCTTTGAAGTGATAAACAAGATGGTCACACAGGTGTGAATGAGGATCGTTAACTTAAGGGAAATAGATTCAATTAACGTAATGGCCGAGCCATTCCAAATCTCTATTTAATCCGGACGCAATGCAACCTAGTTTGCATATCAATTCGAGTTCAAAACTATTGAACTCGAATTGATATGCAAACTAGGTTGCATTGCGTCCGGATTAAATAGAGATTTGGAATGGCTCGGCCATTACGTTAATTGAATCTATTTCCCTTAAGTTAACGATCCTCATTCACACCTGTGTGACCATCTTGTTTATCACTTCAAAGGTTTTTCTTCCCCTGCTGTTATGGTTCCTCTCAACTAATTCGCCTCTTAAGGTTGGTCTATGCACCTCGACCTTATCATGTTTCTCTGACTGTATAAATATCTGTCTACTGTATGTTTCATTCCATGCATCCGATGAAGTGGGTATTAACCCACGAAAGCTTATGCTGAAATAAATGTGTTAGAAAAACTTGTAGCACCTTAGAGACTTTCTTATTTTCGTTTTGCTGACACAGACTAACACGGCTACTACACTGAAACCTATGTTGTATAAAAGGCTCTTGATCTTCTTCAGCCATTGCTACAAATCAAGCGAATGGGAGTGCTGGCCTCATCAACTATATTCTTCCTTTTCCACGCTTTCAAGTACAAAGAGAGAGTTTTCATACATTTTAATAAATGCGATCCAAGTTTAAATTTTGCTGCTGCCATAAACATCTATTCACAATGAAACTGGTGAAAGTCTTGTATTAGGCAAAACTATTAATTTTTCATAGGTGGAAATCTACCATTTCATAGCTCAATCTGATTTGTGAGGTAAAAATGACAGTTTTCAACTGGCAAAAATGAGGCTTCACTTTTTCATCCACTCAATCATTTTTGGTTAGTTTACTTTTCATATCGCTATCCTGGGGCAAATTCCTTCTGTTTTGCTACATTTGCTGTACATATAGAAAGAAGACATGAAGGTACATCCACATAGCAGCTAGACAGTGTCCCTGCCTAGTGCTCCCTTGAACAATAGTTTGAAGGAGCAGCAAATGCTTCAATGACCTACTGGTAACCTCTACTATTTTAACAGTATGGACAGTCCCTCAGCTTTCTTCATGTACAGCTGGAAGCTAGTGAGGAGTACACACTGACTTCTTCCAAGCAGCAGTTCTATTCTAATTGTTCTGCTCTAGTCAAGAACTTGGATATACAGCATGGATGGCTCTACTCTTTTTTGCCATGTCTGGAGAAAGTAAAGTACAAGCTTGTGTCTCTGAGCAGACATTGCCTGCCTTTAACTCAGTGCCCCAGTCTCTTTCAGTGATATTTCGAGATTGTTTGAATGTCTGGCAACCTACGTAAATCAGCATAGCTCTTGTGACTTCAGCGGAGCTATGCTGAAAACACCAGTTGAGGATCTGCCTCATGATTCTGATTGTCTCAGTCACGAATGAGGAAAAATGGAGTTCCCCCTTCATATGTCAAAAAATCAAATCCTCCTGTCTTATTTTGATGTCTAGTGGTCATTACCCTGTTCTCCTACTATAATCAGCATTTCTTCCTCCCTGTGACCATCTCACTCCAGTTATGGTCCTGAGTAATTTCATCTAACAGTTTTAAAACACTATTTTAACCTATTGTTCCTGTGACAGGATGCGCTCACCTCTCTTAAGCACCTCCTGTTGGTTGGGTGTGAACCTGTATACACACACACACACACACCTCTTCTCCTCCTAGTGCCCCATCAGTGTTAACCTTGTCAGGTGGGTCTACATTGACTCAGCCCTACAGCTAAGTCACACATTGTCTAAAATGTACGAACACAAACCCTTCCAGGGTCAAAGGTCCAACAGGGGCTGACACTGTGCCCTTGTTAAAGTCGTTACCCGTCTCCGGACTCAGTCCTCACACCCTTCTATGCTAGCTCTAAGACCTTGCCTGCCCACATATAGAGCAGTGCCCCCAGGGCTTTCTCCCTGGAGACACTTCACCTTTAACAGTTCTTATTGCCCCTGGTAGGTCAATCCTTTAAGTCCAATCCTCTTTGTAGGGTAACAAAGTCCAACAAATGGTGGGTCCTCTACAGGCTCTTCAGTCCCGTCTTTGAGCCCTTTAAATTCTAGCCCTTTTCTTGAGTTTCTAAACAAAACTTGCCCCCTTCTCGGGGTTTTGGCCACTCTGTCAGTGTGGGGGACCTGGGCCTACTCCAGGTCTCAATGCAGGGACCCTTCAAATAGAAAAAACACATGCTGCTTCCTTTAATATTTTCTGCTGCTGCATTCCCTGGGCTGCATCCCATTCTGTCCCATCACCTTTACCCATAACCTTAGGCTTATGGTCCTTGGGTTCTCTGTTTCCTGCTTCAGCAGGTTCTTCCCCATGGGTCTTTACCTGAGGAATTTCATAGCCATCCAGTCCTTCCTCACCCTTCTGGTCCCAGCCAGCAACTGACCTACTCTGCCTCTGCTGCTCCTTTTATCTGAGCCTTCTGTGGTCTGATGGGCTGCAAAGCAGCAGCCATTCTAGGCAGGCTTAGAGGACCCACTTCACTGCTCCTTTTCTGGGGCAGAGTATGGTAGGATCGCAAGGCCTTCAGCAGGAACCCTCAAATGGCTTAGTACACCATGTCACAATTCTGGTCTTAGTTGTAAGAATCTCACTTTTACATTTCTGGGACACAGTTAATAAGATACTATTTACAAACAAGACATCAAATTCATTTTATTTTAATTACTCATCTAGAGTAAACTTTTATTATGAAAGTTTGCAAATGTGTCCTACATACACATTTCAGTTATGATCTGAGAAATATTCAATATACAGTTTTACTGGGGGGAGGGAGGACAGTTAATTTCTAAGGGCATGTCTACACTTGCCCTTTAAAGCGGAAAAAGTCCTTTGTGCAAAAACCATGGGACCATCTACACTTGCTAATGACTTTTTGCAGTGAAATGCAGAAGTTTCACCGCAAAAAGAAAACTACCTCCACAAGAGGCATACAGCTCTTACGGGTGATGCTTTTGCGGTGATGTGCAAGTGAAGACACATTGTTCCTGTTCACACAGCTTTCAGCCTCCATAGGATATCCCACAGTGCCTAGGTGACCACTCTAGCCAGCAGCTCTGCTGCTCTGACACCAGGTAAACAGACATCTGCCCCTCCCCCTTTAAAGCCCCAGGAACTTTGAAACTCCCCTTCCTGTTCTCTTCGCAAGTGCTCACTTATCTGGCCAGGTGACAATGCCGGCTCCATGGAGCAGACGATCCCCTGATTGGAGCAATGCAGAGCTACTGGAGCTGATCAGTGTTTGGGGAGAGGAGGCTGGACAGGGACACAGGATGCCTGCGTCATTCCCCCCACCCAAGACCCATCGTCAAACTGGAGAGAGCTGTACTGTGGGATAGCTGCTCTAGAGCACTGCTATCATCAACGATGGAAGTGCTGCTAATGTGTAAACACTCTGATGCCTGAGGAATTGAGTACACAAACCAGCTCTTTACTTTCACCGGTTCCCAACTCTGCAAGTGGAGACATCCCCCAAAAGTGAGAATTACGGTGATAGGTTGAATGGTAGTAAATCTACCAAGGACATCTGACTCCCCCCCAACGTAAGAAAATAAAAACCAAGATCATTCTGATCCTTCAGCTACTCACTTATAATATTAATTGTAGGAGACTTAATTGTGTTAAAATTGATGTACTTGTATCATAAAAATGAAGTTAATTTGTACTTAACATTTTTATTAATGTAACCATAAATCTTTCTACCAATAATGCTGAATGTAATGATAAAATGTGGAAAGTGAGAGGTGCATATTTTTAGCCCTGGAATCCCAGAAGGCTTGCATATGTCTAATCAGATATTTGCATATGAACACCACCACCCTTTATTTGAAATACATTGAAGAATGATAAATTCAGATAAACCATTACACTTTACTGAAGAATGCACTTAACACATGGATCCACTGTAATGAAGTATCGGGGTTGTTATTGTTAATTCTGCATATTGCAAGTACAAAATGCTAATGTATAGCTAAAATGGATATAAATAGTTTCTCAAAAGATGTGCTAATGTTCCACAACAGAAAAATAAAATGAATAGTATACATTAAAATACTCTTCAAAAGTCTATGTATATTGACCACACACTCACAGTCATACACATTGCTATAGTGCAAACTTGGGATGCTGCTTGTTCAGGGAAAGCCCCTGGCGCGCCTGGCCGGTTTGTTTACCTGCCACGTCCGCAGGTTCGGCTGACTGCAGCTCCCTCTGGCTGTGATTCGCTGTGCCCGGCCAATGGGGGCTTCAGGAAGTGGTGCACGCTGAGGGACGTACGGGCCGCCACTTCCCGCAGCCCCCATTGGCCAGGCACAGCGAACCGTGGCCAGTGGGAGCTGCGATCAGCCGAACCTGCGGACTCGGCAGGTAAACAAACCAGCCGGGCGCACCAGGGGCTTTCCCTGAACAAGCGGCGTCCCAAGTTTGGGAAACACTGTTATAGTGACTGACAAATGGCACATTCTTTAAGAGGTTGTATTGATTTTTGGAACAGTTGTAGTTAGATCGTTTCATTAAGAATGCATACTTCTTAATTGCAACTTACTCCAACAGTTTAATGATAGTAAATCAACATAAATGAACAATTATAGAGGCTCAAAGACAGAAGATTCATTCTTAATACTTCCCTCCATTAACTAGATCACAGGAAAACTATATGGTTATGGAATTGTTAAAATGCAATTTATTTTTTTACAATATAGTATCAGCTAATTTGAAATAGAGAGCACGATATCTAATATTTCTGTACAACCTCAAACCCCAAAAATAAATCCAACACATTCTAAACAATTTTAGCATTTATAAATTGTATGACTAAAGTGACAATAAGGCACACAGTGTTTCAGGCATGATCAGCTTTGTCCTGGAGACACAGAAACCAGGGCTAGCCCACAATGTTTTGGCACCTGAAGTGGGGAGCTCAAATGATGCCCCCATGCTTCCTCGCTTGGGCCAAAATTTTGAAAGGTCTCAATTCTGCCTTCTTCCTGTTCTACTCTTCTCATGGTACTGCTCTGCTACCTACCCCAATAAAGGAGAACTTAAAACGCCTTGTTCAAAAACTTTAAGTAGCAGTTAACTTTCAAATGCCTGAACAGCCAATGTAACTTTTCTTGTCTGCATAGTAAACACCGGCATTTTTATCTGTTTGAATAATCAAAGTGGTGCTTTCCGTGTCTTCTTGGTTGAAAAGATTTGAACTGCTTCCTGAGGGTCCACAGTCTGGGCCAGCTCATGCTCTATTGAGATGGTTGCAAGGCTGACCAGCCTCTCCTGTGTCATTGTGGAGCATGGATGTGTTTTTATTAACTTCAGCTTGGAAAAGCTGTGTTCTCCACTGGCAACTGTTACAGGAAGTGTTAGAAGTATGCGCAGAGCAACAAAAGCATTTGGAAAGAGGGTGGTCATCTTATTTCTGCACATATATTCCAGAAAAGCCTTTGGAGATGATCCTACTGAAATGTATCTTGAAAGGGCTTTCAGTTCATCACCTACATCACTCGTATCAATAGCGCGCATGTCATCATGTGTCAACACTGTCTCTAGTGCCCTGCATTGCTGGTGTAGGTCTTCAGGTGTAGTGAGAAGTTTTGGAATATCATACAATACCTCAAATATACTGCTGTGTTCCTTGAGCTGCATGAAACGTTCAACTGATTGTGTTGCACAAACTAGCACCTGGTTAAAGAATTGAACTTTGAATTGTTGTTTGGGGTCTCTTATGGGATTATCCCATGCCTCGTAATCAAAATGTCATCTTCTTCGGTGACTCCACCCAGACTGTGGACCTTCAGGAAGCAGTTCAAATGTTTGCAACCAAGAAGACACGGAAAGCACCACTTTGATTATTCAAATAGATACAACTACCGATGTTTACTATGCAGACAAGAAAAGTTAACTTTCAAATGCCTGAACAGCAAATGTAAGTGTTCTTAAAGTTGAATGGGTGGGAAAATAGCTTCAGTGTGAAGTTCCTCTGCCAACTTCTGTGCACTCTTCAGAATGTTTTGAAATCCCTCACCTGACTGGTAAGACTTTGCTTTGTCCAGTTATATTAGAGTCAACACCTTGGAGTCTCTTGCTTACAACATTTATTTCAAAACAGTATGTCATGCCACAACAGTAAGCCACACAGAAATTTGAAGTTGTGTGTTTCTGGGGATTCCATTTCCCTCTGCCACTGTTCTCCCATGAACAGTTCCTGTCCTAACCTTATCCTCCATAATGGCAACTATGGCATCATCTATCTTCCCAATTTGGAGTTTGATAGGATTTATCGCCTCCACTTGACTTTCCCATTGTGTAGCACTCAGTGGTTTCAGTGTCAGAGAGGATGTTCCCAGATGTTGCTTCAAAATTTACCATTGATGAGTTGATGCAGAGAAAAATACATAGATGCTTTGAATTACATTAAAAAAATTCAGCAGCCTCACTAGAAGCTGATGCTGCATCACTGATCAACAGGTTCAATGAATGAGAACTGCATAGGACAGAAAAAGCAAGGATTTAACTCACGGATCCAGGTCTGCATGCCTCTGTTCTTTTCTCTCATGTTGGCACCATTATCGCAGCTCTGACCTCTCACGATAGCTATCGCAATTCCCATATCTTCCAGCTTTTTAAGAAGCACTTTTGTCATACCAGCTCCTGTAGTATCATTGATGTCAATAAATGTCAATAAATTCTAGAAAATGCTCTGACAGTCACCATTGCAGAACATTTTCACTAGGTTACAAAACGCACCATTAAAGTTATTTGTTCTGTATGGCTGCTGTCAGGTGTGCAGTCCAGAACAGAGTAATATCTTGGCAATTTCAGATCTGCCACAATCTTCTGTTTGACTTTTATTGGCAGGAACTGTTTTCCAAGGTAGTGGTGTGGGTACATTTCTTGGGTGGTGACTCTTCTTAGATGCTCCTGGAGTACAGCATCAAACTCAGCCATCAGCTCCACAATTTTAAGGATGTTTCCATTGTTTGGCACATACAGCTGATCTGAAGTGCTACACAGTACTAGGTTTTGGGTAGCAAGCAGTCTCACAATGGCAATGAGCCTTTTCAGAACATTTTCCCAGTAAAGTGACTCTGATGTAATCTTCTCTTGAAGCTGATCTATGATGACCTTTAACCTTAGTCTCATCTCAAGCTTTTTACACCTATGGAATGCTCTGGTGATTTGCTGCCTTCTCATGACATGCCAGATTTCTAGCCAGATTTTTCCAGTCCTTTGTTCCTGTAGAACCCAATGTGGCTGGAACATTAGATTGGAAGAGTTTGCAACAAAAACAGTATGCAGCATCCTGGGGTTTTGAGTACATAAGCCATGGCCTCTCCACTTTGTCACCATTGGGGATTTCACGCCAGTAATGTGTTGATGGAAACTTCTATTTTCAGTGTCTTTGGGAAACATGAAGTTTTTCACTTCCTGTGGCCCATGCAGTACAAGGAAGTCCCCCAGGCTACTGCTCAAGTGGGTCCACAGTCCTGGATCAACTAGACTTAAGGAACTAAACTCAGCAGCATCTGTTTCTTGTGCCTCCACCACACTCTTCTCTGACCTACACTTTTTTTAAGGAATGTGTATGGTTACATCCATTTGAGATGGAGATATGGATGCTGCAGTAGCTGCCAGGTCACCTGCATTCTGACTAACTGGAAGATCAGGCATCTCCTCACCACTCACATCCTCACTGGGGCCAAAAGGCTCACCATGAGCATTTGTGTATGTATCTCAGAAGAGCTCCTTCCTGATTAGATAGAAAAGCTCCCCTTGCTTGCTTTTTTCCCCTGAATGCTGCCCCAAGGTGGGGAGGGTTCTTCTTTCACTCATGACTGCTGTTCTATTTCAGCTATAGTGGCTCTCAAAACCCAACTGAAGGGGACAAATAAGCAGGCTGGTAGCAGGGCCTGAGAGAGAGACGATATCAGTGTCTTAAGGGCCTAACTGGCTCCTACTACTTCAGTTGACTGCCTGTTCTCCTCAAGTGGGTTCAGGGAAGCAGCAGGAAACAGGAAGCTTCCTGAGAAGCTGGTGTTAATCAGTCCAGGCTCCTGGGGGTGCTAGAGAAGTACATACGAGGCTCCTCCTCCTTCTCCTCTCTCTCACTGGAGCTCCTGCTGCTTTCTGTTTTTCCCCTCTTACCTTTTCTCCTTCCTGCCAGTTATGTCTCTTGTGCACTCCTTCCTCAAGCACAGCACTCCATCACCTCTGTGCATCTAGAGCAGAAAGAATACATATGCACCAGCAGCAGACAATTTTCTACACTCTGGGTCCTAGTGGCATCCCCTCTTCCCCCCCACCAGTCTGGCATCTGAGGCGGCCGGCTCAGTTCGCCTCATGGTAAGGCCAGCCCTGACGGAAAGAGACAGACAAAATGCAAGGAATGTGCTTTAGTTAAGGCCAGAACATCAATAACTCATGTGGGAACTCTCACAGTTCAGGTCATGATTCTTTCCTTAATCATTTCTGTCTGAGGGCTACTGTTAGCACCCTACCCCTCAACACCTGGTCCCAGCCCATTACTGGGACCCCAATCCACTCCCCTCATATGAAGGTCAAGGGACTGGGGAAAAGAGGGTTGCCTCCTCATTGTACCAGACATTAGGAGCCTGCTACACTGTGACATCTTAAAGTTGGACCCAGTAGGATGTGTCAGGAGGCCTGAGGGAAAAATTCCTTCCTAGTTCCAAAAAGGTGACCTGTGTGTTGGCCACAGCAGGCCAAAACCAACCTTATTCCTATACCACTCCCATGGTGGGAGTAGGCCTTTGCATGTATTACTAGCATGAAAAAATAATATATTTCTCTATCTCCTGGACAGAGCCTTGATGAAAGTTTCAGTGCAGATTTGTGAAGAACTAAATTCAACCAGAATTAAAGTGTTCCCTCTAGCTCATGGTTACATGATTTTTTTTTTTTTGGGGGGGGGGGGGGGGGAGA